>OZ007594.1:327956496-330456496 GCA_963931845.1 Maratus michaelseni
TCAAAGTGTCAAAGTGTAATAAGTGACTTTGCTTTGGAAGTAATTATCTTATTTATTAACGATCTTAAATCAAACATCGTTGTTCATTTTGCGTACAGAATTGAATGGGCTTTCCGAATATATGATTTATTTTGAGAAATAATTATATTTTCATAGTTAAAATTCTATTCTACTAGGATATTTGTATTCTGAAGCAGCCTATTCCACTTCAATTACTTCCTCTATTTACTTTTTTCGAAAGCTCCAAAAGATATCAATTTTTTTTCTTCTGTTTTTTATATATCTGATTCTATATAGTTTGTTTAACTCCCGATTTATGATTTTGTGTTTGTGTGGAGGCACGATATATTTAAATTTGTTTTTTTAAAACGCATCCTTTTTTCCGTTTCGTCGGAGAGAAACATTGCCATTTGAGTTATACAATATTTCTATTCGATGGATCAGAGATTATACGATATGTAAACAATCAACTTCATGTTCTATCACAGTCAAATGAACCAGAAAGTCAACACAGGAACATTTATTTTTTAAAGTTTTAATATTTTTTAAATAATTGTCACTTTTGCATAGGGAAAAAAAAAAAGCTAAGAAATTTTCTATTTTTTTTCAAAATATCTCCCTTCGTATGGGTCCCATCGCGACCTGGTTTGACTCATTCGACTCGATATCGATAGTGCTTACATATTTTAGTTCCAAGTTTCACCACCAGGCGGCGCTTCCGGAAATCGGGTTCTATGGGCCCGATTACGACGGGGTTTGGCTCTTTCGACTGGATTTCGATAGCTTTACAGATTTCGGTCATGTTCGTACAGAACCGATTGCGCCTCCTGGTGGTGGAAGATGTAATTAATGGGTTTTTCAGCCAACTCGGGTTCTATGGGTCACATCACGACGGGGTATGGCTCATTCGACTCGACATCGATAGGTTTTCGAGATTTTACAATTAGGGGCCCGCTGGCGGGCGAAGCCAGCTAGTCCTTATTATTAATGTTCGTATCCGTCTGTGTGTCTGTCTGTGTGTGTATCTGTACCCGGATAAACTCTGCGAGCGTAGCGAGTAGCGAAGCGCTTTTGGTGTCAAAAAATTCAGAAAAATCCGGGCCTTCAGGAATTGCAGTTTCGAAAAAATCGGCCCTTAATTAAGGGAGTTATTAACGAACAAAGTTGTTTTAATTGCTTCAAAAGAAACCTACGTGGAAAGTACTCCGCGCATGCCCAGAAGAGCTCAATCCTCATCTTCCGCAAAAAGAAGGAAAGATCGCTTCGGCCGGTTTCGTTTGACGACTGTCTAAACTCGCCGACGGCGAACCGACAGAAATACGAAAAAACCGTCAACATATTCTCAAAGAACGTACTTTTACGTCTCTAACGATCCGGTCGGTTCGAAAAAATTTCGATATTAACCCTTTCAAAAAAAATAATCAAAAAGGGTCGAATTCGTGTTTTTGATTTTCTCCCTTCGTCCGAACCTCGCATCCGCCGGACTAAGAAAGATTCGGATAAACGGATTTCACCAAATAAAAGATCGGTCTTTGTCCTCTCCAATAACACCTTCCATTAAAAAAAATACGTCAGTTAACCCTTCGAAAACGTATATTTTCCGTACACCGTTTCGCGATTTCGGCAATTTCGACTATATTGAAAAATTCGCTGCGGCGGTTCCAAACGAGTCAGGGAAAACTAAAAATACCAGACGAGATCTACATTCTTTATCCTTTCGAAATCTGCGATCGTTTTTGAAAAATACAAATATTAACCCTTCGAAAAAAATTCGCGCGCAGACTCACTTTTGCAAATTCCGATTCTCTGCGATTTTTAAAATCGCGCATCGGCTCTCTGAAAGAACAAAAAAACAAACAAACACACCCAAGTACATTTCCCTCCTTTCGAAATCACTGTAAAACCTTTAGTTTTAAAAAATATTTCAGTTAACCCTTTCGAAAACGTTTTTTTCCGTAAGTCTCTTTCTGTTTTTCAGCGATTTCTGCAATATTTAAAAATTCAATTCTGGGCTTCTAAACAAGATACGAAAAAATAAAAATACCGAGCCTAATCTACGTTCTTTTTCCTTTTAAAATCAGGTATCAGTTTTGAAAAATTCGTTTTTTAACCCTTCTAAAAAAATGGTTTCCGAAACTCACTCGCGTGAATTTTCGTTTTTCGGCCCATGTTTAAAAATCAGCATTGACTCGGAAAATGTGAATAGAGACAAACAAAATACACCAGATCATAGCCACTTTTTTATTCGTCGAAACATATATTTCAGTTTTAAAAAATATGTACATTAACCCTTTAGAAACCGGTCGTTCCCGTACATCACTTTCACGATTTCCTCTAATTTGCCAATGTATACCCCCCCCCCCTCCCCCGCGCCGCAGGACTTTTTTATCGAATTACACAAATTCCGTGAGAAGAGGCTAAAAGTGCATACATTCAGCTATAGAAAGATGCCTTCGACTTTAAAAAATTCGATTATTATCAATTAAAAAAAAACTCTTTTGTGAAACCCGTTTCTAGAAATGAGCGTTTTTCGGCGCAAGCACAGTTTAATCAAACTGTAATAAGTGACTTTGCTTTCGCCGTAATTATCTTATTTATTAACGATCTTAAATCAAAAATCGTTGTTCATTTTGCGTACAGAAATGAATGGGCTTTCCGAATATATGTTTTATTTTGAGAAATAATTATATTTTCATAGTTAAATTTCTATTCTACTAGGATGTTTGTATTCTGAAACAGCCAATTGCACTCCGAATATTTGCTATACAATACCTGACTAACTTACTATACAATATTTCTCTTCGATGGATCAGAGATTTTACGATATGTAAAGAGTCAACTTCATGTTCGATCGCAGTCAAATAAACTAGAGAGTCAACACAGGAACATTTATTTTTAAAAGTTTTAATATTTTTTAAATAATTGTCATTTTTGCATAGGGGGAAAAAAAAAAGCTAAGGAATTTGCTATTTCTTTTGAAAATATCTCCCTTCGTATGGGTCCCATCACGACGGGGTATAGCTCATTCGACTCGACACCGATAAAGCTTAGTAGAGATTATCGACTTTAGTTCCGCATTTCACCACTAGGGGTGCTTTCCGAACTCTGTTTCTATGGGCTGGATCACGACGGGGTATGGCTTATTCGACTCGACATCGATAGCTTTAACGGTTTCAGTACACGAGGATCGTATAGAACAGATTGCGCCCCCTGGTGGTTGAAGGTGTAATTAAAGGATTTTTCAGCCAACTCGGGTTCTATGGGTCACATCACGACGCGGTTTGGCTCAATCACCTCGACATCGATAGAGGATACTAGAGATAGTCGACTTTAGTTCCGCATTTCACCACTAGGGGGCGCTTTCCGAACTCAGTTTCTATGGGCCGAATCACGACGGCGTATGACTTATTCGACTCGACATCGATAGCTTTAACGGTTTCAGTGCCCGAGGTTCGTATAGAACAGATTGCGCCCCCTGGTGGTTGAAGGTGTAATTAAAGGATTTTTCAGCCAACTCGGGTTCTATGGGTCACATCACGACGCGGTTTGGCTCAATCACCTCGACATCGATAGAGGATACTAGAGATAGTCGACTTTAGTTCCGCATTTCACCACTAGGGGGCGCTTTCCGAACTCAGTTTCTATGGGCCGAATCACGACGGCGTATGACTTATTCGACTCGACATCGATAGCTTTAACGGTTTCAGTGCCCGAGGTTCGTATAGAACAGATTGCGCCACCTGGTGGTGGAAGGTGTAATTAAAGGATTTTTCAGCAAACTCGGGTTCTATGGGTCACATCACGACGGGGTATGGCTCATTCGACTCGACATCGATAGCTTTTCGAGAGTTTACAATTAGGGGCCCGCTGGCGGGCGAAGCCAGCTAGTCCTTATTATTAATGTTCGTATACGTCTGTGTGTCTGTCTGTGTGTGTATCTGTACCCGGATAAACTCTGCGAGCGCAGCGAGTAGCGAAACGCTTTCGGTATCAAAAAATTCAGAAAAATCCGGACCTCCAGGAATTGCAGTTTCGAAAAAATCGGCCCATAATTAAGGGAGTTATTAACGAACAAAACTGTTTTAATTACTAAAAAGAAACCTACCAGGAAATTATTCCGCACATGCCCAGAAGAGCTCAATTCTCATCTTCCGCAAAAAGAAGAAGGAAAAATCGCTTCGGCCGGTTTCGTTTTACGACTGTCTAAACTCGCCGACGGCGAACCGACAGAAATACGAAAAAACTGTCAACATATTCTCAAAGAACGTACTTTTACGTCTCTAACGATCCTGTCGGTTCGAAAAAATTTCGATATTAACCCTTTCAAAAAAAATAATCAAAAAGGGTCGAATTCGTGTTTTTTATATTCTCCCTTCTTCCGAACCTCGCATCCGCCGGACTACGAAAGATTCGGATAAACGGATTTCACCAAATAAAAGATCGGTCTTTGTCCTCTCCAATTCCCCCTTCCATTAAAAAAAATACGTCAGTTAACCCTTCGAAAATGTATATTTTTCGTACACAGTTTCGCGATTTCGGCAATTGCGACGATTTTCAAAAATTCGCAGAGGTCGTTCCAAACAAGTTAGAGAAAACTAAAAATACCAGACGAGATCTACATTCTTTATCCGTTCGAAATATGCGATCGTTTTTGAAAAATACAAATATTAACCCTTCGAAAAAAATTCGCCCGCAGACTCACTTTTGCAAATTTCGATACCCTGCGATTTTTAAAATCGCGCATCGGCTCTCTGAAAGAACAAAAAAACAAACAAACACACTCATGTACATTTCCCTCCTTTCGAAATCACTATAAAACCTTTAGTTTTAAAAAATATATCAGTTAACCCTTTCGAAATCGTTTTTTTCCGTAAGTCTCTTTCGGTTTTTCAGCTATTTCTGCAATCTTTAAAAATTCATTTCTGGGCTTCTAAACAAGATACGAAAAAATAAAAATACCGAGCCTAATCTACGTTCTTTTTCCTTTTAAAATCAGGTATCAGTTTCGAAAAATTCGTTTTTTAACCCTTCTAAAAAAATGGTTTCCGAGACTCACTCGCATGAATTTTCGTTTTTCGGCCCATGTTTAAAAATCCGCATCGACTCGGAAAATGTGAATAGAGACAAATAAAATACGCCAGATCATAGCCACGTTCTTATTCTTCGAAACATATATTTCAGTTTTAAAAAATATGTACATTAACCCTTTAGAAACCGATCGTTCCCGTACGTCACTTTCGTGTTTCCTCTAATTTGCCAATGTATACCCCCCCGCCGCAGCTATTTTTTATCAAATTACATAAATTCCTAGAGAAGAAGCTAAAAGTGCATACATTCAGCTCTAGAAAGACACCTTTCAGTTAAAAAAATTCGAGTATTATCAATTTCAAAAAAATTCTTTTGTGAAACCCGTTTCTAGAAATAAGCGTTTTTCGGCGCAAGCACAGATTAATCAAAGTGTAATAAGTGACTTTGCTTTGGAAGTAATTATCTAATTTATTAACGATTTTATTTAAAAAATCGTTGTTCATTTTGCGTACAGAATTGAATGGGCTTTCCGAATATATGATTTATTTTGAGAAATAATTATATTTTCATAGTTAAAATTCTATTCTACTAGGATATTTGTATTCTCAAGCAGCCGATTGCACTCCAAATACTTGCTTTGTTTACTTTTTTCGGAAGCTCCAAAAGATATCAAAATAATTTTTTTTTATTTCTATTTTTTATATATCGGATTCTATATAGTTTATTTAACACCCGGTTTATGATTTCGTGTTTGTGTGGGGATGCGATATATTTAAATTTGTCGTTTTAAAACGCATCCTTTTTTCATTTCGTCGGAAAGAAATGTTGCCATTTGAGTTATAGAAACTTTCTATTCGATGGATCAGAGATTATACACTATGTAAAGAATCAACTTCATTTCGATCGTAGTAAAATAAACCAGAGAGTCAACACAGGAACATCACCACCAGGGGGCGCTTTCGGAAATCGGGTTCTATGGGCCCGATTACAACGTGGTTTGGCTCTTTCGACTGGATTTCGATAGCTTTACAGATTTCGGTCATGTTCGTATAGAACAGATTGCGCCCCCTGGTGGTGGAAGGTGTAATTAAAGGATTTTTCATCCAACTCGGGTTCTATGGGTCACATCACGACGCGGTTTGGCTCAATCGACTCAACGTCGATAGAGGATACTAGAGCTTATCGATTTTTGCTCCGAGTCTCACCACCAGGGGGCGCTTTCCTATCTCCGGTTCTACGGGCATGAAAACGACGGGGTATGGCTCATTCGACTCGACATCGAAAGCCTTAACGATTTCAGTTATGATCGTATAAACAGATTGCGCCACCTGGTGGTGGAAGGTGGAACTAACGTATACTGCAGGGCGGGCGCAGCACGACTGCTATACGGTGCCGCAGGCAGCGGGGACCCGAACCGGAGGTTCGTTTAGTTAGAGGTTTATACTATTCTATGTGCCGGTGCGTGCGTAGCACGACCGGTTTACGGTGCCGAAGGCAGCGGGGACCAGGGTCGGAGATTCGTTCAGTTAGAGGTTTATACTATTCGATGTGCAAATTAAGGTATTATCCGGTGCCGAAGGCAGCGGGGACCAGGGTTGGAGGTTCTTCGGTTAGAGGTTTATACTACTCAATGTGCAAATTAAGGGATTATCCGGTGCCGAAGGCAGCGGGTACCCGTGTCGGAAGTTCGTTCGGTTCGAGGGGGGTACGAGCCGGAGAATACCAAAGATTCGAGGCACCGATGTAAATTAGGGATTTTATCGATTTTACTTACCGATGTAAATTAGGGGCCCGCTGGCGGGCGAAGCCAGCTAGTCCTTATTATTAATGTTCGTATACGTCTGTGTGTCTGTCTGTGTGTGTATCTGTACCCGGATAAACTCTGCGAGCGCAGCGAGTAGCGAAGCGCTTTTGGTATCAAAAAATTCAGAAAAATCCGGACCTCCAGGAATTGCAGTTTCGAAAAAATCGGCCCATAATTAAGGGAGTTATTAACGAACAAAACTGTTTTAATTACTAAAAAGAAACCTACCTGGAAATTATTCCGCGCATGCCCAGAAGAGCTCAATTCTCCTCTTCCGCAAAAAGAAGAAGGAAAAATCGCTTCGGCCGGTTTCGTTTTACGACTGTCTAAACTCGCCGACGGCGAACCGACAGAAATACGAAAAAACCGTCAACATATTCTCAAAAAACGTACTTTTACGTCTCTAACGATCCGGTCGGTTCGAAAAATTTTCGATATTAACCCTTTCAAAAAAAATAATCAAAAGGGGTCGAATTCGTGTTTTTTATATTCTCCCTTCTTCCGAACCTCGCATCCGCCGGACTAAGAAAGATTCGGATAAACGGATTTCACCAAATAAAAGATCGGTCTTTGTCCTCTCCAATTCCCCCTTCCATTAAAAAAAATACGTCAGTTAACCCTTCGAAAATGTATATTTTCCGTACACAGTTTCGCGATTTCGGCAATTGCGACGATTTTCAAAAATTCGCAGAGGCCGTTCCAAACAAGTTAGAGAAAACTAAAAATACCAGACGAGATCTGCATTCTTTATCCTTTCGAAATATGCGATCGTTTTTGAAAAATACAAATATTAACCCTTCGAAAAAAATTCGCCCGCAGACTCACTTTTGCAAATTTCGATACCCTGCGATTTTTAAAATCGCGCATCGGCTCTCTGAAAGAACAAAAAAACAAACAAACACACTCATGTACATTTCCCTCCTTTCGAGATCACTATAAAACCTTTAGTTTTAAAAAATATATCAATTAACCCTCTGGAAAACGTTTTCTTCCGTAACTCTCTTTCGCTTTTTCAGCGATTTCTGCAATCTTTAAAAATTCAATTCTGGGCTTCTAAACAAGATACGAAAAAATAAAAATACCGAGCCTAATCTACGTTCTTTTTCCTTTTAAAATCAGGTATCAGTTTCGAAAAATTCGTTTTTTAACCCTTCTAAAAAAATGGTTTCCGAAACTCACTCGCGTGAATTTTCGTTTTTCGACCCATGTTTAAAAATCCGCATCGACTCGGAAAATGTGAATAGAGACAAATGAAATACACCAGATCATAGCCACGTTCTTATTCTTCGAAACATATATTTCAGTTTTAAAAAATATGTACATTAACCTTTTAGAAACCGGTTGTTCCCGTACCTCACTTTCACGATTTCCTCTAATTTGCCAATGTATACCCCCCCTCCCCCCCCCCCCCCCGCCGCAGGACTTTTTTATCGAATTACACAAATTCCGAGAGAAGAGGCTAAAAGTGCGTACATTCAGCTATAGAAAGATGCCTTCGACTTTAAAAAATTCGATTATTATCAATTAAAAAAAAATTCTTTTGTGAAACCCGTTTCTAGAAATGAGCGTTTTTCCGCGCAAGCACAGTTTAATCAAAGTGTAATAAGTGACTTTGCTTTCGCCGTAATTATCTTATTTATTAACGATCTTGAATAAAAAATCGTTGTTCATTTTGCGTACAGAATTGAATGGGCTTTCCGAAAATATGATTTATTTTGAGAAATAATTATATTTTCATGGTTAAAATTCTATTCTACTAGGATATTTGTGTTTTGAAGCAGCCGATTGCACTGCAAATATACTTGCCTTGTGTACTTTTTTCGAAAGCTCCAAAAGATATCAAATTAATTTTTTTTTCTATTTTTTATGTATCGGATTCTATATAGTTTGTTGAACTCCCGGTTTATGATTCAACGCAGGAACGTTTATTTTTAAAAGTTTTAGAACTTTTTAAATAATGGTCATTTTTGTATAGAAAAAAAAAAAAGAAAAAGCTAAGGAATTTGCTATTTCTTTTCAAAATATCTCCCTTCGTATGGGTCCCATCGCGACCTGGTTTGGCTCATTCGACTCGACATAGATAGAGCTTACCGAATTTAGTTCCCAGTTTCACCACCAGGGTGCGCTTTCCTATCTCTGTTTCTATGAGACGGATCACGACGGGGTATAGCTCATTCGACTCGACACCGATAGAGCTTACTAGAGATTATCGATTTTAGTTCCGCATTTCACCGCTAGGGAGCGCTTTCCGAACTCTGTTTCTATGAGCCGGATCACGACGGGGTACGGCTCATTCGACTCGACATCGATAGCTTTAACGGTTTCAATTGCCGAGGTTTGTATAGAACAGATAGCGCCACCTGGTTGTGTAAGGTTGAAATAACGTATATTGCAGCGCGTGCGCAGCATGACTGCTATACGTTGCCGCAGGCAGCGGGGACAGTTATAGGTTCAGCATTCGTTTAGTTATAGGTTTATACTATTCGATGTGCAAATTAGGGGATTATCCGGTCCGTGCGTAGCACGACCGGTATACGTTGCCGAAGGCAGCGGGGACCCGGGTCGGAGTTTCGTTCGATTAGAGGTTTATACTATATTTATGTGCAAATTATGGGATTATTCGGTGCGTCCGGTATACGGATTGTTAGAGCCGAGTCGGAGGTTCGTTCGGTTCGAGGTTTATCTTATTCGAGATTTTACAAGATTAGAGGTTTTACAATTAGGGGCCCGCTGGCGGGCGAAGCCAGCTAGTCCTTATTATTAATGTTCGTATACGTCTGTGTGTCTGTCTGTGTGTGTATCTGTACCCGGATAAACTCTGCGAGCGCAGCGAGTAGCGAAGCGCTTTTGGTATCAAAAAATTCAGAAAAATCCGGACCTCCAGGAATTGCAGTTTCGAAAAAATCGGCCCATAATTAAGGGAGTTATTAACGAACAAAACTGTTTTAATTACTAAAAAGAAACCTACCTGGAAATTATTCCGCGCATGCCCAGAAGAGCTCAATTCTCATCTTCCGCAAAAAGAAGAAGGAAAAATCGCTTCGGCCGGTTTCGTTTTACGACTGTCTAAACTCGCCGACGGCGAACCGACAGAAATACGAAAAAACCGTCAACATATTCTCAAAGAACGTACTTTTACGTCTCTAACGATCCTGTCGGTTCGAAAAAATTTCGATATTAACACTTTCAAAAAAAATAATCAAAAAGGGTCGAATTCGTGTTTTTTATTGTCTCCCTTCTTCCGAACCTCGCATCCGCCGGACTAAGAAAGATTCGGATAAACGGATTTCACCAAATAAAAGATCGGTCTTTGTCCTCTCCAACGCCAGGTTGCATTAAAAAAAATACGTCAGTTAACCCTTCGAAAATGTATATTTTCCGTACACAGTTTCGCGATTTCGGCAATTTGGACGATTTTAAAAAAATCGCAGCGGCGGTTCCAAACAAGTGAGAGAAAACTAAAAATACCAGACGAGATCTACATTCTTTTTCCTTTCGAAATCTGCGATCCTTTTTTAAAAATACAAATATTAACCCCTCGAAAAAAATTCGCGCGCAGACTCACTTTTGCAAATTCCGATTCTCTGCGATTTTTAAAATCGCGCATCGGCTCTCTGGAAGAACAAAAAAACAAAAAAAGACACCCAGGTACATTTCCGTTCTTTCGAGATCACTATAAAACCTTTAGTTTAAAAGAATATTTCAGTTAACCCTTTCGAAATCGTTTTTTTCCGTAAGTCTCTTTCGGTTTTTCAGCGATTTCTGCAATCTTTAAAAATTCATTTCTGGGCTTCTAAACAAGATACGAAAAAATAAAAATACCGAGCCTAATCTACGTTCTTTTTCCTTTTAAAATCAGGTATCAGTTTCGAAAAATTCGTTTTTTAACCCTTCTAAAAAAATGGTTTCCGAAACTCACTCGCGTGAATTTTCGTTTTTCGGCCCATGTTTAAAAATCCGCATCGACTCGGTAAATGTGAATAGAGACAAATAAAATACACCAGATCATAGCCACGTTCTTATTCTTCGAAACATATATTTCAGTTCTAAAAAATATGTACATTAACCCTTTAGAAACCGATTGTTCCCGTACGTCACTTTCGTGTTTCCTCTAATTTGCCAATGTATACCCCCCCCCCCCCCCCCCCCGCCGCAGCTATTTTTTATCGAATTACATAAATTCCTAGAGAAGAAGCTAAAAGTGCATACATTCAGCTCTAGAAAGACACCTTTCAGTTAAAAAAATTCGAGTATTATCAATTTAAAAAAAATTCTTTTGTGAAACCCGTTTCTAGAAATAAGCGTTTTTCGGCGCAAGCACAGATTAATCAAAGTGTAATAAGTGACTTTGATTTGGAAGTAATTATCTAATTTATTAACGATTTTATTTAAAAAATCGTTGTTCATTTTGCGTACAGAATTGAATGGGCTTTCCGAATATATGATTTATTTTGAGAAATAATTATATTTTCATAGTTAAAATTCTATTCTACTAGGATATTTGTATTCTGAAGCAGCTAAATACTTGCTTTGTTTACCTTTTTCGATAGCTCCAAAAGATATCAAAATATTTTTTTTTTTCTATTTTTTATGTATCGGATTCTATATAGTTTATTTAACACCCGGTTTATGATTTTGTGTTTGTGTGGGGATGCGATATATTTAAATTTGTCGTTTTAAAACGCATCCTTTTTTCATTTCGTCGGAAAGAAATGTTGCCATTTGAGTTATAGAAACTTTCTATTCGATGGATCAGAGATTATACACTATGTAAAGAATCAACTTCATTTCGATGGTAGTAAAATAAACCAAAGAGTCAACACAGGAACATCACCGCCAGGGGGCGCTTTCGGAAATCGGGTTCTATGGGCCCGATTACAACGTGGTTTGGCTCTTTTGACTGGATTTCGAGAGCGTTACAGATTTCGGTCATGTTCGTATAGAACAGATTGCGCCCCCTGGTGGTGGAAGGTGCAATTAAAGGATTTTTCATCCAACTCGGATTCTATGGGTCACATCACGACGCGGTTTGGCTCAATCGACTCAACGTCGATAGAGGATACTAGAGCTTATCGATTTTTGCTCCGAGTCTCACCACCAGGGGGCGCTTTCCTATCTCCGGTTCTACGGGCATGAAAACGACGGGGTATGGCTCATTCGACTCGACATCGAAAGCCTTAACGATTTCAGTTATGATCGTATAAACAGATTGTGCCACCTGGTGGTGGAAGGTGGAACTAACGTATACTGCAGCGCGTGTGCAGCACGACTGCTATACGGTGCCACAGGCAGCGGGGACTCGAACCGGAGGTTCGTTTAGTTAGAGGTTTATACTATTCTATGTGCCGGTGCGTGAGTAGACCAATTTACGGTGCCGAAGGCAGCGGGGACCAGGGTCGGAGGTTCGTTCGGTTACAGGTTTATACTACTCAATGTGCAAATTAAGGGATTATTCGGTGCCGAAGGCAGCGGGGACCCATGTCGGAAGTTCGTTCGGTTCGAGGGGGGTGCGAGCCGGAGAATACAAAAGATTCGAGGCACCGATGTAAATTAGGGATTTTATCGATTTTAGTTACCGATGTAAATTAGGGGCCCGCTGGCGGGCGAAGCCAGCTAGTCCTTATTATTAATGTTCGTATACGTCTGTGTGTCTGTCTGTGTGTGTATCTGTACCCGGATAAACTCTGCGAGCGCAGCGAGTAGCGAAGCGCTTTTGGTATCAAAAAATTCAGAAAAATCCGGACCTCCAGGAATTGCAGTTTCGAAAAAATCGGCCCATAATTAAGGGAGTTATTAACGAACAAAACTGTTTTAATTACTAAAAAGAAACCTACCTGGAAATTATTCCGCGCATGCCCAGAATAGCTCAATTCTCATCTTCCGCAAAAAGAAGGAAAAATCGCTTCGGCCGGTTTCGTTTTACGACTGTCTAAACTCGCCGACGGCGAACCGACAGAAATACGAAAAAACCGTCAACATATTCTCAAAGAACGTACTTTTACGTCTCTAACGATCCGGTCGGTTCGAAAAAATTTCGATATTAACCCTTTCAAAAAAAATAATCAAAAAGGGTCGAATTCGTGTTTTTTATATTCTTCCTTCTTCCGAACCTCGCATCCGCCGGACTAAGAAAGATTCGGATAAACGGATTTCACCAAATAAAAGATCGGTCTTTGTCCTCTCCAATTCCCCCTTCCATTAAAAAAAATACGTCAGTTAACCCTTCGAAAATGTATATTTTCCGTACACAGTTTCGCTATTTCGGCAATTGCGACGATTTTCAAAAATTCGCAGAGGCCGTTCCAATCAAGTTAGAGAAAACTAAAAATACCAGACGAGATCTACATTCTTTATCCTTTCGAAATATGCGATCGTTTTTGAAAAATACAAATATTAACCCTTCGAAAAAAATTCGCCCGCAGACTCACTTTTGCAAATTTCGATACCCTGCGATTTTTAAAATCGCGCATCGGCTCTCTGAAAGAACAAAAAAACAAACAAACACACTCATGTACATTTCCCTCCTTTCGAGATCACTATAAAACCTTTAGTTTTAAAAAATATATCAGTTAACCCTTTCGAAATCGTTTTTTTCCGTAAGTCTCTTTCGGTTTTTCAGCTATTTCTGCAATCTTTAAAAATTCATTTCTGGTCTTCTAAACAAGATACGAAAAAATAAAAATACCGAGCCTAATCTACGTTCTTTTTCCTTTTAAAATCAGGTATCAGTTTCGAAAAATTCGTTTTTTAACCCTTCTATAAAAATGGTTTCCGAGACTCACTCGCATGAATTTTCGTTTTTCGACCCATGTTTAAAAATCCGCATCGACTCGGAAAATGTGAATAGAGACAAATAAAATACACCAGATCATAGCCACGTTCTTATTCTTCGAAACATATATTTCAGTTTTTAAAAATATGTACATTAACCCTTTAGAAACCGATCGTTCCCGTACGTCACTTTCGTGTTTCCTCTAATTTGCCAATGTATACCCCCCCCCCCCCCGCCGCAGCTATTTTTTATCGAATTACATAAATTCCTAGAGAAGAAGCTAAAAGTGCATACATTCAGCTCTAGAAAGACACCTTTCAGTTAAAAAAATTCGAGTATTATCAATTTCAAAAAAATTCTTTTGTGAAACCCGTTTCTAGAAATAAGCGTTTTTCGGCGCAAGCACAGATTAATCAAAGTGTAATAAGTGACTTTGCTTTGGAAGTAATTATCTAATTTATTAACGATTTTATTTAAAAAATCGTTGTTCATTTTGCGTACAGAATTGAATGGGCTTTCCGAATATATGATTTATTTTGAGAAATAATTATATTTTCATAGTTAAAATTCTATTCTACTAGGATATTTGTATTCTCAAGCAGCCGATTGCACTCCAAATACTTGCTTTGTTTACTTTTTTCGGAAGCTCCAAAAGATATCAAAATATTTTTTTTTAATTTCTATTTTTTATATATCGGATTCTATATAGTTTATTTAACACCCGGTTTATGATTTTGTGTTTGTGTGGGGATGCGATATATTTAAATTTGTCGTTTTAAAACGCATCCTTTTTTCATTTCGTCGGAAAGAAATGTTGCCATTTGAGTTATAGAAACTTTCTATTCGATGGATCAGAGACTATACACTATGTAAAGAATCAACTTCATTTCGATCGTAGTAAAATAAACCAGAGAGTCAACACAGGAACATCACCACCAGGGGGCGCTTTCGGAAATCGGATTCTATGGGCCCGATTACAACGTGGTTTGGCTCTTTCGACTGGATTTCGATAGCTTTACAGATTTCGGTCATGTTCGTATAGAACAGATTGCGCCCCCTGGTGGTGGAAGGTGTAATTAAAGGATTTTTCATCCAACTCGGGTTCTATGGGTCACATCACGACGCGGTTTGGCTCAATCGACTCAACGTCGATAGAGGATACTAGAGCTTATCGATTTTTGCTCCGAGTCTCACCACCAGGGGGCGCTTTCCTATCTCCGGTTCTACGGGCATGAAAACGACGGGGTATGGCTCATTCGACTCGACATCGAAAGCCTTAACGATTTCAGTTATGATCGTATAAACAGATTGCGCCACCTGGTGGTGGAAGGTGGAACTAACATATACTGCAGGGCGTGGGAAGCACGACTGCTATACGGTGCCGCAGGCAGCGGGGACCCGAACCGGAGGTTCGTTTAGTTAGAGGTTTATACTATTCTATGTGCCGGTGCGTGCGTAGCACGACCGGTTTACGATGCCGAAGGCAGCGGGGACCAGGGTCGGAGATTCGTTCAGTTAGAGGTTTATACTATTCGATGTGCAAATTAAGGTATTATCCGGTGCCGAAGGCAGCGGGGACCAGGGTTGGAGGTTCTTCGGTTAGAGGTTTATACTACTCAATGTGCAAATTAAGGGATTATCCGGTGCCGAAGGCAGCGGGTACCCGTGTCGGAAGTTCGTTCGGTTCGAGTGGGGTGCGAGCCGGAGAATACAAAAGATTCGAGGCACCGATGTAAATTAGGGATTTTATCGATTTTAGTTACCGATGTAAATTAGGGGCCCGCTGGCGGGCGAAGCCAGCTAGTCCTTATTATTAATGTTCGTATCCGTCTGTGTGTGTGTGTGTGTGTGTGTGTATCTGTACCCGGATAAACTCTGCGAGCGTAGCGAGTAGCGACGCGCTTTTTGTGTCAAAAAATTCAGAAAAATCCGGTCCTCCAGGAATTGCAGTTTCGAAAAAATCGGCCCTTAATTAAGGGAGTTATTAACGAACAAAGCTGTTTTAATTGCTTCAAAAGAAACCTATGTGGAAAGTTCTCCGGGCATGCGCAGAAGAGCTCAATCATCATCTTCCGCAAAAAGAAGAAGGAAAGATCGCTTCGGCCGGTTACGTTTTACGACTGCCTAAACTCGCCGACGGCGAACCGACAGAAATACGAAAAAAACGTCAACATATTCTCAAAGAACGTACTTTTACGTCTCTAACGATCCTGTCGGTTCGAAAAAATTTCGATATTAACCCTTTCAAAAAAAATAATCAAAAAGGGTCGAATTCGTGTTTTTTATTGTCTCCCTTCTTCCGAACCTCGCATCCGCCGGACTAAGAAAGATTCGGATAAACGGATTTCACCAAATAAAAGATCGGTCTTTGTCCTCTCCAATGCCAGCTTGCATTAAAAAAAATACGTCAGTTAACCCTTCGAAAATGTATATTTTCCGTACACAGTTTCGCGATTTCGGCAATTTGGACGATTTTAAAAAAATCGCAGCGGCGGTTCCAAACAAGTTAGAGAAAACTAAAAATACCAGACGAGATCTACATTCTTTTTCCTTTCGAAATCTGCGATCCTTTTTGAAAAATACAAATATTAACCCCTCGAAAAAAATTCGCGCGCAGACTCACTTTTGCAAATTCCGATTCTCTGCGATTTTTAAAATCGCGCATCGGCTCTCTGAAAGAACAAAAAAAACAAACAAACAGACTCATGTACATTTCCTTCCTTTCGAGATCACTATAAAACCTTTAGTTTAAAAAAATATTTCAGTTAACCCTTTCGAAATCGTTTTTTTCAGTAAGTCTCTTTCGGTTTTTCAGCGATTTCTGCAATCTTTAAAAATTCATTTCTGGGCTTCTAAACAAGATACGAAAAATAAAAATACCGAGCCTAATCTACGTTCTTTTTCCTTTTAAAATAAGGTATCAGTTTTGAAAAATTCGTTTTTTAACCCTTCTAAAAAAATGGTTTCCGAAACTCACTCGCGTGAATTTTCGTTTTTCGGCCCATGTTTAAAAATCCGCATCGACTTGGAAAATGTGAATAGAGACAAATAAAATACACCAGATCATAGCCACGTTCTTATTCTTCGAAACACATATTTCAGTTTTTAAAAATATGTACATTAACCCTTTAGAAACCTATCGTTCCCGTACGTCACTTTCGTGTTTCCTCTAATTTGCCAATGTATACCCCCCGCCGCAGCTATTTTTTATCGAATTACATAAATTCCTAGAGAAGAAGCTAAAAGTGCATACATTCAGCTCTAGAAAGACACCTTTCAGTTAAAAAAATTCGAGTATTATCAATTTCAAAAAAATTCTTTTGTGAAACCCGTTTCTAGAAATAAGCGTTTTTCGGCGCAAGCACAGATTAATCAAAGTGTAAATAAGTGACTTTGCTTTGGAAGTAATTATCTAATTTATTAACGATTTTATTTAAAAAATCGTTGTTCATTTTGCGTACAGAATTGAATGGGCTTTCCGAATATATGATTTATTTTGAGAAATAATTATATTTTCATAGTTAAAATTCTATTCTACTAGGATATTTGTATTCTCAAGCAGCCGATTGCACTCCAAATACTTGCTTTGTTTACTTTTTTCGGAAACTGCAAAAGATATCAAAATAATTTTTTTTTATTTCTATTTTTTATATATCGGATTCTATATAGTTTATTTAACACCCGGTTTATGATTTTGTGTTTGTGTGGGGATGCGATATATTTAAATTTGTCGTTTTAAAACGCATCCTTTTTTCATTTCGTCGGAAAGAAATGTTGCCATTTGAGTTATAGAAACTTTCTATTCGATGGATCAGAGATTATACACTATGTAAAGAATCGACTTCATTTCGATCGTAGTAAAATAAACCAGAGAGTCAACACAGGAACATCAACACCAGGGGGCGCTTTCGGAAATCGGGTTCTATGGGCCCGATTACAACGTGGTTTGGCTCTTTCGACTGGATTTCGATAGCTTTACAGATTTCGGTCATGTTCGTATAGAACAGACTGCGCCCCCTGGTGGTGGAAGGTGTAATTAAAGGATTTTTCATCCAACTCGGGTTCTATGGGTCACATCACGACGCGGTTTGGCTCAATCGACTCAACGTCGATAGAGGATACTAGAGCTTATCGATTTTTGCTCCGAGTCTCACCACCAGGGGGCGCTTTCCTATCTCCGGTTCTACGGGCATGAAAACGACGGGGTATGGCTCATTCGACTCGACATCGAAAGCCTTAACGATTTCAGTTATGATCGTATAAACAGATTGCGCCACCTGGTGGTGGAAGGTGGAACTAACGTATACTGCAGCGCGTGCGCAGCACGACTGCTATACGGTGCCGCAGGCAGCAGGGACCCGAACCGGAGGTTCGTTTAGTTAGAGGTTTATACTATTCTATGTGCCGATGCGTGCGTAGCACGACCGGTTTACGGTGCCGAAGGCAGCGGGGACCAGGGTCGGAGATTCGTTCAGTTAGAGGTTTATACTATTCGATGTGCAAATTAAGGTATTATCTGGTGCCGAAGGCAGCGGGGACCAGGGTTGGAGGTTCTTCGGTTAGAGGTTTATACTACTCAATGTGCAAATTAAGGGATTATCCGGTGCCGAAGTCAGCGGGGACCCGTGTCGGAAGTTCGTTCGGTTCGAGTGGGGTGCGAGCCGGAGAATACAAAAGATTCGAGGCACCGATGTAAATTAGGGATTTTATCGATTTTAGTTACCGATGTAAATTAGGGGCCCGCTGGCGGGCGAAGCCAGCTAGTCCTTATTATTAATGTTCGTATACGTCTGTCTGTGTGTGTGTGCATCTGTACCCGGATAAACTCTGCGAGCGTAGCGAATAGCGAATCGCTTTTGGTGTCAAAAAATTCAGAAAAATCCGGTCCTCCAGGAATTGCAGTTTCGAAAAAATCGGCCCATAATTAAGGGAGTTATTAACGAACAAAACTGTTTTAATTACTCAAAACTAAACATTTTTTCTGCGACAAAGAAATAAATTCATTCCTGACTAGATTCAGACCTCGAGGCGAGGCTAGCGAATAGAGCGACGACCAATCGGCTTCCGTCTTTTTCGGGGCCTTTTGGCGAGGCTAGCAGGAAATCCAGTAAACATCACGTGACTTTTATAGACTAGGGGTATTCAGGGGGCCGCCCCGTCTCAGAATCTGAGGGGCGCAGGCCTTCCGTGCTCACGCATTTCGACGTAAAAATATATCAGCTTTCAGAGAATCTAAAAATTATTCTGATATCTTCATTACGAGCTTAGATATTAATTATTACGAGCTGAGACATTATTTAATTATTGATATTTCAACTATGCCCAGACAAAAATAATAAATTAGAAGCAGAAGATTCTCTGATAAGATGTTCAAGCTGAGTGTGGGCGAGATATTATGATTTTAATTTAACATTTTTTTTTATTCGTCCCTAGCGTTTGATTGTGTTTATGTATAGAAATTACCAGTATTTTCAAATAGTAAATTCAGAGTTTTTTTTTTTTCAGTTCTAAGTTTTTCAAGTCGTCTTTGAACAAGTACTCCGGTAGTCTAATAGTCTAATTCAGTTGTTTGAGGAAAAGTAGTGTCATCTTTTTCTTTTAGAGTGGCAAATAGATATTATGACAGAGAAAAGCGGGCTTCGCCCGTTATCGAATTTTTTTTTCCAGTTTTAAGTTTTTCTACAGGTCCCTGTCTTTGAACTAGAACTCAGGTAGTCTAAATCAGTCGTTTGAGAAAAAGTAGTGTCATCGCCCCCTCCCCCCCCCCCCCCCCTTCAGGTTTTTTTTCTCTTAAGTATGGTCCGTTTCTATAGCTAAGAAACTATGTTACGGATTTCCACCAAACTGATTCCAAACATCATAATTAAAGTAATAAGGACCCTCTATAACATTTTTAAAAGTTTCTGAGCTTTATACCACTCTTTTCGAATAATAATATCAGATTTTATATTTTGATTTCACAATACCTCGAGTTCTACGAGTCAAATCGGAACGCGGTTTGGCTTATTCGACTCGATATCAATAGAGGATACTAGAGCTTATCGGTTTTAGTTCGTTTTTCACCACCAGGGGGCGTTTTATTATCTCTGTTTCTATGGCCCGGATTACGACGGGGTATGGCTCATTTGACTCGACATCGAAAGCCTTAACGATTTCAGTTATGATCGTATAAACAGCTTGCGTCACCTGGTGGTGGAAGGTGGAACTAACGTATACTGCAGCGCGTGCGCAGCACGACTGCTATACGGTGCCGCAGGCAGCGGGGACCCGAGCCGGAGATTCGTTCAGTTTGAGATTTATACTATTCGATGTGCAATTTAAGGGTTTATCCGGTGCGTGCGTAGCACGACCGGTATACGATGCCGAAGGCAGCGGGATCCAGGGTCGGAGGTTCGTTCGGTTAGAGATTTCTACTATTCAATGTGCAAATTAAGGGATTATCCGGTGCCGAAGGCAGCGGGGACCCGGGTCGGAGGTTCGTTCGCCTCGAGGGGGATACGAGCCGGTGAATACAAAAGTTTTGAGGCACCGATGTAAATTAGGGGCCCGCTGGCGGGCGAAGCCAGCTAGTCTATTGTATAAATTCTGAATAAACTTTATTGAAAAGAGGGCAAAATTTACTATATTGGCTTAAAAGATTGAAACCAGATTCCTTCTACTAATGTGGAAAAATCTCAGCAAAACACTAAAAATTCAAAAAATTACAGAGGACAAAATTTTCTATATTGAGTTAAAAGATTGAAACCAGATTTATTTTATGAATGTGAAAAAAAATCTAAAAATATCATTTAAAAAATACTGAAAAAATTAAAAATCTCTATATGAATTTCTAATAAATCTTCATTGGAACAAGGTCAAAATTTACTATATTGAGCTAAAAGATTGAAATTGGATTATTTTTATTAGCGTAGAAAAATTGCAGCAACCTCCCCCCAGAAGTTAAAAAAAAAAGGTTACTTTTATAAAGAATTTACTGTTGAAAATGATGAAATTATCGACTGACACCAGAATTTACAAAAGAATTTTTTAGAAAATAAAAACTTGCTTATTTTCCCGTAGTTTATAAAATGAAAAATTTAATTAAATATTCTTGGTGTCGTTTGTCAGTTTTGGAATTAAAATTAGGTGTCCTTTTTTGTGGATACCGCCATGGGTGCAAGTTTTCCGTCCACAGGACGGAATTCCGTCTTTTGAAAATTGCCGAGGATGGAAACGGGACGGAAAAAATGCCCGAGGACGGAAAAAAATTCGCCGTTTTTTCGAGATCCTTCGTCGAAAAATGTCGTTTTTTCGAATCCTTCGACGAAATATGCCTTTTTTTTTGTAGATCCTTCGACGAAATATGCCGGTTTTTTTTTAGATCCTTTGACGAAATATGCCGTTTTTTCGAGATCTTTTCACGAAATTTGCCGTTTTTTTTCGATCCTTCAACAGAATTTACCGTTTTTTTAGACTTTTCCACGAAATTGCCCGTTTTTCCGTGATCCTTAAACGAAATTAGCAGATTTTTCCACGATCCTTCGCCGAAATTGGCGCTTTTTCGGCGGCCATTTGACGAGGTTTGCGGGTTTTTGCGATCCTTCGATGAAATTTACCGGTTTTTTTCGAGATCCTTCGACAAAATTTGTCGTTTTTCGAGATTTTTCGACGAATTTTGCCTTTTTCTTGAGATCCTTTGACAAATTTTGCCGTTTTTTCGAGATCCTTCGGCGAAATATGCCGTTTTTTCGAGATCTTTCCACGAAATTTGCCGTTTTTTTCCGATCCTTCGACAGAATTCAGTTTTTTTCGACTTTTCCACGAAATTGCCCGTTTTTCCATGATCCTTAAACGAAATTAGCAGTTTTTTCCACGATCTTTCGACAAAATTTGTCGTTTTTCGACGAATTTTGCATTTTTCTTGAGATCCTTTGACAAATTTTGCCGTTTTTTCGAGAGCCTTCGACGAATTTTGCCGTATTTTTTGAAATCCTTCGACGTTTTGTCTAAGTGGGCATGGTATGTGCATTCGGAGAGGAGGTCTGGGTGGAGAATTCAAACTATTTTCAGTCTTTGCCACATCTCAAAGTCAAAACATGTGTTGTCTGTGCACACGTGTGCGCTTGGACGGGAGGGGGGGGTGACAGATCAAAATATTTTCAGTCCTGGCCACATTTCAAACTTGCACCCATGGATACCGCCCGCTAAAGGGTTAATGCGGAGCTATTAAATAAAATCTTAATTTTTTTTTCTTTTAAATATTTGAAAAAAGTATTGGAATCATGAAAATTTAATTTTTTTTTGTTGGATTTACACGTTTTAGTTTGACTTGAATACAATTTTTTTTTTAAATTGTCTGTATGTAATGCAAATTTTGTAGCGACTTTATCTCTAGAACAAATAAATGCACACATACAGGTGCTGATAAGGTTTTAATGGATATGGCCCAACAGGTGGCACTGCTATGCTCCATTTTTCATGATGATTAAATCTCGCCATCTATGGGATGAAACTTCACATTCAGTTAACCCTTGACATAAATTGATGCCAATTAGACTAAAAAAATAATTGATGCAGAGTAGATGATACATGCCCCCCTCCTACCCAAATCTCCTTTTTAAATAAAAATGGTCTCCTTTCCTTCTTTTGAGGAACTAATGTGTTGGCAGACCCAGGGCTGCCATTTGCAACTAAAATGCTACTAAAAGCGACTATTTTCAGCATCAGGCAACTATGGCTACTATTTTAGCCCAAAAACCTTCAAAAGCGACTATTTTAGAGGAAAACCAGAAAAAAGGAGACTATTTTCCAGTCCAAGCTACTATTTTTGTAAAAAAAAAAAAAAAAAAACTCAGCACTGCAAATTTTTTAACCCAATACCCCAATCTAATATTTCCGTATAAATTTTTTATGCAATTTTTAAAATATGTAAAAACTTCCATTTGAAAAAAAAAAAAAATACTCTTTCAATATAAATGTAGTGCAAAGATACCAACATCCAAATTTCAGTGGAAAACTAATTACTGATTTTTGGTTTGGCTACCACCCATAACCCTTATGCTTTACAGTATATTTGTCCAATTTTTGATTGTTTTTAAAGGCATTTAACCCTTTAACTGTCGTATGAACCACAAACGATTAACTTTAGATTTGTTCACTATGCTGCATGAATTGTATTTGTTTCTAACCTCGTATAAATGCTTCATTCCAAAAATTTAAATTAATAAACGAGCTGAAATAAATGCTACTTAGAAATAAGAAAATCTTGTTTTCTATCGCAGTTTTCCAATTTAATAAGATTTAAAATGTTGAGAAAAACATTTAGAATATTGCCTTTTTTTATTTATTTAGATAGCTTTATTTGGCCCATTGGTGTCTATAAAATCAGACTTTATTTTTTTCGGACGATTTTGCTATTTTATTTTACAAAAATTTCTTCTAAAGAATAGGTTAGTATGTACACGTATTTTTTTTATCAATGCATCCTTTTTTGATAAAACCACTTTCAATTGGTTCAGTTAATTTTTGTTTACAAAATGGAATTAAAATTGCAGCTAATAACATGCATAAAAATTGTATTGTTTTTAGTTGCCTCACAGTAATGTTCAAGCACAAGATAAGAATATATTCAATTTAGTTTGGAAAAACCAAACTGCATTCTGATGTATATCTCGGATGATAATTTAAACAATTTCTTCTTCTTTCTTTCCGTTTGTGTGTGTGATTTTATAATTAAAATACAAAAAGTAGAAAATTTGGATGGTAGTAGTAGGGAAAATGTGGATTTTCATGTTATTTTTATGGGAAATAAGGATTCTTGCCCCTCTTTTCTTAAGTAAGCATGCAACTATTTTGGCTACTATTTTTGTGCAAATGCTACTATTTTGGCTACTATTTTTTTCATTGTAGGCTACTAAAGCAACTATTTTGTATGCCATTTGGCAGTGGCAGCCCTGCAGACCTAACAATGAATATTTGTTTGTTACAATAATGTAAAGTCGAATTTGAAGTAGTATAAAGTTTTTTTCTTTCCTGCTATCTTAAAAAGAAACTGAGCAAAAACTCAATAAGTTTTATAATACATTATTTTTTAATCTTTAATATGTGTTTTTTACAGGGGAATGTGATGTTATGAATATTAATTTTCATTTATGAAAATGAATTTTAAATTTGGTGTACTTCTATAAGTACACTAGTAAAAACATGCCTTTAAAAAATTATTTATACTTGTGCAAAAAATATGGAGGTAAAAATTATATGTATACATATAAGTCATTTAAGGTTTTTGGAACCACTTTGCAAATTACATTGAAAATGTTATTTCATAAGAAGTATTTTTAATTCATTTTTCAACTCCTTATTTTTTCTATAAAAAAAAATGAATTTATAACATATAAGATAAGAAGCATTTATGTAATTTTTGTTATGAGTATCTTTATTGTAAAATGTGTTAATGTAACAATTCTTTATATTCTCATTATAAAGATTTTCTTTCTAGGCAACTCATGAATGGTTTCGCATTTATAAAATGCCTGCTGGAAGTCCAGAAAACAAGTTTGCATTTAATGGAGAACCAAAGAACAGAGTGAGTCTCAATTTATAGTTTGATTGTGATTTTTTTTTTTTTTTCAACTGTAAAAAAAAAAAAAATATATATATATATATATATATATATATATATATATATATATATATATATATATATGTATATATATATAAGGGAACGCCATATTTAAATAGCGGAAGAGGATGTCCACAAAGTGTGACACAAAGGGACAGTAAGGGTTGGAGTTTAAGATATTGTAGTATCATATATAAAATATGAAAAAGGCAGCATATAGTTCATTGAAAAATGTATTTTTACTCAGGTAATTTTAAGTATACTTTGATGTTCTGTGATTGAATAAAGACTATGTTGACAATTGCCATTTTCCTAAAACTACCCATATAGAAGACAGTGTGTGGCATGCTGGTGATAAAAAGTATCAAAGACTGGTATGAAAATCCATGCACATAATCTGATTAATGTATTACAATTAATAAAACAGTGATATGTTTTTTAAAGGTTGATTTTAATTTGTTACACATTTGTAAAATATAAAAATATTAATAGCAATGTTGTTTTAAAAATTAGCAGTTTTTAAGTGACGCCATAACAGGAAAGGATGGGTATTACTTGACTGACACGGGGAAAGGGAGGGGTAAAAAAAAAACATGAAGTTTACATGACATAATTAGTGGGTGGGTTCCTAATTGATAAACATTCATATATGTATTTATATCTGTATGTAAAAAATAAGAATAATATGGAAATACTTATATGTTCCAATTTATATTATATCAACCATTTGCCTAGTGTAACTGTATTTCAGCATGAATAATGGTAATTTATAAGAATTAAATAGTTAAAAATTCTTAACTAAATTACATATAAATGTACTGTATATTTCAAATCCTATTACACTGTTTTATGCTTTTAAATTAAAAGTTGTAATTTTTTTAAAAAAAATACTTATTTTAGGAATTTGCTGAAAAAACAATTGAGGATACTCATAAATTCTGGCAGAAACTTATAAAAAATGAAGCAGCAGATTCTCACGGAATTAACTGGTAGGGTTTTTTCTTTCCTCTTTTAAATTTAATAATCTTTTATGTGTTTTATCAAGCTGATTGCTATCTTTAACTAAATTTTTCTTTGAATGATTTCAATAAGGTTTATTATTCCAAATTAATTGTGAATAAGATTTAACAAATAAGCATTCATAATTATTTCTTTGTGTACTAAGACTTGTTTTTCTCCTTCAATTTTTGTGTATTTAATTTAAGTATACTGGAAACTATGTGATCGCTGTAAAAAATTCCAAGTTTTGCATGTTTTTCACATTACTTATAAACTTTAATAAATAACAAAGGGTGCCTGCAGGTGCTGCATTGGATAGCCCATATCTAGGCAACATACATGGCATAAACAATATTTTCTTTTGCATAATAGTTATAATGATATTCGGGGATTGCGAAGAAATTAATGAAGGGTGAATCGCCAGTGACTTGCACCGGAGCAATTCAGAGTACCTAAAACAATTTTAGACAAAATTATATTCAACACTCTCCCCAAATACAATTATAGGCATGAAAATAAATGGTAGTACCCAAAGCGAAGCCATAATACATTTAATCTTAAGTTAAAAAATTTTAATATTAAGTTTATCTGCTTATTAAGCAAAGTTAAAATTAAATATTTAGAATATAATATCAAAAACTAGAGTTAACAATATATGCACACTATAAAGATTACTCTGTAGTTCATCTGCATAACAACTTGATCCTGGTGTAAAAGGAAAATAGAAAAATAATAACTCACCAGATAGAAGAAAGACTAATGTTTATTTATATCTTCCATGCATTGAAATACCAATAAATCATTTGAACTTAATTCACAAGATTCATCATAAATATAGATATTGTGCAATATTTCTCAAATCAATCAATAACAATATTTTACCACTTTTAAAATTTGTTGTTCTCAGTTCACACAATAAGTTGACTATCCGTTTAATTAATTTTCCATTTAAACTAATTAATATTATAGATTGTGCAAAGTTCAAAAATGATGAATTTACTGTTTATGTTGATTATTTATTTTCTGAAATTGTAGTTGCATCATTAGAAGTATTACGATTGTTCCCTTGATAAAAATTAAGTTCATAAGGCGAGATAGTTTATTATAAGTTGAATGAACTATATTGAAGGACCTTTCTATTGATGTTTCATTGTAGAATAAGCAACAGCGTAATCAAACAGAAAGTTCTTAAAAACTTCTAAGCGGAGTATCATAACAGCTTCTGGAGTGTGTATAACGATGTTGATCAGGCATCCAGAAACTCTCCAGAATGAACTAACTCCTAATCGTCTGTTATCTTTTGGTTGTAAACCCATCTTCATCATCTAAAGCAAATGTTAAATTACTTTAAAAATGATTCCTGGTAGGATGATTGATGTAGAATTATTTATTTAGACATAATTAAGTTAAAACGGGCATCTTCTTAGGTGTTGAGAATCTTGAAAGAAGTAGTTAAATTAACGTTTGCCGAGTCATTATATTGTCCGCTGACAGGCCAGAGGCCTGCAGTCTAAAAAAAAAGGTACTTCGCCTGTTGATGTTTTGATGAGAAGTCAACTCACACAGCGCTTCCAAAATACGGGAAAACTTACCGTTTTTAAATCTCCCTCCAATCGGGTGAAAGGATTTCCCAACGACTTCGAAATTCTCTGTCGCGTGCCTAGCACCACCTGACGGAGTTTTAGCTAAAGCTCACCCACATGGTCAAAGTTAGATTTTAACTGTATCGCACCCCCTTGATGACACGTCATTTCGAATGTTCCGCACGCTTTTTCTCTCACCTTCAATCGGCCTGAAAGTGACCTTGCATACTGCAAGTCATTGACACAGAAAAATGCGCGGGAAATGGAAGTAAATAATTGTTGTTTACACGAAAGCATCTGAAAATCCCTCAATGGCCTCTCTCAGCGAATATCCACGAACTTCAAAACAAAATATAAGAAAGTAATTAAAAATCCATAACTGCCAAACTTATGGATGAAAATAAATGAAAATTTAGCAATCGAAATAAAATAAAGTTCTTTCCACCAGATATGTTTTGAAAGTAAAATATTTAATTTAAAGAATTTTGAAAAAGTGATTATTGTACTTAGAAATTTTGAAATGATATATGAAAAAATTCGCGATTCTGAAAGAGATTTTGCATTGATCAAAATCAGTGAATCTGAACTTTCCAAAAGGAATAAAATTAGCGATTAACCATTTTTAATAATTATTATTGAAAAGGAAATACGCTATATTTTAGAATAATTATTTATTTTAGACTGTGTTATTATGATGGATTATTATTTAAAAGTTAGAAATATTTTTCTTTTAGGTAATTTGAAGTGAAGTTTATTTAAAGGAAAGAATTTAAAGTAAATATTGTAAAGTGAATAAATTGTAAATGAAATTTGAAATGAATATCCTAAAACATATGTAATGGAGAGATACTGATTTTAAATTATACTCTCACCAAAAGTAAACAATTTAAAAAGAATGTTTGATTTAAAATGAAATAAGGAAATTTAGCTTAATAAAATTAAATGAATTTAATGAGTTTATTTAAATGGATGAATAAATTAAAGTTAAATATTAAAATACTGAATAAATTAAGAATAAGATTTTAAATCATAACAATCTTAAATAGCATTTTAATTATGCCAATTCAGAAAGGGATTCGTGGTAGTGATGTGAGTATTCGAATAAAAGCCACCTGGCATTTGTGTCAGTGACGAAAATGAAAACTGCGGTTTTTGATTGTATTCAGTTCTTATAGCTCGAGTTTTCTATGTTTTCATAAGCTGCGCCGGTGAATGCTAGTATTCAAATACTAGACTATTCGGCGCTGTTTAAAACATTTCTCCGGAATCTTGAAGCTAGTAGGATGGATGATCGGCGCTATTTTAGTTTTAGTTTTTCAAATGTGTACAGCTAAGCTACACTTTTTTTTTTTAAGAGCATATGAATTTAAACTTACATAAAATTCTGTAAATTTGTAATTAAACATCATATGTCAAATTTTATGGGTTTTATATATATATATATATAACAGAAAATAATTACTCATAGTGGAAAATTAATTTGTACAATTCGAAAAAGAAATTTTTTATTGATTATGAAGATTAAGCTTTTGTAACTCAACAACTCCGATTTAAAAAAAAAAAAAAACATAAAAATAAAAATATAGTGTCTAAAAGGTGTTTTTTTTTATATCTGGAACAAACAGAAAATTACACTTTTCTTATAAATATAGTAACTTTTCTATTACAAAATTGTAAAGTATTTATTACAAAATTGTAAAAATTCTATTCTTGAACGTCTCCATCCTTTTTATTTTTTCAAAATTTACGAAGTTAATTTTAAAAATAACGATAACTGCTTCGTTGGAAAATAGCCTAGTGTTCTAAAAAACTATAATAATAAAAATAGAAGTTTGTGTTTGTCTGCCTGCCTGGTGTGCTGTATTCTGACCAGACCGCTGCATGCAGAGTAACAAAATTTGGCAGGAAGGTACTTGTAATATCTGAAGTTATGCAGATCTAAGATAGTTTTTGGTTTTTCTTATTAAATTTTTTCATAAGATTTTTTTTTTTTTTTAAGCATTTTTTATCGAGATTCTCCACGATTTCTCCACATTAGTAAAATGAATCCAGTTTTAATCTTTTACCCCGATATAGTAAATGATGTCCTTTTTTCGATAAAGTTTATTCGGAATTTCTACAGCGATTTTTGAACCCCAAATTTTAGGTACGTTTGAATGAATTTTCGTTTAAAAATTTGTTTTGAAACATTTTTAAATATATATAAAACCCAAGCAGATCGGAGTGTGCATAGCACACCCAGTTTACACTGTTCCCCTAACTCTATGTTCGTTTGGAGGAATTTTTATTTAAAAATATAAAATTATACAAATTCCAGGTTCGTTTTGTTTAAAGACATAGGCCACAGCACGTTCGGTGTTCACGGCCGAAGACAGTGGGGTGGACAACTATATGTATGTTTGGATTTATTTTCGTTACAAAATAATCTAATAATTAATCTTTGATTTTAGGTAAATTTAAGGTTAGTATCGGCCCGGGCAATGCAGTGCGTGCCAGCTAGTACAAAAACATGAAAATATCTGAATTAGTATTTTTTTTGTCAGAACTCATCGTGCAAGACAATTTTTTACACATCAACAATAGTAATACATAAATTTACCAATTAGGATATACTAAGTATTCAACAATAAATCTGTTTCAAAATAAACAAATAAAACAGTTTTATTTTATTTTTTTACTCATTCCGTCCTGAATTTCCGTGTAAGATAAATTTTAAACGTATGAACGTTAAAAGGAAAACAAAATTACAAATCCATACTTATTATTATCAAGTATATAAAGGGTATTAAATAACAAAGTTTATTACAGGGTTTCCACAATCCTTCAATTTATGGTACCATTATTACTGAATAGTAATCGTCGCATTATTTAATCGCAGATCGAAAAAAAATTTCGACTAAAATAATCAGAATAATTTTTTCTTTTTTAATTTTAAATCAGACACAGAAAATTTAATTAAATTTCCGTATCTCTGTTGCCGGCACTTATGATAAAATAATGTACAAACTAGGTAGCACCCCCACCCCGCCACCCCAAAAAGAACGAAATTCTGCTTACACCTATACTGACTTTTCTAAAATATCCATACTTAATATTATAAAGTATAACGGGTATTAAGCATTGAATAACAAGGTTTATTGCATGGTTCCCACAATCCTTCAATTTCTGGTACCATTATTACTGAATAGTAATTGTTGCATTATTTAATCGCAGAATTTTTGCCATTAAATAAAGAAGTTCGGAAACAGTGTTGCTCAATGACACCCATTTGAATCCTATATGGCACCCATTTGGACACATATACTTTTTTTTTTATTATTGAAATATAACATTTAAAATAAAAACAAAACAACAATAAAACAAACAATTTCGCATGCTGGAGAGTAAAACATTACAGTTTGAAAAAATAGTTTTTCTTGATTTAATCAACAAAAATTGCTTCCTGTTCTAGATTATTCAAAAAGTTCTGAGTAGATTAATCATTAAAGCGTTACCATTTAATTTTCTAAGGAAAGTTTCACCATTGAAAAATTAAGCAAAAAAAAAAAGTAATGACTATCTCAATTTTCATCCGAACGCAAAAACAACATGAAAACAGCTGTGACGAACACGTGATCATTAAAAAAAAAAAAAAAAAAAACAGAGAGACAGGTGATTTTTACGTAGAACAAACATTTGAATGTCGCCCTCATCAAGTTTGAACAAAGTCTGGAGTAGTTTTCAGTTCTAGAACATTTCGAATGTTGGTTTAGATTCTAAAAAGTTTTCGAAATCTAAAGTATCGATTCTTAAAAGATCTCGAATCGGCCCATCACTAATTCGTGGGATGAAAAAAATTGTCAGGGAGATTATTTAATTTTTTTATAATTTTACATTGCATCTGTAATCTTAGATGTTCACCTGTGTTGTATATGGTAGCCAGACGAAATTTAGTTCCAGATTTTTTGGTCAAAATGAAATTTAATTTTCTCTTTACTGCAAAACATTGATTCACAATGTTTTAGAAAGAATTTTGTATAGTATTTTAAAACTAAGAGTTGGTTAATTAATCTTTTGAGGATCTTTTGTGGTTTTAAGTATCGATGAGGAAATATTCCTTCTTAAAAGACAAATGTACCTTAAAATCTAGCAAGCATTTTTTTCTCTCACACTTATTGTTACTCATGCCATCCAAAACACATGTTAACAATAATTGTGGGGAATAGAAGTGCTTGGTGGATTTTAAGACAATTATCGACTTTTAATCAGTGTTCAAACCACTGTCCTGAAAGGTTAATAAAATATTATTAAAATATGAGAAAAATATTTTTTAAACTGTTACACATGCTTTCCTCCATGGTTTCTCTATTTCAGAATTCTATTAAGATGAACTTTTTCTCCCATTCAAACACATTTTTTCACAAAGTATTATAATTAGATTGTAATTGTTTAAAATGTCGAAGTATTGAGGGGAAATTCATTTATTGCTTTTGTAGTAACAGACTGATTTTAATTGATTAAAAAAAAATATAGAGAAGCAAATAGTTGCAACAATTAACATTATGTATACATTCATGCAAAACATACAAATTTTATTTATGTCTTGCACATAATTGCACTTGTACTGTACATGTCTTCATTGTCGAATTTTTTACTTTCAGCTCAACTGTCACAATTGAAGATAGTCCTAATAAAATCAATGTTATGGATGCATTAACCATACTTCAGCAAACAGATGAACCTGGTCCTCCTCAAGAAATTGATTCTATAGGTAAATTATATTCTTTATTCAAAACTTTCACATTCTATAACTAAACCTGTCCATCCTGATTTGGGATTCATGAAATAATCATAAACAATGTCACAAGTATCAGTTTTCATCCCAAAAGAATTGGAATATTAAATCAATGTACTACATGGGGTGAGAGTATAATAAATTATATTGTATACTTTTATTGTTATTTTCTTGATAAATAAATATGAAAGTAGTTTTATTACATATATTTTTCTTTTCATATTTTATAGCCAAATGGAAAAAAAAAAATCTATGTAATCTCAGCATTTTGTGCTGAAGCACTTTTTTTGTGCGTGGTGTGCAGAGATGCTAGAAATATTTGTGAAATAAAGTTTAATTTTTTATTATAACGTAGTGTAAAATCATACAGGACAAGAACTTTTATGGATTATTTTGCATTTGATATTTTTATATCTGTATTTTCTTATTATATATTTCATTCTTAGACAAATTATTACAAATTCTTGTCAATGAGATTTAATAGAGGACATTTAGATGCACTGGGAATTTAATGTCTTTTGGTATAATCCGTAAATTTCAAGTTATTAAATTATGTTAATTTGTGATGCTTGATTCTGAAAAATGGCTTAAGGGATACATTTGTTTAGGTTCTGCTAAGTCTCCTGACCTATATCATTTTAATTTGTATTAGCTTGTGTATCAGAAAGCTAAATTAGATACTTTTAAGAAAAGTGGATCCTGATCTATATAATGTTGCACAAGAAAACTTGTTAAACATTACATACCTCTTCTCCCCCACCCTCCTGTTGCAGGAACAAACTTCTCTTCTTTACCCCTCCCTAATTCTAGGAATAAGCGTCTGCAGTTTACTTGATAACTCCATCCCCCACCCCTTGGTATAATCTGAACAGTCTAAGAATGTCTCTCTTCATTATTCTTATGATTGATTTGAGATAAGACATTTTTTCAAGAGCAGCTAAAAATTTCATGAAAATGGCAAATTCTGAAAAAAAGGAAAGCATTTTTGATTGAGGATAAGATTCAAATAATTAAACGTATTGAACCAATCAATCGGCACTGTGCAAGGAATTTTCCTTGTCAAAATCTACAGTTTCAAACATTTGGAAAAATCGCAGTTCGACTCTTGCTGCACACGAAAAACATTTGGATTCTTCAAAGAAACTACGTTGGGCTGAAAGGGAAAATATGGAAGAAGCTCTGTTAAAATGGTTCACCATTCAGCGGGATAGAAACCTTCCTGTGACCAGATCCATGCTTCAAATTAAAGTGAATGGAGTTGGCGAAAAGATTTGGAGAAAACAGTTTTGTGTGCTCTAACGGATGGCTGAATGGGTTAAAAAAACCGAACAATATTTCTTGTGGAAAGATTGTTGGTGATGCAGCAAGTGTTTGTGCATCAGATGTGGAAAAGCAAAAAGTTCAAGTGTGGCCACATGCAATCCATTATTATGAAGAGAAGGATATCTTTAATGCTGATGAAGGTGGATTGTTGTACAAAATGACTCCAGATCAGATGTTAAAATTTAAAGGGGAAAAGTCCACTAAGGGAAGCTCTTGAAAGTGAAAATAATTGTTCTTGTATGTGCAAATATGAACTATTCAAAAAAGTGAAAATTAAATGTTGTAAGCAAATCCCAAAAGCCGAGGTGTTTTAAAAATGTTAAACTGCCGTCAACTACAAAGCCAATCAAAAATCCTGGATGACTTTCAATTTTTTTAAAGAAGAACTTCGTCAATGGGAATTTGTTGAAACAAAAACATAAAAGTGTTCTCCTTGTCGATAACGGCACAGCTCATCCCCACTTAGAAAATCTGAAGTACATTAAACTTGTTTTTTAAACACTACTTGTGTGCTGCAGCCCATGGACCAGGACTTTATCTGCAGCCTGAAATCCCACTGTAGGAAACAACTAGTGATGAGTGTTTTAGAGAACTACGAAGAGAACAATATGGAATACGTCTTTCTTTTGAAGCAATCGTTCTGTTAGAAAAGTGATGAAGACATGTGATATCAGCAACAATCCGCAACTGTTCCCGACGCACAGGTCTTTTGAAGGATGTGTTGTAAGGAAAAGATGCCAACGTGGAGGATGAAGAAAACTTACCAATAGCTCTGTGGCTAGAAAAGAATGGTATGAACATTTTTCCAAGGGACGTTACTGAGCACTTGAAATCTTACGATGGTGAAGTGTACACTTCTGATACCCTTACTGGTGATGACATTGTATCTGAAGTTAAATAAAAGAATGATGCTGAAGAAGACTTAGAAGACAATGTTGAAGAAGAACTTGAAAATGCGGCACCTTCTATCTCAGAAGTGAAATTGGCAGCGAATATCATGAACATTTTTTTTTATTTCTACAGAAAATGTGGACCAGAAAATATTTGATTCTTTACGAATTGTTGACAAGAAAATTGATGAACTCTACTTAAAATCTAATTGTATTCAATCAAAAATCACTAATTTCTTCCATAGAATGTAAAAATAAAATAAAGTTTTAGTAAGTAACTATTTTTCTTTTTAATATTTGATTTATTATCTATTTAATTAGTTAATAATTTGTAAGCAAATTGCGTGTTATTGCAATCACTATTTTTAACAATACTATATCATATGCTAAAAAAAAAAAATTTTGTTTCAAAGAATTTGGATATAGTGAACCATCGGTTATAGTGGACATATTGCTGGGTTCGCAGACGGTTCACTATAGCGGGATTAGACTGTATTATTATTTTTTTTTCTAACTATCTACTTATAATAAAATCCGAAGGCAAGAAAGTGTCTGTAATCAATCGGGGCAGGACCACTCTGTTCTGAGAGTCGACCACAGTAAAACGCCAGGTTAGGCTTACTGAAAAACATATGCTAACATATGACCACTAAATGATAATTTCTTTTACTTGAAATCATGTCTGTTCAGCATATTTTTGTATAAAACATGTATATCATATCCAGTTATGTTTTAAATTAAAAATAACAGATTAAACATTGGATTACCTGATGCAAATGAATGAATCTTTGAACGTTTCATTAAAATATCCGATTATGCTCTTAAAATATTTGTAAAAGCATATTAAAATCTTTAAATAATTTAAAGGATTTCTTTAATTTATTTCTGTAAGCAATTTTTTCCTGTAAGCACTTTTTTCAGAAATAGCAGTTACAGATAGCTTTCATAGAGAGGCTTTGCGACGATCCATCAGTATTTTAGATTTCGTTCCTAAGTACTGTTCTGGCACCATCTATTGGCAATAAATATAAATGAAGGAAGTTTCTGTTGAAAAATATATTTTATATAAAATATTAATAAAGTTGTAAAATAATATAAAATGTATATAAGCATATTTTAGCACCATCTATCGACAATTAATATAAACAAAGGATCTTTCTGTTGGAAAAAATATTATATAACATAATAATAAAGTTGTAAAATAATATAAAATGTATATAAGCATATTTTTAAACTAATAAAAATTCAAGGTGTATTGATTTATTTCAAGATCAACTTTTAAAAGCTTCAGCTTAATATAATTTCTTTCTTAAAAATCTAACTTGGTTAAATCAAATTTTAATCGCCTAGCTTATATCCAATTAAATTCTGAAATTTGGCTTGCATTGTAAAATATTTCTTATGAAACACAATTCAAATATAAGGAATATATACTACCGCATATCACATATGTTAATTATATCAATGCAGAGCAAATTTTGATTTTTAACGTAGTAACGTTTAAACCTAACTTTGTAGTGAAAAAAAAAAGATTTAATTTAATAAGAGAATGGGAAAAGATGTTTTTCAGTCATACTAATGCATTTAATAATTTCAATTTACTTATGAAATAAAATAAGATGTTTTTTAATGATCAAAATTTATTATAGACTTTTCAGGCATATTTTTTTAAAAAGACAAAATCTGGTTTATGAATACTTTTAAAAGTTAAAGTTATATTATCTACTTTCGTCGTTGTATTTATTTTAACAATTTTTTCATTACTGGAAAACTTCGTTTTTTGTCATTTTAAATGGGATATTTCCCTACTGTGAATTAAGAAGCTAACATCCATAAAAATTCAATTTTCTGTCTCTTTTTATGTTTTTCTTTTTATGTATTTGTTTCTTCATAACTGGAAAACTTTGTTTTTCAAGAAATATTAAAATTCAACTCTATTATACTATTAACTTAGACAATTTAAAACGAACAAAATTTTAATGTTTTGTGCAATCGTTAAACCATTTCAGAATTTATATTTAATTTTTCTTATGTAACCAAACAATGAGCTGTGAGTCAAGCTCTTTAGAAATTCACTAATATATATATATATTTTTTTTTATTTATTTAATTTTTTTTTTTCAAAAACTTTCGCACATGGATTATTTTAAATATTTTTGAATGTTTTATCCAATCTTTGAACTATTTCAGAAATTGAATATTAAGTAAAAAGAAGAAAAAAAAATCCTCATCATTTGTATTTGTAGAAATCCTTTGCCATTCTTAAAATGTACTTTTCTACACTACAAACCTTTCAGTAACAAAATCGTCATGCTGTTTGTTTGTATGAAGTCTTATGAAAATGAAACAAAGATCAACATTCAGTCATTTTTGACGGGCGTTATATACTAGTGTTATTAGAATTTGCAGAAGTGATTTTTTTTTTTTTTTCAAAAAATGAATTGACAGCATTTGTTATTGTAACTTTCAGAAACTAAAAATTATATTTTCATGCAGAAAGGAATAACAAAATTTGTCTTTACTCAAATATAGTATGAATTATGTAGAAATATAATAATGGTCAAATTTTTTAGCTTTTAAGAACATCTGAGTTAACATTTTTGAAATATTGTACTCACAGCAATTATAAAGTATAAATTTGTATTTCTTTCACATTTTTTTTTTTTTTCTAACTATGTTAACAGAATTTGCAGAAGTGATTTTTTTTTTTTTTCTTCTTGAAAGGAAACATTGTAAAATGTATTATTAAAACTCTTGTTTTTTTAAGCTTTAGTTTAATAAAGCAATATTTTTCTTTCAATGTAATTGGACAGAAAAAAAAATTATTTGAGAAATCAACATTACTAAAAAACTTAACATTCCTCAGATTTATAATAAAAGTGGTGTAATCTACATAAAAGTACAATTAGGCAGTATTGTAGTTAGGGTAAATTTAGAAACTGGTAAATTCTTTGTTTTGCGAATCCAGTCAATTCTATTGCCTAGCATTTTGAAAAAATTAATCAATTATATATCGCATTCATAGGCAAAAAGTGTTCCATGATTTGTTGTAATCAATGTTAGAATAACTGAAATTTTGCCGCATGAAGGGATGAAAATGATTTTGTAATTGTAGAAAACTATGTACGATTGTCAAATAGTAGAGATAACATGCATCAATTGCAAAAAAATAGGTGACAATTTAAAAAAAAAAAAAAAAAAAAAAAACTTTTTTATGTAATTTTCTTCTGCAGGATGGTGAAAACAAGTGGATTCCTCATATTTTTAATAACAAGTAATTCGCTTGCTGAAAAAAAAATATATATAAAGGCTGTTCTAAAAATCCAAAATATTTTTTGACAATTTTTCGAATATATTTTATTCTTAGACATATGAAATTGGCAAGAACTGTTATTCAGAAAATATGAAATCTAATACAGTTTTTCATTTTTTGATAAAGGCAAGGGATTTTTAAGATAATGCTGTCAAATTTAACATCTTGAGCAGATTTTTAGGTTGTAATAGATTACGAAAGATTGTCATGAGACAAAAGTCGCTTATAACTCAAGATGCAATACATTTATCAAAAAAAGGAAAACACTGTTCGAATTCAAATTTCTTCAATAGTCTTGCCAGCAGATTTCATGTTAAAAAATGACTCTGTGAATGTGTCAGAAAGTTTTGCGCTTATAAAAAGAAAATATAATTTTTTTTTTTTTTTTTTTTTTTTTTTTTTGAGAACAGCTTTAAATCTCACTACGTAATATTTAAAGTTTAGCCAACTTTAAAATTTATATTCAAAGAAATTGCTCGATTTTTTTTTTTTTTCAACCAGTTTTGAATGTAGGAAGGGGGGGGGGGGTTGAAATTATTGAAAATTTTCTTACTGTTCACAGCCATGTATGATAGATAGTAAATAACATGGATAAAATGCAGAAGTTATGTAGGAAACATTAAAAGGTAATATTCTTCCTCGGGATGTTCAAAGCAAACTGATTTAGTTACATTTTTTCTCAAACTAAAATATTTTTCATTTGAATGAACAAATCTTTCTAGACCTTGAAAAGTAGTAATTAAAGTTTGAAGATTTATTTAGAATACTAAAAATTATATTAATATTAACGAAAAGTGGTCACAGCCATTTGAATTTTCTGTAAAAAAACAAGATTTAAGTACAAAAACATTTGCAAACAAGCTTCTGTTTGTGTTTACACCAGAAGTTTGTGCGACATTTCAGTAATCAGCCAATCATAATTCAAAAGAAAAAAACTATGCTGCTTCTGAATTTTTGAAGAGGATTGGTTTTATGCTTGTGTTTGTAAATGGGTGCAAAATGAAAGCTGATACAATAGCAGCATATCGCACCTTAATGAAAAGCCAGTTTGATTGTAAATGTAGTTCTAAATGGTGCTATAGAAATATATACATACATATTAAGATAAATTATTTTTCTTTTGTTTGTAACATTGTCCTTTTAAAAGGCCAAAATATTGATTATAATCATTACAGGATCAACAAGGAACAAAAAATAATAAGGCACAGACTATGAAACACTTTCCGACACTAACAGATTATTAAGAAATTTCATGTTTTCATACAATGAAATGAGGGATTTAAATAAACAGTTTAAAAAACATTAACTATGTAAAAATTAATTTTCAGAAATTGCTGTCCATTTCCCGATATGTGTGAATTCTTTCATGCAGCCCTGCCTAAGATCTATAGAATTTGTACATACCACATAATACACTAAAAATTGGATAATTTAAAAAATGCATACCTCATTGGAAAATGTACTTTCAGCAATTACTGATCATAATCAGTCCTTTAACCAAATTCTTTCTATGTATCTCTGTAAATAACAATAAATGCTACACGTTCCATAGAAAACTGCAAACAATTTTTCTCCATAGATAATTTTTTGTGTACCCTTATAAATGCTACACATTTCATTGCAACATATAAAACTTGCTTGAGAATCTAAGTATATTTATGAGAGTTAGAGTAGAGACAGACAAACTGAATTCATAAAATAAAAACAGATTAAAAGATTAAAGGTAAATGACAAAATCACTCCTGTTGTGATAGCAACAGTATTATAAGAATCACTGCTGACTGAATCACTAACACACTGCTCATGAGTGATTGACTGTTATTGTAAGGAAGGGAAAAAATATGAAAATAGGCTTTAAAAAGCTTATTACTTTGGGTAGTTCATATATATTAATGTAACTCTTGGAAATTTGTTTTGAAGATGTGTTGTAGACTATAAATTATGTATATTTTACTAAAGTTTTACAGATCTATATTTCAGTCCTGTGAAACTTTCTCCCATAGACTTCTAAATGTGACAGATTTCCCTAGCCATCACACAGACACATCTTTCTTTTATATTAGTATAAATTGTTCAATAATTTTTTTTTTTTTTTTTTCAGTGGATAAGTGGCATTTTGTTCATCTAAAGTAAGCTCTCAAGAGGAAAAAACATATGTGATTAACCTAGAAAATAAATTTATACTCCAGAATGATTTACAGAAAAATAAAGACTATCATGACATATATAATTTAAAATATTTATTGTAACAAAAAATAATTTTGCACTTTGTATATCAATTTTTCTGACTGTGATTAGCCATGACATGACTTCAGTACTTTATCATAAATTTGTTGAATGTAGATCATGATATATTGATCAGCTCTCTTTCTGTAATAAAGAAAATTATACAAAATTATTATGATGCATTATTATTAAAGAAACAACAAAACATTATTAATAATATTAAGAGATCATTTAGTCAGCAATTATTTGTATAAGGGATGACATAACATTGAATACTTGCTACAAAATAACATGAAGCAATGATAAATTCACTGGAAATAGATAATATACTCTATTTCCCCCCTCCATATAATGATGAAAGACCAAACTTTTAGTTTTGAGAGTAATTATTTGCTCTCATCTTCAGGTGATATTAACAGATAGTAGTTGTCTGGAAAAAGATTACAAAAAATAGTTCCAACTTCTATAGTCCTGCTTTTTAATCAAATGGAGAAGAAAATTACTTCTGTGTGTATATATGGTTAACTTTTTTGGTTAGATTGCATACTATATGCAACAGAAGGCATTGCCTCTAAGACCAGAAGCTGCTGCTATAATCAATAGACTGAATGAACAACTTGAGTCACAAACTATGATGTCTGAGGGTTTGGATATATATATATACAGGGTGATTATAAAAAAAAAAACTATCCCGATATATGAGCCCATAACTGTCATACCGTTCACAGAAACAATGAAATTTGGGTTTAAAGTATTTTGAGGTATGCGCTCAAGAATCACATGAAAAACAACAGTTAAATTCTAACAGTTACGGTTACAGTGACAAAAATTTCAAATGGCAACACCTACTTTTTTTTTATTGGAATGTGATCTTCGTAGTGAAAAACCATAAAAAGCGTTGGAACGGTACCTGTAGCACGAAAATTGCTGGCGCTAGACAAAGAAGAAAAGTGAAAACAACCAATAAAGGACAGAGAAGCAACAGAAAGTAAAACATTTTATTGTTCAGTGCTATCCACCATCTGCCGCATGTAAAGTGTCGTCGTGTGTAAAATGGAAAATGCATGAAACACAATAAAATGTTTTGTTTTCTGTTGCTTCTCTGTCCTTATTTGTTGTTTTCAGTATTCTTCTTAGTCTGTCGCGCCGGTGATTTTCCTGCTACAGGTACTGTTCCCATGCTTTTTATGGTTTTTCACTATGAAGATCACATTCAATAAAAAAAAGTAGGTGTTGTCATTTAAAATTTTCGAAATTTTGTCATTGTAACCGTAACTGTTAGAATTTAACTGTTGTCTTTCATATGATTCTTGAGCGTGCATACCTCAAAATACTTTAAACCAAAGTTTCATTCAGTTTCTGTGAACGGTATAATAGTTAGAGGCTCATATATCGGGATAGTTTTTTTTTATAATCACCCTGTGTATATATATATATCAATGAATATATATCTGATATTCCTTTTCAAAATATGTTTGATACTTTTATACATTAGTTATTTATTTTCGAAATGCTGTGCATGATATTTTCGGTCAAAACTAGCTATAACTGAATTTTTCAACTGTTATTGGTAGTATCATTCTGTAGACAAAGAAATTTTGCTCTGGCAGTGACTTTTTAACCAAAAAAGAAATAAATATATAATTTTTCTAAGCTTTATGTTCAAAGCTCAATTTTTAAATGTAGAATCAATAATTATGTTAGACTATCTTTTAATGGCTGCTCGAAGTTAATATTGTCTAATTTAAATAACCAGTTATTTACAGCTTGAAAAAATCTTTTTGGGTTTTGGCTAAGCTCAGTTTAAATTATACAACAGGGTAAGGAATGAAAAAGCAGACAAGCTTATATTTATGTTCAATTAAAAAAATATATATTTTGTATTTAAAATTTTATTATATAAAACAAAATTTTCTTTATACTGAATCATGAGTCCTATCTATACTTATAAAGGAGTAGCTTGATTTTCTCATAATCAATGTCGAGCCTCAACCGTTTGTCCTAGAACAATGAAACTTGGAAGACATGTTCTTTACACAATGTAGGTACGTCTAAGAAAGGATTTTTGAAAATTCACAGTCTAAGGGGGTCAAATGGGGGGCCGAAAGTTTTAGATAATTTCGTCTTTTCGACATATCTCAGCAGGAGCGTGAAATTCGGGATAACAATTCTACGAAAGAATAGTTAAACATGTATTTCAGGGCGTGAAATTCGGGATAACAATTCTACGAAAGAATAGTTAAACATGTATTTCAGGTGATTATTGAAATTCAACCATTAAGTGGGTTAAATGGGGGTTAAAAAAATTTCGGTGATTTCACATTTTCTCCATATTTTATCAGCAGTTTTAGATAAGAGCGTGAAATTCAAGATAACAAATCTACTAAAAAAATACTTAAACATGTATTGAAGCGATTTTAAAAATTCAACTGCTAAGAGGGTTAAATGGGGAAGGGGGGGGTCGAAAGTTATTAGTCATTTCACGTTTTCACCATATCTCAGCAGCAGTTTTAGGTAGGAACGTGAAATTCAGGATAACAAATCTACTAAAAAAATAATTAAACACATATTTCAGCGATTTTAGAAATTCATCCATTATGGGGGTTAAATGGTAGGTCGAAAGTTTTAGGTCAATTTGCCTGTTCACCATATCTCAGCAGCATTTTTAGTTAGGAGCTCGGAATTTGGGATAACAAATCTACAAAAAATATAGACAAACATGTATTTCAGTAATTTTAGAAATTCAGCAACTAAGGTGGGTTAAATAGGAGGTCAAAGATTTTAGGTCATTTAACCATATCTCAGTAGAAATTATAGGCAGAATCATGAAACTCAGGATAAAAAAATTACTAAAAAAATAGTTAAACACTTATTTCAGCGATTTTAGAAATTCAAACACTAAGGCGGGTTAGATGGTGGTCGACTGTTTTATGCCATTTTGCCATATCTCACAAGGAGACCGCCAAACATGATGCGCACAGATTTTGATGATTTTAAAGTATGTTGTAGGGATCATACCCCTAACTATTCAGGCCAAAGGTTTCCTTCAAATGGGCTTTAGTTTTCGAGAAATTTCGTTTTAAAGTTAAGCATGCATTTCAAATGCCATTACTTCGCGATTCTGGACAAGGTCTCGGTGGTCCTGTGGTAGCGTTCGCGATTTGAGAGCGGCAGATGGGTGTTCTGTCCTCTCCTGTGACTTTTACCTTTTTTAACAAATTTTATATATTTGTCGCGTTATAAGTTGTATGCAGAATTATGAATTCTGCATCTTTGAACTTTTTGATATTTTCCTAATAAATTCCATTTACATTTTTGAATATTTCGTAAAAATTTACGAAATATTTTTTTTTTCTTGTGCAGTTTTGAAATTAATATTTCTATTGACGAAATTCCAAACTAACTAATTCCAAAAACATATCTTGAAAGGAGTAATAAAATATTAAAGCAATAACGATTATATCCGAGTTTTAGCCAGTTATATATATATTTTTTTATGTTATTTAAATACATTTAACTGTAAAGTTCAAACTCACCGTCATTTTTGATTTGCACAAATAAAAAATAATCTATTACAATTAATTTTTTTTTCAGTCTAACAAGTCGATGCCATACAGAAAAATTCAACTAGAAATGAAAAATCGTTTGTAAATTACAATACATATAAAAAATATCTGAAAAAAAAGATCGTCTGCAACGACTTTTACGGTAATATCAGAATAAATAAAATTTTCTTTTTATCAATTTTGTTTCGCTTCCTTTGCAGACAAATACCACGTTTGAAATAATTTCTTTTTCAAATTTAATGCATTTTTAAATATATTTATCACAATTTAAGTATTTAAAGAATATATAATATGCTAATTTATACATTCTTCCAATATTGTTAAAACAATTATTTAAAGGCGATTTTTAATGCAAAATTTGTTTAGAATATTTTTGCGATAGGTATAACACAATTAGTTCCATATTTAATAAACTAAAAATGTCGATGTCGGTGATTATAAATATTTTAGTATTTCAGCAGTTAACATATTTCAATATATTTAGAACAAATCAAATATTAAAAGGATATATTATTTTGTTAATTTTTTCTTAATCATTTAAATTTTTTTTAAATAGAAAATGTAAATTAAAAAAAAAGTATTATTTCATAAATACAATAAATAAATAGTTAAATATACATAAATGTAAACAATAATCATTTTAAAAAGACGAGATATCAAGACATAAATTAGTTTGGATTTTCGTCAGCAGAAATATTCGAATAAAATTGCGCAAAAACTATAAATTTTCACGCAATATTCGAAAATGTAAATGGAATTTATTAGGAAAATATCAAAAAGTTCAAAGATGCAGAATTCACAATTCTGCATACAACTTATAACGCGACAAATATATAAAATTTGTTAAAAAAAGGTAAAAGTCACAGGAGAGGACAGAACACCCATCTGCGGCTCTCAAATCGCGAACACTACCACGGCACCACGGAGACCATGTCCAGGATCGCGAAGTAATGGCATTTGAAATGCATGCTGAACTTTAACCCGAAATTTCTCGAAAACTAAAGCCCATTTGAAGGAAACCTTTGACCTGAATAGTTAGGGGTATGATCCCTACAACATACTTTAAAATCATCAAAATCTGTGAGCATCATGTTTGGCGGTCTCCTTGTCAGTATAAGTTATAGTTAGGAGCGTGAAATTCAGGATAACAAATCTACTAAAGGATAGTTAAACATGCATTTCAGGCGATTTTAGAAATTAAACTACAAAGGGGGTTAAATAAAGGGTTGAAAATTTTCGGTTATTTCACCTTATCATCACACAAGCGCTGTGTCCGTCATTAGCTCAGTTGGCAGAGCAGTGGACTGTAGATGACAGTGTAATCAGAAATTCACAGGTCGCTGGTTCGAATCAGGCTCGACGGAATTTCTTTTTTGGTTGATGATATATAATAAAAAATATTACTTGTGTGTCTCATTTTATTTCTCATATATATTTGCATTGAGAGAAATTGTAAGAAATCGCCTAAAACTAAATGAGTTTCATTTGGAATTTAATGTGTTAAAGGATTCAAAGGCTGTGTCCGTCGATAGCTCAGTTGGCAGAGCGGTGGACTATAGAAGATGACGTAATCAGAAATCCATAGGTCGCTAGTTTGAATCCGGCTCGACGGAATTCCTTTTTTAGTCGATGATATATAATAAAAATATTACATATGTGTCTAATTTTATTTCTCATGCATATAATTACACTGAGAGAAGTTGTAAGAATGTGTTTAAAAAAAAGGAGTTTCATTTGGTAGATTATTTAATGTGTTAATCAAAACAAACGGTGTATCCGTCGATAGCTCTGTTGGCTGAGCAGTGGACTGTAGATGACGGAGTAATCAGAATTCCATAGGTCGCTGGTTCGAATCTGGCTCGACGGAATTCCTTTTTAGTCAATGATATATAATAAAAATATTACATATGTGTCTAATTTTATTTCTCATATATATAACTCTGCCGGTCGCTTCAGAGTGGGGCCCAGATACAAAGTAGTAGCTGGGCCTCACCCCCAGGTTAATCATGGGTAGGACCCAGTATTACTTTGTCAGGGTGTTCATGCGGGAAAAAAATATTTATGTTGCGAAATCTTTATTTAAGTACTTTTTGATATTCTTAGTTATTTTCATATACTTTTAATTTAAAGTATTTTATTTATATTTTTCTGGTTGCATGTAAAATACACTTTCTGAGCCCCAAGCGAAGTCAGGGCGGTACACTGCATTACTCGGAAGCGACCGGCTAGTAGTTTATATTTTGATGAGTGTGAAAAGCCTTAACTTTTCAGAAAAATAATTTCTGTTTTCATTTAGATGATATTCAGTTTTCTTGCAAGTGGAAAAAGAAAGAAAAAGACATTTAGAATATTGTTTTATTAAGTTAATGTTAAGTGCAATATGTTTTAAATTTATATTAAACTCTAAAAATATTTATAATCAGCAATGTTTTTTTTGTATTTTAAATATCTGATATTTACGAACCCTGTGATGTCCTAATAAATTATATTGTTTTATAAGAATTGAAATTTCAAACCAATAAATTCAGTTAACAAATAATAGTGGGCTGATGTTTAAATAAACTATACAGTACTGATTTTAACAATAACTATAATTTTGTCCTTCCAACACCTCAATCTAACATATTAATAAAAGTGATGCAATGTAAGCTCAACTCTTAAGAGGTGCATTACAAAACTCAAATTTCATTAACCCATTTTCGGCCAAAGGTGCGTAAACGCACCATTTCAATAAATATTTTTTTATTAACACTGTGACGTATATTTTTCGCTAATTTTATTTTTCTGCTATTTTTAAGGGTTCTGGAGACATCTATAAAATATTAGTAATTCAATTGAAGTATTCACTTTCTGTTGAGAAATTTTCAAAATACGCTGGTTTTTTACTTGAAACGGTTATTGACAAATTCGACTTTTTAAAAATGTATAATTATTCTACTTGAGATTAATCATATGTTTTTATAATGGAGTAAAGTTGTAAGTTCTGTAAATAAAATAAAAATAAAACAAATGCCATAAGAAAACTTAAAATTTTTTATTTAAATTTAATGGTAAATTATTAATAATAAATTAATAATGGTAACGTCAAATTAAATAAAATATTATTTTTCATGCACAAAACTATTTTGATGTCTTAATGAATGTAATTTAAGCAAATTTCAATGCAAATAATACCACATTTTATAAAATTTCTATGCTTGGCCTAAAATGGGTTAATAACCAGTTGTAGTAATTTCATTAGTTTTATAAAAGTGCTACCATATAATTTTATAAGTGTTGCCAATCTTAAAACTAAATAGCCTAAATAAATATATTAGTATTAACGTGTTGCAACTTGCAAGAATGTAATGCACGAAAATTTTGATTTCTCTTAATAAGCAGTATGAAGTGAAGTCTTTTAGTGTTAAATTGAATTATAATGTGAAAGTATTGATCAATGAAGGATAAATTTCTAAAAATTAGCTTTGAATCAAATAGTTCAAACTGTAGTCAACTTAAATGAATTTCTGTTAAAATCTCTCGACTTAGCAAGTTTCTTGATAATGTCATTAAATGCAAGTTACTTATTTCTTATAACAATTAAATAAACAAAAAAAGTTGAAAAAATTAAATTACGTCATCTTCTAATGCAGTATGACTGTTAATTTTTTTTTCTTGCACGAGTCTTTTGCTAGCTTCAATCGGTTTTTATTGTTCAGTGGCTTTTGGGTATTTCAGAAACAGAAGAGTGAACTGATTGCAAATCTTCCGAGAAACAATACGACAAAAAACAGAAATTGTGTTTTTAAGCATATGAGCTGAATTTTTAGAAAATTTTTAGATAACAAAGTTACCCATATGGGTGGCTGTTAGCAAATATTTTTTAATAGACACTTTTTTGCTGCTGCCACTGCCCAACAATGATTATAAAAAAATAAATAGTACAAAAAAGATAAAGTAGAATTTTTTTGCACAGGTTTTTTTTTATATTTATACTTAAAAAGCGAAATTGAAATGTTTAGAAGAAAAAGACACCATCAATAGATCAAAGCAATTGGTATGTCACATGTAGAATAAAAGGTATGCTTTGTTATATTAAATTGTATTTTAAATGCATTCAATTTATTTTTCAATTTTCTTTGTTTCATGTTTTTCAAGAAGCGGATGACGTCATCTTCTAATGCAGTATGACTGTTAATTTTTTTCCTCACGCGTGTCTTTTGCTAGCTTCAATCGGTTTTTATTGTAACTTTGAATGAATAAATGCGATGACATTTCTTTGAAGATATTTTTATCCTTAATTTTTCTTCAGAAGTTTAAACCTGCATCTAAAAAATATTAGATATTGCTAAAAATTATTAGACTGCAGTGCGAAATCCTTGCATGAGTCAATATATAATCTAGACTCATTAAATGTTTGTTAAGTATCATCAGACAAGTTGTCATTATGGAAATGCTTAGCTAAATGAATGTATAGAGAACATACATAAATAGTACGAACCACTGTATCAAACATGTAAAGAAATGAAACACATGGTAAGAACTTTGAATAGACTTCATTTACAAAGAGCAATATTTTTTCTTAAGGTTTAATATTCAGAACATTTCGGAATAAGTGACTAGCAGAAGTATACGTGCCCAAACACTCTTTGTATTCTTTCATTACCATTTATCAGTCAAGTGAAAAACAAAAATAGTTTATAGAAATGCAAACAAATATGATAAAAGATATTTAAATTTCAGTTTTCTCAGGGGAGTCAAGATGACACCTGGTCGTAATTCCAGATATACTTCTTTGATAGGGCAAGAATAAATAATCAATTTTTAAAATATATGTGTGTAAAGCTCGGTGATTTAAGAAAAGTCAAGAAAAGATATTTGTAAAAAAATAGAACATCTAATTTAAGAAAAAAATTCACTAGGGGGTAAAAATGTCTCATGCTTTCTAAATGTCTAATGTCTTTTAGTGTTAAATTGAATTATAATGTGAAAGTATTGATCAATGAAGGATAAATTTCTAAAAATTTCCTTTGAATCAAATAGTTCAAACTGTAGTCAACTTAAATGAATTTCTGCTAAAATCTGTCGACTTAGCAAGTTTCTTGATAATGTCATGAAATGCAAGTTACTTATTTCTTATAACAATTAAATAAACAAAAAAATGTTGAAAAAATTAAATCCTAAAAATTGACAACTAAACATTTTTATACTGCAACTAGGGGGCCTCCCCCCTGCGAGCTACGCTCGCCAACCCCCGCTCAGACTTCGAGGCCTCTAAAAACATGACAGCGTGCTTTATTTTAAAAATATTGGTAAATCTGTAATTGAGTTGCCATGCTTTTAACGTTTTAATGGGGCATTTTTTGATTATCATGGTCTCATACACAGCTGTTGCGACAACTGACGACTGTTTTCGGGATTGATAAGTAAAATCAATTACAACTTGAAAACCAGCTTGTATAAAATGGTTAGGTTTGAATTGTGGCTACCTCTCGGACTTCGATCTGTATTCTTTTCTTCCTTTGCGTTTAAGGATGAGAAAAATTCTATCTGCTTGTGAATAACATTAAGAACCACGGTGATGAAAAGTACTATGTTATAGACATTTTCAGTAACAGGTTTTAATTTTATCTCTATTTTAGTGCACCATCATGCATATTTTCATGTTATTTTAAATATGCAAATTATTTATTTTAATTAATATGTATATACGAATTTTCTAATAATTATTTATCATACAAAATTAATTAAATATTTTGTGCATGCATGCCTGCATTTATTCGGCATCAATTGATATTTAAACAAATTTGCTATCCACGATAATTTTACACCATGTTATGTCACTTGATTATTGTCCATAAGAAAATCGGGTTCTTTTCCAGTATAGGATCCTTTGCTTTTAGGTTTGGCGTAATTCGAGCTTCAAAAAGGGATAGATTCGTTAATATACATAGATTTGTTGCCAAAAGTTATGAAAACAAACCCAATGAACTTTTGGTGCTTTTCTATCATAGTGGTCTTGACGCATTTTTAAAAAGCTTGGCGGAAAAAACCAAGTAGGATAGAAAACCAAGCAGGATATTTTATTCTCCTTCCGTTCAGTTGGGCAATTATTATTTTATATATTAGTTTCAAATATCCGAATTAGTGATTTTATAAATTCATTTAATTAAATTTTACAAAAAAATAACAAAATGATATCAATAAATAATAATTACTATTAATTCCTTTTCCCCCCTTTCTTTTGCGTTTACATAAATGACGTCATTTGGACGAATTTATTCAAAATATTTTCAGTTTATAAATTAAATTAAATGCTGACAAACGATTGAATCCTGTAGAAATGTGATTTTTTTTTCAAATTTTCCTGAAAAACATAATTTAATCACAATCTTGTCTTCATTATCGATTGAAATAAAAGATAAATTCAATTTCAATTTGAAAATGACGAATAAAAAGATATCAATAATCCCTATCGGGATCCTTTTCAATTTTTTCCCTTTTTTGTCACAAAAAAACTGAGTAATTAGTTGCCATCATTACAGAAATGTCATTAAAATTAGAAAAAAATTAATATCTCGAAAACTAATTCCAATTTCAGAATTCTATTACCAGTTTTGACATCCGCAGATTTTTATGGACAATTGGTATTAATTTCACCATAAAGCATTTAATATTTTATTAAAAATAGCCCTGAAACATAATCAGTCGTTTCATAAAATCGTTTCATAAATTCGTTTCATAAAATCGTTTCATTAGGATTTTATATATATAGGGTAGATAAAAATGCACTTACATTTTTATGGTACGTTCCTCTCAGAATGGACTGATATGATCCATACATATGTCACATTTTTGGATGTGTATTATTTATTTATTGTCCTTGTTTCATGGACATACGGAGAAATCTGAACACTGAAATCAACATGCGAAAATTGACTAACTCAAGAAGTTGTGCAAGTATCTCGCACATTGCGAAAACACTATTTTTGGAATTTCCCTAGGAATTCTTTCCCTTCAAGAGAATGACCTTCAACTCAGCTACACAGGGTTTGATCGATTTCATGAAAGAAGGGTGTGAAATAAGTAGCAGGGGTGATTGTGACACAAGGTAAAAAACCCTGAAAATTATTGACACACAGGTGAAAAATCCTGAAAATTACCGATGCAAAATACTGATATCCATTTACACCATAACTTATTATATAACTGTATGAAACTCAACATAAGAATACCGTAATTACTGCTAGTTTTTGTAATGTAAGTTGTAAGAAAACATAATTTGATAAACTTACCTTATTTGCACTGAAAATTGAATGACTTCATTAAATGATGAGTAAACATTGTCTTGCTAAATATGATATGGAAAGTTGTCTTTTTATTTTTTTATCATTGAAGAAATTTATTCCAAATATTCATAAAACAAACAACAGGGTGTCTATTCCAGATCAGCAATAAATTTCCCTGACTTTTCCAAGTTTTCCATACCAATAATAAAAAAAAAAATCCAGTTATCGAGATTTTGTGATGCTACACACAAAAGAATCTTAAAAGTTGTGAATTTGAGAGTGTAACTTTTACAACTGATTCTGAGGCACAAATTACTGATTTGTTACATTTTTTTTTGCAAAATTTACAAATTGATGAACATTTTACAGCCTAAACATTTTGAAGATACACACTTTTAGACAACGAAATTTGCCGTTTTTTCGAAATACTTCGGCGAAATTTGCCGTTTTTTCGAGATCATTCGACGAAATTTACCGTTTTTGACGATTCTTCGACAAAATTTTCCGTTATTTCGAGATCCTTCGACGAAATGTACCGTTTTTTAGTGATACTTCGACGAAATTTGCCGTTTTTTTCGCGAACTGTTGGCAGAATTCTCCGTTTTTCGCGATCCGACGACGAGATTTGCCGTTTCTTCGACGAAATTGACCGTTTTTCCACGATCCTTAGACGAAGTTGGTGTTTTCTCCGTAACCCTTCGGCAAAATTTGCATTTTCCCGCGATCCTTCAACAAAACTCATGTCTTTTTGACGGCCTTATGACGAAATTCACATGTTTTCACGGCCTTTTGACTAAATTTGCGTTTTTTCTGCGATCTGTCAACGAAATTCGACATTTTTTGACGAAATTCGCCGTTTTTTATAACGATCCTTCGACGAAGTTTGCCGCTTTTTTCGCGTAATTTACCAGCTATAGCGCGTCCGCGGCATCGCTGTATGTTATTAGTCTGCAGGTGCCCTAAAAAGTCTACGACGTCCGTCGCAGCGTCGCATACATTCTGCCACAGGGACCGTAAAATTATCCCATAAATATAGAATCTTAATTATATGTTAAGAAAAATCTGAATTTTTTTAGATATTGAGTCAGGCATGGTTTAATGGATTTTAAACGGGCCGTGCCTGTTTTCACTGAATTTTGTACGGGCCGGGAAAAGGTAGCTATCGTTCGGCCCGGCCCCGGAAATTCCGGTCCGTGCAGACCCTAATCTACAGTCTACTTATTTTTTTCTTCTTTTCAAATTATACTCTACCGAGAGCCATTTCACCATAGAAAAGCGCAAATTTCGAGGGGAAGGGTATTGAATGAAGGTTTATGAAAAATATGCACTCATTGACATCTGGTGCAGCCCATAACAGAATTTGGGGAGGATCAGCATTGTTAAACGAAAGGGACATGGGGGGGGGGAGATGAAGATTCATACTCAGGTATCTTTTAAAAGACTGGTTTTTGTCTCCTGGTTTAGGGGTAGGACAAAGAATATCTTTCGGTATCGGTGTTTTCGTTTATATTCTTTGGTTAAAACAATACAAGGGGTTAGGAAAACGCATGACAGAGGGTTTGCTAGTTTCACTCCAATCAGGCTCTGGGTAAGGGTTGCCGTAACTGAAACGTTTATCGCTAATTTGGCGAATGTTTTTAATTTCGCGGTTTTTCAGCGATTTTCCGACGAAATTCGCCGTTTTTTTAATGATCCTTCGACGAAGTTTGTCATTTTTTCACGTAATTTACCCGCTATAGCGCGTCCGCGGCATCGCTGTAGTCTGTAGGTGCCCTAAAAAGTCTACGACGTCCGTCGCAGCGTCGCGTACATTGTTTTTGCAACATATTTTCAATTTCGATTCGTTTTTTCCACTAAACAGGATGATTTTATGACCCCGGAAGAGCCGAAAGAAAAACCCGGAAGGGTCGACGGAAAAACCCGGAAATCCGGGGTACCCCCGGAGCACAATCACCCCTGAAGTAGAGATCGACCGAAACCGAAACAGAAACCGAATTTCGGTGACCTTCTCACTTTCGGCCGAAAACGAAACCGAACGTGTCAAAAAAATTCAAATCTGATTAATACATACATAATTATTAATGCATATAATTATTAAGTAATTAATAACAAATAATTAATAATTACTTAAAATATCTAATTACATTATTAATTAATTAATTAATTATACGTGTGTTGAACCACATTTCTAACAAACAAATGTACATATATATGTTTGTGTATAAGTTTCAAACAAAAATGAAAAATAAATTATACAACTTTTATATTTTATTATTTTATAACAACCAATAATTATAGGCATTTATCAATAATTAATTAACAGTGTAGTTAAATAATGTAAAACAAATTCAATAATGAATATTTAATTTTTAATATGAATATATTCGTAATATATTCATATTCCCCATGAATATATTTGTATTTTCAGTTTGCAAAAATTTTATATTTAAGTTGATTGAAAAAAAAAGTACTTAAAAGTTTGTTTTTTAGGAAATTAACATTGAATCTGTTTTAACCATTTTATAATTATAAATATGTTATTAATTTAATAAACGTTTAAATATAAATATATATTTTAATATTTTAAATATACATGTCTCGATATATCTTTTGTAATAAATTTTGTAAATCTTCATATGTTTTAACAACTTCTTTTTCATAAAGCATTCGAAACAATCTGGAGTTTCAAAGTAAAAAATTTCTATTACTGTTAAGTTTGAAGCTTTTAAAGATCATGTGATAAACGTATTTTAAGTTTAGTCATATATGCATTGCTTGCTTTATAACTTACACTCGCATCATGAACCAGTCATGACGGATAATGATACGAGGGCAGTTTGATAAGTCCGCGAATTTGAAATGAAAAAAATCAATATACATACAAAAATGCATTTTATTTCTCGGCATAATCTCCTTTCATAATGATACACTTTTTCCAACGATGTTCTAACTTTTTTAATCCTTCCAAAAAATAAGATTTCTCAAACTCCTCAAAATAGGCATTTGTGGCATTAATGATCTCAGAATTGGAAGAAAATCTCTTTCCACCAAGCCATTTTCTTAAATTTGGAAAAAAGAAAATGTCACTGGGAGCCAATTCAGGAGAGTAGGGTGGATCAGGGTGTAATTCGTACCGTAATTCAACCAATTTAGCGGCTGCGATTGCAGACGAGTGCACTCTCGCATTGTCGTGATGAAAAAGCACTTTTTACTTGAACAAATGGTGCCACTTTTCTTTCAATTTTGCATTAAAGCGGTCTAATAAATCAGCATAGTACTGTCCGGTGATCGTTTTTCCTTTTTTCTGATAGTCAATGAGGATTACGCTCCTTGAGTCACAGACAACTGTGGCCATAATCTTTCCGGCAGATGGAACTGTTTTTGCGTTTTTCGGAGCACGTTCATTAGAAGAAGTCCACTGTTCAAACTGTTCTTTCATTTCTGGTGTGTAGTAATGTATCCATGTTTCATCAACTGTAACATAACGCCGCAAAAATTCGCTTGAATTGCTCTCGAACTTGTCCACACATTGCTTTGAAATGGTTACACGAGTCCGCTTTTGATCCATTGTCAGCAATCACGGCACCCATCTTGCTGATAACTTTTTCATGTCCAAATGTCCATGTAAGATATTGAATACACATTCATTTGAAATATTTACCTTCTTAGCTATCTCACGCACTTTCACGCGGCGATCTTTTAACACGATATCATGGATTTTGTTGAACATTTCTTCAGTCTTGATCTCAATTGGACGTCCAGAACGTTCTTCATCTGTTGTGCTCGTACGGCCGCAACGAAATTGCGTAAACCACTTGTGAATCATAGCATGTGATGTAGCAGAGTCCCCATAATATTTTTTCAACTTTTCTTCAGTTTCAGTAATTGTTATTCCGCGAAAAAAATAGTGTTTTATCGAACACGAAATTCTTTTTTCTCCATAATCAATACAAATTTGCCAATCGTTTGCTTTTGAATCCAATAGAACACAATGTATTTAAAATATCGTCTGCAAATTGCACGAATGTTGCCGCAGATAATAATAAATTGAAAACATAATAATAAGAGTGCGATTAGACCACCATCTTTTTTAATGTCATGGAGATATCAAACTGCCCTCGTAAACAGTGGAGTTCACAGCAATAAACAGTGTCTCATTTGAGCCAATACAACTCATATCAATGAGTAAAGTTGAAAATTTCCTAAAGAAGAACGAGATTTTGAAATACAGATAGTTTCGGTCGAGTTTCGGTTATGCCGAAATTTTGACAGCAGTTTCGCCGAAAACGAATATTCGGCGAAACTCCGATTTTGTGCTGAAACCTAAACCGAAACCGAAATTTCGGTCGATCTCTAGAAATAAGTAAGGATGAATGCAGCTTCAGATATGATATACCCTGCAAACGTGCTCCCGGGTTAATAATTGAAATCAACATTGAACCAACCATGTGAATAACAGTTGTCGAGCTTCATACTTTCATTGTATTCATACTTTCATTCAGCTTTCAATACTTTCATTGTATTTATGTATTTTAAATATATGATATCTGTTGTATTTGTTTATTTCTTGACTAAATAAAGAGCAATTTGTTCCTTCAAACTTCTACAATTATTTGCACTAAACACTAATCAGTGTTTGGTAACTTTTTTTTTTTAAATTAAAAATAGCCAATGGTAAAGTACCCATGTGCTATTTGTCTTATAATAAAATATACACTTAGAAAATAAATTTAAAGACATATAATTTTTCATGTATCTCGTAACTTCAGTAAACTTAAAAGAATTTCTATAAGTTCAAAACTGATATAAAATGATAATTTCTCTTCTTTAGAATACAAAATATGAGCTTATACCAAATGAAAAACCTACCTTTTTTGTTACGCTTCCTTAAGCGATTCATACGATTTTTTTTCCACTTCTTAAGTTTATTTTCCTGGTACAACTTTACTGATTCGGGGAGTTCATCTTCATAATTAATAGCACATTTCTCATTTGAAGCACCATCTTGAATTACTGTTTCCTGAGATTCACTTAACTGGGTTAAATTAGTTCTTTTCACTATGCAACAAAAAAAATACAGAATAAGTAAAAAGTAAAATATTTTTACAAAATTATATATATTTTTTAAAAAGTATATGTAAAAAAGTATTTTCTAGATCTGTATAATAAAATGTGCTTGTATTACAATTCACCAAGATTCCTCTAGGTTAAAATAACATTTCTCTTTACATGATTATAATATAATTTTATTTTTTAATAAAGTATGGTACAATATCTGAATTATAGAGTTTAACAGACATCTGCAAGGTAAACAACTTTCATTTATTGTAGTCAAGCCATGGGAACAGGACTATGTTTAGGCATGTGCAACATATACAGGGTGACAAAATATAGCGAGTAATAAAATTTTATTTTTTAAAGAGAAAGTCCAATTTCTTCATTAAGGATTTTTTTGTCATCTTCAGAAATGTATAGGACACTTTAGCACAGATGCAAAAACTGGTGTCTATTTTTATCAATATACATACACCTCTAATCACTTCTAAATATCACATATTTTCAATTTTTGCATCATCGAATAGGAGGAAAATGTACTTTTTAATTAAATTTGTTGGAAAAATTTAGCTCAATTTAAGGATTATTTAAATAATTTTAAAGCATGAATATTTTTTTAATTAATGATGAAAATATTACATGACTAGCTGACCCATTCGGTGTTGCCCGGGCCTGGGATAACAACATTAAATATACCTAAAATCAGTGTTGAATGATTTTATATTTTAAAACGAAATTCATTAGAACCACAAAAGTATCGGAAATAAGTGGATATTTCTTCTTTTGTTGTTGTTCAAAAAAGGTAGAAGGCATTTAAAACTGGAGAAAAAACAGAAAAGATTAAAACAATTTGTGAATCAACCTCCTAGAAATAATTTCTTTTAAATAATAAATATTAATATTTTTCACAGCCAAAGATACCGCCAGAACCAGAAAAGTATGTTGAATAAGTGCATACTTCTTTTAATTTCCTTCAGCGGCAGTATTAAAATGTAGAACAAACATGAAAAGGGATCAGAGAACACAAAAACTAACTTGGAATTGAACTTCGGAATTTTTTTTAAAAATAGTAATTAATATAGGGTAAATGTACCAATAGTCGGCCACATTGAGATAAAATGCCTTATGCATAGCTTATTTTTGGTTCTAAATAAAATATTACAATTTGGTTATATGCAGCCATCTTTCATAAGTCACAAACCATCACCAAAGAATTGTGGGTATTTTTATTGAATTCGTAATCAGCCATTTTTTTTCAAGATAGAGGTCAAATCACCATTTTCCCTATTTTTTTGTTAACTGATGGTAATTTTTTTAAAAGGCAAGTATTAATTTATTTTTTATTTTTTTCTAAAATTATAAGGCTAGAGTATTAGTAGGGTAAATAAACTAATGTTTTTGAGTATAAAAAGTAAATAAATTTGTTACTTTTAATTAATTTTAATGTGGCCGACCATTGGGTATTAATTTTGCTTACATGTCCAATAGTCGGCCACCAGGAGCTGAATACTGAATACATAACTTATTATACTTTTTTGAGTTTATTTTTAATTGTTTAGTAGATATAACTTTATCTCTACATCTATAATAATATTATATTTAAAAAATAAATCTTTTTTTACGTGCTTGTTTGTTTGCAGGGGAAAACTACTGGAACTACCGAAAGAATTTCAAAAGTAAAGGTGGCAGTCTCTGCTCCGACATAGACTATATTTTACGTCAGAGCCACTTTTCGCAAGTAGATGGATGAACAAAAAACATTCCAAACTTGCCCTTTTTGTGATATTGAAGGAGCTAATAACTTGAAATTTGGCATGGTTGTTGTTTTCTAAAAAATTCGAAATTTAAAAGTGTGAAATGAGTGGAAAAAGTTCTAAATTACAATTTATGTAGAATTGTTAGGAATATAAACTTGAAATTTAACATGTCTGTTACTTTTAACACGTAAATTCTGGATCAAGGCACTTAAAAAAGGGGGAATTTTAGAAAATGAAAAAAACTGTGAACATTCTAAAAACATTCTAAATTACGATTTGTATGGAATTACTAGGAATAGAAATTTAAAATTTGCCAATTCTGTCATTTTTAATATGTAAACGCTGGTACAAAATAGTTTATTAAAAAAAAAAAAAAATTTCAAAGGGTACAGGACCAAACAAACATTTTAAAGTTTCAAAATCTGTGATAGTTTTGGTGCTGGAAACTTAAAATTTGGCATGGTGGTTAATTTTAAGACATAAGCGACCGACTAAGAAAGGTTTCTAAAAATTTGGAAATTTAGAATGCTGAAATGAGAGGAAAATGTTCTGAATTAGGTTTTTTTTTTAATAAATTTTAGAATAGAAACTTGAAATTAGACATGGATAACCTTTTCCATATGTAAGTGGTCTGATCGTACCCGAACAGTTTCTAAAAAATTCAAAATTTAAAAGAAACTGAAAATTTTCTAAAATTGCAATTTCTGTGATACTGTTGGGTTTAAAACTTCAAATTTTGCATGGGGGTTTCTTTTAAGATGCAAACTCTCGCAAAGAATGGTTTCTATAAAATTCAAAATTAAAAAAAAAAAATTATCAGTAATTGTTGTTTATCATTCTAAATTATGATTTATTTAGAATTAATAGGGATAGAAAACTGATATTCGATATTGGGGTTACTTTTAAGTCGCTAATGCTCGTACACAGTAGCTTTTTCTTAAACTAGATTAGATGTGGCAGTTGGTACCCCCATTATTTGCTTTTCAATTCTGTTGAAAAGTATTAAAACAACTAGATTGGAAAGCGGCAGTTGGGACCGCCCCTCCCTACACTTTTCCACTGCAGGATTCAAAATGAACTCTTATACTAATAAACTATATACTAAATATATTTCATGTTCAAAATGCATAAAAGTGTTAAACCAACAAGATCGGAATACCGTGATGTGGCATTTGGGACCGCCCCTTCACTGATGCACGAATGTATGCATATTTGCTTTTCAACTATGTTGAAAAGTGTTAAAAACAACTCGATTAGATGCGGCAGTTGGGACCCCCATTATTTGCTTTTCAATTCTGTTGAAAAGTGTTAAAACAAATAGATTAGAATGCGGCAGTTGGGACTGCCCCTTCGATTTTCCAATGCGGGATTCAAAATGCATAATTCGATTCAAAACCCACTTTAATCTAACTTCAATTTGAGCGCGACCAGAAGGGGTACCAGCATTTATTTTATTTTTTTTTTGCAGTCGACTATAGCATACAAAATTTAGTCAAAATCGCTTAAACCATTTTTAAATGCAATTTGTTTGACCCATAGTGACCCACTAATCGAATTTTCTCGAACATGTGACCCAGTCAAATGGTCTTCTTGTATCCCAAAAAGGTAGGACACAAAACTTAGTCAAAATCGTTAAAGACATTTATTAGATAAGATAAAATTACCTTGGACCTTAACATGTGACCCTTAACGTGTGACACAGCCCCAGCCCAATAGTATTTTCCTACACCAAATCGGTAGGATACAAAATTTAGTCAAAATCGTTTTAGTCATTTTTAGATAAAATTAGTTTGACCCGTAGTGACCCTAAAATGACCCACTAATCGAATTTTCTCAAACATGTGACCCAGCCCAATGGTCTTTTCGTACCCCAAAACGGTAGGATACAAAATTTAGTCAAAATCGTTAGAGCCATTTTTTAGATAAAATTTATTTGACCCACAGTGACCCCCATATGACCCACTAATGAAATTTTCTTGAACATACGACCCAGTCCAATGGTCTTATTGTATCCCAAAAATGTAGGATACAAAACTTAGTCCAAAATCGTTAAAGCCATTTAGCAGATAAAATAAAATTAGCTTTACCCACGGTGACCCTAAATGACCCACTAATTTAATTTTCTCGAACATGTGAGATAGCTCAATCATCTTCTTATAACCGAAAATGGTAGAATGTCAAATTTGTTAGAGTCATTTTTCAGGTAAAACAAAATTCTGAAGTGGCCGACTATTGGTGCAGTGATGGCCGAACATTAGAGTTAAAGTGGCCGACTATTAGAGAACTTGCCCCTTTTGAACTTAACTTTGTCTCAAAAAAACCTATTACCGTATTTTTTTTAAATAATTGCTGAAACATAATAAGAAACGTATGTTTTAACATATATCACTGTTAAAAATGTTGTGTCGTTTTTTAAAAATTCTACGTTAAGATTTATATACAAAAAAACAGTTAAGTGGCCGACTATTGGTACATTTACCCTATATATTTTTATTACATCATTAGAAAATGATTTTTTTTTTTTCATTTTTATCTGGGAAGTGAATGGAACATTTTCAAATTGCAGAAAAACAAAACTTGAAAAACTGATGCAAATTGAGGTCCAGAAAAAATTTCTTTTGAAATAGTAAATATTAATATATATTTTTTTTTAATGAAAGATACCTTTGGAATTGGGAAGATAAGCCAAACATTTTTGCGTTTCTCTTTATTTGTAACTGTATGGGGGACCTGTGTTCATGATTTCAAAATGCAGAAAAAAATGAATGCTTTGCTTTTAGCTGCGTGAAGAACCAGGAAAGTCCTGGGATGCAAAGGTACAATCAGCAGAACAAAAGAAGCTCACCATTTTGTGATGTTCATTATTGTTTTTAATTAATATCTTGGCTAAGGCTAATTATCAAACAAGTGGGTAAGTGTGATCGAAGATCGCACAAAGTGTTTCGTTTAATATTCCTTTCAAAACACTTTATCCTTTCTTTAATAAATCCAAATAAATTTCATTTTCCCCCCAAAAAGTCATGTTTTTTATAAAGTAAAAATTTACCGGTCTATTTTTCCCAAAAATCTGAACCGGTCCGATAGTGGGTGAAACCTGCTATTATACTCTGTCATAATAGTATCTGTCATGTGGACTAAATGCGATATTAAAAAAAAATCAATTTCAAAATTAAGCATGTTGTATAGAGACCTTCAAAATGTTAAAATATGCCAATATTTCCATAATCAGGTTTTTACCATGATTCAATACGTTCCTCAAACTCACATATTTACTATTCTCTATTAGTTATATTGATACTCTCTTTGTATTATTCTCAAACATTTGGAAAATCCGTTATGATGTCAGATTAATTTTCTTTTTAATTCTCTAATGACGTCATATTAAGCTGCTTTCTGTATTTACACATACTCATGCTCCTTGTATTATTGAGAAATGTTTGAAAATTTTCGTTTTATTACCAATATGACGTCATATTAATCTTTTTTTCAATTGGTGAAACTTTTTATTTCATTTTCATTTTTCACAAGGAAATCTTTCAATAGAAAATTAATTATTGTAGAAAGAATTTTATTGTGGATTTTTAATTGTTGGCAACTGCTATAACGAAAAATGTTTCAATTTAATAGGAAAAGGCTGTTAGATTTTTGTTTTTTTATCTCTATATATTAAAATAATACAATTTTTTCAAATTTTATGATTTTGAACTTCATAGTAGATATTCAGCTGTAAGTATACAAAATTTCAAGTCTGTAAGTTATATAGTTTCTGAGAACCGTCTCTGTGACGGACAGACACAGTAGCGGGACGAATAGGGGTTCATGAAATGAACGAAACCCTAAAAACCATTATTTAAGTTATTTATTCAGGATTTATTAATTGTTTTCTCAACATATAATCATAATTTAATTAATAAGATTATTATTCTGAGTAATATTTTTATTTCGTTGATTTTTTTTTTTTGGGGTGCTGATGGAGAGTTTTAATAATAAATAATACGGACATGCAGCCAAGTAAAATGGGAAAAGAAGACATATGGCAGTTTTAAAAGTTTTTGTTTTTATGGTTATTATTCTGATTGAGATTTTTATTTTGTTGATTTTATGCTGTTCGGATATTTTGATAAGAGTTTTTATTTTATTGTTAGTGATTATTTAGATTCTATTGTTGTTATTTAAATGTTATTAAGATTGGGACTTTGTAAAGAAAATAGAATATCTTCTTATATTCATGTTAATGGAAATAACAGAAAAATGAATGAAATTAAAATGATTGCATTTGACCCTGATTCCGAAATGTGGATTCAGCAGTGGCTGGAGTGTTTCGACCACATTTGTATAAGAGAGAATAAGAATGAGGAGTAGAAATTCAATCATATGTCTCAATATCTTCAGGGGGAAGCTCTTAAAGTGCATGTTAATGATTGTTTAAATTATGATGATTAGGAACAAGTTGTAAATATCTTAATAGAGAGATTTATTGACTTAAAGTGCCCAAAATTTTCTGATTTTACTACACTCAAACTGGATAAATTGAGTGACTTAGAAAATTATTTTTGAAAAAAGGTGGAGATAGGTAGGCATGCTTAATGCAGTAAAAGTCTTGAATTATTCTTGAATGCTAATATTCCATATTTATTCTAAAATGTGATATTGTGATATCATAGTGAAGTAATTTGAAGAGATTAATTGAAAAATAAGGATTGCAATAGTGTAAATATAACTTTATATTCCATTTCTCTGTTATCTATCTAACAACTATTTTTTTTTTCTTATTTACTTAAAAAAGTGTAAAAAGAAGCATATGATTCTACACTTGAATTTTTTGGTAATTAGCTATACCCGATTATGCCATAAATTTATTAGTTCAAAAAAGAGTATCAGAAAGGGATATTATTGTCACAATTATTGGTTGAGTGATTCCTATCTAAATATTTGGGCAACTAAATTATTTAGTATTGGAAATATAATATATTGTTAATTTTTTTTTATACACCATTCGGCTAGCAAAAAATTATTTCCTTACCTTTTCCAAGTAAGGAAACAAACAGATTTTGCTATGTATTTTTTTCCCCCTCAACCAAGAATTTTATATGGAATGTAATATTTATTGAGATATATTGTTAGAATAACTATTGAATTTTGTTGATATTATTTATTTATTGAAAGAAATTTATTAATGTTATTATTTATTAAGAGAATATATTAGAGATATTGTTGAGAAATGTTATTATTAAGATAAAAGAGATCTCTATTTACAAAAATGTTGACAAACTGAAAATTGATTGATTCAACTGCTTACAGTGAATTCTATTTAAAAAAGTGTTGATGAATTGAAGAATACTACTATTTTGGTACCATAAATAGTGTATATACCAAAAAATTTACTGAATGTGTCAATAAGGGTAGTTATCACAAGTATTCCACTCATGGAATAAAATAGCTCTGATCTCCAGTGTGACCACGAAAAGAGTGACACCATAGATTAGAGTGGGGTCAATCCCAATCAAAATAAAAACGAAAAAGGACTGTTATGACAGATGTAACTTATAAAAATTAAAAAAGAACTGTTTATTGAGGACTGGAAAACAAAAGAGGACTGTTATGACAGATATAACTTATAAAAATAAAAAGAGAACTGTTTATTAAGAACTTGAAAAAAAATAAAATGAAGCTTAATTTTTTCAATGGAATTCATGTACATCTTTATTATTCATTATTGAATTCTTTACATATTATGTTGTTATTAGTATTATTACTTACCCATCATACGTAGTATAGGGTAAGTCTTGTAATCGTTTTGAAAATTGAAAAAAAAAAATTGACGGATTTACACGTTTCAGACACTGAAGATTCCGAAAAACAAATTTTTGGAAAAGAAAAAATTGCCGTCCGTCTGTGTGTCTGTAAACGGTCTATCTCCCAAACAAATTGAGATAGAGACTCAAAATTTGGTATGTACTTAGTATGCCCTCGCGACCGTGGAATAAATCTCCTTGGCTGCCGATAGACCATATGACACTGCCTATTAACAGCTTTTGTCTTCTTCGAATAGTTAATTTAATACATGAAGCCTCTCCTTGGTTCTAATTCATTAGACTATCATGTGAACCAATAAAAGCATAACCTTCGAGTTTTCTGGATTTTAGAAAACTGTGGAGTGGACTTGACTGCCAAGTTATTTTCTTCAATAAACACAGAACGACTTGTGATCATCGGCGTTACAACTGCAAAATTACCTAGGTGGAGACCTCTGGCCTTGAGTTTTTATTTACAGAAAATAGGGCGATTCGGTGAAATCGTGACATACATATATAATTCAAAGTCAACTTTCATTATGATTTTATTATAAACGATCTTCAAATAAATAACAGCGAGTGCATTATTTTTTTATAAACGGTATTATACATTCAGATTTTTACATTGCCTTAATGTTTATTTATACCAGTCTAATATTTTTTAGATGAATGTTTAAACTTACATATTCTATAACTTATATATACTTTATATATAAATAAGGACTAAAATTATCTGAAAACGACATTAGTCATTATAAAATGAGCCTGTGCAGCAAAAATGTCCCACTTTATCTTTATTTTACAATTTTTTTATAATCATTGTTCAAGCACTATATGTGGTATTTTATTTTTATGGCAATATTGATTTCAGAAAAACTTTTCATTTCATTAATGAAAACAATGCTGATTTAATTTGTAATTAACTGCAATTTTTAATCGAAAACCATGTTTTAACGAAATGGGAGTGTACTATGTCAGAAGCCAGTTCAAAATCCTTTCATATGGTATCTCATTTATCGTTCTGTGTTTTGTATTTGCTTAGAAAAAGGGATGTTGACAACAGAAATAATATATACCAGAAGGACCTGTGCGAAGCTTTCGCACTGCAATATTTGAGATTATTTCCTGGTACGTTTCAGCATTAATTTTTAATTAACTGTTTTTTTTTTTTTTTTTTTTTTTTTTTTTTAATCAAACAACGCGTTTTAACAATATGTGGGTGTACTATCTCAGAAACTTGTTCAAAAACTTTTCGAATGATACCTCATTCATCGTTGTATGTTTTGTATGTGCATAGAAAAAAAAGATGTTGAAAACAGAAATAATATATATAATGATTGTTTGTGTATAAGAAAATGGGAATAGATTGCTAGAAAAGTTTTTGCCAAATTATTTTCTCTCGCCAAGGTCATTTCTCTAGGTTGCCAAGACTCCTATATACTGAAAAAAAAAGGGGAATTATAAAAAAATTGAAATACTGAATCTGACATTTAGGGAATTCATGTGAAAGCATTTCCTCAGATTTTGCAAAACTGTTGTAGAAATATCTTAAATACATAAATCAATATTTGGTACACCAATTTTTTGCAACCCTATGGGAACTTAAACATGGGATGTTCAAACTTTGTGGTTCAGCAGCCATTTAAGTGACGTCAGACTTCGCTGACGTATTAACAAATTAATGAAATATTTTAAAAAAATACTTAAACTTTTTGTGAATCCTAATGAGCTGTATATCTAAAAGGAGGAAAATCCTTAAATTACGCAATCTACTGGTGCTCCGATACAGTACGCATATACACAGCCAAGATTAAAAAAGGAAAACAAATAAAAATAGCTGACGCACGTGTAAAAATTAAATAAAATCCCAATTAAAAGCTCGATATTTTTCAAAAAGTATGTGCAAGAAATAAATTAACAATCTTATTTCAATTGCATTATAGGGTGACGTCATCTGATAATGCAGTATTTTATTTTGGTGGCAACACTGATTTGAGAAAACCTTTCATTTCATTTATGAAACAATGCCGATTTTAATTTTTAATTAACTATAATTTTTATTCGAAAACATGTTTTAACGAATTGTTAAGTGTGCTATGTCAGAAGCCTCTTCAAAATCCTTTCATATGGTATCTCTTTCGTCTTTCTGCATTTCGTATTTTCTGAGAAAAAGGGATGTTGACAGGAGAAATAATATATATGATGAATGATAGCACATTCAATTGTGATTTATTAGGATGAGTGAAGCGAATCCTCTACTAGGCTACACAAATTAAATTTTGTCGTACACTTTACAAAAAAGCTATTCAGTATTTTGACTTGAAATTAAACATAAAAATACATTATGATCTGTTGATTTGCACAATATGAATATTATTTTTTTTTTTACAGAATAACCTTAAAAAAATTATTATTTTAATTAATTTATTTTACATGTTTTTCTATTATGGATGCATTTTTGGAAATAAAAAATGAAACACGTATATTTTCAGAAGAAAAAATAAAAATCATGGAGTTAGTAATTAGATAGAATCATGATTAATTAAATAAATCCGACAAAATATCTAAAAAAAAAAATTTTTTTTTAATTTAATTGTGGAAAGAAATGTTTTTGGACTAGATAGAATACTGACATTATTATTTTCTTATCAAATGATTAAAAAAAACATCTTTTATTATTTTGTTGAATATATTTTTCCATTATACGGATTCATTTTTGTAAATGATAATGAAACCTGTGTATTTCTTGCAGTAAATAAAAATCATTGAGTCAGTAAAAATGAATAAAGTCATGAATGATTAAGTACGTAAAATATTATCATTACATCAAAATTTCTCTCTTTTTTTTTTTTAATTATTTAAATAAGGAAAGGAACCTATATATCTGCATTTTGCAAAGACAAAATATTTTAAATATTGAAAATAACTGCAGAATTTATACTTCAAACCATAAAAGAACATTAATCTTTCTTATATTAAAAATGTATGTTATTTGAGAGGAAAATATACATTTTAATAGAATACTTTATTAAAATTGGTTGGAAATGGCACATATTTTGATGCTCATTCATTTTAATCATATAATAGTTTCACGATTTCTTTTATGAAATTTTTAAAACACCTTTTTTTATGAAAATTATAGCATATTTTTAATGAATTAATATTTGTGAAAATTCAATTATTTACATTCAATTATAAAAGTATTTTTCAGTGTTAAGAATTCAAATACACAATTTATTCTTATTATGCGAAATCATTTATGCAGATGGTACTTACGCATTTTAAAAGAATTATATTATGATTTTTTTTTGTAAAGGGGCAACAAAAGAATTGTAAACAAATAAAATTAATTGCTAAATTCGTTATATAAAGTGTTATTCAAATTCGAAGGTTGAAAATTAAACCAAATGAAACATATTTACTATTAAGAAGCAATTACAGTTAGTATTATTTTTAATATGTTTGCCGTTTAAAAACAATTTATGGAATGTATTAGTTCTATTATAAAAAATGCCAAGAAAACGTACACTTACTGGTCGAAAAGAACGCGAACATGATTTATCATTAAGGCAAGAGGCTAGATATCAGCGTAAAAAACGACGACATGACAATCTCTTCTGACAGAGAATGCATGAGCTCGGAAATATGTTTTAAATTTCAAAGATGCACAAAAAAATTTATATTTTTGTAAAATTTGTCATCGTTGTTGGTTTGACATGCATATTCAATCTGACGGATCTTGTAAGACTTGCCATAAATGTATAGTAAATAATGAACTAAATATTTTTTCTATAGCTAATAATATGGATCCAGGTCCACAACCGGAAATAATGAAGAACTTAACTTTCATTGAGGAGCAATTAATTGCCCAAGTTCATCCAGTTATTAATGTTTATCTCTTTAAAGGTGGTCAGCTTGGATACAGTGGGCAAGTTATTAATTTTCATCAAGATATTACAGAATTTTGTACTTTATTATCTCATTCCTTAGATACTATATCACAGTACATCTTTTTTAGAAGACAAGATGGTGAAGAATACAAAGATTTTATAGTGAATCGTGAAAACGTTAAGTCTCCTTTAGAATATCTAAAGGAAAACAATCCTTGGTATCGTTATATTACTATTGATGAAAATAATTTGCAGAGTTTACCCGAAAATGAAAATATTTTTCAACGAATAATACTCAGTCAAGAGCAACAGCAGATTTATTTATGTAAAAACATCTTTAAAAGAACTTTTAGTTGAAAATTTAAAAATATTTTGTAAAATTTTGCTTCGAAAATATTTTTATTCATACCACTCTTATATCATAACTAAAAAATTCTGAGGAAATTCTTAGTTATTTGGCTGAATTTACATTTCTAAAATTAAAATGTGCCAAAACATAAAATAACGTTTTTGCTTAATAAAGATGCAAAAATAATATAAAAATATATTGTTACTTTCAAATATTTATCTTATGAAATAATGCTTTGCGAATCCAAACAAAGCATGGCTTTTGCTAGTTTAATTATATATGATTATGTTCAATTTAAGTAAAAGGGTGTTCAGAAACATTAAATTAATAATCAATCTCTATTACACACACATATATGCAATGATGTGTAAAAGAGTTATATTAGAGTTGAGCCCCACCAATAATTTTAAAAACTCGCCTACGATTCTGTAATGAAATGAAAGCTTATTTTGAAGATTTTTTAAGTGGTGATTTTAGTATTTTATTAATAACTAATAAAATATGTATAGAAAGAATTTTGCTCCAAAAAATAAAAATATATATTAACTGCAAGTGCACACTAAAATTAACCCGTAAGTGTTAATGTCTGTCTCTCAAGTAGATGGACATAGTTTTATAAAACAGCACTGATAACATCTTTTTGACCAGCTGCATTGATTTTTGAATTATTATATTTTGTGAAAATATTTATGTTTGAATTCAACAAAAAAATGTCATTTGTTTGCTATAAATATAATTATTACATTTAAAAAAACGTTTGACAATGAATGCACCCACTAATTAAGTATTAAGACTTTTGATAAGAACAAGTAAAAATAAATAAATAAATTCAAGTCAGTTTTTAATTTATTGCCAAACATATACATAAGATGTTACTGAAATGGATTCATGTTTGAAAAGTAGAAATGGCTATTTTTTTTCTTTTTAAGGTTTCGTTTATCTCACGAAACCCTATTGCTCCCGCTCTGTTGTCTGTCTGTCACAGAGCCATTCTCGAAAAATATGTAACTTATAGAGTTGAAACTTTGTGTATAAATCAGAATATCAGCTGTAAAGAGCTGAAAATATTAAAATTTGAAAAATTCGTATTATTTTAATAAATAGAGATAAAAAACCAAAATTCTAACAGCCTTTTCCTATTAAATTAAAAAAAAATTCGTTATAGCCGATGCCAAAAATTAAAAATCCACGAAGAAATTCTTTCTACAATAATTAATTTTCTATCAGACGATTTCCACGTATGAAAAATGAAATACAAAGTTTCACCCAATGAAAAAAAAGATTAATATGAAATAAAATTGATTGATGTCATAGTCGTAATAAAACAGAATATGTCTAAGATTTCTCAATAATACAAAGAGTATGTGTAAGTACACAAAGCAGATTAATATCACGTCATTACAGAATTATAACGAAAATCTGACGTCATATGGGAAGTTTAACTAATTTTTCAAATGTTTGAGAATAATACAAAGCGAGTATTAATATAAATAATAGAGAATAGTAAATATATGAGTTTGAGGATTGAGAAACATATTGAATCGTGATAAAAATCCGATTATAGAAATATTCGCATATTTTAACATTTTGAAGGTGTACAATCTGCTTAATTTTGAAATTATTTTTTAAATATTGCATTTAGTCTGCATTACGGATATTAGTATGACAGAATATAATAGCGGGCTTGGCCCGCTATCCGGCTGGTTTAGATATTCGAAAAAAACGAAAAAATAGACTGGTAAATTTTTACTTTATAAAAAACGACTTTTTTTTTGTTGTTGTTGCTAAATGAAATTTATTTGAATTTATTAAAGAAAGGATAAAGTGTTTTGAAAGGAATATTAAACGAAACCCTTTGAGCGATCTCCGATCACACTTACCCACTTGTTTGATAATTGTACAGTTGCTGCACGTAAAAACAACATACTAAAAGTACATACTCAAAAGTCTCCACAGCTTGGGACTAAGTGCCTTGTGGATTTCTAGATTTTGTAGATTTTAGATCACTGCTTGCTTACATTTTAAAGCAGCATCAGAATAGTTATAAATCTTTATGAAATAACTATGTTATAAATAATAAATGCCAATAAAAATCAATATACTAATGAAAATACAAATAATTTATTAAAAAACTATTTAATGCATAATTTGGGAAAATTATAATTTTACCATTACAATTTATAAATTCTCAAAAGCATGGCTTTTGAGAGTTAAAAATAAAAAAGTAACTTGGAAAAATCTTTGCAAAATAAATAAATAAATAAATAAAACATCTAAGTGTAAAAGTTGCCAACTATATAGCATTAAGTTCATGAGCATAAAGAATTATAAAACATGAAATAATTTCTAATGCTTTGTACATTTTATTTTTTGCAGCAACATTCTTTTGAGAAGCATTGTAGTAATCTTCGAAACATAGAAAAAAAAATTATTTGAATTATTAATAGAATGAAATCATTTTCATACCTTGATTATTCCATTTTCTTTTTAACTTTTTCAGCTGCTTTTTGGTTAATACTTGAGGTGATAATGTTTTTTTTTCTGACTGGGCAAAATTACTAGAGCACTTGATCGGACTTTTCTTAGGGGTCCGAGGAAAATTCTTTTCTTTCACAATATCTGATGTTTTATTAAATTTCAAATCAGTTCTAAGCACTCCTTTTTTATCTAATTAAAAAAAAGAAAATTAAATAAGATATAAAGCAGTATTAATTGCATTTTCCTTTAAAAAATAATATTAGACTTATTTGTTAATATGGATGAGAAATACTTCTGTTAACAACAGATTCTATAACGTTGAATAAAAGCGACATGCATTTTTAAGTATATCTTTATTTTCATTATTTGACTTCACTGGCAAGAAACATTTAACGCATATTCTATTTGTAATTTCTGCCTCTATATAAATCTATCTATAAATCTATTTAGAAGGCTGCTTCACAAAGCTGCATTTAAAATTTTATGTTAACAAATTTCCTTGCCATATTTTCCCAGCGAATGTTGCTTTTTTAACTGAATCAATCCCCCCCCCCCCCCCCACATTCAGAAATAAAAATCCTGTATTTTTAAATTTTAACAGAATGTAGAATTTGTTAACTTCATTGTTTTGTATACTTTTATTAGAAGATATGTCATATTGCAAATGTCGCTAAAGAATTGGGGATTCGTCTAAGTTTTTTAAGTTAGCTTTTATTAATTGAATTTGTTTTCAGACATCAAGTGACGTAGCAAAAAATTATGTGAGAAGTTAAATTATAATCCTATGCAGAACTATTTTCCCAGAATTAATTTATATATTTTTTAATTTCCTTGATATTTCCCTGACTTTTGAGTTTATTTTGGAATTCTCTGATCGCCCGAGTTTTACAGGTATTCCCTGACTTGTAGTAACCCTGTATGAAAGTAGAAATTTAAGAGGTTTGAGCTCTTAATTTTGTTTAATTCTTAAAATTAGTATTAAATATACATACATGAGAATCTATATAAAATTTTTAAAACATAAATGCTGACAAAACATAAAAACATGTATTATTAAGCTAAAGTAAATTTTAAAAAGTGTGTACAAAGATAAAGCATTATCAGAAATCAAAACTACACTTTGTGTGTATAAGGGGGGGGGGGGGGGGGGAGGAGTATTTGTTTTGCAATTTTTGACAACTTTTGATTGGTATATTTTCATTTAATGTAAATTTCTCATTCAACATATTTTCCAAATCCAAATTATTAACCAGTTTGTTACAATAAATTATAGCTCCAAAAGAAAATGTTCTTAGTAAGAAATATATAAAATAGCAATAAAAGTAATCAGAAAATCTAAAATATGTTATCATATCTGACACCGAATTTTAAATGGTCAACGATACATGACATTATTATGACACTTTAGATAATACAGTGACCTCTCCCTTATGATATCACTATTTTAAGATACTCATTATGTTGTTAGCATCTTCTTGTTCTTTTTACACATATGCATCATCACAGGACATGAAATTTCTGGTTACCAGAATGCCATTGGTGGCTAAAAAGTTTAGCCATCCACTAGAAGGCTGTCCGGTGGCTAAAAAGTTTAGCCATCCACTAGAAGGCAGGAAACTGAAATAAGCGATTGTTTTCAGATCTTAAAGGATCTGTACTTTTGCTAAAAACTGGTAATCATTTTCCACAGTTTTCCCTTTTTAATACTTTCCAACATAGTTGAAAGTGTTTATTGAATTTGGTATGTCTGGCCATCTGACTCTAACTCGCATAAATATATTCTGATTGCTATATAATTGATATGTGTTATTGGTTGAAAATGAAGTGTGTAGCTGTAGCACCTATAATTTGTTTACAGGACACACAAAAAATTTTTGATACATTATGGTCTATCAGGAAAAATTCGTTTGTAATGTATTTTAATGATGTGAAACTATTTCAAAGATATTGAATTACATCACTGAGGTGCACTACAAGATGCTTATTGTTGAATATGGTGTGCTTAGCATTTATTGTCCACTTACAGGGACACACTAAAGAATTCAGTTACAGTACTGTCTATGAGCTATAATTTCTGGAAGTGCATTTTCAACTGTGGTAAGTATTTTAAATTTAACTAATTTTTGGCATAGATAAGTTCTATAGATCCTATACAGGGTATAGAAAAGAATTCAGATATTTTTCACACTATAGATGGTACTTGCTAAAATTGAGTTTTCAAATGTGTTATGCATTTCTCAAATTTTTTACTGCATCATCTTTCACATTATTAAACAATGAAGTGTTGTTATAGTATTCTGAATGTGTTGTAAGTGTTTCATAATCTATGCTTGAAGCACGATTTTCTTTCTTGTTTTCTACTTCTCTGAGGAAAAAAAAAAGAGCTTTTCTCATGTCTTTATCATGAAATTTAACCTATGGTTACTTAAACATGGGAGATTCTATCTTTAAATATGTAATAAAACCAGTGAAAATAGAATCAATAGAGACTGGAAAAAGAAAACTGTTTTAGACAGATTTCAATCTAAGCAGATAAAGCATGGTAATTTCTTCTATTGAGACCATGAATTTTTTCTGTTTAAGACAGACAGTTACAGACAGATTTCATTTTCAAAGATTTTACTGTATTAGAATAAAATATTTCTTATTTTAGAATGAAATGCTAGTTTAAATTCAACACTGGGTCATTCCATAGAAAATGAACAAAAATTTAAAAAAAGTTGTGGCCGCGTAGTAACAGATTTTAATTAAATTTGGTCCATAGATTCAATTCATATATAAATAGAGTTTTTCAAAATATCTTGACACACAAAATAAAATATTTTGGCAGTTTTGGGCATTTAAAAAACTTGTGATTTAGAAAGGCATGTGTGCAATTGCTCAAAGTTGCAAGTTTGAAGTTCTGTATCTTGTGAAAACTACTTAACATAAATTCAAAAAATATATAATATTGGAATCTCTTCAAATTTATCTTCTTATTTATTTGGTAGTAATTATTTGTTAACACCATAGTTAATTTTAAATTGGTTGTAAAAATTGTAAATTTTGACAAATTTAAAAACGTTATAAGGATCAAAGGAAATTAAAAACATCTGTGAAATTGATACCTGATGGAGTGTTACATATGAAAATCATATTGCTCAAGTTGGGAAGTTGCCTTTTATTTCCTTCATCTTCAAAATATCTTAGAAACTTCACAAATTTTTTCAAAATATCAATTTTCCTCTTATTCAGGGGCAAAAAATCAAATGAAGGAAAACTCAGACGTCAACAATATTGCATAGGCATATAGACCAGTATGCCGACGATATGCTTGAAAAAGTTCGAAATTGCCTTTTGATTCCTAACTTAACAGAGTTAGGTTCAAAAAGATGATATTTGTTACATTCTATGGATCATTTCAAGATGATGTGTGTGACATAGGGAGTCAGTTTACAATATACTTTTTCATCTCATAACATTATGGTCTTAATATTTTGTAGACAATCACATCATCTCTTAAAAAGATACATTAAGTTATGTTTTTGCTTTCAATTAGACAATTTCTGCTTATTTTGTGTAGAGTAATTGGACTTAAATTTTTGCGCCGTTTGTGACCATCTTGCGAATGATTTATTTTTCTGCTTGCCAAAATCTCAAATCCTGAATGATCGTTTTTTTTCTTCTTCCAAATTCTTTTTTTTTTTTCTTTTTCTGATGATTGTGATAAATGTGAAACAAGGATTCGAGATGTGCTCTTTGGAACCAGAATGTAATAATGGTAGCTACGCGTTCCCTTGATGGCTGTTGGCACTTTATTAAATCGTTCTTGAAGCATGGTTGTATACTGAATGACTTCAGAAGAATGCACGTAAAAGAACTTAATGTTTTAAATACAGAAAGCAAAAAGATTCTCTGAATTAAGAATTTGATTCTCATATGTTCGATGTAAACTTGCTCTTGCTGCTAACCTTTGGACTGTTCCACCAATGCCATCGCATGGACTTTTGCCATGACAGGTGGCAAAAAAGTGCCATTCTGCTTTTAAGCTAAACTCAGATTCGTGGTGGCAAAGTTTGGGAAAGTTTTTCTGTTTTTATACTGCCATCAGTATAAAAACACAACGAAGAGCCATCACTAAATAAATTAATTTCTTCACAAAAGGAAACTTTTGTTTTATGTAATTGATTACAACACTCTGAAATTCAAATATTGTCGATGTGTCATGCGTTGTGGATTACTAATGACACACACTGACACTGTCAGGCATTTTTCAGCAACCTTACCATACACTACAAATGGGTGTAGTGATAGTCCAATGATAGCCTTGAATAGCATCCTGAACTATAAATGAATAGTTCTCTGAAAAATTCATCAGTTGACTGAACTTGTGTAATTAAAGTCGATCTGTCTGTAGTTTGTAGACCTATCCAAAGTTTGTAAATAATTTCTTCTGCATATTGAAAAACTTCACATTTTTCTATTTCAGCACGAAAATTTTCTTTGGGGCACCCCAGAACATTTCCCAAACATGCATTTTTCATTGTCAATATCGCACACATACAATTTCATAACATCTATCAGAGAAAGTTTGTGTTTAATTGCATGCAACGTCAATTTAAAATTTGATATATGATACATACACACAGAGAGTGTGTGCCATCACCTCTTGCTAATATGCAGAATTTCGGTCCCAGCTCAGCAAATTTACTAAATCCAATCTTGACACTTTTATGTTGTTCTTCAAATATTGCTGGTATGCTTCTTTTAAATTACAAATAATCAACCTTTTCTGTTTTTGAACTTTTCCTTCATCTGTCTTAATCTGAACATAATCTTTTTTCCCAGGACATAAACGACTGACGTCATATGACTCCTAAAAACTTTCAATTAGCGAAGTAATATCATTATTAATTTTCTTGCCGTGGGTTTTCCAAGAACAACAAATGATTTTTTAATTTCTCTTGCTTTTCTTACTAAATATGTTGTATTGGAAAACTCTGACCTTGCTCTTTCAAGACTCCAGTTTTTTGGAATAAGAGTTCGAATTTGAATTTTATGATTATAAGATGTTGTTTCTGCAAACTTAGCCTTCAGTTCTTCTATTAAACAATGGAAAGCCTCATCATGTTTCTCCATCACTGGTGCATTTCTAATTTCATTTGGTTCTACTTTCAAAGTTTCAGCCAATTTTACGTTAGCTATTGACAAAATGTTATCTAATTTTCTTTTACCATATTGCTTTCTCTGAGATATACTGAGCTTGGTCACCTTTCTAACTGGTGATTCTACCATCTCCTGCAAACTATTATTAAATTTTTCAAACTCCAGATCTGTAGATTCTATTTCAAATTTACAATCAGTTTCATCATTATATTTGCCTGTGCAAATGAATTTTTTATATTTGTTTTGCAAGTTAGGCTGATTTTTTTTTTTTTTTTTTTGCCTGGGAATAACAACCCAAGTGATTTTTTAGCAGTGTCCAAAGTTATTAATCGCAGAGACTTTTTGACTGGCTTTTGGTGTTTTTTAAAAGGATCACAGGTTTGTCCAAATAAGTGTGCGTACTTCTGCAAATACACTCGTTCATGGTGAAAGCAAAATTTTCCAATATCTTTGCTTAATCTCAAGTGCAGTAGTTCTTTAGCCTTATCTGAAAACTCACTAAGTTCTTTAAAACCAGTTACTTTAACATAATGGGTCTTATGACAGGTCTCTTGCAAACATTCTACCACATCACAGTTTAAATTAGGCATTCTTATTTCTTTTCTATCAAAATTAGACATTATAGACATTTATAAATACTCAAATGTATTTTTCAATATTTATGGATACTATAAATATATATACTAAAATTACAAACAAAATCCAAATGCATTTCACTGACTGTAATATTTTCAGTCAGCATAGAAAATGAAAGAAATGGGGTTTACAAGACTGATTTCAGGAGAAATTTAGTGCTGCCCTCTATATTGATTTATGATTACTATGTTATTATTTGTTCAATTCTAGTATACTTTAAAATATTCTTGCAACAAAAATAAATTGAAGGCAAGAATGAAAGTTTCTATATTTATAATAGACACTTTGATCTATTATATAAAAAAAATTAAAAACTTTCGTGCTTTCCTTCAACTTTAAACAAGTAGTAGAAATATTGCATTTTTCTCTCAAATTTTTTCCTTATTTATTTTTTTTCTCACTAAGGAATAAAAAGGGAATTAGTAAATTACGCCAAGCTATTACTTATTATTGAGTCTTAATTATAAAAAATTTTTTATATTGCCTTTCCGTTCCTAAGGCTAGCAGTCAAAATTGAAATTTGAAGGACATAGACAAAATCTCGATTAGGTATCAACTTTCAATGTAAATTTTTATACTTAAATAAGCAATTTTGAAATCTATTATTTTCCATTTATTTATATATATATATATATATGATCTACTTATATACTAATTTTCATTAAAATCTGTGACATGTCAGCCACAGCTGATTTGCTCATTTTGCATGGAATGGACCCCACTATATTCCATTGACTTTTCATAAAAGTTTGTCTATACCTTTATTTTATTTATTTTTTATTTTTTTCTTTGCAACATAATTCTGCTATATGCCAGCAGGTTGGTCATGATTAGATCTAAGATTTGATTACATTTTTACAAATTTATCAAATTATAGATACAACTTGAATAATTTTTTAATAGATAATGGTTCTTATACTTTATAATAAATATTACAAACTAGTAAAATGCAATAAATGCAAACAAAAAGCCTGGATTATATCTTCAGGTGATTAAATAAAGTAATTTCAACTGGTATAAAATTGTGGCAATCAGTGTTGCCACAATTTTATTGTATTAATTTTATATAATAGTAATTTTATTTTCTACTGTATTTTTAGTCTAGTGACTACTTTTAGATTTTCAATTTTATGCACTGCATTTTAGTACAGTAATGCCAAAAATGTGAATCATTTACACAAAAAATTGTAGGTATGCATAAAAAAAGTGTGATGGGTTCTTTACAATGCATAATTTTCTTCTGAAAGGAATACAAATTTTAGTCACTAATTATAAGGAATATTTTGTGCTAATATGTTGAAATGATTTTATTTCAAAAAAGAGAATAATTAAGTGGTAACATTGGTGTAAGAAAGTTATTCATACAAGAACATAAACAAATGTTTAATTTTATTTATCTTTATAGTGGAATGTTGGAAAGTAGGATGAAAGATAATTAAACATAATATTCAACTTAGGTAAGAATTGAAACACTATTATCCTGTAAAAAATTACCTTAAAATTTACTCGCGTTGATTATACGAGTATATATATATACCCATGTTCCAACTCTCCACAAAAGAGCTTATGACCATATAATATCTAAAAATATAAATCAATAAGTACTAATATGTTATGAAAAATAAAAATTGATCATAGTATTTAATCACCACAATTTAAACATTTTATTTATAAGAGCCAAAGATTAAAATTAATAATCACTCTTAATTTTGTAAAAAGGAAAAAAGATTTATTTATAAAACACATAGTTGCTATTGCAAGTTTTTCATAATGTATGTAATCATAATTGAAAAATAAAACGTTCTTACCCTAGGAAGAGAATGCCATGTATGAATGTTTTAAGACAATGACAAGAAAATATCACATTTTTATGATTCATCATTAAAAAAAAATGCTTTCATTAATGGATCCAATATTATATATCTACTACAAAATTTTATAAGGCTGACACACCACTTTGGTATACTAAAATATCAAGTTTATGAAGGATTTTAACTGATTTTTATCATATTATAATTATGATTTTTTTTCGATCGAGTTCAGACATACCACTTAAAATCATCCTTCATGAAAATGGAACTGTACTGCTTGCATGCAAAGATTACCAAATAATATTTTTACTGCTCAAGAAATAGGGACTGTGCAAATATAAATCACTATGGTATTCAAAACATTGTTCAATGGCACTTATAACACACCATGCAAAATCATCATTCATAAAGTTGGAACTGTGCTGCTAGCAAAGATTGTCAACGGATATAATTTTTACCACTCAGGAAATAGGGATCATGCAGATATCATTGATGGTGGTAATCAAAATACTGTTCAATTTATACTGTATAGAAAGAAGATGCAGATTTCTCAATAACAGAAATATACGGTTTATTTTAATCAAAAATTTATAATGGGGAAATATGAATTAGTCCATATGAAGACAAAATCAAATATAATTTACTTTTTTGTAGAATATCCTATTAACTGTCCACATGGTATATATATATATATATACATAAATTAGGAGAGCAGACTGGAAGCTAGCATTTTATATAGATGCACCAACTGCCTCTCTTCTTAAATACTTGTTTTACTAACTCTATCCAAAAAGTAAATTACTTTTAGGTAGATTTTGTAAGAAATATTACCTATTACATTCTCCCCTATGTTGGAATTTTTGCAGATCTAAGCGATCATGACTCCTAGAACCTAAAACCACCACCAGTTCAAAACTTTATCTATCTATCTATCTATATCACTTTTTTATGGACACAATAACTTCCATAATTCTGCACAAATCTCTTCCAAACTGATACATAAAATCAAGGGGCATAAAATCTCGGTAAAGAACATTAATGGGCAAAATCAGACCAGGGGAGGGAGGGGTAGGGGGTTGTGAAAACAGAAAAAAAAACCATAACTTCTTAGTTATGATACATATCGAATCTGTTTAAAGTTATTATTACTTCTAGAGAAAGGGACAAAAATTTATGTATGACAGATTTTTGATATCATTAAAAATGGCCTCAAGAAGGGGGGGGGGATAGGAGTTTAAGAAGAAAAAAAATCATAACTTCCTCAATTCACAAGATATCAAATCCACTTAAATTTATTAAAAATCTTCTTAATATTATCTACAACTTTTACTTTGACAAGTTTTTTACAGCAAAAAAAAAATAATAATAAAATAAATTTTAAAAAAAATCCCAGCCAGTTCCGCCTATAGACAGAGGTAAATTTCAAAGTGGGCGGTCCCAACTGCTGCATTATGGCAAAAAGGTCCTTCTGCAATTCCCAATAAACAGGGGGCCCACAGTCTGTGTCTCTGAAATCTATCTGTGCTTGTAGGCCAAGCCATCAGGGATTTTTTTTAGATCTTCTCCACCAATGCATTTAACAAATTTGAGCTCTGCCAATCAGAGCACTGTACAGATGTTGCGGGCTTTGTATCTTTGCAATAAAATTGGCGAAATAGCTAGATAATTTTACCGGAGAACAGTTTTAGTGGAATGACTGTTGCAGTCATGAAAATTATCAGCAACATGATAAAACATCCAAGAAAGCAAGGAATTTTTACGAATTTTGCAGAAACAGGCGTACAGTACTAAATTTACAATATGACTGCAAAAGCTGTACTTTTTCACTGAAAAACAAAGATGGCTGACCCTAAACTACTGAAAAGATACAAAAATCAAAATGGCGGTGAGAAAACTTTAAAAATAGTAAATAGATCATTATTATTTATTTTGGTAATTATAAGTCATATTTTGCATGAAAAGAGTTAAATTAATCAGAAAAATAAAGATAATTTCAGTCAGATCATTAAAACTAAAATAAAAGCAATTTAAATAATTATTATTAATGATTTTGATTTAAAATTATTCATTTAATGGAGAAAATCATTTATTTATTTAAAATAAGAATAATCTTTAAAAGATCGTTGACTATAATAAATTTTGATTTAAATATTTAACTGAGATTATTAGAATTAATTAAGCTAATTATTAAAACTAATTAAAATTTTAACTAAGATGTTTATAATGAATTTAAATCAGTAGAAACTGAAAAATGTATTATTATTTTATAATAGTCTTCAAACTGGAAAAATGGTGATTTTCTAGTGGTAAACTGTTTTTTCTAAAGAATTATAGAAAAGATTCATAATAAAAACTTCAAATTATTCAGATTACTAAAAGTATTTACAAAGAAAATATATTTTACTTTTATTTATACTGTTTTCTTCATTAGATCCACTAGGGATATTTGGGTTGTTTCTGGGTTTAAAATGAATATTCTTGTTCTCTGAAGAAGCTCTTGAAATATTATTTACATTCCTATTTAGTATTCCCATGCTTAAACAGGAAGATTTTCTTAGAACAGACAGTCTATTTTTTAATAGACCTTTTGGATTGGCATAGCTTACAACGCAAGGCCAAGTGGTGAAATTGTTTCTGGAAGAACGTGACAACGGGCAAACCTAGAAAAACAATACAAACTCAAAGGAAATGTGTAAAATATAATCAACATAGAATAGTTTCATAACAAAATATGCAGCTTTATAAAAAAATACAGAAGAGCATCTAAACTAATATAATAAAAGAAATATACATCAATAAAAATAGTTGAAAAGGAGGAAGAAAAAAAAAGGTACTTATCCACTCTTAGAAATTAGCGGTCGTTAGTCATCAAATGCAACTATATTATTGCATTTCACAACTATAAAAATATGCCTAGTCATCAAATTTGATGCCTAGCTTTCTTTCACTTTAATTTTTGTTTAACAAACACTCTCATTCGTACTTTAGGAAAAGTTTTTCTCCCCAACACATGCACTTCAAGAGCACCTGTTTTCAATAAAAGATCGGACAGTGGCACGTGTCTTAGACTCTCGAGCATCTGTCAATCACCTCTAAGTTGACTTCCCTTTAACTAATGACAGATAAAACTGACTTTAGAGATTACACCCCTAAAATTCTTGCACACCTTGTTCGAAACTGCAGTTCAAAATTGAAGTTTAAATCCAATGCAGTAGTACAGATTTATAGCTTGGAGGTGAACATGTGCATTTTAAAATGGCGAAATGAGATGTATCTAATTATTTATTTGTTTATAATGTGTATATAATTATTTATTTTTATTTTTATACCAATGAGCTTATAGACAAAACTAAAGTGTAAAGGAACTGGGCAGATCTTTGACCTTTTTTTCTTTGTAACAGTATTGGGCTTAGATGTATCATTCGTCCTCAGAGGTCTACCATTTTTTTGGCGATTTTTGCTGGCGATGTTGCCAACCATCGAGTCTAGCGTTCTGGCAACCCTAAATATTTCTACCATCATGAGCCGGTTTTTACATTCATTTATAGACGTTGTAATACATGTATGCACTACACGTGGTAACCAGGTTGTATCTTTCTGTTTTTTTATTCTTTTGATTACTGTTTGATTATTTTTATTTATTGATAATGGTTTTTGTTGCTAGTTTACTTGTGAGAGATGTTGTATTTAAATAAAGTCCTTCTGGCCTGTACCGGGAGGAAAAGGTAGCTTTCCTATATCTTAGTTTTAAAATTTTAGGGTACTTTTCGGTTAGCCGGGCGCCAGTGATATATGTACATATATAAATATATATGTATATACATATATATATATATATATATTCATACATATATGTGTATATATATGTCTATGTATACATATGCATATGTGTAGATATGTGTGTATATGTATATGTGTGTATACATTCATGTATATATATCACTGGCGCCCGGCTAACCGAAAAGTACCAATTTTAGCTAATGTTACACGAAAACAGCAACTTAAAATGCAAATAAAACATTTACAAAAGATTCGTTAATACTGAATTTGAATAAGAAATTCGCCAAATTATTGAGCAATAGCCAAATTGGCTTCATTTATGAAAACTTATTTTGGTTGTCAAATTTGGCGATATTTCACCAAATGTCGCCAAGTTTGGCGAGAATTTGGCGCTAACGGATATGAATATATAGTTTTATACGTTTGATTGGGAAAATTATTACAACAATGAAAATTTTTGTAATGTGCTGTCTTGTTTCAAAATGTCAGCCACCCTAGAATTTCAAACTGCTCTATCTCAGCCGTTTTTTAAGATAGAGGTAAAACAAAAAATGCTCTGGAATCCTCGTTTCAAGGCCTAACACTGAATTAAAAAATAAATTTGAATTTTTAACTTTTTTGTATATTTATTTTAGTTTTAAATTTTTAAATGGCCGCCATCTTGAAACAAAATGGCGGACCAAGCTGGCCAACGAACTCGGTCGAGACATTGGTGAGCTTAATACACACAATTAGTTTCATCAAAATTGATTTATAAATACGAGCGTTATCGTATGACATAGGTCAGATATATATATATATATATATATATATATACTAGCTGTTACCCGTGACTTCGTACACGTATCATTAAAAGAAGAATAAATGCATTAATTAAGCAAAATATTTCATTCCTGATAATTAGAAACGTAAATAATTAACTCTTTATCACATTCCATAGGAGACAATACAGTATTTCTATGTTATAGAGGCCTTGACATAACTAAGTTTTAAAAAAGTGAAATTTTGTGACAAATAATTACGAAAAGGAAACTGCAACCAATGCAAAAAGGCAGGCCAAATAAAATCGTGGAAATCGGCGAATTGTGTAAAAACATATGTCAAGTTTACCTAGTAAACCATTTTACTTTTAACGCCATTGTGAAACGTTTTAATAGCCATCCTTCAAAGATAATGGAAATAGTATATTCTTTTTCATTAAATTTAATTCTTGTGCATAGAGAGTATTAATTGTAGACCTAAATGCAAGGAGCTTAAATTTGCCTCCTTGATTTAATCTATGACTGAAAAAAAATCTTTATTTCTAAATGAAAATATGTTGACAGACGATTTTTGTTCTCCAGAATAAATTGATTCATAAAGTTTGAATATGTGAAAATACGTTTTTATTTTTCAAAAATTTTACTGTAATCAAGATTTTTTTTTCTTTCACCATCTATTCAAATTGAAAATAAATTCTTTTTTTCAGTTTTAATCAGAAAAAATCTATTAATCCGTTTTATTTCTTCTTTTTTATCCACAAAAATGGAATAATTTAGTTGCCATTTTTAGAGAATGTTAAAATTTACAAAAAAAATAAAAAAATATCTCAGAATTTAAATCATTTTTTTTTAATTCTGAGAGTTTATGACATCCTCGGATCAATGATAACCAGTGTTAAGTAAATCGCGTTGCGTTCGACAATCTGAAAGGAGTAGTTGCGAAATACAAACAGGCGGTCAGATTTTAATATAATAGATTCGTATTTCTTTTTCTTTTCCTAATAATCATGGTGTGGTTTTTGGCAAAAAACTCTCATCTGTATGTAACTGATATTCATGCTTAATAATCAGTATAGATTGAAAAAAATATTTAAATTTGTCGTTTTAAATATCGCGTGAAACTCATCTACTTTCTAAACTTACTGATCCCTGTATTATTAATGTAAGGAATTGATTCACGCTCCTTGTAAAACACAGTTGAAAAAATCCCGTTTTATTTCAAATATGACGTCACTTTTTTCCTCAGAGACATCTCTTTTTAATGGCACAATTCTTGTTAATTTTCTTTTTCTGGCAATCAGGACGTAAATTTTAGCAGAAAACTCACATTTGCATGTAACTGGTATTCAAGCTAATTATTAATCAGTATCGATAAAAAATGTTTCAGTTTTTCATCTTAAATATTACGTCCATTATCTATCTACTTTCATTATACATTGATATTCATGCTCCTTGTATTATTATGAATATTTGAAAATACATGTTTTATTTATGACGTCATATTTGTCCAAGCCGAAAAGGATCCTTTTCATAGTTCCATGGTCCAAGTGAAATCTATTTCTACTATATATATAAAACACAAACGGAAATTTCGTTCCGTTCCTTTATAACTCGAGTTCTGCAGAATGGATTCTGATGGAACTTACACTGTTCGAGAGATAATTTTTCAGGGAAGGTTTTAGTGTACAACACAAAGTTCTACGTATATTAGTTATAGAATTATGATAGAAAGTTCTGTTATTTTGGCCAAAAAGGTTACCATTGCTATTTTTTTGGCGATCATTACTGTTGCAGAAAGAAATGAAAAGGCTATACATGTCGAAAAATAAAAGAGAAACTGTTACTAATTTTATTTTTAAAAAAAAGAGGGAGAGAGAGAGAGAGAAAAAAAAAGAATCTTGATGACAGAATATTATAGAACAAAAATATTTAATTTAAACATGATTGGGAATATTCGTAATACTTAAAAAAATTATTCAAGGGGCACGATTTCTATACTGAAACAATATTTGGCGATGTAGCTTTTGTTTTTGGCGATTTTGATTTTACTTTTGACCCCAAACAATTTGATTTTAAGCCAAAAGGTGTCTTTTTTTGTTGCAGAAAGAATTGAAATGGCTATATATATGGAAAAATAAAAGAAAAAACTGTTACTAATTTTATTTTAAAAAAAGAAAGAAAAGAAAAAAAGAAAATCAGTTTTGATGAGAGATTTTAGGCCAAAAGGTGTTTTTTTTTTTAAGTGTACGACTGCATTTTTGCAGTATTTTTATTTTTTTTGGTACTTTTCGGTTAGCCGGGTGCCAGTGATATATATATACATGTATATCACACAAATATACACATATATCTACACAAATACATGTATATACATACATATATTTACGCAAATACATGCATATACATACATATATATACACTTATATGTATGAATATATATATATATATATATATGTACATATATCACTGGCGCCCGTCTAACCGAAAAGTACCTTTTTTTTATTCAAATGTAAACAATATTAATGGCAATATATTTCTATTTACTTCTACATATATGAAATTTCGTTCCAGCTGCTTATAACTCGAGTTCTGCTGAATGGATTTTCGTAGAACTTAAACTGTAAGATAATTTTTCAGGGAAGGTTTTATTGTATAACATATCGTTCTACGTAGCTTAGTTATAGAATTATTCTGGGAAGTTCTATAATCAGATCAATCCGATTATGAAATATTAGCCTTTTTAAAAGATTTTGTCGAATGGATTTCGATGGAACCTACACTATTAGATAATTTTCTAGGGAAAGTTTTATTATATAATATATCACTCTACGTTGCTTAGTTCTAGAATTACAGGGAGAAATTCGAAAACGGGGTGACCATTTTTTTTAATCAAATATTAGCCTTTTCAATATTTGATTCCGTTTATGAAAGATTAGCCTTCTGGAAAAGTTATACTGGACGGATTTTGATGAGAATTGTATTGTTAGTTAGATGCTATTTCAGGAATAGTTTTAATGTACTACATATTGTTCTACGTTGCTTCGTCAAACAGTTATTGTGAAGGTTATATAGTCAGGTGAACTCGATTCCGAAAGATTAGCTTTTTTGAAAGTTTTTACTGGGCGTATTTTTTGCGACTTGCATTGTTAAGTAGATAATTTGTAAGGATGGTTTTAGTATATTTTATATCGTTCTGTTAGTTTTAGAATTATGTGGAAAAGTTCTATAATCAGATGAACCCGATTATCAAAGATTAGACTTTATAAAAACTTCTACTGAATGGATTTTGTTAGTTAATTTGTTTGCATTGTTAGTTCGATAATTTTTAGTGATGGTTTTAGTATATTGCATGTAGTTTTGTCATTCTTTAGCAAACCCTAACTGTAAATGACCAAATAAAAGAGTTGGTCCTTACCAGCTAAAATTTTGACTGCACATTAGAAAATATAATAGCGGAATGACGTAATTTTTCAGTAATGTGGAAGGATATTCCAGGTAAATATACAGATTGCTTTCAAATACAAGGTCAAATTAAACGATATATTTCGTTTGATTCAAGGCTCATTTGTAGAAACCGACCAGCGCAGCGGGCGTAGCTTGCTAGTTTAATAATATAATTATTGTTCATTTTTCTTTCTAATTATAACGCAGTTTTCGACAGAAAAAGATCTTTTTAATGTAACCAATATTCATACTTCATGTATAAGAAATATGTGAGGCACAAATATGTGTGCATAAGCATGAATAACAAATACTCCATATTTTTGTTTCAAATATCACGGAAATTCATCTTCTTTTGAATTCTTTTTAATTTTCATTTTTCACGTGAAAATCGTTCAATTGAAAATTAATTGTTGAGGAAAACTTATTTTTCCGTGTTTTTGTATATTGGCAACGATTAAAGCCCTAGCAACGATAAAGTAAAATGGTTAAATTTTATGGGAAAATGTCCATTTATTCACTATGAAAATAATGACATTTTTAATTATTAAAGAAAATATTTGAGTAAAATAAATAAAATCTAGCCTATGTTCATTTGAGGGTTATAATCAACCTGTACGCAAAGATACAGGATCATTAAATGCTCCATTTTGACGCTGGCTTCAGCCTAACATTTGCACACAATCAGATTTATAATATTATTAGGATATATAAATCAATATTTGAACGGAGGGTGGTTTTGGGGTCTGGGGGTCATGATCGGTGAAAATGTATTGAAATTTTCCGGAACTGATTTCCTCCGAACGGCTGCAATAGGTAGCTTTATACTTTTTTGTATTGAAAGCTACCTAATAAGGAAATTTTGAAAAGTGAAAGCGGTATGTTTTACACAGTAGGCCTATTTTTGGAGTAGATGAAACGATTGTTATGTTTATTTTTAAGAAAAATTGGTTTAATTCTGCTGTTGTGTGAAAAAAAGTGTTAACTAGTGTGATTTTTTAATATGTATATGCAGCTATGCCGGGGATCTGATATAGCATGGATGCATTTTTTCCTGGATTTCAAAAACCTAGCTGATTTTTACAATTTATGTATCAATGTTTGTTTTTTCAATTTACGGATAGGAATTTCTGATTTTTTAAGTCACATTTTTTGGGTTTGCTTATTACGACCTGCGCTATGTTTGCTTATCTGTTTAATGTAATTGTTATGTTTTTTATTTTTTGAGAAAAGTTGGTTTAATTCGGCTGTTGTGTGAAAAAAAGTGTGTGATTTTACAATATGTATATGTTTAAAAAATGAATCTTCGTTGTTTTTTTTAATATCAGTATATTTACGTTTTTACTGCCCCCCCCCCCCCCTCCCATTTTTTGAATTTAAAATTTCTTGATTTTGCTTGAATTCCTTTTTTCATATTATGTTTAATCTCTAAAAAAATTTTAATTTTGAAATATATAGAGATTAAACATAATAATAATAAAAAAGGAATTTAAGCAAAATCATGAAATTTTTTATCAATGACCACTTGGTGACAAATACTTGTTGGCCAAACAAACTTGTCTGCCAAACAAGATGGCAGACTGAGGGTGAATGATACATCTGTTCCCAGTATTGTGCAAATTGCTGCTAAATTTCTCATTACATAGTTTCTGGTGTTAAAAAGGCTAATTGGAAGTTAAACACAAAAAATATAAGAAAACTTATAAAATGTTAAAATAAGTTTTATTTAATAATTACTAGATGTAATTATTAAATAAAACCTATTTTTAACAAAAATATTTAATTTATTTAACAAAACAAAAAGACAAAGTATAATTTTTTAAGCCTCAGCCAATTTTATTCAGCTAATTTCTTTTAGAGAAATAAATACAATGAAAACAACTTCTTAAATTCACCATAAAAATTTAGTTGTTTTCATGTTTCATTGTATTTGCGTTTGGCACCAGGATTTTAACAATTGATTTGCTACATTTAAACGAGTACCCGGAATGAGGAATTTGTAAAGGCGGAAACACTTGAATTCTTGTTTTTGTTTTTTTTATCTGGGGTGTCAGTTTCTTTTTCAAATTTTTTTTCTGCAAATGGCACAATTTAAAAAGAAATCAATCATTTGCTACAGAAAATAAATGTATCTTTCACTACAATCAGAAAATGCTCCTCTAGCTATACCTGAAAATATCCACATGTACAGGGTTTGGCAAAAAACTGCATTTTTTTTATTAAAGGGGGAAAAAAAGAAGAGTCTTTTGGTTCTAAATTTTGCTTCTAAGAAGATCTTTTATGTTAAAAAAGCAAACTTTTTTTTTTTTTTTGTGTGTGTGTGTGTGTTTCTCTGAAATTTACCATTAATTTAATATGGCAAACGAAGTAATTACATAGTAATTTACCAAGTACAGTAGCAATTTCATCAACTACAACTTTTTAAAAAAAGAAAAGAAATGAATTTACAAGTTTTGATTATTTTATATATAGTATACTAAAATAATAGTTTCAGTTAAAAAAAAAAAAAAAAATGAAGAGGAACAATTACATGCAAATACTAAACAGCAATTAGAGTTTTAAGTTATGCATTAATGAAAACACTAGGTGTTTGGAGCGATATACTGTAACAATAATTAAATTACTCTCAATAATTAAATTACTCTTTTGAAAAGTTCTTCCACTCAACCTATAGATACCTATAGATAATTTTTATTGTTATCCACGTTGGAGTCCTGCATAGATCAGGTTATACCGACCCAAACTTGTGAATTCTATTTGAAGGTCACATGAAGTTCGAAAGAGATTAATTTACTTGAACAACTTTAATCCACTCTATAGTGAATGTTTCATAATCGAGGCCCATACCAAATTCGCATATTCTAATGGACAATGTTTTGGAACAACATCAATTGCAGTCATGAAACCCCAAACCATTTATCTTTGCTTTCCTTTCCTTTCTTAATATTGTTCAGGAGTTTTCATAACTGCTTAAAACATCCACTTTGACATTTATGCTTCATGTCCACTTGCTTTTTATTTGCACTACATACACTTTTGTGATACTTTATAGCCCATCTAATAATCTTTTGAAATTGAATCCACTGCCAATTAGTAAATTTTAGAGAATATGACTTGGGCTATAGAGTGATTTTTGTGATAGCCCTTAACAATCATATTAAGAGTCATTGCATAAGCCAATCAGGCAAAAAAAGAAAAAGGTTTCCATCACCATTTCAGAATGTCTTTATTTTTTTTTTCTTGTGTTGTCTTGCCCAGGGAAAGAACAAATCTCAAACATTTTTGTTATATCTCTTTTAGTTTTGGAATTAGGGGAGGTCAAAGTTCCTTAGACTAGGGGCGTAGAAATAATTTTGTGTCATTTTTGCCACTTTATTCTCTCAACAGTAACTGGCTCTGATGTGCTTCAGAGATTTTTTGTTCTCTAACTGATACTATGCCTTGAACATTAACATCTTAAATTGAAAATTCATTTGAAGATGGTCAGAGCCCCCCTACAAGGCCCCTCTAAATATCCCTAATTTCGAAAAAAATCGGTTTTTAAGAATGCTTTAAATCTTGGCTCTGATGTGATACAGAGAAAATTTTTGCACAATGTACTTAGACATTTCCATACAAAATGAATTTAAGCTTAATATTTTTTGAAGGCCCTCGGAGCCATTCGGTATGGGGGAACAAACACGGACCTGAACGCTAATTTATGTAAATTCAAAGCATTGGTGTAGCAGGCTCTGACCTCCTACATGAAAACTTTTTGGATGGTGTTGTAGCATTAACATAGTAGTTTCATATTATGAAGAAATATATTTTGAAGGTAGCACCATTTTCAAGAAAAATCCAATAAAGTACCTACCTACTTGGGATATTCCCCTGACATCCTTGGGACACTTTGTACAATGTAATACACATAAATAGGTTGAGTCAGGTGGAGAAAAATTGTTATAATGTAGACACATATTCCATTTACAACTAATTTTCTAAGTTTTAATGTTTTTCAGAAAAGAAATTTCAAAGGATTAGTCCTTTTTTCTTATAACATTTCAACTACAATTTCAGTGAAAAAATGTAAAGGTACTTTTCGGTTAGCCGGGCGCCAGTGATATATATACATTATATAAATACATATGTATACACACACACACATATATGTGTATATATGTATAGATACACTGGTGTGCAAAAATTAAGGACAGAGCTGATAAATTAGCAGAAAAGCCAAAAAAGGCAACAGAACTAAATGAAAGACCAATCAGGGGATAGACCTGAAACAATGAAGCAGGACATACCCGTATATGGCATATGGCGTAAAAGGAAAAGGTGCTATAAGGGGATAAAAGCACAGAGGCGGTGACCGTTCAGAAATTTGGTAAAATCTATTGCATTGTGTAATGTGATTACAGTGACCTTTTTTTTGCTATTATCATGTGATATGGTCAAGAGGCAATCCAGAAGATGTCATCTGGATGACTTTACACAAGGTCGAATCATTGGGAAGTTGGAAGGTCGAAGTGTGGCACAAGAGTTCGGTATCGCTTATAGCATCCTTTCACAAGTCTGGAGTGCATTTCAAACGAAGGGAACAGCTGTCCGAGCATTCAGCAGTGGTCGCCCATGCACATCGACAACAGTGGAGGCCCATTATATTGTGCTGCAGGCAAAAAGAAACAGGCGTCAAACAACTGGATAAATCGCAAGGCTGATGGAGCAGACTACTGGCCGTCGAATATCACGTTTTACCATGGCTAGGGCCGCACAAAGGTGGCCTGTATGCACGACGATCAGTACGGTGTGTACCACTAATGCCTGCTCATCGGAGACGTAGGTTTCTGTGGTTTCAGGAACATAAGAATTGGACACAACAGTAGTGGGGTCGAGTACTCTTTACGGATGAGAGCCGATTTATTATAACGAGCAATTCTGGACGTATACACATCTGGAGAAAGCAGGGAACACTTAATCACTCCTCCAACATCATCGAAAGGGACTGTTTTGGAGGTGCCGGAGTTCTTGTTTGGGGTGGGTATCATGTTTGGTAGCCGTACGGACCTCCACGTCTTCCAAGGAGGTTCAGTCTCTGGTTCCCGCTACTGCGCTGATATTCTCTTGCCTCACGTGTGTCTTTTTAGAGGTGCTGTGGGTCCGGACTTCCTCTTCATGGACGACAACGCTCCCCCTCATCGTACACTGGCTGTCGAAGAGCTCGTGGAGAGTGAAGATAATCAACGCATGAATTGGCCAACAAAGTCCCTGGAGCTTAATCCCATAGAACATGTATGGGACCTTCTCGGGAGACGCTTGGCAATTGGCGTAACAAAAGGAATGGGACTCTATTCTTCAAGAGCTACTAGACAACCTTGTCCTCAGCATGGACAGACGTTGCAAATCCTGCATCGCAGTCAGGTGTGACCATATCCCCTATTAGAGACTGAATTATTCCTGCCAGGTGCTTGTAAGATGAACATTTCTGTCTTCTCTGCATTTGTGCTCCAAGTGACATTTTCAATAAAATGCTTTCATATCCTTTTGATTCTTTGTTTAGATGGTTTTTATCACTTATCCCATATTTTCACATCTTGACGATCTTATGGTATGATTTTGGTCGATGTGGAAATCTGCGCGACGTTACATTCGAAAAACCCTCTCGTCCTTAATTTTTGCACACCAGTGTATGTGTAGATATATGTATATATATGTGTGTGTGTGTGTGTGTATACATGTATATATATAACTGGCGCCCAGATAACCTAAAAGTACCAATGTAAATTGGGACTTATAATGTCATTTGTTTGAAACTTGTTCTCAATTATGTAAAAAATAAATGCAACTTTCCATTAAAAATAACCCCCAGGGGTATAAGTTAAAATTACCTTCACTAATTAGAAGTATTTTTCATACTGATTGTAGGTTTACAAAGGTAATCCTTTTTTGTTTGAAATTTGTTAAGCCTAACAATAGAACTGTTTTATGTCACATAGTTTTTTATTCCAAAATATAAATGTATCTTTTGATACTGTAACAAACACAAAAACATGCAAAAACTTTATCCTGAATAAGTGTTTTAGGTAATATGCTAGATACATTTTCTAAAACTCACCTTTTAAAATGTACTAAGCCAGTCTTTCTCGCCAAAATAACCAAGTTACCATACCAAAAGATTTCAAAATGGCCACCACTTAACAGCATTGCCACTCAGTTTGTTACATTTATATAATTATTTTTATTCTTGTAAACACTGTTGCCATTTATATTTTTCTACATTTACAAAATATATAGTTTTGTTCTTATTAACTAAATATTTGATAGTTATATTAAAAAAAAGGGAGCTTCAAACACATAATTACCCCATCAAAACCTGTGTACTTTATTGGATTTTTCTTGAAAATGGTGGTACCTTCAAAATATATTTTTTCATAACATGAAACTGCTATGTTAATGCTACAACTCCATGCAAAAAGTTTTCCTGTAGGAGGTCAGAGCCGGCTACACCAATGCTTTGAAATTACATAAATTAGCTTTCAGGTCCGTGTTTGGGCCCCCATACCGAATGGCTCCAGGGACCTTCAAAAAATATTAAGCTTAAATTCATTTTGTATGGAAATGTCTAAGTACATTGTGCAAAAATTTTCTCTGTATCACATCAGAGCCAAGATTTAAAGCATTCTTAAGAACCGATTTTTTACAAAATTAGGGGTATTTGGAGGGGGCCTGTATCGGGGCTCTGACCATCTTCAAATGAATTTTCAATTTGAGATGTTAATGTTCAAGGTATAGTATCAGTTAGAGAACAAAAAATCTCTGAAGCACATCAGAGCCAGTTATAGTTGAGAGAATAAAGTGGCAAAAATGACACAAAATTATTTCTACGCCCCTGGTCTAGAGAACTTTGACCTCCCCTAACTCCAAAACTAAAAGAGATATAACAAAAATGTTTGAGATTTGTTCTTTCCTTGGGCAAGACAACACAAGAAAAAAATAAAAAGAAAAATTCTGAGATGGTGATGGAAACCCCCTGCCTGATATGCTCATGCAATGACTCTTAAATCATATTGTTGTTAGCATATTTCGTTTCATGCCAACCTTGTCTGTGAACCAGATTACAGAAGATTTGAAAATCTATTTTTGTTCTTCACCTAAGCTTTCTGGTTAATCTTCCATAATCAGGCTGCACACTAATTAACGTATTTTAGTGAGTATGGTTTGTTGAAACATAACTTTTTAGAAGCCATTTGATGATAACTACATTTCCTTTAAATCCCATTTGATGTCAGTATCATCCCCATTTAACAACTTTCAGTTTTTCTTTTTTTCTCCCTTGGTGTGCAATCTGATTAAAATTCAGTCATTTTCTTATGGATGCCAATTGCTATCTGATCATTTTACCTTTGCTCTACTTTCTTGACCTGCTAGAGTCAAAACTGACTTAAACTTGGAACAATAAAATTCACTCCAACCAAATTCTGAGTCTCAATGTTAAAAAAAATATTGCCAACCTTGCCTGACCTGAAGGTTGTGTTTGATTCAGCTAAAACTGGGTTACCTGGCTCGATGCAGGACTCTACATCTTTATATGTTATTGCTACAAATGTTGTTTATTTTGTCATGCATTAAATGAGGACATATGACAATTTTTTAGCTGCCCCTTTAAAAAAAAACACTATGTATACAACGACAGCTATTTAAAAAACTTAGAATAGTACTGTGTACAATAACACTAACTATATTAAAAAATCGTGACAATTGAACAATTTTTAAGAAAGTTAAAGCCTATAAAGTGAAAAAAAGACATGAAAGCAGACAGACAAACATATTTTTAGATCCCAATTATATTGGAATGGGACCATCTTCAAACATTCTTTTCCAAAAAAATAAAATATGAACATCAGAGCATCCATTAAAAGTTACATATGAACTGGACATAGATAGAAAAAACATGAAAACAGACAGACAGACAAATATATTATTGTTAGATCCTGATGATAATACAACGAGACCACTTGCAGACTAAGACTATTCCCTTTTTTATTATTATTATTTAAATTGGAGCAATTATCCAAGAGGTCAACAAAAAAAAAAAATTATATACATAGAATATAGACACAAATGAATTGTATAACCTCTTTTGTTTTGGAAGTCTGTTAAAAGTGAAAATATTGATCTTCTTTATTTTGCTAAACCTTCAATTCCAAATTATGCAAGTTTCAGAAATTTGACTGTATATTTTATGTAATTCATTTTAAAAAATGAGCTTTTCTAAATATTTTTTTCCATCCAGGAAGGTTTCATGACCTTTCCCTTGGATTTGCCTTTGGTTTAAGTATCACAAATTATAGTAATAATGGCAAAACAGATAATTGAAAAAAATGTAATAAAAATATATATGTAGAATATAATTATTCTACCTAGGTTTGTTTTTTTGGGTTTTTTTAAAGGTGTTTTGACTTTTCAACAGAATACTTATTCTGTCCATTTGTTTAAACTACATGTGGAAGCAACTTGACATGAATAAAAAGCCTTTCTATTTCAAATTCTTTAAAAAAATAATAACAGTAACAAGAAACATTTGTGTTTCTTTAAGACATTTTTAAATGAATACAACAGAAGTTGAGAAACTTTGGTGTCAGAAAAATAGCATCCATCCTCTGAATCTTACTAAAAATGATACTAAAAAGATCTCTGATGTTATTTTCAATCAATTATAAGAGCTAACAAAATGAATTGGCATTTAAATCATTTGGACCAAATCTGTAAAAATAATGTTTCTGCTATAAGAAATTAGAATTTTGGAAAAAATGGCAATAATTAGTTCTGTATATTCACCCTATTTAAGCTTTGGTAATCATAAAAAAATATATAATTTTTCAAGTACATAAAAAGTCGTTAAGTTATACTTACAGCTCCAAAATGACCACCTTTTCCACAGTTCCAGCAATATAAATTTGTATTTTGCTGAAGTTGTTTTCCTTTCTTTATTTTAAAGGGGCTTGTCTGTAAAATGTACAAGAAAAATCTCATTATATTAAAAGAAACTGATAAAAAAGAAATTGAAAATGGGGGTGAGGGATAAATATTTTATATAATACTAGCATTAAGCCCATTCTTCACATGGAGAGAATGAAAGAAAAAAGTACTGATCAACCCTAAACATAGAAAGATGCAATGCTTCCATCAATGAATATGACATACGTAAAAGAAAATCAGCAATTTCACCCATAATATTTAAATATATTACACTGATTGTTTAAAGGAGATGCACTTTTCATTTTTCTTTTCAGCCTAGACCTAAGTCTCACACCACAAAGATAATTTTTAAAATTGTTGATATAACAATAAACCAAACAATGAAACCATTAAAAGGGCTAAACAATGAAAATTTGACATTGAAACCAAGACATTTTTTAACAGAAACGTGCATTTTCATATCGGAAGGATTTTACTTACGACTGTGCAAAAATGAAGCATTTAAGTCTCAAAATTCTTACTATAAGTACCAAAATGGTGCTTATATAGTTTAGCATTTTTTATTTTCCCAAGATTTAGAAAAACAAGACAAAACAGAAAAGAAGGTATTTGTAGTGTTTCAGTGTTGTGCAAAGAAACAAAAAAGAGTGACAAAATAATCATTTGCAGTTTGACATTTATTAAAATTAAAAGCAAAAAATTACATGTTTAAAAATTATTTAATTAAGATTTTCTTTAATTAATCATTGAATATTCATAAATTACATTGCTTTTTTAACATAAACTTTACAGTATGGAACTGTTTATCCGGAATCCAGTTAACCAGAAAACCAGTTATCCAGAATGATATTTCCAATTGATTGATTTCAGAATTTCTCTAGAAAAAAAGTGCCACAGTGCTAGTTTGACATGTTCATTGTTTGATACATTACTCACATGCATGGTATAATTTAATGTCAATATCTAAGATTTTAAATGGAAGAATATATAGTTAGATATTGGGAATTTTGATTTTTATGCAGAAATGTTGTTGGGGAAGAGTTATGCAGAAACAAGGGCCCAGTGGCAGAAAGTTCTGTAGCTGTCTGCGACAAGCTTTTAAAATTTTATAATCTGTCTGCAAATTTTGCGTGTAATTTTAATGAATGATTAATACACTAAACTAGGAATTTTTCATCATTTTATTTAAGATAGGGTAAGCTTGATGCATTCTCATTAATTTTGCTTATAACTTTTGATGTTACACATCGTTTCATCATCTCACTTCTTGTGGGATTTCTAAAATGGGAAGGATAAGTTTAGGAGGGGAGGGGAGAGAAATTTCCCTCCCTGGTGCAGCTATAGAAATTCCTTCTGGAAAAAAATGTTTTAATTAAAGTTCTGCATCAGCTGCAGATCGGGTAACACTGTTTTCAGTTCAAGCTGAGTTTAGATTCCTGCAGGTTGGATTCGGGTTAACCCAATTTCTTAAAAGTTGGTTCTGTTATACTGTTTCAGATTTAAAAATTTCTGCATTAAACATAGATGTTTGTTTGTGTGTGATGTTTTCTGAAGAGACTGCTAAGTGCAGAGCTGCAAGATTTGGCAGGAAGAGTCTGAAGTGTTGTTTTGAATGAAGTTATGCACCTCAAAGCCCACTTTTGGACTAGTTTTCTTAATTTTTTGTCTTTTTTTTTTCAAGCGAATTTTCTACCGTAGTAAAAGGAATCCAGAATTCTTCCATCTATTTTTGAATTATGCAATTATTAGCATTTTTTCTCGTTTTGTGACGATGTTTAGACAGTAAAAGAAACTGGGTTTCAATATTTTAGCAGTCTCCATATGCAGTAAATTTTGACAATACTCACCTTTTTTTTTTTTTTTTTTTTACCGCGATCTTTTGCCGAAATTCGCGTGTATTTACTGCGATCCTTTGCCGAAATTTGCGCGTTTTTACCGCGATCTTTTGACGAAATTATGTACATTTACCGCGATCCTTTGCTGAAAATCGCGTGTTTTTACCGCGATATTTTGACAAAAATCGCGTGTTTTTATCGCGATCCTTTGACGAAAATCGCGTGTTTTTACCACGATCTTTTGACGAAAATCGCATGTTTTTACCATGATTTTTTTACGAAAATTGCGTGTTTTTACCACGATCTTTTGACGAAATTCGCGTGTTTTTACCGCGATCATATGACGAAATTCACGCGTTTTCACCGCGATCTTTAGACGAAATTATGTGTTTTTACCGCGATCCTTTGCCGAAAATCGCATGTTTTTACCGCGATCTTTTGACGAAAATCACGTGTTTTTACCGCGATCTTTTGACGAAATTATGTGTTTTTATCGCGATCCTTTGCCGAAAATCGCGTGTTTTTACCACGATCTTTTGACAAAATTACGTGTTTTACCGCGATTTTTTCCGAAATTCACAAGTTGCGGACAGTTTTTTAAATTAATTTCATTAGTGCAGACAAAAATTGTCTGCAAGAGATTTTCTTGGTCCGCGACTACGTCGCCGTGTCGCGGTGTTTCTGCCACTGGGAACAAGGGATTCCAATAAATTGTCTTTTCTCAAACTCTGAATAAATCTTTGACCTTGATTGGATCAGTTTCTTAATCTGTGTAATCTAATAATTAATATGAAATCAGAAACAATGCCATAGCCACATATATTCTACAAATAGATGTTGTTTTAATGCCCAACCAGTTAACCAGAAAAACCAGTTATCCGGAATACATGTGACTCCAACCATTCCAGATAAATGGTTCTTTACTGTATATGAAAGTGCATTTTTTGTTCTATTGTGTGCTGCAAAGACTGAAAATATGTGATAGTTAGAAACAAAGATAGGATTGGTGAAAGAAAGTACATAGTGCAAAAATCCTGTAAAAAATCCCTTAAAACTTAATTTTTAAAAAAATCTAAATCGAATTTTGAAAATACCTCTTTGAGAGGCTTTTGGGTACACCCTGGAGTACCTCCATGTGCAATGTTGTAGTGCTGGTCCAATGTTATAGTGTTCAATGCTGTAGTGCTAGCATGAAAGTCTACACAGTCACACCGACAAACTCTTTGTTTTATTAATACAAGTACATATATATTGAATAAATGTGAACTCTGCCTCGCAATATTTATATGAAAACCAAAACTTAAAATATTAAACTATATGTGCAGCAGTGGTGGTGCAGCAAAAAAGGGGGAGTGGTTAACCTGCTCACAACCACCACCACATACACAAAAAGGATACATTTATACATATGAATCATTGATTAATCAAATTAGCCGCCTTTATGACTCAATAAAAATCAGTATTAGTATTTTTACCTTAACCTGAATCCACTGCTTTATTGAATCAAATTCCATTCAATAAGCGTGATACATGAAAACAGTGGTTATTGTATTTAAAAATGGAAAAAATTTATAATAGATGCCAGTAAAAATTGTCACTTGTTTCGAAAAAGATGTGTTCGCATTATCCTGAATAAGCCTTAGGCTATATGAATGGAATTTTCGTTCATTATAGAGCATGCTAATTTTTCGGTGGGTGTTATAACAGACCGAGCATGGCCAATAAAGCTTTCTGGGGTAACTTTTATAAAGAACTGGGCCGGGCTGGACCCAGTCTCGGAAATTTCAGCCCACGCAGACCTCATCTCTTGCCAACCAGAAACACTTAAATATTTATTCAGGGGAAAAAAAAAAAGCAGCACGGCATACCTAAAAATTTGAAAGTACCACACAAAAATGGCGCAGTACATGTGCCATTAAATGCAGAGTCATAGAATCATATATGTTTTATTTCATTTTTCCCTTAGGAAAAATAAAATATTTGTGACACACACATCGCTTTAAAAAAAAAAGTCCTTCCGGCCTGTACCGGGAGGAAAAGGTAGCTTTCCTATATCTCCGTTTTAAAATTTTAGCTAATGTTACACGAAAACAGCAAGTTAAAATGCAAAGAAACGTTTACAAAAGATTCGTTAATACTGAATTTTAATAAGAATTTCGCCAAATTATTGAGCAATAGCCAAATTGGCTTAATTTATAAAGACTTATTTTGGTCGCCAAATTTGGCGATATTTCGCCAAATGTCACAAATTTTGTCACCAACGTCACCAATTTTGTCGCTAACGGATATGAATATATAGTTTTATGCGCATGATTGGGAAAATTATTACAACAATGAAAGAAAATAATTTGCGAGTAATCGCGTTAATGTGCTGTTTTGTCTCAAAATGTCAGCCACCCTAGAATTTCAAACTGCTCTATCTCAGCCATTTTTAAAGATAGAGGTAAACCAAAAAATGCTCTGGAATCCTTGTATCAAGGCCTAACACGTAATTAAAAAATAAATTTGAATTTTTAACTTTTTGGTACATTTATTTTAGTTTTAAATTTTTAAATAGCCGCCATCTTGAAACAAAATGGCGGACCAAGCTGGCCAACGAACTCGGTCGAGACATTGGTGACCTTAATACACACAATTAGTTTCATCAAAATGGATTTATAAATACGAGCGTTATCGTATGACATAGCTAAGATATATATATATATATATATATATATATATATAAATCAACATTTGAACGGAGGGTGGTTTTGAGGTCTGGGGGTCATGATTGGTGAAAATATATCGAAATTTCCGGAACTGCTTTCCTCCAAACGGCCGCAATAGGTAGCTTTATACTTTTTTGTATTGAAAGCTACCTAAAAGATGGAAGACTGTAAAAGATGGTAGAGCACTTTACAACAAACAATTTTTGTATAAGAAAACAGGATTGCAATCCATTTATAATATAGGATATCAAAAATATAGATTATCTACTTCAAGCCAAACCTTGATATATATATACAGACATTTAACAACAATGAAGATATTTTAAAGAAATTTTCATGCTTTTTACAAAATAAGATATCAAGAAATTTGCTGAAATGCACAGCAATTTGATCAGTGGCATCATATGGAATTTGAACTACATTCCAAAATATGAAATGTCTAATACAGCACTATTTGGACATGGATGATGGAAACTTCAACCAATTCTTGTGATATCATCACGTTTGACATAAAGCAAAGTAAATTTATTTTAATAATTTTAAAAGTAAATTTTTATTTCATTTTTCCCTTAGGAAAAATAAAATACTTGTGACATACACATCGCTTAAAAAAAAAATGGAAGACTGTAAAAGATGGTAGAGCACGTTACAACAAACAATTTTTGTATAAGAAAACAGGATTGCAATCCATTTATTATATAGGGTATCAAAAATATAAATTATCTACTTCAAGCCAAACCCTGATTTATTTATACAGACATTTCACAACAATGAAGATATTTTTAAGAAATGTTCATGCTTTATACAAAATAACATATCAAGAAATTTGCTGAAATGCACAGCAATTTGATCAGTGGCATCATACGGAATTTAAACTACATTCTGAAATTAAACTACATTCTGCCTAATACAGCGCTGTTTGGACATGGATGATGGAAACTTCAACCAATTCTTGTGATATCATCACATTTGACATAAAGCAAAGTAAATTTATTGAAGTAACTTCATAATTCTTAAATGAACAAGAATTTGTGTTCAACTTGGAATTAACACCCTGTGTTTTTGATTGAAAAAATAGATTGTAACTCTGGATTCTTACACAAGAATTATTTGCTGTTAGTGTATCCTTCCACCCCTTAAAATGTCTTTTTTTTTTAACAATTTGTATAAATGTAACTTGAGTTTTATGTTAGTTAATTTATGCATATTACAAAAAGAACAAGAAAGATAAATTTTATGAATAAAAAACAAAATTTGAAAAATAAGGTTTTTTAAAGATATGAAACATTAAATGATTAAAAAACTCTCTTAATAAATGATCGTTAAATGCATAAATAATTAGAAATACGTGGAATATTCAGTAAAAGTAGAATTATTAAAAAAAAAAAATCTTGCTAAAAAAAAAAGTGTTCCCATTTAATAACCTTAATAAAAAAGTGTCTTAAAATAAAATCTTGAATTATCAAAATATTAATTTATCAATGTATTTTTGGCTTAAGTACAACATGAAAATAAAGATATGATTTTAACAAAATTATTTACAAAAAATAAAATAATTTAAAGTATTTTAACATAACTATTTTAAATAACATTTTATAACTTACAGTAAGATGATATCTTCTCCACAGATCAGGACAATTCTGAAAAAGGAAACAAAGCTACAACTACAAAACATTAAGGAAAATAAAACATTTAAATCATACAATGCAAGAAATAATATATAAATAAAATTTCCAAAGAGCATATGTGGTAAATTATGCATAATCTAACAGTAAGAATTATATTTATCTAAAGTGTATTTAATTCAACATACTGGAGTTAGTTAAAAATACCTCTAAAGAATTAGATAAAGATATGTATGTTCTGTACATCTAAGAATGAGAGTGATGCAAGGAAGTTCAAAGATATTTTATTTGCACAACTAAAGGTATTAAATTTCATAGTGAATTAAGCAATAAACATACTTTATTAGATAAAGAAGATGAATACAAAAAACAAATCTGTATGAACATAATTAAAGAATTTAGTTACGTTTAATTTTTTAGGGCTGAGAAAATATTTCGTATATTTAAATTTTAAACTGAAAAATATGCCTATTAAAAAAAACATCTATTTAAAAAAAACCAGAAAATAGTAAATAAAAAAATTATCAATCATTCTACACACTGATGGCCTAAAATTAAGAGGCAATGGCCGACACTTTCGATTTCAGACGTTTTGTTGAATATCTACTGAAATTCATGAGGAAATGCCCGAAATGCCCTTGAACTGTGAGGATGTAAAGAGCATGTTTGACTTCATGATTTTCAGTGAAGATTTAGTCCCAAGGACAATTAGGCGGGTAATAATAAATTTAATAACAAAATATTTTTATTTTATCAAGAAACAGAAAATGCTCAAAATGATCCGTCACTGTAGCAAATGACTATATAGATCTTGTTCAACATTTTTGTGCATTTGTGTAAGAATAACCCGCATATTCTTGAAAATGTTAACATTTCTGTGAAAAATTCCATATTTTTTTTCTTTTTTTTAAATAGAATGCAGAGTTTTCAACCGAATTTAACACAGTTTTCCAAAAACTTGACAAAGAGCAGTAGAAATAGTATAATGCAATTAAAAGATGAATATATTGAATATTTGATGACATATGGATGACGTATGAAATAAATTTTAATTGTACATGCATGAACAATACCAAAGATTTTTTTTCATGATTTAGTAGTCAATTCTACAACAGCAACTAGCTCATATAACAGAGCTTATATAAAAAGTTCATTCAAATGTCGCGAAAATTCAGAAAGATACAGGCAATACAGTGAGCTAATTGATAAATGGGGAAGGATATCCCATAAGATTATATGTTGCTCCATAGTATTGGTGGAGGATTTTAGGAATTGCTCCATAGTATTGGCTACCAAATCATAAAAAAAAAATCTTTGGTATTGTTCGTGCATGCACATTTAAAATTTATTTCATACAAATACCCAAATCTAATCAAATATTCAATAGATTAATATTTTAATTGCAGTATAATATTTCAACTGTTCTTTGTCAAGTTCTCAGGAAGTGGTGTTAAATTTGGTTGAAAACTCTGTATGCTATAAACAAAAAACTTTTGAATTTTTCACAGGAATGTTAATACCTTTGGAATATACATGCTATGCTTACACAAATGCACACAAATATTGAATAGGACCTACATAGTCCTTTGCTACAATGACAGACCATTTTGAGCATTTTCTGTTATTTGGGTAATCACAAATATTATTTTATTATAAAAATTATTATTGCTCCTCTAATTGTCCTTGCGACAAAATCTTCACTGAAAATTATGAACTCAAACATGTTCTTTACATTCTTGAAGTTAAAGGACAATTCATAAAGAATTTCAGTAAATATTTGACAAAATGTCTAAAATCGGAAAAAATTGGTCGCTGCCCCTTAATTTTTCGACATCAGGGTATTTAACGACATGAAATTGGTAGTGAATTATTAGCACTTGTTTAGACTAAATTAACTTAAAATGCTCAGTATTTAGAAAACACATACTTCTACTTCAATTGATTAGTACTAATGAAGTAATCTTACAATAATTAACCCATTATTTGCCAAATATATTTAAAATTTGTGAAAGTGGACAAAATTTATTTTATGTTATAAATTGAATAATTAAAGGATTCAAATGAATATTATTCAACCATTTTACTTTTAACTACAACATGTTGGACAAAATAACACTAGAATAAAGCAAAATAATTTATTTACAACTAGCAGACATGCCTGGCATTACCTGAACCTGGGATAATAATCTTAAATATACCTTAAATTATCATACTGTTTCCAGGGATTACTTTAAATATATCTCGCTATGCTGGTTGATCTTTCCAAATGAACCTCTTTCTAAGTGCCGAGTAATTTATAAAAAAAAAAAAAAACTACTGACTGTGAAGTCACATGCATTGTCATAGCAATGTATGGGACAGATTAGCCTATTTTCCAATTCATTCCCATTTATTTTTGTTTTAAACCTTTATTTCTGGACCTTATCTTTTCATTTTTGTAAGTTTATTATATGTTACTTACTATTTCTTTCATACATCACCGACGTGATCTAAGCATTTGTTTTGATTCGTTATTGTAAATTCAGTTGCTCATGTGACACATCTGCTATTCGGTCATTTTTCTTGGGATCACAAGTCATTCATTTTTGTTAATTTAATTTAATTAACTTTATGTGGCATTAATGTTTCATTTAAATGTATTTTATTTAGGATTTTGGTTATTTTCAGGGGATTAGCCACCATCTGATATTATAACTGTAAAAATATTTAAATATGCAAAAGCTCTTTCTTCAGACGACAATTTGCAAATTACATATTCGCCTAAGATTGCCTTGCATGGTCAGTTTAAGTGGTTGACAGTGTTAACGATGTAAATAGTAACCTTTGATGCAGTATTACTTGTGCTTATGCTCGTATTTCAAATTATTTAATGTTTTATTCGCTCAGTTGATCGGATGTATTAAACTTTGGCTGTTGTTAAGTTCATAGATGAATCTTGCTAATTTGAATGTTTGTGTAGTGCACAGTAATTAATTTTTTTTTTTGTTCTTCTCCAAGGAATTTTTATGTTGATGTATCCAATAGATGGGTTTGAAGACGAACTTGTAATAAATGTAAAGGAAATAGATTTGCATCCAGCAGTGAAGTTGGTATTGTAAGTGTAAAGCACGTTCTATCAATGGATTTCTGTTGAATAAGTAATATGTCAGTGAATATTTTGTGAAAAATGCTGACATGTGTAAATATCGAATATGAGTTTCTGCATGACCAAATTTGTCTTGTGTTGTAAAGAATCTGCATGGATTGACTTCAATTCGCCATAACTTCACACTATTGGACAATACCTACATAAACTGTATAAAAGTCATTTTTCATTATCCATATATATATTTGTCTTACGTGGCACGGAAATACGGATGAATTTCTACCTTATCGTTGGCAACAACCATAGTTTCCAGAGCTCAGACCCATGAACAGACAAGATTGTGTTAGCTCCTCCTCCAATATGGCGGTCAGTGTCAAAGCAGTGAAACTCAAGCTAGCAATTATTAAAAATAAAATATGAACGTAATCCAAAGTGTCTGAGATGATTCCTCATTTTAATTATGAGTAATATTGTCATTTAATTATGATTAATATTGAATTCTCAACTCTTATTTAGAATTTATTTACGAATTTCACTCACACAAAAAATCGGAGATAATGAAATATAAACTTTCTAGAATACCCCTGCTGCCATCTGTTGATGTTTCATTGAAGTAAAAATAATTTTTCTTCAATTTCAATGAAGTGAAAATTTCTTTTGCAGAAATCTATAATCAATTAGGATTTAGGATAGTAAAATGTCAAACGAAATTTAAACAATCATTGATGATAAACTATCTTCCTACCACGTACCACGTAGTGTTTTTTTTTAAAAATGAATTTAACCCGTGCTGTATAATATTATAGGTGCAATAAGTTTTAAACTAATTATGTTTCCAAGATCCTTTTTTCATAGTATTTAAATGCCCATTAGTAGCATCAACTAAATGCATTTTTAGTTGTGTTTTCAACGGAGTTTTCAATTACTTATTTACATTAAAAAAATTGTCAATTTCATATGTTCAAATGATTTATTGTAGTACTTATTCCGGCTAGAATTACTAGAAAAATAAAATGAGGTGAGCGAGCGAAGCGATCTGGGACCGCGTAGCGGTCTCAATGTGAATTGCTTTGCAATTCACGGGGGGTTGGCGAGCGTTAGCGAGTAGGGGGCTGAGCCCCCTAGTATTTTATATTTCAGAAGATTGAATTTTTGCTTCAATAAGGTATTGCATGAAATTGTTCTAACTTTTATAAATTTGGAAATAGCTTGCATAATTTCACATCTGGTTCTATATTTGATACGAAATGGACTCAAGTTTCAGTAAATATATGGCTGTGGTGCACTGCAACCAATCAACCATCAACTCTACGAAAAGTGAGGAAAGGAGAAAGTTAAACCTCTCCCCACTCAGAAGTTAATGTGTGCTTAAGCTATACAGTTGAGAAATTTGCAAGCTGCAATTGTGGTTAGGCATAGCGGCCCACAAACCTCAGAAACACCACAGAGGTCATGGAATCAGTCTAGGCTGCAGATGTAGTTTAAGTAACGAATTTGGGACACATTAACCTCAAATACAACACAATGGTTTTTGGCAATAAAGGGGTTAATTAGAAACCAATGCTGGAACTTTTTCCTCAATACAATTTCATTGGTATTAGTCAGTACAATTACAAGAAAATTTTGTTGTGTTTCAGAGAAAAAAAATCAGTAGCTTTACTTTCTTTAATAATTAGTTTTTAAAAAACTATTTCATATTTTTTGAAATTTTTTTTATCAATTGTTGAAAGGCTGCTCTATATAATAAAATAAAAGATTGGATGGATAAGGTATCAAATAGAAATTATTTAATAAAAAACAAACTTATCATCTTTGACAAAATTGGGACTTTTTTTTTTTTTTAATAGCAAAAAATTCAAAATTACTGCCCAAATTCTGAATAAACTTTATTGAAACAAGTTGGAAATTGTACGTCAAACGTGACAAATGAGGTGCGTTCGTACTATAGCTAGTTATATAAATATTCAGATCTTGATGATTTTTAATTCTGTGAAATGAATTATATCGTCTGCAGATTAATTTCTGTCATAAAATAAGTATCTTGGTCGCTTGATCATTAAACCTCGGAAGCTCCTCTAACAAGAAAGCACCGATTTTTTTTCTTTTAATTCAAATTTCTTAATAAATATTTTTATTAATATCTCCTAAAGTTTTGATTCGATTTTTAAAAAAATTAAAATGTCTCGACAAAATTCTGCAAAGATAATATATCTTAAATTCCAAACCATTTGGTTGGGTAGTTTTTGCGTTGTTATATGCGGACGGACAGACAGACAGACGGACAGACAGACGGACGGACATAAGGACGGACCAAGCGACGACAATAGGTGCTACGTATTTATATAATTACGAACGCACCTAAAAACGACCTTTGTCGAGTTCGCTCTTAATATCCGCAATGACTCATAAACAAAGTAGTAATTTTGAACTGAAAATAACTTATTAAGTAACATATAGTTTTATGCATAAGATTGGGAAAATGATTACAACAATGAAACATAATAATTTTTGAGAAATCACATTCACTAAAACTCATAAATTAATCCCTGATTTTTTGTAAAAAATCTGCTGTCTGGTTTCAAAATATCAGCCATCCTAGAATTTCAAACTGCTATATCTCAGTCATCTTTTAAAATAGAGGCAAAACAAAAAATGCTCCGGAATCCTTGTATCAAGGCCTAACACTTAAGGGTCTTCTCTTCTCATGTGAAAACACACGCTTGCTAATGCTAATCCTATGGAGCAGTATTTTCTAATATCTTGTTTGCATTTCAATATTTTGAAATGATTTTTTTTTGCATTGGGTAGCTGAGATTGATCTCTATATCAATTGATTTCAAAATTCAAAAGTAAAAGTATCTTTGTAAAAAAAATCTGCAAAGAAAATCGAAAAAGTAATCAACGGCAAATATAGAGATCAATTTCAACTATACAATGCAAAAAACAATCATTTCAAAATATTGAAATGCACATGAGATATTGAAAATAACTCCCCTATAAGATTAACATTAGTAAGCGGGAGCCTTAAATAAAATATAAATTTCAAATTTTATTGTAATTTTTTTTTTTTTTTTAATCTTTTAGTGGCTATTATTTTGAAACAAGATGGCCAACGAAGCTGGCCAATGAACTCAATTGAGATATTGGTGAGCCTAATACACATGATTACTTTCATCCAAATTCGGCTTAAAAATACAAGTGCTATCGGATGACAAAGATCAGATATATATATATATATTATTTTTTCTATTCATTTCATTTTGAGAATCTCATATTTTTGGATATATTTCTTTGTAATTTATTTTAATTATCGGTTCTTATATTGTCGATTTTTTTTGTGTGATTTGGTGATTATTATTAACAAAAGTTTTATTATATATATATATATATATATATATATATATATATATATATATATATATATATATATATATCACCATTTGAACGGGGTATGATTTTGGGGTCTGTGGGTTATGAAGGGTGAAAATATACCAACATTTTCCAGAACTGCTTTCCTTCGAATGGTTGCAATAGATAGCTTTTTATTTTACTTTTTGTTAATGAAAGCTACCTAAAATCTGAGGTTCAGGTGCAATCGGACCTGTCTTTGTCTATCCTTATCCAAATTTGCTGATCTCTACCATAAACATCAAAACTGTAAATACTATATCAGGAATAAACTAGTTAAATTTCAGGAGTCAAATATTAGCATTTTAGGAATCCTACAATTTTTTACAAGCCATATTTAATACATTTTAGATTAGCCATATTTAATGCATCCTCATCTCTTACAGCATTTGCACTTATCCATACAAACATAATTGAAATAAAGGTTTATATAATGTACTTTTACTTTTTAAATAAAAAATTATTTTTGTTGTAATAAATTAAAAAAAAAAATTAAAATTTTGCAAAATTCGTGATCAACATAATTGTGTGAAATTTCATGACCAATCGACTAATTATATGATGTTTTGCTGTGATCGATTGACAAAATTTCCATTTTTTTTCAATGACTGTTTGACGAAATTAGTAATTATTTTTCAATGTCCAATTTTTTTCTGAGACCGATTTATGATTATTTATTTTATTTTTTTCCAACTGATTGCCGAAATTTCAAAATTTTTTTACATGACAAACTGACAAAATTTGCAATTTTTAGGCTACAAATTAACAAAATTCACTATTTTTTTTCCATAACCATAGTTGCCAACCTCCTGATTTTTTTCATACCAGTATTTTTGTGAAAAAAATATTTGTTTTATTTAATCGTACAATCTTTGCAATTTAATAAAGCAAAAATTTTTGTAAGATTTTACTGGTATTCAAAAAATTGGGAGGTTGGAAACTATGCATAACCTATTAAGGTTTTTTTTTTTTTTTTTTGCATATAACTGACAAAATTTCTGATCCCCCCCCCCATGAGCAATTGACGAAATCTGCAATTATTTCTTGCAACAGACTGACGAAAATCTCTTTTTTTTTTTTTTTTTTTTTTTTTTTTTTTTTTTTTTTAATGATTAGTAGACATTATAGGTGCAAATGCAGGGACTCCTAAACCCAAATAATCCAGTGGCCACATTGTGAAACAAATGCATAAAAACAATAGCATTTACATGAGGAAAAAAACTAAAAAAAAAAAACCTCAGGAATTCAAAGTGAAAAATAAATTATTTAATATAAACACATGTACAACAAAAGGCAGAATAATAACATTAAATGTGTATGTTTAATTTAATCATGAAATTCTTTAAACTTTAATATTAAGTATAATATAAATCTTAAACTATGTTCAGAAGATAAAGTTGGGCAAGAACAAGATACAGTTTTTAAAAAATATATATATAAACTAAGCAAACATGGTAGTGAAGAATATTAGGAAAATAATATTTCTTATTTTGATTTTGTGATACAAAAGTACATATAAAAAAATTTTGAATGTGCGAGATTATTTTGCACTATAAAAATCAAAACACGCTTCAAACATTTGTTTTTCTATAAGAAAGATTATCTTTTAAAAAATCTTATCACAGACTATGTAAAATTATTAGACTCAAACTGTTACGAAGAACACTGCTACTCGAATTTATTTAAAGCAATAGTTTGCTACGTTAAATAGATCATTCTATATTTCTGTCCCCCTCCCCCCATACAGCTAAATGGTAGAAAGAAACATTTGGGTGAAAGTCTGTATGCAGAACTTGGCATTATCATTATAAAATCTTTTGTCAGTCATGTATACAAAATAAGATTTTTAATAGAATCATTGTGAAATTCTAACCAAGCTAAACCAAAGAACCCATTAGCAGGTTTGTTTTGCTCAGAGAAATGGGTCTGGGGAAAACCAAAAAATAATTTTGGATTTGGATTTTAATTATGCACTCCACTTTAAGAGAAGTCATTGAGAATATGCAAGTGATAATTTACCAGAGCAGTATGAACAAAACTGAAATACTCTTAAAAAGGATCAAGCACTTTTGATGCATCAAATACACTATAGAGGTTATCTATCAAGCATTAAGAGCCTATGCTAGTCACACGAAGAAACTTGAATGCTAATGTTAAACCTGTGAGAAGGTTCTTTACAGATTTCTCGCTTGTATTTTAATATTTTTAAATGATTTCTTTTGCTCGGGATAGCTGAGGTCGATCTCTAACATTGCTAGTTTGTACTTTTTTGATTTTCATTGCAGTTTTTTTATAAGTGGAAATTTTCAATTTTGGAACCTTATATAAAAAAAACTGGAACTGAAATCTAAAATGTAAAAACTAACAACGTTAGAGATTGACCTCAGCTATCCTAAGCAAAAAAAAGCATTTAAAAATATTAAAATGAGAGAGAGAAATCTGTAAAGAACCTTCCCGTAGACTTAACATTAACTTGCACGTTTCTTCACATGACTAGTGTAGGCTTTTAACAAAACATAAAATGAAACCATATTCTAAAAGATTAGTAAAACAAACACATACCCCTTTTGCATGGCCCTCCAAATTGCATAAATGGCAGAATCCTTTATATGCTTCTCTCCAGCAATTCTTTCTATCATGTCCAGATGCATGACAATTACTACACATCCTATTTGAGCATCTGAAACCCATGTGATTGCCCCCACAAACAAAGCATTTAATTACCTGTATAATGAAATTATTTCATCAGTTTTAAAGTAAAAACAAATAATCACTTTCTAGCAAATCTTATCTTTGAAAAATAAACAAAAGACAACGCAATCTTTAACAAGTTGGAAATTGTACGTCAAACGTTACAAACGAGGTGCGTTCGTACGCACGTTTTAGAATTAAATTCATGATATCCCGTGCGTAGAACGGGTTAAACAGCTAGTTAAGTATATATTTTATGACACTGTTCATACAAATATCTTAACTAGTTATATAAATATTCAGATAGATATGTATCAGCTAGTTATATAAATATTCAGATCTTGATGATTTTTAATTCTGTGAAATGAATTATATCGTCTGCAGATTAATTTCTGTCATAAAATAAGTACATCTTGGTCGCTTGACGATTTAACATCCATCGGAAGCTCCTATAACAAAAAAACACCGATTTAAAAAAAAAAAAAATCAAATTTCTTAATAAATATTTTTATTAATATCTCCTAAAGTTTTGAATAGATTTTAATAAAATTTGAAATGTCTCGACAAAATTCTGCAAAGATAATATATTTTAAATTGCAAACCATTTGGTTGGGTAGTTTTTGCGTTGTTATATGCGGACAGACAGACAGACGGACGGACGGACAGACAGACGGACAGACGGACGGACCAAACGACGACTATAGGTGCTACGTATTTATATAATTACAAACGCACCTAAAAATAAGTAAGTATTTAATAATAATAATAATCCCATAAAACTTCCTTTTTAAAACAGTATGAATAAAAACATATATACAGTAGAACCTCGATCCATCGTTCCCGCATCTTTCGTTATCCCATATGTATCGTCTAGTTTTAAAGGTCCCGTCACGAATACTATTTAAATAATGTTAATTATACCCGCTTAGGTCATTTTTGAAACATGCAGATTCCTGCATCTATTGTTCAAAAATTTTATCAACCTTCGAAAAAAATGGAGAGTTTATCACATGGTATTCATGTTTAAGAAAAAAAAGTTGTTCTAATTGTGACCTTGGATGCACGTGCGTATTGATAAACCGAGAGCGATTTCATGAGTGTGTGGTGATCTTTAAATGCAATCCCCAAACGGGCGATAAACGTGCCATTCTGTAAGTGACAACCTAGTGTACATGTGGAATGAAAAAAAGTTTGCAATAGAAAAAAAAAATGTAAAACGATGAGCAGTGAATTGTCTTTATAAAAAGTAGAATAAGAACTTAGTTTTAGTTAATGATGTGGTGTCGGATATCTGTATTTATTAAAGTAGTCACCTTAAGATCGAGAGAGGGGGGGGGGAGGAAGGCCTTTCAACCAATGAAATTAAGGAGGGCAGTAGATCCTTCGTGTGTTTTTTGAAAAATGTTGAAAGAGTGAATGATTGAAATAGAGGGCGGGGATTAGCTGCAAACGTCAGAGTTTCTAGAAGTTAAGACATTGTCACTTTACGTTAGGCTCTCATTTCAGTTTTGGCTGTGATAAGCTATTGTTGTGTGTCTATTGTTTTCATTATTTTTCACTTGTTTGTGACTAACATGGCTAAACAAATTCGTACTTTAGAGGAAAGAATTCATATCATTGAAGAAATAGAAAAACCTCTGTTTGAAAAAAAGAGTACAAATTGCTAAATGTTTAAATTTACCACCTTCAACATTGAATTCTATAATTTAAAAAAAAGCCGAAATTAGAAAGCAGTTTGATAAGTACGTTAATTCAGCGAAAAAACGAAAAAATGGTTGAGATCAATATACAAGGATTTAGAAACTGTTTTGTCGACTGGTATCGTCAAGCTCGAGGATCCCAAATTTCAATAGATGGGACAATTCTGTGGGAAAAAAGCCTAGAAATTGCTGCTTTAAAAGGTATTGAAAATTTCCCAGTCTCAAAAGGATGGATTTCACGCTTTAAAGAGCGACACGGATTAAAATTAAAAAAATTTTGTGGTCAAAGTGCAGGTGTTGATGACAGAGTGGTTCAAGATTTTTTTTCCAAATTACCGGCATTAATTGAAGGATATGACTCTCGTGACATTTATGATGTGGATGAAACGGGGCTTTTTTATAGATGTTCACTGGAAGCGTACTCTGGCACTAAAAGCAGAGGCTTGTCATAGAGGCAAAAGTTCTATAGAAAGACTGACTGTTTTATTCTGCACAAATAGTTATGGAAGCGATAAAAGAATGTCGATTGTAATCGGAAAGTCAGAAAAGCCAAGGTGTTTCAAAAACATAAAAAATTTACCTGTGTCGTACCGTGCTAATTCAAGAGCATGGATGACAAATGAAATTTTCTCTGAATTTCTGAATGATTTTGACAAGTCAGTTGGAAAAGAAAAAAGAAAAGTAGTTTTATTCATTGACAACTGTTCAGCGCACCCTCCGGATATATCTTTATTAAAAAATGCAACAGTTCATTTTTATCCCCCTAATTGCAGTAGTGGGGTTCAACCCCTGGATTTGGGTATTATTCAAAGTTTCAAGCGCCATTACAGAAAGAATTTAGTTAGAAAAGCTCTAGCTATGATGGATGAAGGAAAATGCAATAGCATCAAAATTGATGTTTTACAAGTCATTTATTTCGTTGTCTCTGCCTGCGAGAGAGTAACCCAAGAAACTATAATCATCTCTTTTAATAAACCTAAGGGGGGTGTCACAGAACTCGAAAATGTAACTGCTGATGCTAAAGATGAAGAGGAAAATGATTTATCACAGTTTGGGGCCAGGGGTCGATGCAGGTTTTTTTTCTTGGGGCCCATTTTGTGAAAAGTAAAGGTTACTTTTGTAAAATTTATTACATTTTTGTGAAAAGTAAATGTTATTTTTGTGAAAAATAACATTTTGTAACGAAAGTTGAAATCCAGTTAATCAAATTTGAACCAAACATTTATAAACAAAAACTTTTTTAAATCCTTTCGCTGAAGTTTTTCTCTCTGGTGAACTTGTTTGTTTACAAATTACACATTTTAAAACATCACAAAATAATAAATAGTAAGTTTTTATCAAATTGATTTTTGTGAAGGGGCCCATTTTATCAAATTGATTTTTGTGAAGGTACCCATTTTATTAAATTGATTTTTGTGAAGGGACCCATTTTATTAAATTGATTTTTGTGAAGGGGTCCTAAACAGGCCCCAAATTTTGCCTGGATCGACCCCTGGGGGCAAATGTCTCGAACATCACCTTTGACGATTATTCTATCATCATCAATTGATGAAGAGGTTGCGACATGTGGTTTGATTTCTGTTCAAGAAATGATCACAGAGAATGAAAAAATGGATGATGATACCGATGAAGACGAAAATGTCAATACAGAACCAGTTCCAACATTTGTTGAAGAACGTAAAGGATTTAAAACAATGAGAAATTTTCTTTATCCACATGCATTAAGCGAAAGAGAGCAGAAAGATGTCACTAATGTCGAAAATTTATTGTTTGAGTTAAGAAGAAAACAGTGTGTACAAGCCAAAATTTTCCAATATTTCCAGTAAATAAATAGATCTATTCCTCTTTATTCTGCTTCGTAAATTTTTTGTGATAAGTAAGTATTTTTCTCCTTCAAAATTTCTATATTTCAATGTAATAAAATTATTTATGCCATATACTTATTCGCATGAAAATATTTTATGACCCGCATTAATCATTTTCCCGTAACTATCGTTCGAAACGAATGGTCCCTTGAGAAACGATCGATCGAGGTTCTACTGTATTAGTTTTAAATAAAAATAAGCTTTTTACATTCATTTTCAGAATGTAAAATTAAGCTCCCAGTTTATGCAGTCATAAGCCTTAATTACAAAATTGAAAAAAATACATAATTCATCAAACTTACAGACAACAATTGTTAGATATCACTTTAAAGAAATCAAAAAATCAACATTATCAGTATGTAAATGTATCAAAAGGATTATTTTTATCAGTGAAAAATTTAAGAATATTTAATAGTAAATTGAGACTACAAATGCCCCTGCAAGAACCATATTAAATAAAAATAAGTAAATATAATCATATTCTGTAAGAGCTGACATTCTCATTAGAAAATAAATACCAAAACCATACTTAAATGCTTTATAAGAGCATTCAGTAACTCAATGATTTATTTATTTTGAATACTTCAAAATATAGATCAGCATAACTGACTCATGGTTATATGTTAACTTTTTTTAAAGCTACTGTGTGTGTTTACAAATCTGTACACAAATACACATAACACAAATTGTAAACAAACATGATGACCTCCATTGGTAGCTTTCTTAAAAATTTATGTCAAGCTAGGAGAAAAAATAAACTTTTTTGCAGAAAAATGAATAAAACAATTGAAAAAAAAACTGAAACACAACTTAAATTAAGATATTTTACATGATCAGAATTTCTCATAGAGATTTTAATTAATATTAATTTTCTACAGACTACTTGGTTTATGCCATTTTGGGTGCCACAATGAAATCTGAAAGTTTTAAGGCTTGTAAATTATAAGTCAGGGATCTGTTAATGAAAAAATTGGGTCCTTTAAAGGACCCTTCACAATTTTTTTTATTTCAAAACAGGACCCTTCACAAAACTATTTTCCCTAAAACAGGATCCTTCACAAAATTCTTTGTCTTCAAAATAGGTTTTTCACAAAAATTTTCCATCTTTAAACTTAACATTTCACAAATTAATCATTTAAAAGTAAAATCTGGCCTGTCACTTTTACATACATAAAGAAAAAATATATATTTTACATCCATATATCTTCTTAAAAATCTATAAACAAGAACCTGAATATAACAATCATTTCAAATTCACAAAATTATGATTTGATTTTTCACAAATATAAAAAGCTGTTCACAATTTCACAAAAATAGGACCATGGGAAAAAAGTCTATACAGACCCCTGTAAGTAATGCACATGAAAACCTAATATTGATGTATATTGATAGGAAAATTCTTCAACTATGCTATTAGAGTGTTATGAATAATCACTTTTTTATTTAACAAAAAAATAAGGCAGTAATAATTTTAGAATACAAATGTAAAAATTAAATGTAGTAGATTACGTTACATTTTTAACACTTTCCAACCTAGTTGAAAAGTGTTTATGACTTCGGTTTGTCTGGCCATCTGTCTGTGCTCTAACTTGCGTAAATATACTCGGATCACCCTGAAACTTTTATATGTTATTGTCGTTTAGTATAGCATGTTCCCTATTTCAACTGAAGTATGTAGGACTTATAGTTTTTTTTACAGGGCCAGTCAAAAGTATTCCGTTACATTACAGTCAACAGGAAATAATCGTTTCAAGTGCATTTTGAAGATGCTACGTCATTTAAAACATGAAATTGATATATAATTATGAAGTGCATTAAAACATGCTTTTTGTCGAATATGGGGAGCAAAGCATTAATTATTCATTTACAGGGTGAAACAAAAGAATTCTGTTACACAGTGTTTTATGGGAAAAAATTGTTTGCAGTGTAATTTAGTGATATTTCACTATTTCAAATATAATGAAAATTATATGCATTACTGAGGTGCACTATAAATTGTGCTCTTGAAAGTGTGGTGTGCATTGCGTTTATTTACAGGGACACACAAAAAATATCAGTTACAGTACATGAGCGATATTTATAGTCTATGTGTGATAAGTGCGTTTTCAGCTTTGATTTGCGTTTTTAAGGTTAACTAACTTTTTTCATAGTACGTGTGTGTTTATAGACTCAGTTGTTCATATACAGGGTTACACAAGGGAATCCGTAAGTAATACAGACTATGGGAGTCAATTGCTTAGTGGTAGTTTTTAATTGTGTTACGCATTTTCGTGCTGAACTATATTTAGTAGACAATAGAAATTTGTGGAATATAACTAAATTCATATACAGGGTTACGCAAAGAAAGAGATACAGTGTCGTTTATGTTTGGTAATCGCTGCGAGGAAGTTTTAAGTTGCCTTTTAGTTTAATATGTGGTGTGTACAAAAGCCATCAGATAATATACAGGGCTGTACCATAAACTTCGAGTGCATTTCCATCAAATGATGAAAATTGCTAAATGTGAATATTTTAACTGAACTAAATTTTATCATGCTATATATCCACATCTATTGATCAGATACAGGGCTACACAAAATAATTAGACTACTTTATTTGACACTGGGAAGTAATTTCGAAAACTGTATTTTTCGATTTGTTATATGTTTTATAATTAAGTACACTTGATTAAGAAACTACAGAATGTTTTTAACACAAACTATTATGCACAGTTTAACTGTTTGTTGCTGATATATAAGATATCCATTATACTCCGTCGAATTCTCAATGTACTATATGTTATGTTTATTTTACTTTTTTGAATTCAAGAAACAATGGGCATTAATATCTCAGTGCAAGCAGAATGATAAATCAGTGAAAATATTGTCATTTTCACAACCTTAGTAAAATATTTTAGTTTATGAATGAAAATGCGCAGTTTATTATTTAAATAATACCATTTACAGCATTTCAGTAGAAACATTAATGCTTCATGGGTTATTTCCATTTATAGCCAAAAAGTTTATTTAAACAAAGCAATCTCCAGTTGTAATACCACCAGAGAAGGTCAAAGAAAACTTTTGATCAGTACTTCATTCCTATTGATATATTTACTCTGTTTTTATGTAGCTAAAGGGATTTTAGCAGAAATAATACAGGTTGAGCCATATTACTTACCCATCATACGTAGTATAGGGTAAGTCTTGTAATCGTTTTGAAAATCGAAAAAAAATTTTGACGGATTTACACGTTTCAGACACTGGAGATTCCAAAAAACATATTTTTAGAAAAAAATTTTTGCCGTCCGTCTGTGTGTCTGTAAACGCTCTATCTCCCGAACAAATTGAGATAGAGACTTGCCATTTGGTATGTACTTAGTATGTAATAATGGGAAGAAGCCTATTTCATTTCAATAACCTCGATTAACCGGAACATTTTTTTTCGGACTCTCAAAATATTCGTTCTGATGAAAGGTATATAAAAATTTTCGAAATTGTTTATTTTAAGGAGTAAATATAAAAGACAATAAAAAAACATAAATTTTGCATAAAACATGAAGTCGATCGGATAATTAGTTGCCGAGATATTTGGAATCCTATTTTCCACACTCTTCGATTTTTCATGACCCTGTATTTCATCCAAATTTCACTTCAAATATATATTTTAATTGGAAATTTGACGCTTAATCAAATGCAATAAACCGCTAGTTAATAGGAGTATTATTTTTGGAGTTATAAGGAAAAACCTCTTTCAAGCAATTCAGTAATCGAGCCTTTTTATGACGTCATCAAGCCACGATTTTATTTGAATACCAATGCATTTTATAAGTAGTTTACACATTTTTATTTTAATATTTTACATTATACATATACATGATGGGTAAGTATTACGGTGGACCCCAACGACTAGTTTAACTTAGCAAGGTTTTTTTTTCCTTTAGTATTTTTTAAATTAATGCTTTTACATTTACAAAATTTAGACCAAAATAAAATTAAAACTGTGCAAATTATTTTAAAATAATTTTCAATGTAATTACCATTCACATACATGACCATTTGAAGTCTTGATTCAAACGAACAAATTTAGAAAGTTTTCTTAACACTTGTTTTAGAAAGTTCCTGTAATATGTACAACTGAGGAACTGATGGTTCTAATTCTAGTTTTTTTACTTCCTGGATGTTTTCTTGAATACAAACACTTGTTCGCCTTTTGACAATTGTAACATAAGAATTTGCTACATTTCCAGTGGTCTTGAACTTGGCTATCAGGACATTTACTGCATTCCTGTTTACCTTCCAAAGGTTTTTTCATACATTATGCACAATTCAGATAGTGACTAATTCATTACAACAGACTTGTTGTTTGATAGTTGATAATAATGGAGCCATTCTACCATTTTTTTTTTATTATTCCCTTCTAGAAACAAATTGAAATAAAAACTATTACATGTTGATAGAACTTTTTAATTAAAAACTTCAAAATAATGCAGAACATTTTTCATTCTCATCATTAATCTGCTTTTAATAAAGGCCAAACCATAAATTGAAAAAAAATGTACAAAACTTTTGAACACCCCAAATCAAAATTTTAAAAAACTAGTCGGATGTGCCAATCCCAAAACTTTCTTCTATCTCAGTCATGTTATTACCTCAAAATTCGCTATCACATCGCCAATAAAATCAATATTTTTCGTCATTCTGTTGTACGTCAGCTTCTTGCGAATCGTCAAGTTACCGGGATGCGATCAACTGATGTATACTAAACAACGAAAAGTCCTTCTGGCCTGTACCGACAGGCACAGATAGCCTCCCTATTCCTTGGTTTTACGATTTTAGCTAATTTTACTGGAAAACACGAAGCTAAAATGCGTGGAACCCAATTAAAGAAGATTCGTTCCCAGTTCTTGTCAACACTGAATTTGAATGAGAATACCGCCAAATTAGTCCTCTACAGCCAAGTTTGCTTCATTTATGGCAACCTATTTTTGTTGCCAAATTTGGTGATATTTCGCCAACTGTCGCTAAGCTTGGCAAGAATTTGACGTTGCCGAATATAAATATATAGTGTTAAGCATATAAGAATAGGAACAATGGTTACAACAATGAAAGAGAATTTGCCGAAACCATGATAACCAAAACTCATAAATTAAACCCGTTTATGGATGAATTCTGCTGTCTTGTTTGAAAATGTCAGCTACCCTAAAATTTCAAACCGCTATATCTCAGCTATTTTTTAAGATAGAGGCAAAACAAAAATTGCTCCGGATTCTCCAGATCAAGGCCGAACATTTAATGAAAAAAACTTAGATTTCTAATTTTTTTGTACATCTTTTTGAATTTAAAATCTTTAAATCGCTATCACAGCGCCCCCTTCTGACAGAAGATCACCAAATTCAAGTAGGACCTGCTGGCCATAGGCAAAAACATAGAAAAAAAATTGTTTTAATTATCTGAATAACGTCATACACTTTTCGATGATACAATAGTGAAAATCGAACTAAAATCGCTATTGCAGTGCCCCCTTTTGTCGAAATATCCCCAAATTCAACTTGGACCGGCATTCTATAGTCAAAAACATATAAAAATAATTTGGTTCAATTATCTGCATAACTTCATACTCTTTTCGATGATACAATAGTAAAAATCGAACAAAAATCGTGATTGCAGCGCCCCCTTTCGTCGAAATATCCCCAAATTCAAGTAGAACCTGCTTGCCATAGCCAAAAACATAGAAAAAAAATGTGGTTCAATTTGAAGCATAACTTCATACACTTTTCGATGATACAATGAGGACAGACCGACATTTTGTAAAAACATGTTTTTCGGAATCTCTGATCCCTAAAAACGTGTAAATCCATCGAAAACCGGAAGTCGGAAAAAATTTCGATTACAATACTTTCTTCTATTATAGATAGAAGAAAGTAAAAAGGTACTTTTATGTTAGCCAGGCATCAGTGATACATATAATACACACACACACACACATATATATACAGGGGTCGATCCAGGAAAAATTTGGGGCCTGTTTAGGGCCCCTTCACAAAAATCTATTTAATAAAATGGGTCCCTTCACAAATATCAATTTGATAAAATAAGGCCCTTCACAAAATTCTATTCCATAAAAACTTACTATTTATTATTTATTTATTATTTTGTGATGTTTTAAAATGTGTAATTTGTAAACAAACAAGTTCACCAGAGCAGAAAACTTCAGCGAAAGGATTTAAAAAAGTTTTTATTTATAAATCTTTGGTTCGAATTTGATTAACTGGATTTCAACTTTCGTTGTAAAATGTTATTTTTCACAAAAACATAATAAATTTCACAAAAATAACCTTTACTTTTCACAAAATGGGCCCCAAGAAAAAAAACCTGCATCGACCCCTGATATATATATATATATATATACAGGGTGATTCATAAAAGATGGGCAGAACTTTAAGGGGTTATAGTACACTTAAAGACAAATAATATTAAATAGGAGACTAAGGGTCCCAGACGTATTCCCAAGGAGATAGGGGGCATTAAAGTTTAGGGTCCGAAATTTCAAATGATTATAAAACATGGAAAAATTGGTCGATTCGTTTGCGGTTTTTGCAAAAAATTTTCTTTATGCCAGTATTTTCTTGAAATAAAATTTTAAAGTTCAATTTCAAAAAATGCCGATAGGGGGCGCTTTAGACTTTGGAGTAACAAACAACTATTTTTTAACGTTATTTTTTGTATTTCTTTAAATGATTTCGAAAGCTTAGACTTAAACTTAAATTTTGATCTAAAAATCTGAGTCCTAACGAGTAGTTAAGTAGCGTAAACTGAAATTTGAAATTTGAAACCCTTCTCCCCCCAGAACAAAAATCAGTTATTCCCGATCTTTGTGTCGTAGATTAGGCTCTAACTACTGCCGCGTTTTGCTAAAATTATTCTTTATGTCAGTATTTTCTTGAAAATAAATTTTAAAGAAAATTTTCAAAAAATTCCGATAGAGGGCGCTTTAGACTTTGGAGTAACGAACAACTATTTTATACCGTTATTTTTTGTGTCTCATTAAATGCTTTCTAAAGCTTAGACTTAAACTTAAATTTTCAGCTCAAAATCTGAATCGCTGAGCGTGGTTCAGTAGCGAGGGGAGGGGGTTCAAATTTCAACTTCTGAACATAGTTCAGTTTGCACTACTTAACCATGCCCAACGATTCTGTGCTGTGATACGAGGCAAAAATACAACTTTCGTCAAGGACTGCATAGTCGGAATTCACTCATAAAGGCACTGGCACAGTTGGAAACGTCGCTCATGCAAACGTTAAAGCTCCATTCCTGACGCTAGTCACCGGGTGAAGAAGGAAACAGAAAGTATGCAAATGTCAAATGGGGAAGAAGAAGAACACGTATGCAAAATTTCGACACGATTCAGGCATAAAAACCACTGAACGGTGAGTCAAGTGTAAGTCGCTGTAGTAATGAATCGGAAGATGGTGCCCTTCACGAATAAGGAAAAGGCTGAGATGCATTTAATTTACGGAGCGGCAGATGGAAATGGTGCAGAGGCACAACGAATGTACGGAGAGCGATTTCCTAACAGGCGGTTGCCTAACCGCAAAACTTTCGAGCGCTTGCACAGACAGTTGTGTGAGACGGGATCATTTCTCGCTTCCCGGTCGAATGCAGGTCGTGCAAAAAAGGACGAATCAGTAGTTGTTGCAGAAGCCATTCTGGATGTAGTAGCGGCGCAGCCATGTACAAGTACACGAACAGTGGCTAGCCAGGTGGATACCTCACAGTCCACGACTTGGAGGGTACTGAAGGATGAACATTTGCTCCCGTTTCATGTGCAACGAGTCCAGAAACTGTCTCCAGGGGATTATCCAAATCGTATTGAATTCGCCCGCTGGTTTCTGCAGCAGAACGCGCTAAATCCACATTTTGGACGAACTGTGCTTTTCACCGATGAATGTACCTTCACACGTGAAGGTACATTTAACACACACAATGCACATGTATGGGCGGATGTCAATCCACATGCTACGTATCCACATGCTCATCAGAGACGCTTTTCCATCAATGTTTGGGCAGGAATCCTCGGAGACCACCTAATCGGACCGTACCTTCTTCCTGAACGCCTCAACGGTAAAACATACCTCACATTTCTGCAACATGTGCTGCCAGACCTGTTAAACGTTGTTCCTCCACGCATCCGGCGGGTCATGTGGTTCCAGCACGATGGAGCGCCAGCCCATTACGTACGAGACGTCCGCAACTATCTGGACATCACATTTCCGAACAGATGGATTGGTCGAGGTGGTCCTGTTGCTTGGCCTGCTCGCTCGCCAGATCTTTCACCCCTCGATTTCTTTTTTTGGGGACGATTGAAGGCTCTTATGTATGAGACACCCATTGAATCCCCCGAGGAACTGGTCGCCAGACTTTCCGCCGCTGTAGGGGAAGTGCTCGAAAAGCCTGATGTTTTCGCGAATGTTCGCCGTTCCATTCGTCGCCGTTGTTCTGCGTGCATAACCTCTGGTGGTCACAATTTTGAACATTTATTGTGATTACATGTTAATAAATATGCTTTGGTAACATAATCCTAATTTGTGTCTTTTTACCTCGTATCACAGCACACAATGTGTGGACATGGTAAACTGAACTGTGCTCAGGAGTAGAAATTTCAAACCCCTCTCCCCAGAAACTTAACCACGTCTAACGATTCAGATTTTGGGCTGAAAATTTAAGTCTAAGCTTTAGAAAGCATTTAATGAGACACAAAAAATAACGGTATAAAATAGTTGTTCGTTACTCCAAAGTCTAAAGCGCCCTCTATCGGAATTTTTTGAAATTTTTCTTTAAAATTTATTTTCAAGAAAATACTGACATAAAGAATAATTTTAGCAAAACGCGGCAGTAGTTAGAGCCTAATCTACGACACAAAGATCGGGAATAACTGATTTTTGTTCTGGGGGGAGAAGGGTTTCAAATTTCAAATTTCAGTTTACGCTACTTAACTACTCGTTAGGACTCAGATTTTTAGATCAAAATTTAAGTTTAAGTCTAAGCTTTCGAAATCATTTAAAGAAATACAAAAAATAACGTTAAAAAATAGTTGTTTGTTACTCCAAAGTCTAAAGCGCCCCCTATCGGCATTTTTTGAAATTGAACTTTAAAATTTTATTTCAAGAAAATACTGGCATAAAGAACATTTTTTGCAAAAACCGCAAACGAATCGACCAATTTTTCCATGTTTTATAATCATTTGAAATTTCGGACCCTAAACTTTAATGCCCCCTATCTCCTTGGGAATACGTCTGGGACCCTTAGTCTCCTATTTAATATTATTTGTCTTTAAGTGTACTATAACCCCTTAAAGTTCTGCCCATCTTTTATGAATCACCCTGTATATATATATACTAGCTAATCCGCCCGAAATATTAATAATCTGTTCTATACGAATATGACTGAAATCTGTAAGGCTATCGAAATCAAGTCGAATGAGGCAAACTTCGTCGTAATCGGGCTCATAAAACCCAAGATCGGAAAGTGCATCTTGGCGGTCGAAAGTGCAGCTAAAATATTTAAGACTATAGACTAGATGAAACCCGTCAAAATTTGACGACAAACAACTTGATAGTACCATAAAATTAAATTTTATAGTTGCTTTAACTTGACAAATTTCATAGTGGGGAGCATAATATGATTAAGCTATCACAGACCTTTCCATCGATATATCACATGAGGTTGTGTGCAAAATTTAGAAAGTACCTCTTGGGGGGAGGGGCAAAGTGGGGGGAGGGGCATTGGAGATGCATAATATGATTAAGTGGTCACAGATCTTTCCATCGATATATCACATGAGGGTTGTGTCCAAAATTTAGAAAAGTGCCCCCCTTAAGGGGGGGGGGAGTGGCGGGATGGACCCCGAAGATGCATATGATTAAGCAGTCACAGACCTTTCCAACAATATGACATGAGGGGTGTCAACAAAATTTAGAAAAGTACCCCTTGTGGGGAGATGGACATCGGAGATGCATAATATGATTAAGCAGTAACAGACCTTTCCAACAATATGTGACATGAGGGGTGTCAACAAAATTTAGAAAGTATCCCTTGGGGGGGGGGGGGCGGCAAAGTGGGCAGATTGACATTGGAGATGCATAATATGATTAAGTGGTCACAGACCTTTCAAATGATATATAACATGAGGGTTGTGTGTAAAATTTAGAAAGTACGTTGGGGGGGGGGGGGGCAAAGTGGGGAGATGAACATCGGAGATGCATAATATGATTAAGCATTCACAGACCTTTCCAACAATATATGACATGAGGGGTGTCAACAAAATTTAGAAAGTATCCCTTGGGGGGGGGGGCAAAAAGTGGGGAAATGGACATCGGAGATGCATAATATGATTAAGCAGTAACAGACCTTTCCAACAATATATGACATGAGGGGTGTCAACAAAATTTAGAAAGTATGCCTTGGGGGGGGGGGGGGGGGCAAAGTGGGCAGATTGACATTGGAGATGCATAATATGATTAAGTGGTCACAGACCTTTCAAATGATATATAACATGAGGGTTGTGTGCAAAATTTAGAAAGTATGTTGGGGGGAGGGGGGGGGCAAAGTGGGGAGATGAACATCGGAGATGCATAATATGATTAAGCAGTCACGGACCTTTCCAACAATATACGACATGAGGGGTGTCAACAAAATTTAGAAAGTATCCCTTGGGGGGGGGGGGGGGGCAAAGTGGGGAGATGGACATCATGGATGCATAATATGATTAAGTGGTCACAGACCTTTCCAATGATATATAACATGAGGGTTGTGTGCAAAATTTAGAAAGTACGTTGGGGGGGGGGGCAAAGTGGGGAGATGAACATCGGAGATGCATAATATGATTAAGCAGTCACGGACCTTTCCAACAACATACGACATGAGGGGTGTCAACAAAATTTAGAAAGTATCCTTTGGGGGGAGGGGGGGGGCAAGTGGGAAGATGGACATCGGAGATGCATAATATGATTAAGTGGCCACAGACCTTTCCAATGATATATAACATGAGGGTTGTGTGCAAAATTTAGAAAGTACCCCTTGGGGGGGGGGGGGGCAACTGGGGAGATGGACATATCGGAGATGCACAGTATGATTAAGTGGTCACAGACCTTTCCAATTATATATAACATGAGGGTTGTGCGCAAAATTTAGAAAGTACCCTTTGAGGGGGGGGGGGGGCAAAGTGGGGAGATGGACATCAGAGATGCATAATATGATTAAGCAGTCACAGACCTTTCCAACAATATATGACATGAGGGGTGTCAACAAAATTTAGAAAAGTGCCCCCCTTAGGGGGGGGGGGGGTGGCGGGATGGACCCCGGAGATGCATAACATGAATAAGAGGTCAAAGACTTTTCCAGCGATGTATCACATGAGGGGTGTGTGCAAAATTTAGAAAAGTGTCCCACTTGGGGGGAGTGGGGGGATGGACTCCCAGAAATGCATAACATGAAAAAGAGGTCACAGGCGTTTCAACTTGCAACTTTTTTCTCGAAGGCATTTGACAATAGTAAATTTTTTTTACCCAAGACAATTTAACGATATTCTTAATTTTTTTGCGTAATTCGTCAAACGTTCATGGAAAAAATCATGAAATTCGCTAATCAATAGTTGATAAATTATAAAATTCAACAATCAATAGCAGCAAAATTGGTCAATTGATAACGGAAAAATCACGAAATTCATCAAATGGTCTACCTAAAAAAACTGTCCTGCACACTGATGTGATGATCAAAAGGGTTTTGAAGTATAGGACAAAATTAGCACTTGCCAAACAGCGAGTAATACTGAAAATTTTGCAATGAACTTTATTGCCACCACTGGTCAAACATAATAGTCACACTCACCAATTGCAATGACTGAATGGAAAAAGATTTTTTTCTCTGCTGTCGCTCGACAAATTTCAAAACAGTTGATGAATTTTCCGTCGATTAATGAATTTTGTGATTTTTCCTCTATCGATTGACAAATTTCGCAATTTATCGATTAACGAATTTCACAATTTTTTCCATAAACGAACAAATTGCACACTTTATTTCCGCTAATGTCTGACACCATTTCGCCCTTTACAATTCAGCCAATAAATTGAACGTTGTTTCTTTCTAGAAATGTCAGGAATGAAACAATGATTCTTTAGGATGAATTTCCTTCGTTCGATGCCCCATGGAAGAATGTGTGCGATGCAGCAACGGGCGTCAAACTTTTTAGGGCACCTGCAGACTAAAAACATCTAACCAATCTTCGCGTTTTGAAAAAAATCACAGATTTCGTCAAATGATTGAGAAAAAAACACTAATTTCATCAAAGAATCATGGGAAAACATGACTTTCATTAAAAGACCACAGAAAAAACATGAATTATGCAAAAGGATCGTGAAAGATAAGCAAATTTTGTCAAAGAATTGCAAAAAAGGAAATTTCACCAAAAGATCACGCTTTTTTACTAAATTTCGTCTAAAAATTGCGGAATAAAATGTATTTTATCAAAGAATCGCTGGAAAATGTGAATTTCGTTAAGGATCGCGAGAAAAATGGGAAATTCTTCAAAGGATCGCTGAAAAAACACGAATTTCGTCAAAGAATTGCTGAAAAAACATGAATCTCGCCCAATAACAGAAAAATCATGGTTCATAATCATTATATCTAGTAGTATACAGTACTGGCTAAACTTAATAGTCACACTCGCCAATTGCGATGATTGAATGTAAAATGAAATTTTTTTTCCCGCTGTCACTCAAAGAATTTTGAAACCATTTGGTGAAGTTTTTCCCGAAACCATTTTGTGAATTTACCGATTTTTTCTTCAAAATCATTTCTCAACAATATTCGACCCAATACGCATGCGTAAAAAAAAAAAACACCGGCCATTAAAATGAGGGTGTATTACTGTCTCTAGAAACGTGTTTGGGATCATCTCCTGTTTTTTTTTTTTGCACGTTGCATTAAACCTAGGAAGATATTTATATAGAACTCACTGTGGAGTGTTCAGAAGGTATTTATTTTATTTATTATAATTTGTATGAATACTTAGGTGTCCATTTTGGATTTACTGTTTAAAAATGAATTTAGGCTCATTTAACATTCGCGAAATCAATCCCGATGGAAATTGTGGTTTTAGATCTCTATCATTTTGTTTATATAGTACAGAAAATAATTATTCAAATGTACGTAAAAATATCGTAGAACACGTAATACAAAATTGGATCACTTATAGTCCGTTTTTTATCGGGGATGAATCTTATGGTGTTCCGATTGCTAATGAAAACGATTATGTAAATATATGGTTCTTCATAGAAGTATGTGCTTCTTCACACTTCAATAGAAGCATTGTTTAAATTAATATAATTCTACAAATATGATGCAGTTTTAAAATATTGAGTAATGATTAATACTGTCAAGGAATCTACTCATATACGTAATTAAGTTTTGGTACTTCTCTATTATCTCATCGACCACTTTTCATCACAAAAAACTATCGCCAAACTGTAACGCCAAATAAACGGGAGAACGTTGTCATTAATACGCGCAAATGTTGAATTAAAAACCACTTGATGACATAACAAACACGTATAATGCTTCCGACATCAAGTAAATGGGACTGCATTTTTGGCATTTAATCATACAGTTTGGCGATAGTATTTTGTTATGAAAAGTGGACGATGGGATAATAGAGAAGTACCTAAGTTTTTTATACCAAGTTTGAAAATTTATCTTTTTTTGACATTTAAAAAAAATAACAGAAAAAACATTACAAATTTGCCCATTTGCTCAGCGGTCAAAGGATTAAGTAAATAAGTAAATATTAATGATTAGCGGAACTGGTTCTAGCTATGAAGTAATATTATTTTGCTCAAAAACCCCCAACAAAAAAATAATTACAAAGAATAAGTAATCGTCTTTAAATATACAAAAAACAATGTGATTAATGGCCAGGATTTTTTTACATATAACATTTTTTATATACAAAAGAAAAACCGAAATAACCTCATTCATTTCACCCGATGTCAAAAAGTTTTTTTTTCCACATTCTTGGGCAAAGCACTAAATCAATAAAATCACCAATTTGTGACAAATTATGAGTTTCATATGAATCGCCCATGAACGGACATGCAAACTGGTAAAAAATGAATGTAATAAATTAAAACATTCAAGATTTGTATACATACAAACAATACAATGTAAATATTAATATTGTTACATGATACATTGTTTGTATACATACTTCTTTGTATACATATATTGTTTGTATACATACAAACAAATATAATGTAAACATTATTCAAATATTAAGAGATTCTAAAGATTTGTATACATACAAACAATATAATGCATACATACTCTTTACAAATAAAATAGCACACTTATATAATGACAAAACTTTTAAATCGAATAGAGATAGTAAATTTCTGTTAAAAATTAATGCTAAAGTTCAGACTTATATATATTATACATTCACATAAAGCTAGTCACATTCCTGCATATTTATTAAATATTTAGTTGCTAAATACAGAAATAATATTTTATAATAAAATAACAGAAAAAACATTACAAATTTGCCCATTTGCTCAGCGGTCAAAGGATTAAGTAAATAAGTAAATATTAATGATTAGCGGAACTGGTTCTAGCTATGAAGTAATATTATTTTGCTCAAAAACCCCCAACAAAAAAATAATTACAAAGAATAAGTAATCGTCTTTAAATATACAAAAAACAATGTGATTAATGGCCAGGATTTTTTTACATATAACATTTTTTATATACAAAAGAAAAACCGAAATAACCTCATTCATTTCACCCGATGTCAAAAAGTTTTTTTTTCCACATTCTTGGGCAAAGCACTAAATCAATAAAATCACCAATTTGTGACAAATTATGAGTTTCATATGAATCGCCCATGAACGGACATGCAAACTGGTAAAACATGAATGTAATAAATTAAAACATTCAAGATTTGTATACATACAAACAATACAATGTAAATATTAATATTGTTACATGATACATTGTTTGTATATATACTTCTTTGTATACATATATTGTTTGTATACATACAAACAAATATAATGTAAACATTATTCAAATATTAAGAGTTTGCAAATCAAAACATTCTAAAGATTTGTATACATACAAACAATATAATGCATACATACTCTTTACAAATAAAATAGCACACTTATATAATGACAAAACTTTTAAATCGAATAGAGATAGTAAATTTCTGTTAAAAAATAATGCTAAAGTTCAGACTTATATACATTATACATTCACATAAAGCTAGTCACATTCCTGCATATTTATTAAATATTTAGTTGCTAAATACAGAAATAATATTTTATAATTTATATTCAGACGCTCAGATTCGCTTTTTTCGAATAAATAATAATAAAAATATTACTGCCGTGCGTACTGTCTTTTGACATTATATTTACATAATCGTTTTCATTAGCAATCGGAACACCATAAGATTCATATCTGATCATAAACGGAATATAAGTGGTCCAATTTTGTATTACATGTTCTACTATATTTTTATTTACGATTGAAGAATTATTTTCTGTACTGTATAAACAAAATGATTTGATTTCGCGAACGTTAAATGAACCTAAATTCATGTTACACAGTAAATCCGAAATGGATACCTAAGTATTCATTCAAATTACAATAAATACAACAATAAATAAAATAAATACCTTCTAAACACTCCACAGTTTTTTATATAAATATCTTCCTAGGTTTAACGCAACGCGGAAAAAGCCATCAAAACAACAGGAGTTGATCTTGATCCCAAATACGTTTGGAGACAGGAATAGACCCTCGGCCTCATTGGCCGGTCCTTTTTTGACGCATGCGTATACGGTCGAAATTCGATGGAATTATTTGACATTTTTAGCAAACAGCTTTAAATATATGGATATCAAGTCGAATGAGCCTAACCTCGTCGTAATCTGGTCCATAGAACCAGATATACTCCTATAGTTCCACTTTCCACCGCCAGGGGGCGCAGTCTGTTCTGGAAGAGGCCTTTTCAGAACACTTGACCCAACCAAATTTCCTAGTAGAATTGAAATTTAACTACGGGTAAACATTGCCAAAATAGCAGAAATCGCAAAAATGGGTTACGTAATCGATCGGTTTCTAAAGGGTTAATGTAGATATTTTTTAAAACCCAACAATGCATTTTGAAGAAAATGAACGTGTCTATGATCTGGAGTCTACTGTTTGTCCGTACTTGCATTTCCCGAGTCGATGCCGATTTTTAAATCTGGACCAAAAAAAGGAAATTTGTGTGAGTGAGTTTTGAAAAGGATTTTTTTTCGGAGGGTTAAAATTAAATTTTTTCAAAACGGATACCAGATTTTAAAAAACAAAGGGATATAGATTAGGCACGGTATTTTTAGTTTTTCGTATCTTGTTTATAAACGCCAATTCAGATTTTTAAAGGTAGGAGAAATAGTTAAAAAAGCGAAATTGACTTACGGTTAAAAATGTTTTCGAAAGGGTTAACGTGATTTATTTTTTTAAACTAAAGGTTTCTGCCTAAACCCGATAGAACGTAGATGTCTTTAGGTGTGTTTGCTTTTTGTTTGGTTATTTTAGAAAGCCGATGCCAGATTTAATATATAGCAGAAAATCGGAATTCGCAAAAGAGAGTCCTGCGCATGAATTTTTTTTTAAGGGTTAATATTCGTATTTTTCAAAAACAAATACATATGTTGAAAAAGGAATAAATGTAGATATTGTCTGGTATTTTTAGTTTTTCGTATCTGTCTCTGAATCGCCGATGCAAAATTAAAAAAATTGCCAAAATCGCAAAATGGCATACATAAAATATACTTTTTCGAAGGGTTAATTTTTGTATTGTTTAAAACCAAAGGTGGCTTTGAAAAGGACAAAAACAGTTCTTTAATTTGGTGACCTTCGTTTTTCCGTATATTTTGTATTCCGGTAGATGCAAGGCTCGGAATACGGAAGAAAATAAAAAACACGAATTCGATGCTTTTTGATTATTTTTTTTGAAAGGGTTAAATGTAAAATTTTTTCAAACCAACCAGATCGTTCGAGACGTAAAAGTATGTTTTTTAGAATATGTAGACAGTTTTTCCGTATTTTTAGCCGTTTGTCCATGGCGAATTTAGAAATACTTTAAACAAAAACGGAATGTCTTCTGCTTTCTTTCTTCTGTTCCGGAAGATACGGAAATTGGTTTCTGCACATGCGCCAGCTCGCTTCAGAATAATGACTTTTTTATTTGTGATCTTTGATCTGTTTTTAATTGATAACTACTTTAATTTTCAAAATTTTAAAATTCTGAGGCTCAGGTATACCAGGAGAGTGTTTGGACTACTTAAATCTAAATTTACAGACTTCTAGGTGCGCTAAATTTTCTTAGCCATCGTCAACAGACACACACACACACACACACAGAGCGAAACTTTCTTTTATTAGTATAGATATAGGTTAATTTTTACAATAAGTTTATATATACAGTCAAACCTCGTTAACACGAACACGCTTAACGTGAATTACTTTTAGCATGAACTGTTTCCGATTGCCCCGTCCAGTTTTACGTAATGTATTTAAGTTCGAATGACACAAACTACTTTTAACACGAACAAAAAAAGTTTCCCCTTGAGTGTTCGCGTTAACGAGGTTCGACTGTATATATATATATATATATGTATGTGTGTGATATCTATATATGTATATTAGGGTGGGCCGAAAAAGACTTTTTTTTATTCACTATACTGTGAAAAACTTGTCTCTAGGGTAGTGTAGTAAAACACAAAAACAAAATTAAAAAAAAAAAATTCGTCTTGCAATAATGCATTGGCCCTAAAATTTTAGAAAATACAGTAGAATTTCATTACAACAAACCTCGATTTAACGAATTTTTTAATTTAACGAATATAATTTGGATTGTAAAAAAAGTTATCATATTATTCTGTTTCAGAATAAAAATATTTTCACTTTGACGAATATTTCATTATAGCGAATTTAATCAGTGGTCTCCAGAGATTCGTTGTAATGAGATTTTACTGTATACGATTTTTATCATTTTTCTAATAAATGGAAATAAACCAAATAACTTCTAATAACAAGTAGATATAAAGATATTTTAGTAGAAGAAAGTATAGGAAGGATAAATAAATGAAAAAAAAAATACATTTTACAAATTTTTTTATAGCGTACTACATTTAAAATTTTTTTTTTTTTTTTTAAATGACAAATTTTTATTGAAACCAAAAATCATTTTTCTGATTGTGTTAAATTTTAGTTTGTAATGAAATACAGTATAGAACCATTTATCCAGAATAGCTGGGGTCACACATATTCCGGATAACTGGTTTTTCTGGATAACTGGTTGGACATTAAAGCAACATGTATTTGTAGAATATATGTGGCTGTGTCATTGTTTCTGATTTCAAATTATTTACTAGATTCCACAGATTAAGAATCAGATCCAATCAAGATCAATGATTTATTCAGATTTGAGAAAAGACAATTTATTGGAATCCCTTGTTTCTGCATAATACTTCCCCAACAACATTTCTGCATAAAAATCAAAACTCCCAATATCTAACTATATATTCTTTCATTTAAAATCCTAGATATTGGTATTAAATTATACCATGCATGTGAGTAATGTATCAAACAATGAACATGTCAAACTAGCACTGTGGCACTTTTTTTCTAGAGAAATTCTGAAATCAGTCAACTGGAAATATCATTCTGGATAACTGGTTTTCCGGTTAACTGGATTCCGGATAAATGGTTCCATACTGTATTGTCCTTTACTTGTCTTTACTTTTTTTTGGTAGTTTGAAATAAGATTTGGTTGAAAAACTAGGCATTAGCGATCTTGCGATAAGTGTAGTTCTTATAAAACTATCTCCAGAATTAGAGTCGACGACTTTTTGAGACGCCTTGGTTACCAGCTTCACACACAGTTCTACTGCTTGTACGTGACATGGGAATTGGTTGAAGTTCCACTCAGCCACTGACTGTACCATCTGACTGGACATTAGATGCAATCTCTTGATCGGCGATTCTTCGCAGCAAAGGTGGTGGTGAAAGTGTAGTTGTGTTCCAGTGAATCATTTCGATGTAGTCTGTAGCTAAGAAATTGATTTTGGATGGTTGAAAACTCCTAATTGACTTCCTTTTAGAAGCTAAGTTTCCAGCCTTTATAATTCTTCTGAAACCTAACTCTCTTATATGATCCCTTTTGTCTACTATCATACTCAAAAGCAAGTTTTCTTGATGGGCAAAAAATGTGTTTCTCTCAATTACTGGGTCAATAACTGTCAGCCAATTTTCGGCAGGAATCTTGAAGATTTATAACTTCAAATACACATTCTGGTCCATTGGTGACAGGGCTGGCAAGTTTCTGCCGGGGTGGTTAAAACCAGTGGTTATAACCGGTTAAAATAGGCATGGCAGAAACTAGTTTCTGCCAGTTTCTGCCGGGGTGGTTAAAACCAGTGGTTATAACCGGTTAAAACCGGCATGGCAGAAACTAGTTTCTGCCAGTTTCTGCCAGTAAGTGGCAAAAACTGGCAGAAACTAAGAAATAATAAGAAGAAGAACTTTAACTGCAATAATTTATAATTCACACATGTATTTGATATGTAAACAATTAAATTAAAAATTAAAACTAAAGATTATGAATGTTATTCAAAGTAGCAAAAAATTTAATAATGATCATATAAATATACTTTGTTTATATAATACTAGTTTTATTTCACTTGAAAAACAGAAATTTTCATAATGGTAATCTGATGCTGTGCAAGTTTAACTATTAATATTATTATTTACAGTTAAATTTCTATTTAAAAAAAAAATACAAATAATTCTATGATATTTTAACAAATCACTGTTCAGAGAATTTTTAAATAAATAATATAATGCAATAACTTAAAGATTATCTACTATATGGAATACGGTTATATATATAGATAAGGTTGGAACATTTTCAACTAACAGTCTTAAATAATAAAAAAAAAAAGTCATATTTGTTCCTTTGAATACTGTACTGAAATGTTTTTAAACCCACGAAATTACAAGATCCACATATAACTACAGCTCCAAGTTAAAAAATTAGAATAAAAGAAAACAAGAACGAAAAATCATGCGTCAAGCATAGATTATGTAACACTTTCCAACGCTTCCAAAATAATTTTACAAATCATACCGTTTAATAAGCTAAAAGATAACATCTAAGTATACAATTTGGAAAACGCATAACATATTTAAAAACATAACTTCAGGAATTTCCAACATATACAATATTCGGAAAAATATCTGAATACTTTTATTCAGCCCTGTATAGGATCTATAGATTTGTATATATACTACATAGGATGCTAAATTTTAGTTCAGTTAGGAAACGCGTAGCACAGTTTAAAATTCTCCGTCTGGAGTTTCTGTCAATAAACGGAAATGTGTTCGAGAACTTTTGTGCTTCCCTGTATAGGATCTACAGAATTTATACACACCACGTAATAGACAAAAAGCGAGTAAAAATTAAAATCGCGTTCAGTAACTTAAAACGCACTTCCAGGAATTATTGTTAACAGACAGTTGAGAATTTCCTTTGTGTGTCCCTGTAAATGAACGATGACTGCTATACATGCAATATTCTGTAGTAAGCCTCTTGTAATGCTATAAGTGCTATGCACACTCTATTCCATATTAAGCGTCTTCTAATGCACCTTAGTGATATATATAAATTTCAATGCGTTTAAAATAGTGAAACATTATTTAAATAAACCGCAAATGATTTTTCCCCTTAGACCACAATGTAACGGAATTCTTTTGAGTGTCCCTGTAAAAAAACTATAAGTGCTACACACTTCCGTTGAAATAGAGAACATGCTATAGATAATGACAATAACATATAAAAATTGCAGAGCAATCCGAGCATATTTACGGGAGTTAGAGCACGGACAGACGGCAGGACAAACCGAAGTCATAAACACTTTTCAACTAGGTTGGAAAGTGTTAAAAAGGAATTGTGAAAAAGGTTTTTTATGTATTGATTATATACAAAAAGTAATACAGGATAAAACTTAATATTGTAAGAATCTACATAGTTTGTAGAATCTTTTAGCATTAAAATTAAAGGAAAAAAATACAGGTATATACAAATAATACAGCCAGGGAAGTACGTTAATTTAATGTTGGCTAAGCCAGTTCTTGGTGGACACTAACCTGTGTTAAGTTGCTAAATCATGTTGGAAAATAAAATTTTCACCACACAGATCTTCCAACGATGGTATCATGAAATACTCAAGGATTTCCGGATATATCTCAGAACTCACACTTGGTTGAGGACATTAAGTAACTGGCGATATATTGCTGATTACGACCTTCTTTATTCAAATCAATAATACGATGCTTTGTAAACTCTTTTATGTTGGACGAATGGCCTATGTTTTACACAGAATGAAAACGATGATGCAAAGCGTTTTTATAACTTAAGAAGTCCCGCAGAGGATAATTTTATGCAACCTTTTAAACCAATCAGGAAAATTCATAAGTTTTCTATTTTTTTTAACCACCTATTTTAGTATTCTAATATTTTGAATAATGAAAATAGATAAAATATTCACTCAAAATTTAATATTTTACAGTTTTAATTTCTTTAATAACATGCAAATGTATTAAAACATCCATTGCTGTTCTTTTTCAATTGTACTACAGTGAAATAAGATTTTTTACAGTTATTATTAAATTATTATGTTAAATTACAGAAAAGTATTTGGAGTAAGTATTGATTATTTTTCTTTTCTTTTCAGTGTTTAATTTAAAATAAGTATTGGATGTAGTTTTCTATTTTGAATTTTAAACTGAGATTTTAAATACTCTAATAACTGTTTATATATAAAATTGCACAACCATATTGTAACAAAAATTTTATCTGTTACATTACTCATTTTTTCTAATACAAATTTATTTATTTTAAATTAAAACTATCCACAGTATTTCATTTGTTATTTATCCTGAATAATGTACTTAAGGAATTTTAATACAACTAAAAAAGTCCCAGATTATGTCACGAAATGTGTTTATGCCAGTTTCTGCCGGTTATAACCACTTTCTGCCACTGGCACGGCAGAAACTACTTTTTGCCGGCAAAAACCCAGCCCTGATTGGTGAAGTATTTACTTTTTTTTATATGAAACCATACAGGTATATATGACCTTAGGAAAAGATAAACTAATATCTTGTGTTCATCTGTTGGGTTTTCAGTACTTAAATACAATCGGAGAACTCTGTTCACCATTGTTAACCACCACGAGTGAGAAAGTGTACCAGACTCACGAACAGATAAATCTTCAAAACAGCTGCCTGATTTTACAGTGGAACTTATGTCCAGCATGTACTGCTGATCTGTGTACATTGGTCATGTTTCACCCTCTTCTGTGTCTGTCTGCTCAAAACATTTGCCAGCAGCATTCTTTCTTATTTGACTGAAGGTGGATTTTCACATCATGAACTGAACATAATTGAATGTGATGGCACCGTTACTAATACAGGATGGAAAACCACTGTTATTCGCACAATTGAAGAAAAGGTCAGGCTAAAAGACCACTACAGCGGGGTATGTGTCTCTTACATTTCAAGGAATTGCCATTCTGGCATTTGTTTCAAACTTTAGATGGTGAAATTACTGGGCCAAAATCATTTCGTGGTTCGATTGGCACACAGCTCAGTAAATGTGAAAAACTCCCAGTGGTTAATTTTGATAGTGTTGAGTGTGAGATTCCTGAAATTGTAGGGAAATTTTAAGCAAAGATCAGCTGTACCTGCTGGGCATTAGTTCTGCTATAAAATCAAGCAGTTGTACTGAAGATTTATCTCTTCATGAGCTTGGCACACTTTCCCATACAAGGTGATTAACCGAGGCGTCAAAAAATTCATCCGCTACAATTCCAGTGATAGTTTTATAAGAACTGCACTTGTCTCAAGATCGTCAATACCTAGTTTTTCAAGCAAATCTTATTTCTAACTACCAAAAGAAAATAAACACAAGAAAAGGACTATATTTATTTACAAACTGAATATAAATTTTGGTTTCAATGGCAATTTGTCAATTTTTTTGAACATAATATGCTACTAATAAATTGTAAAATGTACTATTTTTTTATTTATTTATCTTTCCTATATTGTGTTACACTAAAATATGTCTATATCTACTTGCTATAGAAGTTATTTGATTTATTTCCATTTATTAAAAAAATGATAAAAATCGTATATTTTCTCAAATGTTAGGACCGATGTGCTACCACCATACGTAAAAATTTATTTATTTTGTTTTTGCATTTTACTAAGCTATTCTAGAGGCAAGTTTTCCGTGGTATAGTGAATCAAAAAGCAAAAAAAAAATTTTTGGCCCACCCTAATGTATATGTATATATCACTGACGCCTGGCTAACATAAAAGTAGCACAAAAACTTATCATTTTTGTTTTTAACACAGCACACAGCATGTATCAAAAAGATTGAAGCACAGTAATCTTTTAACTGTTCGAAAGACATAGGCAATGTAAATTATAAAAGTGTTCAAAGGAAGATAGGACAGGGATCATTCTAGAACATAAAAAAGCGCAGGGCGCACATTACATAATAAGGACAATTTTGTTGAAAAGGGCACAAAATTTCATAAAAAGGGCATTTTTGTAATAAGTGCATATAATACCAATATACTGGTGGGGAGGGAAGTCTGGCAACAGCTTAAAGTACTCCTTAATTTAAAAAATCCAATAACATTTCTAATTTACATAACTTCACCATTTGAAAACTAGCAAAATGAAACTTATGTTCTCAATTTTTATTGTAAAATTGTTAACTATATTCACAGTCATTTCCCCCTTTTCCTACGATATTTGAATACTTCTCTCTCTAAAACTTTTATTCACCAGATAACTTTTTCCTTGTTTTAGCAAAACTGGTTTTGAAAAAATTACAAAATAAAAGCTCTAAAGCTACTTCTCAAAATTTTTAAAGAACTTATGTAAGTTATCATGTGGTCAAAGGCCAGAATGCCTGATCTAATAGTATATTTCACTAGAGAAGGTGAAATTAATCAATGAGCCTTAGTTACCCTTTATGTCTTGTTCAATGGAAAAAATGATAAATGGAAAGATGAATCACTCTAAGTCAAAGATTAGACATACCAGGGCATTTAACAGAGAAATAAAGAGGGAAAGAGGAGTACTCCTGATGTACCATCTAAAAATAAAAGTTAGGTAAAGAATTTTTGAAAGTACAATGCAAACAAGGCAGGATTCTACCCAAGAATAAAAGGAAGGTAGAATTCTACCTGGAAAAAGGGCAAGAAGGGTAGAATTCTACCTCCAAAAAGAGCAAGGAGGATAGAATTCTACCTCCAAAAAGGGCAAGGAGGGTGGGATTTTATCTAAAAAGGGCATAAGGGCAGACCGCCTCTCTGAAACTCTCTAGAGTGATCCCTGAGATAGGAATTAAAATTATGCTGATGAAATAATAGTCTTGCCACAAATTTTTACAAAGTTACACTTTTTAATTTTTTATATGCTGAGTGGGTTGCTATAAGCTATATATTTTTTTGTAATTCGACACGCTCTAACAATTAAAACAATAAAACTTTCATTCCTCTATGACCAAAACTTACCAAGTTATCATAATTTGAATTTTATGAAATTTTGGAGCTTTATGGCACTAAAATCTTCTGTCCATTTTTAGTTCCAGAATTTCATAAAATTCAACATATCACAACTCTGTGAGTTTTGATCATAGAAGAACGGAATTTTTACTGTTTTGGAGAAATTTTTTTTTTAACATAACTTATAGAACCCATGCACTCAGCGATGCCGGGGATGCGCTATAGCGCATTATTTAAGCAAAAAATTAGAGAAAGGATGCATAAAAAATTGTGATGTGTCCTTCAGGATGCGTAATTTTCCTCTTGAAAGATCACAAAAGTGGCATATTTTGTATTAAATATATAGAATCTGTTTTATTTATAAAAGGAGGACCCAGTCTTTTGGAAGTGTTTGTGTGTTGTGGTGTTGGGTCCCAGGGACTCAGGATTGCAAAAGTCTAGTGGCATCCCAGGAACTGTACAAAAAACTAAAAATTAAAACCTTTTTTTAATTAGTGGCAGGATTATTTCATTGACATAATCTGAATTCCCAAATTATTTTGAACACTTTTGCAATTTACATTGTCTATGTATCTCCAACAGGTAAAAAATAAAAGTGTGTTTCATCCTTTTTGGGACACCATGTATATTTGTATGAGTTTTATTTTAATATAAATTTTTGAAATATTAAAGCATTGGCAAAAAATTAAGAAAATGCTTTGATGAGTTAATTATGGCCTATCCTGTATATTACATATTGAGAATTAACTTTTTATAAAATTTCCATTCAAAGATTTGCATTGTATTTTCTATACTCACTCTAGGTGAAGGACATGTTCTGGAAGTATGTCCTTTTCTATTACAATTTGAACAAGTAACATCAAAATTATCATGATAACGATGGAAATGCTTTTTTGATCTACGTAAATCTTCAGAATTGATATGCCACAGACCTAAAAAAGAAAAAATATGTTATGAGTACTTAGAAGTAAATTTTATGTAACATCAGAATTTTAATTTAAAATTGGCATATAATAACCAGGATTTTTCAAAAAACTATCTATAAAATATTAGGTGAACAGGCACTTCATCTGATGGGCCGCTACTGAAAGAGATCTCTCAGGATGTCACTATGGTGTCAACAATTTCCAGAAAATCTCTGTACAGACCTAGCAGTGAAGAGCCTTTACATTCAGTGATGAACTTATGTAACCCCTCAACAGATTACAGAGGATATGCAGGGCCGAAACTAAGGGGGGGCAGAGGGGGCACGTGCCCTGGGCGCCAGCAGAACAGAAGGCGAAGGGGGCGCCAAATGCAGGTTTTGTTTTTTGTTTGATATATAGAAATGTATATATATATGAAATTTGTATAAAAAGTCTTGCAGCCGGAAAATCCAAAAGAAAAACTGAACCAAATGCATTAAAATAGACAAATAGATAAAAAGATTCGTCTACAATACAAGATAGCAAATGAATAAAAAACAAACTATTCTCTTAGGCTATTTTCTTTCTCCCATTCCAAATGTATCATGTCTATGCCGTCTATCATTTAAATATCTTCCTGTGGTTTAGGAGAATCACTAACATTTTTCAAGGCCAGTCCCTACTCATGTCTGTATATGAAACTGTTCAACATCGTCTGGATACGGTACTGCACTGTCCAGCATGAATAATTGGCAAATGTAACTTTGACTTTTCTATTAGATAAAAATATTCCATGGAGGCTGTTCTATTTTTTTCCCTTTTCTCACAGCGTGGAGCTTTCTTCTTTTTCCATTTTGTCATGGGTGAGGGGTGACAGCCCTGGACAATAAACACAAATTGGGGGATGAATGCCCAAAGTAAAATTCTCAGTAAAATCTTTTTCTTTTAAGTATAGCATTTGTAGAGGTACAGTAAAAAATCTCATACAGGGCGCCATGGAGCCGCCCTGGATTTATCTTCCAAAAAGTTTTTTACTCGTCTTTTTGTGAAAGTTTTCTAAGCGTTTTGCCGCACTTGGTGGCAACTGGAATATGTCGGCCTGTTACTTTTGCTGAAATTACTTTTTTATCCATATCCAATCTAGTATTATTAGAGGGGGCAAGGTTGGGCGACTGCCTGGGATACTAAAAACAATATTTGAAAGGATAATTTGAAAAATACGCAAAATAAAACTCTTTGTTAAAAATTTTTTTGAAAAAAAAGATGTCATTTGTAGGTGTGCAGGGAGAAAACCATACCCAAGTTGCTATGACTAACAAAACCACAGCCGCCCCTGCCTTTATCCTCCCAAATTATTTTCTCGTCCTTTGGACATTTACAGATAAATGAAAAATGCCGCCATACCATTTGTTACAATTACTTTTTTACATACAGATCTGGCTTTAAAGGGCGCGAGGTTGGCTGTTGCCAACGACACTAAAAACTAAGGGGATGAAACATATGCAAGATAAAATAGTAACCTCTCCTACCCTTTTTTCTTTTTTAAGAATGTAGCATTTGTAGAGACGCAGAAAAGATCATCGCACAGGGTGCCATGGCTAATGAAGTCGTCTCTGCCTTTATCTTTGCAAAAAAAAAAAAAAAAAATTGTCTTTTTCCCATTCTTACGTGTTTTGCCGCCCCATTCTTTTGCTGTAATTATTTTTTTTATCCAGATGTAAATTTTCGAGGCTTGAGCGTGAAATTGAGCTTGACTATTACAGGGGCACACGATGTATTTCATCGTGTGCTCCTGTAATAGTCAAGCTCAATTTCTTTTTGTTTTTAATCTTATCCTACTTTAAAAATGCAAAATATCGATTATAATCAGTAGCAAAGTCAAATGCTTCTAAATAGCAGCTTTATGTAAACAGCATACCAAGTGTGGGGGAACCCAAAATCAGGGGCCCCAGTGTCACGATCCAGATTTAGATTTATCAGATCTGATTTAATTAGACTGAATCTGTGTAATTAAATCGTCATAAAAGTCTCTAACAGTAACAGGGTTCCTTTCAGCTCAGATCCAAGTTTGAGTCTCACCCCAACCATCGTGATCCCTTAAATACGCCCCTGAGAATATCAATAATTATACTTCCTAAGATGAAAACCTGTATAAAGCGGAATATTTTTTGGTTCCTTTCGATTCCATTTTCAAGGTTTTAATGAATCAGTATATGACAAAGCTGATTACTTAGTTCAGTATTACAGATTATCTGATTATATACCTTAAATTTTAGAAATTTAGAAAAAATTCGCTTTGGAAATTTTCTTTTCGGAGGAGGGGGGGGGGGGGGGGGAGGGCACCAAAATCCACGTTTGCTCCGGGCGCCAAAAAGGCTAGTTTCGGCACTGAGGATATGTATATGTTCTCTTCACTGAGCAACCCAGATTCAGTACATAAAGTGATTCTTGATGATGAAGTGATATTTTCTTCACCTGAAGCCTTCCAAAACAGGAGAAATCAACTATTTTGTGCAAGTTATTTAATTGCATGGGGAAGGCATCACATTGGAAGCCTATACACCACTGCATATTTTTAATGTAGTGTGGTTATATATAATGTACCACCGTCCGTAATATAAATGCCTAACACATTTGACTCAAAAATGGAAGTCAGCTAATGCTGATAGATAGCACTGCAATCTGAGGTATGCTATCATAGTATTTACATTGATCGCCTCATAGAAATTCCTTGCAAAGCTACTACTTTTTTAATTTTTTGCAGTGATGTGTGTTTTTTTAAACAGAAAGTTCATTTGTAAATGAAAATTAATATATCCTTCCTGAAATGCTGTAGTGTTGTGTGCAAAATATAGACTGTGGTGAATGTTTTAAATTATTAGTTAGTCAACAAATGGATTATCCTCTTAACTAAATGATTTCTAAAGTAGATAGAGGATGATTAAAATATCCTAAACCTCAATTTACAAATATTTTAATTTCGTTGGATTCCACCTTAAAATATTTATTTAGTGTTGCTAGATTTGAAAAGGACATAATTAAAGTTTTCATGGACCGATTTATACCTCCATTAATGAAAACTCTCATTTTCTCATGTCCATAAATTAAATGGTGAAAGTGGAAAAAAAATATTGTGTGCCCAAATCCTAAGAAAATTTCTACAACATTACGTAACAAATTTCTGCCAAAAATCAACAGATAATAATAATTGCAAGGAAAATACAAAATAAAAATTTTTAAAGCTTTAAAATAGTAGATTAGTTTTCAGATTTTAAATGTATGTCAAGCAATCGAAAAGCTAATGATGATTTGTCTCATACTCTGTTATGATTTATAAAATTTTTACTAATAGCTGTTCTTCTCTGAAATTCACTATTTAAAATCTTCTATGTAAAATAATTAAATTATTGATCTTGTGATAATTATATTAATTAATTTGAGCAATTAATTATTCTTGTAAATATTTTATTAATCACTGATATCCTAATTGCTTAATTTATTTGAAAATGACTATTTTGTTTCATTAGTATGCTTTACTTAAGATTTGATTTTAAATACAATAATAAAAACAATTATCGGTACTTTTTGGTTAGCCAGGTGCCAGTAAAATAAATAATACTAGATGGAACCCGTCAAAACTTGACGCAAAAAAAAATGCTATAACAATATCAGTAAAATAAGCTCCTTTATTATTTATGAAGGGGTGCGTATAAAACAGTCTTTCAAATATTTTATTTTAATTTTTTTCCCCAGTCAAATACAGTATACTATTTCCGATGCAAACTCCAAACAAACAATCCGTAAGTAACTGTGTAATACAAATCAGTTTGACATTACCACCATATTCCCTACGGCAAGAAAAAAAATTCATGGACCTATGAAGTATATACAAATAGTATATTCCTACGTCCATATCATATTCAGTAAATAACAGAACATAGTAAATAAAGCACACATCTCCCCCCCCCCCCTCCTGTGATAATGCAACCGAATGAGCTCCTATGCGCTTGTGCATTGCATCTGCCCAAAAGCACCGTCGAAATTCGACGTTAAAAAAGTTTTAAAATGATTAAATTAAAAGTTTTAAAATGTCCTCTTTAATCATTGTTCGTTTCAAATCCATATCTTCTAAAACGCATCCATTGTTTTAAGCTAATCCATTTTTATGCAAAGATTAAGAAGTTTTTTACAGTAATAAATCTATCTGCAGATGAGGGAGATTTTTAATGTTTTCAAGTGTAATTTATTTGTATGGTTTCTTCGGTTCCTTGACATAATCAGGATGATTATCCCTTTGCCATCACAGTCGGGGATATTTTTCCTCTTCTACAGTTGGCAAATGTAAAAAAATAAAAAAATGCAATTCCTAGCATATCCTGATATCTGATGGAACATATTCATTGACGAATTCAACATATCATTTTATGTTCAACATAAACTAAAAATAGTCTTTTTTTTTTCCCTTACAGATTTTTAATTAGCGCCAAAATGTTCTATCTTATGGATAATCTGATCTTATGATTTATCACTTTTTTTTCTTTTTTTTTTTAATTATTATTCACTTTTTATGATGGTTAGGGAAATCTGTTTTCAATTGTGGCAACTTTCCCAGGGGCTATTTTACATTTTTGAAGTAAACTGGTGGTCATTGATAAGATAGAATTGAAAAACTTTTCATGCTTGAAAATTATTTAAAAAGTCATTAAATTAATCGGCAGTTTTCAAATAAATTTCAATCGAAAGCTAATTTTTTTTCTAATTGATGATGTAAGAATTGAAATTGTAAAATGTAGTAAAATATAGAAATTTGTAGTATTTCGAAGTGATGTAAGCGCGATGAAAGCTAAAGCGATAGCGCCTTTGTTGTCACAACTGTTGTACATTTCTAAAAATTGCCACTGTATTTTGGCTGGCGTCCAAAAGTGGAAAAACATTTTTTGACATCGAAAGAGAAATTCACAGTGAAAGAAATAGGACTTTGCGCTAATAAGGAACTGTTAAATGAACTTATAATAAATCTACCAAAATAATTCCTATGAAATATTAGTCTTACATTGTTTATTCTAAGCTAAAAATACAATCATTATTTCAAGATTTTTTTTCTACCATAACACTATTTTTAATAACTTTAAATTTCCTGAAATCCTTTACTTTTGTGATTTTTTTTATTAAAAAAGGAAATCTTCTATCCTATAATTAAAAAAAAAAGCAATTGGTAACATGTAATCAAGGTATGCAATCAAGATGAAGAAATCAATGGCGGCTCCAATCGGGGCCTCCGAGATGTCGCTGTGTGTCCTACACCGGGCCTGCTACAAGTATTAGTGACGTCACAATAGTGATCCACTTTGGCCAATGTATCGCAGCAGAAAGATGTAATAAAAAGAGCATTTCCGCTCTTGTAATTTGTGATTACATAAATAATATTAAATTTCATAATCGTGAAATAAAAGGGAATCAATACACTTGTTTTATTAAAGGAAATTAAAAGTTTTAAATTTAAAAAAATGCTAAGATTAATAAATCAGATTGAACCCATTGACTTACCTTTTCCTAAACACATTATTTTACAATAAATATACGTACAAAAAATATAATAAATCTACCAAAAACTTTACAAAATCAATCCCATTCCTCCCTTTTACAACTACATACCATAATTTAACCATCAAAACACAATAAATGTCAATTTAGATACAGAAATCGACATTTTTTAACTATAGAGACCTTGGCACTTTTTTTTAACGCTTTGGCGTAATCAGGGCTTCAGAAAGTTAGATATGTTTTAAAATTATATACACAATTATGAAAACAAACCTAATGTACTTTTATGTTTATTTATATATGTATAAAATTATTTATATATACAATTCTGTTCTACCTGCATATAAAAAGAGATAAATGGCTTCTTTATATTAAATAAATTATATAAATATTGAAAAAAAAAAATACTTATTTATATGAAACTACGAATAGGTTGCCAGAAAATATGTTGCAACTTTCCTTCTCTCGCCATAAGCCTTTTTCGGTACTTTTCGGTTAGCCGGGCGCCAGTGATACATGTACATATATAAATATATATATTAATTCATACATATATGTGTGTGTAGATATGTGTATATATATATATATATATATATATATATATATATATATATATATATGTGTGTGTGTAGATATATGTGTGTATATATGTATATATATCCCTGGCGCCCGGCTAACCGAAAAGTACCCAATTTTCTATCTTGACTTTGTAACTGATTTGTAATATTTTAAAAATAGTCTATTTATTGTACTTGGGTGTAGGACCTAATAACCACTCAAATTAACTTATCAAAAGATTTATTTTCATAATATATTTAGTACACTTAAGTTAGCTAAAATGTTAAATGGAACCACGTAGAATTACTAAGTTGTGTAAATCAGTTACTTTTAATTTTATAAACAATTTTTACTATATTTTATTATATTTTTAAAAATGTAGAAAATTAATCTTGATAAAGTACTTTATCTAATAGAATTATAAAAACATGTGAACTTATCTCTAAATTTTCTGAAATCAAAACTTTTTATGACCAACTTATGCAAGCTTCAAGCACCAAAACATAAATTTTTTTATAAACTATAACTGCAGAGCTAATTTTACATGTAAAATAATGACAAGTATCAGTATTTATATAAAAATGGCAACACAAAAATAAAAACTCATTTGTTTATTTATTTAGAATCTTTTCAAAACTGACTTATTTTACTCCACCTGACCCTATTTTTTTATGAAATAGTCTTATTTGTTTCATCATTAATACATAATACTTACCTCCTTTAAGCATATATTTCTGGATATGGTTTTGTTCTTGTAAATATTATTACAATTTCATTTTCTCTATTGCTATATATATATAGTTGCTTATCTAACTTACCTCTTTTATTACTGTTATGAAATATCTTACATTCGTAACAATATAACGAAACAAAACACTTGTGCCATAAAAAGTACAATGTACACTACACACGCTCATGTGAAAAATTTTAGTGCACCTTCTGAATGGTTAAAATACAATTTTAAAAAAACAATTTTTCCATACACATGGTTATAACTAGTGATCTTGGTGGCCAAATAATTGGACTACTACAACCAATCTACTGATTTGGAACCAATTCAAGAGATTTTCTCACAACTGAGACCCAGTCAAGTGGAATTGCATCTAAAAGAAAAGTTATATATATGCAATTTTGACTTCTTGTTTAATTTAGTAAACATTAATTCTCAGATACTCTGCATTATTTGGTATATTTTAAATATTAAAAATCTGCAAATTAAAAATAAAACAATAAAAGTTTTAAAGATTAAATATTACCTGTTGAATTTTCAGCAGTTTTTATATTAGGCATAGATAAATTTCTTAAGACTGAATCTCTCTTCCCACATGGAGATGAAACATCTGGCTCATTCTCAGAATCTGAAGAACTCAGAAAAACTGTATCTGCGTCTTTTAATAAATTAATTTTTAGATCGTTTTTTTCAGTAGAACTTGGTTCAATCCAAATATCACTATCACTGTCACTGGAATTCAGTACAACTCCATCATTTTTATTATTTGACTCTTTTGAGCTTGAATTAAATACTCTGTTTTTATTCTGAATATTGTTTTTTCTAAATTGGAGCGAGTCATTCATATTTTTTAAATTGTCTGAATCTAAATTAACAGTTTTACATACATAATTTGATTTATGCTTTTTTACAGGACTTAACTTTTCACTCAATCTTTTACAATCTGCATCCATTTCAGAGGATTTCCTTTTTCCATTGGAAAATCTGTTATACAGAATTTGATTATGGCATGTGGATTCACTAGTAGGTTTCATAGGAGTAGATGCATTTTTTCTCTTATCTGTACAAAAAGTATCTTCAAATGATGAGTAAAAAGACAATCCTGGAGGTTTTTCATTTATATTCTCAGAATTTATACAAGATAAGTTTGGTTCATGATGTATTTTACTATACAATTCAGCTTCAGTTTCACTGTCTATTTTATCACTATCAATCAGACTGCCATCACTTGAGTCATCAACAAAAATCCAAGAATCTTCCATACTTAACCTAATAAAATAAAATGAAGACATTTAGACAGAAGTTTAGAAAAAGAACATATACATAAAACGTACAGCTTTACACAATCACATCGTTTCAAAGTAAGATAACTAGAAGTTACAATTGTTAGTGTTATTTTTATTACTAAGGTTTTTGTCTTATCCTTGAAATGAAAAAACTTTATTTTTCTATAATAAATTTACTCTCTGTCAAGCCTTGCCAGCTTATACAATGGTGACTTGTAGCAGATGCTACTGTAAAGCCCATACATTAATGAAATTGACAACACATCAAGAATTTTACTCAATTGCCTTACAAAAATGAGTGCAAAAAATTAATCATTAGCGTCATTCTCTGGAAAAAGGACAATCACTGGTTAATATTAAAAATTTTTAAGACATGAAAAAAAGAAAAATATTTCACAAATCTCTTTAAAAGGTAATATTGTACAAGTAATTTCAGTAATAATTCATAGTTCTTAAAAATATACAGATTTTTAAAACTCCTTCCACAGGAATGGATCACTTAGTAGTAATATACCTGTCAATAAGGGAATGGAAATGAATAAAAATATTCTTCAAAAACATAACTTTGCAACACTGAAATACTGACAAACTGTTTACAAGTTTCTAACTTCTACATAGCTTTATCTTATTGGTCAAAAAAGAGTCATTACTTAGACTGACTGCTGTGTAGAGATGGGCCTATTTTAACGTAACAGAATAAATATTAGAAATATTAACTTAGAGCTTATTATTCAGTAATAGATCAACAAAAAGTCATTCATTTTGGAACGCCTCAAATGCAAAACTTTTTTTTTTTTTAAAGTAAAGCTAGAAAATATTTTAGGAATGCACATTCACATAGTAATGAAAATAAAATGATCAAAATTTGTTTTCTAACTTATAAAATCTCATCTTTAAGACAAAGAACTACATGTATGAGAAAGTCTAGAGCAGCCATACTCAATCTTTTTTTCTCGCGGGCCACAAACATATGTTTGGAACGTTAGGCGGGCTGCAACACAATTATATAAAAATGTAAAAAAAAGGGTAATTTAAATAGTAAGATTTAAAAAAGTATTATAACAAATCTGTATAATAAAGTCAATATAATCAGCAGGATTGAACGTTTGTCGCAAAAGAAATATTATCAAAAACTTTTAACACCACTATTTCCAAACAATAAACTTTGTGGTAGATTTCAATTGCAAATGATGTAAACATAGTGGTATAAAACATTTTGTTGCCATTTTTTTCTCGTGGTAAACGTTCAACCCTAATAAGCATTATTAGTTAAACGTAATAATATAGCAATGTGGCATTTCCAAGAAAAGAAGGAAGACAATTGAAGAAAATTGAAGAAAATGATTTTCTTTTCTAAAGAAAAGAAAATCAGGTGATTTGTTTTAATAAATCAATCGTTATCTCAATACAAAAGCTTTTTTTTTAAGTGTAGAAATGTATAGTGCAAATGTAATCATATATTCTAATACGAGCAAATCTTGTGTGTGGTTATATATATATATGCAAATTTTATCTTAAAAACGGCTCTAACGATTTTGACGAAATTTTGTATCCTACCGTTTTGGGGCACCAGAAAACCATTGGGCTAGGTCACGTGTTCGAGAAAATTCGATTAGTGGGTCATTTTGGGTCATCAAGGGTCAGGGTCAAGCTAATTCTATCTAATAAACGGTTGAAACGATTCTGACTAAATTTTGTATCTTACCATTTTCGGGCACGAAAAGACTATTGAGCTGGGTCACATGTAATAGAACTTTCGATTAGTGGGTCATTTTTGGGTCAACCCAGGTCAAGTTAATTTTATCTAAAAAACGGCTCTAATGATTTTGATTAAATTTTGTATCCTACGAGTTTCGGGCACGACAAAATCATTGGGCTAGGTCACATGTCCGAGAAAATTCAATTAGTGGATCATTTTTGGGTCACTGTGGGTCAAGCTAATTTTATCTTAAAAACGGTTCAGACTAATTACACTAAATTTTTCATCCTATGGTTTTCGGGCACGAGAAGACTGTTGGGCTAGGTCACATGTTCGAGAAAATTCAATTAGTGGATCATTTTGGTCATGGGTCATTATGGGTCAAGCTATTGTATCTTAAAAACGGCTCAGACTATTTAGACTATATTTTGCCTCCTATGATTTTTGGGCACGAGTAGACTGTTGGGCTAGGTCACATGTTTGAGAAAATTTGATTAGTGGGTCATTTTGGTCATGCGTCAGGATATTTGAACTCAAAGCTAATTTTGGCCGAGCATTGCTCGGTCTTCCCTGCTCGTAAATTTGGAATCAAAGTTTCCCCCAGGTTTAAAAAAGGGCAGGATGCTGCTGGTGAGAAAAGGGCACTTTTTTATTCTTAAGGGCACTTTTTGGATTCTTGAAGGCACTTTTCAGATTCTTAAGGGCACTTTTTTAATTATTAAAGGTATTCTTTTGGTTTTGAAAGCCACTTTTGATATTTAAAAGCCAGGACACCCTTTTTAAGACAACATTGAGTCAATTTTTACTATGAAAGCAATTTTTTTTATGCAAAAAGGATAAAGGACACTTTTTTTTACTGAGAGGGCAAGAAGGGTGCAGCACCCTTCTGAAACTGTCTGGGGGAAACTCTGTTGGAATAATATTGGTTTAGTGTTGAAGATTAAGAAATATGTACACCACTATAGCACAAATAGAACTAGATGTAAAAAGAACTTTTGACTAAGGAAACAGTATTTAAGATAACTTTAAATTAGTAATTTTAAATAACAGGACAAATTTTGTCTTCCCATGAAAACATATAAAAGAACAGTGAACGTCTTAAAAACTTTTGTACACATCTCAATTAATGTAATAAATAGAGGTTATTTATTATGTATCTCGTGCCGCACATAAAAAGTCTCCGGGCCGCAGGTTGAGTATGGCTGCTCTAGAGAGATGTTTGACAGCATGTCACCAGTAATGATTCTAAAGCTGCGATTGGCACTAGAAGAGGAATGGGGTGTGATCCCTTTCAACAGCTCATTAACAATCATAGATGATGCAAAGCCTGCAGCGCACTCAGGGGTCACCATCACAACATCCTCTACTAAAGACTGGATTTTTCTTGCCGACCACCTGTCACATGGACGTTTCTGTCTTTTGTCCTGTTCTCTCTCGTTTCATCATTGTACATCCAATAACATACATCGTATTCAATTCATTACTAATGCTAATTTCCAGTAACGATCTTTTCTTTCCTAGATGGCAGCATCAGATTTTAGTCACTTTGAATTGACTTTATCGATTCATCGTTTCATATTGACCCCAATCCCCAATAGCGGCTTGTGATTGGTTCTCCCAAAACTTTATATTCAACCTGCCATTTAGTATTGCTGAATGTGAAAAGGTATTTAATCAGTTTAATTTAATAAAAAATTATACATGTAACCGTTTATCCACTGATACTGTTAATGATTTATTAATGGTAAAACTGTATAGACCCAATTTAGCAGATTTTTATCCAGATAAAGCTATAAATACCTGTAAAATGATGTAGCTAAAGAATGGTTAGACATCCTGATTTTAGTATCTAACTTTATTAAAATTTGTGGGTATTGTTTGAGTTTCATCTTTGCAATCTATATGCAGTCAAGCATTGTTAGCATTAAATCGCTTAATGTGAATTTTTGCTTAACATGAATTGATAATGCAGTCCAAACAGATAAGATGGTACTATTATTTTAACGGTTAACATGCACAAATACCAAAAAAAAAAAAAAAAAAAAAAAAAAATGGGGTCCTTTAGTTTTTATGTTAACAATATTTGTCTGTAATTATATTACATGTATAGTTTTTTTTTTTTTTTTTTTTTCTAAATTTAAGTTGTAATTATCAACAATGGATAAAATTTTGTTGTTTAATTTTGTTTAACATGGTTAAGTGCATTTTTCTATTAATATCTAAATGTAGTATAATTAAAAATGCTTTATAAGTTTTACAGTTGCTTCAACTATTATAATATTGTAGATTAAGAACTTCAATAATATAAATAAAAACAGAATATTCATGCTTTTCTATAAAGTAACATATAAAATAGTTATGTGAATTTTAGAAATTGCAACTAGAAATTTTCATTTGACGCCTAAGATATTTACAGTACATTTATACATTTGACGGCTATCTTTCATTTCCCAATTTCTATCACTGGTCAAGAAATGTTTCAACCAAGCAGTTGTATGTACTATACCATTTAGTCATATATTTATGGCACCCAAAATACAGAGGAATTATTGAATTATGAACAAAAGGAGAAAGCACGAAAGTGGTTGTAAAGAAATAGATCCTGATTACGTACCTCTTGCCATAAAATTTGACATGAAAGAATTGCCTCAGAAACATACTTTAAAGTGCTAATGTTGTTTAATCAGTTACAGCTCACAAATGGTGGGAAAATATTTCACCTGTTTGTGACATATCAAAGAATTTTTGTGAACTAATTACTCATTTGCAAATTTGTTGCCCAAGTTCTGCCACTGTTGAAAGAACATTTAAAAAATTTTATTTTATTTTATTCATTCTGACATCAGAAACAAACTTTCTCTGGAAACTTCCACAAAACTTTTAATTTGCTATGCAATGTTAAAAAAAAAAGACTAATGTAGTAATTTTGTGCTCTGTTTGACTTTGAAATATGTCTTTCTTTAGATGTTTTACTTTAATAAAATAAAAATGTAAATTTGTAGAGTTTTATTTTTATGGTTACTCATGTCATTTACTACTAATTAATTATAAATACCTTTTAAGTTAAAAAATCATTTAAAAAAAATAATGTTCATTAAGGTGCAAAATGTAAAGGGTGAAACTTGAAATATATACTGTCATTCTAATTTTATTTTCCCACTCTTCCTCATTTTTTTCACTTTTTTCTGTTTTTGCCACTGTCCGGGCAAAAATACATTTTTGCCGGTCAAAAGCCAACACTGGTATAATGACTACTATGAAATTAGTACAACAAATACTGAATGGAACCCAATCATTAAGGCAGAGGGTCTGTCAAAACTTTTCTCACAGGATCCCGTTTTTGTGATATTATGAACAGTGTTTTATACTTGTGAAAAATCTCGTCATAATTTCATGAATTTGAAATTATTGTTATATTTGGGCTCATATTTATCTATTTTTAATAAGATCCTTATGTGTGAAAAAGCTATGTAAGGTTCTGTAGTGACTTCAGCTGTTTTATGACAGGTCAGATTTTATTTTTAAATGATTAAATTTGTGAAAGGTTCACTTTGGAGTTGGAAAAGTTTTGTGAAAGGAATATTTTTAAGACAAAGAAGTTGGTGAAGGGGCTTGTTTTAGGCAGACTGCACATTGAGACGACTTGACCAACATGTCTCATGTCTTAGGAAAAGAAGCAGGCTTGAAACTAGTTTTTTCTTTGTTCTAAGCCGCTTTTTCTCCTAAGACAAGAGACATGTGCTCCTGTCGCTTCAGTGTGCAGCCTGCCTTAAGGTGAAATATTTTGTGAAGGATGCTGTTTTAAGATGCCAAAAATTGTAAAAGGTCCTTTTACCCTCTGACTGTCCAGCAAAAGGGCAAAAATGTAATGTTGTTTTCTCTGTATTTTATTTTAAATGCAAAAAAAAAAAAATATGATTATTCCAAAGTTGTATAAAAAAAACTTTATATATATGATTGTAAACCTTGAGGATACAGGGATCACTCTAGAGAGTTTCAGAGGGGCGGCCAGCCCTCATGCCCTTTTTAGATAAAATACCACCCTCCTTGCCCTTTTCCCAGATAGATTTCTACCCTTCTTTTATTCCTGGGTAGAATCCTGCCTTGTTTGCATCGTACTTTCAAAAATTTATCTATCTTTTATTTTAGAATGCTAGTATGGTACGTCAGGAGTACCCCTTTTTATTTCTCTGTGAAATGCCCTGGTATGTCTAATTTTTGACTTTGAGTGATTCATCTTTCCATTTAATAAGACATAAAGGGTAACTAAGTGTCATTGATTAATTTCCCCTTCTCTAGTGAAATATAGAATTAGATCAGGCATTCTGGCCTTTGACCACAAGATAACTTACATAAGTTCTATAAAATTTTGAGAAGAAAATGGCCATGAATATAGTAAACAATTTTACAATAAAAATCGAGAACATAAGTTTTATTTTGCTATTTTTAATACTTTTCAAACAGTGAAATTATAGAAATTAGGAATGTTAATGGATTTTTAAAATTAAGGAGTACTTTAACCCTTTCCGGCGCGGAGTAAGTCTGTTTGTAAAATGATGAAATGATGGATTGACACCAGAATTTGTAAACGAATTCATTAGACAGTAAAAACTTGCTTATTTTCCTGTACTTTATAAAAGAAAAATTTTAATTAAATATTCTTGGTACCTTTTGTCAGTTTTGGAATTAAAATTAGGTGTCCTTTTTTGTGGACACCGCCCGCTAAAGGGTTAAACTGTTGCCAGACTTCTCTCCCCACCAGTATATTGGTATATACACTTATTACAAAAATGCCCTTTTATGAAATGATGTGCCCTTTTCAACAAAATTGCCCTTATTATATAATGCGTGCCCTGCCCTTTTTTATGTTCTAGAATGATCCCTGAGGATATCAATCATTACTCAATGTATTAAAATTGCATTATATATGCAGAATTATATTAATTTAAAAAATGCTTGTATTGCAGTGAAACCTGGAGCTTAGTGAACGTATTAACATGGGCTTGTCAGTGAGAGTGTTAAAAGACCCGAATGTTTCCTAAAAAGGTCCCTGATTAAAGGCACATAACATTTAATAATGTTTAAACAAATTTTCTGAATTGTTGATATAAACTCTTTCAATATTTTGACATGTTTAACTTAAATAGCATTTTAAAATAAATGCAGTGTTAAAGATAAGTTTCTCTTCCTCCCAAATATTCTATTCCCCACCATTAAAAATCTTGGTATTGAGACTCACTTCTTAGAAAAAAAAATGAATTTAAAGCCCCGGATTTATGATACTTATTAATTAGAAACAGTTGCGATTTCATTACTTCATTTTCTTTTGTGTTTTTTAATGGTAATGAAAAGGAGATGATTTATATTAAAATTGATTTTGACTAAATATTTAACTATGTTGGGTAAAAGGGCTTCTTGTGAAAGTGTGGAAATAGCATGCTCCAGAAAGCAGAATAATGAAGAAAAGATTTTTATATTTCCTGAAAAAAGATAATAAATTCTGGATTGACTCTGGCTAAGATGCTTTACACTCACGCAGAAAAAAAAAATTAATCGGTTAAAAAAAGAAAAAAAGTCGCCAAATTTAGGGGATTTTTTTCCTTTAATGGCAACCTAGCCATTGTATTAAGTTATTCGTTTGGCGCGGTCTTGAAAATCGCGCCAACCAAAAAGTCGCCAAACTTATGTTTACATGTTTGCGTGAGTGTAAAGCATCAGTTCCAATTTATCTTATAATTGTACAAAATATTGAAGCTTTCCGTTTATGTATATATATTGCTATCCTAAATTTTCTTAAACTTTTTTTCAAAATTGGGATAACAATTTAAAAACTAAGGCATTTTAGGATGCTTAAAAAATAAATAAATAAGACAACTCCAGCCATCTGATACAGTGTTATGAATGTAAACAAAGTCACACTACACGCTTGAAACGTGTAATTTTGAATTAATAATTCTATAATACAACTATTCTGAATATTACCTTAAAATTTATATTTATCATACGTCACACTTGCTGCTTTTACAGAAAAAAATCAATTCTTTGTGATTTCGTTTCAAATACAGGACACATTCCATTTATTTTCTATCACATTTTCACATTTCACCATGCAGGTTGGTTGGCTGGTTGATTAACCACAATCGGACAAATAAAAAAGTAAAAATAAAGAAAAAGCATAAAGAGAGATGCCAGAAAAGTTTCTTTTTCAAGCAAAATAATCTAATGAAAAAAAAGTTAATAAAATTACTTATTAAATCAAGAGAAAATAAAACAATTTCGACGTATCAAATCATCAAACTGATCCGGAATGAACTATTACTTCTATTTTACTTTTAACCAATGGGAAAGCAGGAAAACATACATCTCGCGAAGTAAACGCGCGTTATTTTGATTTTGATTACATTAGTGTTGGTGGTGTGTGTTTTAATTTTTGGAAATTATTGGTAATTTAGTTATCGCGCACTTTTTTAGGACGAAATTTAAATATAAAATGCAGTTAAAATTTCTGCTCTAATTGATGTGTTCTGCAAAGTTACTTATGATTTTCTTTCTGTAAATACATTGAACATAGAATAAACAAATTTTAATCATGTGGAGTAATTGCACTAGTCACCCAGTCAACTTAAATGCATCTTGTAATATTCCTTTTGAAAGTACTGCCTCTACTTCTGAGAAAAAGCCATGTGATAAACAAATAAAGATTGAGAAAGAGTTGTGTCTTGAGAAGGATACAGATTTTCAGTCGTTTCTATTGCCTCTTGAGCAAGATTTCACAAAATCAAGTAAAGGTTATGCGTCTCATCTTTCTGCCACTCCTGACAAAAAAATAAAATCTATAGATTATAAAAATAAATTAGAAAAATCAGAGGCGAATATGTTGCTTAGTGGGAATTTTTCCAATAATGATTATTTAAGAAACACTGGTGAAAAACTTCTGCAAAATAATTCCTCATATTCCAGTGACCATGATAATACTAATAATGCTGATAATTTGTATACTGAAAAATGTACAAAATTTATTCACGATACTTGTGATCAAACTGGGGGAAATATGTTTTCTAAAATTCATACAAAAATAATTCAGAATTCTTCGCAGAATTCCCATAGTGTTGGTCATATTTCTGAAACAAAAGAAAATATTGTGCATTTAGAAAAATGTATAAAAGCTACTCATGGATTTTCGATAAACTTTTTTAATTCTGGTAGATTCAGTGATAAATCTGATGATAGCTCTGAATCATCTGAAACAGATAGTTCAAATAGTGGGTGCAATAATTCAATAAATTTTGATGCTGATTCTAGTTCTGATAACAGTGATTCTAGTTCTGACAACAGTATAATATTTTGTGAAGATGAAAAGATTAAGAACTGGATCTCAAGTATTGAAATCAAACAAACTTTTAATACAGCTATTAATTCTGATTATTTGGACAGCTCTGATTCTGATGATGACTGTCTTAAAAAGTCAAAAGAAAGAGCAACTTCCATTTGTTCTGAAGATTTCTCATTTGAATTTGGCTCAGTTAACCTTCGGGAAAATTCTGGACCTTCAAAAAAAATTTTACATGATCCATTAATAGCTTTCAGCTCTGAAGGTTACATCAATGCATCCTTTGAAGATGATGATTTTCTGTTTGAAAAGTCAAGTTTTCTCAAAGATATCAATGATAGTTGGAATGATTTAATGAAAAATATTTCTGGAGACCCTCATGAATCAAAAAGGGTATGAAACTATTAAACAGGTACTTTTCGGTTAGCCGGGCACCAGTGATATATGTACATATATAAATATATATGTATATACATATATATAACTGTATATACATTTATATGTGGGTGTATATATATATCACTGGCGTCTGGCTAACTGAAAAGTACCATTAAACAAACATACATTTTATATTTTTTTACGCATACACATTGTACATGTGTTTGTAAAATTTAATTGATTAGCATGTTTTAACTATATTTATAAAGTTATAGTATAACATAATCCCAATCCCTTTATTAACCTTAACCACTATCGGGCTAACAGGGATCGCATTCGGCCTGTAATTCCTACAATTCCTAAAATTTTCTTACAGCCCTAAAATTCTACTAAATTTTTTTTGTTTCCCTAAAATTTGTTTTGATAACTATATTTTTGTTTACAAATGACTGATAAAGTTAGTTTTGTTTTGTATTGTGATCGCCAAAGCTGATTCTTGTTAGGCATTTTCATTGGTTGCTCAAAAGTAAGTGGTAAACAACAACAAAGATATAAAGTATTGTAACTTTTTAAGTGTAATTTAAAACTGCACTTCTTTTACATCATGGTAATGCTGATCTTGAGAAGGGATTTTCTATGAACAATTGTATGCTAAAAGATGGTTTCATGATAAAAAGTTTGAGATTTGTAAAAGATGCTGTTAAAAATTATAGAGGTGTGAGTAAAGTACATATTAAAAGAAGAAAATTAAATGTGAAACTAAATAAAAGCGAAATTTATTTTCTATGATACAATAAAGCATTTTATTTATTTATTATTTTTAAACAATTGAATATTCTTTGTGTTTCATTTAACTATGCCTTTCAGATGTTAAAAATTTAGCATGGAATATATTTACCCTCTTAGTAATTGAAATCGAGAAAGTCCAACTTTTGATGAAGATAATTAAATGTGAAACAAAATAAAATTTCGAAATTTATTTTCTACTGTAATTGTACAATACAGCATATTATGGATATTTCATTGTCATGACAAAAAAATTCAATCAAGAATTTTCAAAGAATTTATGCTGTGTTTCATAAATTAAATTACTTGTATTATAACACAAGTACATTGAAAAATCACTGGGGATGGTCGACATAAATTAGCCCTAAAATATCCCTAAAATTTCATTGTCTAATCCCTAAAATTCCTCCCTAAAATTAAAAAAATGTTTGCTGCACCCCCTGGGCTAAGGCTGTTCTCAAATCCAAAGAAACTACTTTCAGGGACATTTTTTAATTCTTTTTTGTTCGAAAACACATGGAATGGGCAGGTGTTGTTATTCAGAAACTATGTAGTCAAAACAAGATTTTCATTTTTAGGTAAAGGCAGACTTTTCAGAAAACATTATCAAAATCTGTGTTTTGAACCGAATTCCTGATACTTAAGTGCAGGAAAGGGGAAAAGTGTGTCTCATGTGACACGAATCATTTATAACTTGATAAGTAATTTATTTATTTTAAAAAAGGAAAAGTCATTTCAATTCCAAGTCGCTTCAATAGTCAGGCCATCAATTTTATGCCTTTGGATATAAAAGTGTCTCAGAAAGTTTTGCATTGTTGAGCAGGTCATTTGAGAACTACCTTAACAGTTTATTAATCCCTAACAACATAATTCGTTATACACTGATGACATTTTAATGAATTTTGTTAAAAATAACTATCCCATTTAATTAAAAGTTATATTTAAAAGTAAGCAACAAATTTCAAATTTAACATTTGATTTTATTCATTATAAGTGTTTTAACTTTTAAATAGTCTCACAATTTTTATACTCAGTTTGGTCTCAAGACACCACATTTTTAGTGAACAGTGCAAGCATCAGAGTTGTATAATATGGACGCACGCCGAAAATTTTCTGCAAAATTTGGAACTTTGCAGAATTTTTTTTTTTTTAAACCAAAAAATAAAAAATGTTCCCATAAAACATTGTTGACATTATAGACGCTTGCGAAGAGGTCAAAATATTAAGAATTGGATTGTTTCTAAATGCATTGACAAAATAATTGATAAGAATTCAGCTCTTTCTATCATGGATTTTTAGCTTTATTATTATTTTTAACCAAAATAATTATTCTTTAATTAATATTAATTTTAAATGCTAATTATTTTAAACTACTGTTTTCAATTTATATCGTCAAAATAATACAACATGTAATTTTATTAAACATTAAATTAATTTGCAGAAAGTTTTTGACTCAATATTTATGTGCGCAGAAATTTTTTGGTTTTATACAAGTCTGGCAAGCATGTTAACTGTTGTAATCTATATAATGAATTTTAATATATTTAATTTAGTTCAAAAATAATTAAGATTGTAAAAAAGTTACTTAGATTTAAAGAAAAAGAAAAGGTCTACCAGCTGCAGCCACTGGCTGCTAATTAAAAATTTTAATTTTTAGGTTTATTATTTGTTTATATTGTACTATAATTCATTTCTTTACATTTAATTACATTTTAAGTTTAATAAAATGCGACAGGTTGTATCTGTTTTATTATTATTAAAAATAGATATGTTATTTCTTTTTGGTTTGATAAACATAATTCTATTTATTTATTTATTCGTTTTTGTTTTTTTTACTTTGTCATTTAAAGAGTGATAAATAAATTTTATTTTAGCTTCTTTATATAATGTGTTATATATATTGTAGAAGAGATACAGTAAAATGCAGGTTTTGTATAATGGTATTAATCCAGTCTGTGTAGAACTGTAGTCTACATTGAATAATGCAGACCCCATATTATATCTGTTATTAGTAATCAGGTTCATAAAAATAATAATTATAAACATATGTATTTGTTTTAATTTTATATAATTTTAATATGACTGAAAACCTTATAATGCTAGAGCCCTTTACCTTTATTCAATGACTTTTATTCTGTTTTTCAGGGAGAAAATATAGAATATATGTATAGTTTTAAATTTTATGGGAAATCTGAATTAATAAGAACTTGTTTATCTTATCTTGCTCCTTTTATTATTTAACTTTTATTGCTTTATAGAACTTTTATTCAGATAATCTGTTTCTTAAAAATATAACATTTAATTTAAAATATAGATTTATTTTGTTTGATTATGTTTTATACACACAAGGACAAGACTAATAATTTTGTTGTTGATTTCAGGTGTCTTTTGTGCCTTTGCCTGATCTAGTCTCAGTTTTTTCATATGAGCCTGAAGATGATGATTACCGATATAGTCTGTATGTTTTGGACCAGTTACGTTTTCAGAACCGTATTAAAGATTTTGAATCCATCATAGCACCATACTTAACTCTTGAACACCGTGCAAGTATTTACCAAAGAAACTGCCTTCAAGACTAAGAGCTTTTCAAATTCCCCTAACCATAAGAGTTATATTTTCTTTTTTGCCTTTGCATGAAATCATAATTTGTTATATGCTATCTTTAGATAACTTCTTAAATTGGGTTTCTTAGAATGTTTATGCATTACGGTTTTATTGTAAATTTGTAGCCAAGTAAATCACTTTGAAATTTTTTATGAAAATTGTTGTACTTTTAATGCATTTTTCATTTTAATTATTTTTCTTGATATAAAATAAGCAAATAAGAAGCTTGAAGCATCTTCTTTCATATAATATGCTAATATTTTCTGATTTCTGGGAAAACTTTTGAGCATTAACATCCTTTTTCTACTTTAATTACTATATGTTCAGATGAGTGGAATAAATATAAAAATGATTTTTTTTTTGTGACGTACAAATTATTTCTCCATTTTTTTTTTTAAATTAATGATTGATTGTATATATTGTATTTTCCTATGTATATGTTGACTTTCAGTGTTGAATTCAGACACTTTTCTGCGGGAGGGACTTCTGTGACTCCGGGGTGGAAATTGTACTTTTTAACCATTAAAAGCGTAAAATCTCAAATCTTCCGGGAGGACATTTCAATAATCTGGGGGGGCGGGGGGGATGTCTCCCCAGACCACCCCCTGAATTCAACACTGTCGACTTTTTAAACTACCAAACTGCAAAGAAAATTCAGGGATAGACTTTACACTGGATATGAAGTCAGACATTTAACAAGTGTGGTTTGTAGCCATAGCAATAGTTATAAAATAAGGATTGATCTTTTCCTTACTATTATAAATCATAAAATGTATCAAATCCAAAATTAAAAGTTTATTTACTATAATTATTGTCATAAAGACATTGATTTCTGTTTAGAAAAATCATTGCAATATTTTCTTTTTATGATTTTTTACATTTTACCTTTTTTCCCAAAACTTTTATTTTCTTTAAAAAAGTATACTTGCTTTCTTGAGTGAATAAAGGTGTCTGCTTATACACTGAATGAAATACACCATTTCAGGATTAAATTATGGGATCATACTGTACCTAAAAAACATTGTTATTAAATTGTAATTTGTTTTCACAGTTTATTTTGTCTAATTAGACAAATTAACTTATGAAATAATTTCTTCTGCTATGTATATTTTTATTATTATACCTCATAGCAGGGATTTGTATGATTTGAGGTCATAGATTATAAGAATTGGCTGATTAAAAATTTGCAACATTCGCTCTCCCAATCAGAATTTTCTTTCTTTCTTTTTTAGATAGTTAAACTTTCTTCACAGGTGATTTAAGAAATTTTATAATACAGATGAAATTATTCAGAATGCCAAATAGCTCTAATAAGTTTTTTCGTGTGTCTTAAGGTATTCAGTTACTCTAAAAGATTTATAGCCTGAACTATCTATTTCTCAGATCTCATACCTTTGACATTTTTAATTGCTATCTTAATGTTTCATACTATGTTGAAATTTATTTGCAATCCTTAAAGTTGTATTGTCTCTAGCTTCTGTTGCAGTTGTTTCTGTACATTTCTTCTGGTTTATTTTGGAAAACAGAATAACGAATTATAGTATGAAAACTCTGGTATTTAATTGAATGATATGGAATAAATTATAATAAAGTATTATTTGGTGTATTAAATTACCTTTAAACATTAAGAACTTCATTTGAATTACAATAAATTTCAAAGTAAACAGCATTAAAGTAATTACATTTTACAGGGGGTAAAATTCTGTCAATTTAAAAAAAAATTAAAAATCGAATTTATTTTATTTTGTAGTAACCATAAAAAATAAATAATCACTCATCTAATTACTTCTCTCCCAAAAATATCCACTTCCCCTCCTTTGCTCCCTGTCCTTCCAGCACACAAGTTAAAGTATAATACATTTTTTTATTATTATTATTTCTGCCCAATTTGTTATTTTTTAATAAGAAATCCTCAATCACCAAGTACTTCTTTTCAAATTTCTGCCTCTTTTGTCCTCGCAGCAAAAGAGGGATTTTTAAATAGAGTGGGAGGTGCAAAAATTTTCCTCCTGTTTTACACTTTGACTGTTCTCACTCCTGGTTTTAAAAAGAAGTATTAAGTATATTTGTATGCTTATTTCACTCTATATTTTATTTAAAGATAATTTTTGCGCAAGATAAATTTTCTTGATTTTATTTATTTATTTGTTCCATTAAATAGAAAATATGTTGAATTGTGTCTGTGAAGTTATTTTGTTTAACTTTATTTTATGTATGAGATTATTTCTTTTTTGCTTTTTCAATATATTGCATTTAACTTCAGATTCATTTTTGAACTGCAGCAAAATTTCTGTGTACTGATCATATCTGGCAGGTATTTGTAAATGCATATTTTGTGTAAATGGGTTAGTATAATTTTTTACAATATGGTGGCATAGGTCCAATGTCATTGAATGGATTAATTTTTGGTGCTGCAGACTAATGGTGAAAATTCTGCTACTTGGGTTAGAAATTGATTCTACATTTTTTTCTCTTATTTAATAGCAAAAATAAACACACAACTTGAAACTATCATTAAAAATAAAATCATAAATTTTATTTATTTTAGACATTGCTTTGTATTAGTGTGATCAATTTAAAAATCATTATTTCTGTTTTTATATGTATGTTTAGCTGTCAAACGCACAACTCAATTTAAATGATTTGATAGAGACTTATGCTGGTTAAATGTGTGTAATCACTTTAAATTAACTTGTCTATAAGTATATTGTATTCATTTGTTGAGTTTTTATTAAAATAAAAAAATATATATAATTTGTTGCTTTTCTTTTCTATTTATTTAGAATGCATACATTTTTTAAATGTAGACAATTTTTCTAATGGCGGACACCGGTAACCTTTGAAAAAGTACTTAAAAAAACTACTGTTTTTTCTGTTTCAAATGCTGCCTTGCTCATGCTCAGTGCTCAATTAAATAAAACTGCATTATAGTTCTTAGAAATACTTCTCCTAAATATTTTAAAGTGGTGGGCATGATAGAAAATTTAGTAATTAAACTATCAACTTCCAATCTAGAGTGAAGCTACACAGGGTTCCCAGCGACATAGAAAATCTGGAAAGTCAGGGAAATTTTAACATACAGGCATCCCCCGACTTACGTAAATTCGCAGTTACGTAAAAAAAATTCTGAAAATTATATTTATGAACTCACTAGTGCATTTGATACGCGTTTGCATACTTTTGATAATTATTTCACAAATAAAATATGTAGATAAAAACTATAACTATAATAATATAGTTCTATATATTAGAGAGAGTTATGTTTTTGTTGAGGATATACAAATTAAAATGAGGCAAAAAAAAAGTTCATGTTTAACCGTTATCATTATAATAGCTGAATCCCAACCAGAATAAAACTTAATTTTAAAGTTTCGATACAGAGGGACGAGTGTATATTTTTTATTCGAAATTTACTTGCGAAAATTGGAATAGGTTGGTTTCTAAGACAACAGTCAGTCCTCTTTAATTATTTCTTATTTTAATAGTTGTTTGAAGTAATCTCAGAATTGTTATAAATCACTCCATCAATGTTAAATTTATAAATCCCAAATTCCACAAGATATTTTTTATTTGAAAAGTGTTTTTTCCAGTTTACCTTTATATTTTTTCATGCTTGTATAATTTATATCCGAGTAAATACTGCTGCATAATGCTTTATTTAAAAATTAATACTATGTAAATAATCTATATATATATATTATAAATATTGCAGTTTTTTACAGAATTTTACCTAAGCAAATTGCATATTCGACTTACGTAAAATTCGAGTTATGTAAAACTGAGGAACGCATTAATTACGTAAGTCGGGGGATGCCTGTATATAAGAAAAGTCAGGGAATTTACAAATATTTTCTAAAAAGTCTGGTGAAAAAAATGTAAAAGATTTGGAAGATTAAAATTTCTCATAAAACATTTGAACTCAGTAATATGGGGATAGGAACTTTGATTTCCCATTATTATTCATCAAAAATGTTAAATCTCAGCAAAAACCAATTATAAAGTTTTTTGCAGAAAATTCTGATAACACATGCAACCAAACTTCTCCAATATTTGAAGTTTCTGAAGCAGGCTTGAATTTGTTTAAATTTTAGTGAAAGTGCTTCAGTTTCTTTGACAGGTGTTTAATTTTTCATTTCAAATGTTAAAATTAAAATAGAGATGCTAAGTGGAAAGAAAAAAAACATATGTTAAGTAATCCAGAAAAATGTTTTCATGAGATCATTTTTGCTTTGGAAAGTCAGAATACTGTGCATTTGTACTTTGTTCCCTTCGACCTGCCTTCTAGGATTAAGTTGACTCTTGTCGGCTGCAAGACCAAAAAATTCCTCCAAATGCTAACGGAGAAAACCATAGTATGGACAAAAGTTTTTTATATTTTTAGACTTTCTCATAACATTTCACATTCAAGACTTTGCTACTGTATGGCATTCATTTGAAAACTGGCAAAGGTGAAGTTTTTTTGCATTTGCTAATTTGACATTGTTCAAACAATATAATATTTTATAGAATTTCATTTTCCAATTTTCTTGAAAGGTACTTGAAATTTGGGTAGCTAAGTCCTTGAATTTTCTCCTGGGAAAAGAGTATGAAACCTGTTGTTATGATACAAATTTCTGAATTTATTTTTTTTATGCTGCTTGTTATTATTTTATGTTAATTTTATAAAAATCTATCTAAAACTTTTGAAATACATTATTTTTAAATTAATATTTTTTTAGAGATTTAATTATTATAACAAAGCAGACTTTGCAGCCCATTTGGTCCTGGAATTTCTTGAGATTTGGTCAGGAAAATTGTCAGACTTGTTTTGCTGAGTAGTCTGCTACATGATACATGTACTTATCTTGTGAGCCATTAGATTTGTATTTTTAATGCCTTTTTTTGACAAAAGTGGCTTTTAAGAAAACCTTTTGTATAAAATTCCACTTTAAAAATTAAAAAAAAAAAAAAAAAATCGGGAAATATTAATCCTTTGCTGGATTTCTGCATTCAGTTTAAAATTTTGAAACTCTTGTTTTGTTTGTTTCAGAACAACTATTAGTCAACTATAAATCTTTTTATAGCCCGGAGTTTCCTGATGTTCAAATTAATTATATTTTTAGGGAATTTGTTGTTTAATCTAATCGTTGTTGCCCTTTCAAAGTAAATTCTCAATTCCCCCCCCCCCCCCCCAAAAAAAAAACCCTACAGAAATGGTCATAAATTAATGGGCATTGCACTTGCACCGCCCTTAATAGAGAAATTTTTCTATAATTCAGCAAAAATTCTCAATTTTCATGTATTTTTGAAGTTGCCAAAATATTATTATGCACCTTGGAATAGTACATCAAATAATCTCAATCTCACGTCTATTTCAATTATGAGCTCAAATTCTGAAAATTTCCATTTAGAAATTTAGTGCTATATTAAGTCACTCACCAAAGACATAATTCCTGCTGTCAATCAACCAGCACTATGAGCCTGAAAATTTGCAAAACTTTTCCAGCCATTGTACCAATCAATCTCGTCCTTGATTTTAAAAGGAAATATATGTCAACCAATGTAGGGGAGCAATTTCTGACTTTTTTTACTAGTAATAATTACCTCTTTCCCAAGTAAACTCTTATCTTAACTTCACTATATGATTTAGGAGATAGTACCTGATCTCTTCTGTGATTGTATTTATGGTTTACCTTAACTTCAAGTACAACATGCCTTTTACTTTTCTTAAACATAACATGATATTTTATAATTATAAACTAAAATAATTTTCATGAATCCACTGATTAAAATTTCAGATGTATTTGGATCCCAAATAATAGATTTCAGATTTTTTTCTTCTTGCCCATAAATATATTTTCATAAAACATGAATTGGACACAATTTTAAAATAAGTTTTAAGGGCATTAAAACTACAAAATAGCGTTATAATTAACATTAATTGAGACTGTGTTATTCTATCAGTCTTTGTGAGATACAGAAATAACTTTCTGGATTTAAAAAAGAAAGTATTTGAAGGAAATCAGGAAAGATATATTGATGCAGGCGCAGGGTGACTAAATCCTTGGTTGAATAGCATTATCTTAATGCTGATATATTTATTTATAGAGCTTTAGTATAAATTTCTTATTCATCAAATTAGCAAAAGCCGCATTTTTTTTTCTTTTATGTATTTCTTGAATGTGAAAACAAACTTACTTGTAGCGAATCAGTTTTTAAAAAATTGGTTACAGAAATAAGATTTCTAAAGGCAGAGGTCTTGGGATCGTTTCAGAAGAATTGTAAATCTACAAATGCATGTAAACTACTTTAAATAAAAATTTTTGGTATCCACATAGGAACCAATGCAGATTGCCAAAACAAGAGTGTGCAAATGTTTCCTATTAAAAATGAAAAAAAATCTACTAAAATGACAAACAAACAAAAGTTGTGAAATCCTATTGTTGTTTGATCCAGGGCTGCCATTTGCGACTATTTCCAGCTTCAGGCGACTGTGGTGACTATTTTAAACTAAAAACCATTAAAGAGCTACTATTTTAACGAAAATGAGAAAAAAAGCAACTTTTCCGATTCCAGCGACGATTTTTCCACCGTTGTTTGCCGAGATTCGCAATTTTTTCTTCGACGAATTGGTAAAATTTGCGATTTTTTCCGTGATCGAATGACTAAAATAGCTATTTCTTTCCGAGATCTTTAATGAAATTCGCGATATTTTTCTACGATCGTTGGAGGAGGTTTTGCGATCGATTGTTAATTTTGCGCTTTCAAGTTTGTTTGTTTTTTTCCCGCGATCCTTTGCCAAATTTCGCGATTTTTATTATTTTTTTTTCAACGGATTGACGAAATTATTTTTTTTTTCTTTGGCGACCATTTGTCGAAATTCGCGATATATATTTTTCCGCGACTGATTGGTGAAATTCCCTATTTGTTGTTTCAAAGATCGATCTTTTGACGAAATTCGCTATTCTTTTCCACGATCGACTAACGAAATTCTTAATTTTTTGCACGATTATTTGACGAAATTCTTAATTTTTTGCACGATTATTTGACGAAATTCGCGCTTTTTTTGTCTGGGATCGTTAGACGAAATTTGCAATATTTTGTGCATTCTTTTGACGAAATTTGCAATATTTTGTGCATTCTTTTGACGAAATTTGCCATGCTTTTAACGCGACCTAATGACAAAAATCAGCATTTGTTTCCGCGATCTTGCATAAAATTTTAGATGTTTTTCTGCGGTCGTTTGAAGAGATTCGAGATTTTTTCCGCGACTAATTGGTAAAATTCGCGATTTTTTCCTCCGATCGATTGACGAAAATAGCTATTTCTTTTCACGACCTTTGAAATTCGCTATATTCTTCTATGCTCCTTGAAGCGATTTTTCCTGCGGGCCATGCTGTATTAATTATTTTTGTTAAAATATCTTATTTTGAATAAGATGTTTAGAGAGATAAAATTAAGTGCATATAACTCACATTTAGAACAAAATTTGAATGAATTTTAGAATTACTTATTTATAATTACCTTTTAGAATATTTTATTGTTCGGGGAAATGTTGCAGTATATATTCCCTTCAACTTCATGAATTTTATAGTGCTGCCATCTAACGACGTTTAACAAAACGATTTAAAAATTTCAAAACTACAATAAAATCAACTTATCGAAATATAAAAATTCTATATTAAACAACACTGTCTAAAAATTCCTTATTTATTAGTAAAATTGTAAGACTATTTTTGATTCCCTTTTGACCCGAAATGAATAATAAAGATGAGGAATTAATAAGTAAAAAGCCGTTTCGTCATTCTGTAATGTAAGGTTTTCTATATATGCTGTGTTTGACATTAAAGAGATGATAGGGGTGCCTAGTCAGGTGAGGGTCTCGTCACCTGATCAAGGTTCTAAATTACGAGACCTATTAAATCTGTCAATTCAACAAAGTTAAACAGAAACCTTGAACCGGCAAACAAAGATAACGGTAGCAAATCACAAGAGAGCAAGCACAGCAGCGATGTGAACAAATCAATAGTCAGGTGGATCACAGCCATGCTGTGATCAGGCGATTTCCGCCCCGCACCCAGGTACTAACCCGTTAAGCTAGGCATTCATGCCGGGCAGGTAGGGGCCTGGTTAGCGGTATAAAAAAAAAAAAAAAAAAAAAAAAAAAAAAGATGATAGATCTTGGTCTACCTTGTATATTCTTAGATACATTTGATCTAGATTATAGGTAATGTTCTATCTTTTATTTTTCCTTTTAGGATTGATATCAGGTATCATTCATTTTAGTGGATTTTGCATCTGTATAAAATACAGGGATGTAAGCAGAAATCGTGAGGTCCGGTACAGACTAATACTATGGACCTCCATACAATGCATATATTGTGTATGACAGAGGTAATCGTATGTTCCTGAAATTATTTTCTCTACTTAAAAAGTGGTTATGATCTACCTGTAAAGTTATTGTTATCGCACATAATGCAAAAATCCAGAATTTAAAAAATTTATATCAAATTAATAAGTGAAGCGATATAGTTACAGAGCAATCAAAACACATAAAGTATATGTTTAAGGAAAGATTTATTAATTCGAAATTTGCTATTTTAAATTCTTTATAAAGCTTACATAGTCAGATGTACTATATGTTGATAAAAATAATCGTAATAAATTGTCAGCATGTAAATTAATGTAAGTAAAGAAAAATTCTGCGTCTTTGTTAGTCACCGAAATAAAAAGGCTATTCAGGGGAGTCCGTTTTTTTAGTAGCCCTAACCGCGACCAGTTTTGTCAGTTAGATCACTACTTCCCGGAGGTAGCGGTTGGATGCGGTTTTAGGTAGATTTCGTAAGAAATACTACCTATTACATTCTCACCTAAGTTGGAAATTTTGAAAAATTTTTGCAGATCTACGCCGATCATGACTCCCAGAACCCAAAAACACCCCCAGTTCAAAACTTTATATATATATATATATATATGTCACTTTTTTCTGACCACGATAACTGGAAAAATTCTGCATAAATCTCTTCCAAACTGATACATAAAATCAAGGGTCATAAAATCTCGGTCAAGTTCGTTAATGGGCAAAATCGAACCAAGGGGGGGGGGGGGGGGGCTTTTTGTGAAAACAGAAAAATCCTCATAATTTCTTTGTTATTGTACGAATCGAATCCGTTTAAAGTTATTATTACTTCTAGGAAAAGGGCCGAAAATGTATGTATGACAGATTTTTGATATAATTAAAAATGGCCCCAAGGGGGGGGGGGGGGGTTAGAAGAAAAAAAATCATAGCTTCGTCAATTCAGAAGATATCAAATCCGCGTAAATTTATTATTAATCCTCTTAGTATTATCTAAAACTTTTATATTGACAAGTTTTTTATAGTGCCAACCGTTATAGCAAAAAAAAAAAAAAAAATTAAAAACAAAACAAATCCCTGCCGGCTCCGCCTGCAAACAAGTTATTTTTCGAGGTAGGCGGTTCCAACTCCCGCATCTTTTCGAAACTGATACATAAAATCAAGGGTCATAAAATCTCGGTCAAGTTCGTTAATGGGCAAAATCGAACGAAGGGGGGGGGGAAATGGGGGGTGCTTTTTTGTGAAAACAGAAAAATCCTCATAATTTCTTTATTATTATACGTATCGAATCCGTTTAAAGTTATTAATACTTCTAGGAAAAGGGCCGAAAATGTATGTATGACAGATTTTTGATATAATTAAAAATGGCCCCAAGGGGGGGGGGGGGAAAGGGGGGGTTTTAGGAGAAAAAAAATCATAACTTCGTCAATTCACAAGATATCAAATCCGCGTAAATTTATTATTAATCCTCTTAGTATTATCTAAAACTTTTATATTGACAAGTTTTTTATAGGACCAACCGTTATAGCAAAAAAAAATTAAAAACAAAAAAATCCCTGCCGGCTCCGCCTGCAAACAAGTTATTTTTCGAAGTAGGCGGTTCCAACTCCCGCATCTTTTCAAAACTGATACATAAAATCAAGGGACATAAAATCTCGGTCAAGTTCGTTAATGTTCAAAATCAAACCAAGGGGGGGGGGGGGGGGGGGCTTTTTATGAAAACAGAAAAAAAACCCCATAATTTCTTAATTATGATACGTATCGAATCCGTTTGAAGTTATTATTACTTCTAGGAACAGGGCCAAAAACTTATGTATGACAAATTTTTGATATAATTAAAAATTGCCTTAAGGGGGGGAGGGAAGGGGGGTTTTAGAAGAAAAAAATTCATAACTTCGTCAATTCCCAATATTTCAAATCCGCTTAAATATATTATAAATTCTCTTACTATTATCTAAAACGTTTATATTGACATGTTTTTTATAGGACCAACTCTTATAGCAAAAAAAAAAAAAAAAAAAAAAAAAAAAAAAAAATCCTTGCTGGCTCCGCCTGCAAACAAGTTTCGTTTCGAAGTAGGCGGTTCCAACTGCAGCATCATTGCAAAAAGGTCATTTCTTCCGCAATTCCCGACAAACAGGCACCCCACGTTCTGCGTCTTCGAAATCTACCTGTGCCTGTAGGCCGAACCGTCAGGGATTTTTTTTAATTCAGATTGCTTGATTACTACCACTTTAAAGCTTATTATTACTACATTTCAAAAAAGGGGTAGCAATCAAGCAATTGGAATAAAACTAAAACCCGCCCAACTGGCAACACTGATTGCAACATCTCATTAGAGCTTTTTGTTGCGATGGAGAATGAATGAACATGCACGATTTGTCTCTCATATTCACTTTGCATTTTACTCGTGCCATGATCGAAATAATGAGTTTTTGTAACTAGCTGTTCGCGATTGACTGATATCACTGATCTATGAAATCTGCACACTGAGAATTTTCTTTTGATCTCTTTGCCCAATCCGTTATCTGTTACAGCATGTTATGTAAAGGTTTAACAAAAGCAAATAAATCTACCCTATATATATAAAATCCTAACGAAACGAATTTGTGAAACGATTTTATGAAACGACTGATTATGTTTCAGGGCTATTTTTAATAATTTTAATGACATTTCTGTAATGATGGCAACTAATTACTCAGTTTTTTTTGTGACAAAAAAGGGAAAAAAATTGAAAAGGATCCCGATAGGGATTATTGATTTCTTTTTATTCGTCATTTTCAAATTGAAATTGAATTTATATTTTATTTCAATCGATAATAAAGACAAAATTGTGATTAAATTATGTTTTTCAGGAAAATTTGAAAAAAAATCACATTTTTATCGTCAGGATTCAATCGTCTGTCAGCATTTAATTTAATTTATAAACTGAAAATATTTTGAATAAATTCGTCCAAATGACGTCATTTATAAGCAAAAGAAAGGGGGGAAAGGGAATTAATAGTAATTATTATTTATTGATATCATTTTGTTATTTTTTTGTAAAATTTAATTAAACGAATTTATAAAATCACTAATTCGGATATTTGAAACGAATATATAAAATAATAATTGTCCAACTGAACGGAAGGAGAATAAAAAAAAAACGTCAAGACCCTTATATTAGAAAAGCACCAAAAGTTCATTGGTTTTTTTTTCCATAACTTTTGGCAACAAATCTATGTATATTAACGAATCTATCCGGGGCCTCCGAGATGTCGCTGTGTGTCCTACACCGGGCCTGCTACAAGTATTAGTGACGTCACAGTAGTGATCCACTTTGGTCAAAGTATCGCAGCAGAAAGATGTAATAAAAAGAGCATTTTCGCTCTTATAATTTGTGATTACATAAATAATATTAAATTTCATAATCGTGAAATAAAAGGGAATTAATATACTTGTTTTATTAAAGGAAATTAAAAGTTTTAAATTAAAAAAATGCTAAGATTAATACATCAGATTGAACCCATTGACTTACCTTTTCCTAAACACATTATTTTACAATAAATATACGTACAAAAAATATAATAAATCTACCAAAAACTTTACAAAATCAATCCCATTCCTCCCTTTTACAACTACATACCATAATTTAACCATCAAAACACAATAAATGTCAATTTAAATACAGAAATCGACATTTTTTAACTATAGAGACCTTGGCACTTTTTTTTAACGCTTTGGCGTAATCCGGGCTTCAGAAAGTTAGATATGTTTTAAAATTATATACACAATTATGAAAACAAACCTAATGTACTTTTATGTTTATTTATATATGTATAAAATTATTTATATATACAATTCTGTTCTACCTGCATATAAAAAGAGATAAATGGCTTCTTTATATTAAATAAATTATATAAATATTGAAAAAAAAAAAATACTTATTTATATGAAACTACGAATAGGTTGCCAGAAAATATTTTACAACTTTCCTTCTCTCGCCATAAGCCTTTTTCGGTACTTTTCGGTTAGCCGGGCGCCAGTGATACATGCACATATATAAATATATATATTAATTCATACATATTGTGTGTAGATATGTGTATATATATATATATATGTGTGTGTGTGTGTGTGTGTGTGTGTAGATATATGTGTATATATATGTGTGTGTATATATGTATATATATCACTGGCGCCCGGCTAACCGAAAAGTACCCAATTTTCTATCTTGACTTTGTAACTGATTTGTAATATTTTAAAAATTGTCTATTTATTGTACTTGGGTCTAGGACATAATAACCACTCAAAATAACTTATCAAAAGATTTATTTTCATATATTTGTACACTTAAGTTAGCTAAAATGTTAAATTGAACTACGTAGAATTACTAAGTTGTGTAAATCAGTTACTTTTAATTTTATAAACAAAGCACATCACTCACTTCTAACTAAATGTATCCAGATATTAGTCAATTTATTACAGTATTTCTTTCAAAATCATTTTTTAAACTGTTTATCGTCTGCTTCTTTTATTTATTTATTTTTTTTCTAAAGATCATTTGACTCTTTTCGATTTGGAAGTACAAATTCAATCAAATATGCCAGATTATTTCCATTACAGTAGGCTAGACATTTGTTGTTAGGTTTTTTTTCTCTGCACAAGTTTAATACCATCATATTAATTCTAGCTTCACGAATTATAAAAAGTATATGGAAACATTTAATGCAAACCACTTCTGTTGAATTGTAAAAATAATTATCACAAGGTAATTTTCGTAGCTAAAATTTCTTCTTTTCATTATCAGTAGCGAATTTGAAGACTTAGATTAGAAACTAGGAGCACAACATTTTCTTCTCTTTATTTTATAGATATAATCTACACTTTCTTTAATAATTATAATCAATAATTATTGATAGCATTATAATCTAAATACACTGAAAAATATTATTAATTACTATATAAAACAACCAGAGGGTCCGTGCGAAGATTTCGCACTGAAATCTAATATTTTTTAGGTACTTCTCTATTATCCCGTCGACCACTTTTCATAACAAAAAACTACCGCCAAACTGTAAGTTTAACGCCAAAAATGCAGTCCCATTTACTTGATGTCAGAATCATTATGCATGTTTTTTACGTCATCTAGTGGTTTTACATTCGACATTTGCGTGTATTTTTCATTATGTTTTACTGATTTAGTAGTTATTTTATTAATTAAAATAACAATTGTGTCCTTAAATTCTTATATTTTATTTATTTTTTGATATTCCAATGGCAACGTTCTCCCGTTTATTTGGCGATAGTTTTTTGTTATGAAAAGTGGTCGACGGGATAATAGAGAAGTATCACTTTTATCAATATGTAATATTTATTAGATGCAGGTTTAAACTTATAAAGAAAAAGCAAGGATAAAAATATCTGCAAACAACATTTAGTTGTGAGTCAAGCAAGAATATCATCTAATTTATTCCATCAAAGTTAGACTAAAAACTGATCCAAGATTGCTAAAGGCACGTGCGAGAAAAAAAAAAATTAACAATCGTATTTTGACTGCTTTAGAGGACGACGTCATCCGCTTCGGGAAAACCATGGGATTTAGAAATATAAACATTTCAATTTCAATTTCGCTTTTTAATCATAAGTATAAAATAAACCCGTGCGGTGTTTTTTATAATAATTGCTATGAGCATCATATAATGTGGTATTTTATTTTTTTGGCAACAATAATTTCAGGAAAACCTTTCATTTCTTTCATGAAAACAATGCCGATTTAATTTTTTAATTTCAGCAAATTTTAATAAAAAACATGTTTTAACGAATTGTTAAGTGGGCTATGTCAGAAGCCTGTTCTAAAACCTTTCATATGGTATCTCATTCGTTGTTCTGCGTTTCATATTTTCTGAGTAAAAGGGATGTTGACAGGAGAAATAATATATAAGGATAAATAAAATCAAAATACTGTCGTAAACAATCCGTACAAACGAACAAAGTACATGAAAATTTTTAAGTTATTATGGATCACTGTTTTGACGTCAGCAGGTTGTGACGTCACCTGTAGCAGGCCCGGTGTAGGACACACAGCGACATCTCGGAGCCCCCGGTCCTACACCGGGCTGCATATTAGCAAACCATACATTGATTCATGTACAGAGAAAAATAGACCAATCACCTGGCGCTCTGGCGTTTCAAAACTCCGCCCCTTGCTTCGCTGGCGCGTGGCGTGGCGTGGAACGGAACGGAAAGTTGATGTTTGGTTAGCCTAAGAAGGAAATTTTTATTTTTGTTGACAAATTAATTATCTTTTCAAGGATCGATTGATATTTACTATTAATGATTTACCCCATTCTTTTAAGAATGAAATTATCAAGATTAATGATGACTCATCTATAATAAGAATGAAAACTAATACTAGTTTGAATGTGAGAATATCTCAACCAAATTGAAGTAAAATGTTTGCTGGTAATATAACATGTTTATAATGTAGTCTAATTAGGGTTTTTCTGTTCATTAGATGTAAGTAATATTATTTTAAATAAAAATGCTCTCTTGCACCAACACATGGTTTAAAACAAATATTAGCTTTTGCTGTTTTTCAGTCTCAATAAAATCTGGTAACTGCGGAACCTGAATAACATTAGGACAGTTAAATTTTGCCCAAATTCTTAAACAAGTTGTTTACAATACAGCATCGATAATCAATCTGTATTATATTAGTTTGTTTATGAAATATTAGAATAAGATTATTTCAATATTAATACATTTCGAATGTAAAGTATTAATTTAAAACATATTTTCTTGGAAATAACAGTATGTAATCAAATTATAAGGTCAGTATATGTTTAACTCATGAATTCACAAACGATGTCTTTAATCAAAACAACTCAATCTTAAATTTAGTCTTTAAATTATGTTATTTTAAAATTTTATCTATGTTGCTTCACCTACTGTGATTAATTACAGTGATTGCTTTTATTATTCACTTACAGTTTATTAAATAATAACTTTTGCTTATTCAGAACCCTTGTACCTTTTCCCCATTTATGTGTTTGTTTCCTGATTTCTGCTCTTTATGCACCTGTTAAAGGACAAAATTTGCACTTTAAAGTTTTTTTATTTTCTGAATTAATTTATTATATTCTTAATTATTATTATATTTTAACTTAAATTGAAAAGAAGTAATTACAACAAAATATATATTTTTATACATTTTTTACTGAATTCAAAATACAGGGATGACCACCACCTCAGGAAACCTGAATTCAAAATACCATGATATTCAAAAAGTATAGTATAAGATTATAAATTATGGATTCTTATCAAATTAAAGTAAATCTTGAGGGGATCGTATCTGATGGCCCGGTGAACTCTTATGGTGTCTTAGAGCCTTCATATTTGATAGCCTTAGCATTATGGGCAGTTCACCAGGACAATGTAAGCAGCGTGAAAATGGAACCTGTTTATAATGGAATGTTACCTGCTTAAAGTAGAGAACTGGGGCGTAGCGAGCGGGGGGGCAAGGGGGGCAGCTGGCCCCCCAATGTTTGGTAAAAGGATTCAGTCGGCTTATCAGCAGCTTTAATTAGTGTCTCTGTAGTATGTCAGTACGCCGATTAAAAAAAACAATTCGGAAAAATTCTGGTTGGCAGGACTTTAAGTCTTCAGAATGCATTTCACTACACCGTTACAATCATATGTGGCAAAAGCCAGTCGGTCTGTCAATAGATAGGTTATGAGTAAAAAAAGTAATGGTTTCAATAGATCTATCTGGTCAGCCGGTATGAAAGTCACGTGTTCTGTCACATTTTCGAATCACATAAATAGCTAGTCGGCCTACCCACTGAAAAAAAAAATATGTATAAATCTTGTCTGCAGAGCCGGAAATGTTGGACATAGACTATACCTTACCCACACATGGAAAAGTTAAGTCGGCCGTCGATACATAGGCCAATAGGGGGGAAAAAATGAATCAGATCTATTGATTTGAAAATATCAGAAATTTGTCCTACATTAAGACTCGCAACTTACATAGATAAAAACTATCAATATAAACTAGGTCGACCGAATGCGAAAGTCGCTTAAGAAAATTCAAGAAATTTTATACTTGATACATAGTACGTTCTAGCAATGATATGATGTTTATAACCTTTGGAACTGTTTTAGGAACGTTTGGAAAATAAAAACGAAGAATTTTTAAAACTATTTAAAAAAAGAAAATGAATAAATTTAAAAAATATCCGTGCATTTAACATTTAATGCCTAAAAAACTTCTACCTTTTTTTTTTTTTTTTTTTTTTTTTTTGATAAAACTAAAACTAAATTTATATGATTGTGCCAACATAACATAATTACATCATTTTCACTGATTTTTCACTTGTTATTATAAAAATTAGAATTGGAGCCTTTATTAATTACTTAATATTTATTGTATACCCTGATTATCGTAATTTCCGGCGTATAATCCGCGGATCAAACAATTATGTTTCGACCCAGAAATTTTATTTAATATAATGGAACATACTAGATCGCTGTAAATATTTTACTTCAATTATTAAATAAAATTTCTGGATCTAAACATAATTGTTGATCCGCGGATTATACGCCAGAAATTACGGTACATGTTAGCGATTACTTTTTTTAAAAACTAAATCATACGTAAGAGGAATTATTTTTTTAAATAAAGAATTCAGAAAGTAGAGGATTTCAGGAAAAATTAAATTATTAAAAGTAGTTTTATGGTAAAAAAAAAAAAAAAAAAAAAAAAAACTTGAAGCAATTGCGGAGCATTAACACGTTTGCACTTAAAACAATATAAATAGGCCCGTAACTACCGCCGGGGCACAGCCCCGGGGCCCCAAACTGATGGTTAAAAAATTATTGTATTTTAATATCTAATCTAACTTCCTATAAAATACCCAGTACCTAGCTAAAAGTTAATAATAAACAAATCCATCAAAGTGCTAGAGTAAATCTTTTTGCGTGTCCGTTCAAATACTCCATACGCTTCGCATGCAAAAGCATCTCTAGAGCAGACAGCAGAATGTCGAGTCGAATGTGTAATGTCGCGCCAGGTGTCTGCCGAGTGATGAGTCAAGTGCAGGCTAGGACGACGTGCAGTGAGGTAGTGCTATTCATGATGAGTCATTCGTTTATTAACTGCTCATCAATATCGGACTATCAGAGCAGTTGAGAGTCACATAGTAGTGATAGTACGATAGTTTATTACTTAACCCCTTCGTGAAGAGCGTCTTTTATGGAATTTTTAATCTTTTACCACCGGTTTTTCAAAACAGAAATTTTCGCCTAATTGAATCGCAGAAATACTGTCATTAAATAAGGCAAAGCTTACAACAAGAACGAAAAATCATGCGTCAAGCATAGATTATGTAACACTTTCCAACGCTTCCAAAATAATTTTACAAATCATACCGTTTAATAAGATAAAAGATAACATCTAAGTAATCCAAATACTTTTCATCAGCCCTGTATAGGATCTATAGATTTGTATATATACTACATAGGATGCTAAATTTTAGTTCAGTTAGGAAACGCGTAGCACAGTTTAAAATTCTCCGTCTGGAGTTAAATAATACGGAAATGTGTTCGCGAACTTTTGTGCTTCCCTGTATAGGATCTACAGAATTTATACACACCACGTAATAGACAAAAAGCGAGTTAAAATTAAAATCGCGTTCAGTAACTTAAAACGCACTTCCAGGAATTATTGTTAACAGACAGTAGAGAATTCTTTTGTGTGTCCCTGTAAATGAACGATGACTGCTATACACACAATATTCTGTAGTAAGCCTCTTGTAATGCACCTTATATAAATTTCAATGCGTTTAAAATAGGGAAACATTATTTAAATAAACCGCAGACGATTTTTCTCCATAGACGTAATGTAACGGAATTCTTTTGACTGTCCCTGTAAAGTAACTATAAGTGCTATGCACACACTATTCCATATTAAGCTTCTTCTAATGCACCTTAGTGATATATATAAATTTCAATGCGTTTAAAATAGTGAAACATTATTTAAATAAACCTCAAGTGATTTTTCCCCATAGACCGCAATGTAATGGAATTCTTTTGAGTGTCCCTGTAAAAAAAGTATAAGTGCTACACACTTCCGTTGAAATAGGGTACATGCTATAGATAACGACTATAACATATAAAAATTGCAGAGCAATCCGAGCATATTTGCGGGAGTTAGAGCACGGCCAGACGGCCAGACGGCAGACGGCAGACGGCCAGACGGCAGACGGCCAGACGGCCATACGGCCAGACAAACCGAAGTCATAAACACTTTTCAACTAGGTTGGAAAGTGTTAATAAAAATAAACTGGTGGGAATAATCGAGGATCGAGGATTCTGAGCATCTTATGCGTCACGTATACGTGTCGCTCGTCCCCAAGGGGTTAATCTTACTTTGCTTGCGTTGAGATAATAGTTTATATTATGAAACGAATTCGGCACCAGCCAAGTGGAAATAAAAAAAAAGACAGACTCTAAAAAGAAGAAACTTGGAGGCTGCAAAAAGTTCGAAGAAGTTGTCAACATGGCTGGACAGTGGAAACCACTCGACAGAGAATGGTGATAAGAAAGGTATGAATGGATTGCTTTATTCAGTGTGATGTGTAATTCATGTAAAAATAGTACAGTCAAACTTGAATAATTCGAACGTGTGTAATTCGAAATCGTGGATAGTTTAAATGTTTCTGTCGGTCCCTTGACATTCTTATAAAACACAATCAGTGGTGGATTAAACACTCAAGAGGCTCCAGGGGCAATTAAATTTTGAGGCCCCTCCAAATATTTTCAATACCCCTATAGTGTACATTTTTTAGTTTTACAATTAGAATTACTGAAAGTGTACGTTGTTAATTCCATACGATATTATCTCTAATTGGAATATAAAGTTCAAATTAATTTCTATCGCATGCTAATAAAATATTGAAAGTACTTCCCATTCATTACATTATCATAATTTTTAGAACTAAGAGATCACATTTTTATTTAGCTTTTATTTTGAAAATCACTACGTTCTATTTACTAAACTATCACTTCATTATATCATTCTAAACAAATGTGTTTTTCACAAATATAACTGTAGGATTTTTTCTTATGAATACATATTTTTTTTTTGCAGTAAAGTTCTTGGTAAATCATTTAAATAATTACTGAGTTATATCAAAGAAACATTTTAGTAATACAAAATCATATATTTTATTTTTAACTATCAATTATAATTAATCAGTTAAAATTAATTGTAAAAACTATTAATTAAGAAATAATGCGACAGATTGACTATTTTACATTAGTCGGATTTGAAACATTTTTGAGTCGGCCAATCTTGCCTTTTGCCCCCCCAAAAATTTTCTTTCGCTACGGCCCTGGTAGAGAATTTCATGGCCGAGTGAAAGGAAGAAATGCTGATGTGGAAGCCTGCCTAAAATAGAACTTTTCTTCTGGTCCCACTCAGGAAATTCTGTAATTTGGCAATTATCTATAATTTATAAACTTATAGTACTATGTTTTTGAAGTTTGATGTATTTTGAATTTACAAATTGGAAATAGTAAACATTTAAAATTTTAGACGACATGAAAAAAAAATGTTAATGTTTGAAAAATAAATTTTATTAATTGCAGAAATTTAAAATAGGTGCAAATTGGAAATTTTTTCATTCTTTACAGTTTAATTTCCTTGACTATTTATAATATTTGGCTAGAATTCACACTTTATTTTGTTTGAGTTTTATCAAAGTTGCTATATAAATTAAATATCAAATTTTACTTCTCAAAAGTAAAAATTAATGCAGTATTAATTTTCATAAAGGATGTTTGGTGTCTGCATCCAAAATAAATCTTTTCTGAATGAAATCAGAACCAGTATATATTTGGATAATTTAGAGAGGTTAACAACCAGGCACAATCTCATCGATTCCAGCTTTACCTTTTCACGTGTCTAAATTAGAAACAGTGCTTTGATTTTGATATAAAATGTTTTGTTTATGGTATTATTATTATTATTATTATTTTTCATGGGGAGGGGTATTTTAAAAAAAGTGAAATGCATGTATTTTAAATCTAATTTATAAAATATATGTATTTTAAATGAAAGTTATGTATCCTAAATGAAATTAGTGAAAGGTTTATATTTTAAAATAAATGGATGCAATACAAATGATGGTGATGGGAGCAATATTTGATAATTTATCACCTGTGCCTAGCTAACATAAAAGTACGTACCTATGTTTGTATATAAACTAATGTTTCACTTTGAAATTTTATTTTCCAAAAGTACTTGAATGAAATACAGTTTTATTTGATTAAAAAAACCCAGCACTGTAGGTAAAATGGATGTCTACCTGTGCAACAAATTTTTCAATCCTCTAATTACATTCATTTTATTACTTTTATCATGTTCACAGTTGGTGGATGAGGGTTGTTAGAGACTCGGGTGAATGAGGGCTCCTTTTATCAGTGAGTAGTCCTTATTTACAAAATTTAATCATGTTTATTTATTAAAATATTTAAATTAATCCCAAAACAAACATACACACAAAAGACTGTAGAATCAGAAATTGTAAAATATGCAGGAAATGGGAACTATATTATTAAATAATCACTTTTTAAATATTTTTTTTCAAAACTTTTTTAATTTAAAAGGTATAAAATTTAAAACTACTTCCAAGAAAATATTCTTTGTGTTCACTTCACAATAAAAAGAATTTAATAAACAGCAAAATAGTTAAAAAATGAAATTAAAATGTTTTAATGTAAATTCATTGGAGGAATTATGAAAATTTGAAGTTTCGATATTTTGTCAAAATGTAAAAGGTGGTTCTCAAATGACTTGCTCAACAACGCGAAACTTTCTGAGACAATTTCTGATGCATTTTTTAATGCAAAGGCATGAAATTGGCAAACTTGACTTTTGGAGTGATTTGGAATCTAAATGAGTTTTCCATATTTTGATAAATAGATTACTTATCGAGTTATAAATGATTCTGGTCATGTGACGACCCGTTTTTCTTCTTTCTTGTGCTGCAAAATCAGAATTCGTTTCAAAATGCCGACTTTGATAATATTTTTGAAAGATCTTCTGCCTTTACCAAAAATAGAAAACGTGTCTTGATTACAAAGTTTCTGAATAAAAACACCTGCCAATTTCATGCCTTTCAGAACAAAAATGAATTAAAAAATATGTCATAAAGTAGCCAGTTTGGATTTGAGAACAGAGGGAAAAACCCTTTTGGAACAGATGTGTTACACTCACGCACCGATGTTTGGTGACTTTTTGATTGGCACAATTTTCAAGACTGCATCAAACCGATAACTGAATACAATAGCCAGGTTACCATTAAAGGGAAAAATCCCCAAAATTTGGCGACTTTTTTACTTTTTATAACTGATAAAAAAAAAAATCTGTGCATGAGTGTAAGACATCATAGCCATCCTTTTTTTAATCGAATGTTAAATTGATAATTTTTATAATTTATGACACATTTTTTTTCATTTCAGAACATCCTCTCCCCATATTTCCTGTGTCATCTGCACCGGAAGATAAAGAATGTCAAACTGAAGGCATTATATTGTCCTTTTTTATAAGAAAATCAGCAACTGAGGGAAAAAAAATACATATCTTAAAGAAAGGTTTCAATTTTATTTTTTTACAGGTGAATATGTTACAAATAGGGATTTAAAAATTCTTATAATAGGATTTAATAAAATACCATTTGAAAATATGTTTTCATTTTCAAATTTTTCTGGTGATGATGATGATAAAACGCTGTCTATAAAATAAATATTTCATGTTTTTTGGTGAGATTAAAAACCGTTCTGATAAAAGAAATGTTGGCACTAATATTTTGAGGCTGCCAAAGTACAATTTCCCGTATCATTTTTATGATGACAGACTTAATTTACAACAAAATAGTAAATATTATTTGGTCCAGTAAACAACAAATTCAAAATTATATGCCCATCTGTTTAAGAATAAGTGCCCTAATTGTAGATACCACTGAATTCAAAATCCCTTTGGCCCTAGGAGTAACTTTGAGCTGCTGTAAAAATAGAAACAAATGTCTCATAGGTATTGTATCTTCTGGTGCAATATCATTCATGTTGGATGCATTGGGAGGGACTGTTTCAGACAGAGATAATCTCTTGAAATCAAATCTTTTAGAATCATTCGAAAAAGGAGATTCATTGTTGGCAGATATGGGATTTATTGTGCGAAAAGAGCTTGAAACTAAAGGATGCAAATTACATACCCCCACTTTTAGATAAAAATAAATTCAACATAAAAGAATGTAAGGATAATAATTTTTAAAATATGCCACAAAGTCCATGTTGAAGTGCTATACTTGGAATTAATTTTTTTATCGTAAAATTACTATTCTTTCACTGTAATTAATTAGTCAATAAATTTATATTATTGCCTTTTTCATTAATTTTGGTAATCCATTAATTAAATGCTACGTAGGATATTATGATATAATTATAACAATATAGTACATATATATATATATGTCACATTTTTCAGAAAATGACAGCATTCGGGTGATTTAAATATAACATCCTTTATTAAAGGAAAGCCTGCTACAGCAGTAGAATTTCATGGTTGCATATATGATGGTTTTCACACAGCAAGTGGGGTAGAAGTATATTAGAAATTCCTCATCTCCGAAGAGTTATCAGTTCAAAAGGCCATGTGGTTTTATTAATTAAGCTGATAAACTGATTAAATTGGCTACCCTGCTAAACTCGTGATTATGTGTCATCGGGCCTGTATCCAAAGTGAGGGGCGATTCATTAAAAAAAAAAAACTAATTAATAGGTTTGATTTCCATAATTTTCCCACATATATATATACTATATATATATATATGTGTGTATATTTTTCAGCGTTTCACCATACATATTCAATATGCTTTTATTATTATTATTATTATTATTTTTTATAATGATATTTGATACATTTTATTATATTAGATAGTAAAAAATATTTAATCTTATTTAATTTTAATGTTTAATTATTTGTTATATGTGTATGTAAACTATCCATGTAAATATGTGACTATTACAGGGCTGCCATTTGCAACTAAAATGTTACTAAAAGCGACTATTTTCAGCATCAGGCAACTATGGCTACTATTTTAGCCCAAAAACCTTCAAAAGCGACTATTTTAGAGAAAAACCAGAAAAAAGGAGACTATTTTCCAGTCCCAGCTACTATTTTTGTAAAAAAAAAAACTCAGCACTGCAAATTTTTTAACCCAATACCCCAATCTAATATTTCCGTATAAATTTTTTAAGTTTTTTATGCAATTTTTAAAATATGTAAAAACTTCCATTTGAAAAAAAAAAAAATACTCTTTAGTAGAGAAGAAATGGGGCTCCGACCCCAGGAGGTGGAGTGTGGAGTGAGGAGGGAGGAGGGCTCCTCCTCCCGAACTGTCCTCCTCCTCCTCCTCCTCCTCACGAAGTGCTCTCCTCCTCACGAAGTGCCCTCCTCCTCCCGAAGTGCCCACCTCCTCTCAAAGTGCCCTCCTCCACTACTTAAGATAAGGGGATTAATTAAGGATTAGTGTTAATTAATTTTAATTGCAAGACTTAGAAATTTTTCGAGGCCATTTTTTTTTTTTTCGCGGAGAATTTTCTACTAGAATACGAGGTGTGTTTCAATGGATTTATTTTAGCGAATTAGAAGTTTAATTAATTTTAATTTTAATTAATTTTAATTGGGAAACTTAGAAATTTTTCGAAAACATTTTTTTTTTTTTTCAAACGAGAGTATGCAGTTTGATTAGGAGTGTATGCAGTAGAAGTGAATGATTAATTAATTAAAAATATTAATTAAAAATAGTAATTAATTAATTTTATTTGCAAAACTTCAGAATTTTCGCGAGATTTTTTTTTTTTTTTTCAACGAGAGTAGGGTATTCGATATACATGTTAGAGGAGAATTTTAAAAGTCAATAATGGTTTAATTAAAAAGGGTCATTCATTAATTTTAATTAGGGAACTTAGAAATTTTTTTGCGATTTTTTTTTTTTTTCAACTAGAGTATGCTATTCAATATATATGTTAGAAATAATGATTCATGCATTAAAAAAGGTATTAAGATTTTTTTTCTTTTAAACCAAAAATAGAATTTAGAGTTAAAATAGAATTTTTTAGTTTAAAAAATTGCCAAAAGTAGGATTTTCAACTGAAAGTAATCTAAGATATAAACTCTCAACTGAAATGAATTTTGCCTTAAGGTGTGAGCTTTTAGCTAGAAGTGACCTAGAGTCAAAACTTCCTGGTCCCAGGAATCACCACGGGGAGGTAGATCACACAATCGATTCCCAAAAATTTGTTTGGAAGATTTTGATATCTTCCTTCTTCTTTTTTTTTTTTTTTTTTTTTTTTTTTTCTAAAGATTTTAGATTTTTTTTTTCTAATTATCTTGGAATTTTATAATGTCCGTAAGCTAGGCTACTTACTCCATCTTCTAGCAGATAACGCTTGTCGTCAAAGGGTGACAAACACTTTTTATTCTGTTTAAGGGTGTAAAGTATGTGTGATTGCTGCCCTATTCTTGACTGTTCTTCAAAGGTTGTAGCTTGTCTTTCCAAACATTTCACATAATCTTCATGTTTCAATTTATTTTTAACTATAGATGTTGAGACCCCCTTGGCTCGCTTTTTTTCTTCTTTGGAGGATTTAATCGAATACATTTTCGACTTTAAACCTACAAACTGATGAATAGGCACACCATTTAATTCGTCTTTAAATTTTCCCAAGACTTTCTTATTCGTGTTAGAATAAAGGGGGTGTTCTTGGGGGTAATCTGAAAAATCAAATCGCGACCTATTGAGATACATCTCATTTTGTAGGTTTTCAGTCGTGATGAGATAGGTTAAAGAATCAGTATCCGTGAAAAGCAGAACTGAACGATTTCCAGGATAAATTTGTTTGATAAATTTATAATGGAATTCGTACATGAGCACCTTTGATAGCTCTAGTATCGAAAACCCGACGTAAATAGGCCGGTTCATCAAGATACTGGGCTTCTGCCTTTCAACAGCTACGAGATTCTCATCGAATATCTTGAAATTTTTGAAGTAGGGAGAGGCGACTAGTTTCTCACATCTTCTTTCTTGGTTAGATAACTCTATATTTCGCCTCTTTCTCAGATTTTCGATGCACTTGCCATAAATGCTGTTATTTAGTAATTTGAAGAAATCCTTCTCAAAGGCACTAGTTGCTTGCTTGCGTTTTTCCGTGTTAAATTCGATATATTGTTTGAGCCAAGGGGACTGTTGGAACTGGAGAACTCTGTGAATTTTCGTTAGCTTTAACCCCAATTCAATGTATAATTTAACGTTTCTATAATGAGAAATATATTTGACTTTTCTCATCAAGTTGGGGATGAGTTTCGGAGTACCTCTGAACCCCTTCTGTAGAAGATTCTTTGCGTAATCAGACAGCATTTCTTCCTGTACAGTGAGTCTTTGCGGGGCAAGAGGATAGTCGTTATGGTCATCGTGAAGGGATTCAGGGTACTCAAAGTCCACCTCGAAAATGTAACCAGTACTTGAGTCATCTTGTATCTGTAATATGCTTTCTTCTGTGAAGTTGGAGCCATCACACCACTGGAACCCTCCATGGGGCATATACTGGGACATCGCCCAACCGTAAAGATTGTTGGCATCCCAGTACATGATATGGGATGTTTCTTCACTGGGGACATGATTTGGAACATCTTTATTATTGGCGGTCGCAAACCTGTGGGAGATCTGCGACACACCCCCGCGTACGCCTTCTTCAATAAACAGCAGCATGTCCACATCGGTCAATAATTCCAACTCCACCTCAGTCATTTTCAAACAGGCCTGCCAAGACAAGCCTGGTGAAGTGACGAGGTGGGATGGGTCAATATTATAATATTGACTGCAGAGACGTCTAAAATTTTCGAATACATCGGCTAGTAGAAGCACATCGGTCTTTAAGTATAGATCGTGATATTCCCCGAGATTGTTTATTCTGAAAGTATTCCATACATTTTTCGCATGTGCATAGTCTGATTCTGTGATATCTTGATTCGATAATGTGTTGTGGAAAGCAGAGGGTGGTGGAAGCTGGGTTTCTTGAAATTTTTTAAACGAATTCATATATTCGTAGGGATAAATACCTTTGCGACATAGTAGTTCAGTTCTTGTATTTTGAGCAAAGTTTTCTCTTAATATATTAAAGTCGCACTGTTTCAGATTTGATGTTAACTTGTCCAAGGAGGCCGGGAGGAAGAGCAGTGAGTCAATGAATGAGAATTGAATAGAGGAATGATATTCTTGTAATTTGAATGTGATGTAGTCTTCTAAATTGGCAGCAATCACACTTATTTTCAGCTGTTTAAAGCAACCTAGCTTACGCATTATATGGTGTGCATCATACTTTTTTAGATTGTGAAACACGACAGGAATCACTTTACTCTGCTTGAAGTTAATATTACAAGAGGGGTGGGCAGCTCCCCTATACTTTGAAGAAATGTGATCGTGATCCCTGACGCGTTCCTTGCCCAATGACTTATGACATATCCAACATTCTGTGGCTTGCTGGAAAGCTTCTTCCTCTTCGTCACTGAGATTCATCGGGACGATGGTTAATAATTTCGATGTGATTTCTTCTTTGAATTTTAGGATGGCTTTAATAAATTCTTCTGTAGCATTCTCACCACGATACACTTCTATCTTCTTATAGGTGCGTCCGTCAGAGCCCACAATAACGAACGCAAACCCACAAGCCTCGTGACGAGCAGTCTTTACTTGGTAAGATGACTTATTGGAGGGTTCAGTAGTGTGAATGGGTACGAGGAGGGATTCGAAATCTGCATAGATGACGTAGGGCATAGGAGCTTGCAAATGGATTCCTGTAAATGAGAGTATATTTTCACCGGGTTTTGGCATTTTAATTACTTGAGGGGTGTGGTTACTGCAATAGGGCTTGTGATCTTCTAGTAATTCAGGTCTTGTGAATCCGTGTAAGCAGGTATAACAATAATAATATGCTGACATATCTTTATTTCGATGTGACATGAATCTTGAAAAGTTCCTTATAAGGGTGTAATGGGTATTCTCACCATCACAAAGAAGAAGTAGGTTAATCACATCCTCGTTTGTTTTGTTAGATACATATAGGATGTAAAGTTCGCCCTCCTCGTACCCGAAAACATTGATTCTTAAATCATTCATTGACTCAATTAGAGGAATCTTCTGATATGGTACAGGATAGGATATGCCATTCATGTTGACTGTATCTTCGAACGGTTGATACTTGGTTACTCTGTTGGGATTTGCCTTACGATCTAAATTTAATTGGTGTGCCAGGACGCACCAGAGAAAACATTTCTGATCTTCAAAGTTTTGGATATTAAGTATGGCTTCTTTGCCTTTCAAGTCTTTTGGGAGTTGAATATAGCTGCTACCTTTCAAAGGGGAATATTTTCCCATTTTAAGTTCAAGATATGATACTTCCTTGAGAAGCCATCCGGACCCCCTTTGGACAAATTTTTCGAATGAACTGATAATTTTCCGATGTGCTTCTTCTAAATTTTCTTCAATGGAATCATTTGTAAATTGTTCGTAAGTATCTGAGTGGAAATACGTTGAGAGTAGCTCCTGCTCGCCTTCTACAGATATTTTTTCAAGTATAACCTTTATCATCACATGCCACTTGATTGCATCCCTTTCTGCAACAGCTTCCTCCAGAGCCTCCCTTAATTCTTCACGAGCAGAGTCAAAGAAAACTGTGATGTCATGGTGAGTGTCCTCATCAGAATCAATCGTGACTACTTTAAAAACATTTAAGGCTGTAGTTTCTTTTCGAGGTCTTGTACTGGATCGTGTGGTTGTCCTGGGTCGCTTCACCGAGACGTATTCAGAAGTGCCACTATGCTGCGTGCGGATATGCTGATTTAAATTTTCTTTTCTTGGGAATTTTCCTCCACATTCAGGACATCTATATTGGGGGTTTTCATGTGATATTAAATGCCGTTTTAAGTTGTCAGCCCGGGTGAACATTTCTTGACAAATATCACACTTAAAACAGCTTTCATCTTCTGAATGAGACTTCTTGTGTCGAAGAAAATTGTCGATTCTGGTGAATGTTGATTGACAAATTTCGCAGGTAAACAGACTGTTAGATGATTTTGTGTGGGTAGCACGATGACGTCTCAAACTGAAGGCATTGGAGAAAGATTTTTGGCACACATCGCATGTGTAAACGTCCTGAAAAGATGAAAAAACCCTCATTTAAAATTTTATTTAACTTTTTTAAAGAATTAATTTTCATTCAAATTTAAGTCTTCATTAAACTTTTACATTTTTTTTTTTTAAAGAATTAATTTTTTATTTAAAAAAAAAAAAAACCCCTCATTAAGCTTTATTAAACAAAACCTAAGTTAAACAGAAAATGTATTTCAGTCTCTCGAAACCCTCCCAATTTTCTAAATGATACTATTAAAAAAAAACTCTTTAAAACTATTTAATCTTTCTCGAGGACTAACATTAAAAAAAAGACAAAAAATATATTTAAAGAATTACCTTAGAGGACTCCACGTTTGACTGGCCTGCGACGGAAGGGCGGGCACTAGATGGGCCTGCGACTGAGATAGAAGGGTTCATATTTGATGGACCTTCTCTTTGCTTTGTGTGAATCAGTTGGTGTCGCTTTAAGTTGTCCTTACGTGAAAACGATTTTTTACACAATTCACACACATGCTGATCCTGAAAAGAAATACATACCCTAGCTTTATAAACATGCCTACTAAAAAAAGGTAATATCAAGATTTAAACTTTAAGAATTAAACTTTATCAACATTTAAACTTTAAGCTTTAAGAATTGAACTTTGAGATATCAAGAATTAAACTTTACGTTATCAAGAATTAAACTTTATCTTATCAAGATTTAAACTTTATCTTTTCAAGTTTGAAATAGGTAATTTAAAAACAACTTATAATTATTATATACTAAAGAAAACATACCTTAGGAACATCAGAATGGGGTTTTGATGTGGTTGGTTGAACCATACTGGGCAGGTTACGCTAAAAAAAAAAAAGAATATCCCCTATAAGCTTTTACCAAAAAAAAAATTAATTTAAACTTTAGTTGTTTTATAAAGTTTTTAAAAATACCTTCAGAGACTCCATCATTTGATTTTTTTTCTCTCTCTCACTTCTATACATCTTCTCAACTTGGTCGATCAGATTTGTTTGGTTAGACGTGAGGGAAAAATCCATGTCCCACTTTAAAAGAAAATTCTCGTTTACAATCGACATTTATTAAAATTTTTACACACTAATAATAAATAATAATAGTAATAATATACCAGAGAAGACTCTTGCGTTGAAGGTGCTGGGGTTTTTTCAGCCATTTCCTTCAGAACTCTTATTTCTATGGCGTCGATTTTTCTGGGACTGATGTTTAAATCAGTTTCCCACTAAATTAGAAAACATAAATTATTTTTCGAAAAGGGTTCATCAATAACATGTTATAAAAAAAATTCATATAGAATAGTGCTAGGGAATAATGACTTTGTTTATAGTTTAAATTAAGTTAAAATTTCATTCACTAAAATAACTATACATTTAGCACACATACAGATATTAATAGCGAGATCAAAACAGAAAAGTCATATCTTTCTAAAAGAACAATTTTTTTTTTCTAATTAGAAGTTTTTCAAGAAAATTAGTATTACAATAGATAGGTATTTGAATAGATTCATTTAGAGAGTTTCAAAAATAAATCGTTTAGCAATCAAATAACATATGGAAAACTCTTAGGTTAAAATCATTTAGAAAGGAAAATAATCTTATAAAAAAATAGAGAATGATACTAAACAGTTTTTCAACTTACTTGAGTTTGAATTTTTGAATTCATCGTTTATTACTTTTTCAAAAAGATTAATAAAGTAAAATTGCTCGGAGCACTAATTATAGCATACAATCTCTAGGACAACTACTATAAGAATGAACCCACCTCAGCACGCTTATCTATTTAATCAGATAAGCGAGTCTTATCTATGACCTCATCGGTTTTTCCCAAGTATGACGTCATGGGATTTCCCACAATGAGTCATTACAAGATATCGCTACTAATTAATGAAGATTGTTTAATTAGAATACTTAACGAGTTAAAAAAAATGTGAATACTGTTTTAAATATTCAAGTAAAAACTTTAAATAAAAAGGATCTATTTTAAACATTCATGGCTGACATTATAAACTAACTTTGCATTATTCTAATGAAGGTCCACACATTGGATTAAAAATTTGTAATAATAAGAAAAACTGTTTCAAATAACTTTTTCCCTACTACATATAAATTTTATAATAAACATATTTACTTGTGAGAAGTATTAAAATGTATATAAAGTTCTTTTTAAACTAACAATTTAAAAATATAGAGTCCTAAAAGTTTTCCATATAAATAATAGCATTTCACAAAACTTTTAAAAATATTGAGAGATATTTCCACAGAATAAAATCATTTCGATATATATTTCCCAAAATTAATTATTTAAAACTAATACATTATACTGGTATGAAAATAAATTACAAGTAGCATTATTAAGGCCTATACACTTCTAAGGTGAAATATTTTAAATATACATTAAAAATAGTTTAAATAGGCATTAAAAAATAGTTACCCTTAATAAAATCATTGCTATACTTAATCAATCTTATATTTCAAAAAATTATACTCCTGTCTCGTAAATAAAACCTTTATAATTTTAGAATATACTGGACCCCTTCATAAAATTTGAAAATAGATTTTGTCATGCTTTAGGCAAAGTAAAATATACTCCTCGGGTAAAAATTATTCATAATAAATGTATATAACCCCTTCATAAAATTTTAATTTAGTTAAGTATCTCTATTTAATATACCCCTCGGGTAAAAATTATTCATGCGTTATACTAAGTAAAATATATCAAAAAAATAATAATATCACAGCTTAGAATAGTAATTTTAGAATATACGGTTCCCCTTCATAAAATTTAAAAAATAGATTTTAGTATGCTTTACGATACGTAAAATATCAATTTTATAATATACGGATACCCCTTCATAAAATTTTAGTTAAGTAACTCTATTTAATATACCCCTCGGGTAAAAATTATTCATAATAAATGTATATAACCCCTTCATAAAATTTTAAAATAGATTTTGTCATGAATTACAGTAAAATATATGAATAATCACATTTTAGAGTATACGAGACCCCTTCATAAAATTTGAAAAATAGATTTTATCATGCATTACAGTAAAATATATGAATAAATAATAATAATCACATCTTAGAATAGTAATTTTATAGCATATACAGAACCCTTCACAAAATTTTAATTTAGTTAAGTATCTCTATTTAATATACCCCTCGGGTAAAAATTATTCATGCGTTATACTAAGTAAAATATATCAAAAAAATAATAATATCACAGCTTAGAATAGTAATTTTAGAATATACGGTTCCCCTTCATAAAATTTAAAAAATAGATTTTAGTATGCTTTACGATACGTAAAATATCAATTTTATAATATACGGATACCCCTTCATAAAATTTTAGTTAAGTAACTCTATTTAATATACCCCTCGGGTAAAAATTATTCATAATAAATGTATATAACCCCTTCATAAAATTTTAAAATAGATTTTGTCATGAATTACAGTAAAATATATGAATAATCACATTTTAGAGTATACGAGACCCCTTCATAAAATTTGAAAAATAGATTTTATCATGCATTACAGTAAAATATATGAATAAATAATAATAATCACATCTTAGAATAGTAATTTTATAGCATATACAGAACCCTTCACAAAATTTTAATTTAGTTAAGTATCTCTATTTAATATACCCCTCGGGTAAAAATTATTCATGCGTTATACTAAGTAAAATATATCAAAAAAATAATAATATCACAGCTTAGAATAGTAATTTTAGAATATACGGTTCCCCTTCATAAAATTTAAAAAATAGATTTTAGTATGCTTTACGATACGTAAAATATCAATTTTATAATATACGGATACCCCTTCATAAAATTTTAGTTAAGTAACTCTATTTAATATACCCCTCGGGTAAAAATTATTCATGATTTACGGCAAGTAAAATATATAAAAAAATAATAATATCACAGCTTAGAATAGTAATTTTATAGCATATACAAAACCCTTCATAAAATTTTAGTTAAGTACCTCTATTTAATATACCCCTCGGGTAAAAATTATTCATGCTTTATATTAAGTAAAATATCACAGCTTAGAATAGTAATTTTATAGCATATACAAACAGGTCCCTTCATAAAATTTGAAAATAGATTTTAGTATGCTTTATGCTAAGTAAATGTACCCCTCGGGTAAAAATCATTCTTGTTTTAGACTAAGTCATTTCACAAATTATTTAATAAATTTGCTGAATTAAAATTAGTTTTGAAAGTAAATTATATAATAAAAAATATATATATATATTAAAATACACTTACTTCATTATCAAAGTTTAAAGACATTTGCTGCTGAGTTCTTGAATCCATAATAGTCTTTAGAAACACACAAGTAGAAAAGTATATCCAAGAGCTTGTAACACTACACAAGTAGGAAAAAACTATAACTGAAAATTCGCCCGCGATCTGTTTTTATCTACGCTGTGTGATTCATCTTATCGGTTATCTGATAAGGTTTTTCCAAGCGATTGCTTATCGGGGAATCATAGCTGATATGAACATATATGAAATTTTCTCTAACTAAGAAGTACTCTTTGTTTAATTAGAAATAGTATTCACTAAAATTTTAATTATAATTATAATACTTGGAAAAAAAAAAAATCATTCTTTCATACCCTTTTAAATTCAGCATTCTACGTGAAATGGTGATTTTGGAAAGTATGTAATCTTTTTTCTACATTTATTATTGAAAATAATTATTAGAGTTTAAAAGCAAAATCTTAATGAGTGATTGTAAATTAAATTCTTGTTTAATTATTAACAAAAAAATAATTATTTGAGTGTAAAAACAAAGTTTTAACGAGTAAGTGTATCTGAAATAATAATAATTTTTTTTTTCTTCATATGCTTAACTTTTTCACGTAAAACATTTTCCTTTATAAAGTTTCAATCAAGTGAAGAATGAATCATTGCTTTTTAATAAACCGATACTATTTTAAGATGGTTCTCAACGCGAAAAATTCTAACACATTTGTGAACAAATATTAAATTTAAAAATGTGTCAGAAAGTATACTTTTTTTTTTTTTGAACTGAGAACAATCTTAAAACTTTCTTAAAATATAAATACTTTCTCATAAATAAAACTTTTCTCTCTTAAATAACTCTTGTAGAGTATTCATTAATATATTTTCAAAAATTATTTAAAACTTTTTTTTTTTTTCTTAGTTCAAAACTACTTTTCGTAACTGTAAACTGTTTTCTACATATCTCATATCTGAAAAAAAGAAACACTTAAAGATATGAAATAATCACATAGAAATTATTTAGGGAAAAAAAAAAAAAAATTTATTCAAGCAAATGTTACAAACATTTTGTAGTTTTAAAAGACTTCATGGGAATTTACAAACACAGTTTCTAAATAGTTTACATAAAAGTTTGAATTCAAAGTATCAAAAAATGCAGGTGTATAGTGACAAAGACAGTTTGCTGTGAGATTCTTCACAAACTGATAGACATTAAAATTTAATAATGCACTATCTCTATACAGAACAAATTTTTCTCTTAATGAAGTATTTAAGCAGTCATGGTCTAATTGCGATAACTGGCTAATGGTACAGGCATAACAAGTATATACTTGATTAAGAGATCTTTCTAATTCTTGGTCAAAACAAGAAAGGAAATGCTTCTTCGCACTATCCTCATTAGTGTGTGTCTGAATACACTTTTTTGATTTTCGTAATACAGACATAGGAATCGCTTTTACAAGAAGCATATCAATCATGCAGTCGGTAATTTCAGGAATTGCTTCACGTAATTTTAAAAATTGATCTATAGATAAACGTATTCCTTCTGGTTTAAAATGAAAGCTATGTTGGTTAGCCTTGAAAATCTGTTGTAATATGCAATGTCCTTCATCGGAAAATGCTGTTAAAAGTTGATTATTGGACACGTAACTGTCTTTCACAGAATAAAAGTTGAACTTGATCATATTTTGTTGGAAATGATCATACGTTAAAGGTGTCATTACAATGCCATTTTTGGTTGGAAATAATTCGCCGCGTGCACCTTCTTTAAAAATTCTTATATGCAGTTTCAAATTACAGTTTTTATCCATTTCAATTTGAGCACAGGTATTCCATTCAAGATTCCAAGGAATTGAGAAATATCCATCTGATTCATGAAATGTATGTGTAGACAGTTTCTCTTGAGGTCTGTTTAATGGTGAAACATGTTTAGACGTGGTAGGTGTAGAATAGTCCGGGGATACAGCAAACAAGTCTAAATTCAGTTCAGGATCATTCATCAAGTCCAGTCTTGGCTTTTTCAAATCAAGAGGATGAACTATTAAATGTCGAAAAGTGAGGCTAATTCGAACGTCTTTAATAGCAGGTTCTGCTCCGATGCCGTGTGTGAATAATTCGTTGGTAGGTGGCAACATGTTGTAGAAGGATCCATGTTCTAGTTTGATAAATGTCGAGGGTACACTAGGTCTCTTGAATTCAATAGTTCTTTGAGCACCAAAACTGAGTACTGTGATAGGGAACATAGCATTTAAACTGGATTCATTATCTTTGTGGTGACTGATATAGGTAGTTCCATCCTGGTACAAATTAAGTAGCACATAGTTAAAAGTACAGGCTGTTTCTCTTTCCACTTTATCACGAAGTTCAATCATAAGTGAAGTCCAAGGTTTGGAGGGCACACTTGTTCCACTGAAGGCATAGCTGGTATTGGGATCTCCATAAGCTAAAACCAATCGCTTAGGTTTTACATCCTTTCCTCGCAAATGAAAAGTAGGTCTGTAGAATGGTAATGTTTTTAACTCCGTCAAATAACGATCAGCATGAGCTTTCTCTATAAAGTCACTTATATATTGGACGTTCAAGCCATTATCCGAAAAGATGATTGAAGACATTTTTACACGTTGAAAATCACTGAGCAAGCAAGTCAAGGAATATTCACGAACTAAGCAGGAACACCGAGGCAGGAACAGCTAAGCAATGATTCCTCACGATATGTTCGACCTTATATAGGGGTTGTTATCTGATAATCTTATCACTGATTAGATAAGCTCGCGCATGTGTAGTGATATCCCAGGTGATGTCATGAAGGCACAGGATAGGATGATCTCACTTGTGGGGATTCCCCATTAGATAAGATGAACAGTTTAAGCAGTGATCAGTACAAGGCATGTTTTCTTCAATCTGGTATGTAAGTATTTTTTTTTTCATTCATTTGTATAGTCATTCAGTTTATTATATTTTAATCAAGTTTATTGCCTGTATTTTAAACATGTATTTTATAGAAATAATGACACAGATGTAAAATCAAGATAGTTTATTCAAACAATACGCTTTTAAAAGTTTGTACATTCAGGTTACATAAAAAGTGATCGCTAACAAAATCCACTTTCTTTAAAAACATGGACAGTACATCATCAAAATTAACCAGCATTAAAATTATATCTCCAACCTGTTTAAATTTTTCACGGTTGTTAAATGTAAAACACGAATGCAGGCTAACACTTGGATGTCTAAAAACACATCCCGTACATTGATAAATTTCATTAAATATACTTATAATATTATTCTCGATGTAGAAAATTAGTTTAGACCATAACACAAATTCATTTTCTTGTGTCATTGTAGCCTGTTTACATTTTTTCTTTAATAAGTTAGGTAAATGGTTTTCATACTGGTGATGAATCAATTTCTTATTCAGTTTATAGGTTTTTTCTTTTAATTGTTCTAATTGATAATTGTTTAATTTGATATGAGAATCGTTCGTTAAACTTTTAAGACACATAACAGAATTATCCTCATTTAAAACTAACATTTTGTTATTGCTAACGAAGGAGGAACTTTTGTATCTTAAATTAAAGGCAACGATTTTATATTGGAACTCATACCAAGTCTGGATGTCCATAGTAATTCCATTCTGGGTGGGAATTCCTTCAGACGTAAATTCCCTTATGTGGATAGAATAATCAGAATTCTGTAACTCGAACCCTAAAAAGATTGAGTTTCCAAGTTCTTTCCAAAATACAAATGAGTCATCATTCGAAGCATGAGCAGTTGATTCTTGTAGTGGTTCTTGAATGGGTTCTTGCAAAGATTCTTGAATAAGTTCATGGGATGTCGTTGGGGTAGAAGGTTTTGCAAAGTTAAAGTCAATGAAAAATTCATTCAATATATCCTTGGTGGGCTCACAACAGGTGTCCGGAAAAGAGGTTGTTTCATCAATGTAGACAAGGCCTTCAGTGCTTTCAATTCTTGATACTAAAGGTGAATCTACACAAGAACGTTTATTAGGCGAAAGCACTTGTTCGTGATTTCTTTTTGCCATGATACTTGGTTACAATCTTCTTTAAAGTTTATACAGAATTAGCTGAGGTGTTTGGATCCATTGCTTATATAGGTTAAAAAATCAGTCTCAGTTACAGTTAAAAGGCTTAATCCAATCATATAACTCGAAAAATAGATGACGTCATAAGTTACTTTGTTTGCTCATAGGAATTGCATACTTGCTGCAATAAATTACAAAGTCGATTAATCAGTATTCTACGCTGTTCATCTTTTTGCTGTTTGGAAGACCTGGTCGTTTTCTTCGGTTTGGAAGTGTTATGAATCTTCTTGTGTTTATACAAATCACAATATCGTGGAAACACCATATTGCACAGCTTACAATTATATGTCCTTGAATGAGTCTTAGCATGATTTCGTAAATCATATTTCCAAATGAAGGTTTCTCCGCAAACACCACAGGTAAGAACTTTTTCATCTGAGTGATGAGTCATATGCCTATTAAACGCAAATTTTGTAGAATAGCCTTTCTTGCAAAGTTCACAAAAATGGGGTAACTTGATCTCTCCTGACGATGACGGTTTCACTTCAATACTCGAAACAGGTTCCTCTTTGGGGGTAATGTCCATCGTTAGAGGTTCTTCTTTGGGTATCAGGAAGGATATTTGATTTTCTACACTAGACATTTTTTTAAATCGAGTTCCACTTAAATCATACAACCTTACACATCAACGACAATGTAATGAATAATGTAATGAACAGGATTCACATCAATTTATACCAATCTAGGGGGCGCGCATGATTATAAAAACTCCTGTGTGATTGGTTCGTGAATAAATAGTTATCATTGGTTAATAATCTACAAAAATAATTCGCAAACTAAAAACGTATGACCTGCACATATGGTGATATCACAGACCTCTTCTTTTAAAATACTTTCTGAGACATGAAATCATAGCACAATGGTTAAGATAACGTAAATCAGTGTGCTATGATTTCATTTTGTGAGGGTTCGATCCTCAGCCAGACTTTTTGTAAAAGTACTAAATTCAAACGATAGATGGTAGCACCAAAAATGTATTGTTATTTTCCATTCAACTCTAAAATTCTACCCGCTATTATATACTCTAGTTGAAAAAAAAAAAATTGCTTCAAAAAATTTCTAAGTCTCACAATTAAAATTAATTAATTAAATTTCTAATTCGCTAAAATAAATCCCTTGAAACACACCTCGTATTCTAGTAGAAAATTCTCCGCGAAAAAAAAAAAATTGCTTCAAAAAAATTTCTAAGTTCCCTAATTAAAATTAATTAACACTAATCCTTAATTAACCCCCTTATCTTAGGTGGTGGAGGAGGACACTTCGGGAGGAGGTGGGCACTTTGGGAGGAGGAGGAGGGCACTTCGGGAGGAGGTGCGCACTTCAGGAGGAGGAGGAGGGCACTTCAGGAGGAGGAGCCCTCCTCCCTCCTCACTCCACACTCCACCTCCTGGGGCCGGAGCCCCATTTTCTCTCTACTCTCTTTCAATATAAATGTAGTGCAAAGATACCAACATCCAAATTTCAGTGGAAAACTAATTACTGATTTTTGGTTTGGCTACCACCCATAACCCTTATGCTTTACAGTATATTTGTCCAATTTTTGATTGTTTTTAAAGGCATTTAACCCTTTAACTGTCGTATGAACCACAAACGATTAATGCTTCATTCCAAAAATTTAAATTAATAAACGAGCTGAAATAAATGCTACTTAGAAATAAGAAAATCTTGTTTTCTATCGCAGTTTTTCAGTTTAATAACAGATTTAAAATGTTGAGAAAAACATTTAGAATATTGCCTTTTTTACTTATTTAGATAGCTTTATTTGGCCCATTGGTGTCTATAAAATCAGACTTTATTTTTTTCGGACGATTTTGCTATTTTATTTTACAAAAATTTCTTCTAAAGAATAGGTTAGTATGTACACGTATTTTCTTTATCAAATGCATCCTTTTTTGATAAAACCACTTTCAATTGGTTCAGTTAATTTTTGTTTACAAAATGGAATTAAAATTGCAGCTAATAACATGCAATAAAAATTGTATTGGTTTTAGTTGCCTCACAGTAATGCTCAAGCACAAGATAAGAATATATTCAATTTAGTTTGGAAAACCAAACTGCATTCTGATCGTATATCTCAGATGATAATTTAAAAAATTTCTTCTTTCTTTCTTTCCGTTTCTGTGTGTGATTTTATAATTAAAATACAAAAAGTAGAAAATTTGGATGGTAGTAGCATACCTGCCAACTCTTCTGATTTTTTCAGAATTCTTCTTAATTTCAACTCAACCTTCTGATTTTCAAAACTATTAAAATAGATTGATAATACTATTTTTTGCTATTAACAGGAACTTTTTTTATCAGTTGCTTAAAAAATGAAACTACCTTTAGTTTTCTAAAAGGAGAAGAATTCAGATTTAAATAAAGTTTACTTTGCTTTCATTTAAAACAGGAGTAGCGAATTAAAAAAAAAAAATCTTACAATGTAACTTTTTCTTTTTTTGTGGAAAAATTTCCATTTTTTTAAAAAAAATGATGAAGATGATGATGTAGCCTGGAACTTATTACAGAATCAGTTCACAGGACTTCAATGTCAAAAAAATACCTATTATGGCACATGCAAATTCGTGCATTGCCATGTTAGGAAAGATGTGTTCCATTGATGAAATTTTGAAATATGGTAGGATTTGCAAAGTATTAAAAGCTGTATTGACTATTCCTCACAGCAGTGCTGAATGCAAATGTATTTTCAGTTTGATTAACCCTCTAACAGTCTTACAAAAGGACAAATCTGTAATTTTTTTTTCTCTCTGCATTTTGTTTTAAATGGTAAGAAAAACTAATTTTTCAACATTGAAAATAAAAAACTTAATTACAAATATGAATGCAATACTTGAGAGTATTATTCACTGCTCAGCACATTAAAAATGCATTAAATCAATAGAATTTTATTACTTTAAATAATGCTTATATTGCAGTGAAACCTTAATTCTTTGAGCTTAGTGAACGTATCAACACGGGCTTGTCAGTGAGAGGGTTAAGAAAAATATGACTCTGTTCAGCTCATCAATGATAACGAAAACTCTAGAAAATATTTTGTTAGCGAAATCATTTACTGACAATAAATGTTATAAAGCACAATTTTCTAATAACTTTTTTAAAAAAAGCTAAGCAATCTACTATGAACATGTTGTCAAAATAATTTTTTTCTACTCATTTTAGGTAGATTTCGTAAGAAATACTACCTATTACATTCTCACCTAAGTTGGAAATTTTGAAAAATTTTTGCAGATCTACGCCGATCATGACTCCCAGAACCCAAAACCATCCCCAGTTCAAAAGTTTATCTATCTATCTATCTATCTATCTATGTCACTTTTTTCTGACCACGATAACTGGAAAAATTCTGCATAAATCTCTTTCAAACTGATACATAAAATCAAGGGTCATAAAATCTCGGTCAAGTTCGTTAATGGACAAAATCGAACCAAGGGGGGGGGGGAAATGGGGGGGCTTTTTGTGAAAACAGAAAAACCCTCATAATTTCTTTATTATTATACGTATCGAATCCGTTTAAAGTTATTATTACTTCTAGGAGAAGGGCCGAAAATGTATGTATGACAGATTTTTGATATAATTAAACATGGCCCCAAGGGGGGGAAAAAGGGGGGGTTTTGAAGAAAAAAAATCATAGCTTCATCAATTCACAAGATATCAAATCCGCGTAAATTTATTATTAATCCTCTTAGTATTATCTAAAACTTTTATATTGACAAGTTTTTTATAGGACCAACCGATAAGCAAAAAAAAATTAAAAACCAAAAAAATCCCTGCCGGCTCCGCCTGCAAACAAGTTATTTTTCGAAGTAGGCGGTTCCAACTCCCGCATCTTTTCGAAACTGATGCACAAAAACAAGGGGCATAAAATCTCGGTCAAGTTCGTTAATGGGCAAAATCGAACCAGGGGGGGGGGGGAATGGGGGGGCTTTTTGTGAAAACAGAAAAAAAACCCATAATTTCTTAATTATGATACGTATCGAATCCGTTTAAAGTTATTATTACTTCTAGGAACAGGGCCAAAAACTTATGTTTGACAGATTTTTGATATAATTAAAAATTGCCTTAAGGGGGGGATGGAAAGGGGGTTTTAGAAGAAAAAAATTCATAACTTCGTCAATTCCCAAGATTTCAAATCCGCTTAAATTTATTATAAATCCTCTTAATATTATCTAAAACTTTTATATTGACAAGTTTTTTATAGGACCAACCGTTATAGCAAAAAAAAATTAAAAACAAAAAAAATTCCTGCCGGCTCCGCCTACAAACAAGTTATTTTTCGAAGTAGGCGGTTCCAACTCCCGCATCTTTTCGAAACTGATTCATAAAATCAAGGGGCATAAAATCTCGTTCAAGTTCGTTAATGGGTAAAGTCGAACCAAGGGGGGGGACTTTTTGTGAAAACAGAAAAAAACCCATAATTTCTTAATTATGATACGTATCGAACCCGTTTGAAGTTATTATTACTTCTAGGAGAAGGGCCGAAAATTTATGTATGACAGATTTTTGATATAATTAAAAATTGCCTTAAGGGGGGGGGGAGGGGGGTTTTAGAAGAAAAAAATTCATAACTTCGTCAATTCCCAAGATTTCAAATCCGCTTAAATTTATTATAAATCCTCTTAATATTATCTAAAACTTTTATATTGACATGTTTTTTATAGGACCAACTCTTATAGCAAAAAAAAAAAAAAAAAAAAAAAAAAAAAAAATCTGTGCTGGCTCCGCCTGCAAACAAGTTTGGTTTCGAAGTAGGCGGTTCCAACTGCAGCATCATCGCAAAAAGGTCATTTCTTCCGCAATTCCCGACAAACAGGCGCCCCACGGTCTGCGTCTTCGAAATCTACCTGTGCCTGTAGGCCGAGCCGTCAGGGATTTTTTTTGTAGTAATATATATAATAAAGTTTTAGTAAATTTTCTATTCATGTGTGTTTTTTTTTCTATCATATAATATACAGTATTTATTGCAAATATTTTAATGGTTCATGTGTTGTCAATTTTGAATAATATAAATATTTTTACTCAGTTTTGGTTGTATATGGCAACAAAAAATATTTTATTGGTTGAATTGTTTAAGTGGTGTTGCATAACACCACCAGTTAACTAGTTTAACACCAATATTCAAATCACGGCCCTCAGCATCAACATCAGTTATCCTTGGTTACTAAATGTTAGGAAGCTGAAATTTTAAGTGTATTTTAATGAAAAGTAAAAAATCTATTATCAATGTTCTTTTTTTTTTTTTTTTTTTTTTTTTTTTTTTTTTTTGTAGTAGCAGTAATTTTTTTATGTATGGAAGTTATTCTTTTCTGTCTGTAATATACATTCTTTACTTGCAAATTAGTGACTATTTTATTTTACTCTTGCTTGTCTTTTAAATTTGCTCATTTTTAAAAAATTTTGCAGATCTACGCCGATCATGACTTCCAGAACCCAAAACCACCCCCAGTTCAAAACTTTATCTATCTATCTATGTCACTTTTTTCTGACCACGATAACTGGAAAAATTCTGCATAAATCTCTTCCAAACTGATACATAAAATCAAGGGTCATAAAATCTCGGTCAAGTTCGTTAATGGGCAAAATCGAACCAAGGGGGGGGGGGGGAATGGGGGGCTTTTTGTGAAAACAGAAAAACCCTCATAATTTCTTTATCATTATACGTATCGAATCCGTTTAAAGTTATTATTACTTCTAGGAGAAGGGCCGAAAATGTATGTATGACAGATTTTTGATATAATTAAAATTGGCCCCAAGGGGGGGGGGAAGGGGGGGTTTTGAAGAAAAAAAATCATAGCTTCATCTATTCAGAAGATATCAAATCCGCGTAAATTTATTATTAATCCTCTTAGTATTATCTAAAACTTTTATATTGACAAGTTTTTTATAGGACCAACCGTTATAGCAAAAAAAAAATTAAAAACAAAAAAAAATCCCTGCCGGCTCCGCCTGCAAACAAGTTATTTTTCGAAGTAGGCGGTTCCAACTCCCGCATCTCTTCGAAACTGATACATAAAATCAAGGGGCATAAAATTTCAGTCAAGTTCGTTAATGGGCAAAATCGAACCAAGGAGGGGGGGATGGGGGGGCTTTTTGTGAAAACAGAAAAAAAACCCCATAATTTCTTAATTATGATACGTATTGAATCCGTTTAAAGTTATTATTACTTCTAGGAACAGGGCCAAAAACTTATGTATGACAGATTTTTGATATAATTAAAAATTGCCTTAAGGGGGGGAGGGAAGGGGGGTTTTAGAAGAAAAAAATTCATAATTTCGTCAATTCTCAAGATTACAAATCCGCTTAAATTTATTATAAATCCTCTTAATATTATCTAAAACTTTTATATTGACAAGTTTTTTATAGGACCAACCGTTATAGAAAAAAAAAATTAAAAACAAAAAAATCCCTGCCGGCTCCGCCTGCAAACAAGTTATTTTTCGAAGTAGGCGGTTCCAACTCCCGCATCTTTTCGAAACTGATACATAAAATCAAGGGGAATAAAATCTCGGTCAAGTTCGTTAATGGGCAAAATAGAACCGGGGGGGGGGGGATGGAGGGGACTTTTTGTGAAAACAGAAAAAAACCCATAATTTCTTAATTATGATACATATCGAATCCGTTTCAAGTTATTATTACTTCTAGGAGAAGGGTCGAAAATGTATGTATGACAGATCTTTGATATAATTAAAAATTGTCTTAAGGGGGGGGGGGAGGGGGGTTTTAGAAGAAAAAAATTCATTACTTCGTCAATTCCCAAAATTTCAAATCCGTTTAAATTTATTATAAATCCTCTTAATATTATCTAAAACTTTTATATTGATATGTTTTTTATAAGACCAACTCTTATAGCAAAAAAAAAAAAAAAAAAAAAAAAAAAATCCTTGCTGGCTCCGCCTGCAAACAAGTTTGGTTTCGAAGTATGCGGTTCCAACTGCAGCATCATCGCAAAAAGGTCATTTCTTCTGCAATTCCCGACAAACAGGTGCCCCACGGTCTGCGTCTTCGAAATCTACCTGTGCCTGTAGGCCGAGCCATCAGGGATTTTTATGATCCCAGCTAGTTTTATTTTATCCATGTTGAAAATTTTATAAAATTTTTAAAATCTTATTTCTTCTGATTTTTTGTCAAAATCTTCTGATTTCTTCTGATTTTTGGCCCAAAATCTTCTGATTTTCAATGAAATTTAGTTGGCAGTTATGTAGTAGGGAAAATGTGGATTTTTATGATGTTATTTTTATGGGAAATAAGAATTCTTGCCCCTCTTTTCTTAAGTAAGCATGCAACTATTTTGGCTACTATTTTTGTGCAAATGCTACTATTTTGGCTACTATTTTTTTCATTGTAGGCTACTAAAGCAACTATTTTGTATGCCATTTGGCAGTGGCAGCCCTGCTATTATCATTCAACTGGAAATTATATTTTTTTTACATAAATGGAAATTAATATATAGATCCTATCTTCTCCCTCCCCTTGTTTGTGCTAGTTTATGATTTTTTTTTTTTTTTTTTTTTTTTTTTTACATGATCAGTACGTAATCCATTTAAAAAATATATTTTGCTGTTTGCTTTCAAAAAAATTTTTATCTTCTAAATTTGAAAGTGTCAATATACTCTGCCTTTAATATAGTAATTATTTGTATAAATATAGAAAGAAAGTACTTTGCATAATGAATTGATTTTGGATGTATTGTCAATAAATTGTAATAAGGTCAAATGAAATATGTGGAGTTAATTATTGAATTCTATACAAAATATGATACTCTTAACATTTACATAACATTTACTTTAAAATATTCGGAAAGACGATCAGTACATTTTCTTCACATTCTGTGATTTATCATCTCAGAATTCTTTTACTGTATTGCTTCAACAAATGAAACTTTTTTTTTTCACATTTATCATTATTCCAGTGAAAAGTATAAAATCCCATAAAAAAATTTCTATTAAAAAAAAAGTGTCAAGTTCCTCTTAATGTTTCAGCCACAAAAAGTACTGATATCTGATGCTCGCCCAAGTTAGAAGTCAAACATCTGAAATCTTTCATTGAAAATGGCTTCCCGCGACTTGGCTGTTAATGCAATCTAGGTTTTTTTTTGTTTTTGTTTTTTCATTTATCTGGCATTTTTATACAAATTTCAATAAATTCCAAAGAACATTAGAAGTGTAGGTGTATGAGGCAAGCAGAGTTTGCAGAATAGCACGACATAAGACATTTATTTACAATTAAACGAAGACAAGATATATACAGCTCGTATGCGACTGAGCGCCGACATCTTTCTTAAAGTAAACAACTGCTCTCGCTTTCGGAGCATCATCATCGTAACTGTACGCGCATGCGCCATATGTGCGGAGAGGAGAAAATGAACGTTGTTTTCCAACAATTCCCCCCTTACAACGTGCATTTTCTTAACAAGGCATTAATTACTCTCCTATTATGCAAATTACAGAGAAACAAAATATAAAATTACAATTACAAACAGTATATACTTTAAACTTATATGGAAAAAGGATACAGAATAACATTGAATGTTTTTAAACACTTAGTCCTATTAAATCACAACATTTCTTATGTTTATAGGCACTTAAAGCTTTTGTTAAAATGTCAGCTGCCATATTTTCAGTTTCTAGATATTTAACTTCTATATCTCCATTCTCATATATTTCGCGCACAAAGTGATGGCGAATGTCAATATGTTTTGTGCGAGAATGATAAATTGGATTTCTTACTAATTTTTGAGCAGACTGGTTATCGCAGAATATTAAAGTAGGTGCAGACACTATTTCAGGAGAAAGTTCATTTAAGAACCGTCTGAGATGTAAAGTCTCTTTAGCAACCTCTGATAAAGCCATATATTCTGCTTCAGTTGTGGATAATGCAACAGTTCGTTGCTTTCTCGATTCCCAAGATATAGCACCACCAGCATATTTAAAAATGTATCCAGTATAGGACTTTCTATCATTGACATCTGAAGCCCAATCAGCATCAACAAATGCAACTAAGGACTTAGTATCACGTTTAAAAATCAGTCCTTGATCTTGAGTACCTCTTAGATATCTTAAAACTCTTTTTGCAGCTATCCAATGAGGTTTGCCTGGATTGTTGTTGAATTGACTTAGGAAATTCACAGCATGAGTTATATCAGGTCTAGTTGCTACTGATAAATACATAAGAGAACCAATTAGTTGACGATAAGGAATATTATTCATTTCAGACTTTTCTTCTTCAGTTTTGGGACACATATCTTTAGTAAGCTTCACATTGTTATCAAAAGGTGTAGATATTGATTTTGATTCTTGCATATTAAATTTGCTCAGAATATCTTCAATATACTTCTTTTGAGTAATTTTAATACTGTCCCCGTTTTGCATAAATTCTATGCCCAAACAATAGTGTAACAAACCTAAATCTTTCATTTTAAAAGATTTGGATAATTCATCTCTAATATATTCATAATCTTGTTTACATTTAGTAAGAATTATGAGATCATCAACATAAACAATGATAATTGCTTCAATTGGAGATTTAGAAAAATAAACACATTTATCAGCATTTAGTGATTTAAACTTCATTTGTTTTAATTTTTCATCTAATTTATTGAACCATTGTCGACCTGATTGTTTTAATCCGTAGAGGGATTTTTTTAATAAACAAACTTTGTCAACATTAGATTCATATTTAAAACCTTCAGGTAACTCCATGTATACTTCTTCAGTTAAATCACCATTTACATAAGCCATAATAAAATCTAATTGATAAGCTGTAAAACCATTTTGAATACCATAAGCGATCGCAGTTCTGATCGAACTTAATCTGGCTACAGGCGAAAAATTTTCTTCAAAATCAATTCCTGGTTTTTGAGAACACCCCTTTGCAACTATTCTCGCCTTAAACTTTTCGATTGACCCGTCTTGTTTATATTTAGTTTTTAAAACCCATTTACTTCCTATAATTTTCTTATGTTTTGGCCTATCAACTATTTGCCATGCATTTTCTTGCATTAAAGAATTAAATTCTAATTCCATTGCATCTATCCATTCCTGTTTAAAAGGTCCGTTTAAAGCTTCAGAAAATTCCGGACATGGGTCAGAAAATAAATTTTCCATTACAGCTTGAGATTTTTCATCTTTTGGAATTATCATTTTAAATTCTTTTCTGGGTCTACCTCTTTTACCAGTTTTTAATTTTCTCGGCCGCCCGCGCGCTCTTGTAGAGGAAGAAAGGGGGTCGGAAATTTCATCCGATTGCATATCAACATCACTGTCGCCACAGCTGTCTGGTTCATTTTTGACGGGAGGAGAAGATGTTTCTGATTCTTGCGTAATTGTTTTATTTTCATTATTTTGAGAAAAGGGAAAAATTAATTTTATTTCACTGTTTGAAGGTAAATCGTTTTCAAATTCGTTAATAAATCGGACGTCTCGGCTTATAACAATTTTTCTGGAATTCTTATTCCACAGCCTGTACGCTTTTGATTCATTTGAATATCCAACAAAAATATGCTCTTCTGACCTAGGATCAAATTTTCCTTTACTTTGTCTTTTATTTAGTACAAAACATTTTTGCCCAAATATTTTAAAATATGATAAAGTTGGCTTGATGCCAAAAAATACTTCGTAGGGTGTTTTGTTATCGCTTAAACGTCGCGAAGGACAGCGATTACGTATGTATACCGCACAATTAATAGCTTCGGCCCAAAAAGATTGTGGGAGATTGCTTTGTAATAGTAAACACCTCGCCATTTCAGCTAAAGTTCTATTGGCCCTCTCTGATGTACCATTCTGTTGCGGAGTTAGTGGTGAGGAAAATTCTCGTTTTATACCGCTTTCTTCGATATATTTATTAAATTCTTCTCCGAAATATTCTTTACCATTATCCGTACGAAGAATTTTTATTTTCTTTCCTACACGGTTTTCAACTGCTGCTTTGTATTTAACAAATGCATTTTTAACCTCATCTTTTGTTTTAAGAAAACTGACTTCAATGTAACGTGATTTGTCGTCTATAAAAGTAACGAAATATCGCGATCCTCCGTGGGATGGAACTCTCATAGGACCACACAAATCTGAATGTATAAGAGTCAATAAATCGTCACTTTTAAAGTTTGATTCTTTAGGAAAAGAACGCACAGTTTGTTTACATTGAATACAAATTTTACAGTCTTTAAGAGACTCATTATCATTGAAATTTAAATTTCTAACCATATTCTTTGATTTAAGTCTTTTTAAATCAGACTCATTTAAATGACCTAATTTAAGATGCCATTTTAAAAATTCACTTACCTCTGCTATCGCAGCTCTCTCGATGCTTGGGTATACGTAATACAAATCCCCATGACGGACAGCATGTATTAATGTAGAACCATTTGGTTCGATGATTTTAGCAAATCGTTCTTTAAAAATCACTGAACGATTATTGGCTGTTGCTTTAGATGTTGAGAGCAAATTACACTTTAATTCTGGAACACACAGAACGTTCTTGAGTGTGAGATTAGTAATTCCACCCCCGTTAGGTACTGTAATGAAAACTGTTCCTATTCCTGTAATTTTCGCTGTTTGATCAACTGCAAGCTGTATAGTAGAATTCGTACGAGGATGAAATTCTGTAAACAAATTTCTATCTTTACACATGTGGGATGTACATCCACTGTCTAAACACCATGCAGAAGGCTCTTGATATGCGTCATTAAATGCCATACTAGTCGGTTTTTCATAATTAGTGGCTATCATCGATCCTTGATTTCCTTTATTTAAAGATGTAAGCTTTTTATCAGCTATTTTCTTTCTACATTCGGAAGCTTTGTGCCCCATTTTCGAACAATAATTGCACTTGAAATTTCGGTAACACCTTTCCGAGGAAAAATTTTTGTTTGGATTCATTTTCCATTTTTCATTCTTCTTCTGTTCTTGATTATTTCTTTTATTTTCTATATAATATGCGTTTTGTGAATCTTGAGTGGATTTTCCTTTTCTTGCATCCCATTCTTCCAGCATCTTAATTTTCAAAGATTCGGGTTTAGGTAACTCATCTCTGGATTCTATAGCGCATCTAAAATTTTCGAAGTTCTCAGGAACACTATATAGAAGTAGAATTGATAATAAATCATCCGCGATTTCTATTTCCATATTTTTCAGTTTATCAACTATTTCGAAGAAAATATTTAAATGATCAGCCATCGTTTCATTTATGGACATTTTTCTAAACAGAAGTTGTTTTAACAGAGTTGCTTTCTTTGCGGGTCCCCTCGATTCATAAACATCTTTCAGCTTATTCCATACAGCACTTGAAGTCGTACAATGCTTTATATGACTCAGTTCACTAGGATTTATAGAAAGAATTATATCTGCACGAGCTTTTTGATCAGCTTGGAGCCACTTCTTTTCTTCGGTGGTTCCTTCAGCCGGTTTAATTTCTTTACCAATTACGTAATCCCAATGATCATTTTTGATTAATACAGCTTCGATTTGAAGCTTCCAGCTATCAAAATTATCTTTTCCGAGCTTTTCAATTGTCGTTACATGAGACATAATTATGCAGAGTCTCTCACAGCTAGAAATAATGCAAATGATAAACAGAATGAAGAACAATTCTTACTTTCGATTAGGCTTAAGAGTTCCAAATCCGAATGTTCGAATTAAAAATAATTTCTGCTAATTATAGCGCAGTGGAATAGCGTCTCTGGTCCCATAACCATTTGTAGGTGTATGAGGCAAGCAGAGTTTGCAGAATAGCACGACATAAGACATTTATTTACAATTAAACGAAGACAAGATATATACAGCTCGTATGCGACTGAGCGCCGACATCTTTCTTAAAGTAAACAACTGCTCTCGCTTTCGGAGCATCATCATCGTAACTGTACGCGCATGCGCCATATGTGCGGAGAGGAGAAAATGAACGTTGTTTTCCAACAAGAAGAATTTAATACTGAGAAAAATAAATTAGAATATATAATACACCCTGATTGATGTTAAACATATAACTTTCATTTGAAATAAACAATTACGTCGATAAATCTTTTCAAAATAAATGATTAGAAATGATGCATTTATAAATTATTTGAATATTAAAAGTAATATCAGAATGCAAATAAGCAAATTCGTATGAAGACATTGAAACTAAAAGCTATGTGATAAATTACCATTGAATTTCAACAAACATTATTTTTGATTAACCATCATTTAGTTTTACCATGGTTTAATTGCTATTTTGTACGGTCTATTGTCATTAACACGAATTCCAATGAATAATTTTTTCATCAAATTTCACATTTTGTTACATTATATGAGACGTTGAGAACCAGAGTGGACCATCCTCGACAGCTGTGATTTCGAAATTATGCTTTTTAAAATGTGTATTATATTTCAGTATTTTGTGCAATAAAATGCATTAAATGTTTTTAAAAAAATGTAGTAGACATGTAGATACATTATTTAGAATATGAAAAACCCTCTAATAATGCATTAACGGCCAAGTTACAGGAAGCCATTTTCAATGAAAGATTTCAGATGTTTGACTTTTAACTTGGGCAAGCATCAGGTACTTTCTGCGGCTGAAACATTAAGAGGAACTTGGCACTTTTTTTTAATAGAAATTTTTTTGATGGGATTTGTAGGTTTTTTCAAATGTATTTTTCTAAAGGATGGATATAAATATAAAATTATTTTATTATGTTTTACAAATCTATATTTTATTTCTTGTTTACATCAAAATACTAGCCACTAGTTTAGTCTTCCTAAAATGTATGCTAAGCACTTTATCATATTGCTTTTTTGTCATAATTTATTTGCTCAACCCTTCGCCAAATCGGAAGTTTCTGTTAGATAAATCAAGAATCAACTCTTTGCGATCATGGCTGCATATCTTATATTTTGTGTTAGTATGCATTTCATCTTTATTGACAATTATCGCTTAATTTACTTAGGCATTTATGCTTCATGCTTGTTTGCATTGTTATGTTCTCTAATGAGGAGATTTTTAATCCTATTAAGTAATCTTCTGTAATTGCAACTGCCAAATGACATATTTTAGCAAACACGATTTAGTGCAAGAGAAGTGGTTCTTTTTAAACGTTTTTAAAGCTATCCAGATTTAAAATAAACCATATTGATGCTAATATTTTTTTTTCCTTTCATTCTAACATTGGCATGATTAAGTAAGATTACAAAATCTACAGACGCGCGGCCATTTTTCCATTAGAAAATCTATCATTATTTTCATCTAATCGTCTTAGATAATATGTCAATGTGACTTGGTTTTAAGATTTTAGCTAATTTTATGCAAAAACCTGAAGCTGAAATGCGAAGAACTCCAAAATAAAAGATTTATTCTATAACATACATATCGCTAAACTGGATATTTGTTATAAAATTATAATAATCATGAGGAGAACTGGCAGTTTCGATGCTTTAATTCTGAAAATTCTCTTTCTATAATAAACTTTTAACAGAGTAAAGACTAACAATACAGTAATATATAATAGCAAGAGTCTTGTGCAGTGACGAAAGATTGAAACTTTATTAACAATCGTGTGTTTTGCCATTTAATTAACCACTTAATGGACTAGATGGAACCCGTCAACACTTGACAGAAAAAATTACTTATTTCACTGTTTTATGCTTTTTTTAATGCGGTTTACCACTTATTACATGGGTGCAAGAAGTCCAACCAAGCCAAGACTGAAAACTTTCTGAGAATTGGGAATAACCAAATGGAAATGAACTAGAAGATTTCTATGTCTTTCATTACGGCTAAAAATTGATATCTTGCAGTAAAAGATAGTGATTAAAAAGTTCTTGATAGTAAAATAGCTATTATTAGTTATATAAAAGTAGAATTTACTATTAATCAAAAATCTCTCCAGGACTGAAATCAGTCCTGAGACTGAAGACTTGCACCCATGCTTACCATTTTCCGTTTATTTACATGTTTTATAGCTACATTTTTTAATAACAGGAATTAACCTATATTATTATTCACAACTAAAAAGAAATGGTGCATCTAGTATTTGTTGAGAATTAAATAAAAATCATGTACTCATGACATCAGCCAGTATACACGTCAGGTTACATTGCCGTTATCATTATCTTTTTATGCGCGAAGGTTTCGCTATGGTACTCTATTGTGAAATTTGGTAATTTTTTAAATTCAATATTTGAAAAAGGCATAATATTAGATTCGAAATTTATATCAAGAAAAAACAATTTTTTTCCTTTCTAACGCAGTTTTGTTTAACAATTTTCTAACAAATACTTTTCGAGCTATTCATTTTTTCAGTAACTTCAAATCTTTCATTTTCCAAGATTAATTTGTGGCAACGATTAGCAAAAAACCAGTCATCAGCAACACGTTAGCTTTTTATTACAGAGGAGGGTTACTCACCCAAAAATTCTCAATGGAATATAGCCTCTAGCATCAAATGCTCGCCAAGCTTGGCGACACTTAATGAAATAGTGTCAAATTTGGCTATAAACATACCCTTCATCACACATCACCCCCCTCACACAACATCAAAGTTTTTCCACACTGACTGGAGCGATATTGTGATTAGAATACCAACATTTATAATAAAATTTATTTTAAGAAAGTAAAAGATAGAAAGACGGACAGATAAACTAAAAGATTTGCCTTACCAACATTTTCGGAAAAGCATATAAAAATTTCATTCTGTTTGAAACCATGTAACACCTTCAACTTCAGGCTAATTTTCTGTAATCGGCTTTGGCGACCAATGCTGGTGTCAAATATGAGCGAGTATAAATGATTGTCTATGCAACTAGTATCATCTATATATATATTTGTCTTACGTGGCGCAAAAATAGGGCTGAATTTGTAACTTATGGTTTGGCAACAACCGTAGTTTCCAGAGCTCAGACCAATGAACAGACTAGATTGTGTTAGATTAGCTCCACCTCCAATATGGCCGTCAGTGTGAGAGCATTGAAACCATAGAATAAAGCTCAAACTAGCAATTATTAAAAATAAAATAACATGTACGTAATCCAGAGCGTCTGAGATGATTCCTCATTTTAATTATGAGCAATATCGTTAATTTCAAATGAATTCTCAACTCTTATTCAGAATTCATTTACGAATTTCATTCACTCAAAAGTCGGAGAAGAAAAAAAAATCAACTTTGTAGATTGCACCCGGCGCCATCTGTTGATGTATTGAGGAAATAAAAAATAATTTCTACGTAGTTTTTTTTTTCTTCTAATGAATTTAAGTCGTGCTGTACAAAAGATCCTTTTTTCATAGTATTTAAAAGATTTATATGCTCATTGGTAGCGCATAATACATTTTCAGTTGTGTTTTCAACGGAGAATTACTTTTTTACATTACAAAAAAATTGTCAGTTTCATATGTTCAAATGTTTTATGGTAGAACTCATTCCGGCTAGAATTGCTGAAAAAAAGGGGCGAGCGAGCGAAGCGAGCTGTGACCGCGTAGCGGTCTCAATGTGAATTACTTCGCAATTCACGGGGGGTTGGCGAGCGTTAGCGAGTAGGGGGCTCAGCCCCCTAGTATGTATTATTTCTCCATCCCTTTTTCTCAGAAAATACGAAATGCAGAACGACGAATGAGATGCCATATGAAAGGATTTTGCACAGGCTTCTGACATAGCATTTCGTTAAAACATGTTTTTGATTAAAATTTGCTGAAAATTAAAAATTAAATCGGCATTGTTTTCATGAAAGAAATGAAAGGTTTTCCTCAAATTATTGTTGCCACAAAAAATAATACCACATTATATATGCTCAGCAATTATAAAAAACATTGCACGGGTTTATTTTATATTTATGATTAAAAAGCGAAATTGAAATGTTTAATTTATATTTCTATGTCCCATGTTTTTCCTGAAGCGGATGCGTCATCCTCTAATGCAGTTAAAATACGACTGTAATTTTTTTTTTTTCTCGCACGTGTATTTTGCAATCTTGGATCAGTTTTTACTATAACATTGATGGAATAAATTAGATGATATTCTGGCTTGACTAAAAACTAAATGTTGTTTGCAGATATTTTTATCCTCACTTTTTCTTTAGAAGTTTAAACCTGCATCTAAGAAATATTACATATTGATAAAAAAAAATGGTACTTCTCTATTATCCCGTCGACCACTTTTCATAACAAAAAACTATCGCCAAATGAACGGGAAAACGTTGCCATTGGAATATCAAAATAAATAAATAAATAAAATATAAGAATTTAAGGACACAATTGTTATTTTAATGAATGAAATAACTAATAAATCAGTAAAACATAATGAAAAATACACGGAAATGTCGAGTTAAAAACCACTTGATGACGTAACAAACACGTATAATGCTTCTGACATAAAGTAAATCGGACTGCATTTTTGGCGTTTAATTTTACAGTTTGGCGATAGTTTTTTGTTATGAAAAGTCATCGACCGGATAATAGAGAAGTAATCAGAAAATGTAATGCTTAACGAAATTCAGTTATTTGATCGATCGCAAATTTTGGTAGTTTTCCGTTACCGACACCATGCCATACATGTAAATGTATGCTTGGAGGCAATGGTGTCCGTATAATGGAAAAGTACCCAAACTTTTCTTAGTTCGGGCTATATCAAATACAAACATTTTACAGTTAACAATAAAATCGCCAAAAATGACTGCTTCATCAGCAATTAGGACAGCAAAGTTGGATAAAATCTAATAACCTGAATTTTACAACGTTTATGCGAAACACCACAAAGAACACATGCTATTTTTATATAAGTAGGGTATAGTTAAAAGAATGAGAGATCTAACAATCTTCAATATTATAACGCATGAAAAAGTAAACAAATAAGTGATTCAGCAAACTTTAAAAGTGTGTATTTCTTAATATAACTATAAAATGCAGAAAATTTTCTGGTACCATCAAAAATATTCATTATCCCGTCGTCCCATTAAGGAAAAAAAACTATATCCAAATTAGGTACTTTTCGGTTAGCCGGCACCAGTAAAATTTATAAATATTATATATATATATATATATATATATATATATATATATATATATATATATATATATATATATATGTGTGTGTGTGTATATATGTATGTATATATATATGTATATATATATGTATATATATACTATATATATATATATATGTGTGTGTATATATGTATGTATATATATATATACTTCACTGGCCCCCGGCTAACCAAAAAGTACCCCAAATAATTCACCAAACTGTAGCGCTCAATAAACAAACGGAAGAATGTTGCCATTAAATCTCAAAAATAAAAAGTAATAATAAAAAAATACTTAGGAAAAGCCCCATATACTAAAGTATCATTTATCAGTAACTTTAAACAATGAAATTTACGATATATAATTATGAAAACAGAATAAAAAAAAATCTTGGATATTTATTTATTTACATTATTTCTCTTAATTATGGAAAAGGAATAATCATCCTGATTATGTAAAGGAACTGAAGAAACCATACAAATAAATTACACTCGAAAACATTAAAAATCTCCCTTATCTGCAGATTGATTTATTATTGTAAAAAAATCTTTACATAAAAATTGATTAGCTTAAAACAATGGATGCGTTTCAGAAGATATGGATTTGAAACGAACAATGTTTAAAATGACATTTTAAAAATTTTGATCAAAACCTTTTAAAACATTTTTTTAAATGTCGAATTTCGACAGTGCGTTTGGGGGGATGCAATGCACATGCGCGTAGGAGCTCATTCGGTTGCATTATCACAGAGGGAGATGTGTGCTTTATGTACTATGTTCTTTTATTGACTGAATATGAGATGAACATAGAGATATACTATATCTATGATACTTCATAGGTCCAGCAGAGGTGCCAAGTCTCCAGCTTTTTGGACACCAGTATTTTAGTACAGAAAATGTTGTTTTATGTAACCGGAACATTCCGAGATTTAAAAGAACAACATTTTCTCTAAGATAATACTGGTGTGCAAAAAGCCGGAGACTTGGCAAGTCTGGGTCCAGGAAATTATCTATCTTGCCGTGGGGATTATGGCAGTAATGTCAAACTGATTTGCATTTTGTTTACGGATCGTTTGTTTGGAGCTTGCATCAGAAATAGTACTGTACTTCACTGGGGGAAAAAACTTTTAAAATAAAATATTTGAAAGACTGTTTCATAAGCATTTCTTCTTATGTAATAAAGAAGCTTATTTTACTAATATTGTTATTGTAATTTTTTTCCGTCAAATTTTGACGGGTTCCATCTAGTTTTATATTAACATCAAAGCACCGTTTCTAATTTAGACACGTGGAAAGGTAAAGCTGCTATCGATGAGATTGCACCTGGTTAACATAAAAAGTACCCAAACATATATACTAGTTCTGATTTCATTCAGAAAAGATTTTTTTTTTATGCAGAAACCAAACATCCTTTACGAAAATTAATACTGCATTAATTTTTACTTTTGAGAAGTAAAATTTGATAATATTTAATTTATATAGCAACCTTGATAAAACTCAGACAAAATAAAGTGTGAATTCTAGCCAATTATAAATAGTCAAGGAAATGAAGCTGTAAAGAATAAAAAAAATTCCAATTTGCACCTATTTTAAATTTCTGCAATTAATAACATTTATTTTTCAAAAATTAACATTTTTTTTTTTCATGTCTAAAATTTTAAATGTGTTTACTATTTCCATTTTGTAAATTCAAAATACATGAAACTTCAAAAACACAGTACTATAAGTTTATAAATTATAGATAATTGCCAAATTACAGAATTTCCTGAGTGGGACCAGAAGAAAAGTTCTATTTTAGGCAGGCTTCCACATCAGCATTTCTTCCTTTCACTCAGCCATAAAATTCTCTACTTTAAGCAGGTAACATTCCATTATAAACAGGTTCCATTTTCACGCTGCTTACATTGTCCTGGTGAACTGCCCATAATGCTAAGGCTATCAAATATGAAGGCTCTAAGACATCACAAGAGTTCACCGGGCCGTCAGATACGATCTCCTCAAGATTTACTTTAATTTGATAAGAATCCATAATTTATAATTTTATACTATACTTTTTGAATATCATTGTATTCTGAATTCGGTATTAATAAGAATGTAGAAAAAAAAATATTTTGTTCCAATTAGGTCTTCAGTTTAAGTTATAAAGTTCAGTTTAAATTAAAATATAATAATAATTAAGAATATAATAAATTAATTTACAATTTAAAAAAAAAAAACTTTAACGTGCAAATTGAGTTGTTTGACAGGTGCATAAAGAGTAGAAATCAGAAGACAAACACATATTGTGCTGTCCTCTAAAAAAACCCATTTTTTGAAATTTTCTGTACATAAAGTTTAATAAAAAATTAAAAAAAATTAAGCATGGCTAAATTTTCACAGCTGTTCTGACCAAGATTTTAATGTTGAGCATTTTTTATTTTATCACTTTATTACAAAATGGCAGCCAATTAAATAAGGAAAAGAAAAACACTTTTTCAAAAAATAACCTATGTTACCTGAAAAACACCCACACATGACATAATCAGCTAAAAATGAAGCATTTTATTGCATATTAAAGGTTTAACATTAAAAAAAATTATGTATATCATTCTTAATTTCTATTATAAGAAGAAAATCTGTAAAAATGAAGCTTGTGTTTCCCAGATTTCTGCAATTGTTAGTTTACATTATTTTAAAATTAAATAAGCACTCCTTAGATATTTTTATTATTCTAATTTGAGCATAAAAAAAAAAAAAGACTTTAGTTAAATATTTGATGTAGTACTAGAGAGTTTTTTTTTTCTAGGAAACATTTCACTGTGGATTTTTTTAAGAGGACAACACAATAAATGGTGAAAAAGTATTAGGGATCTGAATAAACAAAAGTTATTATTTAATAAACTGTAAGTGAATAATAAAAGCAATCACTCTAATTAATCACAGTATGAGAAACAGCATAGATAAAATTTTAAAATAACATAATTTAAAGACTAAATTTAAGATTGAGTTGTTTTGATTAAAGACATCGTTTGTGAATTCATGAGTTAAACATATACTGACCTTATAATTTGATTACATACTGTTATTTCTAAGAAAATATGTTTTTAATTAATACTTCTACATTCGAAATGTATTATATTGAAATAATGTTATTCTAATATTTCATAAACATTCAACACTAATGCAGATTGATTATCGATGCTGAACAACTTGTTTAAGAATTTGGGCAAAACTTAATTGCCCTAATGTTATTAAGGTTTCTGCAGCTACCAGATTTTATTGAGACTGAAAATATTTGTAACTAATTACAGCTTTGTATCAGATCTCACAAAATTTTTGGCAAAGAAAACAAATGAAGTGCAAGCAAAATGAAGTGCAAGTTGATGTAGTGACATCACCATTAGTTTTAGTAACCAACGTTCCATGCCACGCCACACGCCAGCGAAGCAAGGGGCGGAGTTTTGAAACGCCAGAGCGCCAGGTGATTGGTCTATTTTTCTCTGTACATGAATCAATGTATGTTTTGCTTATATGCCACCGGGCTAGAGCTCCTATAATACAGGCTGACGCATCCTCGCAGATTTGGGTCTCAAATTGAAGTTCAGTTGAAAAACCAAGCTAATCAGAACCGGTTCAGCCAATCAGAACCGAGTCTTAGGCAACCCCAACTCCGGCTGCGGTAGATTGATGTTGAACTGAGCACGAATAATCCGAAACAAAATGGATATGCGTCAGCTCCTATTATAGGAGTCTTACACCGGGCCTGCTACAGGTGACGTCACAACCTGCTGACGTCAAAACAGTGATCCATAATAACTTAAAAATTTTCATGTATTTTGTTCGTTTGTACGGATTATTTACGACAGTATTTTGATTTTATTTATTGTTTTATATAGTAATTAATAATATTTTTCAGTGTATTTAGATTATAATGCTATCAATAATTATTGATTATAATTATTAAAGAAAGTGTAGATTATATATATAAAATAAAGAGAAGAAAATGTTGTGCTCCTAGTTTCTAATCTAAGTCTTCAAATTCGCTACTGATAATGAAAAGAAGAAATTTTAGCTACGAAAATTACCTTGTGATAATTATTTTTACAATTCAACAGAAGTGGTTTGCATTAAATGTTTCGATATACTTTTCATATTTCGTGAAGCTAGAATTAATATGATGGTATTGAACTTGTGCAGAGAAAAAAAACCTAACAACAAATGTCTAGCCTACTGTAATGGAAATAATCTGGCATATTTGATTGAATTTGTACTTCCAAATCGAAAAGAGTCAAATGATCTTTAGAAAAAAAATAAATAAATAAAAGAAGCAGACGATAAACAGTTTAAAAAATGATTTTGAAAGAAATACTGTAATAAATTGACTAATATCTGGATACATTTAGTTAGAAGTGAGTGATGTGCTTTGTTTATAAAATTAAAAGTAACTGATTTACACAACTTAGTAATTCTACGTAGTTCAATTTAACATTTTAGCTAACTTAAGAGTACAAATATATGAAAACTAGGGGGCCTACCCCCTGCGAGCTACGCTCGCCAACCCCCGCTCAGACTTCGAGGCCTCTAAAAACATGACAGCGTGCTTTATTTTAAAAATATTGGTAAATCTGTAATTGGGTTGCCATGCTTTTAACGGTTTAATTGGGCATTTTTTGATTATCATGGCCTCATACACAGCTGTTGCGACAACTGACGACTGTTTTCGGGATTGATAAGTAAAATCAATTAAAACTTGAAAACCAGCTTGTATAAAATGGTTAGGTTTAAATTGTGGCTACCTCTCGGACTTTTATAACAACGATCTGTATTCCATTCTTCCTTTGCGTTTAAGGATGAGAAAAAATCCATCTGCTTGTGAATAACATTAAGAACCACGGTATTGAAAAGAACTATGTTATAGACATTTTCAGTAACAGGTTTTAATTTTCTCTCTATTTATTGCACCATCATGCATATTTTCATGTTATTTTAAATATGTAAATTATTTATTTTAATTAATATGTATATTCGAATTTTCTAATAATTATTTATCATACAAAATTAATTAAATATTTTGTGCATGCATGCCTGCATTTATTCGGCATCAATTGATGAGATATTTAAACAAATTTGCAATCCGCGATAATTTTACATCATGTTATGTCACTTGAATATTGCCCATAAGAAAATCGGGTACTTTTCCAGTATAGGATTCTTTGCTTTTAGGTTTGGCGTAATTCGAGCTTCAAAAAGGGATAGATTCGTTAATATACGTACATTTGCTGCCAAAAGTTATGAAAACAAACCCAATGAACTTTTGCTGCTTTTCTATTATAGGTGTTTTGACGCTTTTTTAAAAAGCTTGGCGGAAAAAATGAAGCAGGATATTTTATTCTCCTTCCGTTCAGTTGGGCAATTAATATTTTATATATTCGTTCTAAATATCCGAATTAGTGATTTTATAAATTCGTTTAATTAAATTTTACAAAAAAATAACAAAATGATATCAATAAATAATAATTACTATTAATTCCTCCCCCCCCCTTTCTTTTGCGTTTACATAAATGACGTCATTTGGACGAATTTATTCAAAATATTTTCAGTTTATAAATTAAATTAAATTCTGACAGACGATTGAATCCTGGCGATAGAAATGTGAGTTTTTTTCAAATTTTCCCGAAAAACATAATTTAATTACAATCTTGTCTTTATTATCGATTGAAATAAAAGATAAATTCAATTTCAATTTGAAAATGACGAAAAAAAAGAAATCAATAATCCCTATCGGGATCCTTTTCAATTTTTTTCCCTTTTTTGTCACAAAAAAACTGAGTAATTAGTTGCCATCATTACAGAAATGTCATTAAAATTAGAAAAAAATTAATATCTCGAAAACTAATTCCAATTTCAAAATTCTATTACCAGTTTTGACATCCGCGGATTTTTATGAACAATTGGTATTAATTTCACCATCAAGCGTTTAATATTTTATTAAAAATAGCCCTAGAACATAATCAGTCGTTTAATCAGTCGTTTCATAAAATCGTTTCATAAATTCGTTTCATAAAATCGTTTCACAAATTCGTTTCATTAGGATTTTATATATATAGGGTAGATAAATCTTTTGATAAGTTATTTTGAGTGGTTATTATGTCCTAGACCCAAGTACAATAAATAGACAATTTTAAAAATATTACAAATCAGTTACAAAGTCAAGATAGAAAATTGGGTACTTTTCGGTTAGCCGGGCGCCAGTGATATATATACATATATACACACACATATATATCTACACACACACACACATATATATATAATATATATATATACACATATCTACACACACATATATATCTACACACACACACATATATATATATATATCTACCCTATATCTATAAAATCCTAATGAAACGAATTTGTGAAACGATTTTATGAAACGAATTTATGAAACAATTTTATGAAACGACTGATTAAACGACTGATTATGTTTCAGGGCTATTTTTAATAAAATATTAAACGCTTGATGGTGAAATTAATACCAATTGTCCATAAAATCCGCGGATGTCAAAATTGGTAATAGAATTTTGAAATTGGAATTCATTTTCGAGATATTAATTTTTTTCTAATTTTAATGACATTCTGTAATAATGGCAACTAATTACTCAGTTTTTTTGTGACAAAAAAGGGAAAAAAATTTAAAAGGATCCCGATAGGGATTATTGATTTCCTTTTATTCGTCATTTTCAAATTGAAATTGAATTTATCTTTTATTTCAATCGATAATGAAGACAAGATTGTGATTAAATTATGTTTTTCAGGAAAATTTGAAAAAAAATCACATTTCTATCGTCAGGATTCAATCGTCTGTCAGCATTTAATTTCATTTATAAACTGAAAATATTTTGAATAAATTCGTCCAAATGACGTCATTTATCTAAACGCAAAAAAAAGGGGGGAAAAGGAATTAATAGTAATTATTATTTATTGATATCATTTTGTTATTCTTTTGTAAAATTTAATTAAACGAATTTATAAAATCACTACTTCGGATATTTGAAACTAATATATAAAATAATAATTGCCCGACTGAACGGAAGGAGAATAAAATATCCTGCTTGGTTTTTTCCGCCAAACTTTTTAAAAAAGCGTCAAGAACTCTATAATAGAAAAGCACCAAACGTTCATTTGGTTTGTTTTCATAACTTTTGGCAACAAATCTATGTATATTAACGAATCTATCACATTTTGAAGCTCGAATTACGCCAAACCTAAAAGCAAAGGATACTATACTGGAAAAGTACCCGATTTTCTTATGGACAATATTCAAGTGACATAACATGGTGTAAAATTATCGCGGATAGCAAATTTGTTTAAATATCTCATCAATTGATGCCGAATAAATGCAGGCATGCATGCACAAAATATTTAATTAATTTTGTATGATAAATAATTAGAAAATTCGTATATACATATTAATTAAAATAAATAATTTACATATTTTAAATAACATGAAAATATGCATGATGGTGCACTAAAATAGAGAGAAAATTAAAACCTGTTACTGAAAATATCTATAACATAGTACTTTTCAACACCGTGGTTCTTAATGTTATTCACAAGCAGATAGAATTTTTCTCATCCTTAAACGCAACGGAAGAATAGAATACAGATCGTTGTTATAAAAGTCCGAGAGGTAGCCACAATTTAAACCTAACCATTTTATACAAGCTGGTTTTCAAATTGTAATTGATTTTACTTATCAATCCCGAAAACAGTCGTCAGTTGTCGCAACAGCTGTGTATGAGGCCATGATAATAAAAAAATGCCCCATTAAAACGTTAAAAGCATGGCAACTCAATTACAGATTTACTAATATTTTTAAAATAAAGCACGCTGTCATGTTTTTAGAGGCCATGAATTCTGAGCGGGGGTTGGCGAGCGTAGCTCGCAGGGGGTAGGCCCCCTAGTATATATATATATATATATATAACATATCTACACACACATATATGTATGAATTAATATATATATTTATATATGTGCATGTATCACTGGCGCCCGGCTAACCGAAAAGTACCGAAAAAGGAATATGGAGAGAGAAGGAAAGTTGCAAAATATTTTCTGGCAACCTATTCGTAGTTTCATATAAATAAGTACTTTTTTTTCAATATTTATATAATTTATTTAATATAAAGAAGCCATTTATCTCTTTTTATATGCAGGTAGAACAGAATTGTATATATAAATAATTTTATACATATATAAATAAACATAAAAGTACATTAGGTTTGTTTTCATAATTGTGTATATAATTTTAAAACATATCTAACTTTCTGAAGCCCGGATTACGCCAAAGCGTTAAAAAAAAAAGTGCCAAGGTCTCTATAGTTAAAAAATGTCGATTTCTGTATTTAAATTGACATTTATTGTGTTTTGATGGTTAAATTATGGTATGTAGTTGTGAAAGGGAGGAATGGGATTGATTTTGTAAAGTTTTTGGTAGATTTATTATATTTTTTGTACGTATATTTATTGTAAAATAATGTGTTTAGGAAAAGGTAAGTCAATGGGTTCAATCTGATCTATTAATCTTAGCATTTTTTTTAATTTAAAACTTTTAATTTCCTTTAATAAAACAAGTATATTAATTCCCTTTTATTTCACGATTATGAAATTTAATATTATTTATGTAATCACAAATTATAAGAGCGAAAATGCTCTTTTTATTACATCTTTCTGCTGCGATACTTTGACCAAAGTGGATCACTACTGTGACGTCACTAATACTTGTAGCAGGCCCGGTGTAGGACACACAGCGACATCTCGGAGGCCCCGATCTATCCCTTTTTGAAACTCGAATTACGCCAAACCTAAAAGCAAAGAATCCTATACTGGAAAAGAACCCGATTTTCTTATGGACAATATTCAAGTGACATAACATGGTGTAAAATTATCGCGGATAGCAAATTTGTTTAAATATCTCATCAATTAATGCCGAATAAATGCAGGCATGCATGCACAAAATATTTAATTAATTTTGTATGATAAATAATTATTAGAAAATTCGTATATACATATTAATTGAAATAAATAATTTACATATTTAAAATAACATGAAAATATGCATGATGGTGCATTAAAATAGAGAGAAAATTAAAACCTGTTACTGAAAATGTCTATAACATAGTACTTTTCAATACCGTGGTTCTTAATGTTATTCACAAGCAGATGGAATTTTTCTCATCCTTAAACGCAAAGGAAGAATAGAATACAGATCGTTGTTATAAAAGTCCCAGAGGTAGCCACAATTTAAACCTAACCATTTTATACAAGCTGGTTTTCAAGCTGTAATTGATTTTGCTTATCAATCCCGAAAACAGTCGTCAGTTGTCGCAACAGCTATGTATGAGGCCATGATAATAAAAAAATGCCCCATTAAAACGTTAAAAGCATGGCAACCCAATTACAGATTTACCAATATTTTTAAAATAAAGCACGCTGTCATGTTTTTAGAGGCCTCGAAGTCTGAGCGGGGGTTGGCGAGCGTAGCTCGCAGGGGGTAGGCCCCCTAGTATGTATATAAAAGTAATAGAAATATATATTCCTCCTCATAATATTACCTAGGCCTACAAGTGAAAGGCATAGTATGGAATTAAAACTTTTTCACTCCAGGGCTATTTCTATACACCCCACCCCCCGCTATAAAATAAAACGGAATATTATTATTATTTTTTTTTTTGGGGGGGGGGCGGGGATTCATTCTAATCCCTTAGAGGGGCTACTAATATGTCTATGTTTCCACCGAGTCACTTCCTGAATTCATAACACTTTTAGATGAAAAGCAGCTAGACAGAAATTGAACGTATATTATCATTTTACAACTAAGCATTGTAGAACGTATGATGCCACGAAATGACCGACATTATGGACGTTAGCGGCCATAATCTATATATATATATATACAATTGGAGTGCCTGTCTGTGATTATCAGAAAAACACCCACTTCTAAGTTTATTCGACTATTTAGACAAACATGCAGTCAAAACAAAATATTTGATTATTTTTTTGTCTGTCCTGAATAGGTTCAGTAACGGTTGCATAACTAACATTAAACTTATCAGAAGTATATAGAGACTATTTCTGGCTACAATCCGGTATCTAAAATAGTTTTTGAAAAGACAGAGAAAGCTGGCAGAGAATCAACCAATCTCTTTCAATACTCAAAATCTCGTGAATTAATTGATGAATTTTAAGGAATCTTACGGCGATTGAATGGTCTAATTAAGAATATTAATTATAATAATTAACATTTTATGCTTATGACTTGTATATTTTAATTTAAAAACTGGATTGGTAAGTACAAGGAGATAATATTCTATAATCTGGAGTCAAAGCTAAGGTTTGCATCATTGATAAGCAATGAAATCATCATATAGGATTCCATTACATGTTAGTCTCTAAAAAAAAAAAAAAAAAAAAGCTCTGTTACAATAAGGCATTTAATTTTGTTCCAACCTAATTGGAATCATTGGCTATCTGAAATATGCCAATTGGCTATGGATCCGATTACGGAAGGTCTATAAATGATGATAATTTTATGTTGATTCAATTTTCTGCTTACAACTTGTTTATTTTAATTTTAAAACTAGATTAGCAAGCATAAATAGCTAATATTTAATTATCATATTAACATATCAGGTTGGCATTAATAATAAGCAAGGAAATGGTCACCAAGGATGCCATGTTTTTTTTTTCTTTATAAAAAAACAAAGCTGGTTTTAACAATATGTTTATTTTTCCGCCAAACCACTTTCTCTAAAATATGCAAATTGGTAGTAAATACGAATATGGAAGATCTATAAATGATAATAATTGTATATCGGTCCGATTTTTAGCTTACAACTTACTTATTTTAATTTTAATACAGAAATACTAAATAAACAAGAAAAAAAAAATAATTCAAGTATAAATTATGAAATACTTCCAGACTACTCTAACGGAATTTCGCAGTTTAAAAAGGTGAAAGGAGATATCTAGGTCAATAACTTAGAAAAAGCATAACACATTTGAAAACCAGATTTCCGCAATTAGCGTACACAGCCGGAAAGGTACTCGAATTCTTTTATGCATTCCCTTATATGATCTATAGATCTGTATACACATTACCTAGTGTGCAAAAATTTAGCTTAGTTACAAAATGCATAACACAGTCAAAAATTCGCCTTCAGCAATTTCCACCAATAGACGGAAATGCACTCCAATAATTTTATACAACCCTGAATAGTATCTATACGGAGGTTTTTATACAAGCCACATATTAAACTAAAATTTAATTCAGGAACAAAACGCACATCTCAGCTGAAAACGCACTTACAGAAATTACCATTCATAGATGGCAATGTATCTAGTTATTTGCGTAGCTTTGTATATCAGTTTATTTAATAATTATATTAGGTAATGAGTTATCGCGCTTCTAAATTTTCCCGTAGGTTAAAATGGGATTTAGCGATCGGGGAGTTTCATTGAAGCGGCTGCTCGTCAGTAAACTCCCCGATTCCTCTCTCTAATGTTAAACCTATGGGCGTAGGATGCATTCGTATATTTAAAATATATCCTCAGGAAATTAATATTTTTAACTTACGTTTTCTTTGCACTGTTCTTAAAAAATGTCTCTTTTTTCTTAGTTGTCAAAATTTTTCTAAAATATAAATTTAATTTTATGTGAAGTGTTAAAATCTTATTCAGTTTCGCTAAGATTTTAACATATAAACTTATAAATTAAACACATACTATTTTAGAAGTGTTTATAACTAAGAAAAAAAGAGCCATCCTTTAAGAACAGTATAAAGAAAACGGCAGTGAAAAATATTAATTTCCTGAAGAAATATTTTAAATCTATGAGTGCATCTTACGCCCATAGGTTTAACATTAGCGTGGGGAATCGGGAAGTTTACTGACGAGCAGCCTTAAGTAGTTATCTCTCATATACAGTAATGCTTACATATCCTTTTGTGAAACCCCCCTGATATGTCTATAGAATTTTAACACACAACGTAGTATTAAAAAAAATTGCTGTTGCAATTGTTTCAAGATTAATTTTTTCATTTAAAAATATCTTTTTACATAGCAGTAAATATTAATCCTAAGTACTCCCTCATGTCCAGTGCTTTACAAAATTAAAATCTGGTAGCCAGCAAAAAATATCTCTACCCCTCCCCTCGCCCGTCATTGATTTTCAGAAAAACAATGATTTTTTTATGAATTAATTGACGAAAAATAATAACAAGCATAGTTTAAAATTATTAGTCACGTAGTTTAGAATAGTACATAATTTAGAAAGATACTATCTAAGTTTTCTGATGAAACTTATCAAAATTATATCTTTGAAACAGAAAGAAAAGAAATAGTGTAAAGGCTGAATTAAACGGCATGTTCGGAAAATGCTGATTGTCAAATGCTTCAAATTTACTGATATTTGAGTGCTACAAAATCTATATCTGATGAGGGGCGGGAGGCATTTATAAATTAGTGAAACAGGAAAACATTTTTTTGCCTATTTTCCTGTCGAAGTCATTCAAATTATTCTGATTTTATTATTTAAATACTAGCCGCCACTGGCGACCAGTTTGGTCGCTCTTAAATGTATGTTAAGCATAGTAACAAATTATTTTTATTCATAATTTATTTTTTTCCTTAATCCTTCGCCAAATCGGAAAACTCTAATAGACAAATGAAGAACTTTTGCGATCGTGGTAGTATTTCGCATATTTTTTGTTGTTATGTATTTCATCTTTCTTGACAAAAACCGCTTAACTCACTTTATAATAAATTAATCATTGTGTGTGTTTTATAATAAAATTGTGTATTTTTTAATATAAAATAAACTATTTCATAATAAAACTAAAGTACATGCTGTTTTAGTAATCTCTAATAGGTACCTGAAAATGGGATTTTCTCGCCAAAATGGCACAAAACAAAAATCGCGCCAACCCCGGTGCGTTCGTGACAGCTGTTCCAATTTAAAATACATAACGTTCACATTTTTCTTTAAAATAGAAAATAGATAAATAAGAAAAAATATCATAAAACAAAACATTTGATTTCAAAATTAAAGTATCGTTTCTAATTTGCACACGCGAAAAATAAAAGCTGACAATTCGTTTCGAAATTTGATCCATTAAATATTATTACATGAGTTCAACTTACGTCATGAAAAGATCCGGAAGGAAGTTGGGTTGCATAGAACAGAATTATGGTAAACATTGACTGTCTCACTGGTGCGGTCCAAAAATTCATGGTTTAATATTTTAAACGTTCACAACAAATGAATCTTTTTTTTTTTTTTTTTTTTTTTTTTTTTTTTACTTTCATGGATAGAGAATTTGAACTGCGAACCTTATTTAAACTGAAGTTATTGCAGAATGCATACATAATTGAATGTAAATCATCTCTCAAATATTAATTTTTTTTGAACGATCTTTCTAAAAATGTAACTTTTATGCAGTTTTATTCAAAAAAATAATTTTGAATAAAAATGGCCGCCGGGCATATGAAAAGGTGAAGCGGGCGTCCCGGAATTGTTGATGACAGTCACATGACTTACGGTTTTATTATAGAGATTTGCAGTTGATGATTTTTTTTTTTTTTTTTTTTTTTTTTTTTTGTCAAATTAAAAATAAAAGTTAAAATTCTTATTTTGTTTGAATATAGTTTCAAAGTTTTTTTTTCTTAATATTGGAGGAGAGTAAAATGTCGTTTTTCTTAAGTCAATTTTTATACAAAAAAAAAAAAAAAAAAAAAAAAAAGAAAGAAAAGAAAAACTCCGCCAGATTAAATATAACTTGGTCGCCAGATGAAAAAACTTAGTAAAGCTCATGTGTGATTTTCATGTCCCTGAAAATCTGTTTAAAATAGCAAATTTGTTAGTTATACCCGACCCACTGGCAAAAATCTGCAAAAGTTACAATTCGTATTCTTTTAAAATATCATTGTAGAACTATGGCAGAAAGACATGAGTTCTATTATACAACAATTCTGGAAAAGGACTTCAAACAGAAAGCGAGGACAAACAAGGGATATCCCATGACTTTTTTTTTATGCTACTAACACTGACCTTTTAGAGTAATAATAAAATATTTCTCCTTATATATCCCATCAACAACAATTCAGTTACCTTTCAAACTGATTTTTAAAAGATTGTAAAATACTTTAAGAAACTTGTACATTTTTGTTTTTCAAATAGTAATTTTTTTCTCTTTTATCAATTAGTGAATAAATAAAAATTTTCACTTTGAGCGAAAGCCCGAAAAGAGTGGTCTAAAAATTGAGCCAGAGGCCCTTTTCGGTCTCGGGCTTGGGCTGAGCCCATCTCATCTCTAGTACATATGTCATTTTTGTCTTTGTCTTTTCTTGCTTCGTTTTCTTCCATTAATTGATCTCAATAGCCTCCAATTTAGGAAGTAAACTATACGCATTTCAGGGCTTTACAAATTTGATAAAATTCTGGTAGCCAGCAAAAAATTCTATTCGTCAGTAAACATATTACCCCCCCCCCCCCCCCCGTGCCCCGTCATTGATTTTCAAAAAGCACACATAATTTTTATGAATTAATTGAGAAAAAATAATAACAAACATAGTTTAGAATTATTAATGACACAGTTTAAAATAAGTACATAAGTTAAAGAGATGTTATAAACAACTAAGTTTTCTAATGAAACTTATCAAAATTATGTATGTCTGAAGAAAAAAAAAGAAAGAAATACTGAAAAGGCCGAATTAACTGGCATGTCCGGGACTTGCTAATTGACGAATGCTTCAAATGTCCGGATAGTTGAGTTCTACAAAATCTATGTATGATGAGAAGTGCATCCATGAAATACTGAAACAGGAAAACAATTTTTTGCCCATTTTCCTATCGAAACCAGTCAAGTTAATCTGATTTTATTATTTTTTTAATTTGCAGATTAAATAACTTGGTCGACAGATTAATATATATATATATTATTTCCTGGTATCATTTGTTTATCTATTGAATTTTCAAGGGCATCTTTATAAAATCTTATTCAGGTTCTAATGATTTTTTTTTTTTTACCAACATTAATTTTGTACTGACTTATGACTGCTAGGGGTTTTTATATTGTTGTCTTTTGATGTTAGTTTGCTTAATGGGACTTTATGTATATATGTAAATAGTTTTATTATATAGCTTTATTATATTTAATCAAGTATTAAACTGTCAATCTTAATATTTTTTTTTATTTATTTTTTTTTTTTTTTATTTTTTTTTTTTATGGATATTCAAGTAATATTAAGATTGATTCATAACAATTTTTTTTTTTTTTAAATATGTTATAGATATATTTAATATGTATTTCTTGCAATTTTTATTGCTATCAAACAAATATGGCAGTTATTAGTAAAATGTTAGATACTGGCAATTTAGGCCTTGGTGGATCCAGGACTAATGCTCGGTACAGGAAGATTATTAGGGATCTTCCTGGATCGTTATCAGATAACCTATTCTATTGTCCCAAGCCTGTACTATGTTTTCGAGAGTGTGAATCTAAGCGTTGTCTTACATGTCCATTAGCTGATAAGTCACAGATTTCAAATAATAACAATCTTAATTTGGTAAAATTTTGCAAAGCATACAATGTAATCTATTCATTGAAATGCAATTCGTGTAACATGGAATATATTGGACAGTCTTGTCAAAAATTACATAAGCGGCTAAATTTACATCGTTCTCATATTGATAAATATAAAAATTCTAAATTTCAAACAACTCATAATATTGAATATACTCATTTCAAAAATCATGATTTTAAAAATATTACTATTAAAATACTTAAAATACAAAAAAATTTTACTGAACGACTTTTTCTAGAATCTAAATATATAAGACATTTTAATACTACATATCCTTATGGATTAAATCAATTAGTATACAAAAAATCACATCCTGTATTTTCAGATTTAACTAAATATGAAAATTATAAAAATCTTTATTCCGGATTAAATTTTTCAAACTTAAAAAAAACTTCTAGATCTGGTAGAGGTAAACATAATAACAAAAAATTCACTGATGATATTGTGATTCAACAGGAGCTTGATAATCTTGAGGAACAATTTTGTAATGATTATTGTTGGCTTGCTATAAGAAAACATGTTTTTAGTATAAAAAAGAAATATATAAACCAATATTTCAAGGTATTTAAAAAGAATCAATATTCTCCACATTTTTGTGATATCTTTTATGATATTCTACATTATAGAGCAAACCTATTAAATACAAGTCTTTCTAATAAACCTAAATATAAAACTAATAATACACAATTAATTATAAATTTTTCCAATCATGTATTTAATAATATAAATTTACACAATATAATAAACAACATTAATAATAATTTTCCAATAAAAAATTTTACCATTCACAAGACATATAAATATAATCGCACACTTGGACGTAAAATATTTAATTACAATTCTTTTGCAAAAAATTTGGTCTCTTCAAAGAATTACCCATGTTATTGTAATGACCCAAAATATCAAAAGTATATAAATACAACACATGGTCATATCATTACTGGTGATCTTAATATTGTAGAACAACCTATTTTACAAAACTTAATGCATAATGGCACAAAATTTCGTCTTCCATATAAGTGTAATATCAAATCCATAATATTGCAGTTTATTCAAGATATTGATTTGTTTATATATAAAATTGCTGTTGATTACAATAAACCAATCGAATATTTCAGTGAATGGAGATTTTCTGTAATTGATAAATTAAAAAATGAAATTATAAAAAATTATCATCATATTACACATGCAGCTTTTAAAAACATAAATAAACATATATCAGAATTACAAAACAAATTTATAATTACTTATGTAGATAAATCTCCAAATAATTATGCTATCATTTGTAAAGAATACTATAAAGTGTTAATTCACAATGCAATCAACACAAGTAATATTTTTAATAAAACTAAATTAAATATTGAAATAAATAACAGAAAATTATTAAATTATCACAAATTACTAAAAATCAAATGTAATAATTTTAATTATCCTTATCTTGTTATAATTCCAAAATTTCATAAAAATCCTATTAAATTTCGCACTGTTACCATCGGTTGTAACACATATAATAAAAATGCAAGCAATTTACTACTTAATATTTTAAAGCAGATATATGATATAACGCTAAAACATAATAACCAACATTGCCTAAAAAATAGTTTTCAACTCATTAATAAAATACATAATATCAATCCGGTAAAATTCATAAAAACATTGGATTTTAATGATTTATTTAATAACATTGATATAAAAGACTTACATAAAACAATGTGTATATTATTTAAAGAATTTAAATCTCAATTAAAATTAAAAGAACATATTTCAGTAAATTTTTTTAAAACTTTACTAAATTTTACATTGCATAATAATTACATTATATATGACAATATTATCTATAAACAATGCCAGGGAATTCCGCAGGGCGGAACCGCATCTAGTATTCTCTCTGACCTTTACTTATATTATTATGAAAGAAATATAAGTCCGAACAATGATTATGTATTTTATCGCTATATTGATGACATTATCATATTTTATTTCAATGAAAAAAATTGCACATCACCACTCAATTTTTATCCTACTCAGCTTAAATTAAGCGAAAATGATTTAATTAATAATAATATAAACTTTCTTGACTTAAAAATTAATATTACTAATAATTATAAATTAATTTTTGATATTTATGATAAGAGATTTGATTTCCCATTTAAAGTAAATATTTTTACCAATTATGCTTCATGTTTACATAAATCTGTTTATAAAAATATAATTATCAATTATCTACATCGTATAAAATACTTATGCTCAGATATAAATAAAAACAAAAATATTAGATATATTCGAGATCAAGCAAAAATATATGGATATCCTATTTTTATGATAAATTCAATCATCAACTCTTTTAAATAACATTTATTATATAATTTAAATATAAACATGGTATGTAATAAATTATTGTTTTAGTGTGCGATAACATATAACAAAAGATATAGAAAATAATAATTATAACATACATTATTACAATTATAACATATTAGGAAATTTAATATTTAATATTTGTTTGAACATTATATACACTTTATGTAGAAAATTACAAATATAACATACATAATTACAATTATAACATATTAGGAAATTTAATATTTGATTGAACATTATTTATACTTTGTATAGTTGTGATTGTGCGTTGCCGATCACCTCTGTTTAAGGTATTGTAAAGAATTTGAGCTTCGACATCCAGCTGCACTATGTGTCATTCTAGCATTTCCTGTGAGTACACTTAACTGCATACCTTCCCTCGCTATTTTTGCCTTGAAGACTAGCAGACGCCGAATTCTATTGTACTGTGAGCGGAAAGTTCGGACAGTGATGAAGTGGTAAGGCGTTACCCAAAAAGGGGTCTTATGCTTTGATCCTTGCCGAGTTCGTGGGAAAGAGTTCATCTGCGAGAGAAGCGATCTCTGCACACGATTTTTAGGTTTGCGCCCGAAACTTTGCCCTTTGTCTTAGAACGTCCAATGACGGACTTAGTGAAAACGAAACAGAGGGATCTCAAGGCTGCTAAGAGGCTGGAGAGTTTCGAGGGGCCCGCCTCGACAAAGCCCCCGCCCCCAGAAGAAGTTCTCCTGCGAAAATGAAAAAGTGAGAGAGGACAGTTTTTGGAGAGATCGAAAAGGAGAGTGTTGACTCTCTGGAGAAGGGAAAAGGAAACGTCAGTTTCTAACTCAGCGTGGTGTAAGCGCTAGTGAGGTCCGACCTCTAGAATTGATACAGCAGGTTTCCGGTGAAAATCCCAGCGAAGTTAAAAAGCACACCAAGTGCGAGAGTGAGAGTTCTTAGACTCAGAATTAACGAGTATTAGTAGATCTTCCGAAGAGAAGGAACGGACGAGCCTTGGTCCGAATGAACTTTGTTTTGTAGTCACGACTGACTGTAATGTTTGGAGACTTTTGTTTGTTTCAGTTACACTTGGAGTCAAGAGGTCATTAATTTATAAGCGATTGACTCACGAAAAATAATTAAATGCTGTAATTAACTTTCTTGTACATATTTTCATTAGAATTAATATTGGTATGCAATAAATTCTATTTTCTAATTTATACGAGAAATTCTCTGTGCCAGCGATCCGATCTCGCTACCACTCACCATCTTTTATCGGGTCGGTATAGAGGAGTTACTACAACTGGTGGCTTGCGGTGATGGATTAATTAGCAAAAATTAATGACAATCTTCAAAGACAAAGAGTGGACTCCGAAATTTAAATCATCAAAGTGCTCCAAGAAAGAGTCTCCTTGTGACTTGTGACCTGAGTCTCCTTAGACGCCCCTGTGGATCAACACAGCATCAGAAAGAGTAATCTACCAAGAATTCTGGAGAGTGTTCCCCCATCAGAAAGAGAAATCTACCAAGAATTCTGGAGAGTGTTCCCCCATCCGAAAAGTGTGACAGAGAACCCCGTCTGTGCTCCTGAGAATCTCTGAAGTCTGTGCTTCTGACGCCCTGAAAGACTCTTAGTAATGGAGGTAAGCTCTTTTTATACTCAGAGTGGCTTTAATTGTTATTAGTGTTTGTATAGGTGTTGTAGGCTTCAAAAAAAAAAAAAGTTGTATGTTTATTTTTGTGAGAGTAAATTTTTGAGAAATTTTTCCGGTAGAAAAAAAAAAGCATTATGAGATATTTCCGAGATTACTGTAACTTATTTAATAGACAAATTTTGTAGTTAAAAATTAAATTATTGTTGAATTAATTTAATGCAAACTGAGAGTTGTGCAGTGTTACAAATTTTAGCTGAATCTATAAATGAGAGTTCATTGAAAAAAAAAAAAAAAAGTATCGAACGCATTTCATATTTTACGATAACAGAGTTGATTTTATATGTTTTTTGTGAATTATTCTAAATTTTTTAAGAGTGGATGCAGAGACTAAGACCACCATTGATTAAAAAAAAAAGGAATTGAATGAGACTTTTGCAATTTAAAATATTTTTACTGTACTTTTTGAATTTGAAATTGTTGTTTTGTGTCAAATTGATCCCATATGTATTTTATAACCAAATACCAAGGTGAATGTGGACGATAGGATAGGGTTGCTTAATTTTATATGTTGCATATTTCTTATATATTATTGTTATGCGTACTTTTTATGAGCGTATATTTTGGTAATATTTTGAAGCACTTGGTAGAAATTACATTTAATCTTATTGTATTGTTTTATATTTGTGGGAAAGATAATTTCTAATTTTATACTTTAAAAATGTCGGAGCTTAAATATTTTAGGAAAGCTGATTTGCAAACGTTAGCTTACGAATTTGAGGTCATTTTAGAGGAAAATGATACTGTACCGAAAATTATAAAAAAAATAGAGTCGTCAGAAGGATTTGATAAAGAGCTAGCCTTAGCGCAGATTAAACTTATAGAAAAAGATAGGGAAAATAAATTATTGGCAGATAAGGAAGAAAAAGAGCGGGAACATGAGTTAGCTAGGTTAAAAGCGACGCAAGAGTCAGATGACCGGAGTACCGCATCTAGTAGCATCTCAGTTAGAACGAATCATTTACCCCTAAAAACAATTATGCATCGCTTTGATGAAAAGAATTCGGATATTTCGTTGTTTTTGAATTTATTCGAGAGACAGGCAAAAAAATGTAATCTAAATTCGGATGAGTTGGTGACGAATTTACTATCATTATTACCTGTGGGAATGGCCGAGTTAATTTTGAGAGAACCCGAAGACAAAATTGATGATTTTCAATATGTGAAAGAAAAATTGTTAGAACGATATCGTTTGAATGCAGAGACGTACAGACAAAAATTTAGTCAGCATCCCCGAAATCCTAATTCAGTTTGGAAGGACCTGATCTTTGAACTTAATAGTTTTTTAGAAGGATGGCTGTCATGCTTACAAGTTTCGGATTTTGAGGGTTTGAAAAATTTGCTTGTCACGGACCAAATCAAACGGAGAGCTTCTCCAGAAATGCGCGAACATTTTATAGATAACTGGGCAGAGATTAAAAACCCGGAAGAATTAGTAAGGCTTTTAGATGCGTACGAGGCAATCAAGCGCCCCTCTAAAAAGACGTGGAATCCGAAACTTCCTTTAGAGAAGAAATTTGAAAGACCCAGAACTTTTGATAATGTGCGAAACGGTAACAGAAATCCGGAGACTAACTTTAACTGGAGGGATCGCGATGATCATAAAGAAAGGGAAAGAGTTTACGAAAAAAGGCGAGAAGTCAAGTGTCACGCGTGTTTTCAAAGCGGTCACTACAAAGTAGATTGTCCGGAAATTAAAAAGAGAGATGTTGCGCGGGTCGGTCACTTAATAAGTAAACCGACACTTGAAGAAACCTTCTCCCCTTATTTGAGTAAAGTATTAGTGAATGGAATTCAGACAACTGCCTTAACTGACACTGGGAGTGAAATTGATATCATTGCATACGATTTAGTCAGTCAAGATAATTTGAATGGAGATCATGTTTGGATTAAGACTCCGCTGGACAGTAAATTATACTGTTTACCGATAGCAGAGGTCACTTTAGAAATTGAAGGCGTGGGGGTTATTGAAACGAAAGCGGGAGTTAACAATAAAGATTCAGATATGTTTTACTATTTGTTGGGTAATCACACTCAAAAATTGTTAGAACAGGCGAAGAAAAAACCCGAATTGATGAATGCAGTTTTGACACGAGCTCAAACGAGAGAAAAGTATGGCCCAGCTCCGAATCCGGTAAATAAACAAATTATGATTTCCGAGGGGGAAAAAGAAATTTCTAGCAGGAATGTTGAAGCGGAAACTTTGATTTCCGAGGAAGGAAAAGAAGAGGATATTTCTAGGGGGAATGTTGAAACGGAAACTTTGAGTTCGGTAAAAGAAAAAGAAGAAGGGAATTCTCGCGAAAGAAATGAGGCAGAAAGGGTGAATTCAGAAAAAGAGGGAGAAAATTCTAGCGGAGGCAGTGTAACGGAAACGTTGAATTCCAAAGAAAAGGGTGGGGAGATAGATAATCCCATTGAGTTCCATAGTTTAGACAAAGGTTTGCTGCCATTATTGATCGAAGACGGATTTACGGATCTGGCAAAGATAAACGAGGTTAAGGATTTAGAAAGTGTTATTGAGTTGCTTGGTGTATATAAGGGATTATCGCCTTCGTCGATATATGAGAACTCTTCGATCTTAGCAAACATTGAAAGAGGGGTTAGTAAAATGGAACATGACAGGTATCCATCATTCGAAGAGATTAGAGGGAAAGGGGAAATTGAAGAAACGCGTTGTAATGCGGGAGATTCTTTGATAGTGGCAAAAGCCAGAGACAATCGCGTGAATGTGGGGAAGCAGGTGCTTGTCCCATTGCCTTATCAGGCAGATATTTTTGGCGCGTGCCTAGAAAAAGTGTCATTACACTTAGGGAAAGGGAAAGTTAAAGGAAATGTGTCAAAATACTTTGACTTTAGGAGAAGTTTGATGAATGATTTAGCGACCGCATTTCTAAAACGGTTCTGTGTTAAGATGAGAGATTCGATAAGCGATAGTATTGCATGTTGGCATCGAAAAGTTAGAAAGCTTTTGAAAGCGTTAGTATTTGGAGAATGGATAAGAGAAATGGAGGAAAATAAATTCGTGAAGGGATGTGTGTTTAACCTCACGAACAGATTAAAAAGGTGTCAGGATTTAGCCGTTGAGAACATGACTACTGAACGAGAAAAGATGAAATTTTGGTTTGACAGAAAGGCGGTAAAACGGAAGCTTAATGTGAAAGATGAGGTTTTAGTTTTAACTACCAGAAAGCCAATTAAAATGTCAGATAGTCGGGTAGGGCCGGGAAGAAATGACTCAATAATTACGGAAACAAATTATATTGTGAATGTTCCTGGGAGGCGACAGAAATCTCAGACTTCTCACGTGAGTTTAGTAAAGCCTTCCAGAAAACGGGTGGAGTTAGCAGATATCTTAACGCGGGAAATAAACGCACTTAAGAATTTCTGTTTACCGTATCTAGATGATATGGCGATTTTTTCAGATAGTTGGGAGGACAATATGCGTCATCTAGAAATAGTATTAAAAAGGGTTAATGACGCGAAACTAAAAATCAAATTGGCGAAATGCAAGTTCGCTCAGAAAACCGTAAAACATCTTGGGCATATTGTAGGTGAGGGCAGACGGAGGCCAGCTGAGGCGAAAGTAAGGGCAATTAAGGAATTACCGGTTCCGAAATCGAAAACTGAAATTCGTAGATGTTTGGGAATGGCTGGATATTATTCCCGGTACATAAAAGATTATGCAGTGATTGTAGAACCATTAACGAGGGCGCTTAAAGGGAAAAATAAAAAAGAAAAGATTGCATGGAGCGACGAAATGGGAAAAGCCTTTGAGACTTTGAAAATGAAGCTTACTGAAGAACCGGTGCTTTACGCTCCTAATTTTCAGAAAGAATTCATTGTACAAACTGATGCTAGTGACTTAGGTATTGGCGTGGTTTTGGCTCAAAGAGAGGGATCGGAAGAGCACCCCATAATATATTTAAGTCGAAAATTTACTGATAGTGAGAAAAGTTTCTGCGCCACTGAAAGAGAGTGTGCAGGGATTATTTTTGCGATAAAAAAGTTAAGGCATTATATTGATGGACAAAACTTTTCTATCGAAACCGATCACAATCCTTTGGTGTTTCTAAAAAAAAAATTCTGGAAATAATCCCAGATTATTAAGGTGGTCCTTAGCTCTGCAACCTTATAATTATGCCATTTCTCATCGCGCAGGCAAAGACATTCCGCATGTTGATTGTCTGAGTCGAGTTTAAGGAGATTTCTTGATAAACTTTTGTATATAATTATTTTAAGATTTTTTATTTTTTATTTCACTGTGTTTTATTTCATTCTATGTTCATGATTTCTTATCAGAGCGCGAAAAAAAAAAAAAAGGAAGGTAGTATTATCTTATTCATGTATGTTTTATTTCTTGCCACTCTGATGTAATTTGAGCTTGCAATTCTTTATCCGACTCTTAGAGATTCTTAGTGTTTCACCCTTAAGAATCGTTTGAGGAGGAGGTGCTGTAAAGAATTTGAGCTTCGACATCCAGCTGCACTATGTGTCATTCTAGCATTTCCTGTGAGTACACTTAACTGCATACCTTCCCTCGCTATTTTTGCCTTGAAGACTAGCAGACGCCGAATTCTATTGTACTGTGAGCGGAAAGTTCGGACAGTGATGAAGTGGTAAGGCGTTACCCAAAAAGGGGTCTTATGCTTTGATCCTTGCCGAGTTCGTGGGAAAGAGTTCATCTGTGAGAGAAGCGATCTCTGCACACGATTTTTAGGTTTGCGCCCGAAACTTTGCCCTTTGTCTTAGAACGTCCAATGACGGACTTAGTGAAAACGAAACAGAGGGATCTCAAGGCTGCTAAGAGGCTGGAGAGTTTCGAGGGGCCCGCCTCGACAAAGCCCCCGCCCCCAGAAGAAGTTCTCCTGCGAAAATGAAAAAGTGAGAGAGGACAGTTTTTGGAGAGATCGAAAAGGAGAGTGTTGACTCTCCTGAGAAGGGAAAAGGAAACGTCAGTTTCTAACTCAGCGTGGTGTAAGCGCTAGTGAGGTCCGACCTCTAGAATTGATACAGCAGGTTTCCGGTGAAAATCCCAGCGAAGTTAAAAAGCACACCAAGTGCGAAAGTGAGAGTTCTTAGACTCAGAATTAACGAGTATTAGTAGATCTTCCGAAGAGAAGGAACGGACGAGCCTTGGTCCGAATGAACTTTGTTTTGTAGTCACGACTGACTGTAATGTTTGGAGACTTTTGTTTGTTTCAGTTACACTTGGAGTCAAGAGGTCATTAATTTATAAGCGATTGACTCACGAAAAATAATTAAATGCTGTAATTAACTTTCTTGTACATATTTTCATTAGAATTAATATTGGTATGCAATAAATTCTATTTTCTAATTTATACGAGAAATTCTCTGTGCCAGCGATCCGATCTCGCTACCACTCACCATCTTTTATCGGGTCGGTATAGAGGAGTTACTACAGTATTATTGATGTGCAGTTTTCATACATTTATAAATTAACTTATACAATAACAAATTAAATTATACAATGATAACATTGGTGATTATAACTCATATATATATATCTATTTGCAATATATATAAAAATAAATATATATAGTTTTTATTTTTGTCTATGAATAATTAAAATTAACAAGTATTTTAATTACTGCATTGCATTAATTTGATTGAAAAACAGTAGTAATACTATTAATTATCAACATTATAAATTTTGAGATATTTTGAATTGTTTATGAATTATTTAATTAGATATTTAAATTAATCTATAAATATAAAATATATTTACAATGTAGTATAAATTAAACATTAATTATTTAAAAACAAGTCTAATATATATTTAAGTAGTAGTAAAAATAAAACATTAATTATTTAATAAATGTCTATAATATCAGTGGATTAACACAGCTGGCAGCAAAAATAATTTGAATTAAAATAATATCTCTTTTACATAATATATTCTTGTTAAGAATATCTGAAATGCTGTGCAAGTTGAATTAATTCTGTGTAGATTTATTCATATAGTAGTATTATATTTTATTTGAATTTTAAGTAAAACTACAAGTTAGTATTGTTTTTTAAAGTTTATTTATATAAATAAATCTAATGAAGTGAGTATGTAACTAATAAAGTGGATATTTAACTAAATATTAATTATGAACTATTATAATACCAATAGTTGGCGACACTTTACCTTTCAGGTAGTTGTAGATAATATTGTTAATATTATATTTAATTTAACTATAGAGGGAGCTATTGATTGTATATTAATTTTACTTTCAGGAATTAAAATTGGATGGAGTAATATATATTCACGGATATAAATTTGTTATAAGTGTATTAAAACCAGAATTATTTTGAGTGTTTTTGAATCATTTTGTGATTGGGTGTCATTTATGGGGTTGTGTTTTAAAAAAAGTGTGCTCTCAACTTGTCTTACAAATCATTTCTCTCAACTCGACTTAGTTAACATGTATGATGCATTGCCATGTGGATGTGAAGATTATGTAGACGTTGTGACATTTTAAGGATTCTGTATAATTATTGTGAGTAAAATATTTTATCTACACTTTACGCGTTCATATTTCCAATTTTATTATTTCAAAACTGTTATCTCGTGGTAATTTAGTGAGGTGTTAATTACAGTTTTTTGGATAATCGATGTGAGTGAAATATATTGTATTTTCTTAATGGTTTTTTATTTCCTATTTAAATATTTCCAAATTTTAATATTTCCAATTGTTGTCTGGTAATAATTCAGTGTACCTGGATGATTCTACTGATCTTAGCATTATGCCAGTAGAATTATGAAACACTGAATTATTATTTAAAACACATGTGGGTGCATCCAGGCTGATGAGTACATGTGCATGTGTTTTTCCATGTCCAATTCATATTTAATTCTCATGTGGTCCAATTTTCCATTGTGTATGGTTCATATTTAATTTGTTAATCCATTTGTGTTTACTTAATTGCAACTCCAATTTATAATTTTTTTTTTCCCCTTTCTCTCTATTTCTTTTTTCAATATTCTTTTGGTATGAGTAAAATTTGGACAATTACCATTGAAGCATCAGCTATGGTAATATTATGTTTGCACATGTTAATTATTAGCTATGTGGTATTCTGTATACACAGTATCATTGATTATCTCTTTGGAGATTTAAGTAGAATAGAACTTGATATGTTTTTTGAAATTCATAGATATTATAATTATATATATATATATATATATATATATATATATATATATATAATTATAATATCTATGAATTTCGAAATACATATCAAGTTCTAATATCATTCTACATTAATCTACAAAGAGATAAATAATGATATTGTGTAAACAGAATACCACATATCTAATAATTAACATGTGCAATCATAATTTTACCATAGCATGTGCTTCAATGGTAATTGGCCAAATTTACTCATACCTGAATAATATTTAAAAAAGAAAGAGAGAGAAAGGGGGAAAAAAATTATAGATTGGAGTTGCTAAACACAAATTGATTTATAAATCAAATATGAACATTATACAATGGAAAACTGGACCACAAGAGAACAAACAAGAATTGGATATGGAAAAACACATGTAGATGTACTCGTCAGCTTGGTTGCACCCACATGTGTTTTAAAAATAATTCAGTATTTCATAATTCTACTGGCATGATGCTAAGAACAGTAGAATCAACCAAGTATACTGAATTATTACCAGATAACAATTGGAAAAAATAAGATTGGAAATATTTAAATTGGAAATAAAAAACCATTAAGAATATATAATACAATTCGCTTACATCGATGATCCCAAAAACATTATAAATCACCTCACCAAATTACCACTAGATATCATCCCTGAAACAATATTGGAAATTAGAAACCTTTAAATTGTAGATAAAGTATTTTTACTCACAATAATTATCCTGAATGCACAAAATATAGAAACTTCTGTATAATATCGACGTCCACATGGCACGCACATAATTTTGACAATCGAGTTGAGAGAAATGATTTGAAAGACAAGTTGAGAGCACATTTTTTTTTTTTTTTTTTTTTTTTCTTAAACACAACTCCATCGATGACACACCAACACAAAATGATTCAAAAACACACAAAATTATTCTGGTGATAATACACTTATAACAAAATTATATCCGTGAATATATAATTACTCCATCTAATTTTAATTCCTGAAAGTAAAATTAATATACAAGCAATAGCTCCCTCTATAGTTAAATTAAAAATAATATTAATAATATTATCATATCTACCTGGCACGTAAAGTGTCGCCATCTGTTGGTGTTATAATTATTCATAATTAATATCTATTTTCATATCCACTTTATTAGTTACATATACATTTCATTAGATTTAATTATATAAATAAATTTAAAAAAACAAAAAAACAATACTACCTAATAGTTTTACATTAAATTCGAATAAAATCTGACTATATGAATAAATCTACACAGAATTTATTCATCCAGCACAGCATTTCATATATACTTAATAAGAGTATATTATGTAAAATAGATATTATTTAAAAAAAAAAAAATGTGTTTTGCTGCCAGCTGTATTAATCTACTGATATATATTATAGACTTATAATTAAATAATTAATGTTATTGTTACTACTACTTAAATATATTTTAGACTTGATATTAAATAATTAATGTATTATTTATACTAATACTTAATTATATTTTAGATTTCATAGATTAATTTTAATATCAAATTAAATAATTCATAAATAATTCAAATTATCTCAAAATTTATAAAATTGATAATTATATGTAATAATACTGTGTTACAATCAAATTAATGTAATGCAGTAATTAAAATACATGTTAAATTTGATATTTCATAGATAAAAAATAAAAAACTATATATATATATTTGTATATATTGCAAATAGATATGTTTGTGAGTTATAATTACCAATGTTATCCATGTATAATTTTATGTGTTATTGTATAAGTTAAAATATAAATGTATGAAAACTGCACATTAATAACACCCTAAACATGTGTGATCGGCAACGCACAATCACATACCATACAAAGTGTATATAATGTTCAATCAAATATTAAATTTCCTAATATGTTATAATTGTATTAATGTATGTTATAATTGTAATATTATATATCTGTTGTTATATGTTATCGCACATTAAAACAAAAATTTATTACATACCGTGTTTATATTTAAATGATATAATAAATGTTATTTAAAAGAGTTGATGATTGAATTTATCAAAAAAATTGGATATCCATATATTTTTGCTTGATCTCGAATAAATCTAATATTTTTGTTTTTATTTATATCTGAGCATAAGTATTTTATTCGATGTAGATAATTGATAATTATATTTTTATAAACAGATTTATGTAAACATGAAGCAAAATTGGTAAATATATTTACTTTAAATGGAAAATCAAATCTCTTATCATAAATATCAAAAATTAATTTATAATTATTATTAATATTGATTTTTAAGTCAAGAAAGTTTATATTATTATTAATTAAATCATTTTCGCTTAATTTAAGCTGAGTAGGATAAAAATTGAGTGGTGATGTGCAATTTTTATCATTGAAATAAAATATGATAATGTCATCTATATAGCGATAAAATACATAATCATTGTTCGGACTAATATTTCTTTCATAATAATATAAGTAAAGGTCAGAGAGAATACTAGATGCGGTTCCGCCCTGCGGAATTCCCTGGCATTGTTTATAAATAATATTGTCATATATGATGTAATTATTATGCAATGTAAAATTTAGTAAAGTTTTAAAAAAATTTACTGAAATATGTTCTTTTAATTTTAATTGAGATTTAAATTCTTTAAATAATATACACATTGTTTTATGTAAGTCTTTTATATCTATGTTATTAAATAAATCATTAAAATCCAATGTTTTTATGAATTTTACCGGATTGATATTATGTATTTTATTAATGAGTTGAAAACTGTTTTTTAGGCAATGTTGGTTATTATGTTTTAACGTTATATCATATATCTGCTTTAAAATATTAAGTAGTAAATTACTTGCATTATTATTATATGTGTTACACCCGATGGTAACAGTGCGAAATTTAATAGGATTTTTATGAAATTTTGGAATTATAACAAGATAAGGATAATTTAAATTATTACATTTGATTTTTAGTAATTTGTGATAATTTAATAATTTTCTATTATTTATTTCAATATTTAATTTAGTTTTATTAAAAATATTACTAGTGTTGATTGCATTGTGAATTAACCCTTTATAGTATTCTTTACAAATTATATATATATACATATCTTGATCGCCAGTGGCGACCTGGCGACCGCATTTGACAAAACTTGACATTTGCCAATCCACGCGGCATTATAATCATTCATGTTTTGGAAATATCTTCATAATTTCGGTTTTATTTTATTGCTCTAAGTCAAATAAATTGTCATTACATAGAGACCGATAATAACCATAGTAACTTACTGTCACCGCTGATACGAATTGCGGTTATATTCTTTTTTGCTCTCCGTAGCGATAAAAACAATCTTGCTCAGTGAGCGATAAACTCCTATACCTTTAAATGCATTTTTGTTTGATGTGTGTGCGGAAAAGTTCCAAGGGAAAAACGCCCCTGTGCCAGAAACTATGGTGAAATTCGAAATCGGCAACCGATCTGGTCTAGCAGTGAATATTTTTAAGACTATTGAAAATACAGATTTCGCCAAACTCTCTTTAAAGAGAAGCTCCAGTAAAAGTAGCCAGTTGTCCGTAGATTCTTCCGATGAGCCAAGAAAGGCTAAGGCTTGTTCAACTTCTGAAAGTGAGATGTCTGAGCAGGATGCGAAAGGTTCTTTGAAATCGGATGAAGAAGATTCGGGAGATGAGAACTCGGAAAAGAACAAAAAACTGACCATATTGGCCAATTTATCAGAAGACACATTTTTGCGTCGCCACGAACTTTATGTGTCCGATATCGAGGATTCAAGCAGTGATGTCATTTTCGCCATTGCTCCAATTACCAGGTAGGAAATAACATTCTAATTGTACGTGTATGTGTTTTATTTAACTTAGCATTGTATACCGGTTCTCTGGCTCGGAGAAAATCAACAAGAAGGAAAAATCGTACACCACACGCATTGAAACACTTTTCAACGCTATCAGTATAATTGTTACGAAACTTCATTTATTCATATGATAAAAGGAGCTATCTAAATGAAAACAATTTAGAAAACGCATAATACGGTTGAAAACTCATTTTAAGCAATTACCGCCCATAGACGATAATGCATTGATAATATTTTGTCGTGGTGGTGGTGTAATGATTACGCCCCATTATCTGCACGAGGGATATATCCCCGTGGGGGGAGGGGATAGAGTGCCTTCAGTAGGGGTCTTTCTAAGGGAACCTAACCCGTATTTGCGTGAGGTTTGCAGAAAACTCGGAACGATTCGGCTGACGGGCGCTATTGGATATGAACTCAGCATCTCCCGTCTACCAACTTTGAAAGCAGAACCTCTCGGCCACTGGTGGAGAGATATTCTTTTGTGGAGTCTTGTATATGATCTATAGATTGTTTTGCATACTATATATATATATACACTGTACTACAATTTAATTGAGTTAGAAAATACATATGTAAATGCCTTTCTGACAATTGCCATGCACAAATGGTAATGTATTCATATCCTTTTGTTAAATGTTTTAGTGCATTTATGAAATGCACTAAAACATACATTCTGTATATTGTAGGGTACAGGGCCACACAATAGAATTCCGAAATTGTCTACGCTGAAAAACTGTTCGCAGCGTATTTTAATTACGTTACACTATTTCAAATATAATGAAATTGATACACATTACTGGGGTTTACTACAAGATACTGGCTGTAAAATATGATGTGAATAGCATTTATCGTTCAGTTACAGGAGGACACAAAAGATTTAGGATTCAGTACTGCATCCGAAGTACTGTAACTGTCTATTAGAAACAATTGCTGGAAGTGCGATTTCGGTTATGGTATGCATTTTTAAGTTTAACTAAATTTTTGCACACTTACGTGGTGTGTATAAATTCTATAGATCATATACAGAGCTACACAATGGAATTCGTAAGCATTACTGAATATGAACGTGAATTGCTTAAAGCTGGTTTTTAATTGAGTTATGCATTTTCAAGCTGAATTATATTCGATATACTAAGAGATGTTTGCAGAATATAAATAAAATCATACACAGGACATACAAAGGATAAATGGCGCTGTCTATGGATCATAATTTCTGGAAATGTGATTTCAGTAGTTTTAAGCATGTTTCAGCCTGGATTAAATTTTAGCTTAATATGTGGCGTGTGCAAAAATCTGTCGGTAATATACAGGGCTGTACAAAAGAATTCAAGTGTGTTTCTTTCTATTTGTAGAAACTGCTGAAAATGAATATTTAACTTAATATGCATTTTCTTACTAAACTATATTTCAGAATATTATATGCACAATATATACAAATTTATAGATCAAATACTGGGTTTCAGAAAAAATCTGGAGTAGTTTTCCGGCTACGGACGGTAAATGCGGAAATTTGGTTTTCAAATTTGTTTTGCGTTTCTAAAATGTTTTCTTAGGTGTCTTATTTACCTCATTAAAGAGCGAAGTTTTGTTAAAATATTGGAAAAGTGTTTCATAATCTATGCTTTTGGCGCACGATTTTTCTTTCTAGTTTTTATTTTCTTTGAGTGAATACATACTTAGAATAATCATCATGGGGGTCTCCTCACCACATCTCCTCTTGCCTCCCCTCTTCTGGACAACTTAAAAGTCAGTGTCACACCTAGCGATGCGGAAAAGTAGGTCATTGACATTTGAAATGTACATGATAATTTCAATTTTTATTTTACGATGTATAATACTAATCATATTATTTTATTATTATTACACATATCAACAAATATTATTTGTGGGTAAATATTACTGAAAAATAAACTTAAGTTGTTATTAAAACATTCAATTAAAAGGGAAAAAAACATTTATTCCCTATTTAAGACATTCTTTTGTATTATTTATTTTTGTATGTGGAAATACTTTGTTCCGGAACTCTCCGCTATCAAACTCATCACAAGCACATGTGCATCAAATACGGCTCTAAGGTTAAGTGACTTTTCCCCGGAAACTGTCTATATTCGCTTTGGATAACATGTATAGTCACTGGCGAGGCCCCTCACACGTATATTTTACACAAATCAGTGTTTATGTCACTCGAAATGCGTGCCTTAATAAAAGGTCGCATATACTTTAGTTTGTGTATCCAGCTGAGATATATGTAGGTGAAGAGCAAATAGTCGAATAACAATCTTGCAAATATAGTCCGAGGTACAACTTTTAATTTCTCAAGAAGCATGTCATCTTCTAACAGGACAGAAATTTCTCGTGAATCAAATGCCATACTCCTAAAGTACATAACAATAATCGCCTCAAGGAAAAAAATAAGCGTTTTCGATGTAATTCCTTATGTTCCGTAAGTTTCATTTTTTACTTTCATATAAAAGTTAGTGTTATATTATATATGTGTGTGTATGTGTGTGCATATACACAGACATAAATGTGTGCGTACAGGCCTGACTAATGCCTGGCTTTTGCTCCCCCCACCCCCTTTCCCCCGCTCCTGGTCGTAATCAGGATTTTAAGAAGGTGCCAAATGGTTACAAAGTAACCACAATTCTTACATTTTCGAAGATTTAGGAAGGGAATGCGGCCCCTTCGTCCTGCTTTCCGTATCTAAGTTTACTGAAAGACCTGTATTTACACTTCAAATAGATATAAAGGTTCACATGAGCCCTTATATTCTTATAAAATTCTTATAATACTATCTATTATTCTTATATAAAAAAAAAAGTGTATTCTAGTGTGACCATCTTTCTTGTGATACCCTGTATACAGATGTGAATAGTACCTGGTAAGAAATTTATGTAGACATACAATAGGTGCGAAGTTTAGTACTAGTCACTTCAACATAATCCACGAACAATTTCTATGGATAGATAGAAGCACCCCCCCCCCTCCTCCACCCAGAATGATACGTGTCCCGGGGCTCTCGATAGTCTAAGTCGGGTCCTGTGTGCGTATGTATGAGTGTGTTATTATAGTATATATATGTATACGTGTATGAGTTCGAAAGAAGATATAACTTTGTAAAGGAAAATGTTAGATCTTTTCTTTTTTGTTTTTTTCTTTCTTTCTTTTCTTTTCTTTTCTTTCTTTTTTTTTTTTTTTTAATTACTTGGAAAATAATTTTATAGTCTCATTTCTTAGAACATAACCAGATATCACAAAAAATATTATCTCTTATAATTTTAATTTTATAATTTTCACTTTCTAACGTAAACTAAATGTTTTAACTTATGTTTGCCTGTGGTGTTTTATCCATCCCATTCGGAAAGTTTCGCACAATTATGACATGAAGTTACATGTGACTAGATTAAAAATATGTAAGACATTATCGTCTGTGGTAACGTGCTTCAATAACATTTTATGATGTTACGCTTTTTAAAATTCAATACACGTGCGCTTTATGCTTATTTGTTAGACTCTACTTTACAAAGATGTCCATTAATGCCTCTATAACTTAGATAATTGGAAATGGACATACACTCACTGTTTGAAATACATTATCGTCGATGTACAATTATCTAAAACAGAGTCGCAGAGAGCCAGTTTTCCTATAAGGTCCCCGTATGGGTATTCGCATAAAAGGGGAAATGTTAGAACTCTTTAATAATATTTTTTCATGAGTTATTTTTAAATTAATTATGTCTGTAACAACAACTTACTTTTTAATTAAATAGTTTCAATTAATATTTTTTATTAATTTTATTTTAAAATTTAGAATTAAATTGACATTTAATTAATAGTTATGAACTATTTGTGATTTCTATGCAAAATATTATTCAGATAATAACATACACATGCAACTGAATGTTTGTGTTATGTTATGAACTACAGAAGCGAACTGGATGCAGTTTCCAATTTAGACAGAGGTATATAGCCATATAGCGTGTTACAATCCTTTCGCATGAAATGTTTTCTTGATAGGTAAAATTTTTAAGTTAAAATAACTAACAAATAATAAAACAAGAACGAAAAATCATGCGTAAAGCATAGATTATGTAACACTTTCCAACGCTTCCAAAATAATTTTACAAATCATACCGTTTAATAAGCTGAAAGATAACATATAAGTAAACAATTTGGAAAACGCATAACATATTTAAAAACATAATTTTAGGAATTTCCAACATATAAAATATTCGGAAAAATATCCGAATACTTTTATTCAGCCCTGTAATAAAAGGGCTAGATTCGTAGTATATTTGTTTATTTTGTATTTTTATTTTATTTGTATATTTGTTATATATATTTGTTATATGTTTATTTGTTATATTTATTTGTATATTTAGTAGATTTGTAGTATATATACAAATCTATAGATTTGTATATATACTACATAGGATGCTAAATTTTAGTTTAGTTAGGAAACGCGTAGCACAGTTTAAAATTCTCTTTCTGGAGTTTCTGTCAATAAACGGAAATGTGTTCGCGAACTTTTATGCTTCTCTGTATATGATCTACAGAATTTATACACACCACGTAATAGACAAAGAGCGAGTTAAATTTAAAATCGCGTTCAGTAACTTCCAGGAACTATTGTTAACAGACAGTAGAGAATTCTTTTGTGTGTCCCTGTAAATATGAACGATGACTGCTATACACACAATATTCTGCAGTAAGCTTCTTGTAATGCACCTTAGTGATTATATAAATTTAAATGCGCGTTTAAAATAGTGAAACATTATTTAAATAAACCGCAGACGATTTTTCCCCATAGACCGCAATGTAACGGAATTCTTTTGAGTGTCTCTGTAAAAAAAACTATAAGTGCTACGCACTTCCGTTGAAATAGGGAACATGCTATAGATGGCGACAATAACATATAAAAATTGCAGAGCAATCCGGGCATATTTACGGGAGTTAGAGCACGGACAGACGGCAAGACAAACCGAAGTCATAAACACTTTTCATGAAAAGTGTTTATGTTGGAAAGTGTTAATTAAAAAGTCAGAATTTGATAGAACGTCTTCACGGACTGGCCAGGGGAGTCGGGCTCAGAACCCCCACTCTTTTATACAGGGCCGGCGTAATGTCACGCGGGACCCTGGCAAATCACAAATCACTTAGTGGGGGCTCAAAGTATTTGACTGCAATATTTGACCACTAAAAATCATTTTTAAAAATTGTATATATCATAGAATAATTTATAATATAGAGTATGAAATGTATGAAAAATAACATGCAAATTCTTTCACATGTAATGGGTATAATTATTTTTTATTTCTAAAAATCTTCTATCCTTTAGAATACTTTAAATATTTATTTTTGTTTGTTTATGGTTACTTTCAGTATCCTCACATCTACACATTCCCCGACAATTATATCCCATCAAAACATTTCCATAAAAAAAAGCCGCCAAGTTCCTCTTAATATTTCAGCCTCAAAAAGTACTGATATCTGATGCTCGCCCAAGTTAAAAGTCAAACATCTGAAATCTTTCATTGAAAATGGCTTCCTGCGACTTGGCCGTTAATGCATTCTAGGGTTTTTTTGTTTTTTCGTTTATCTGGCATTCTTATACAAATTTCAATAAATTCTAAAGAACATTAGAAGAATGTAATAATGAGAAAAATTAATTAAAATATATAATGCACCCTGATTGATATTAAACATATAACTTTCATTTGAAATAAACAATTACGTCGATAAATCATTTCAAAATTAATGATTGGAAATGATGCATTTATAAATTATTTGAATATTAAACAATAAAAAAGAAAACTGCCCAGTTAAACTGAGGGCATTGAGCTCACAGGCTATTCCCACTCATTGTATATTGTACTCTTATTTCAAAGAATTTTAAATATGCGCCCTCGAAAAATAAAGAAATCAACAATATATTAAGGGGGGGGTCATCCCCCGTTACCCCCCTCATAGTTAACTAATGAACCCCTTAAACTAATCAGGGAAGTGTCTAATTACAATGAATATACATACAAAATATGAAGAAAATCGGATAATTCTGCATGAAAAACTCATTTATCCAAATTAAGGGGGGATTAGCCCCCCTTTCCCCCTTTATACTTAACCAATGAACCGCCAAAACTTTTCAAAGAAACGCATTATCACAATGAACCTATATACAAAATTTGAAGAAAATCTGATAATTTTGTATGCATGGTAAACTGCATGGAAAACCCATTTATCTAAATTAGGGGAGTTATCCCTCCTTTCCCCCTTTATACTCAACCAATGAACCCCCAAAACTATTGACAGAAGCGCATTATCAAAATGAACCTATATACAAAATTTAAAGAAAATGGGATAATTCTGCATGAAAAACCCATTTATCTAAATTAAGGGGGGATTAGCCCCCTCTTTCCCCCTTTATATTCAACCAATGAACACCCAAAACTATTGACAGAAACGCATTATCAAAATGAACCTATATACAAAATTTAAAGAAAATGGGATAATTCTGCATGAAAAACCCATTTATCTAAATTAAGGGGGGATTAGCCCCCCTTTCCCCCTTTATACTTAACCAATGAACCCCCAAAACTATTCAGAGAAGCGCATTATCACAATGAACCTATATGTACAAAATTTGAAGAAAATCAGATAATTCTGCAAGAAAAACTAATTTATCTAAATTAGGGGGGATTACCTTCCCCCTTTATACTTAACCAATGAACCCCCAAAACTATTGACAGAAGCACATTATCAAAATGAACCTATATACAAAATTTGAAGAAAATCGGATAATTCTGCATGAAAAACTCATTTATCTAAATTAGGGGGGGATCCCCCCCTTTCCTCCTTTATACTAAACCAATGAACCCCCAAAACTATTGACAGAAGCACATTATCAAAATGAACCTATATACAAAATTTGAAGAAAATGGGATAATTCTGCATGAAAAACCCATTTATCTAAATTATGGGGGGTTAGCCCCCCGTTTCCCCCCTTTATGCTTAACCAATGAACCTCCAAAACTAATCAGGGAAGCGCCTTATCACAAGGAACCTATAAACAAAATTTAAAGTAAAACGGTTAGTTCTATCAAGAGTTATCGCGTTACGTACATACATACATACATACATACGTACGTACGTACATACAGAACCGGCGGGCACATAAGTTCTCAGGCTTTGATAGCCTGTGAGCTAAAAAGTAATATCAGAATCCAAATAGGGAAATTCGTATGAAGGCATTGTAAGTAAAAGCTATGTGATAAATACCGTTGAGTTTTCAGAAACATTAGTTTTGATTAACCATCATTTAGTTTTACCATTGTTTAATGGCTATATTGTACGATCTATTGTCATTAACACGAATTCCAATGAATAATTTTTCCATCAAATTTCACATTGTATTACATTATATGAGGTGTTGAGATGAGTGGACTATCCTCGACAGCTGTGATTTCGAAATTATGCTTTTTAAAATGTGTATTACATTTCAGTATTTTGTGCAACAAAATGCATTAAATGTTAAAAAAAAAATTGTAGTTGACATTCTTTAGAATATGAAAAATCTTCCAGTACTGCATTAACGGCCAAGTCGCAGGAACCCATTTTCAATGAAAGATTTCAGATGTTTGACTTTTAACTTGGGCGAGCATCAGATATCAGTACTTTTTGAGGCTGAAATATTAAGAGGAACTTGGCGGCTTTTTTTTTATGGAAATGTTTTGATGGGATATCACTACTTTTTGTACGTTTTTTTTAATGTATTTTTCTAGAGGATGGATATAAATATAATAAATATATAAGCATAAAATAATTAAAAAATTCTTTTATTATGCTTTACAAATCTATATTTTATTTCTAGTTTGCATCAAATTACTAGCCGCAGGTTTAGTCTTCCTAAAATGTATACTAAGCACTTCATATTACATTTTTTTCATAATTTACTTGCTCAATCCTTCGCCAAATCGGAAGTTTCTGTTAGAGAAATCAAGAATCAACTCTTTGCAATTATGGCAGCATATCTTGTATTTTGTGTTGTTATGCATTTCATCTTTATTGAAAATAACCACTTAATTTACTTAGGCATTTATGCTTCATGTTGGGGCCTCCGAGATGTCGCTGTGTGTCCTACACCGGGCCTGCTACAAGTGACGTCACAACCTGCTGACGTCAAAACAGTGATCCATAATAACTTAAAAATTTTCATGTACTTTGTTCGTTTGTACGGATTGTTTACGACAGTATTTTGATTTTATTTATTGTTTTATATAGTAATTAATAACATTTTTCAGTGTATTTAGATTATAATGCTATCAATAATTATTGATTATAACTATTAAAGAAAGTGTAGATTATATCTATAAAATAAAGAGAAGAAAATGTTGTGCTCCTAGTTTCTAATCTAAGTCTTCAAATTCGCTACTGATAATGAAAAGAAGAAATTTTAGCTACGAAAATTACCTTGTGATAATTATATTTACATTTCAACAGAAGTGTTCTTAAATGTTAAGAGGTTTAAGTATCTTAAATGTTGTGGCATTAAATGTTTCGATATACTTTTCATAATTCGTGAAGCTAGAATTAATATGATGGTATTGAACTTGTGCAGAGAAAAAAAACCTAACAACAAATGTCTAGCCTACTGTAATGGAAATATTCTGGCATATTTGATTGAATTTGTACTTCCAAATCGTAAAGAGTCAAATGATCTTTAGAAAAAAAATAAATAAATAAAAGAAGCAGACGATAAACAGTTTAAAAAATGATTTTGAAAGAAATACTGTACTAAATTGACTAATATCTGGATACATTTAGTTAGAAGTGAGTGATGTGCTTTGTTTATAAAATTAAAAGTAACTGATTTACACAACTTAGTAATTCTACGTAGTTCAATTTAACATTTTACCTAACTTAAGTGTACAAATATATTATGAAAATAAATCTTTTGATAAGTTAATTTGAGTGGTTATTAGGTCCTAGACCCAAGTACAATAAATAGACAATTTTTAAAATATTACAAATCAGTTACAAAGTCAAGATAGAAAATTGGGTACTTTTCGGTTAGCCGGGCGCCAGTGATATATATATACATATATACTGTTATGTATTTATCCAGCCGTTAGAGGGCGTGAAAAAGCAACTTTGACTTTGACTCTAAAAAGACACTACAACTTTCACCCTGTTGGGTATTCTTAAGATTCTGATGTATGATGTTGTTCTACGTAAGTTATGCGATGTCCGGTAATAAATGTTCGTTTTGTTAATATTTTAGTGGTGTTTTCTACGGACCCAAACATAAACCATGTTATTGGCGACGAGTTAAAACTGCGACAATTTCTTCTGATTCATTTCAACGTTTTCCTGAACTGTGTAATTACTGCATATTCTTAGTTTCGATTTCTTCAAAATGTCATTCGGCAAGCTCGAAGAATTTCTATTCTAGTAGGGAAAACGAACTGGATTGAGTATAGAGAGAGTTTGGATTTCTTTTTCACCGCTAACAGTATTGCTGAAGCTGATAAGAAGCGGGCAATTTTTCTTAGTGTTTCGGGTCCAGCATTATATTCTGTCATACGATCCTTGTGCACTCCTAATAGTCCGAATTCAGTGGATTTTGCCGATTTGTTGGTAAAATTAGATGAACATTTCTCACCTAAACCTGCTGAAATTCTATGTAGATTTAAATTTAATAAAAGAGACCAACGGAAAAATGAAACTATATCTGAATTCATGGCCGCGTTAAGAAGGCTTTCCGAAAATTGCAACTTTGGAACACAGCTAGATTCTATGCTTCGAGATAGATTAGTATGTGGTGTTCTTGACGAAGAAATCCAACGTAAACTTCTGTCAGATCCTAAACTTACCTTGATTTCGGCTTTAGATTTAGCCCTGGCGGGAGAAGCTGCAGTGAAGCAATCTACAGAAATTCGAGGTACGTTATCTAGTACCGTAAATTACGTGAAGCCAAAAGGGTCAGGCAAAAATGTTCAGGAGTGTAAGGGCAAGCAAAATAATAAAAATCCCTGTCATCGATGTGGCAACCATCATCCTTATGGAGAGTGCAAATTTATTAAAGCAACGTGCAATTATTGCCGTCGTGTTGGCCATATCGCGAAAGTTTGTAATTCTAGAAAAAATAAACAAGGAACCAAAACATCTAAGGTGCAGAAATTCGATTCAGGTAAGTCAGATATTATTGATGATGAGTATAATTGCATTAATAATTTAAATTCTATAGGTACTGTTACTGATTATCCCCCTTATGACATATTTGTTAAATTAAATGGAATTCCACATAAAATGGAAATTGATTCCGGTTCGTTGCATTCTATTATTAGTTATGATACCTATGTTAAATTATGGCCTGTTAATCCTCCTTATTTACTTTCTGTTTCTGACCAATGTCTTAAAACATGGAGTTCTGAAAAATTAAACCTTGCTGGATATTTTGATGTTAATGTTACACATAATTCTAGTAGTGTTAATTTACCTCTTTTAGTCGTTGAGGGGAAAGGTAAATCGTTAATAGGCAGGAGTTGGTTTGAAGCCTTGAATTTAAATTTAACATCTAATGCAAATGTTAATAAAATTTCTACTTGCTCTTTAGATTCTATATTACATGAATACTGTAATGTTTTTAATGAATCTCTGGGGAAATTTAAAGGACCTCCGGTATCAATTAAAATTGATGAAAATTGTTCACCAAAATTTCTAAAAGCTAGAAATGTGCCTTTCGCCCTACGAAATAAAGTAACTAGTGAAATAGAAGAGATGGTTAAAAAGGGAATTTTAGAACCTGTTTCTTATTCTGATTGGGCAACGCCCGTAGTTCCTGTTTTAAAGAAAAATGGTCGTATTAGACTGTGTGGCGATTACCGCAGCACGGTAAACCAGGCAGTAAAACAGTTTACTTATCCTCTTCCCACAGTAAATGATGTTCTTGCTACTATGACGGGCGGTACAGTTTTTTCAAAATTAGACCTTTCTGAAGCATATTTGCAGCTCCCAGTTGACGAACAAACTTCCAGAGTACTAACATTAAATACCCATAAGGGACTTTTCAAAGTCCCTTATGGGTATTTAATGTTGCTATTGTTATGGGTATTTAATGTTATGGGTATTTATGGTTTTATTGTTATGGGTATTTAATGCCAAGGGACTTCCATTTGGCATTTCTGTCGCTGTTGCGATTTTTCAAAAAAGAATGGAAGAAGTACTAGCAGGTATTGATGGCGTACTGCCATACCTAGATGACATTTTTATTCAAGGAAAAAATGTCGAGGATCATAATTTAAAGATAAAGCAAGTTCTAGAGCGCCTGCAAAATTCTGGCATTCATCTTAAACGTGAAAAGTGTAAATTTGCATTTCCCGAAATTGAATTATTAGGATTTCGTGTAAATCGGGAGGGTATCCAGCCGAGTTTTGATAAAATAAAAGCTATTCATGAGGCCCCGACTCCAAAAGATAAAACTGAATTGCAAGCCTTTTTAGGAATGCTGAATTTTTACGGCTGTTTTCTAAAAAACAGATCGGATGTTTTAGAACCATTGCATCAGTTACTTCGAAACGACAGAGTTTGGCGTTGGACGCCTAAACACGATAAGGCTTATACAGCAGCAAAAGAATTATTAAAAAAAGATGTCGTATTAACTCATTTTGACGAAAAACTTCCTGTAATTGTAACGTGCGATGCTTCTTCTAAGGGAGTGGGTGCTGTCTTGAGCCATGTTTTACCTAATGGTAAAGAATCCCCTATAGCTTACCATTCTCGTACTTTATCAAAACCTGAAAGAAATTATAGTCAAACAGATCGGGAAGCTCTTGCCATAATTTCTGCAGTAAAAAAATTTAATCAGTATCTTCAGGGGCGTAAATTCAAAATTATAACTGATCATAAACCACTTTTGGGTCTGTTTAATCCGAACAAACCTCTGTCACAAATGGTTTCACCCCGTGTACTTAGATGGAGTTTAATTTTAGCTGCCTACAACTATGAATTGGAATATAGGAAAGGTAAACAAATAGCAAATGCTGATGCTCTAAGTCGTCTGCCTTTACACACTCCTGAACTTGATATTCCTGCCCTGACTGAAGTTCTGATGTTAGAGTCCTCTCCTGTCACACAACTAGATGCTAAGTTGCTGTCTTCGGCTACTAAAAAAGACCCGATCCTTTCCAGAATTTCTTTGATGATTTTAAATGGTTGGCCTTCCAAAATGACTGACAATAGTTTCAAACCATACTTTCATCGACGTAACGAGTTAAGTGTTCATCAAGATTGTGTCTTATGGGGTAGTAGAGTTGTTATACCTACTGCACTCCAGAGTCAAGTTCTCGTCCTGCTTCATAATGGACATCCCGGCATAGTTAGAATGAAATGTCTTGCACGCAGTTATGTGTGGTGGCCTAACATGGATGTGCCATTGAGAACACAGTTAAAACCTGTAGACTGTGCCAAGAGAATCAAAAAGCTCCAGACAAAGCTCCCATACATCCATGGGAATGGACAGAAAAGCCATGGTCTCGCCTTCATGTAGATTTCGCCGGTCCTTTTCAAGGCAAAACATTTTTCATTTTAGTTGATTCTCACTCCAAGTGGCTGGAGGTTGTTCCAGTTTCCTCCATGTCGTCTTCGGCTGCTATTGACAATCTTAGATCTATTTTTGCAACTCATGGACTCCCAGATTCCGTTGCATCTGATAATGGTAAAACATTTAGATCTGATGAATTTCAACAGTTTTTAGCACGAAACCAGATTCGACCTATTTTTGTCGCTCCTTATCATCCGTCCTCCAATGGCCAGGCAGAGAGGATGGTGGCTACAACGAAGCAAGCTTTGAAACGGATAATTCAAGGTAATTGGAAAACACGTCTCGCTAGATTTCTGTTTGCTCAACATACATTACCAAGTACCTCTACTGGTAAATCACCAGCTGAAATTTTAATGAATCGTCGTTTGACATCGATGTTGGATAGGCTTCACCCTGATCTTAATAAAGAGATCAAGTTCAAGAAAGAAAAACTAGCTGAGTCCGACAAAAGCAAACGCCTACGTCAGTTTCAAGAAAACGATCCCGTATATATTCGCAACTACAGTTCGGGCCCATCATGGATTCCTGCAAAAGTTATAGAAACAACAGGGCCATTATCCACAAGACTCAAGATTTAGTGGACGGTATTGTCCACAGACGTCATGTTGACCAGGTTCGCAGCCGTGTACAAGATGCGGAAACGTCAACAGAGTCTTCTGCGATTCCATCTTCGCCATCTCCAGAAAATGATCCAGTGACACCTGATTGACCCACAGGGTCCGATCCTGTCTGTGATCCTGTAACTGAAGAACCAGATCTTCCTATTCTACGACGTTCTGAACGCTCCCGAACCTCACCAAAACATTTAGATGACTATGTGCTTTATTCCTAGGGGGAAGGAGTGTTATGTATTTATCCAGCCGTTAGAGGGCGTGAAAAAGCAACTTTGACTTTGACTCTAAAAAGACACTACAACTTTCACCCTGTTGGGTATTCTTAAGATTCTGATGTATGATGTTGTTCTACGTAAGTTATGTGATGTCCGGTAATAAATGTTCGTTTTGTTAATATTTTAGTGGTGTTTTCTACGGACCCAAACACAAACCATGTTATATACACACACATATATATACACATATATCTACATACACACACATATATATATATACACATATCTACACACACATATATGTATGAATTAATATATATATTTATATATGTACATGTATCACTGGCGCCCGGCTAACCGAAAAGTACCGAAAAAGTCTTATGGCGAGAGAAGGAAAGTTGCAACATATTTTCTGGCAACCTGTTCGTAGTTTCATATAAATAAGTATTTTTTTTTTCAATATTTATATAATTTACTTAATATAAATAAGCCATTTATCTCTTTTTATATGCAGGTAGAACAGAATTTATTATATTTTTTGTACGTATATTTATTGTAAAATAATGTGTTTAGGAAAAGGTAAGTCAATGGGTTCAATCTGATTTATTAATCTTAGCATTTTTTTTAATTTAAAACTTTTAATTTCCTTTAATAAAACAAGTGTATTGATTCCCTTTTATTTCACGATTATGATTTATTATATTTTTTGTACGTATATTTATTGTAAAATAATGTGTTTAGGAAAAGGTAAGTCAATGGGTTCAATCTGATTTATTAATCTTAGCATTTTTTTTAATTTAAAACTTTTAATTTCCTTTAATAAAACAAGTGTATTGATTCCCTTTTATTTCACGATTATGAAATTTAATATTATTTATGTAATCACAAATTATAAGAGCGGAAATGCTCTTTTTATTACATTTTTCTGCTGCGATACATTGACCAAAGTGGATCACTATTGTGACGTCACTAATACTTGTAGCAGGCCCGGTGTAGGACACACAGCGACATCTCGGAGGCCCCGTTCATGTCCGTTTGCATTGTTACGTTGTCTAATGAAGAGATTAATCCTGTTAAGTAATCTTCTGTAACTGCCACTGCCAAATGGCATATTTTAGCAAACACAATTTGGTGTAGGTAAAGTGGTTCTTTTTAAACGTTTTTAAAGCTATCCACATTTACAGTAAACCGTACTGATGTTAGTTTTATTATTTACTAATTATATTTAAGTCCATTTTAAGTACAAAAGACTTTATTTAATATTTACAGAAATAAGCATATTGAAGAATTCTGGCACCAAGCCTAGCACAAGCACACAGCATCATGGAATACATAGAACTGCCAGTATCATTTGCAGTTATCAGTTAATCATACAGTTATACACATAACTGCTACTAAATCACAGTTACATAAAATATATTAAATCACAGTTACATAATATAAATCACAGTTACATCTAGAATATTATAAATCACAGTTACATAAATATTATAAATAACATGTACATAAATATTATAAATAACATGTACATGTTAACACATGTAACACCCCTCCATGAAGATTTTTAATTAAACATAGTCATCTAAATATTGGGGTCTTTTTACAAGACGCCCAGACCTTGTTTGCTTTTGGTTTAATAGAGGTGTGTCAGTTGCTGGGGGAATTCTAGTAATTATATTATTAGATTGGGATACGGGTTGATCAGACATATCAAATTCCCTTTCAATTTCAAATGGAATTTGTGATGGCCTCAAATGCACCCTATTTCTCACAAGTCTCTTACCAGAGCTAATTTGAATGATATATGACCTAGGTTTCTGACATTTAGAAATTATTTGAGCAGGCTCCCATGTCTTCTGATTAAAATTATACGCACTTACTGTATCACCTGGATTAAAGTGCTTCAATACCCTTGTACCTCTATCATAATAATGTTTTTGCTTTTCTTGCTTACCTATCATTCTTTCCTCTACATTTTTAAATATTTCAGCATTTAATAATTTATTGTGTATTGGAATTTTAGTTTTTAGCCTACGACCAAACAATAATTGAGCAGGAGATAAATTCAACCCTGAGATAGGCGTATTGCTATATTCCATCATTCCCACTATCCAATCTTTATTATCTTCATCAGCTTTCCTGAATATAGCCTTAACAATGCCAACAGCTTTTTCAGCCATGCCATTGCTTTTAGGGTATCTGGGACTTGCAAAACTAGGCTCAAAATCCCATTCCTTGGCAAAGGTCTTATATTCTAAACTGTTGAATGGATTGTTGTCACTGACAACCACTGAAGGTACCCCAAATTTAGAAAAGCAAACTTTTAATTTATTAATTATTTCTTTTGCATTTTTACTACTTAATTTTTCTACTTCTATCCATTTCGAATAATAACATATAATAATTAGGTAATTTACATTTCCATATTCCATAATATCAATACCTAACTTGTCGAATGGTCTATCAGGAATATCATGCGACAGAAGAGGCTCTTTAACATTTGCTCTTTGAAATTTTTGACACACCTCACATTTCATTACTAAAGATTCTATGTTTTTAGACATTCCAGGCCAATACATGATCTCTCTTGCCCTATTTTTACTTTTCTCTATACCAAAATGTCCCTCATGGATTAATGACAACATTTCATTTCTAAGCGCAGCTGGTACAGCAATTTAGAGTCTTTAAATAATAAACCAAATTCGATATACAAATCACTTTTAAATTTGAAATACTGTTTAATGTTATCAGGAACTTTGCGAACATGATCAGGCCAACCTCTTTCACAATACGCATAAACTAACTTTAGTTCAGGATCTAACTGAATAGAATCCTTAAATTGAGCCAACCTTCTTTCACTCATGGGAAGTTGCTTTACAGTATGAATGACATTTAACATATCAGGATCATCATTTACTTTATCTTTAAGATATGCCCTAGAAAGAGTATCTGCTAAAAACATTTCAGTACCTTTTACATATTTAATATCATATTGATACTTTAATAATTTTAACAACATTCTTTGTAATCTGGTAGAAATATTACACATTGGTTTATTTACAATACTGATAAGGGGCTTATGATCAGTTTGAATAGTAATTTTTTTTTTCCATACACAAAATTATGATACTTTTGTACAGCAAACACAATAGCAAGCATCTCTTTCTCTATTTGAGCATAATTTTGTTCTGTTTGAGTGAGACTTCTGGAAGCATAAGATACCGGGTGACCCTCTTGGACAAGACAAGCTCCCAAACCATCTTTGAAACTATCACACTGAATAATAGCTTCTTTTGAGCTACTAAATACCTTTAAGACAGATGAAGAACTCAACAAACCCTTTATTTGCTTAAAAGCACTTTCATGCTCAGCAAACCAGTTAAATTCTACTTTGTCCTTTATAAGGTTTCTTAACGGAGAAGTTATGCTAGACACATTTGGTATAAATTTAGAAACATAATTAACCATGCCCAGGAATCTTCTAACACCCGCCTTATCAGTTGGAGTTTCCATATCAGTAATTGCTTTTATATGCTGAGGATCAGCTTTGATTCCCTCTTTTGAAATTATCTGTCCAACATATTTAACTTCAGGGACTTTGTATTGGAATTTTTCAGGATTAAATTTAACATTACAGCTTTTTGCTCTACTTAAAACTTTGATTAACGTTTTATCATGCTCACTTTCATTTTTTTCTGCAATTATGACATCATCAAAATAAATTTCTACATTTTCTATATCATCAAACAAGTTTAAATTTCTCGTTTGTAAAACCTCAGGAGCTGATGCAATACCGAAAGGCATGCATTAAAATTGATATCTTCCAAATGGAGTATTGAAAGTACATAAATCTGCACTTTCTTCATCTAATGGCACTTGCCAAAATCCATCCTTTAAATCAAGAACAGAAAATACCTCTTTCCCTTCTAATCTACTAATTAATTCTTCTGCAGTAGGGATAATGTGATGCTCCCTTTTTATTGCTTTATTGAGATTTCTAGGATCTAAACAAATTCGCAAACTCTTATCAGGTTTCTCAACAATCACAAGGCTATTCACCCAATCTGTAGGTTTGTTTACTTTCCTTATAACACCCTTAGATTCTAAATTAACCAAAGTCTCTTTAAGTTTCGCATTAAGTGCTAGAGGAACCCGCCTAGGAGGATCTACTACTGGTTTAACTTCAGATTTTAATTCAATGTGATATGGGTCACCAGGAAATCTACCCAAACCCCTGAATACTTCACTATGAGCATTTATAATATTTTGCTTACTAATAGATTGAATCTGATCAATTTTTCTAATAAGATTTAACATTTGGCATGCTTTTAACCCTAAAATAGGTTTAGATGACACATTAACTACAATAAATTTCAATAGAATATTATTATTTTCATTTACAGTACAATGCAACAATAACTCACCTTCAGGTATTAATTTAAAGTTACCATAAGAAATTAATGTAATATTAGTCTTATTTAATGTCACATTAGGTGGGAGATTCATATTTTTATATACAGAATATGGCAACACATTAGTTTCAGCACCTGTATCAAGTTTAAATTCAATCAAATTATTTTCAACATTAATTTTCTTTAACCATATATTATCTAATGAGTTGATACTTACCAATTCACAATCAGAACTGGAATCCATTGCTTGCTCTGACACACTGTCTATGTACAATAAGTTCAATTCATGTGAGTTTCTTTCTATTTCATTAACTGTTTTGTAGGTATTTCTCACTACTGCTTTACACATAGCTGCAAAGTGATTTTTCCCTTTGCACTTGGCACATAGTTTCCCATAAGCAGGGCAGTTATACTTTTTGTGTTCTCTTCCACACCTTGTACAGTTAGTCACCATGTTATTTTTAGCACTAATATTGTTCCTTTTTAACTTTGCTGTCCCTTTTGAAACCTTTTCACTGTATTTTTTCACTTGATGAACTTGAGACGTAGACTTAACTGTTTCAATTTGAAGTTTACTTGCCTCTGCTGTTCGTAGAAAATCTACTGCTTTCTGTAATGTTAAATCTGGCTCTCTCAGTAGTCTCTCCAGTAGGGATTTTTCTCTGATACCCAAAACTAGTCTATCTCTCACAAGACTGTTTTCTTGATCACCAAAGTTGCATGTAGAAGCTAATGTCTTTAATTCAGTCAAATAGTTATCCACCTGCTGACCTTCTTGCTGGGAACAGGAAAAAAATTTGAATCTTTCAAAGACTACATTCCTTCTTGGAATACAATAGCTTGTGAACATTTCCATCACATCTTTGAAGTTTTCCTTACTTTTGGTGGCCTCTGGTTTGAAGGTATTGAATATTTCTGTTCCTTCATCACCCAAGAAGTTGAGCAAGATTGCTATTTTCACTGCTTCAGGCTTGTTTTCCTTTTCAGATGCTACTAGGTAATTTTGGAACTTCTGAGTCCATTTGTTCCATTCTTCAGCTAAATTACTGGATGTGAAGCTAAGTTCACCTGGAGGCTTGAATATCTCCATATCTGTTTTTTTTTCTTTTCTTTTTCTTAAAGGAACACTAAGTTCATATAACAGGCAATCAAGCTTTCACCAATTTCTCACTCAGAGATCAGGATCAGACTTATTACATGGAGAACATATTGACATCCATTTACATCTGCTCATTATTTATAGCGAGGATCTTTCTTTACCTGACACCATGTTAGTTTTATTATTTACTAATTATATTTAAGTCCATTTTAAATACAAAAGACTTTATTTAATATTTACAGAAATATGCATATTGAAGAATTCTGGCACCAAGCCTAGCACAAGCACACAGCATCATGGAATACATAGAACTGCCAGTATCATTTGCAGTTATCAGTTAATCATACAGTTATACACATAACTGCTACTAAATCCCAGTTACATAAAATATATTAAATCACAGTTACATAATATAAATCACAGTTACATCTAGAATATTATAAATCACAGTTACATAAATATTATAAATAACATGTACATAAATATTATAAATAACATGTACATGTTAACACATGTAACATGCTAATATATTTTTCCTTTCATTCTAACATTGGTACGATTAAGGAAGATTAGGAAATCTACGGACGTGCGGCCGTTCTTCCATTAGAAAATCTATTGTTATTTTCATCTAATCGTCTTAGATAATATGTCAATGTGTCTTGGTTTTAAGATTTTAGCTAATTTTACTCGAAAACCTGAAGCTGAAATGCGAGGAATCCCATTATAGAAGATTAATTCTATAACGTACATATCGTGAAACTGGATATATGTTAGAAAATTATAATAATCATAAGAAGAACTGGCAGTTTCGATGCTGTAATTCTGAACATTCTATTTCTACAATGAACTTTTTACGGAGTAAAGACTAACAATATTGTAACAGTAAGTATAATAACAGTATATAATAATATAATAATAGTAAGTATAATAATAGTAAAAGAGAGGTCTTGTGGAGTGACGAAACGATTGAAACTTTATTAATATTGGTGCGTTATGCGATTAATTAACCACATAATGTTAATAGATGGTTACTCGTCCTAAAAATTCTCAATAAAAAATAGCCTCTAGTGTCAAATTCTCAACCAGCTTGGCGACACTTAACGAAATATCGCCAAATTTGGCGACAAAAATACCCTGTTTATGTTGACTTCATGCATATGTATTATGTATATATGTGTGATGCATATGCATGTATATATAGTATATATATATATTTTTTTTCAAATAAAATCTCATGTGTGTACATATATCTATACTTCTATACTAATATTATAAAGGAGTAAAGATTGTTTGTTTGTTTGTTTGTTTGTTTGTTTGTTTGTAGGGGGTAATCTCTGGAACTACCGAACCGATTTCAAAAGTGATGGTGGCAAATTAATGGTGACAACCCCTGCTCCAACATAGGCTATATTTTATGTCGTTGTCACTAACCACAGGGGGGTGCAGGAGCGAAAAACGTTCTAAAATTGCACTTTTTAGCTCACAGGCTATCAAAGCCTGAGAGCTAATGTGTCCGCCCGTTCTGTATGTATGTACGTACGTACTTAACGCGATAACTCGTGATAGAAATATCCGTTTATCTTCAAATTTTGGTTGTAGGTTTATAGTGATAAGGCGCTTTCCTGATTAGTTTTGGGGTTTCGTTGGTTAAGTATAAAGGGGGAAACGGGGGACTAATCCCCCCTTAATTTACATAAATGGGTTTTTCGTGAAGAATTATCCAATTTGATTCAAATTTTGTTTATAGGTACATTGGGATAAGGCGCTTCCCTGATTAGTTTTGGGGGTTCATTGTTTGCGTATAAAGGGGATGGCGGGGGGGGGTGCTAATCCCCCCTTAATTTAGATAAATGTGTTTTTCATGCCAAATTATTCGATTTGATTAAAATTTGGTTTATAGGTTCATTGTTATAAGGCGCTTCCCTGATTACTTTTGGGGGTTCATTGGTTAAGTATAAAGGGGGGAACGGGGGACTAATCGGGGCCTCCGAGATGTCGCTGTGTGTCCTACACCGGGTCTGCTACAAGTATTAGTGACGTCACAATAGTGATCCACTTTGGTCAATGTATCGCAACAGAAAAGATGTAATAAAAAGAGCATTTCCGCTCTTATAATTTGTGATTACATAAATAATATTAAATTTCATAATCGTGAAATAAAAGGGAATCAATACACTTGTTTTATTAAAGGAAATTAAAAGTTTTAAATTAAAAAAAATGCTAAGATTAATAAATCAGATTGAACCCATTGACTTACCTTTTCCTAAACACATTATTTTACAATAAATATACGTACAAAAAATATAATAAATCTACCAAAAACTTTACAAAATCAATCCCATTCCTACCTTTTACAACTACATACCATAATTTAACCATCAAAACACAATAAATGTCAATTTAAATACAGAAATCGACATTTTTTAACTATAGAGACCTTGGCACTTTTTTTTAACGCTTTGGCGTAATCAGGGATTCAGAAAGTTAGATGTTTTAAAATTATATACACAATTATGAAAACAAACCTAATGTACTTTTATGTTTATTTATATATGTATAAAATTATTTATATATAAAATTCTGTTCTACCTGCATATAAAAAGAGATAAATGGCTTATTTATATTAAGTAAATTATATAAATATTGAAAAAAAAAAAAAACTTATTTATATGAAACTACAAATAGGTTGCCAGAAAATATGTTGCAACTTTCCTTCTCTCGCCATAAGCCTTTTTTGGTACTTTTCGGTTAGCCGGGCGCCAGTGATACATGTACATATATAAATATATATATTAATTCATACATATATGTGTGTGTAGATATGTGTATATATATATATATATATGTGTGTAGATATATGTGTATATATATGTGTGTGTATATATGTATATATATCACTGGCGCCCGGCTAACCGAAAAGTACCCAATTTTCTATCTTGACTTTGTAACTGATTTGTAATATTTTAAAAATTGTCTATTTATTGTACTTGGGTCTAGGACCTAATAATCACTCAAATTAACTTATCAAAAGATTTATTTTCATAATATATTTGTACACTTAAGTTAGGTAAAATGTTAAATTGAACTACGTAGAATTACTAAGTTGTGTAAATCAGTTACTTTTAATTTTATAAACAAAGCACATCACTCACTTCTAACTAAATGTATCCAGATATTAGTCAATTTATTACAGTATTTCGTTCAAAATCATTTTTTAAACTGTTTATCGTCTGCTTCTTTTATTTATTTATTTTTTTTTTCTAAAGATCATTTGACTCTTTTCGATTTGGAAGTACAAATCCAATCAAATATGCCAGAATATTTCCATTACAGTAGGCTAGACATTTGTTGTTAGGTTTTTTTTCTCTGCACAAGTTCAATACCATCATATTATTTCTAGCTTCACGAATTATGAAAAGTATATCGAAACATTTAATGCCACAACATTTAAGATACTTAAACCACTTAACATTTAAGAACACTTCTGTTGAAATGTAAATATAATTATCACAAGGTAATTTTCGTAGCTAAAATTTCTTCTTTTCATTATCAGTAGCGAATTTGAAGACTTAGATTAGAAACTAGGAGCACAACATTTTCTTCTCTTTATTTTATAGATATAATCTACACTTTCTTTAATAATTATAATCAATAATTATTGATAGCACTAGCCGCCACTGGCGACCAGTTTGGTCTCCCTTAAATGTATGTTAAGCATTGTAACACGTTACATTTATTCATAATTTAATTTTTTTTCCTTAATCCTTCGCCAAACCGAAAGATTCTAATAGAACAATCAAGAACTTTTGCGATCATGGTAGAATTTTGCATATTTTTTGTTGTTATGTATTTCATCTTCCCTGATAAAAACCGCTTAACCCACTTAAGCATTTGTCCTTCATGTCCGTTTGCTTATCAGTTGCAATATGTTCGCTAATGCGGAGATTCTTAAACATATTAAGTAATTTTCCGTAATTGGGTCCATTGCCAATTGGCGTATTTTAGTTAATACGATTTGGTGCAATGAAGTCTATTTTGTGAAAGTCTTTAATGATATCCACATTTACACTGAACCATATTGTTGCTAATATTTGTTTTTGTTTTTCGTTAACTTTGGCTGTAGACTCGATTGCGAAAGATTATAAAATCTATCATTATTCTCATCTAAAACGTCTTGAATAATGTGCCATAATCGGGCTACATATTATTACACGTAATTTTCGAGTATGGTTTGGTGGAAAATTGAACTTTTGAAGGCCAGTTTTGATAATCGCATTCCCTTTAAACCATATTTTCTGTCAGGACTTTTGACCCATGACGTACAATCTGATTAAAATTCACTAACTTCCTTCTAGATGCCTTGTACGACTTGGTTTTTCTCTGCTCCCCTTTCTTGATATAGTTCAGGAGTTTTTATAATCACGTAATTCTCTTATTTCGGCATGTCTGCTTAATGTCTACTGACTATAAGGAAAGGGCATGTTTACAAACAAACAGTTCCATCAACCAATCTACCACTGCATTTTTGTCGCAGCTATCATTGCAGGAAACGTCATGGCGACGTAGGCCAATCATATCATAGACCGGTTTAACATAGACCAATCAAATCCCTCCATCTCATGTGTACTGTAGGAGCCGTAAAGAACGAACAGGTTTTTCTCCCAAACCAACAGTAGTTTAACCAACAGTGACGTAAGTTGCCCTTTCCTTATTAAGATTCGTAACAGGTAAAATACGCCGCGCCAACATTGGCACCTATAATTCTAATTACAGCAACCCGTTTTTCTCTCTATATTGTAACTCTATAGTTAATATTACGTAGTAGAAATGTAAAAGACTATTGAAGACGGTTCTATTGATATAGTAGATATAGATATGTATAGTATATTCATGGGTATATAATATGTGATTAGAATATATATCTCATATTCATTCCGGTGGATATAATATACCCCAAATAAAACTTCCATCGTAAATATCTAATCTAAAAACCATCAATATGATTTTATGTGTTTAGTAAGTGTATACAAAAAGAATTTTCTGTATTATTTTACTTTAATTCTATATTATTTACCATTTTTATTGATGGGTCCTTTTGGGTACAGTTGTCGCAAACACCCCGGGGTATCATTTTGGCGCCAAAATGGCGATTTTATGCCTGGCCAACCCGGCGTTTTCGGCTAGATATTGCTTCGTATGGCAACCTGGTACAGCAGATTACGCATGTTTTATAATAAATTAAATATTGTGTGTTTTATAACAAATTAATGATTGTGTGTGTTTTTTAATAAAATTGTGTGTTTTTTTTAATAAAATTGTGTGTTTTTTTTAATAAAATTGTGTGTTTTTTTAAATATAAAATGAATTATTTCATAATAAAATAAAAGTAACATGTTGTTTTAGCAATCTCTAATAGGTGCCTGAAAATGTTATTTTCTCGCCAAGATGGCGCAAAACAAAAATCACGCCAACCCCGGAGCGTCTGCGACAGCTTTTCCAATTTAAAATGCATGCCGTTCACACTTTTCATTTGAAATAGAAAATAGATAAATAAAAAATAGGTACTTTTCCGTTATACGGACACCATGCCAAAATGTGTGCTAATGCATAATGTATGTAAATGTATGTATTAAATGTATGTAAATGTATGCTTGGCGACAATGGTGTCCGTATAACGGAAAAGTACCAAAAAATAATATCATAAATCAAAACATTTGCTTTCAGAATCAAAGTATCGTTTCTAATTTGAACACGTGAAGAATAAAAGCTGGTATTGGCACTTTAAAAAATGCTATTGGCGAGATTTGCACTCAAATAACATAAAAGTACTTAATGATGTTATGTATTTTATAAATGTATATTAAATTAATATTTGGAACGCGATTGGTCATTAACAATGGTAAATATGATTGGCAATTAACAATCATTTTAGGTGATCTCTCTTCCTGCCACGTATAATACATACATATCAAATTAACTCACAATTCGTTTCGAAATTTGATTCATTAAATATTATTACATGGCTTGTATTTGTTTACATTTAATTTCGTCAAAAAAAGATTCGGAAGAAAGTTGAGTTGTAAAGCACTTCACCAAGCAGAATTATGGTAAACTTTGATGGTCTTACAGGTCCTGCTGCGAATTACTTTTTTGACACCAGGCAGCGCTCCAAAAAATCATTCACGGAAAACTTACTTTACGAACGATTATCTCCATGGTTTAATGGTTTAATATTTTAAACCTTCACGACGAATGAATCTTTTTTTTTTTTGTTTACTTTCATGGATAGAGAATTTGAACTGCGAAGCTAATTTCAACTGAAGTTATTGCAGAATATATACCTAATTGAACGTAAGTCATCTCTCAAATATTAATTTATTTTGAACGATCTTTCTAAAAATGTAACTTTTATGCAGTTTTATTCGAAAAATAATTTTGAATAAAAATGGCCGCCTGGCATATGAAAAAGTGATACGGGCATCCCGGAACTGTTGATGACAGTCACATGACTTACGGTTTTATTGTAGAGATAATTATAATCTAAATACACTGAAAAATATTATTAATTACTATATAAAACAATAAATAAAATCAAAATACTGTCGTAAACAATCCGTACAAACGAACAAAGAACATGAAAATTTTTAAGTTATTATGGATCACTGTTTTGACGTCAGCAGGTTGTGACGTCACTTGTAGCAGCCCGGTGTAGGACACACAGCGACATCTCGGAGGCCCCGGACTAATCCCCCCTTAATTTATATAAATGGGTTTTTCGTGCAGAATTATCCGATTTGATTCAAATTTTGTTTATAGGTACATTGGGATAAGACGGTTGCGTGATTAGTTTTGGGGGTTCATTGGTTACGTATAAACGCGGGGACGGGAGGCTAACCCCCCCTTAATTTAGATAAATGTGTTTTTCAAATTAAATTATCCGATTTAATTTGGTTTATAGTTTCGTTGTTATAAGGTGCTTCCCTGATTAGTTTTGGGGGTCCATTGGTTAAGTATAAAGGGGACGGGGAGGGTTAATCCCCCCCTTAATTTAGATAAATGGGTTTTTCATGCAGAATTACCCAATTTGCTTCAAATTTTGTATATAGATTCATTGTGGTAAGGGGCTTCCCTGATTAGTTTTGGCGGTTCATTGGTTAAATATAAAGGGGGGAAACGGGGGGGGGCTAATTCCTCCCATAATTTATTGTCGATCTCTTTCTTTTTCGAGGGGCATTATTCTTTGAAATAAGAGTATAATATACAATTAGTGTGAATAGCCTGTGAGCTCAATGCCATCAGTTTAACTGGGCACTATTCTTTTTATTTGTATACTGAAGGAGCTAGAAATTTGAAATTTGGCATTGTAGTTACTTATAAAATGTAAATGCTCTCTAATAATAATAATAATAACTAGAATCCGTCAAGCCGAAATGTCGGAGCATTGAGTTGGATAAACATAAAATATAACATTAACAATATATAATATATATTTTTTATTTTTATATTTACTGTTTAATAGTATAAAAGAAAATTTACAATAACAGCTGTTGAATCTTCAAGTGTTTATTCGGTCAACAGTTGCCTCAGATACTGCTCAAATGCTAATCTATCAGCAAGTGCCCCCATTCTTCTAATTTGGTCTAGCCTATCCTTTGCGAAAGGCACTTCAATCAGAACATCCTCTAAACGTCGAACCCTGCTAAACGCGACATAAGTTGCTCCAAGTGACAACTCCTTTTCACCAATGTCCACAGCTATTTTTGACAAAGTTAAACCTTGGGATTTGTGTATGGTGACAGCGTATGAAACTGTTAAAGGTAACTGAGTACGGGAGCATGAGACATTGTTTTCTTTCCAAGACTTTGTAATAGGTGTGACAGGAAAAAGTCTTTCAGTGAGAAATGGTCCCCGATAATCATCAAAATGAACCATTACTGCCTGTGGCAAGCCTGGAGGCCGTAATCCTGGTCCGTAGACAATATCTTTTACCGTACCAAGTGCACCGTTGACCAATCCTCCCTCTGTCCACAGATTGGTACGCAACATAATTCTGCATCCAATTGCTAAAAAAAGTTCAGCCTGAAGTCCAGACGCGTGCTCATCTTCACTCCATCTTGCTATTTGATTATTGTGGTCTGCTAATATTCTTGCCACTGGCCATTTTGATTTACGAAGTACTTCTTGATTATGTTCTTCAGCTTGCTTGTTTGTGGGAAAAAGGCGTATGGCATCTTGAAATCTTTCAAGTTCAGCCGGAGGCTGTATAGCTTTACGTCGTTGCATAAGGGATGCGTATTGGTCGCCTGTAACTTCACCTACGGAAAGCGAATCAAGAGTCTCTCTAAACTGTATTTGCTGATCGTCGCTTTGTCTCATTGACTTTGTTAAGGTGAAACATTTTTCAAACATCTTAAGAACTCAATTGAATCCATTTGGACACTACACTGTTAACTAGTATTTTAAAAACACAAATTGCACAAATTGTGCTTATTAGTTGCTAAAATCAGTGTAAAAATTGTTTTAAACTCATAAAAGAGCTAAAATCCTACATGTTTCGGCTTCAAACTTAAAGCCATCATCGGGGAAGAGGAACAACACAAACGACTACTGATCTTTTAATTTTCGACACGAGAAGAACACGAGAAGTTCTTTCAAGCAATTTGTGTTTTTAAAATCTTAAGAACTGTTTGTCCACGTAAAGCCAAAATGTCTTTTATAGAATGTCTCCTATATAGAGGTGTGTCTTTTACAGGCTGTAGCTGCCTAACATCTCCAATCAGGTAAACAAATAAGCCTCCAAAAGGTTCAATGCTGTCTGGTTTACCTTCGCGACATCTTTGCTCAAGTGCAGCCATCAGACGGCATCCGATCATTGAAAATTCGTCAATAATGAGAAATGAAACTGGATTCATGCTGAGCTGTAGATTTCTTGCTGCTTCACTTCCTAAATCAGCAAACAATTTAAAACATGTTGGTACTTTTAGTGCAGAGTGAATTGTTTTGCCCTCGACATTAATTGCAGCAGCACCTGTTGGAGCCAAAACCATAATAGCTTCCGGTCCTAACTGCTCGGTAACTCTTTTACGAATTTCTTTTATTACCGTACTTTTTCCAGCTCCGGCTTTCCCAATAATAAAAGTACGTTTAGGGCAATTTATAAATCTTGATTGCAAAGACGAAAGCTGTTGCGTGCATAAGTGAAGTATTTTTTGCTGCTCATCTGTAAATCTGATCTCAGACGTATCGTAATTTTGATGCACTGTAAGTTGTTGTTCTTTACAGTAATTTAAAAATGAAGTAAAATTGCGATCAGGGTACTTGTAACTCTCACTTTTCCACTCACATGCATGATCAATCACGCGTTGCCCCAAAGTATCCTCGTTTGTCTGCACAGGAACTATGGCAGCTGCTACCATATATGGATCAATCTCGCGGTATTCTTCTTGCAGGATTTCTGTCTCATGTGTACTGCTAACAGCAGGAAAATTTATTTCTTCGTGTGCATCAATATTTAGATCATTGAATGCTTCCTCCCATGAGTGATACGCAGACGGTAAGCCTTCTTGTAATAAAGAGTCAGAATTACCTCTCCAAGGATAATTGAGTAATACTTGTTGCCTATAGTATTCTTCGGCTAGAGTTGGGTCGTGGTTGAGTGATGTAAGAGGAAAAACTCTGACAACTTCATCTTTTCTTCTTTGGTGATAATCGACTACTCTTACTGAGAAAGATTTTGCAAACTTAAGAAGCGTGCAGGAAATTAGTTTCTCCGGCCGCGCGCAATATTTCTGAAGCATGCTTTTTGATGGTCTTTCGTCGCTTGAAAAGTTGATTTCTTCCCAGTTCTTATCATGAAGCCGTATTGTAACTACTTCCCGACTACTGTGATACATTGGCCATCCCATTAATATTTGTACTACCTCTTGGGCTGAGTAATCCCTTTTAGAAACAGAAGACAAAATAAGTTTTTGGACTTCTTGAACCGCTGGATTTGTTTCGTTCATCTTATTTAAAATCTCAGATAACAATTCCTTGTAAGGAACAGAAGCTGTTTCTGATTTTGAGGCATATTTGGCAATGTAATGCAAAACCGCATCCTTTGATGTAATAGGACTGAAATCCGTGTTAGTTCTCCAAACTTGTGACACGAAGCAATTGTAGGTATTCATTTCAGAATCGTTTCTTTTTGGCAAAAAGCTAATTATGCCATTTTCTACTTGAAGCTTTGGAGAGCCGCACTCTGCTTTTGGAAAACCAAATCAGCAGCTATAACTATTTGTATCTCTTTTTTTTCCTTAGGCAATAATCTCCATGTCTTGTGTGACGTTGGACTTGATTTAAGAGCTGAGCGAGATCTTTTTCACAATCTTCACTGGAAATGTCTGAAAAGCGAATTCGACAGTGGTGTATATCATTTACAAGGACGTCCTTGTCAGGATTAACAGCACTGCATAGTTTTTCAAAATATGCTGTTACGACTGCTACATTTTTAGCGTTAGTCATGTCTAGTGTTTCCATGTTTGGTGCCCCTCTTAACCACAACAATCCATGCATGTGAGGACTTCCACGCCACTGCCATTCGAAACGAACCCAGTAGTCGTCTATTAAAAACAACGGCGTCAAGATTTTTCTCAAAAATATATCACAACGTTTTTGAAAGAGCCAACCAGTCAACAGAGGGTTGTCGTGCATTAATTGTCTGCGTTCTGTATCAGTCAGCTCATTTGGATCTCTGTTAGGCTCTAAAAGTCTGAAAAGATCAGGCCAGTGATAATCAGCTGCAGACAGTGTAAAAAAAATTGTTGGTGCTCCAATTTGTCCTACCATGGAAAGGAGTTCCCCACAACGTGCACTCCAGTATCCTTTTGTAGATTCAAAAGTGATGGTGGCAAATTGATGGTGACAATCCCTGCTCCCACATAGGCTATATTTTATGTCGGCGCAACTAATCTCAGGGGGGTGCAGGAGCGAAAATGTTCTAAAATTGCAATTTTTTTTAATACTGAAGGAGCTAGAAATTTGAAATTTGGCATTGTGGTTACTTAAAAGATGTAAATGCTCTCGAAGAACAAATTAAAAAAAAAAATCGAAATTTAAAAGGGTGGGATGAGCGAAAAGCGTTCTAAAAACATTCTAAATTACAATTTGTATGGAATCTCTGGAACTACAGAACCGATTTCAAAAGTGATGATGGCAAATTGATGGTGACAATCCCTGCTCCAACAGCCTCTTTAATAAAAAGCTATGCGTTGCTGACGACTGGATTTTTCACTAATTGTTGCCACAGATTAATCTCGGAAAATGAAACATTTGAAGTTACTGAAAAAAATAATAGCTCGAAAAGTATTTGTCAGAAATTGTTAGACAAGTCGTTTGACAATTGTTAGACAAGTCGTTTGACAATTGTTAGACAAGTCGTTTGACAATTGTTAGACAAGTCGTTTGAAATGTAAAAAATTATATTTTTCTTGATATAAATTTAAAATCTAATGATTGTGCCGTTTTTCAAATATTGAATTTCAAAAATTACCAAATTTCACAATGGAATACCATAGCGAAACCTTCATGCGTAAAAAGATAATGATAAGGGCGACGTGTCCTGACGTGTATATTGGCACGAGTCACAAATTATAGTAGCCTTATTATTCTGTTAAAATATAAGAGTGAATTATGGAACGTCAATATTTTGTTTGATTAAAAGTTTGTTAAGAGAAATTGACCAGCGTAGCTTGCTAGTATACACATAAAGTTAATAACATATCATTAAAATGCACTTAAAGAAATAACAACCCATAAATAGCACCGAAGTTTTGCCAGATTGACAAGAGTGCTATTGCGATTAGAAAACCGAAATTTATAATAAAATTTATTTTAAGGAAGTAAAAGATAGAAAAACGGACAGATAAACTAAAAGATTTGCCTTCCCAACATTTTCGGAAAAGCATATAAAAAATTCATTCTGCTTGAAACCATGTAACACCCTCAAACTCAGGCTAATTTTCTGTAATCGGGCTTTGGCGACCAACTCTGGCGTCAAATATGAGCGAGTAAATGATTGTCTAGGCAACTATTATTACTTAAATGTTTATCGTACAACAAAAAACACAAATGGTTGCAACAATGTAATTAGTTTAATTTGCCAATTGAATGTGTTACGAACTGTATATAGCCAAATCAGCACCCCCTATTTGAAGGGTTTAAAAGCAGAAATTCTATGTTTTCAGACTTTTCTGGTTAATTGTGTGACAAAACCTACTTACTTGTCAAATTCCATGGTTCTACGACTGCTAGAAGTACCTTAGTTATTTGATGATCACCAACTTTAGTTATTTGATGATCCCCTGTGAGTCAGTGACAAAAAAGCCCTTTTTCGGAATTGCATATTTCGAAAAATATTAAATACAGAAACTCGCAATCGTGGAACCTAGTTCAGTTTAACTATATTAATGTGTGTTAAAAAGGAAAACTCTCTATAGCTCTCCCCAAAACGTACTTGTGAGGAGGTGAAAAGTAGGCCGAAATGGTCAGGGAAAAGGTAACTTGGCGGACGCACTGCCGTGCTCCCAGATCAACTTCGGCTGTAAGAAATAAAGTTAATAATAACTTTTTTCCGCGAAAAAACATTTAAAGACAAATTTAGAGCAATAATATTATTTTACAAAGGGTAACTTTATTTTGAATTGCATAGAGAAGGTCGTAGCCCCTAATAAGACTCCAAATGGCGCGGGGACCCGTTTGCCCGATGGCTGCGCTGCGCAGGCACTGATTGTATATGTATAAAATATTTTACAGTTGTTTTACGTTCGAAACACTAAAAACTGTTTAGCTTTTGTTAAAAATCAGCAAAACTCGTATATCAAAAACGCAGGCGTCAGACAATCAGCTCCGGCTGAAATCTTCGCATATTTTTAAGTGATTCAAGATTATGATTCAAGATTCCTATAAATATTACTGCATTATCAAGCTTTTTAACACTTTCCAACATAGTTGAAAAGTGTTTATGAATTCGGTTTGTCTAGCTGTCTGTTTGCCGCGCTCTAACTCACGTAAAGATACTCGGATTACCATGTAATTTATATAAATTTTTATTGAGGTTTATAGCATGGCATTTTCGGTATCCTAATCCTAATCCATACTAATGCTATAAAAAGAAGTAACGTTTGCTTGTTTTTGTTTGTTTGTTTGTAGGGGTAATCTCTGGAACTACCGAAACGATTTCAAAAGTGATGGTGGCAAATTGATGGGGACAATCCCTGCTCCAACACAGGCTATATTTTATGTCGGTACCACTACCTCAAGGGGGGGGGGGGAGGTTACAGGAGCGAAAAACGTTCAAAAATTGAGATTTTTGTGATATTGAAAAAACTAGAAAACTGAAATTAGGCATGGTAGTTACTTTTAAGATGTAAATGCTCTCTAAGAACAAATTTTTAAAAAAAATCGAAATTTAAAATCGTGAAAAGAGCGAAAAGCGTTCTAAAAACATTCTAAATTACAATTTCTATGGAATCTCTGGAACTACCGAACCATTTTCAAAAGTGATGGTGGCAAATTGATGGTAACAGTCCCTTCTCCAACATACGCTATATTTTATGTAAGTGCCACTACCTCAAGTGTGCAGGAGAGGAAAACGTTCGAAAATTGCGATTTTTGCGATACTGAAGTAGCTAGAAACTTGAAATTTGGCATGGTAGTTACTTATAAGATGTAAATGCTCTCTGAGAACCATAGGCGTAACTAGTGGGGGGGGGGCGGGTGGGCCGTGCCCACCCCAGGTAGTTCCAGTGCCCACCCCAGAATTTCAAGTTCACGTGAAAATTTTATGACTGCGATATGGTCATAATTTTAATTTTCAAATATTTGAATGATTATACCAATAAATTATACTATATATTTCTGATTTGAGAACTAATGTAACGAAAACGGCGCGCACGCATATGTAAATGTGTGTGTGTGTGAGGTATAAAAGAAGCAACTAAAAGAAGCAACAGACAAAGAAAATCCCATTACTCTTTGCAACACTTATATGACCCGGAGTCTATAGGGTTCCAAAAGGAACAAAGTGAAATATTATCTGAAAGCTCTAAATCTGAACGAGAGTTTTCTTTTTTGTCACGAAGCGATGGGGAAAAAATCAGTTCCAGATGTCCAGTTCCGTATTCTTTCAACTGAGTCATCTGCTGTGGTGAGAGCGGATGAGAGAGAGAAGGGGATAGTGGGGGGCACAGGTGCCCGAACGGCTTTTTTTCTTACAAAATAATGACCAATTTAAAAAACAGGATGTAATTGATACATTACTGATCAATTAATTGTCTTGTCTGAGTGATGAGATACGGCAAAAGTCGTAAATGAGAACATCATCGCGGGGAGCTTACCCTTTACTTTGAGGGTTAAGGTAGAGCGAATTTTTTGCAATTTGCCTGCGGCTGTAAGCGTGTGGGATTATTTCCCTTTTCCAAGTTTGCATGCGTAATTATCAGTGCGCAAATAAATTCTGTAGTTTTGGAAATTTTTGTTTGTATTGCTGCATGCTGCTTCATGGATCGAAGCTCTTTGCTTCATGTTTCTGAATGTACTTTTTGTGAGTAAATTTTTCCTTATCAATCTTTGATATTCTGAATAAATAGAAGGGCTTGTATTTAGTAAGTACCTTGTATTGTTGTAGTTGTACCTTGTATTTAGTAAGTTAACGAGTAGTACTAAGCTCTCTCAGAAAAACTTAGCAATATTTAATTTTATAATATAAAAATTATTAATAATATTTAAGTTATTTTTATTAAAATATTAACTTTTAATAAATAATATATCAGATTTTAAAGATTAATTAAAATATAGGTATTTTACCTTTACCATATGACATATTATCTCATAACACTCTCATCGAAAAAATAAACTGTATTTTGAGAAAATGTAACATAACAGGTTCTTACTTGAACCTCTTTAATTAATGTCATTTATTATTTAAAAAAAAAAAAAAAAAAACTATTTGGTAAAGACAGAAATTTATTTTTGAAATTGTCAAATTTAAGCTTAAATTTTTTTTTCAAAATTTTAGAAAAATCCTGTATGTTTGCAACTTCTAAAAATGATCGCCCGCTGTGGTGCATTTAAAAATTTCATTGATAAATCAAAAGGAGCAATAAGTTTTTTTTGCCGAGTTGCCAATTGAATAGAATTTTTTTTCTTACTGACTTACTGTTTCTTTCTGACAAATAACACTATAAAACAGTAAAATTTTCCTTCTATGTCCTTAAAAATTTCTTTTCAATTTTGGAATATTTATTTTAAAATAAAGGAGCTTTTATAAATTTATTTTAATTTAGAGAAGGAATTATGGAATTTAACGTTTCATTAATTAATAATTTTTAAGATCATCCTCTTCTTAAAAAAAAAAACTGAAAGCTTTTTTATTTTATTTTTGTGTGTAAAGTTTACTTGTAAAATAACTCATTGTTGTACTCATTACTCAAAACACAAGTATTTGTGTTAAATATGGTGTACAATTTACTTTAAAGTTTATTTTTGAATACTTTTAAATCTTAAAATACATTAATATTAGGCCTACCGAATTTTCAGCATCTGGTTTACAGATGTCGAATATTCGCTATTGGATCAAAATCACTAATCGATGCATCTCTATAAGCACCTTTCAAATGTGATAGAAATAATTTTGAAGAATACTTTTGTTTTCCCATGAAAAAAGGTAAAACTTAAGCTTTTTTATTTATTTATTTTGGGCGAAAATTATTTCAGGTAAAAATGTTTTCCATGTGAGTTCTCTTTAATCAAATCTCTTTCTGCGGAATTCTGATGGAGCTAATTAAATTTAAAATCAATCCACTACTATAGAAATCATCGTAGTTTAAAAATTATAATGTACTATTAAAATTTAAGAATATATATATATATATTTTAAACTTTAAAATACTTCTGATTTCTTTTTTTTTTTCAAGATTTTATACACTATTTTATGTGATATGTCAACTTTTGAAAGGACTATAACTTATACAGTATCGAATTTAAAAATTGTGTTCTTATAAACATATTTTGCACATGTTAAAAATTGAGGATTTTATGCAATAAAACAGTGGAGTATCCACTGAATTTTAAATAAAAAACGCATCGTTTTCAGTAACGGTTTCGAAGATTAAAAAAAAAAAAAAAAACATAAGAAAAAGTAAAATGCGGTCTATGTAGAGATTGACCTCAACTATCCAATGCAAAAAATAAAATGGAAAATCATCTTAAAAATATGAAAATGCAAACTAAATATTGGATGTTTTCGCGTAAGTGAAGTCTCTTGTCAGAATGTCAGGCTGACGTATCAATTGTCTTTTGCTTATTTAAATGTATTCGTCCCTCAAAATAAAAACTAATCTTTTCCTTCCACTCCTCAAAATATTCTTTTTCACATTCTTACATTTCTTAGAATTTTTAAACAAATTTAGAGTTTACATTAATGATTTCAAGAAAAATTTTCTCTAATTTTCCCGTTTATTCATTCTTAAAATAAATAGATTCAGTTTACTTTACCTGCATAAAATTACAGTGATCGGAAAACTTCTACATTTTAGACAGGTTTCAGTTGTATACATTTTTCAGACATGTATAAATTATATCTATATGGTATTCGTTCTATCGGAACCACGAAATTTTTCTCAAGACAGTTTTCTGTAATAGACACGTAATAGACACAATTCAACATTTTGCTGTTGGAGAAGTGGAATTCGGTAAGAATCAAAACATTTATTTTTTTTTAAATGAAATTTGGAGAAGTGATAGTTTAAGTGCTGTGTTTAAAACCGGGACATGTATTGGGACACCCAGACATTATGCCTAAAATTGGGTCTCTCTCGGAACTTCTAGTCATCTTAAAAATTTCAATGGCACAATGAATAGCAGTGGTGCCGACTTATATGGGCCCGTGGGGCTTTAGCGTCGAGCCCGCCCAATAATTTGCTCCCCTGACCCACCTAATTTCCCTTGTTTTATTTCACTACGTATTTATTTAAATTTTTAAATCTCTGAAACAAAATTTCATTTTCTATTAGTGGACAACAAATAAGAGTGAAATATGCCATCCACAGGATATCGTCGGGATAGCTCAGTAGGGAGAGCGTTGGTACGGCAAACCAAAGTACCCAGGTTCGAGTCCTGGGCGTTAGTCCTGTGTGCCTTGGATATAATTTACTTAGTTAAATATACTTTCCTCTGTTCATTATGAAAATTTCATTTTGTTGACGTTGAAAAATAGCATTGACATCCGTAACAGAGACATCAAGAGCACTAAATGTTCTTCAGTACACATATAATTATTAAATTTCTCTCAACAGTTCAATTTCCTATATATATACTTGATCAGCAGTATTGTTGTCGTACGTAAACCAAAAGGTAAATGCTAGAATCATGTGAACTTTAATGACTATGCTATTGAGAAAGAGAATGTATATACGGAGCATTAAAAAAAAAAAAAAAAAAGATTCTAAAATGTATACGGCGAGTAACTTCGTATGCCCTCCACTATACCCCTTTTGATCAGTGAGTATAAATCAGTGAGTGAACATTATCTATATTTTAGTGTCCTAATCCTGATAATTATAAAGCTCATAAATGACTGAAATGCTTTGCTTCTTGTGTTTTTAATTTGTATTGATATTTATGATATTATAGTAAATATTAACGTTATTATGCAAAATAATTCATTAATAACATAAGCAAATAATAAAACGTGCCGTGCTATTTTGCTTAAAAAATTTGGTCCCATACAATATATTTCAAAAGTTGGCTCCATTGATCAATGGCATTCCTAAATAATAACCTTGATAATAAGTTGTTTCTAATTTTAAGTCAAAATTTTCATTAAATTAACGAGTTTGGTCTCAATGCAGTTTTTTTTAATATTCTTGTACGCATCAATGGCGCAGCCAGAATTCTGCTCAATGGGGAGGAGAGGTTTGAATTGTTGATAATGGTGGTCACTGGTTACTTGAATCACCGGCTAATCGAATCAGTTTAGCTAATGAAGTAATAATATTTTTTTTTCCCTCGAAGAGTAGAATCAATAGTTACGTTGACCATAATTCATTTCAGCAACGTTTACTTATATAAGAGTTAGAAAACATCAAATGCACCAATGAAATAACAAAAAACTGTTAGATTAATATAGTGTTTGAAAAATGAGGAGGCAAACTTAAGAAATGGAAGGGAATAATAGTACAGCAAACAATTTTTTGTACAGAAAATCAGGAATCTATTTTTAAATCAGAAATACATAGGATTTCATTCCAAGACAATCCCGAATTCTTGTTCTTAACTTTAGTAATAATAAAGCAATTTTAGTAAAATTTCCAATAGACTTTACTTTGCGTCAGATGTAAAATAACACGAGAAGAGGTAGAATTTATTATAATCCGCGACCAAACAATGCCAAACTAAGTATTCCATATTTTAGGATGTAGTTGACATTAAACGCGGTATCGTTGACTGAATTACTGACTGTGCACTTCCAGCCCTTTATTTGACATCTAATTTCGTATACAGTATACTGAAAATTTCGTTAAAATATCTTCATTATTATTAAAGCTCTCTAAAAATACTTGGATTCGACTTGACTTCCTATATCCTATATTTTTCACTAAATAAATGGATCGCGACCTGGTTTCCTATACAAAAATCTTTAATTGTAGTGTGCTCTACCACCTTTTACAGATTGTCCTACCTTTTTTTAAAACACATTGTTTATGTGTTAAGTATGTGTGCTTTCTAAATATTATTTGTTTTTAACCTTTTTCATGATTTTGGAGAATATTTATCTATTAAAACACACATAAATAACGCCTGCATTCAAGTCTAAACATACACACATACAAACTATAAATACAATAAACCCAACAAGTGTGAAAAATTAGCCACAGCCAGGTATCGAACCTAGGACCACAGCATACAAGACTCATGCTCTAACCACTGAGCTACCCCGGCCACCTGGGTCTGCAATTTATTAGTGAGAAATTTCAGACCCATGTATTGGCCGGGGTAGCTCAGTGGTTAGAGCATGAGTATTGTATGCTGTGGTCCTAGGTTCGATTCCTGGCTCTGGCTAATTTTTCACAATTGTTGGGTTTATTGTATTTGTAGTTTGTATGTGTGTATAATGTTTGCGTGTATGAATGTTTATCTATATTTAGTTTTCTGTTAGAAACACCTATGCAGAATGAAAGATAGGTTGTACCTGCTTTCGACCGTGGAAAAAAAAGAAAATACATTATAATAACAGTTTTGAAAAAAGAGGGTACTTTTTAACTTTCTCTGCCCCTTCCTGAAAGTAGGGGCGAAAGGATCTACTTATATATACTTTTATTTAAATGAAATACATTATAGCTAAAACTCTAAAATATATTCCAGTTTTTACTTCTTATCTGATTTAAACACGACTGTAATTTTGTCCACATGAAAAACAATATGTCATAATTTTGATGATATAGAGGAAGCATTATTTAAGATTTAATAAGTGTAGATCAAAATGTATAACTAATTTATTACTTATTAATTTCAGTTAAAGCATAATTAGCATAAGTTTGTGTGTAATTATAGTAAGTTATATAAATTCTATGAAAATGCTTCATATTTAACGCTTTTCTTTTGAAAACCTTGCTCATAGGCATGTATCTGTAAGTCAAAGTCAATAAAATTGCAATCAGTGCTTCTTTCCTCCGGGGAACGCGTGGCCTGAAGAACATTTCGAGCTACCTTACTAGCTAATGAACTACACTCTTTAAATATATAGCCCCCCCCCCCCCCCCCAACCCCTCAGGAACAAATTGTTTGAATGAAACACTACAATAATCTGTTCAATCAAAAACACATTTTACATTTATATCCTTATAGCGCATTTTCTTAATTCTTACTTTGTCAAAGATTTTTACCTGCATCACTCGCATACCTTGGTCTTAGAAATAACTGATAGCAAAAACACAAAAGAAGATGCACATGCAGAGGTCTGTTTGGGCTCGGTCCTGGCCCGAAACCGGACCAACCCACGGGCCAGTCTCCGGCCTATTTTCATTCATGGCGATCGGACCGGGCCTGGCTTCCTTTTTTCCAGGCCGGGCTGAAACTGGAATTCATTCTTCCTAAAGGTCTAGACGAGTTGAAATTTTCGGGTCCTGTTTTTATCAAGCCCATATGAAAATAATTGGCCCTGCCTATCCTGACATGACCCATGCAAAAATCAGTAAAATTTCTATCGGCCCAACAATTTTTGCAAAAAATGCATATATTTTTAAATCGTCATTGTTCTATATTAAAATTTTCAATTTATTCTTTTTAAAGAATAGTTCATTTTCTAGGCAATTAAAATTAAAGTACAATAAAGTGTGTGAAAAAAAACCTGCCCATGACAGAATCCTGTTTCAAACGGAAAAATGTATTTATCCATGCAAAATGAACATAATAATACGTGAGAAAAGAATGTAATATATTTACAACCGACAGTGTATATGCTAAGAAGGTAACTTTCCTATAACGGATATTTCTGTTCTCCTACGTGATTCCGTCTTAGATATTTTTACTATACTATAAGAATATTCAGGTTTTTAAGTCTCCAAGCCATGTAATATGGATTAAAGTTATTAATAACAACTGAGTCATTTGCATACAAATCGAGATCCAGTAATAAAATAAATATCTCAGCACAAAGCGTTTTTTAAAAAACGAAGAATGCAACAAACAACATGAAAAGAAAAACTAAAATAAATATTTTTGTCAGAACGCCTCGTAGAAGACAATTTTTAACCATACCAGTGTAAAAATATGTTTTTGTTGAAATTCAGGCGAGCTGGGAAGGGATAATTATGTTTTTGTATGAGCCAGGCCGGGCTCGGGCCGAGGTTCTAGCTTTTATACTGGGTCGAGCCAATAAACTATGTGCATGGCCCGGACCGGATTCGAGTCTAACTTTTAGCTTTTTTTTGTGCCAGGCCGGCCTAATATACATACATATATTTTTTACGATCCGGATCGAACTTTTAACTTTTATACCTGGCTGAGGGGCAAAAAAATTTCTACAAGTCGGGTCGCGCTCGAACCTAGAAATTTCTCCGGTGCAGACCTTAACAGAAAGTCTCAAACTGAGAAAAACCTATAAACATATATTTTATGTTTTTTTTTTTTCCTCCTGGAAATTGATGTCTATTATCCTTTTGAACATGGAGCAAAGACAGAAATTCAATTTAAAAACTATCCACTGTATAATACTCAAAGCGTATGACGGTCGAAATAATGATTCTTTTACTGTAAGATGTCTGAAAAATGTAATTGCTACCCTTTTTCAAAACAAATGACAGTTTTCACTTAACCAGTGCATCTAAGATCTTCCACAGTTTAAATATAATATTCGCGATCTAATTGAATCACTTTGTTGAATATAATTTGATTCAACAAAGCTGCGAATTTCAAATAAACTAAAAATCTTAATATTAACTTTAGTTTCGATTCATAAAAGCGTCTAATTTGCTTAACTAGTGATTCATATAAGCGGCAATTATAATATTTTTTTAACTCTGGAAGGGATTTTACCCCTCCCCCCCCCCCTTGGGCTGTGCCACTGGACGCATACACACATACAAACGACTTATGAAGTTGGGGGCCTGTGCCCACCCCACAAAATAGCTCTAGTTACGCCTATGCTGAGAACAAATTCTAAAAATATTCGAAATTTAAAAGGGTGAGATAAGCAAAAAGCGTTCTAAAAACCTTCTAAATTACAATTTCTATGGAATCTGTGGAACTACCGAACCGATTTCAAATGTAATGGTCGCAAATTTAATGGTGACAGTCCCTGCTCTAACATAGGCAATATTTTATGTCGGCGTCACTGTCCCATCAGGGGGGTGTGGTAACGTTCTAAATTACGTTTTCTATGGAACTGTTAAGAACAGAAACTTGCAATTTGACATGGCTGCAAGGGCCTGACTAATGCAGGGGTAAGCGGGGCAGCTTCCCCGGGCCCCCCAGTTGATGAGGGCCCCCATGTGCATAAGTAAAATTTTTGTTAAAGGTAACCAAATGCTAAAAATTGGCCAAAAGTGACAAAATTCTTACTTTTGTAAAGATTTATTGTGGTGGATGGCACTCCTCTTCAGCTTCTGTACCCTATGCTGCCTTCTCTCCCAAAAAATAACGAACCACATCATCAGAAAGCCGATGATTAAAATTTTACTGTACGAACTAAGTAATCCATTGTTTTCAAAAGAAAGTCATTATTACATTATCCTCGTAATAAGGTAAATTAAAACTTTTAATGATGACCAATTGGGGACCTTTTTCTTTTAGATATCTCATGATATACATATGATATTATGACAAAACTAGTCGGATGTGCCAATACCAAAACTTTCTTCTATCTCAGTCATGTTAATACTTCAAAATTCGCTATCACATCGCCAATAAAATCAATATTTTTCGTCATTCTGTTGTACGTCAGGTGCTTGCGAATCGTCGGGTTACAGGGATGCGAACAACCGATGTATACTAAACTACGAAAAGTCCTTCTGGCCTGAACCGACAGGAACAGATAGCCTCCCTATTCCTTGGTTTTACGATTTTAGCTAATTTTACTGGAAAACACGAAGGTAAAATGCGTGGAGCCTAAATAAAGAAGATTCAATCCCAGTTCTCGTCAACATTGAATTTGAATGAGGATATCGCCAAATTAGTCTTCTACAGCCAAGTTCGCTTCATTTATGGCAACTTATTTTGGTCGCAAAATTTGGCGATATTCCGCCAACTGTCGCCAAGTTTGGCGAGAATTTGACGTTGGCGAATATAAATATATAGTGATAAGCATATAATAGGATTAATGGTTACAACAATGAAAGAAAAATTGCCGAAACCATGTTAACTAAAACTCATAAATTAAACCCGTTTATGGATGAATTCTGCTGTCTTGTTTGAAAATGTCAGCCACCCTAAAATTTCAAACCGCTATATCTCAGCCATTTTTTAAGATAGAGGCAAAACAAAAATTGCTCCGGATTCTCCGGATCAAGGCCAAACGTTTAAAGAAAAAAAGTTTTAGGATTTCTAATTTTTTTGCACATCTTTTTGAATTTGAAATCTTTAAATGGCTATCACAGCGCCCCTTTTCGTCGAAATATCCCCAAATTCTGATAGAACCTGCTTGCCATATAGCCAAAAACATAGAAAAAAAAAATGTGGTTCAATTTGAAGCATAACTTCATACACTTTTAGATGGTACAACAGTGAAAATGGAACAAAAATATCTATCACAGCGCCCCTTTCGTCGAAATATCCCCAAATTCTAATAGAACCTGCTTGCCATAGCCAAAAACATAGAAAAAAAATTAGGTTCAATTTGAAGCATAACTTCATACACTTTTCGATGATACAATGAAGGCACACAGACGGACAGACAGACATTTCATAAAAACATGTTTTTCGGAATCTCTGACCCCTAAAACGTGTAAATCCGTCGAAAACCGGAAGTCGAAAAAAATTTCGATTACAATACTTTCTTCTATTATAGATAGAAGAAAGTAAAAACCAAGAGTAAGTGAAAAACCTTTATTTACATTTCAATGGCTCGCATAAGCAGTTATATTCCTATACAAAATAAACTAGTCGTTGGGGGCCACCGTAATACTTACCCATCATGGATATGCATAATATAAAATAAGAAAGTAAAACATGTGTAAACTATCTATAAAATGCATTGCAATTCGAATAAAATCCTGGCTTGATGACGTCATAAACTTTAAATGTTCTATTACTGAATTACGTAAAAGAAATATCCTTATAACTCCAAAAAAGATAATCATATTAACTAAAGGTTTATTGCGTCGGATTAAGCGTCTCATTTCTAATTAAAATATATCTTTGAATTGAAATTTGATTGAAATACAGGGTCATGAAAAATCGAAGAGTGTGGAAAATATAATTACAAATATCTTGGCAACTCATTATCCGATCGTCTTCATTCTTTATGCAAAATTTATGTTTTTTTTATTGTCTTTTATATTCACTCCTTAAAATAAACAATTTCGAAAAATTTTATATACCTTTTATCAGAACGAATATTTTGAGAGTCCGAAAAAAAACAGTTCCGGATAATCGAGGTTACTGAAATTCAATAAGTAATAATTCCCATTATTACATACTAAGTACATACCAAATTTCAAGTCTCTAATCTCAATTTGCTCGGGAGATAGAGCGTTTACAGACACACACACAGACAGACGGACGGCAATTTTTTTTTCTAAAAATATGTTTTTCGTAATCTCCAGTGTCTGAAACGTGTAAATCCGTCAAAATTTTTTTTTCGATTTTCAAAACGATTACAAGACTTACCCTATACTACGTATGATGGGTAAGTAAAAGTATATTCTACCATCTCTTATCATCTTTCTTATGATACCCTGTATACAAATATGAATATAGTACCTAATACGAAAGTTATGTATTCAGTTTAGTCTCTTCAGCGTAATTCAAGAAAATTTCCTACATATAGATAGAAAGGTGGGGAACCCGGAATAATGCTTGCCCCGTGGCCCTAGCTACTCTAAGTCGGGCCCTGATGGTTGCTACCACGGAGAAAGAACCTGGAGGGGAAACTAGAATAGGCGAGGATATCGAAAATGCAAGTCATATTTTTTTAACGAAAGAGGGCGCTGTAAAATTTGGCGGCTGCCTTTAAACAGAATGTCATTAGATTACATGTTAAATTCCGAAAGTATTTTACTCGATTATTTTTAATTATAGCAATTATATGTCATAAATATATAAGATGGGATATAAATGTTTTATTCCGGGATGTAGATCGGGCTATGATGATGAGATAAACAAAAGAAAAATCGAAGAATTTTTTTTTTAAGTATGTTTAGAGCTCCAAAGATGAGTGTTTTTTATTATACTTTAATTTAAAGTTATATGCATGTAATCATTTTTAAACTAAGAAATTTTTATTCTAGTATATCCATCTTAGTGTATATGTTTTTAAAATGTTATACTTAATGAATGCTAATGTCTGTGGCTAATTGACATGGCCATTTAAATTGTCTTATAGAGTGCTATTTGTTTGGCTGTAATCTGAAGCTGTTTTTATTTGAATAATACTTTTAATCTCTAAAAATTATACTTCCATTCCGTATTTCTTAGCAGTACAATATCCGTGATATTTATTTTTAAATGACTACTATTCAGGTGCTTCTGTCAGGATGAACTCTTATTTAAAGAGTTATAAAAAGCAATCGAAACGCCAAATATCTATTAAAATATATGCATGGTGTGAAGAAAACTTTATTTAATGAAATTCCTACTTGTTTGACTTTTTTAAAGTTCAAATTTTCAATCAAAAACATTTAAAAAATGAATGCTTTTCGCATTGAAAAGCAGGTTAGGATAGCCTTCAGTTTACCGTGGCGCCATCTATAAGGAGAAAAACTGTATTGTAAAATTTCAACGTTACTTTCCCCTCCATCTATCTTCCTCCGTGGTTGCTACTTTTTAAGACGCAGATGCGCACACACAGGACAGTTCTTTTAAAAAAAAATCGAAATTTAAAAAGTGAAGGAGAAAAAAACGTTCTAAATTACGATTTTTTTTATACTGAAAGGACTAGAAACTTCAAATTTGGTATGGCGGTTACTTTTAAGATACAAATGCTCGCTAACAATGGTTTGTAAAGAAATTCGAAATTTCAAAGGATGACATGAGCGGAAAGCGTTCTAAAAACATTCTAAATTACGATTTCTATGGAATTGTTAGGGATAGAAAAGTGAAATTTGAAATATTTGTTAATTTTTTAAGACATAAATGCTCGCAGAGAGCATTTTTTTAAAAATTGACATTTAAAGGTGTGAAAACGCGAAATTCAAATTCATTGTCGCACAGAATAGTTAAAAATAGATGAAATTTAATAGTGTAAAAGCGCGAAAAGCGTTCAAAATTACGATTTATTTAGAACTAAGGTTAGAAACTTGAAATATCGCATCGCTGTTTAGTCACGTAAATACTCACCCAGAACAGTTTTCTCAAAATGCAAAATTTAAAAGGGCAGGGGCAAAAAACGCTCTAAAATTGCGATTTATGTAGTACAGTTGATATATAAGCTTGGTATTTTGCATGGTGGTTACTTCTAAAATGCAAATGCTCGCTAAGAACGGTTTCTAAAAAATTAGAAATGTGAAGCGCTGAAATGAGCCAGAAAACGTTCTACATTATGATTTAATTGTATTTGTTCGGGTTAGAAACTTAAAATTTAGTTAGTGGTGACTTTTAAGATGCAGAATCCGGGTATAAACAGTTTATTAAAAAAATCCCTGACGGCTCGGCCTACAGGCACAGGTAGATTTCGAAGACGCAGAACGTGGGGTGCCTGTTTGTCGGGAATTGCGGAAGAAATGACCTTTTTGCGGATGATGCTGCAGTTGGAACCGCCTACTTCGAAACGAAACTTGTTTGCAGGCGGAGCCAGCAAGGATTTTTTTTTTTTTTTTTTTGCTATAAGAGTTGGTCCTATAAAAAACATGTCAATATAAAAGTTTTAGATAATATTAAGAGGATTTATAATATATTTAAGCGGATTTGAAATATTGGGAATTGACGAAGTTATGAATTTTTTTCTTCTAAAACTCTCCTTCTCTCCCCCCCCCCTTAAGGCAATTTTTAATTATATCAAAAATCTGTCATACATAAGTTTTTGGCCCTGTTCCTAGAAGTAATAATAACTTTAAACGGATTCGATACGTATCATAATTAAGAAATTAAGTTTTTTTTTCTGTTTTCACAAAAAGCCCCCCCCCCCCCCCTTGGTTTGATTTTGCCCATTAACGAACTTGACCGAAATTTTATGTCCCTTGATTTTATGTATCAGTTTCGAAAAGATGCGGGAGTTGGAACCGCCTACTTCGAAAAATAACTTGTTTGCAGGCGGAGCCGGCAGGGATTTTTTTTGTTTTTAATTTTTTTTGCTATAACGGTTGGTCCTATAAAAAACTTGTCAATATAAAAGTTTTAGATAATACTAAGAGGATTAATAATAAATTTACGCGGATTTGATATCTTGTGAATTGACGAAGCTATGATTTTTTTTTCTCCTAAAACCCCCTTCCCCCCCCCTTGGGGCCATTTTTAATTATATCAAAAATCTGTCATACATACATTTTCGGCCCTTTTCCTAGAAGTAATAATAACTTTAAACGGATTCGATACGTATAATAATAAAGAAATTATGAGGATTTTTCTGTTTTCACAAAAAGCCCCCCCCCATTTCCCCCCCCCTTGGTTCGATTTTGCCCATTAACGAACTTGACCGAGATTTTATGATCCTTGATTTTATGTATCAGTTTCGAAAAGATGCGGGAGTTGGAACCGCCTACTTCGAAAAATAACTTGTTTGCAGGCGGGGCCGTCAGGGATTTGTTTTGTTTTTAATTTTTTTTTTTTTTTTGCTATAACGGTTGGTCCTATAAAAAACTTGTCAATATAAAAGTTTTAGATAATACTAAGAGGATTAATAATAAATTTACGCGGATTTGATATCTTGTGAATTGACGAAGCTATGATTTTTTTCTCTTAACCCCCCCCCCCTTTCCCCCCCCCCTTGGGGCCATTTTTAATTACATCAAAAATCTGTCATGAAAATCTGTCATACATTTTCGGCCCTTTTCCTAGAAGTAATAATAACTTTAAACGGATTCGATACGTATAATAATAAAGAAATTATGAGGATTTTTCTGTTTTCACAAAAAGCCCCCCCCCCCCCTTGGTTCGATTTTGCCCATTAACGAACTTGACCGAGATTTTATGACCCTTGATTTTATGTATCAGTTTCGAAAAGATGCGGGAGTTGGAACCGCCTACTTCGAAAAATAACTTGTTTGCAGGCGGAGCCGGCAGGGATTTTTTTGTTTTTAATTTTTTTTTGCTATAACGGTTGGTCCTATAATAAACTCGTCAATATAAAAGTTTTAGATAATATTAAGAGGATTTATAATAAATTTAAGCGGATTTGAAATCTTGGGAATTGACGAAATTATGAATTTTTTTCTTCTAAAACCCCCCTTCCCACCCCCTTAAGGCAATTTTTAATTATATCAAAAATCTGTCACACATAAGTTTTTGGCCCTGTTCCTAGAAGTAACAATAACTTTAAACGGATTCGATACGTATCATAATTAAGAAATTATGGGGGGTTTTCTGTTTTCACAAAAAGCCCCCCCCCCCCCCTGATTCGATTTTGCCCATTAACGAACTTGACCGAGATTTTATGCCTCTTGATTTTATGTATCAGTTTCGAAAAGATGCGGGAGTTGGAACCGCCTACTTCGAAAAATAACTTGTTTGCAGGCGGAGCCGGCAGGGATTTTTTTTGTTTTTAATTTTTTTTCGCTATAACGGTTGGTCCTATAAAAAACTTGTCAATATAAAAGTTTTTGATAATACTAAGAGGATTAATAATAAATTTACGCGGATTTGATATCTTGTGAATTGACGAAGCTATGATTTTTTTTCTTCTAAAACCCCCCTTTTTTCCCCCCCTTGGGGCCATTTTTAATTATATCAAAAATCTGTCATACATAAATTTTTGGTCCTTTTCCTAGAAGTAATAATAACTTTAAACGGATTCGATACGTATAATAATAAAGAAATTATGAGGGTTTTTCTGTTTTCACAAAAAGCCCCCCCATTTCCCCCCCCCCCCCCTTTGGTTCGATTTTGCCCATTAACGAACTTGACCGAGATTTTATGACCCTTGATTTTATGTATCAGTTTCGAAAAGATGCGGGAGTTAGAACCGCCTACTTCGAAAAATAACTTGTTTGCAGGCGGAGCCGGCAGGGATTTGTTTTGTTTTTAATTTTTTTTTTGCTATAACGGTTGGTCCTATAAAAAACTTGTCAATATAAAAGTTTTAGATAATACTAAGAGGATTAATAATAAATTTACGCGGATTTGATATCTTGTGAATTGACGAAGCTATGATTTTTTTTCTCCTAAAACCCCCCTTTTTCCCCCCCTTGGGGCCATTTTTAATTATATCAAAAATCTGCCATACATACATTCTCGGCCCTTTTCCTAGAAGTAATAATAACTTTAAACGGATTCGATACGTATAATAATAAAGAAATTATGAGGATTTTTCTGTTTTCACAAAACGCCCCCCCATTTCCCCCCCCCCCTTGGTTCGATTTTGCCCATTAACGAACTTGACCGAGATTTTATGACCCTTGATTTTATGTATCAGTTTGGAAGAGATTTATGCAGAATTTTTCCAGTTATCGTGGTCAGAAAAAAGTGACATAGATAGATAGATAGATAGATAGATAGATAGATAGATAGATAGATAGATAGATAGATAGATATATAAACTTTTGAACTGGGGGTGGTTTTGGGTTCTGGGAGTCATGATCGGCGTAGATCTGCAAAAATTTTTCAAAATTTCCAACTTAGGTGAGAATGTAATAGGTAGTATTTCTTACGAAATCTACCTAAAATTCAAAATTTAAAGGTGTAAAATGAGCGCAAAACGTTCTAAATTATGGTTTATTCAAAATTGTTAGGGATAGAAACTTAAAATTCGACATGCCTGTTATTTTTTAGACGTAAATGCTCGCACAAAACAGTTTTTACAAAAGTCGAAATTTAAAAAGGTGCAAAAATTTTCCTAGAATTGCGATTTTAGTGATGCTGTTGTTCTAGAAAGTTGAAATTTGGCGTGGTGGCTATTTCCAAGATTTCAGTGCTCGTAAGTCGTAAAGAACGGTTTCTAAAAAAAAAATCGACATTTTAAAAATCCCTGACGGCTCGGCCTACAGGCACAGGTAGATTTCGATGACGCAGACCGTGGGGCACCTGTTTGTCGGGAATTGCGGAAGAACTGACCTTTTTGCGATGATGCTGCAGTTGGAACCGCATACTTCGAAACCAATCTAACTTCTTTGCAGGCGGAGCCAGCAAGGATTTTTTTTTTTTTTTGCTATAAGAGTTGGTCTTATAAAAAACATGTCAATATAAAAGTTTTAGATAATATTAAGAGGATTTATAATAAATTTAAGCGGATTTGAAATTTTGGGAATTGACGAAGTTATGAATTTTTTTCTTCTAAAACCCCCCTCCCCCCCCCCTTAAGACAATTTTTAATTATATCAAAAATCTGCCATGAAAATCTGTCATACATTTTCGGCCCTTTTCCTAGAAGTAATAATAACTTCAAACGGATTCGATATGTATCATAATTAAGAAGTTATGGGTTTTTTTCTGTTTTCACAAAAAGTCCCCCCCCCCCCCCCATGATTCGATTTTGCCCATTAACGAACTTGACCGAGATTTTATGCCCCTTGATTTTGTGTATCAGTTTCGAAAAGATGCGGGAGTTGGAACCGCCTACTTCGAAAAATAACTTGTTTGCAGGCGGAGCCGGCAGGGATTTTTTTGTTTTTAATTTTTTTTTTGCTATAACGGTTGGTCCTATAATAAACTCGTCAATATAAAAGTTTTAGATAATATTAAGAGGATTTATAATAAATTTAAGCGGATTTGAAATCTTGGGAATTGACGAAATTATGAATTTTTTTCTTCTAAAACCCCCCTTCCCCCCCCCCCTTAAGGCAATTTTTAATTATATCAAAAATCTGTCACACATAAGTTTTTGGCCCTGTTCCTAGAAGTAATAATAACTTTAAACGGATTCGATACGTATCATAATTAAGAAATTATGGGGGTTTTTCTGTTTTCACAAAAAGCCCCCCCCCCCCTGATTCGATTTTGCCCATTAACGAACTTGACCGAGATTTTATGCCTCTTGATTTTATGTATCAGTTTCGAAAAGATGCGGGAGTTGGAACCGCCTACTTCGAAAAATAACTTGTTTGCAGGCGGAGCCGGCAGGGATTTTTTTTGTTTTTAATTTTTTTTCGCTATAACGGTTGGTCCTATAAAAAACTTGTCAATATAAAAGTTTTTGATAATACTAAGATTATTAATAATAAATTTACGCGGATTTGATATCTTGTGAATTGACGAAGCTATGATTTTTTTTCTTCTAAAACCCCCCCTTTTTCCCCCCCTTGGGGCCATTTTTAATTATATCAAAAATCTGTCATACATAAATTTTTGGTCCTTTTCCTAGAAGTAATAATAACTTTAAACGGATTCGATACGTATAATAATAAAGAAATTATGAGGGTTTTTCTGTTTTCACAAAAAGCCCCCCCATTTGGTTCGATTTTGCCCATTAACGAACTTGACCGAGATTTTATGACCCTTGATTTTATGTATCAGTTTGGAAGAGATTTATGCAGAATTTTTCCAGTTATCGTGGTCAGAAAAAGTGACATAGATAGATAGATAGATAGATAGATAAAGTTTTGAACTGGGGGTGGTTTTGGGTTCTGGGAGTCATGATCGGCGTAGATCTGCAAAAATTTTTCAAAATTTCCAACTTAGGTGAGAATGTAATAGGTAGTATTTCTTACGAAATCTACCTAAAAGAGTGAAATGAGCGGGAAAAGTTCTAAAAACCTTCTAAACTGATTTATCGAAAATTGTTAGGGATTAGGAACAGGGGCGCCATTTCAGAACTTTCTTGGGGGGGGGGGGCAAAGTTTTTTTTAAGGTAGTGGCATAGCCAGGGGTGGAGTTCGCGCGAACGAGAAACGTTTACTGAATCATATATACAGAGACAGCAATACTTCTAATACGGAATCTCAAGTGACCTCTGAAAAATTCCGTTTTAGACAGGTTTTCGTCTTAGCAAGTAGAATTTAAAAATATTATGAAAGTTGCAGTTATAGACAGGTACCGTTTTTTTTTTTTTTTTTTTTTTTTCAGGTATTCTTTAAGACTGTCAAAACTTCTTTTCTATAAAGCACTTCTGAAGAGCATAAGTGTATTACAGTGAAACGTGTCTAAGCGAAACCTGTCTATAACATAATTCTTTCTCAAATGGGCAAAAAAAATCAAGTTTCGACATAAAAAAAAAAAAAAAAAAAAAAAAAAAAAACGCCATACAAATACAATTATACTTGCTAAGATGGACACCTGTCTAGAATGGAGCTTTATCACAGTCCTTTTCAACTCCTTGTTTGCAGGTTTTACTGTAGGGGCGCCATTTCATGAGTTTCTTGGGGAAGGGGGGGGGGGGGGAGGGACAAAGTTTTTTTTTTAGAGACAGAGGTTGAAATATCGTGCAAAATTCCCCAAATCGTGCACAAAACGAAAATAGGCCCCCACAATAAAAAATGCTGTGTGAGATTTTGCCTTCTTATCTTAACTTCTTTCACAAACATGTGATTCTTCAGCGAATATATTTTTAATTTTAGTGGTAGTCCGCGAATTTTTCTTCTTTTTTTTACGGAAAAGCAATTCGTCAACCGATCGCGGTAAACATTGCGAATTTTACGAATTGGAATTAGAAAAAATAGTTAATTTGACAAAATTGGTCGCGGAAAAAATCGTTAATTTTTTCAAACGTACCGTGGAAAAATATTGCGAATTTCGCCAAAGATCAGTGAAACAGATTTTCGTCAATCAGTCTCGAAAAAAAAAATTGAATTTAGTATAACTATTGTGGAAAAATATCATGAAATTCGTCAAAAGATTGAACACACACACACACACAAAAAAAAAAAAAAAAAAAAAAAATACCAATTTAGTCAAACAATCGCGCAAAAAAGGAGAGTTTCGTCAAAGATCGCGCAAAAAAATATCTACTTTTGTCAGTCGGTTGCGGAAAATTACTTCCGAATTTCAACAAACGATCGTAGAAAAGAGTCGCGAATTGCGTCGAAAGATTGCGAAAACAAATAGCGAATTTCGTCGATCAGTTGCCAAAAAATGTGAATTTCGACAAATGGTGGAAAAAAATTCGTCAACGATCGGAATTTCGTCAAAGATTGCGCAAAAAATAGCAATTCTTGTCAGTCGGTTGCGGAAACCCGAATTTCAACAAACGAGCATAGAAATGAGTCGCGAATTTCGTTAAAAGATGGCGAAAACAAATAGCGAATTTCGTCTATCGGTTGAAAAAAATGTCGCGAATTTAGACAAATGGTCGAAAAAACCAATTCCATCAATGATTCACAGACAATAGCGAATTTGGGAAAATTATCACAAAAAAAAAAAAAAAAACAATCATGAAAAAAAGTGAAATTCAATCGGTCACGAGATAATCAGCACACGACACCATCAAGAAATTACGAAATTTGCAAATGTTGTGATCCATAGGTATAAGAAAATTTTCATTAATGATTTTCTGTCAGTAAAAATTTTCCGCAATCATTTTCTGCCTTCCTCTTCAGACTATGATCTAAATTCCATACAATTCAGAAATCTGCAAAACCCTTGGTCTCAGGTCCCTTGCTCCTGCATTGGGTGGGGCAACACGACCCAATCTGCAGTACGGATCGAGCCGGGTTGACGCGGCTTATTTTCGTTGCGGGTTAGGTTGACTTCTAACATTTGACTACGGTTGGGACATATATGTCCCAGTGCACTATTTTTTATTCTATTAGTACGACTTTTTGAAATCTGTCATACACTTATATTAGGATATTTTCAAGAGGAATCTGTCGCAAGGAATTTTTTTGGAAATTGTAGAACGATTGAATGCGAAATTAGTAGTCAATCCTGGCCCGTTATCAAAGGGTTAATTGTTTCGAGTTCAAGTTGGGTTTTCACTATTTTGTGTCGGGTTCGTGTTGCCCGAGTTTTCAAAGAAATCCTAAATATTTTCAGATGAAAAATAAAAACATTTTTCTACATAAAAGATAAAATTGTTATTAGAGATATAATTGTAGTCTACTTTTCCATTTAATCTCTATAATAAAACTGTAAGTCATGTGACTGTCCTCAACAGTTCCGGGATGCCGCATCGCTTTTTCATATGCCAAGCGGCCATTTTTATTCAAAATTATTTTTTCGAATAAACTGCATAAAAGTTACATTTTAAGAAAGATCGTTCAAAATAAATTAATATTTGAGAGATGACTTGCGTTCAATTATGTACATATTCTGCAATAACTTCAGTCGAAAGATTCGCAGTTCAAATTCTCTATTCATAAAAGTAAACAAAAAAAAGATTGATTCGTCGTGAACATTTAAAATATTAAATCATGGAGGTAATCATTTGCAAAGCAAGTTCTCCGCGAATGAATTTTTGGACCGCTGCCTCGCGTCAAAAAAATAATTCGCACCAGTGAGACAATCAAAGTTTACCATAATTATGTGCTATACAACTCAACTTTCGGACCTTTTCTTGACGTAAATTGAACTCATGTAATAATATTTAATGAATCAGATTTTTAGCATTTTTAAAATCGCTAATACAGCTTTTATTTATCGCGTGTACAAATTAGAAATGATACTTTGATTTTGAAATCAAATGTTTTGATTTATGATATTATTTCTTATTTATTTATTTATTTTCTCTTTTAAATGAAAAGTGTGAAGTATTTTAAATTTATGTAATATAAGCATTTTAGATTAAAGTTAAGTATTTTAAATGAAATGAGTGACAGGTTTATAATTTAAAATTAAATTAATTGTAGTATGAATGACGGTGATGGGAACGATATTTGGCGAATTATCATCTGCTCCCGGCTAACAAAAATACTCATAATTAAAAAAAAGAATAAAAATAAATAAATGATAGTTTGATGAAAATAAATATTGATATACATATCAAAAATAATTTATAGAATTAAAATAAAAAATAAAAGTAAATAAACAACAATTTCCATAACAAAGTTTTCGCCAAATTGGCGGGGGAGGGGAGGGGGGGGAATCGCGCCAACGTGCGTATGTGACATTTGTGCCCAAAAAATATGCGAAATGCTACCATGATCGCAAAAGTTCATGATTTGTCTATTAGAATCTTCCGATTTGGCGAAGGATTAAGGGAAAATTAAATTATGAATAAATGTAACGTGTTGCAATGTTTAACATACATTTAAGGGAGACCAAACTGGTCGCCAGTGGCGGCTAGAATAAGGATTAATTTTCTTTCATTTCGGGTGGGGTTGCGGTCAATTAAAATTTTTTGGACGTTTCCGGGTTTACTGGAAATTACAGTCCTGCATCTGTTACCCGAAATGCATTTCGTTTGGTTGATTCATTTTTTTTTTGTTTGGGGGGGGGGGGGGGGGGTCCGAGTAAACTCTATACGCTTCGGGTTATGCTTTGACTCTTTCGAATCGGGTTCGAGATGAACCGATTATACAAAAGGAGGTTCTGAATAATTTTCAAATGAAAAAGCTATATAGTATATAGCATATATTAATGGGCTTTAGAAAACATTATCTTTACAAGAAGAAAGTATTGGATTCATGAAAATTTTCCACTACCGGATTTTCGTCGGATTTATATTTATACGTTTTAGAAGATCCTGAAGCTGAACACGATTTGACTGTTTTCAGAAAATGTCTGTCTGTGAGTCTGTTTGTATGTGACAAAAATTTTGTGTGTACTCTATCTCAAAAAATAATGCACGAAATTTAATAAAACTTTTATATTCAGTTAGACCTTGATATAAATTGGTGCTGATTAATTTTTGGTATAAATCGCCAAACAGGTGCAGCTGCTATGCTACATTATTCATGATTTTTACGATAGCTATATCTCAAGAACTAATGCACAGAATTTCACCAAACTTCAGATTCCGTTAAACCTTACAATAAATAGACGTTGTTTACGTTTTGATATAAATCGCCCAACAGGTCCAACCATCGGAGCCTTCTTTAAGAAGTAGGGGCACAGGGTCCAGGTCATGTACCTGCCCCACTTTATATGTAACGTCACTCTGATATATAACATCCTGTGATATATCAGATCCTGTGTATGTGTGTTATTCTGCTTTACTTTATCAAGTTCGTTCGTTGCACACCTGATCCGTCACACCTGTGACTGTTCCAATTTTTAAAAGGATTTGTTTACATTTTTATTATCAACGAAAATTGGTAAAAAAGTGAACCTATGAAGTTTTATTTATTTTGTGAGAATAGCTATAATTAATGCTGCTGAAAATTCACGATTTCTAACAACTTAGACATGAAAATTTTTATCTTTACTCATGACCTTGAAGTTTTTTGGACATTTAATTTTCGGAAATCAGGTCAACGATATGGCAGCATAACATAAGCAGTGCGATTATCATAACATGGCGGAAGATGTGCTGAATGACAGTTCCGTTAATGCTCGAAATCCGCATTCTGAACATGAATTACTTTTATATGAATTGGAAACATCAGACACTAGTAGTGTGGGTTTGGTTGTTAGGTAATTAAAATATATAATAGTTGAGTCTCTGTTACATTAGCCTTTTTATGACGCACATAGCGAAAACAACTTGCTTAGCCGGATTAAATATTTATAACGTTATTTTATTTCCAAAAATTATTTTGTAGGTTTGTTTTTAATAAAAGTGACGTAAACAATCCAAGCATTTCTTATAATGAATTACATTGGTTCTATTATAAATTTCTGTATTTTGATTGGAAGTGCCGTGACGAGATTGTGGTCACTTCCTGGCACGAGCGTATCTGTATATGAAAACTCCTTATCGAAAGCGGAAAAATAAAAACAAAAATTTGTTGTCATCAAGTTCTCTCAAGAGGCGTGTTCATTACAGTCATGTTCATTTGGAAATAAAATATGTCCATTATTGACGTTCGTGACGATATCCTTGCTCTTGATTTTGAATATGATATTAGCATTGTTCTTGCTTGTCAGAATATATTGTACGTAATTAATGATTATTTATTGAAGCTAACAAAAATAAATTTTATAAGTAATATTTTGTCTTTCATATGATAAAGCTTATGACAGCGTCATTTCAAAATATGAAGGCACAAATATTCAGATTAGATGCATGCTCTTATATATTTGTTTCAGAAAAAAAAAGCTACATTCTCTTTTTTACAAAATATATTTCCTCGGTAACTTGTGCAATATGCCAAATTTAGGGAGATACTATGCCTTGGAATTATCTTTGTACTTATGATATGACAATGCTGATTTATTACAATAATAATATACAATGCTGAAATATTGTCACAGTTATTTAGTTGTCATTAGCTTATAAGTAAATGCCAAGCAGATACTTCATTTCCTATCGATATTTTTTATTTTATTTATTGTAAATCAGTTTAGGAAAGTTTTATTTTTCATTCATTACATGCAACTTGTGTATTTTTAGATGTTAAAATATAACCCCCCCCCCCACCTTCCCTCCCATAATTTTGTGTTTATAATAGCTAGGTATTATAGTTACAATAAAAGATGTGTTTCCTTTTATAAATCATGTGAATAAAAACAGCTAAATTGTTATTATCATTTGTTTGACTTTAATTCATACATGTTATCCGACTACGATTTAAAAAAGAAAAAAAAAGTAGAACTTGCCAAGCATACTGAAAAGTATAGCACCTAATCTTATAATTTACAGGAAGAAATAATAAAATGACCACCGTGATTTTTTTTCCCCGCCAATTTGGCAAAAACTTTGTTTTTGAATACAACGTTATTTCATTTTTATATCGAAATAAAAAATCACATGCTATTATTGTATGCTATTTGTAACTAATATTCAAAGACAAAGTTTTCGCCAAATTGGCAGGTGAAAAAAATCGTGTCAATATGGTGCATATATGACATCTGTGCCGAAATTATTTATTTTATAATAAATGCAAAAGTGTTGGTTCCATTTCCAGTGTGACATCATGATGCTATAACACAACTGATATGGAACATATGTAAAAAACATGGCGATTTGTTAAATTCATTTTATTTTGGTAGGTGCTTATGTGCAATATTTACATGTAGATATAGTCATATCCAGGGGTGGGAAATTATAAGAAAATCTTGCCAGCCAGCTAGATGCAATCTACAGATGGAAATTGTTAGGACAAAATGTACGTGACTGCAATAATAGATAATTACTATTACTATAATGCATTTTCACTTTTTTTTTTTTTTTTTTTTAATAAAATTAAATATATGCAACAGAGGACAATTTAGGATAGAACTTAGTACCATGTTTACATCACAGTAATTTGGAAAGTTGCAAAATATAGCCAACTAGTAATAAAATGAAATTTTTGGCATCTGTTCTATACCTGGCAGTTTTTAAAAGACTGCTCACTCGCAAGTGACAAGTAAAATGTATTATCTCACCCCTGTTAATATCCACATACATGTATACACACACATGCTAAATTGTTGCTAGGCCTATTTGTGATGCTTAGTAAAATATCTGCATTTGGCATAAAAAATAGATGTAACACAAGGCCAACTGGGTACTAATTCGCTAAATTGGCAAAATTCCTATTCAAACCTGATTGCTTAAAACTGAAAATCTTTTTACATCAGAATGCATGTTAAATTGACAAACTCAGTTGTTTTACTTAAGAATAAAATTAAGAGCATTCTTATGACCACAGGTGAAGTCTTGTGGCAAACATTCAATCTTTTACTTTATTATAATTTTGTTTATTTTGCTTTCACACAATTTTACTTACATTTTAAAGTGTTATGAGCAAAGGTATATATTTTAAATCCCATTGTTGCTGCCATCACTTATGTTTGTTGTTCCAGAATTGTTTAAAATTAGAAACTAATTAGATAATTGGAATTATCTGCATACACAAGCATTTACACAAATTTTCTGCAAAATCCTGCTAGCACACACATATACACATCAAAATACAAATTTAACTTTATTGATAAATTATTTATAGTGAATGGGCAAAAAAAAAAAAAAATTAAAATTCATTGACAGAAGATTTAAGTTTCTTCTGTCAGCTTGTCAACTGATTTAAAATTAGCAAAATAATAATGGAGCTTTTCAAGCAAACTGTTTATAAATAATCTTTCAAAATTATTGATTTTTATGATTACCTTGTTATATTTTCAGAGTTCCTGCCAGTAAATGAAAAAATAAATGGTACTTCTCCATTATCCCGTCAATCATTTTTCATAACAATTTTATCACCAAACTGTAACACCAAATAAACAAATGGCAGAATGTTGCCATTGGAATCTCAAACAAATAAATACAAGAAATTTGGAAATGCCCTACTCACCAATGTGTCTACTTAGTAAGCTTAAACAATAAAATTTACAAAATATTAATGAAAACTGAACAAAAAATCTTGGGTATTTATTTATTTATATTGTTTTTCTTAATTATATCCTTGGCTGGTGAATAAAAGTTTGACGCCAGTTGAAACTGACCTATTGTACATAACTATACATCGCAACATTTTTTCAATCCTTTTTCTCTTTTTAATATCATGGCACTGCTGTTTAAGGACACAATTGTTATTTTAATTAACAAAATTGCTAATAAATCAGTAAAACATATTGTAAAATACAGGCAAATGTCGAATTAATAACCATTTGATGACATAGCAAATACATGTAACGCTTCTAAAGTCAAGTCAATGTGACGCACGGTCATGTATATTTGGCCTTTAAATCCTATAGTTTGGTGATAATGTTTTATTATGAAAAGTGGTTGACGGGATAATAGAGAAGTACCAAATAAATTATTTCTTTTAGTTTTTTAAAACTTTCTGCAAATGGCTTTACATATTCATCTATATTCTCCGATTCTATTGTTGCCAACTCTTAGCATGTATCCTGTTCTTGGTTATATAAAATTTGTCTCAAAATTTAATGAAACAAACTTTTTGATAGTTTTAAATCAAATATATGAACTCTATAAATTGAAAACTGTCTGCACTATTTTCATTTTATATATATATATACACATGATATAAGACTTTCAATAAATACAATTGGGGGATTTTCTTATTTTACTTACTTTTAAATTATTTTAACCCATTGTACTTGACAATGTTTCCCTTTATGTAAATATATAAATACAAAGAATGAATTTAATGCATTTTCTTTTTTCAAGTTTTGAAGACTATTATTTTTAAAAGTATCTGGGTGATCCAAAAGTAACAGGAAAAGTACAAATTCAATAAGTCGAAAAGTAAAGACAGTAACATAATACAGTTTTTATATAATTACTAGGGGGCTCTGCCCCCTACGAGCTGCACTCGCCAACCCCCGTTCTGACACCGCATGATTTAAAAACACTCTGATTTGATCATCTCTAAAACGATTACGGAAGATTGTATTATAATTAAACAACCAGTGGCGATCTGCTGTAACAGGGTTTCCATTCATTTTCCTTTGACTGAGGGATTTTAAGGTCGAATCAACTGCTGTTGAAACAGATTACAACTGTAACTGTCACCAAAATATATGATTTAGCGCCAAACGTGCATAATCGTGGCGTCGCGTCACTTTCAGTTGACATCAGATGCGTTACACGAGTTAGTGTTTTCATCGGGGAATTTTTAATTCAACGCTTATTTGTCTTTTGATACTTCTCCATTACCCCGTCAATCAATTTTCATTAAAAAAAAAAAAAAAAAAAAAACTATCGTTAAACTGTAACACCAAATAAACAAATAGAAGAATTTTGACATTGGAAAGGAAATATTATTATTTACGCTGTTTTAAAATTTGCAATAATGGGTAAAAGATATGTCGAAATAAATTGATCTCTCATGAAAATATAATAATTAATTGAAATTGTTTGGAAATATTGTTTTTTTTATCATTTTAAATGTGACGTGAATTTCCCTAGTTACTCGTATTTCTCTTTGTAATATTCACGCGCAAGTATATTTTTATTACGTCATTTTCTACATTTATTGCTTTTAACACGTGATCATTTAAATATTATTTTAAAGTTTTATTTCTGTTTTTAATAGTCTCGTGTAAATACATTTCTTAATTGAAAGGGAATCTTATTACGTGCGCTATTTTACAAATTGGCAACGGTTCAAATAATGGAATTTATGAAATATGAAATAAATCTTCGTCAAAATAATGAAAATTTTGAATAAAAAATTGGCAATGGTTCAAATAATGGAATTTATGAAATATGAAATAAATCTTCGTTAAAATAATGAAAATTTTGAATAAAAAATTGAAATATAACCTGAAAAAATTACTCAAATTAAAAAAGTGATTGCAGTCTGCACTCCGCAAACTTGTCAACTATATCCTTACAAATTATGGTTAAATTCCTGCGGATAGTTTTCGTTCCTATAAAACTTTTTTCAAAAAACTGTTTTGACCAACTTTGATTTTAAATATCTCTTAAAATAATTCTTCGATTTAAAAACTGTTTGCTTCAGCGTGTTTATCGAACATTTCTTTATAAAACTACCAATTTTTAAAATTTTACATGCAATAGTTTTCTAGATATTAGTCCAGAAAGACTTCAAGGCACAAAATCTTAATTGACAGCGGCGGCAGCGGTGGTTACTTTTTTTTAATATAGAGAGACACAGAAAAATATATTGAAAATCTTAATGTCAGAATAACAACATTTGTCACCAACATGGCTATTCAGCTGTTTATTACAGTGCTGTAATAAATGGCTAAGGAAACCCTTGCAGTTTTGAGAAAATCTCATTGCGCTACTTTTTGAATTAGTATTTAAATTTTACTTTTCAGCTATTTTTGGATCATCCAGTACTTAACTTTAGTTTTAATCCTTTATATGAATTTAATAGTCATAAAATTTGCTATTAATAATGTTTGATTGGTACTTCCTTCTTATAGTGCCCCCACCCCCTCTCGCCAAAGAATGAATCGTCAAGCAACCAAGATTATCATGAAGTTATATTACATACATGATTTTATATTTTCATATGTTTGACATTTTGTAACGTATATGATCAAGTTATAGTCATATATGATGTATCTGTATGTGTAGGACTATTGTATGACACTAAAATGTAAATATTGTGTATATATGGACATATATATGATGTGTATATTTCTATGATATATGAAAGAAAGATGTTTGTATGCGTGTGTGTCTGTGATGCAATGGCTAAGGAAATCTACTGCACGTAGAGGTCTAAAAATTTGTATCAGGATGGTCCAAGGTAGTGTTTCTTCTAAGCTGTTTTTAGGTAGATTTCGCAAGAAATACTACCTATTACATTCTCACCTAAGTTGGAAATTTTGAAAATTTTTTGCAGATTTACGCCGATCATGACTCCCAGAACCCAAAACCACCCCCAGTTCAAAACTTTATACATCTATCTATCTATCTATCTATCTATGTCACTTTTTTCTGACCACGATAACTGGAAAAATTCTGCATAAATCTCTTCCAAACTGTACATAAAATCAAGGGTCATAAAATCTCGGTCAAGTTCGTTAATGGGCAAAATCGAACCAAGGGGGGGGTGGAAATGGGGGGGCTTTTTGTGAAAACAGAAAAACCCTCATAATTTTTTTATTATTATACATATCGAATCCGTTCAAAGTTATTATTACTTCTAGGAAAAGGGCCGAAAATTTATGTATGATAGATTTTTGATATAATTAAAAATGGCCCCAAGGGGGGGAAAAAGGGGGGTTTTAGAAGAAAAAAAATCATAGCTTCGTCAATTCACAAGATATCAAATCCGCGTAAATTTATTATTAATCCTCTTAGTATTATCTAAAACTTTTATATTGACAAGTTTTTTATAGGACCAACCATTATAGCGAAAAAAAATTAAAAACAAAAAAAATCCCTGCCGGCTCCGCCTGCAAACAAGTTATTTTTCGAAGTAGGCGGTTCCAACTCCTGCATCTTTTCGAAACTGATACGTAAAATCAAGAGGCATAAAATCTCGGTCAAGTTCGTTAATGGGCAAAATCGAACTAGGGGTGGGGGGCTTTTGTGAAAACAGAAAAAAAACCATAATTTCTTAATTATGATACGTATCGAATCCGTTTAAAGTTATTACTTCTAGGAACAGGGCCAAAAACTTATGTGTGGCAGATTTTTGATATAATTAAAAATTGCCTTAAGGGGGGGGAAAGGGGGTTTTAGAAGAAAAAAATTCATAACTTCATCAATTCCTAAGATTTCAAATTCGCTTAAATTTATTATAAATCCTCTTAATATTATTTAAAACTTTTATATTGGCATGTTTTTTATAGGACCAACTCATATAGCCCAAAAAAAAAAAAACCTGGCTGGCTCCGCCTGCAAACAAGTTTGGTTTCGAAGTAGGCGGTTCCAACTGCAGCATCATCGCAAAAAGGTCATTTCTTCCGCAATTCCCGACAAACAGGCGCCCCACGGTCTGCGTTTTCGAAATCTACCTGTGCCTGTAGGCCGAGCCGTCAGGGATTTTTTTAAGGGTGAAGTGCCCTGTCTTTTTTAAAATTGGCAAAATGCACATGCATTTTTTCAAAGTAATAAAATACTCCACCAGTTGTACTTACAGATTTCTAGCAAAAAATTTCTCCACACCACAGTATTTCCAAATCCGTGTGTTTGAGAGTTTGCAAAAATTTTAACTCTCTCATTTCATTGAGAAAAATACAGGAAATTATCTAATCATGTTGTAATTTAATTGTACTTTTTATTTTTAATTGATAAAACCATTCAAATTAATGGTATTTATTCATCATATCTCAAAATTACATATATTCTCTCCCCCTCCCCCCTGCTTTTTTATCATAGCTAAAGGCTGTAATATATTTTGTCTTGCAATATGCCTTTTTATTTTACTGAACTAGTGCCTCTTTTTAGTGACTAGCACCCTGCCCTTTTTTTTGGTCCAGAGTGAATACTAGTCCAAGGCAGGTCTAAATGCACCTGAGGCACAGAATTTTTATTTTTTGATAATTAGCCAACATTGTTTAAAGGCATAAGATGCATAAAGACACTGTTTTTCTCAAAATAGGGTTCGGTGGCTGTTGCAGAGATCTCTAAGCAGATAAGATATGATGGGTGAAAAAGGTCTTTTTTTTGGTCCAGAGTGAATACTAGTCCAAGGCAGGTCTAAATGCACCTGAGGCACAGAATTTTTATTTTTTGATAATTAGCCAACATTGTTTAAAGGCATAAGATGCATAAAGACACTGTTTTTCTCAAAATAGGGTTCGGTGGCTGTTGCAGAGATCTCTAAGCAGATAAGATATGATGGGTGAAAAAGGTCTTTTTTTTTTTCATATTTCGAAAGAAAAATAAAGAATACACACTTGACTATCGTACTTTAAGCTTTCTAGCAGTGTAATCCGTTAAAAGATATTAATATTATCACCCCTTTCAAAAAAATTCATTGCCGAAAGTCACTTTTGTAATTTTTTTTTTTCAGCAAACTTTAAAAATCTGTATTTGTTTTGGAATTAAAATATGAAAAAACAAAAAAAATACCAAACCATATCTGTATACATTTTCTTTAAAAATTGCATAATACGTTAAAAAAATATATTAATATTAAAAAAATTAATTTAAGAAGGACACTTTTTTTCTGCATACTTTAATATTCTGTTTGACTTTAGAAATCAAAATACGAAAAAAACAAAACATACTCACTTCATTTTCCTTTCTAACGATGTCTTAGGTTTATCAAAAATATTCATATCAACCCTTTCAAAAAAATTCCTTTTTCAAAGTCACTTCAAGCTTTCGACATGCATTTCGTGTGTTGATACTTTCTTTCTATTTGAGCCGGCTTTTTTATCACTAAATATCAGAATTTTAACACTAATTTTTTTTCTATTGTCATTGGATTCATAATTTATATAACACTAGAGAGCGCTGTTTTTTCTATTTATGTTTTCTAAAGGAAATATTGATCTGAATTGAAAGTGCATTATATCTGTATATCGGAAATGAAATTTGCTGTCATTATAATGGGAGCTCCTTATATACCGAAGACTGACATGCCCACTCTACATTGCTGAAGGCAGTGGGACGTTTGGAAATATTTTCGTTTAAAAATATAAAATCGTTCTATACTGATTTTGGGTATATTTAAGATTATTATGAGTATCACAGGCCCGGGCAATGCCGGGTGGGTCAGCTAGTATAAATATGGTGTATATGTAAACTTGATGACAACCTTGGCAAAATTGGAACTGCAACCTGGCACAATCATAATTTTGTGGGCTGTTATAACAAGAAAGTACCAAATGCTTCAAAATAAAAATTATTTGTAAAGAATTATTCTTTAATGTTATACACTTAAAAAGTTTTTATTTATGGATTGTAGTTAAATATTTATTTCATCTACGTTCTTGTTCTAGGGCGATATATGAAGGAGATGAGTATGAAAAGTTTATGGAAAGACTTGATGCCAGGATAAAAAATCATGACAGAGACATAGAACGTATGTGTAATTTTCATTATCAAGGTTTTATTGATTCCATTCGAGAGCTTCTTCAAGTGAGATCCAAAGCTCAAAAGCTTAAGGTACTATATATGCTTTTATAATTAAATTAACATTAATATCTCGTTATATGTCTGATATTATCTTTTAATCGGTTCTAAAAAAGTTATATTATAAAGTAATCACTTACTAAATATAGGTGCTTCATAATGGAATACAATAGATGTAAGCATGCACTCAAATGATATAACATACTACTTTTTCATCCCGCATAGTTTAAAAATAAAACCTTTGTTTTATAGATAAGACCTTAATTTGAAGAAGAGAAAAAAAGCTTCCACTGTTAAATTAATTTGTAAACTTATGCTACTTTATAAATGTGTAGCAAGCAGATAAAAAGCCAACTAATTAGGAAAACATATTCAATAGAAACTAGAAACTTGATCCTGCAAAATAGACAACATAATAACATATCAAAAGGTAAAACTATGAATACTAAATAGAATTTAAAATACAATTGCTAAAAAATAAAATTAAAATCTTCAAAATAAACATACATGTTTAAAGATTGCATGTGGACACATATTTTAACACCCCTTCCCCCTCCCCAAGCTGTCACACTAAAAATGATTCTGTTGCACATTTCCTTAAAATTAATTTTCTCCAATGACTTTGTAAACATATCTGCAGTCATATTATGCAATTCACAGTATTTGATATTTAACATACCGTGCTTTATATACAGTTCACGTGTTAATCAGTAATGAACATCAATGTATTTGGATCTGTGGCTGAGATGAGCGTATAATCGTAGCAAATATAACCATGATCTTTATTATCTTCATAAGTCATAAACCCATGCACTCTCTTAAAAATGATGTGGAACAATCAACTGCTTTTTATCGCATGAGTAGACCACTGACAGGTGCATCTTTTTCTTGAACATTTAAAAACCCCAATTTGAGTGCCTTTTCTACTTTTTCATTTTTTTCTCTTACATTGTTTTCATTCTGATTTTCTTTTTTTATTAAAACTTTCCACAAAGGTGGATCCATCCCTCCATTTAGAGTAAGCAGGAGTTTGTATTTTTTGTGGTGGGGGGGGGGGGGGGTGTCTGTGTCACATTTCTTCATTAGCAATTTGTATATTTTAGATAGAAATTGACAATTTTCTGACATATACTCGAATTTATTTTCTTTCATACCTGCATGAAATTTGCATGTATATTCGTAAATGTATAAAATTTGCATGTTTTATTAAAATACAAAGGAATCAGAGTTTCACATTTTCTTATAAAAGCAAAGTTTCTTATAGGAAGTTTTCTCAAAGATCACATTTTAAGTGATTTTCGGGACTCAGCAATCATAGAAATATCATCTTGATGGAGCAATCAAATAGTACAATTCCAATCACATTTATAGGAAAAAACAATGTTTGATTCTTTGGTGCTGAAACGATAATGCCTGCACTTTCCATGCATTTCTAGATAAAAATAACTCAGTGAATGTATCAGATTAGAATTGTTAAGAAAGAAAAGAAAAAACACCTTTAATACATATTTATATTTACAAAATGTATTGCCCTGTAGAAATGTTTTTCGTTTAGAGGGGGGGGGGGGGGGTTATGACCTCCCCTTGGATCTGCACTTGACTTTAGAATTTTTAAGGATTTTGCACAGAAGAGGCTGAGAAATTTTTAATTGAACTCTGGCATTGCATTGGCTCATTTGAGGTAAATTATCATAACATTGTAAAATTTCAATTTTTTTCTTTTACATTTAAATCTGTTAGTTTTTTATTCATAGTAGCCATTTTCACTGCTCTTCAAAGGTAACTGAACAGTATTTAACTAACAACGGATTGCCTGGCTAGAACTTTCGCATTTGATGATGGAATAAACAGGCACGCGACCCTGTTGTAGCAGGTGGACACATTTTTGTTCCCATTCAGAGGTTTAAGATGCGTTTTTTCTCAGTAAACAAATCTGTTTAAGAGAGTCATATTTTAAGACTTCCTATTCTTCTACAAAGGGTCTGTGGTTATCATCAAAAGAAAGGGGAGTCTCAACAAAAGAAAGAGGCAGTGTCTGACCTGTCAGCAATGCCCCCCTGCTGACCTCTGAACTTTAGACATGCTAAGAAAGTCATAAAACATCAAAGAGACTAAATTACCACTATAAAATGCCGCTAAGGAAAATGGTAGTCTGGGACAATCTTTACTGAAAAGTTTTGCCTCTACAAATATCTGTAACTTGTTTTTGCAGCTGTTGTGCGCTATTCCCTTACATTTCTTGATTGACTACATATTGTCCTGCATCTGTAAAACGGAAGAGACACATAGAGATAAATTGCTGTATTCTTCCTTACTTGGAGTTCATGATTTGAAAGGGCTTTTTAACAAAACTTCGCTTTCAATTGCAAACACTTCAGGAACTGGTCTGCTGAAAAAGCAAAACGAAGTATTGATCACATAAAGTGATGCTTTTAGCATGAAGCTGAATACAATGAGCCAGGACATGGTGATTTTGATAACATTAATCGTGATCACATTAAGCGGCCTGTACTGCAAATGTGTACAGCAAAATTTATTTTTAAAATATCGTTAAACTGTGAAATATAGGAGTATTCTGCCAGCTGAACATTCGGTTTACCTGTGTGCCAAGTATTCGGTGTTCAGCATTAGGTGCATCCCTAGTATTTATACATACAGTAGACTTCCTTAAATCTGCATACCTTAAAACCAGAGGTTGCCCTCGAATTTATAATGAATGCTTACAATAAAGTAAAGTAATAAAAATTAAAAAAAAAATAAAAGTAAAGGTAAAGAAAATAATTAATGATGAGATAATTTTTACTTGAATTATTTAGTGAAACTCTCCTTACAAATGTTCTCTAATAATTTATATCAAAATCTTAAAATAACGAAATTTTATTTCATGTTTAGCCATACTTTTTGGTTTGTTAAACCAAAAAAGCTTGATTAAAACAAAATGTATTTGGTAAAAAGATCGCGATTGTCACTAATATCAGTTCTATCTTGAAAATTTTGGAAATAAATTTATACTTCCATCATGAGAAAATGAGAGTTCAATCATATTAACCAAAATTCCATATTATGTGTACAAAATGGTAAAAACATCTTAAGTTTGTTTCATTGTTTACATCTTAAACAATGTGTGGATTTTAGGCATTTGCGGATTTGAAGGAGTCTACTGTATATAAACATTATATATATATATATATATATATATATATATATATATATATAGGTTTTTTATATACAAATTACTTCTGTTTGTATATAACAGATAAATGGCTTCCATATGTTAAATTGTATAAATATAGAAAAAATTGCTTATGTATATGGAACAGTGAATAGGTTTCTAGAAAATATGTTGCCAAATTTCCTTCTCTATCTGCCAAGGCTCCTATAACACAAAAGTACCATTTTTTCTTTATTTAATGACAGACATTCCATGATTAATAAAGCAAAGATTACTGTTCGAAAATTCTGTTAGATATTTTGAATTAAAAAATGCACTAATCCAGATCATGTCATAACCTTCAGATTTGCAAGGAATCAATGTATGGATGTGGATGGTAGTTAACATGTTAAGTATGCATGCTTTAAATAAATATTAAATCTTTTAGAATAACGTGTAATTGAAAATTGGTTTTCTTTCATTGCCACATTCATGTGTTAAAATGTTTTATGTACCTTTAAAGTTAATATAATCCAAAAAAAAATACTGTGCTTTTTTTTGTATTTGATTGGACTAATAATATATATATATTTTTTTTTGCCTAGAATGAAGTGGCTTTGACCAATGTTGAATTAAAACAAAGTGCTAAGAAAGTTATGCAGAAAGCTGAAGAACTTATAAAACATAGGAAAATCCAGTATAACATATCGTGTGCTATTAATAACTTAAATTTGTGTCAGCCTGTTTTGGAAATGTATTTTAAATTGCTGCACCAGATGAATGAAAAAAGGTGATTTTTCTCATTTTATCAAGTTTTAAACTAGACAGGTTTCTTTGGTTGTGAAAGAATTTGTTGTATTTTGTTGTTGTTATGAAATCAAAAATATATTTTGTTCGTGTATTGTGTTGATGGGTATATAATGTTTTAATGTATTAAGTACATAAGATAAGAAAAAGTTGAATTCAGATTTTAATTTCTTTTCAATTTTTTTTCTTTTTAAAAAATTTTATGTTTAAAAGTGGTTTAGTTGCATGAGATGTTTCACATGGTACTATAATTAGAGGCTAGCTGTTGAAACGCAGTTCTCAGAGAGCAATATTTGGAAAAAAAATTAATGAAAAATGACTATATTTTTCTTTTTGTGTATATACTTTCAAAATCCATATTTTCAATTGGATACCAGTGACATTGTCTGTGCATGATTATTAACACATTTATATGAAGATATATACATAGTTTTTTGAAGAGAGAGTGAATATTATTAAAAGATTGAAGTAGATTTAAATGGGAAGAAACACATTCATGCTTAATAACTTAAATTTGTGTCAGCCTGTTTTGGAAATGTATTTTAAATTGCTGCACCAGATGAATGAAAAAAGGTGATTTTTCTCATTTTATCAAGTTTTAAACTAGACAGGTTTCTTTGGTTGTGAAAGAATTTGTTGTTGTTATGAAATCAAAAATATACACACCATACCTCTATATACACACCATAACCACAACTATACCTCTAAAATTATTTATTTAATATAATTTAACTATACATTTATCCTTTAATAGTATTAATATTTTTATAGTTATTACACTAATGTATGTGGCATGGAAATTAGTTACTTTTACAATGGTGAATATATATGATGGAATGAAAACCAATCTGGGATGTTACTGTGTTAATTTTGATCAGTTTGTTGAGCTGGATGTAATCAAATTTCAAAATGCCTCTTCAGAGTACTATAAAAAATGCTGTCATGGAGCTTTATGTATTATTGAAACTTGACAATTGTAATAAAATAGAGCAAACAGAAACTAATAAGAGATTAGGGCTTAATTCTAGAATAGGTATAATAAGTTATTTAATTGAATGTGCTGCTATTAAGGTGAAACAGAAAAATTTGTTTATAGCAAGCAAACAGTAAAAATTGGAGTGAGATATGCAGTTTTTACCATGTTTGTGCAACTCTTCTTGGTGAAGTTATTTTAGACATGAAATTCAACAACATATATCTGTTAATTGAAATGTACATGTAGCTGAGTGATTAGTGCATTCTGCTGTCACACTACAAGTCCTAGGTTTGCTTCTGGATTTGGGCAAGGTTATCACAAATTTTCATTCCTTCAGGGATGATCAAATTATTATCATGTCATGACTTATGAGTACTTGAGAACTGAGGATATGTGTGCTTATATATCAAGAGGAGGGGGATTAAAAAAAGGTTATGGTGACTATCTCTTAAACTGATGATAATAGAAACAAACTTAAAATTACAAAAAGTATACAAGTCATATATTATACTCTTAGATATGGCATTTCTTTTGCAAGGGGGTTGTACACATATAAAATACAAAATTAAAATTTTTATGCAGTCAGTTTGTCTTTATAAGTCAGTCATATTTAGAAAACTTTTCCCCATGATCTGATAAGTAAAACAGTAAACTTTACATTATTCTATGACCAAAATCTACTTAGTTATAATACTTTGAACTTTATGAAACTTCATAGATTTCTGGCATTAAAAATGAACAAATAATTGTTTAGTACTTGGAAAGCTCTGCAATTTCATAAACTTCAAAATATTCTAACTTAGTAAGTTTTGGTCATATAAGAATGGAATTATTATTGTTTTATTGTTGGAGCATTGTGAAAAGTTTGCTAAATATAACTTAGAATACCCACGGACCATATAAAAATGAAAAATTTCATATTTTAATATGTATATAACTCCTTGCAAAATAAATGCCATATCTAAAAGCTGTATATACCGTATTTTCGGGCGTATGAGCCGCGGCGCATACAAGTTTAAAAGTATAAAATATTTGAGTGCTGCTCTTACGCCAGGGCGGTGGGTACGGTGATTTTTTTTTTTTCATAAGGATGTCTTATAATACCTGTTTTTTGTTTCCATATCAATATCTTACGATGCCATTTTCACCTCTTTGATCAACTGTCACATGCTCTCAAATTTGTACCAAAATGTTAGAAAACGTCTCCTAACTTCGGATGTCCGTGGAAGGTTAAATGCTTATTTTTGAGAAATCAGTGGGGTGAAAAATGTTAGTCTCAAACTCTCAAGTTAAAAAGGATTGTTTCCTGTGCACCCATCAATAAGCACTGTATCTTCAGGATATTAGAATGGACATAAAGCTGTCGCGACCTTTTTCGCTAATGTTGGAAATATTTTGTTTTAGCAGTAAGTTTAGCTTACGATTTGCTCAAATATTTCCCTCTTTAACTATGTACTTGTCCACCCTTTCATAGAACTGACTTTTGTTTCATTGCCATTGCTTGTTTACCTTTTCGCCAACACTTTTTCTAAGTTTAGTTGTTTCACAATTACTTCATCGTGTGATAAGTTGTTTTTACAGGGCATATAGGTGACGCTGGTGTTCTGCGGTTGTATGACGCTGGTATTCCACGATTGCATGACACCGTACTTTTTATTACGTACGCTGCACTGTGATTTGTCCACAAAAATAACTATTTGTTTCATGGTTCATATGCAAATGTCTTAGAAATTTTAATGTGTTTTTTGTCAAACGGGATAGTCTTCCCCCTTTAAAAAAAGAAAAAAACAGGAACGTTACTAGTTATGCTGACATGGTTTCGGCAAAGTCACTATACGATATTTTTTTATATATTTATTTTTCTGGCACTTTAAGTGAAAATATTTATATGTATATATTAATAATAATACGATATTTCTTTATATTTAATTACTAGTTTAATTCATTTTTTTGTGGCGTTTAAGTGAAAATATTTATAAATAAATTTGAGTTTCTTGGGTGCAGCGCTTATGTGGATATACTTAAAAAAAAAACAGATTTTCATAGATGCGGTGCATATATGGATTTACTTTTTTTAGAAACCAATTTTCATTGTGGAGGCTATTCCCGAAAATACTGTACATGATTTCTATACTTTTTGTAATTAGAAGCATGTTTCTATTATGGCTTAAGAGACATTTGCCATAACCTCTATTTTTAATCACCTGGTATGGCATCTCAGTGCCCATAGTCAAGAAAGCAGGCACTGCAAGCTGCTATCTCTTGTGGATTGTAATGCTGTGGAGTTATTATTTTTAGTACTTTTATATCAGTCGGGCATCAGTGACATATATATAATATACACACACACACATACCTACAGTTCCAGTAGGTATAATACGTGTGTATAATGTAGGTATGATTCCAGAATAGGTATAATAAGTGTGTATAATATAGGTATGATAATGAGTGTATATGAATAAATATGTGTGTATATCTATGTATATATATACCACTGGTGCCCGGCTAACATATAAAAGTACCTTATTTTTTAATATCTGTTAATTAAACTCAATTTTCTTTGTAAATGATCTAAAAATTTTAAATGTTTGTATGAATAATGATTTTGGTCTTATTTTGACATAGAGACTTTAAAATTTGAAAATTAAACATCCTAAAAGTTTGTATTTGAATCCCTGTATTATTTTTATTTTAAACTGAAATATCTAAACTATTTTTCTTAAAAACATTTTCTTTGGAAGAAAAATGAAAAAAAAAAGTTTTAAAATTAACAAAAGCATGTTAAAATGCACAATTTACATTTTAAAGTTACTGATATTAAAATAGTTTTTTAATAATTAAATGATTAGTTCTTTCTACTCTTGTCTTTTTATGATGATTTTAATCAAGAAAAGCTTATACATTGTTCAAAAAAAAAAAAGAAAAAAGAATGTGTATATATGATATGAAGTATGGGTTTTCTAGCAATTTTAGCATACCATACTGTAACATTTCTTTCATTTTTCTTCTTTTTTTTCCTATTTATCTTCGAAAAAAAGTAAATTTGTGTAAATATGTAAATAATTAAATCAAACGAATTCATAAAATAAAATTAATAATGTTAATTCTATAATGTATGACAAAGCAAGAAAAAAATGCTTTTTTTCTTTCTGTGCTTGTTTTATCTATATTTTGCTATTTTTTTAATAGAATAAAAATTTAATATGTGTATAAATTTGATTAGCTCATTATCACTTATATTATAATCTTAACTTAACTGTGTACCAATTTAGAAGTTTAAATGACATTTCCTTATTATCATTGCCCACATCAAGATTTTTGCAAAATTTTATTTATTAGGAAAAAGTTGATTTATGCAGCGTGATCGGGGGAAAAACATACAACCAGTTAAAAAATATTTTATTTTAAAAATACATACACGATTCAAACTACAAACATGAATTAAATAGAAAGAGTGACTATTCTGAAGAACAAAATTGAAAGAAAAATTAACATTGGGCCATTCCATGTCAAATCAATGAAAAAAAAATTCAATTTTTGGACCTTGACATCTCATATTTCTATAATTTTTTTGTTTATAGTTTGTATCCATGGAGTATCTCTCTATATTAAAAAAAAGTAACCACCGCAGCAGCAGCCGCTGTCAATAAAGATTTTGTGCCTTGAAGTCTTTCTGGAGTAATAGCCAGAAAACTATTCCAAATAAAAATTTAAAAATTGGTGGTTTTATAAAGAAATGTTCAATAAACACGCTGAAGTAGACAGTTTTTAAATCGAAGAATTATTTTAAGAGATATTTAATATTAAAGTTGGTCAAAATAATTTTCTTATAAAGGTTTTATAGAAACGAAAACTATGCACAGGAATTTAGCCATAATTTGTAAGAATATAGTTGACAAAATTGCGGTGTGCAGACTGCAATTATTTTTTCAATTTGACTCATTTTTTGAGGTTATATTTCAATTTTTTTATTCAAAATTTTCATTATTTTGAAGATGATTTACTTCATATTTCATAAAATCCATTATTTGAATTGTTGCCAATTTGTAAAATAGCGCACAAAATAATATTCCCTTTCAATTAATAAAATTTATTTACACGTGACTATTAAAAACAGAAATAAAACGTTAAAATAATAACTGATCACGTGTTAAAAGCATTAAATGTAGAAAATTACGTAATAAAAATATACTTGCGCATGAATATTAAAAAGAAAAATACGAGTAACTAGGAAAATTTACGTCACATTTAAAATGATCAAATAACAATATTTCCAAACAATTTCAATTAATAATTATATTTTCATGAGAGATCAATTTATTTCGACAAATCTTTTACCTATTATTGCAAATTTTAAAACAGCGTAAATAATATTTCCTTTCCAATGTCAAAATTCTGCTATTTGTTTATTTGGTGTTACAGTTTAGTGATATTTTTTTTTTTTTAATGAAAATTGATTCACGGGGTAATGGAAAAGTATCAAAAGACAAATAAGCGTTGAATTAAAAATTCCTCGATGAAAAAACTAACACGTGTAATGCATCTGATGTCAACTGAATGTGACGCGACGCCACGATTATGCACGTTTGGCGTTAAATCATATATTTTGGTGACAGTTACAGTTGTAATCTGTTTCAACAGCAGTTGATTCGACCTTAAAATCCATCAGTCAAAGGAAAATGAATGGAAACCCTGTTACAGCAGATCGCCACTGGTTGTTTAATTATAATACAATCTTCCGTAATCGTTTTAGAGATGATCAAATCAGAGTGTTTTTAAATCATATGCTGTTTCAGAACGGGGGTTGGCGAGCGTAGCTCGTTGGGGGCAGAACACCCTAGTAATTAAAAAAAAAAAAAAAAAATTCTCAGCATTTTTTTTTTTTTTTTTTTTTTTTTTTTTTTTAATGAAATTTAAAAAATGGCCAAAAGTACCAAGTTTTCAATCACATGATCCTCTACAATTCTGTAAGAAATTTGGCTGGAGATCTCTGTTATATTTTATTTGAAAGCTTTTTTATGGGCTTTAGTATGATATGCAACACTAACTATAGTGATTAAAGTACATTTTTTGACAATTTTTCAAAAATTTTTAATTACAAATTTTCAAAAACACTATTTAAATTTTTTTTCAAAAAAAAAAATATATGTTAATCTTTGACTTTTTGACTACAAGTATGCAAAATTTCAAGATGGACAAATGATGGGATTTTGAGCTATTAAATTTTGAATAAGAATGGTTTATTGAAACTTTTTGGTGACTGGTTCCTTATACCATAAAAATTAATAGTTCAAAATCCCATCATTTCACTATCTTGAAATTTTGCATACTTGTAGCCAAAAAATAAAAAATTAACAGATATTTTTTGAAAAAAATTAAAAATGGTGTTTTTGAAAAAATTAAATTCAAAAATTTTGAAAATTTGTCAAATTTATTTTACTCAAAATAGTTAGTGTTGCATATCACATTGAAGCCCATAAAAAGAGCTTTCAAATAAGATATAACTGAGCTTCTCTAGCCTATTTTGTTACAGAATTTTGTAAAGGATCTTGTGATTGAAAATATGGTGAAATTTGGTGTTTTTGGCAATTTTTAAAATTCTGTAAAAAAAAAAATATATATATATGCTCTATGGATCAACTCTAAACCAAAAATTATGGAAATCTGAGACGTTGAGGTCCAGGCCCCATGTTGATATCAACGAAAAAAAAATTCAATTTTTGGACCTTGACATCTGAGATTTCTGTAACTTTTTGTTCATAGTTTGTATCCATGAAGTATTAAAAATATCTTTTTTTTTTTTTTTCTAGCAGCTTTTATATATATATCCCATTTTTTTTGTCATGCGATACACTCATATTTATCAATCGATTTGAATGTGACATGATTTGCATATGTACGGGACTTACCAAGGTCTCAAAAGAGTTTGTTGGCCAGCAATTTGTTCCAAGAGTAGCGACATAAGTAAAATATGACGTAAGTCGAGGTACATTTAGATAAGCAAAAAAGGATAAGTAATAAAAATTCACCAAAATCTAATGAACTTATTTTATTGTATTTAGGGACTTGATTTTAGTATTTTGCACTGCATGAACAAACAGTGAGTGAATTTCGACTAATGTATTTCGTGCATAAAAAATAATTTTTCTGCACTGTGGCTTTGCGCATTCCCCATCCTCCTAATGATAACATCATATATTTGTTAATACAAGGTATTTAAAAATTTTTTTCATCGCATCTATAAGATTTTTATCGAATAATAAAAGTAAATTAACTTTTTCTCCCATGTTTGTCATTATCAATTCTTTCATACTCTTGCAGATAAAATAAATAAAACAAAACACATTCATTTTAACATTTTGTTATCTCTTTGTCACCCATTTCAATATAATACAATAAACAAAATAAGATAAAATTTGCTTTTCTCAAAATGCTTAGTCTTAAAGGCGCCTAGACACATCTAGTTGTTTTAGGTTTGCCATTTAATTTTTTTATTTGAAAAAAAGTTCAAAGTACATCTTAATTAAGGATTTTTTTTTTCCCAGGCTAGACAATGTAAATGCGATGTAAGTCGTGGGGACGTAAGTTGGGGTACTACTCTACACAAAAATTATAAATCAAAAAAGGTTTTCCCTTGATGCAAAGATTCCAGAGCCTTTTCTGTTTTGCCTTTGTTTAAAAAAATGGCTGAGATATAGCAATTTGAAATTGTAGGGTGATTTTCCTAATCATGTTTCATTTAATGAGCTTTAGAAAATGTGGTTTCACGCAAATGTACTTGTTGTAACCATTGCTGCCACTCTCATACACTTAAAACTACATAGTTTGGTCTGCCAGCATAAAATTCTTGCCAAACTTAGCAATACTTGGCAAAATATCACCAAATTTGGTTCACCAAAAATAGGTTACCATAAATGAAGCTAACTTAGCGATAGCTGATTAATTATTTGAAATTTCCATCAGTTTTCATATTGATGAAAACTGGAAATCTTCTGTAATCAGGTTACACTTATTTTGCTTTCGTGTGTTTGACTAAAATTAGCCGCATTATTAAAAAGAAGGAATATGGAAGTTACCTTTTCCTCCAGGCACAGGCCAGAAGGACTTTTTTACAGTCTTTGAATGCCATTGGTAAGATAGTTTCATTTCATGGTCATATTTGCATGTTCAATTGTGAAATAAAATGCTTTTTACTTCAAATGTTGAGATTGACTCTGATTATTTTTTTCTTGAAAAAAAAAAAAAAAAAAAAAAATCTGTCAGTCATAACAAGAGGAAAAAAAAAAAAACTTGATGTATTCATAATTTGATTACATATGAAATTCCTTACCTATGCTTTCTGGATTATTCTGATTAGGATTACCAACCTTTTAGCTATAATGGGTCTTGGTGATTTATCATTTGGCAATAATAAGGAAAAAGCATTTAAAATTTTACTAAAATAATTTTTGTTATATCACTAGCTATATATTTAAACACTTACTTTATTTTGTAATTTTTTTCAGTAACTGATGTGAATTAATATTTGTTTGGTAATTCTTTTTAATTATGTGCATTATTTTTCTGTAATATTTAAAAAAATGTAAACTAAGAAACATCAGAACTATTTTAGATACTATCCTGCCTTGAAAATTCTTGAACAGTTGGAGCATACCTATTTACCTAGAATCAGTAGATATCGCTTTGCACAGACTATGAAAGCTGCAATCCCTGTCCACCGAGAAAAAATTAAGGAGGCATCCAAATCTGATTTAAATGACTTTTTGGAAAATGTCCGAAGAATATCTCCAATGATCGGTGAAAAAGCTATGAAACATGTAAGAATTTTATTTTATGATATTAAATTTCTTTTGATGCTATGTGCTTGAGGAATTTTTTTTAGAGTTTCGTTCATCTCACGAAACCCTATTGCTCCCGCTCCGTTGTCTGTCTGTCACAGAGCCATTCTCGAAAACTGTGTAACTTGCAGAGTTGAAACTTTGTGTATAAATCAGAATATCAGCTGTGAAAAGCTGAAAATATTAAAATTTGAAAAATTCGTATTATTTTAATAAATAGCGATAAAAAACCAAAATTCTAACAGTCTTTTCTTATTAAATTTGAACATTTTTCCTTATAGCAGATGCCAAAAATTAAAAATCCATGATGAAATTCTATCTACAATAATTAATTTTCTATCAGACGATTTCCACGTGAAAAATAAAAAGGAAATAAAAAGTTTCACCAATTGAAAAAAAAAGATTAATATGAAATAAAAATGATTGACGTCATAGTGGTAATAAAACAGAAAGATTTCTCAATAATACAAGGAGTACGAGTATGTGTGCATGTACACAAAGCAGATTAATTACACGTCATTAGAGAATTAAAAAGAAAATCTGACGTCATATCGCAAGTTTAACGGATTTTTCAAATGTTTCAGTATAATACAAAGCGAGTACGAATATGAGTAATAGAGAATAGTAAATATATGAGTTTGAGGAACGTATTGAATCATGATAAAAACCCAATTATGGAAATATTCGCATATTTTAACATTTTGAAGTTGTACAACATGTTTAATTTTGAAATTATTATTTTTTTAAATATCGCATTTAGTCCACATGACAGATATTATTATGACAGAATATAATAGTGGGCTTTACCCGCTATCGGGCCGGTTCAGATATTCGAAAAACCGAGGAAAATAGACAGTTTTTATTTATTTATTTATTTATTTATTTTTTTTTTTAAGAAAATGAAATTTATTTGGATTTTTTAAAGAAAGGATAAAGTGTTTTGAAACGAATACTAAACGAAACCCTTTGTGCGAACTTGGATCACACTTACCCACTTGTTTTTAAATTACACTTAATTTTTTTAGCTCACAGGCTATCAAAGCCTGAGAGCTAATGTGCCCACCCGTTCTGTACGTACGTACGTATGTATGTATGTATGTACGTAACGCGATAACTCGTGATAGAATTATCCGTTTTGCTTCAAATTTTGTTTACAGGTTCATTCTAATAAGGCGCTTCCCTGATTAGTTTTGGGAGTTCATTGGTTAAGTATAAAGGGGTGAAAGGGGGGCTAATTCCCCCTTAAATTAGATAAATGGGTTTTTCATGCAGAAGTATCCGTTTTTCTTCAAATTTCGTATATAGGTTCATTGTGATAAGGTGCTTCTCTGATTATTTTTGGGAGTTCATTAGTTAAGTATAAAGGGGGGAAACGGGGGGGATAACCCCCTTAATTTAGATAAATGGGTTTTTCATGCAGATTTATCTGATTTTCCTCAAATTTTGTATATAGGCTCATTGTGATAAGGCACTTTCCTGGTGAGTTTTGGGGGTTCATTGGATAAGTATACTAGTCGTTGGGGGCCACCGTAATACTTACCCATCATGGATATGCATAATGTAAAATATTAAAATAAAAATGTGTAAACTACTTATAAAATGCATTGCAATTCAAATAAAATCGTGGCTTGATGACGTCACAAACTTTAAAGGCTCGATGACTGAATTGCTTATAACTCCAAAAATAATAATCCTATTAACTAGCGGTTTATTGCATCTGATTAGGCGTCAAATTTCTAATTAAAATATATCTTTGAAGTGAAATTTGGATGAAATACAGGGTCATGAAAAATCGAAGAGTGTGGAAAACAGGATTCCAAATATCTCGGCAACTAATTATCCGATCAACTTCATGCTTTATTCAAAATTTATGTTTTTTTATTGTCTTTTATATTCATTTCTTAAAATAAACAATTTCGAAAATTTTTATATACCTTTCATCAGAATGAATATTTCGAGAGTCCGAAAAAAAATTGTTCCGGTTAATCGAGGTTATTGAAATGAAATAGGCTTCTTCCCATTATTACATACTAAGTACATACCAAATTGCAAGTCTCTATCTCAATTTTTTCGGGAGATAGAGCGTTTACAGACACACACAGACACACAGACGGACGGCAAAAAATTTTTTCTAAAAATATGTTTTTCGGAATCTCCAGTGTCTGAAACGTGTAAATCCGTCAAAAAAAATTTTTCGATTTTCAAAACGATTACAAGACTTACCCTATACTACGTATGATGGGTAAGTAAAAAGGGAGAAACGGGGGGCTACCCCCCCCCCCCCCCCCTTAATTTAGATAAATGGGTTTTTCATGCAGAATTATCTGATTTTCTTTAAACTTTGTATATAGGCTCATTGTGATAAGGCACATCCCTAATTAGTTTTGGGTGTTCATTGGGTAAGTGTAAAAGGGGGCTAATCCCCCTTAATTTAGATAAATGGGTTTTTCATGCAGAATTATCCGATTTTCATCACATTTTGTATATAGATTCATTGTGGTAAGGCGCTTGCCTGATTAGTTTCGGGTTTTCATTTGTTAAATATAAAGGGGGGGGGAAGGTGGGGCTCACCTCCCTTAATTTAGATAAATGGGTTTTTCAATCAAAATTATCCGATTTTTTTCAAATTTTGTGCATAAATTCATTGTGGTAAGGCGCTTGCATGATTAGATTTTGGGGGTTTATTGGTTAAGTATAAAGGGTGGGAACCGGTGCTTATCCCCTCCGTTTAATATATTGTCGATTTCTTTCTTTTTCAAGTGGCATTGTTTTTTGAAAAAATAGCATAATATACAATTACTGTGAATAGCCTGTGAGCTCAATGCCCTCAGTTTAACTGGGCAGTTTTCTTTATTTAATATTTGGTTACAGTTTATCAAACAGTACTCACTACACTTACACTTTTTAAGGCTGTTCTCAAATGAGAACTTGCTACTCTCTGACACATTCATACAATCATTTTTATTTTTAACTGTACACAATTTCTAGGTATTCTTATTCAGATACTAAGAAACTGAATAATGTTTTTATTTAAAAAAAATAAAGGCAAAGTAACTTTTGCTCTTGTAATAGTTCTACATGTTTGTGTCACCTAAAGAATCCCATTTCATTTCTTTATTTTTCAGTAGGTTTTTTTTATGCTTTATAATATTTTTATGAGGAAGTTTTTACTTTATTAAGTTTAAATAATTAAATGTATTGATCTTATTTTGTTTGTATATATTTTTCTTTGAGCTAACTATTCATTATTTATTTTTTAATTTTTACCTACCATGCCTTTTTTTTTTAAGCAATCTGAACAATGTAATGTAGATGTTGATTTTAAATGGAAAAATAAGAAAAGGAAAGCACCTCCACCTCCTAATCCTTTTACTGGTGAAGTAGAACAGTTCCCTGATCCTGATGACTTGCCATGTGATGATGGAGAAGATTTAAGTGCTCAAGATATGATAGATTTTTCTCCAGTTTATCGTTGTCTACATATCCATACAGTTTTGGTTTGTAATTATTTAGTTACATTAAAATGTAAACTGAACGATTTCATCTGTTTATTTCCATTTATTTTATAATGTGTTTTAATCTTGAATGTTTCACTTTTAATACCTTAAATGTTTGAATATTTTAAAATTTATTAAAATTTCAAAGAACTGAAATTAATATTGATTCAAAGCAATTTCGAAAATTATTTCTTTCAGCAAAGACTTTTATTTTGTTCTTCTTTATTTAAAATAGTTATTTTTTCCTCTTTTATTTATTAATACTTGCAAAAAGATCTATTTAGCTATTGGCTAAGAATATCATATATATTAAACAAGCAAGCAATTTTCCTGATTACGAATGATTTCGTAAATGGCTGGATTATTTTTCATGAAAGTTGCCTCCTATACTAAATCGAGCATGAGAAAATGATCTAGCTATGTCCCGAATTCGAGAAAGTTTGTTTTGACAGGTTAAACTCAACTACTCACTGAAAATGCTGCTATAATTCGAAAACAGCTCGAACGATTAAAAAAAAAAAATTGACTCCTGTACTAGTTAGGGCACACGGAAGCTATTTAGCTAGGTCTTTAATTTACTGAAAATTAGTTTTACATGTTTACAACAAATTCATTACTCAAAATGATGGAAACAATTTTGATAATTTTTATGAAATAAGCTTATTTGAATACAAGGAAATCATCCAACTAAATCTCAACTTGGGAAATTCTTTTTTCTTTTTGATAGGTTTAAAGAATTTTTTTTTTACATTTTATCTGCCATAATAAATAGGAATTCTTGCTAATACAATTGGTCATTGATCATTGCCTGAAAAAGGGTGATCTCGTAGGTGGAGCTAACGGTTTGCCTTCTACGCTAAATTGAGCATGAGATAAAATTCTGTCTTAATCCCAAATACAGTAAAATGCAATTTAATTGGCTAAAACAAATATGGCTAAATCAAATTTTTACCAAATGTTGATTTGGTGATTTTAAATATTTGGTACTTTTATGTTAGATGGGCACAGGTGATGAATTGCCAAATACAGTAGAAAGCCACTAATCCGCAAAGCTTGGTTCCAAGTGTTGTGCGGATTGGACGCTTTTTGCGGATTATAGGCCATGTCTCTTTAATCTTTGTTTACATTTTTTTAAATTCCTATTTTGGACAAATCTAGATTGCTAATACTAAAAAATTAATAAATTACACATTTTAATATATAGATAAAGTAATAACTATGTAAAAAATAATTTTTTTTTTTTTAATTTCTTAAATATGGCATCAATTGTTGTCTGTTTTAAGACATTTGGTTTATAGTGTTGAATTTTATCTTTAAGTAAGAGTTCAAAAGCAATATATATGTATTTTTTTATGTGTTTTTCAATTTTATAATTACGATTTAATGAAAAAATAAATAAATTATAAAATATAGTGTCTAAGTAAGGATTTTTTATCATTAAAAAAAAAAAAAATAAAAATAAAATCACAAAAGCTCAAATTGCATTTTACAAGTATTGTATGAAGAAATGAATATATAAAATAATATACTAATTAAATGTGCTTTCATTTTAAACTATAAAGAAGAATGTTATATGATATATAATACTATACATAAAGATAAGAAAAATGTTAAAATAGGGGAAAAAAAAATTTCAAAATTTTGTCACCATTGAAACATTTTTCAAGAATTAAATTTCTTTGTTTACATTCATAAATTGATTGCGGATTAGAGGCCTTTGCGAATTACAGGTTCGCAGATTAGCGGCGCTCTACGTATTGCTGTTTCTATTGCCATCATTCATACTGCATTCATTTAATTTAACAAGTTGGAAATTGTACGTCAAATGTGACAAATGAGGTGCATTCGTACTATAACTAGTTTCAGTGAAATGAATTATATCGTATGTTATTATAATATGATTAATTTCCGTAATAAAATGGGTACATTTAAAGTTGGCAACATTTTATCTTTGTTGACATTTACTGAAAATTCCAATGGGAAACTTAAGCTTATGTTTGAAAATTTCAGAGCTTGAAATCCATATTTAGACTATTTTTCCATTTAATATCTATTTCTCTGGAAACATCCATCCAAAATCTGTCTGTAGATTATATGATTGGTATAATTAAACAATTTTAGCATAGAAATTCGATTTTTAAATTCCGCAATATGGAAATAATGACTCCATCTTAAATAAGACGTAATCACCATGGCAACCTATAATCATTACCTATCACGGGATATCATTGAATTAATTACGTACGATAGGATTTAATGTGACTATAACTTTGTCATAGAGGTTATAAAATGTCATATACATCATATATGACTATAACGTCATACATGTCAGATAAATTGGCGATACATCTCAGTTGCTTGACGGTTAATCCTCGGAAGCTGCTATAACAAGGAAGTACCAATTAAAAAAATTTCAAATTACTTAATAACTATTTTAATTAATATCTTTTTAAGTTTTGATTCGATTGTCATAAAATTTGAAATGACTCGACAAAATTCTGAAACAATTATACAGGATGATCAGAAAATGAGTATACATTTGCAAAATTAATAATTCACGGAATAATGTAGGTAGAGAGGTAAAAATTGACACACATGCTTGGAATGACATGGGGTTTTATTGTATCCACAAAAAAGTTCATAAAATGGCCGACAGATGGCACTTTGTGTGGTAAGAAAAGCAATAATTAGCATAACAATTATGACAAAGCAAAGATTATGCTCTTCAGAATGAATGCTCAACATGTCCACTGTCATCCCGCAACAATAGCTGTAGCCGAGGGACAATGTTGTGCACAGCACTGTGCAGCATATCTGTAGTTATGGTGAGAAATTGGCTTTGGATGTTGTCTTTTAGCATGCCTATTGATGTCGGTCTATCGCGGCAGATTCCCCATTTTGATAGTAGAGCTTCACTAACATTGCCTTTTCTGGTAACATCAACATGCTGCGATTGCTGGTGCATCTGATTCTCTCTCTCATTACAGCTCCTTTTATACACTATTCTCAGGCAGAGTCACTGACGTTTTGCTGTTCAGTGCCATCTGTCAGGCTTTTTTTTTTAAACCTTTTTTTTTTTTGTGGTTACAATAAAACCCCATGTCATTTCAAGCATGTGTGTCAATTTTTACCTCTGTACCTACATTATTCCGTGAATTATTAATTTTTCAAATGTATACTCATTTTCTAATCACCCTGTATATATTAAATTTCAAACCATTCGGTTGGGTAATTTTTGTGCTGTTATATGCAGACAGATGGGCAGACAGACAGACAAATCAGATGACTATAGGTGCTACGTATTAATATAATTACGAATGCACCTAAAAAGCAAACCTTTGACTTGACTTATTTCATTTTAAAATACAATCATTTACAATACATATTTTGCATACATATAAAATACATCCTCTAAATTCTTTTAAAATACCAAAAAATAAAAAATATATAAGAAAAAATAATACTCCCCCCACCCCCCTCAAAAAAAAAAAAAAAAAAAAAAAAAAAAAAATTCAACATCATTGCATTGTTCTTAATTTACAAAAGTGAAAAATAAATGCTACTTTTGGCAAGAAAAAAATTGCTATTGGCGAGATTTGCACTCACTAACATAAAAGTACCAAATATTTTCATAAACATTCTGCAAATGTACTAACATTTATTGATAGATAACTGCACTTATACTTTTGATATGTTTAAATCCACTACCATATTGTTGCAAACATTGCTATAGTTTGATGCGATGACAATACATCCTAGCACAAAATTAGCAGCAGTTTTTAAAGCAAGAAATTTTTTTTCTGCCGAACTTGCCACATTGTTGCCAAAATAACCCATGTTTGCTGCCAAATATTGACTTGGACAACAACTGAAGAAACATTAAAATTTTTATCAAACATGGAAAATAGAACTCAAAGTATGCCTGACATAATCTCATAAAAAAAAAAGAAAAAAAAAACTTATATAAATGACAATTCAAATTTCCTGCTACATACAAAGTATTTTTTTACTTAAATGTTCTTTACATACTCAAGTGAACGCTTCGGAATTCAAAATATAAGTTGTACATCACTTTTAAAAACTAGAAATGTTATTTTATGTAGAAATGAATAATAAATATATTTGGTTTTCGATATGATCATTTCCTTGCTCACTATTGACTCCTATTTTCATTGGTTGTAGTTTCATTTTTACAATTGTTTTTATGTTATTTAGCACAAAATTTTACTTTTTTAAGACCAAGTTATGTCCAGCCTCCTATAACAGGGAAATATTGTATTGTGTCCTTTTCTTATAAAATGTGATAAAGAGTTGATTAATTACCAGAGTCAGATAATATAGACTAACACGTGAATGCCGTTCGCAGAAAATTTTCAAAGTTTGCAGACAGTTTTGATGTTCTTTATAAAAAAAAAATTATCAAGACCCCGGGCAGAGAATCGGTGCGACGCACGTCGTAGACACTTGAGAAAGTCTGCAGACTATTTTTCAACAGGAAAAAAAAAAAAAAGTTTGCTAGAAATTATTTGCCATGTACCATGGTACAGTATTTTTCGGAAAAAGCGGCGCGGCACATAAGAGTTTAAAACTTTAAAATATTGTAAGTGCAACGCTTATGCCGGAATGACCAATTCTTTGTTAAGCAGAGTGACTGACATTTTATAAGAAAGAGTCGCAATATTAAGGAATGGTTTGTCTCAAAAACAGTAGATAAACTGTTGAGTAAGAGTTCATCACTTCCATTCATTGACTAATAACTTTTTTATTTTAACATTCATTTATTCATATTTCAGTTATTTTATAGATTGCTCAATAAAACTTATTTTATTAATCATAAATCGATATATTTATATAAGTTAATGATTAAAATATTTCACATTTTAATAAAGATATTTTTTTTTAATTTTCATTAGTTTTTCTTTTCTTTATTAGTTGTCTGTATGAAGTATTGTATGTAGTATTCCATTCAATACTACATTTCTTGACTGAGTTTTAATAATGCTTGTAAATTAATATTTTTCTTTTAGTGGTGTTGCTTAGTGGCACTCCACTTGCATATAACTTTTCATTTTTGCTTTTAGCGGCGATATAGGACTCAGGAGGGGTGCAGCGTTTTTTTGCAGAAAATTTTTAAGAAATTATTTGAGTTCGCAGGCAGTTTTATACTATATCTAAATCTGTTAATTACATATATATTTTTATTATCTGGGTGAAATGTTTTCTTTAATTAATGCATTTATTTTTCTTTTAATGTTACGTGAATGACGTCACAGTTAACAGCTAGTTCAGAATATTGCTGTAACATTAATGCTTTCTTTCTAAATTAATTTTTGAGCAGTTTTATTTAAATTTTTAATTGTTAAATATTTGTTGAATGTTCTACTTCTAAAAAAAAAAAAAAAAAACCCATAAAATAAACTAATATTTAATTTCTATAATATTGCTCTTTTGAAATCTTTATTTTCATATTTTAGTAAATTTTTAGAATGCCTAATCTTACTATTTGTATGCTGTTATTTTTAGATAATTTTTCTTCATTGTGTGAATTAGGTTTCTATTTCTTATTTAGGGTGAAAGGGAATCATTTGAGCGTTATTATAGAAATCAACGAAAACAACAAGCGAAATTAGCTCTTCAGCCTTCCACAAATATGGTAAATATTATAAAGATTATATTTTAAATAATCTAAAATATATCTTTATAATGTGTTATATTATGAAGAATTATATATTATATTAACGTTATATATTGATATTGTATTAAGTTATTGATATCTGCTGAGATGCTAACTCTCTCAATTTTTGGCTTGATTTCTTCCTACCCACATCTTTGCAGTCCATGTTTTCCAATTATCTAACAGGAAATGCAATGTCTTGACTTGTTATGTTCAATCTTTTATCATCTGCAGCATGCGTGTCTCTATTTGTTATGTGTACTTTATTAAAATCTTAAGATTAAAAAGATTAATAATTACTAAATATTTAGAATATACTGATTTTATTTTATATTTTCATTGTGGCAAGTTTTTAAAATTTATATAGCAATGTCAAACGCATAGTAATATTTATTATTGAACTATCTGAAAATTTGTTTCTTAATTTTCTTGACTAAATTTAAAACGTTGTGTATTACTTATTGTGTACACTAAATTTAAACATTGTGTAAAAACAAATACTTTTCAATATCAGTTTTGATTTAATAACAGTATTAAGTGTGAAGAATGACAGTTTAGGATTTTTTTTAAAGGTTAAAATATTGTAAAAATCTGCCTTTTTTTTTTTTTTTAAATTGTGATTTCTAAGATTAAATAGGATGTCATATTTTACTTGTTAATAACTTATTTTTTGGTAGTACTTTAAAATAAATTTATAATTTTAACTATAACTTGCACAGTGTAATAAGTTTGTGGCTTTAATTTTAATTTATTCAATATCATTTATTACACTGCATGAGTGTGTTGAGCTGAAGCCCAGTGGCAGAACTATCTTCAAGTGTCTGCAACGCTAATAATGTTTTCAAAAATAGTCTGCAATACGCAATAGGACAGACCGGGGTGATTCCTGGTCACTTGCAACATGGGGTGATTATTGGTAAATTAAATTTTCATTAATACTAAGGGTAGAATCAAAAGAAAAAAAATACTGTATGTTAGACAATTTCATTGTTATTCAGTAACACAAACGATTTTTTTGGTGAAAAACATAATTTAATGAGAAAAAATATTTTAACTAGACATATGTATAAAACTTGAGCAAAAAATAAGGGATTACAAAATCATGCTTTTTTTTTCATAAGATGGCTGTAATATGAAATTTAGCTACATGATGATCCAGAAGGGTTATATAGAAAGAGAAACATGCATAGAATATGTATGTATGCATATGAACACTGTATGAGTAGATACATTAGGGAAATAGAGGGCTAAACACCACCCTATATACATGGGGTGATTCTTGGTCTTGTAATTTTAGCTTAAAATTACTTATAAACTCACAAATAGTGCAGAAATGTTTAATATTTGTCAGTTTTAGATGGTAGCGTCTGCATTCAAAAGTTTTTTCAAGTTCATGTGGCAACACTTTAAGAGTGAACCACATTGTTTTGATTTTCAGTAACTCATACCACAAATTACATTTGAAATAACTGAACCTTTGTTTATCCTTTTTTTGAAGAGATACTGGGGTGAGTTAGAAAATTTAAATTTTATATTTAGATGATGAACATCTTTTACAATACAAATGCAGCAGTTATCACCAACGAGGATTTCATTAAGTTATGTGAAAAAGTTGAAAAAGAAAAAGATGAAAAATAATCAAAAAAGATGCTGAGACTAGAAAAAAAAACACAGCAATGCACACAAGATACGGATATAGATATGGAAGTAGAAACGGGTGAAGCTGAAGAAATTCCACATCTGAAAAAAAACAAAAACCTCTGATATTTCATCTACAACTAAATTAAGGAAAATACATAAAGCCATATGCGTAGAGAAGTACTATGCTGTCTACTTTGAACAGATGTCATACATCGAGCGTGTTATTAGTATTCAGGATAATATTTTGTCTTGCAAATTTTTGGAAAAGTCTGCAGAAATTATCGCTGGCCAAAGAAAACGGATCTTGCGCCAGTGAAGCTCTCCTTTGTGTTTTATGGACCAATTGGACTCTATGGTACAGGGCGATTTCAGATTGAGGAAGCTGAAATGAAAGCTTCATACCTTAAATACAAAAGTCTTTTGTAAATAATTGTATTATTTTGTGAAATATATTTGAAGTTCCAACCATTTTAGTAATGTTCTTTATTTCATAACTCTTTTTATATTTCGAAACAATATAAAGTATTAAATTTATTCCAAGAATGTTTCATTCAATCATTTATTAAATTTTTCAGTGTTTAAAATTTTGGTATTTGATAATAAAACAATGACCAATAATCACCCCATCCCTGATCAATAATCACCCCATTGCCGGGGTGATTATTGGTCAGACATTTTTTAATTTTATTAATATTATATATAATTAAAAAAAAATAAAACTAATTAAGATTGTTAGGGATTAGATTATCTTTCTGCAAGTATAAAATTTTTGTTTCAATTCAATTTAGTTATTGCGTTATATGGATCTTTATGAAAAGTGACCAATAATCACCCCACTCCGCCCTATATCATATAAATCTATTCTTGCTGCTGTTGTAGTGCTAATTAAGGCATCAGCATTTATCTGCCTTTCTGAGTAAAAAAAAATTCTGAAATTCACAGCAAATATTCTGAAAGGTTACAGCAGAGGGAGGGGTGGAGAGAGAAAATCCCCTCTTGGCAATAATTTTTCTTGTTGCAGGTCGGATTAACTCTGCTTTTGATTCGAGTCGATTTCAGGCTGAGTGTAGATTCTTGCAAATTGGGTTCGGGTTAACCCAATTTTTCAAAAGTTAGTTCAGTATATTGTTTCAGATTAAAAACTGTCTACATTAATAAGCATAGAACTTTGTGTGTCTGCTGTTTTCTAAAGGAATGCTGCATCTTTTCCGGGACTATTTCACAACAATCATGTTTTTTTTCGTGAACCTTTGACGAAATTAGCGTTACTTTTCTCTCCCGCGATTCTTTGGCGAAATTTACGTATTTTTTCGTAGCCCTTTGACGAAATTCGCACTTTTTCTGTGATCCTTTGACGAAATTAGCATTTTTTGTGAGGTCATTTGACGAAATTTACGTTTTTTCTGTGGCCCTTTGATGAAATTCACATTTTTTCCACGATCCTTCAACGAAACTCATTTTTTTTTTTTTCTAGTCTTTTAACGGAAAATCAAGTTTTTCCGCGGCCCTTTGACGAAATTCGCATTTTTATCGCAATCTGTCGACAAAATTAGTCATTTTCCCAGATCCTTTGATGAATTTCACGATTTTTCTTTGGCCTTTGGACAAAATTCATGTTTTTTCCGTGATCCTTCGACGAAATTTGTCATTTTTTCGCGATCCTTCGACGAAATTTACAGTTTTTTGGTAATCCTCCGACGAAATTTGCCGTTTTTTCGCAATCTGTCGGCAGAATTCTCAGTTTTTTCGTGATCCGACGACGAAATTTGCTGCTTCTTCGACGAAATTGACCGTTTTCCTTTATCCTTCAACGAAATTAAGTTTTTTCTACGATCTTTCGATAAAATGCGCATTTTCTTGCGATTCTTCAAAGAAACTCATGTTTTTTTGATGGCCCTTTGACGAAATTCACGTTTTTTTTCACGGCCTTTTGGCTAAATTTGCGTTTTTTCCACGATCTGTCAACAAAATTAGCCATTTTTCGCGAACTTTAAATGAATTTGGTGTTTTTTCCGCGATTTTTCAACGAAATTTGCCATTTTATTCTCGATCTTTCAACAAAGTTTGCCGTTTTTTAGAGTAATTTATGCGCTATAGTGCGTCCGCGGCATCACTGTATGTTTTTAGTCTGCAGGTGCCTTAAAAAGTCTGCGACGCCCGTCGCAGCGTCGCGTACATTCTGCCACGGAGAGCTGAAGTAATGCTTTTGCTAAAGCATTACATAGTAAAAATTTTTATTCTTTTTCCAGATAAATTACATATACTGTGTTTTAGTTTGAAAAATTGTCTTCAAGAAATATTAAAGGCAAAACATGGAATTCAGAGTAGAGGTCTGCACTTATCAAAATTTCCCGGCCCAACCTGAATGAAAGCTCTTTTGGCTTGGTCTAGTGCAAAATCTAAAAGTTCTGCCTAGACTGTTTATATTTTTCCAGTTTACAGACCAGCCCGGTCTGTTCAAAATCAGTGAAAATAGGCCTGTCCCATTCAAAAATCAATGAAATCCGGCCTGACCCAGCCGCTGGACTCAATTAAAAAAAAAAAAAATTCTGATTTTTCTTTACATGCAATTAAGATTCTTTTAAAGAATACTGCATACATATTTATGGGAAAATTTTACTGTATATTTTAGATTACTATATGTTGACAAGCCATAGAATAGTCATTAAAAAAATGTAGTTTAGAATAAACGAAAAAATATGGTTAAAAATATAACTTTTGAAGCTGTATAATAAAAAAGAAAGTAGATTTTTGAAAATATTTCTCTGTAATTTATTAAAGTGTGTTTCCAAAGATTCCATTAACAGAAGTTCATTATCGCTATTATTATTTAAAAAAAAAAAAAAAAATTGCCTGTCCGAGACTTCGTGGGAACAATGAAGTCCAATTCTGGTGTGGCTTGAGTAATTAGAAAAAAAAAATGTAAGCCTGATCCTGTCCCCATTCTATTGAAAAAATTAAGTCTTGGATCAGACACAATGTAACTGTCCAATGCTGATCTCTAGGCTGGATGACATGTAATATTTCTCTATTGATGTTTAGTAAAACTAATTGGCTTGTGTACCACATTTATACTTATTCTTGACCTAGTCATGCCCATTGAAAATTTTTCATATTTTATCGGCTTAGTTTGATGTTTTTAAATTTGCTATATCAGGCTAGTTGGTATGTTTAATTTTTTTATCAGCCTTGCTGGCACGTTTAATTTTTGTTACCTGCCTGGCCTGTTTATTTTTTTATTGCCCGGCCCATTAAAAAAAGTTGTTATTCTGCCAGTTCGGCCCGCTTGTGAGTTTTACTTCATTTTGCCGGCCTGTGGGCCGGACCCACGCAGATCTCAATTCAGAGTAGCATAATAATGAAACTAAATTCGGAAATTTCCTTACTGAAAACTAATGTTTTTTCTTCCTTACTGTCTCTCTTCAGAGCAAAATAGAAAAAAATCTTATTAGTTATACAAAATAAATTTATTAAATTATAATATTTGAAAACAAAAATCACTAAATTGCATTTTTAAGCTGTAACTGAAATTTAGTTTAACCTGAAAAGAAATTCTGACACTTTAAAATATATATCCTGACATCTCCGTCATATATAAGCATTCCATATAACTATGAAAAAAAAAGAAAAAAAAACTAATCATTATGCATAAGATCCTTCATTATTGATTGCTTGTCTGTCAGATTACAGTTAGATATTTTAAAATTTTCTTGATTTAAGTTTCCTCAAGCCTCTTTCCGAAGGAACGTATGATTTGGGACCCTGCTGCCTTTGGCAGCATACACCGAGCATGCTATGCACACTATGGTCTGTTTTTGCAATCGAACCTCTAATTTCTATACTATGTATTTTTAAAGGAAAATATTTCCAAATGAACCTAGTGTTGACCTCCTATATTTTTCCATATTGATCAGTAGCGGTCTTTTTCTTGTATTTCCAGGTACAGGCACACACACATAGACATTTACAGATTTTAATAGTATAGATAGCTGCAACATGAAATTTTTCTTCAGTTTTAAATACAGTAAACTCTGTCTAAGGTGAAATGTATCAGGAACAGGAAAACTTTCGAGCATAAACAATATTCTGCCTTATGCAAAACAGTAAAATAAAAAATAAAATAAAATGTGTCCATCGTCAATTTTTTAAGTTCATAACCTTTTGGTACCATTCTTTAAACTGAAATTTTTAATGAAATTAGAGTTGTTATTAAATTTATTTTTAATAATCTTGAAAACATTATTTGATCACTAAAATAAATAGTACCAATGTGAAACTCCTTCAATCCTGAAATTTAATGCAAAACATTTTTTATTTTAACAAATACAATTATATCCTCATATATCATATTTTACAATATAGTTTAGAGAGTCGAAAATAATCTTTATCAGTGTTTGTTTTTTTCTTTCGGTTTACATGACATCATGATGTAGCTGTATCAAAATGTCCACAAGCTTTTGTAGTGCACACTGTATTGTCAGCTGATACATAATCTGCTTCATTAATCTTTTCATGGCTAGGTACATATTTTAAGTCATTTATTAAACTTTGTAAATCATTTTCTCCCTGCTGTTCAAATGATTCTTGGTCATTTTCTAAAAAAAGGAATTACAAATACGGCTTTCCTAAAACAACAAGCAATCTTCTGGCGATATTTGAGCCCGATTCGGAAATCTGTTTGATAGCATCTAAAACACTGATGTTTTTTGTCAGTTTGGTGGCTGAGCAGCAATCATCTAACAATGCAATAATCAACTGCAACAGATACTTTTTACAGTAAATTATCAGCATTTTTTTTAGCTGCCTGGATCCATAGGTTGCATCACTGTAGTAGTATTCGCTGGAAGAAATTGTAACTTTATATTCGACAGTTTGACATATACATGACAAGGTGTATTATCGAGAAACAAAATTTTTAAAAATTTTTCTATAATCATTTAGTTATTGAATTCAGTCAGCTATCCTTCCATTAAGGAGGTCGACATCCAGGATTTTGTCTGAGACCTCCAAATCACAGGCAGTTCATCAATGTTTGTAAACACTGCATTTTTTTATTCTTGCCAATCACTAACAGTTTTTCTGAACTCCCTTCCAAGCTCGCACAGAGCGAAACAGTGACACATTATTTGGAATTTTTACCTCTGTGGCATTCACTTCCTCTTTCCTCATGAGACTTGGCTGACAATGCACGATAAAATAATCCTATCTTATCGCAATTATATATGCCCTTTGCTTATATCCTTCAATCAGTAGATGAAATTTTTCCTTCCATTTCTGAACTTCATGCTTTAGGACGTCTTTCATGTCTCAACAAATTAACTTCATGGAAATGTTGTCAATTAAGGAAACTCATTGACCATCGACTGGTTGCCTTGAAATCCATTTTACCTCATTTTTTGGCTATCTCTTTTGCTTTTATTCACAACAGAGTTCCAGATATGGGCAATTTTTCACTCTAGCATTCTAAAACCATTCAAAAGTTAATTTATCAATGTTTTAATTTTTCACAGCACTTTTCCTCTTTCTGTTGAATGATCCACTTCAAATTCCCTTTTCACATTTTTTCTTCTTTTTCATAGCATCATAAATTTTACCACAATCAAACTTAATGCAAAGATCTTTTAGAATGTTTTTATTATTTATTTAATAATTTAGATTTTATCCTGCAACAATAGTATATTGAGTTAAAATTTTGAAGCTATTTTCTACTATGCACTTACTAACATCCTTAGAGAAGAAAAAATCACTAAGAACAAATATGCAGTTATATACAAAACGCATGCAATGATAAAGTTTTCTGACCACGTCATTTCTTGGAATGAAACATACATCACTTCGACATCACCCTTCAGATTCCAACCCCTTCAGAACCAGCGTCCAATACATGAATTTTTACTGGTTGGCAGCACTTTTCTTTAAACAGTTACCTTTATTTAATCACAGAAATGCCATAATTAAGTAAGGTAAATGTTACTTTAATTTATTACTAGTTCAGATACAATTGCTGTATGCACACATGGTCCCAAAGGGGTTAAAACCAACACAAGCCTGCATCAAAGGACCAGTGGTTAGCATGTTGGCCACAAAATGAGAAGCTTGGATCTATGTTCGCAGGTCTGAAACCAGGGTGGTTTGGACAGGATGAGTGTGCAAGGTTTTCATGATTTTTCTTGTACAAGAACAATAATTTTTCACTTTTCCTTTAAAAGTCTCCCTGAAGGTATCTCTTCTTTAGCAGTATGGCCAAAACTGGCTGATGCTTAACAAAATCCACTCCTTTTCATTTCAGTGAAAGACAGTGTTTCAAGTTGAAAGAAAGAATGAAGGACTGATATAGTGATTTTCATACCTTTTTTATTTTTGAACATGTGATCTTATAATTTAACAGTGTATTTTTCATTTATTACCAATATTTTAATTAAGTTAATCATATATCACATTATTAAATTTTTTTAAAATCTAATTGTAATTATGTTATAACATCATATATTATATGTTTAAATGAAAATTAGGACCTTGTTTGTTTATTTTATAATTTGAAAAATTAAATTGGTCTTAAAATTTCTTAACAGACTGTAATGTTCATTCATTATACAAAAATTGTAATATATTTTCAACAATCGAACTAGACCTTTTTTTTCTGCTTATTAGCTATATTTTTTATTTTTCTTTAAAAAAAAGAAAAGTTGTCATTATTTATTTCTTATAACATTTAGCCATGTTTCTGTATGATATTTCAAATTTAGCCTGCAAATTAACGGTGAAAATAAGGAATTTTGCTTAGTAGCCACTGGCCGGTAGGTTGATTTTTATTTAGTAGCCAGTTAGTGGTGAGTGAGAATAATTTCTTTTGTAGCCAGTAAGTACATTTAATTTGTCACTGAAAATTTAATTTCAAAAATATATAATGAGTTTACAGTAAAGAAATTTATGTACTAAATAAAAATATTTAAATTTATATTGCTTTAAATAAACTTGAGATTCTGATTTCCAATCTATTTTAAATTTAAAAATAAGTTAACAGCAAAGTTATACAAAACATGCTTATGTACATATTATGCTACATAAGTGTCACTAAGCTTAGGTACTTGTGTAGCTAACTGCATAAGTACCTTTTTATAAAAAAAAATTGTCTAGAATTAAAATCTGACAATAATAAAACAGTATATGCTTATATACACTTGGTATGCTTATACACCAAATAATAACCCTCAACATGATATATATTACACATGCACAACCTGTGGCAAGCGGACCAAAAGTGGCGAACATCTTCAGAAATTAAGAAAATGTATATTTCGTCAATTAGCCCGGAAAAAATTGCAAATTTAATAATAGGAGCGTAAAAATCATAAATTTCCATCATTCGGGAGCGTAAAAATCATGAATTTCCATCATTCGGGAGCATAAAAATCATGAATTTCCATCATTCGGGAGCGTAAAAATCATAAATTTCCGTCATTATCAAAAGCATAAAAATCATGAATTTCCGTCATTCGGGAGCATAAAAATCAGGACTTTCGTCGATTGCGTGCGGAAGATCACAAATTTCGTCGATCGAACGCAGAAAAATCATAAATTTCGTCGATCCAGCGTGGAAAAATAATAAATTTCGTCAATTGGACGCGAAAAATTCATAAATTTCGTCGATCGTCATCAGGTGCAGAAAAATCATGAATTTCGGTGACCGGGTGCGGAAAAAGCATAAATTTCGTCGATCGGGCACGGAAAAATAATGAATTTCATAGATCAGATGCAGAATAATAACGAATTTCATCGATCGGACGTGGAAAAATCATAAATTTCGGCGATCGGGTGCAGAAAAATTATGAATTTTGGCGATTGGATGCGGAAAAATCCTGAATTTCGGTGATCGGGTGCGGAAAAATCACGAATACCGGCGATCGGGTGCAGAAAAATCATGAATTTCAGCAATCGGGTGTGGAAAAATCATTAATTTCGGCGATCGGACGCAGAAAAATCATGAATTTCGGCAATCGTGTGTGGAAAAATCATTAATTTCGGCGATTGGACACAGAAAAATCATAAATTTCGGCAATCAGGTGTGGAAAAATCATGAATTTCGGCGATTGAGCACAGAAAAATCATAAATTTCAGCGATCGGGCGCGAAAAAAACCAAGAATTTCGGCGATCGGGCGTGGAAAAATCATGAATTTCGGCAATCAGGTGCGGGAGAGTGGCATATTTTAGGAAAAAAAGGAAATCTGAAAATCCTGTATTTGGCCGGTTCTTTCCATATTTTTAATCGCCAGTTTTTCAAGTTTAATCGACGAGTGGCGACTGGTGAGTGCTTATTTTCACCTTTACTGCAAATAATGAGTAATTTTGTTTAAATTTTCAATTAGTGAAATCTCTGTATAATATCTTGATATTTATTGAACTACAAAATAAAATAGACAGCATTTCAAAATTTGGCATTTTATGGAGGACAAAAGATATTATAGCGTGTGTGGGGGAGGCTATATAAATGTTGAACAAGTTATTTATCTCTTTGGCTTTTCATTCTTTCACAATTATTTTTTTTAATTTTAGAATGAAACAATTGATGGTTATAAGAATTATTTCAGTGGTATTGTTGGGTAAGTGAAACTTTATTTCTAATCTATTTTTTTATGAACTGAACTTGTAGATTTGTAAGATTCTTGTGCTTAAAATAAATAAATAAAAATAATAAACATTACTTTAAATTTTCGAGATAAAAAAAAAAAAAGATTTTTTAATCATATAACTAGCAGAATATCACAGAAATTTTCGAAATAAAAACGAAATTGAAGTGGAATGAAATATTCACCATGTATTTAAAATCAATAAAATATACATTAAAAACATGCTTAACCCTTTAGCGGGCGGTGGTCACAAAAAAGGACACCTAATTTTAATTCCAAAACTGATAAACGGCACCAAGAATATTTAATTAAAATTTTCCTCTTATAAAGTAAGGGAAAATCAGCAAGTTATTCTTTTCTAGGGAAATCGTTTGTAAAATCTGGTGTCAGTCCATTATTTCATTATTTTACAAACAGATTTATTCCGCGCCAGAAAGGGTTAAAAGGTGACAAAAGATGTTAAAAACGTTAAAATACAATCATTTACATCCCGAGACTTTCGATCACTAACTCGATCATCTTCAGTGGGGAACTTCTGACTGAGCTTAGTGTACGAATGTCGCTTTCACTGTGTTAATATGTAGCTGAGTTTTAACGAGGGACAGTCTATTATTCTGTTGGGGTGCATCAGGAAAAGTCCATTAGTTCCGGCGCTGGGGTTCTTGATAATTTCAAAAGTTTGTTTTTGTAAACAAACCTCGAATTTGTATGATTTTATATATTTAACTCTATTATGTATGAATTTATATTGTTTAATAAAAATCATTCCAAATGAAAACAAAACTCAAATTTGTATGTTTTTATATTTTTAAATGATAAATTTTCCAAACGAATTTAATTCCAGCAATTTATGATATTTAGATATTATACTTTCAATTTTGACCAATAGTTCCTGAAGAAAACCTAAATAATAATAATAATGAAAACAGCGATATCTATAGCACACAACATACGATATACAATAAAGTTGCAATATATGCCTCTGACCTGGCACAATTTTATTAAAATATGAAATATCTGGGAAGCAACTGAGGGTGAAAAAAAAAAGTCTGGCGAATTCATGAAATGACTTTCAAAAAAAAAAAAATTGTGAAATTGTAAATATTAATATTTTTTTAAACTCAAGACATAGTTAGAACTGGAAAAGTTCTAAAAATAAATTGATATTTTAAAATTTTGATCTGGAAAGTGGATACAGATTTTTAAATATGCAGAAAAAACATGAAATTGGCATTCACAAAACATTTTTTTTAAAGCAGTAAATATTAATATTTTTTTAAACAAAAGTTGCCATTGTAACCCAGAAAGTACCCAAAATAAGTAGGTATTTTTTATTTTTTTAAATTTTGATCTGGAAAGCAGATGCAGAAGCTTCAAAAAGTGAAAAAAATAGTACATTTTTCCACGCTTTCCTTCTTTCTGCTTGAAGTTTTGGTGCAGACAATGGTGGTGGTGTGCCATTTTGTGATGTTCATTAGGGTTTGCAATTAATATCGCGACTAATTATCAAAAAATGAAAAATGTTACCCTCAGGTGCATTTGTCAACCTGTCTTCACTGGAGCACTATTTGCACTATTGCCCTAGCCATCTCCAACAGACACACAGACAAACATCTTTCTTTTATTAATATAGTCATCAGAAATAATTTTTTAATATATACATAAACAAGCATCATAATTCATCAGTTTTGTTTTCATAACTGTTGACAATGAATCTAATTTTCTCAACCTCATCTGTGCCAACATCATTCTAAAAAGCTCCAAGGCTCCTTCAAAATAGAAGTACCTAGAAAAAAAAAGTTCTTTTCTTTAAAATGATTTTTACTATATATTGTGTTAGATGTAAAACATCTGCTTTTTTTTTTTTTTTTTTTTTTTTTCTTTTTTTTTTTAAATAACAAAGTAAAATCATGCATCGAGCATAGATTATGAAACACTTTCCAAAACTCCCAGAATACTTTAACAAACCTTCGCTGTTTAATAAGATAAATAAAATACCCAAGTAAACATTTTAGAAAATGCGAAACATATTTGAAAATCAGATTTCAGCAATTACAGGCCATAGCCAGAAAAGTACTCTTAATTCTTTTGTGCAGCCCTGTATATAATCTATAGGTTTGTATAGATATAGTATGTACTCTATATAGTATGTTACAATTTAGTTTAGTAAGAAAACACCTAACACAGTTGAAAATTCCCCTTCAGCAGTTTCTACCGATAGACGGAAACATATATTTGAATTCTTTTGTATATTACATTAAGATTTTTATACACACCACATATTCAGCTAAAGTTTAATTCAGGCAAAAAATGCTGTAAACTACTGAAATCGCACTTCTAGAAATTATCATAAGTGGTCATGTATCCAGTTCTTCGTGTGGCCCTGTATATGATTTTATTTATTTTCAACAAACATCTCTGTGTACTAAATATATTTCACATTCAAAATGCATAACTTAATTAAAAAAATAGCATTTGTTAAGCAATTTATGCTAATGCACAGTAATGCTTATGAATTTTTTTGTGTAGCCCTGTATATGAGCTATAGCATTTATACATACTACATAGTATGCAAAATTTAGTTAAATGCATACCTAACTGAAAGTGTACTTCTAGCTCTTATCGCTTATAGACTTCAGATACAGTATTGCATTCGAAATCTTTTGTGTGTCCCTGTAAATGAACGATAAATGCTTTGCACATCATATTTACAACAGGTATCTTGTAGTAAACCTCAGTAATGTATATCAATTTCATTATATTTGAAATAGTGTAACATAATTAAAATACTCTGCAAACAGTTTTTTCTCCGTAGACCATTATGTAACCAAATACTCTTGTGTGGCCCTATAAATGAATAAGAAATGTGTTTTACTTCATATTTTGCAGAAATTATGTTTTAGTGCACCTCACAAATTTATATCAGTTTCATTTATGTTTGCAATAAATAGTATAACATGATTAAAATGCCCCACAAACGACTTTTCCCCATAAACCATACTATAAGGGAATTCTTTTGAGTTTCCTTGTAAACTAATTATAAGTGCTACATGTACCATATTCGATAGTAAGCATCTTGTAGTGCACTTCAGCGATGTATATTAATTTCAATATATTTGAAATAGTGTAACATCACTAAAATGCACTACAAAGGATTTTTCCTCATAGACCATAATGTAACAGCATTCTTTTCAGTGCTCCTGTACATGGAATATAAGTGCTACATACTTCATTTTCAATACTGAACACACTGTAGTAAATCTCAATAACCTATATCAATTGCATGGCAATCAGAGTATATTTACGCAAGTTAGAGCACCGACAGACAGACAGACAAACTGAATTCATAAACACTTTTCAGCTATGTTGGAAAGTGTTAAAAACTGTGAAAAGTGAATTTTGTCAAAATAGATAATAGTAATGCAAAACCAGAATGTTATAGAGCTATAATTTGATCAAAATTGTTTAATTATATGGGTTTGATATGTACAATTCAAAATATTTTCAGATTGTTTTTACTGCAGTAAGTATTTTACGATGCTGTTAGTTACATTAAAATATGCTGTTGTTTATATTAAGTGTTAGTTTATATTAAGTTTTGTGCTGTTAATCAGAGTTTTTACCAATATTTCAGAAAAAATGAGCGGTGATCTTTGGTTTTAAATCTGTAGTTCAAGTTGCAAAAATAAAATAAGGTAGGCGATCATATTTTAGTACCTATAGCATTCTGTACTGCATTTGTAAAAAATTATCGAAATTTGTAAAAAAATTTTTTAAACATTATCATGTATCAAAAGCAAGCACTAAAAGATCATATACAAATACAGTCTTTCATTAATATGAAATGTCAATAAATATTGATTGATTTAGACCAGTAATTCCCAAACTATGGGTCACAACCCACCAGTTGGTCGTGGGATGATCAATCAGTTCTTCAGTTTTTTATATGTTGTACAAATTTTATGAATACACAATGCGATATCTTTAATGACAAAAAGTCAACAACTTTCAGAGAAAAGAGAGTTTTATTAAAATTTAGTAGAGTTTAAATTTAACAAGTTTCAAACCTGATATAGTCTTTCTTGTTAGTGCAAATCAATATGCATTGACATATTTAAACTATATATTTTTGTATGTTTTATGGTTATACCTCATTGTTACTCCGATTATTCACATTAGGATACCTATTGCTGTTTTCGTTTACATAATTTGTACAAAAGTTTCTAATTTTGTAAGATAGGTTTTATAAAAGATTAGGCAGGTTGTGAAAAAAATTTCAATACAGTTTGGAAACTACTGATTTAGATAATTTTTTATAACTTAAATTTAAACTTTCAGCAATTTCTTTTTTTGTTTAACTTAATGAAATTTAAGTAATATCTACACAATTTTTTTTAAAATTAAGTTTGACACATAACATTGCATTAATTATATCACAAATAATCTCAAATTACACAATTATCGTTGACTGTATGCATTAACCCCTTCGGATATGTTTCTTCAAAAGATGCATGCAGCAATTGTTTTTCGTACCAGTAATAAAAGAAAAGTAATGTTTGCTTATTTAATTTGGGCATTTCTGTGATTAAGTATAATAGTAACTATAATGAAATTTCGGGAAAAAATAGAGTATAAAAGAAATTAAATAAAATGTCATTTCACCAGTTACCAGAACCGTAGTGAATCAGAGATACCTAAAATAATTTTGTAAAATAAATACATCTACTTTATCCCAAAACTTCACCATATGGCCAGATGTATAGTGTTTAACATTGCTTAATAAAATAAATTAAAAAAAAATTGAGATTTTCTAACTGATCTCTAAATTGTAAATATTTATATATTATTTTTCCTAACAAATTTAAATTATAACCATCAAAACTAATAAAAGGAAAAAATAAACTCAGCAGAGTGTAGCGTTGAATAACACAGAGACATAAAGGATGTTGAGATTAAACATGTTTTTTATTAGATATGACTTATGAGGTATGATTGGAGCTCCAGAAACAAATATTACAAATCAGATTAATGAATGAATATTCAGCATACAATATATTACTTCAAAATAATAAAAGTTATTGAATTCAGATACATTTTTTATTTAAAGAAATGAAGATTATATGTTATTATGAAAGTCTTAAATTCAGTTCAGTAACTTTTGCTTATTTTATTTAATATTAATTTACTTTATGGTTTTAAGCTTTATAATTAGATTTTCAGGAACACTTCAATGTTGAAGAATAGTTTTGTGTAGTCAAAAAAGAATGCTGCAACAGTAGACAAAGTTCATTGTGGTAATCGTCAGGACGAAAAGAATGTCTCAAATAATATTGGTAGAGAAGTCTAGATCGTAATGGAGGGTTGCAAGAAGAAAATTGCAGGCTATTTGTAATAATTGGATGAACAGAAAAAGTCTCACAAAATGTTATCAAAAATGGCCGATGTTATTTCCTACTATACTTTGACGACTATTTTTTGTCGACTAATCAGAACTCTTTCAGACTGCTGCAAATATTAGCATCACTTTTAGCAGAAATCACGGAAGAATGTGCTCACTGATCTGAAAAGCATCATCTCGAGACTACCACTACACGATATCCTCTCCACTACAGCCGTGCCCAAATTGAAACAATTGGGATGAATCCGTTGCAGAGTTCCGAGAATCTCCATGCAAATATACTGGAACTCTGTATTATATGTTATGATGAACTTCCCATTAAAATGATCAATTCAGAATATTTTTCTCTTCATCCATACAAGCCAAATCACGAACGCCGTCAACCACTTTCTGCCGACGAAATCCGCCTCCGCAGAGTCCTTTTCTTAACACACCCTACTCACTCGATAGATCTAATCCAACTCTATTTTTTAATTCAAAACCCAATGAACATTTCAATTCCCGAGCGCTTACAAAAGCATCCAATCAACATACTTAAAACAGGTTACTACATCATATATCCTGACGACACTAGCTTCACCTGACGAAAATGAAGAAGTGCAACTCCATTACTCCCTACGTAAATGCATGCTCACGATTGAGAAATCTGTTTTCACTGCCGTTAAAAACGTACCATAACCATAAAAGAAATGATCTAGAACATTCGACCTTGTCGTTGCATGTCGCAAAATTAACTTTGAAACCTACGTGTCAATGACCCATCAGAAAAATGGACACCAAAAGAGTAAAAATTGTTATATTTTTGGAAGGAAGAAACAGAGTGGAACAAAGCTACTGCAATGGCATCGTAAACACAATCACAGTGCTTTCAAAACAGAGACTGAAGAAAAATAATCAAACATGCATAAGTCCAAAACTTATGCTCAAAATTAGTTTAAATTTTAATTGCGTTCATAAAATAAATATTTCTTTCCATTAGAAATGGTTTGAAAAGGAATGATCAAAATTAAAAGATTTGAAAAAACTATTTTTGTACTTAGAAAATAATGGAACGTACATCGTGATTTTTAACGAACTTTTTGAGCAAGCTAAAAAAGAAAAAACACCTTCCGATGTAATTAAAATAGCGATTAACCATTTTTAATTTAATAAATAAAAAGGAAATGTGCTGTATTATTGAGATATTAATTTAAAATAAGAAAAAAATAAGTAAATAAAGTAAGAGAAAATTAAGTAAGTAAATTTTTTCTAGAAGTAATGTTTACTGCAATTAAAGAAAAAGCTAAATTTGGAATATTCAAAATGAAAAGAATTTTTTATTTAATCTATTTATTAATAAAAGTTATAATTTTAAAAGTAAATGTATGATTTTAAAGTATTTATTGCCTATGCACAATTTATATTATAAATTTTAAGAACTGTTTTTAATAAATGAATAAAATAAAGTTAAATGTTTTAAAAGAGGAATAAATTAAAGTTAAATATTTTAAATCATAACAGTAACTGCTTAAAAAAGTGATGTCAACTGAATAAAATTAGTGTATGAGGTGCTAGTTCCGAAGGGTGTTAATTTGACTGTCCATTGTGCTGTCAGTGTTTAAAACATGCATGAAAATATTCCTCCAAAAGGTAAAAATCTGCTTTTTTGTAAGCAATTTTTTTTTTCTGGATTAATGCAAAAATAATATTGGGAGTATATGATGCATGCAAGCAGGACAAAAGAGGGGTGGGGGGGGAGGCATATATGAGGAATTAAATAATTAAATAATCAGACTTACTCAAATCTTTGAGTTTCATTCTCTTCATGTACTGCCGAAATGTCAGATCAAAAGTTAGCTTATGAACATCTCAAAATCATGTAAAGATGAAACAGAAATAATAGAAAAAATATTTAAAATGAAAAGATAAGTTGCATGAAGTTCTTTTTGGTATAAAATATTTTGCCCCATTTGTAGATAAACACTTTTCAATAGGTTTGGAGCAGTGAAGATGGTGAGACAAAAATGTGATTGATCCAGAAACATTTAACATGGAGGGGATTCCCCTCCTCCCCTATAACAGAAGAGGAAAATTAGTCTAAAAATTAGATAAGTTATGACAATTATTAGTCAGTTAATAAGTAGAAACACATTTTCTTGTTGTGTAAATATCTGTTAAAATAAGGTTAAATTATGAGAATTTATCATCATTGTATAGCTTGTAAAATTTTCAGCCTTTTTTCTGTCAAGCTGCTTTCATCCCTGCGTAATAGAAATATCCTAAGGAATGATAGTGAGGTTGTCTTTGTTGAATTTCCGTATAACAATTTTAGTAGGATTAAAATTTTTTCAAATTATGCATGACTTTTATTAATTTTATAGGTTGATTAAAATTCAATTTAATTAATTTTAGCTCATTTTAACCTCATCACTGATTTATAGCACATGATATTAAAAAGTTAGATTATTTTAGAGTAATTTATAGGATGCATTTTAAGCAATTTCAAAAGCAGAACAGAGCTACTAAATGAGGTAGTTTCAAAGCCATTTTCTTTGTAAATATTTTGTTAGTTTTGACATAGTGAAAAGGCTTAATTAACTCCTGGAATATAGAATTAATCTGAATAAGGATTTTTGTGAATGATTCATTTAGAATGCATTCTGTTAGCAAAATATTTCATAGAAAAAAATATTTCTTTTAAATAATTTGTTTTAAAATTGTAGCAAAAGAAAAACTGGATTTAAAATTCTTTCTGACAATTTCCTTTTTTACCATGTAATACAAAACAATTTTGTTCTAACATACCTCTAAAATGGCAACTTTTGTTCGTATTGTTTTAAGTATTAAGCCTTCCATAAAATTGTCTATAATTTCAGAATCTTGAGTAAGGTTGCATTAATGTTTTTTTCAAATGTAGTCAAAAATTAATATTTACCAATTATTACCCTGGCTTTTTTAAGAACCTTTTTTGTTGCCAATAAGAGACATCATTGTCATTTAATTTGTTTCTAAAATTAAGTGCCAAAAGAAATTAAAACTAATATCAATATTAATTCATTATCCTTTATGAATTTCTAGGTGTAAAACTAATTGTATTTTGAATATTATCTTTGGTGGCATATTTTTATAATTTCGACCTCAAAATATAAATAATGATTAAAGTTTGTTGACAACTTGTTACTTGTACTCAAATTGTTAACTTAGCCTGCCATTTTCCCTTTGGATATTACTAGCTTATATTCAATGCTCGTATTGCTTTTAACTTGATTTTTATTTTATTTTTGGTGCTTATAACTGTATCATATTTACTCAGCTTAAAATATATTCATTAATCTTTGTTGTTATCAAGGGTCAATGCAGGTTTTTTTTTTTCCTCTTGGTTCCTCATTTTGTAAACAAAAAAAAAAAAAAGAGAGAGAGAAATTTTAGTATTTTATGAAAAATACATTTTTTTAATGAAAGACAAATCCAGTTACTCAAATTCAACCAAGCATTTATTTAATAACTACTTAAATCCTCCTGCTAAAATTTTTAACCGACTCAAAAAAGGAGGAGGTTATCAATTCGACGTGTATGTATTTTTTTTTTTTTTTTTTTATGTATGTACACCGATTACTCCGGAACTATGCGTCCTATTTATGTAATTTTTGTTTTATTCGAAAGAGAATACTCTCGAATTGGTCCCATTTAAATTTTATCAAAATTGGTTCAATACTTTTTCAGAAATTCAACAAAAACGAAAAAAATAAACATTTTAAAAATAGTTAATTTGTTGGCTTTTGAGTGTTGCCAAATTTGAAAAGCAAAATTACATAAAATTGTGAATTGGATAAATATAATACAACGTACAGATAAAAACTATAAATTATGCTACAACAAATTTACTTTTGAATCTTTTAAAATCTTTTATGTATGTTAACCGATTACTCCGGAACTTTGCGTCCTATTTATTATGATTTTTTTTATTATTCGAAAGAGAATACTCTCGAATCGGTCCCATTTAAATTTTATGAAAATTGGTTCAGTACTTTTTCAGTAATTCAATAAAAACGAAAAAAAAAATAAGCATTTTAAAAATAGTTAATTTGTTGGGCAGACGACTTTCATTTCATATCATAAAATATTCTATTACGTGAATTTGCAAATAATAAAAAGACTGACATATTTAAATCAGCTTTAACTTGTCGGATTTATTTTCATAGAACAAACTTTTTAAGATCTAAACAAAAAGTTTTGAGTGTTGCTAAATGTGAAAAGCAAAATTACATAAAATTGTGAATTGGATAAATATAATACAACGTACGGATAAAAACTATAAATTATGCTACAACAAATCTACTTTTGAATCTTTTAAAAGTTCCATTGTTGCAGTTTTACAGCGGTTTGGCATATTTTGATGAGAGTTTATTGGCGCATAATTAAATACATTGTTGTTTCAAATCCCATATAAATGTACGAGTTACAGAAAATATTTGGCGATTTATCACCTGTGGCGCACTAGTTGGAAACTGCCTTTAAAATATCCAATATCTATATTATATTATACAATACAGTTGTATATAAATGCTTCTGCAATTGTATTTTAATATTTCTGCTACATAATATTAACTATAGAGTGACACTATAGAAAGAAAGGGGTTACTCCGAATAGTATTATAGGCGACATTGTTGGCGCAGTGTATTTACCTTGTACGGATCGTAAAAATCAGTACACATTAAGCATAAGCACCGAAATCAGTGAGTTACACAGTTATCAAAACTGTAGTATACAGCCCGATTATGACACAATATCCAAGACGATTAGGTGAGAATAATGATAAAATTTCTAATCTTCCATAATCGAGTCTACTGCCAAGGTTAGCGTGAAATAAAAATATATTAGCAACAATATGGTTTAATGTTAATATATATATCATTAAAGGCTTTAAAGACATTAGATGAGAATAAAGATAAATTTTCTAATCTTCCGTACTCGAGTCTACAGTTGTAAATATAGATATCATTAAAGGCTTTAAAGACATTAGATGAGAATAATGATAAATTTTCTAATCTTCAATACTCGAGTCTACTGCCCAGTTAACGTGAAATAAAAAAGATATTAGCAACAATATGGTTTAATGTAAATATGGATATCACTAAAGTAATAAATAAATAAATAAACTTTTTAACCAAAAAAAAAAAAAAAAAAAAAAAAAAAAAAACCGACTTTAAAAACTACTAAAAAGCGAAAAATAAACTTTTTAACCAAAAATTGAACCGACTTCAAAAACTACTAAAAAGCGAAAAATAAACTTTTTTACCAAAAATAGAACCGACTTCAAAAACTACTAAAAAGCGAAAAATAAATTTTTTAACCAAAAATAGAACCGACTTCAAAAACTACTACAAAGTAAAAAATAATTTTTTTTAGGTAATAGTTAATAAAAAATTAAATTAAGAGCATTGTATTTACCATGCATATTATTATATTTATGTACATTAATTTGATTTTTTGAAGTCGGTGCCAGCCAAGCCAAGTACAAAATTCAAAACGAAATATCCAATATAAATCGTAACACGCGTATAAGTTATGTCTACATAAATACGAGACAATAAAAAAAAATACATATAACTCATCAAATGATAGAAAATACAATGACTTAAATGATTAACTAATTTCCAAAGCAATGTTTGTCGACATATAGTTGCTAATCTCATTTGAAAATACACATTTATAACATCAGATGAAATGTTTAAAAATGGTAATATGGCTTTATCTTGGCTTGGCTGGCACCGACTCCAAAAAATGAAATTAATGTACATAAATATAATATGCATGGTAAATACAATGCTCTTAATTTAATTTTTTATTAACTATTACCTAAAAAAAATTATTTTTTACTTTGTAGTAGTTTTTGAAGTCGGTTCTATTTTTGGTTAAAAAATTTATTTTTCGCTTTTTAGTAGTTTTTGAAGTCGGTTCTATTTTTGGTAAAAAAGTTTATCTTTTCTAATGAGCGTTTTGTTTGCAATTTACACATTTTGTATCCTAGCATAATAAAAATAATTAATGAAGAGTTTGCTTGTATGGAATGAAATTTTGTAAAAGAGTCTGTTTTATTAAAAGTAATTTTGTGAAGGCCCCTGTTTTATTAAAAGTAATTTTGTGAAGAGGCCCTAAATAGACACCATTTTAGGTAGATTTCGTAAGAAATACTACCTATTACGTTCTCACCTAAGTTGGAATTTTTGAAAAAATTTTGCAGATCTATGCCGATCATGACTCCCAGAACCCAAAACCACCCCCAGTTCAAAACTTTATACATCTATCTATCTATCTATCTATCTATCTATGTCACTTTTTTATGGACACGATAACTGGAAAAATTCTGCAAAAATCTCTTTCCAACTGATACATAAAATCAAAGGGCATAAAATCTCGGTCAAGTTCGTTAATCAGCAAAATCAAACCAAGGGGGAGGAAATGGGGGGGGGGGGCTTTTTGTGAAAACAGAAAACTCCCCCATAATTTCTTAATTATGATACGCATCGAATCCGTTTAAAGTTATTATTACTTCTAGGAAAAGGGCCGAAAATTTATGTATGACAGATTTTTGATATCATTAAAAATGGCCCCAAGGGGGGGAAAGGGGGGTTTTAGAAGAAAAAAAATCATAACTTCATCAATTCACAAGATATCAAATCCGCTTAAATTTATTATTAATCCTCTTAATATTATCTAAAACTTTTATATTGACAAGTTTTTTATAGGACCAACCCTTATAGCAAAAAATAATTAAAAACAAAAAAATCCCTGCCAGCTCCGCCCGTAATCAAGTTAGGTTTCGAAGTGGGCGGTTCCCATCTGCTGTATCATGGCAAAAAGGTCATTTCTTCCACAATTCCCAACAACAGGCGCCCCACGGTCTGCATCTTTGAAATCTACCTGTGCCTGTAGGCCGAGCCGCCAGGGATCTTTTTGCTTGTATCATCCCCTGATTATGACAGAAGACAGCAATATTCAATGATTCCTGTGTTTTTGTTTATTATGTGCATCTTTATTTATATGGTTTAATTTTTATAGTTATGTGTTGTATATTTTTTCCATTGTAGTTTTTTTGTTGTTGAAGACCATGTATTGAATACTGGCAATGGCCTTGTTACTAGAGCCTATTTAGATGAAGTGTGGGAAAATGCATTATCAAAAATAGTTGCATCATTAAGAACACCTTCTGTAAGTTTTTATTATATTACTTAAAATGTTACTAATAGTGAGTGAATTGTGTTGGTCAGAATCATCCAGGATAGTTTTGGTTATAGTATTAGCACAGTCAAAGGTCCTGTGTTCCCGACCTAGACATTTTTCACTGTGTTATAATATTATTATTATTATTATTATTTTTAAATCTCCAATCTAAGTTTTCTGCAATCAATACAGTTAAAACATAATAATTTTGTAATTGTATATCCTAATAATATTATAAATGTGAAAGTGTGTATGAATGTTTGACTCTGTGTCAAAATGGATGATTTAATACCTTTGTATCTTTGCATATAAATGGATTGAATATAGGACACAGAAAAGGTTTTAGGTAATTTTTTATTTTCTTTATTCAAATAAATTTTTGAATAATTCAAAATGTCATTATTTTCATAGAAAAACAATGGGAATTTTAACTGTAAAATTTAACCCTTATTCTTTATATTTGCCAAAAATTTTAAATCTGGAATAATAATTTTTCCCCAACAATTAATTTCTATTTGAAAGACTTACTAATGAAAAATGAAAATAAAAATTTTCAAGAATTAAAGTAGATGAATATGACATCGTATTGTTATGTTGTACTTATAAGGGGATTTACAGCTTCAACCTAACTTTCATATCGCATTATACTAATACATTCCAAAGTTAATCCAGGAGTATGCACATTTCTTCAACTTTTTCATAATCTTCTTCACTAAGGGATTCCTTATCAGTTCACACTCCAACTAATAACATCTATAATCACTCAATTTCATCTTTATAATTCAAATAAAGACACATTTTAGGTAGCTTTCAATACAAAAAAGTATAAAGCTACCTATTGCAGCCGTTCGGAGGAAAGCAGTTCCGGAAAATTTCGATATATTTTCACCGATCATGACCCCCCAGACCCCAAAACCACCCTCCGTTCAAATGTTGATTTATATATATATCCGAGCTATGTCATACGATAACGCTCGTATTTATAAATCAATTTTGATGAAACTAATTGTGTGTATTAAGCTCACCAATGTCTCGACAGAGTTCGTTGGCCAGCTTGGTCTGCCATTTTGTTTCAAGATGGTAGCTATTTTTTAATTAAGTGTTAGGCCTTGATACGAGGATTCCAGAGCATTTTTTGGTTTACCTCTATCTTAAAAAATGGCTGAGATAGAGCAGTTTGAAATTCTAGGGTGGCTGACATTTTGAAACAAAACAGCACATTAACGCGATTACTCACAAATTATTTTCTTTCATTGTTGTAATAATTTTCCCAATCATACGCATAAAATTATATATTCATATCCGTTAGTGCCAAATTCTCGCCAAAATTGGTGACATTTGGTGAAATATCGGCAAATTTGGAGACCAAAATAAGTCTTCATAAATGGAGCCAATTTGGCTATTGCTCAATAATTTGGCGAATTTCTTATTCAAATACAGTATTAACGAATCTTTTGTAACCGTTTCTTTGCATTTTAACTTGCTGTTTTCGTGTAACATTAGCTAAAATTTTAAAATGAAGATATAGGAAAGCTACCTTTTCCTACCGGTACAGGCCGGTAGGACTTTTTAAATTATATATTCAACTTTAAATAAAAACGAGTATGCTCAGTGTGTCTATTATGACTGGAAAATTATTTTATCTTATAATAGAAACAAATCCGGAAGTCCCTTTAATTAGCACGGAGATAACGTTTAATTCAATTAATGAGCAACTAGATAATTTTAATTGAAATGAGGGACTACTGTGACATATTTTTGTAGCATCTGGGCTTGAAATACCTAACACACTTGCACGCAGATTAAAAAAGTTATGTGCTTTATCAACATTGACATCTAGGCATAGGAATCTTAAGAAAACAATCTCTTGAATAAGTAAAACACTAAATTTCATTATTCTCTGTATTGTTTAGCAGCATCATTTATAACTAAGTTCAACTAATGGCTTTGTTGATCCACAGCCAGTTGAATCTTCTACAGGCAAAAAAATAAATATTCCTTAGGCATGATCTCATTGTTCTTGAGCAACATCACTTGGTATCTGGAGTAAATCATGAAAAGGGATTTTTGTCAAATCCACTTTTCACACGAAAATGACCTATTTGCGCATGCATAAAATTAAATCTAGACCATAACCAGTTTTAGAGTAGACTCGAGCGAGAAAGGGGTGGCCGAGTGGTAAAAGGTGTGGTCGATTTTTCTTATTTTATTGGCAATAATTCATTTTAATAATGTCATATTTAATTCAGGAGGAAAAGTTGTATAATTTGTATTATTTTTATTAGAATGCTTTATAATTAAGTAAAATTTAACACCCAAGAATATTTTGTTTTAATTACCAAATTTATATTAAAAGTATTTTAGTTAAAAGATCGTGCATGTAATTATCGATTAAATAAATTGAACTGGTCTACAATTTTTATTATATTTGGTATGACCATTATCAATATGTCATATATATATATATATATATATATATATGTATATATATATATATATATATATATATATATATATATATATGTAATAAGATGTCTATATGATTATTTTTTGTAAAAAAGGAAAAATAAAAGGAGAGAACAAAAAGAAGGAAAAATATTCGTCCAGAAACTCTAAATTATCTTGATATTCATGATTTAACAATTGAATAATGTGCGAAACAATAAGCTGCAAACAGCAAAGTTTAAATTCAGAGTTTTAGAATCAGACTGATAAAAATTAATTTAATGAAAAATTTTAAAAGTTGTGTAGTTTGGGAGGAAAAGGTAGCTTTCCTATATCTTCGTTTTAAAATTTGGCACAGATGTCATAAACGCACCATGTTGGCATGATTTCCCCCCCCCCCCCCCCCCCTATTAAGATGTCTATATGATTATTTTTTGTAAAAAAGGAAAAATAAAAGGAGAGAACAAAAAGAAGGAAAAATATTCGTCCAGAAACTCTAAATTATCTTGATATTCATGATTTAACAATATAATAATGTGCGAAAGTGGAAAACATAAATTCAAGTAATTAAAAAATATGTATTACAAATCGTTAGCTGCAAACAACAAAGTTTAAATTCAGAGTTTTAGAATCAGACTGATAAAAATTAATTTAATGAAAAATTTTAAAAGTTGTGTAGTTTAAAAAAAAGTCCTTTTGGCCTGTACTGGGAGGAAAAGGTAGCTTTCCTATATCTTCATTTTAAAATTTGGCACAGATGTCATAAACGCACCATGTTGGCGTGATTCCCCCCCCCCCCCCCCCCCCCCCCCCCCCGTCAATTTGGGGAAACTGTTTGTTGTGTTTATTTACTTTTATTTTTTATTTTAATTCTATAAGTTATTTTTATTATGTATATCAATATTTATTTATATCAAACTATTTATTTTTATTTCCTTTTTTTAAATAACAGAAGCTATTTCATTTATTTTATTTTTATATTGAAATAAAAAATCACATGTTATTATTGCACGCTATTTGTAACTAATATTCAAAAACAAAGTTTTCGCCAAATTGGTGAGGGGAAAACAATCACACACACATTTTGTATTTATTAAAAATAAGTCTTAAAATATAATTCAGAAATAAAATTAATATTTTCCAAAATTTCGAAAAAAAGGTCCTTAGGATTTTAAAAAATTAAATAAAACCCTTCACAATTGTAAGAAACTTAAATTGTTGTCTGTCTCAGGGTTTGGTAGCGGCTTCAGCCCCCTTATCTCCCCCATGGGTGTGTCACTGGATCTATTTAATTTTTCCATAGCAGGTATTCGGCTGTGTTGAAGGACCAACAATATGTCTGTGAATACTGTGTATGAGTTTACTATAGATTATGAACTATAGTTTCCTTTTCATATATTTTAATCACAGCACACAAAGGTAACAGGTAAAGAATATTGATGATCACATAGAAAAAAAATTGGTAACTTGGGGTGTTAACTAATTAGATAATAAAGTTCAAAGTCATTATGGGGAATATACCCACTGCAAAAAAACATAAAATGAAAAATTGGGGATAAAACCTGTTAATACAAAACATGCCTCTATGGCAGCTAGAAGAACAACTAACTGAGCTGGGTCACATGATCACAAAACTAACAAGAGTTTACTGTAATAGTTCTAAATGTAAAGTAGTTACTGTAGTATTTTTACAATTTCATAAGTGAAAGGCACATTTCTTGATTTAATATGTCGTTTTTGTTTACAAAATCCATTTGTACACCCTGTGATTAAACTCTTTGGTTTTTAAAATATTTACTCATTAGCAGCATCTTGGTATACAAATCAAATAAACATTGGAATTTTAAAATTTTCATGATATTGTTTTGAAAGTTACATTTGAAATGCACTAAGAGAAAAAAAGTGACAACATATAGAAATAATAACATACTGATATAATAGATCACATGTTATAATTTGGCTTCAGTGGCCCGAATGGGCCGGCCACTCCTGGATGTAATTAAGCATTAATCTATATTAATAAAGGAAAGTTTTTGTCTGTGTATGTGTCTGTCTGTCTGTCAGTCTGTATCTTGATGATGGCTAACCTACAGGTCTGCAAGTTTGGATTTAGGATAGACAAAGATAAGCCAGAGTGCACCTGGGCTCCAAATTTTGAATCTTTTGTTGTGTTATATTGAACAGAGCAATTCGCGCATTTCCCCGATCTTCCAAGTTTGCAGGCAATCAATTTTTAACCACTCATAAAAGTAATCCAAATTCAATTATTGTGCTCAATATAGTAAATTTTGTCCTTTTTTAGTGCCCATTTCACCAAAAATGATGTTTTATTTTTTATCAAGCAATTTCTATTTGGTACCTTCATCCAATCTTACATTTTGTACCCTGTATGGAACAGACTTTGGGAATCCATTAAATATATATATATATATGAAAGCATGAAAGTTAAAAATAATTTAATTGTTAAAGTAAGCTATCTCCCCCCCCACCCCCCCTAAATGATGCTAAATACCAATAAGAGGAAAGTTCCAGCACTGGTTTCCTAAGTAACCCCTTTATCACCAAAAAATGACACTGCAACTAGCAAGGTCTTGACTCACACGTGATCTCGCAATTAAGAGGGGTTTTTTTAATCTGATGCAGGCACAATATAATTACAGCAATACTGGGGAAACAGTAAGGTTATTTTAGGTATATTTAAGGTTATTATCTTGGGCTCAGGTGGTTCTGCTGGTCTTAAATAAAATACTTTATATCTGATTAAACTTTGTTAAAATAAACTTGTAAACAAATTTTTAAAAATATCTTATTATGCAATCTTTATAAAGAATCTTTGGAAATGTTAGAAATTATGTTAATCTTTGAGTTCCACACTTTTTATTATATTAAAAAGGGAAAAAATAAAATGTATGATTTTAATTATTAATGAAAAAAAAAAACAGCCGAGTAAAATCATTGACATTCTGATAGTACATTGTTAATTTTTGTTCTTTATACATTAGTTTGTTGTTGTTTGATATGTTGTATTATATGTAATATGTATTCATGAAATCCATTTTTACAGGATTGTTCTACAGACACATCATTAATGTTGCAGTTAAAGTGGCTCATAATGTTGTTTAGTTATACACTTAGAGTAAGTATTAATTAAAAGTGAAAACTAAAATTTGAATTTTATTTATTTCACAATTGATATATTTAAAAATTTGAATTCAGTATTTGTGATAAGACAAGACATTACCCTTTATAAATATAGATTTTTTTTAATAATAAAAATCATTTATTTTAACAATTTAATATTTTTATTATAGGCAACTTTAGGGGGGACGGGGGAACCATGCAATAACTTATTTTGTTGTCTCTTTGTTATTCAAAAGTTAATTGAGATTTTGGGAATGATGTTTTGCTGATGTAATAAGATGATCATTACTATTACAGTATGGAAGTGTTTATCTGGAAATCAGTTAACCAGAAAACTAGTTATACAGAAGGAATGATATTTTCAATTGACTGATTTCAGAATCTGTTTAGAAAAAAAGTACCATACAGTGCAGTTTGACATGTGCATTGCTTGAAACATTAGAAAACAACATGCATGGTATAGCAATGCCACATTTGGAATTTCAAATGTAAGCTTAGACAGTGGATGTTTTGATTTTTATCATGAGGAAACAGGGGAATTTTTTATACCAAGGGTTTTGCATATATTGCTTTCTTTCAAACTCTGATTAATATTTGATCTTGTTTGGATCTGATTCTTAATCTGAGTAATCTAATAATTAATTTGAAATCTGAAATAATGCCACAGCCACAAAAATACTACAAATCTGATCAAATGGATGTTGCTTTAATGCCCAACCAGTTATTCAGAAAAACCAGTTATCTGGAATACACCTGACCTCAACCATTCTGGATAGATGGTTCTGTATTGTATAATAAATTTAATACACTATAAGTTCTGAAATATTGAATTGATTGCTCATTACCAGATAATCAAACCAGTCATCAAAATCTATAACATTTAGAGGAAAAATAAATTTTGAGCTACAATTTTACAGATTATTCACTGAAGATTACACAGCATCCTATATTTCATACATGTTTTTATTGTAGGACTCAGAAGTCAGAATTAAAAAAAAAAAAAATCATTGATATTGCTATTAATTAGCTCACTATTAATAGAATCTAGAACTTAAACCTGCACATTACTTTCTTATATTTAAAAATGTAAATTTATTGTATAATGAGGGTTTATATACGAATGGGGTTAAAAAACAAAATTCATCTATTGTTTAGGATTTGAGTTTGATTCAGGATTATTTTTTTTTAATTACCAATCTGTTAGTGGCTTTCTTGCAAGTCAGAAGATAATTTTTACTGATAATAATAATAGTTTTACTGATAATAATAATAGTAACATAAATAGGATTATTTTACAACATCTTAAAATTGCGTAAGACATAGAATCTTAGGAATTGTTGATTTGTGCAGTCTTTATTATTATTATTACCATGGGGTTTTGAAGTAATTTTTTTTTTCATTATTATATAGCATTCTAAATTTCATACATATCTTAAACAGGATCTAAAATATAGAATTTCAGAAATCTCTGACTTTTAGTATTCATTAGTTGACAGAGGAATTTTGACTCCCCTTAACTTGGATGATAATTGTAATTTTAAGCTGAAATTTTATTATCGCTAGATTAAACCCCATCAAGTATGACAGTTCAAATTATAATAAAAGTAAGTTAAGAATTTTTCTTTAATATATTTACTGAGAAGTGGGAAAGTCTTATATATAATGAAAATAGTGTAAACATTTCACAATTTTTTCATATATTTGATTCAAAGATACCAAAAAAATTTCTTTGATTAAATTTTGGGCTAATTTTCTGCACTCAAGATCTACATAAAGCCTTTGTATGTAATGTTGTAAAAAGTAAATAACAAAAAGTGTGTAAAAACCAGGTAAGCAAAATTATAGCCTAGCAAACAATTGAGTGTTTTCCACAAAAATTTACTTTGACTACAAGAACCAATTTTATGTCAAAATAAGCACCTAAATGTGCAAGGTTAACATGAAAGATTGATTTGTTATGAAAGGTTCCTAGTTTTAGTAAAAACAGATTTCAAGACCCAGAGTGCAAAATTAGGCTGTTATTGGAAAGTTGGTCTCATTTTTGAAGACTTCTTTTTTTTTTTTTATTCCTTCACACACTATTGCTAAACTTGGTGACAATTTTGTATATGGTTGTGTACATTAGGGTGGTGTGAAAAATTAAAATGTCTATTTCTGTTTCACTATAGTATGGGAAAGTTGCCAATAACATTGATATTTAAAAAAAAAAAAAATCTTTTGATTGCATATGCTGCATACAGACAAAAATGTCTGAAAATTGACAAATTTCAAAGATTTTTTCATATTAAAAGAAAAATAACCTGAGTAATATTTTCATACACTATAGCGTAGAAGAGTGGCCTATGGCATTGAGAAAAATGATTTTAAAAAAGATTGTTGAAATTGCATAACATCTTCTGAACGTGCATACTACTGAAAATTGACGAATTTCAAGGTTTTTCCATACTAAAATGAAAAATAAATCCATTAATATTTTTGTTGGCTGATTCAATAATAAAAACAGTGTTTCATGTGGAATGCTTGAAAATAACAGTTCCTTTAAAAGCATAGTATAGTTTATTCCAAATAAGATGACAGACAATAAAACAGCATAACTTTGCTGTTAAATGAACAAACTAAAGAAAAATAATAATATGCAGCTACATTCTAAAAACAACCAGCATTACAAGCAGAAGGAAGAAAGGTAAATACATCCTGGAAAGTCCAGCCTTTTAAACAAACTGTCAGCGAATGTTTTGCATAAACATGTTGCCATTTAAAGGTATACAAATTCGTATCTGAAACGTCGTTGGCTACATATACAGCAAGTTGCGATTAGCCGACTACGGTGATTAGCGCGATCCTGAAATCACAGGTTACTTACTGTTACCAAGTAACGTATTTTGAATTGAAGATCGTGAACGAAACATTAGCGCTGGCCGTTTCAGATATGCAAGTATGTTTATTCAAAAGATGTTGAAAAACGGAAATGCATCAATGTAAAACTAAAAACCCTCACTTTAAATTTAAAGAAAGCTTTAAATTAAGGATTTATTAAATATGCATAACAATTTTCACATGCTATAGTGTGGAAAAGTTGCCTATGGCATTGATAAAAAAGATTAAAAAAAAAGATTTTTGAATTCGAATAACGTCCTTTGATTGCGCATATACTTTAAATTTAATTAAAAATTAGTAGTAGTTCATTTAGTCATTAGTTCATTAGTGGTAGCGGTAGTTCATAGTTCACTCACCCTCCATCAAACTCGTGTTGTTTGTCGCTAGTACAGAGCTATAATGAAAACTCTCAATGTAGTGATAAAAATGTTTACTCAGTAGCAAACAAGCATTCTGCATTTGCCTCTTTTGTGAGTTGTTTGTTTTAGAATATTTTAGTTGTGTTATAAAAATGGATCTGTCATCATCCAAGAAGATTACTATCAGAAAGGTGTTTGAGTGTCCTTTTTTCGGGCATCCTAGAGTTTTCTCAGAAAATATAAACTTCCTACATACCAAGATGTGCTTCGTTGTTGCTTTGGGGGTAGAATGAAGTTAGAAGCAGAGTGCAACGACACAAAGGTAAACTTTTCCATTATAAGTGGTTTGGTGAAAGAAAAAAGTAAATACCTTGTTTGAAAAGGCGTTGATTCTTATAGTTTCCAAATATACAATACTAGCAAAACCCATGGCTTTGCTTGCGTAGTTGTTGAAATATGCAAAGTGGTATTTCTGTGCCGATTTTTATTAGAGGAAATTATACTGCTACAGATAATTCAAAAATTACTAATTAGGCTACATTTTGAGTGAACTTTATTCTTATACTGCATTAGGTGAACATGAGATTTAAATGAATGAGAAGAACTAAAATTAAATCCAAATAAATGGTAATTTAGAATGTATTTTGAAGGTATTGCACTCATTTCAATTTTATTTGAAATAAAAATTTTTTTAGAAACCATTCTTAGTGAGCATTTGCATCTTAAAAGTAACCACAATACCAAATTCTAAACTTCTAATTGTCCAATCTTCTATAACAACAATATCACAATCACAATTTTAGAAGGATTTTTTTTCTGGCACACTTTAAAATCTTTAAAATTTTTAAAACTATTTTGTGGGTGCGTTTACGTCCCTGAAGTAACAGCCATATCAAATTTGAAGTTTCTATTCCTAACAATTTCAGATAAATCATAGTTTAGAAGGTTTTTAGAATGTTTCCTACTCATTTCTCCTTTTAAATTTTGATTAAAACCTTTCTTAGCGAGCACTTAATTCTAAAAAATTACCACAGTGCCAAATTTCAAGTTTCTAGCCCAGCAGCATCATAAAAATCACAATTTTAGAACTTTTTTTTTTTTTTTTTGCTTCTGCACCTTTTTAAATTTTGAATTTTGTAATTTAAGAGCGAAGCAACTAAGCTATTTGATGTTTCATCCTGTAAGTGTGTAATGAGTGCAAACTGCACCTGTGAAAAGGATCCAGATCAGTGTTAGTGTTCTATTTTAATAAAACGGTACATGAGCAAAGGCAAAAAATATTCCAGGCATTGAGCAATTTATCTATCTCCAAAGGATGCAAGGATTAGGAAAAATCGGCACTTCAGACCAAAAGAAAACCAAAAAATTGGAAAAAAAGCTTAAAAGAAAATTTAGCCAATCCAAAAATGTGATATTTCAAAACCAGTTTCTACTCAAGCCGTTTGTATCAAAAATGATTCTTCTGAAGAAGACAAAGTAAATGATGGTGAATATAAGCCAACTAACTCTGTGAAAAAGTCAACCCCATGGTAGATGAGAATGAAATTACAAGCAAAAACATTACATAGCGATCATTATGGAGTATCTGAACAGGCAACTAGTACAATTGCATCAAGCATGTGTCAGCACTTTGGCTTAATAGCCAAAAAATATTTTCCCAAATTATCGGCAGATAAGGGAAAATCTCAACAGAAATGAACTATGACACCAAAGTGAAAAGGCCTCTCAATAACCTCATGGTATTTATCTCAATTTGAGAAAAAATTAGATCTAAGTTATAAAAACTATGAAATCAAAGCACTTAAGAAAATGATAAAGGAGGAGACTTGTTCTATAATTAAAGAACTTTGTTCTAGTTAAATTGGCTATGTGTTTCTATGATTTGGATCAGCCGAAGATACCACATGTACCATACTATCCTTCCTGAATAAAAAAAGAGATTTCACAAGAAGACCTAGACGTTCTTGGATATGATGGTACTAACACCACTACTAGCTGGAAAAATGGCATAATTCGTCAAATTTAAGCCTATCTTGGGTATTCATTGCAATGGGCCATCTGTTTGCTTCATCACATCGAGTTACCATTCTGTCACCTGTTTAATCACCTGTGTGGCGAGTTCTGGATTGTTTTGATAATACTGAAAATGATTCATCATTTTGGATAGTTCATTGCAAGTGAATAATTTACACAGCGCTTATGATGTGTTGAGGTTAGCCAGTAAATAAATCAAATTATATTGATCCAAAATGTAACCCTTTTTATTTAAAAAAAAAATTGAAAAATAGTAAATTCATTTAAAACAAAAATATAATTTAAAGTACCTTACCCTTGACCCTAATTTTTTGCACATTAGTTTATCGATGCTTTTTTGACAATAAAAGTAAAAAAAAAATATTTAAAAATATTTTATGTAAATTATTTTTAATGAAAAATGCTACATTTTACTATTACACAGTGAAATTGAACAAAAAATAATAAACAACACGAACTTTGTAGACATTGAAATCCATTTCCTATTAAATCTTTTATGTCCCTAATGTTTTGTGCATGTTCAAATTAGATGAAATGAGTAAGTTTTACCACTCTGGTTTGTCGTCCTTTGGCAGCGTAATTATCTCTCATTCTTCTCGTCATAGTTGAAACTAATTGTTGGCCCTCAAAAATAGGAATTTTTTGCTATTCTTTAAGAATTCTTTTCAACTGCTGATTGTCACGTGGTTTCTTTTTTCGAACTTTCCTCTTTAAGTACCGCCACAAGTCCTTGATAGGATTGATGTCTGGTGAATTCAGAACCCAATCTAGCATAGGAATACACATTTTACTGAAGCCAGGCTTTTGTTGTCCTAGCTGTATGCAGTTTGGCTATGTCTTGTTGAAAAAGAAAATCCGATTGAAGGCCAAGTTGTTGAATTGAAAGCTACAACTGCAACTTCTGCAAAATGTTCTGATAACGTTGTGCATTGATAGTTCTATCATTTGGTCAACACCAGAATAACCAAATCATTTCAAAATTTTAACACATAACAGAAGCTTGCACTCTTGTTTGATACATTTTGGGTTTAAAGCTTCATTTGGTATCCGTACGACCCAACAACCGATATTTCCATACAAAACTGGAAAAAGGGATTCATCTGATCATATAACACTTTGCCATCACTAATCTGTCCATTTTAAGTGGCCCACATAAAATGTTTCCTTTTTTGAACAGGAGTTACCTCAGATTGTTTTTGTAAGATTTGAAGTCCATTTTATGCAATCTTTTTGTAGCCATTTTATGACTGGTCACCTTATGCTACCTTGCCATAAGGAAGCGGCTTCTGTTCATTACCATTTGAAACAACATTCAATCTTCTCGGGTCGTTGTTGTTGATGGGCGACCGATACTGTTTCTTGGCTGTATATCTCCAGTTGTAATGAAAGTTTTCAAAGAATAATGCACTGTTGATTCAGGAATAATCAGCTCCACCATCAATCTTTCACCACCCATTTTCTTCTTATTAATTGATTTGAAACCGCTCTTTTAAACAACAAATGCCATCAGTCCCAGATGCAATAATTTGCATAGTTGGAAACAACCAGCCAATCACAATTGTTGAAACTTTAAATGTACATGTGCAAAACAATAGGACTTTCTATTTTTAAGAGGAAAAATGTTTTACATACCCAAATCTATGTATGCGACTTCTTTTATTTTTTTTATTCAATGCAATTCATTTTAGATGACTGACCATTCAAGAATTTGATTGTTTATTTAGACAAAATTAAGATTGAGTTTTCTTTTTTTGAAAAACTTCACTTTTAAAATGGTGCACAAAGAATTAGGGCCATGGGTAAAGTATATGTCATTAGAAAATGTTATCAGATTTCAAAAGTCTATTTTTATCTTTTTTTATCAATGCAACTTTTACATGATATAACATTTGGATATATTACTGGAGTTATTTTTCTTTTTAATACAAAAAAAACCTTTAAATTTGTCAATTTTTGTAAATTTTCTGATGTATGTGCAATCAAATGTTATCCAAATTCAAAAATCTTTTTATCTTTTTAATCCATACTATAGGCAACTTATCCATGCTATAGTGAATTGGAAATAGATATTTAAATTTTTTCACAACACCTTAGTGTACATATATGCCTACATGCAAATATTATTGTACATGCATATATACTGCAGGGGAATATGAAAATTTTCCTATTTTTGAATATTTTCTATCTTTCCAATATCAGCTTTGGTGTAACATGATGATGTCACATTACAAATGTTGTTCATTCTTTCTGGTTTTTTAGCTCACAGGCTATCAAAGCCTGAGAGCTTATGTGCCCGCCGGTTCTGTATGTATGTATGTATGTATGTATGTATGTATGTATGTATGTACGTACGTATGTACGTACGTAACGCGATAACTCTTCATAGAAATATCCGATTTCCTTCAAATTTTGTTTATAGGTTGACTGTGTTAAGGCGCTTCCCTGATTAGTTTTCGGGATTGATTGGTTAAATATAAAGGGGGGAACAGGGGGGGCTAATCCCCCCCCTAATTTATATAAATAGGGTTTTAATACAGAATTATTCCGTTTTCCTTCAAATTTTGTTTATAGGTTGACTGTGTTAAGGCGCTTCCCTGATTAGTTTTCGGGATTGATTGGTTAAATATAAAGGGGGGAACAGGGGGGGCTAATCCCCCCTAATTTATATAAATGGTGTTTTAATACAGAATTATTCCGTTTTCCTTCAAATTTTGTTTATAGGTTCACTGCGTTAAGGCGCTTCCCTGATTAGTTTTTGGGATTGATTGGTTAAGTATAAAGGGGGGGGGGGGGGCTAGTCCCCCCCTTAATTTCTATAAATGGGTTTTCCCTGCAGAATTATTCCTTTTTCCTTCAAATTTTGTTTATAGGTTCACTGTGTTAAGGCGCTTCCTTGATTAGTTTTCTGGATTGATTAATTGAGTATAAAGGGGGGGGGGAATGGGGGGCTAATCCCCCCTTAATTTATATAAATGGGTTTTTCATGCAGAATTATCTCATTTGCTTCAAAATTTGTTTATAGGTTCATTGGGTTAAGACGCTTCCCTGATTAGTTTTCGGGATTGACTGATTAAGTATAAAAGGGGGCAACGGGGGGCTAATCCCCCCTTAATTTATATAAATGGGTTTTTCATGCAGAATTATCTCATTTGCTTCAAAATTTGTTTATATGTTCATTGGGTTAAGAGGCTTCCCTGATTAGTTTTCGGGATTGAATGGTTAAGTATAAAGGGGGGGAACGGGGGGTGCTAACTCCCCCCCCCCCCCTTAATTTATATAAATGGGTTTTTCATGCAGAATTATCCCATTTGCTTCAAAATTTGTTTATAGGTTCATTGGGTTAAGACGCTTCCCTGATTCGTTTTCGGGATTGATTGGTTAAGTATAAAGGGGGGGACGGGGGCCAATCCCCCTTAATTTATATAAATGGGTTTTTCAAGCAGAATTATCCGATTTTCTTCAAATTTTGTATATAGGTTCATTGTGATAATGCGCTTCTCTGAATAGTTTTGGGGGTTCATTGGTTAAGTATAAAGGGGGAAGGGGGGGGCTAATCTCCCTTAATTTAGATAAATGGGTTTTTCATGCAGCATTATCCGATTTTCTTCAAATTTTGTATATATATATTCATTGTAATAAGAGGCTTCCCTGATTAGTTTAAGGGGTTCATTAGTTAACTATGAGGGGGTACGGGGGATAACCCCCCTTAATATATTGTCGATTTCTTTATTTTTCAAGGGGCTTAATTCAAATTTTTGAAATACGAGTGTAATATACAATTAGTGTGAATAGCCTGTGAGCTCAATGCTCTCAGTTTAACTGGGCAATTTTCTTTTTATTTAGTCTTTTATTATAATAGATTATATAACACTGAGTACTGCGATGAGCCATTTAGATGCTCTTAGTCAATTCAAGTCTCAAGGTTCTCTTTCCCATCTCTGACTTTCAAAACCTGATTTTAATTTGTGATTATTTTAATTTAATATTTACGTTTAGAGTTCTCAAGTAACTTGCATTAGGATATTAGAGAATGATTAACAGTGCATCAATTTGTGAGTAATTTTGAATGGGCTATTTCAGTAATATATATTTTAAAAAATTACAAGAGAAGTACTTGATATATAAAAGGCTATAAAAATTACGCATTGTTATCGAATGATATATTTGTCTCGAAAAACATAACTTGAGCTGGAAATAAGACGTGCGAATTTCACATACTGTGGGATGCTTTGCAGGATTCATAGGTATAGTTGCTTACTCTGCCTATTTGCTAATCTATTACTGATAAAAAAATTTCGTGCATGTATTATGCATAGATTCTGGGATACAGAATTTTCAAAAACCTTCAATAACTCATTACTTAGTGATCAATTGCAGTATCTGTCATTAAGCATTTATACTATTTCTGATACCCTTTGAAACTTGAAATAGGTATATGTAAAATATTTTGTCTGTTTTAAAGGGGAAAATCCAGTATCAAACAAATATTTATAGTTATTTTTGATTCAAGCCACTTTGACTCTCACATAATTCAGTAAATAATTGAAATTTCAAACTAAAATTTTGTTGATATAACAAGATTTTTATTATTTATTATATAGCATTCAAAATTACATGCTTTCATCTTTTATAAGATTTATTATCTTTCATAAAATTTAGCTGACCCTCTTTGACAGATCAGTTGCATGAACTGGAGTTATATATGTGTTAATTGCAGAACTTTGTTGCATTTGTAAAAAAATATGTTAGAAAATTATCATTAATATGTTTTTTATAATGTATATATTTTTAGACATATGGCTATCCTGTAAATCAACTATTTGAATTGCTGTATGAAATTAGGGACCAATATAATGAAATACTTATGAGGAAGTGGAACAAAATATTCAGAAAAATTTTTGATTCTGATAATTATCACCCAATTGAAGTGGAGGATCAAGAAGCTTATGATAGAATTATTAGTAGGTTTCCTTATCATGATGAAGAACTTATGTTGGTAAGAAATATTTTTCTGTTAAAAAAAATTTTCCTGAAAAAGTGTCAATATATTTTGCTACTAAAAATTTCTTGATATTTAAAATTTTTATTCCTAATAATTACTGAATTTATAAAAATGTATGGCTAGCCAACCTCAAAATTAATCCTCAGCTGTTAGGAAACTATTATTTAGTAAATAAGTAAGCATAATTGAAGGAAATTATCTTAACATTTATTTAGTGATTGAGTGTAGGGGGAGGAGAGGATATTAATATAATTGACATGTACAGTAAAATTATCATAATAATCATGTTACAAAATTGTTTCATTTAATATAATACTTTCTTTATAGCATCTTTATTTACTGTAGCAAGAATGTTCAATCTATATAATTAAAACACAAGCCGTCATCTGCCCTGAGATTTTTATTGAATCAGTTTTAATAATTTTTTTTTTTTTTTTTTTTTTTTTTTTAAACTGAAAGCTGTTCATTTGTACATGAGCCCACACTAGCTATTTAAAAAAATATTCCTGTTTTCATATTTTACTAGTGGAACTGTCAAAACTTGACAGAAAAAAAAAATTACTATAACGATATCAGTAAAATAAGATTCTTTATTTAAGAAGGGGAGAGTAAGAAACAGTGTTTCAAAAATTTTATTTAAAAAGTTTTTTCTCCCAGGGAAATACAGTACTATTTTTGATGCAAACTCTAAACAAACAATCAATAAACAACTGGTGTGATGCAAATCAGTTTGACATTACCACCATATTCACTACTACAAGAAAGAAAATTCCATGAACCTATGAAGTATCATACAAATAGTATATTCCTAGGTCCATATCATATTCAGAAAATAAAAAAACATAATAAAGCACACATCTCTCCTCCTGTCATAATGCAACCGAGTGAGCTCCTATGTGCATTGCATTTGCCCAAAAGCACCGTTGAAATTCGACATTAAAAAAAAAGTTAAAAAATGTCCTTCTTTAATCATTGTTCGTTTCAAATCCATATCTTCTAAACTGCATTCATTGTTTTAAGCTAATGAATTTTTATGTAAAGATGGAGAAATTTTTTTACAATAATAATATACAATCTGCAGATGAGGCAGATTTTTAATTTATTTAAGTGTAATTTATTTGTATGATTTCTGCGGTCCCTTTTCATAATCAGGAGAATTATTCCTTTTTCACAATTGGGGATCTTTACCCACTTATACAGTGAAATACCCAGTGGATCTTTTAAAAAATAATAAAAACAATTCCTAGTATATTCTGATGTAACGCATACATAACGAATTCAACATATCAGTTTTATGTTCAACATAAACTGAAAATTGTTTTTTTTTTTGTTGACAGATTTCAGTTTAGCGCCAAAATGCTCCATCTTATGGATAATCTTACCTTATGATTTATCATAGGTTTTTTTTTTTTCACTTTTTTATGTTAGTTAGGGAAATTAATTTCCAATTGTGGCAACTTGCCCAGTTGCTATTTTGCATTATTGAAGCAAACTGATGCCCATTGTGGAGATAGATTTGTAAAATATTTCATGTTTGAAAATTATTTAAAAAATTGTTAAATTAAGTAGCAGTTTTCAAATAAATTTCATTTGAAAGTTAACATTTTTCTAATTGATGAGTAAGAATTGAAATTGTACAGTATTTAATTTGAAGTGGGATTTTAGTAAGGTATGTGTTAACTGAATTTTTGAATGCTATGAGGTATGTATAAATGCTATAGATCATATACAGAACTATACAAAAAAATTCGTAAGCATTACGGTGCATCAGCGTAAATTGGTTAAAATGGGTTTTTAATCAAGTTATGCATTTTGAATGTGAAATATATTTAGTATACCAAGAAAGGTTTGTAAAATATAAATAAAATCATATACAGGGCCACGCAAAGAACTAAATACATGGTTGCCTATGTATGATAATTTCTGGAAGTGTGATTTCAGCGTGTATTTGCCTGAATTAAACTTATAGCTTAATATGTGGTGTGTATGAAAAGCTTAAGGTAATGTACAGGGCTGTACAAAATAATTCAAGTATGTTTTTGTCTATTGGTAGAAGATGAATTTCCAACTGTGTTATGTCTTTTATTACTAAACTAAATTGTAGCATACTATAGAGTATATAAATAGTATATAAATTATATACAGGGCTGCAGAAAAGAATCTGAGTACTTTTCCGGATGTGGACGGTAATTGCTGAATTCTGGTTTTCAAATGTGTTTTGTGTTTTTCTGAGATGTTTACTTAGATATCTTATTTACCTTATTAAACAGCGATGGTTTGTTTAAGTATTCTGTTAGTGTTGGAAAGTGTTTCATAATCTATGATTGGTGCATGATTTTTCTTTCTTGTTTTTTTTAACGTAAATTGAAAGTCATTTTTATTCGAATGGCTATTTTGGCTTTTTTTTCTGGAACAATATGATTTAAAATGAATGGGTTGTTCTCCCCCTCTTTGGCTGATTGTACATTTGTATTTGTTGTATTTTGTTGTAAAATCAATTTTTTACTTTTACTTTTCAGGCTCCATTTCCTAAAAAATTTCCCTTTTCTCAATTTGTTCCTGAAGTCTATGATCAAGTCAAAGAATTTATAAATGCTTGTTTAAAGTTCTCTCAAGACTTAAATTTAAGGTATAGTATAATCAAAACAAACTATTAGAATAACTGTTATCTTTAGTCTTTTTATAATTTATGATATTTTTTCTTCCTGCATTTTGAATTGGTATAGCTGTTCAAAGAAATTCAGCTATTGAATATTTGAATTTGTTGAACCTTTGACACATACTAACATAATATTAGTCTATAATCAATTTATTGCCTAAGCTTTTTTTCTCATTTTCAGCATGTCAATTAAGGATTGGAAATAGAAATATTGGTTACTTATTAAGTTTAAATATTTAAATGAAACTTTCATTATTCTGTTGTTGAAACTGCATTGTTCAGAGTTTTACAGCATTTGTGAATAATAAATATGAAGTAAATACCAAAAGGAAGGAAAATTAATCCTTTTTTTCTATAGAATTATGGGAAATGTCTACAGTTTCATCTCTTATATGAATTTATCTTTTATGTTAATATATATACACTGGGTAGAGTCCTGCACGAGTCGGGTTATACTTGCCTGAACCTACAAATTCTGTTTCAAGTCAACTCGAAAACAAAGAAAATTTATCCAGAATTTAATGCAGTTATCGAAAAAAGTCTGTAACCATAGACCAGTTTAATCTTTTAGGTAGAAAAATAAACATGTAAAAACTAATTTTTATTTAAATATATATTTACTTTCTAAACACATAATTTAAGGAAAGTATTGTAATATGATTTCTGTGTGTGTGAGTAGAACACAATAACTCTCAAACGATGCTTCTGATTGAGCTCTCATGTGGCGAATATGTTATAAATCACTATCACAAAAATTATAAATTTTCGTCATACAGTTATAGTTCTTATGACCTCTATCAAACTTCCTCTCTCTCTCTGGATATAACATTGTAGTGAACTAATAAATAAGTTTTGATCTGCAATGAGGTCTTGAGTAAATTATTTTAATACCTCTGAATCTTCTTTATATTTTACTTTAGTCTTCCAGGTCATGTTTCATGATATGTACCAAACAAGACTTTACACACGCACACACATATATATATATATATTATTTTTTTGCTTTCTGGATTTGTATACCAGTGTTCAGAAAGTCGAGTGGAATCATTTCAGAGTTCAGTTTTCTTTCAGATTTTTTTCAGCTGAAACAATATTCTGGACTTTCTTTTCAAAAATCGAGTTAACCCAACTGAAAGAATCAAAACTCAACCCAAAACAATTAGTCAACCTGACCCGAATTCGACCTGCAATAAAAAAAATTACTGCCCACCTGAGTTTGGTCAGGTCAGTTGCAGGTAAAGTTGAGTTGCTCGAATAATGCAGGACTAAAATATTGATATATTTCTTTTTAAATGCTAAAGGTGTAAATAACAACATAATATAAATTAAAATAACCTTTATTAGTTGTTTCTACGACAAACAACTAATGCAACAAAAATGTATAAAACAACTAATAAAAGTTATTTTAATTTATATTATGTTGTTAATTTACACCTTTAGCATTTAAAAAGAAATATATTATTACAAGGTGTTATAATTTATTATATTGTTAAAATATTGATGTATTCAAAACAGAAGTTATGGCAATTATCTCTTAAACCACTGGTGATAGAAACATATTTGCAATTTCAAAAATTATTTGTTTTAAAAGTTGCTGCATACATATTAAAATATCTTAAATTTTTATGTGGTCCCGATAAGTTATATTTAAAAAAAAAAAATTCTGTATGCTTAGGTAAGTAAAACTGTAAAAATTAAATTCATCTGCAGCCAAACGTGAATTATGATACTTTGCATCTTCTGAAATTTCAGAGCTTTCTGTCATTAAAAAATCATCTATCTGGTTTTAGCATTGTCAAGGGGCACACCCATTGTCATGCGTGTGCCTCTTGATAATTCCTGCTAAAATACTTTAAAATCTCACTATTTGACGTAGCTCGGCATTGCCCGGGGCGTGATAAAACCTTAAATGAACCCCAAATGAAAAATACTGATAATTAGTGGTAAAAGTGCCCGTAAGAAAACATTTAAAAAAAAAAAGTTTTTGTTGTACAAACCATTTTAAAGTTTTAATGGTTATAAATATAAAGGTTTTACAGCCTGTGAAAAATTATGTCAGAAATATTGTTATCCCCTTTTTCATGATACAACTCCTTTTTCAAATTCTACAGAAAGGGAGAACTCCCCCTGGCTTCTCCCATTTACCTTTTCATTCCTGCCTTAAAAAAAAAGTGAAAGCACCTCCCTCCCTTTCCTTTTTGTTCACCCCTCTCTCAAACAAAGCAGGTGGAAGAATGGATGCTCCTTCCAGGAAGGGGAAATAATAATAGAATTAAGAAGAATGTAGACGGAGTATTTCCTAGAGGTAAGGTTGTGAACAATGCAGGCCAATAGGCGAGCTATTCTTACTCCAGCCCTCTTGATTCTTCTTAATTCTATATCCTTCTTTATTCACGGTTCAAAAAAAGTTGAGGCATGTACAGTGAGGTCGAATTTGCACTGAAATATTAAGACTTTTGCTTCTTGCTTTAATATATGATTTGTACATATATATGGAAACTAAGCTCAGCTGAAAATTACTGTAGCTTTTTCTAAACAAAGTGATTTTGAGGATTTTTTCTATATTGTTTTATTTCAATTCACTCAATACATTAACAGTTTTTATATTTTTGTAAAGATAAGATTATTTTACAAAACATAGAATAGATAGATATAAGTCATCAGCATTTTCCTATTAAGCATAAAGGAGTTCTTTTAAAGGTAAAACTAGTATCAGGCCATCACAAAACTTTCTTCGACAATCTAGGGTAAATGTACCAATAGTCGGCCACTTAACTGTTTTTTTGTATATAAATCTTAACGTAGAATTTTTAAAAAACGACACAATATTTTTAACAGTGAAATGTGTTAAAACATACGTTTCTTATTATGTTTCAGCAATTATTTTTAAAAAACACGGTAATAGTTTTTTTTTAGACAAAGTTAAGTTAAAAAAGGGCAAGTTCTCCAATAGTCGGCCACTTTAACTCTAATGTTCGGCCATCACTGCACCAATAGTCGGCCACTTCAGAATTTTGTTTTACCTGAAAAACGACTCTAACAAATTTGACTAAATTTTGCATTCTACCATTTTCAGTTATAAGAAGATGATTGAGCTATCTCACATGTTCGAGAATATTAAATTAGTTGGTCATTTAGGGTCACTGCGGGTAAAGCTAATTTTATTTTATCTGCTAAATGGCTTTAACGATTTTGACTAAGTTTTGTATCCTACATTTTTGGGATACAATAAGAGTATTGGGCTGGGTCACATGTTTGAAAAAATTCGATTAGTGGGTCATTTTAGGGTCAGTGCGGGTCAAGCTAATTTTAGCTAAAAAACGGCTGAAACGATTTTGACTACATTTTGTATCCTACCGATTTGGTGTACGAAAAGACTATTGGTCTGGGTCACACGTTAAGGGTCACATGTTAAGGTCCAAGGTAATTTTATCTTATCTAATAAATGTCTTTAACGATTTTGACTAAGTTTTGTGCCCTACCTTTTTGGGATACAAGAAGACCATTTGGCTGAGTCACATGTTCGAGAAAATTATATTAGTGGGTCATTTGGGGGTCGATATATGGGTCAAACAAATTGCATTTAAAAACGGTTAAAGCGATTTTGACTAAATTTTGTATGCTACAGTCGACTGCAAAATAAAAATAAAAAAAATAATAAATAAACGCTGGTACCCCTTCTGGTCGCGCTCAAATTGAAGTTAGATTAAAGTGGATTTTGAATCTAATTATGCATTTTGAATCCCGTAGTGGAAAAGCGTAGGGAGGGGTGGTCCCAACTGCTGCATTCCCATCTAGTTGTTTTAACACTTTTCAACAGAATTGAAAAGCAAATAATAGGGCTACCAACTGCCGCATCTATTCGAGTTGCTTTTAACACTTTTCAACATAGTTGAAAAGCAAATATGCATACATTTGTGCAACAGCAAAGGGGCGGTCCCAACTGCCGCTTCACGCCATTCCGATCTAGTTGTTTTAACACTTTTATGCATTTTGAACATGAAATATATTTAGTATGTAGTTTATTAGTATACGAGTTCATTTTGAATCCCGCAGTGGAAAAGCGGCGGGAGGGGTGGTCCCAACTGTCGCATTCCAATCTAGTTGTTTTAACACTTTTCAACAGAATTGAAAAGCAAATAATGGCGGTACCAACTGCCGAGAAAAAGCTACTGTGTACGAGCATTTGCGACTTAAAAGTAACCCCGATATCGAATATCAGTTTTCTATCCCTATTAATTCTAAATAAATCATAATTTAGAATGATAAACAACAATTACTGATAATTTGAATTTTTTAAATTTCGAATTTTATAGAAACCATTCTTTGCGAGAGTTTAAATCTTAATAGAAACCCCCATGCAAAAATTGAAGTTTACAACAGTATCACAGAAATTGCAATTTTAGAAAATTTTTAGTTCCATTTTGAATTTTTTACAAACTGTTCAGGTATGATCAGACCACTTACGTATGTAAAAGGTTATCCATGTCTAATTTCAAGTTTCTATTCTAAAATTTATTAAAAAAAACCTAATTCAGAATATTTTCCTCTCATTTCAGCATTCTAAATTTCCAAATTTTTAGAAACCTTTCTTAGCCGGTCACTTATGTCTTAAAATTAACCACCATGCCAAATTTTAAGTTTCCAGCACCAAAACTATCACAGATTTTGAAACTTTAGAATGTTTGTTTGGTCCTATACCCTTTGAAATTTCGTTTTTTTTTCATAAACTATTTTGTACCAGCGTTTGCATATTAAAAATGACAGAATTGGCAAATTTAAAATTTTTATCCCTAGTAATTCCATATAAATCGTAATTTAGAATATTTTTAGAATGTTCACAGTTTTTTTTCATTTTCTAAAATTCCCCCCCTTTTTAAGTGCCTTGATCCAGAATTTACGTCTTAAAAGTAACAGACATGTTAAATTTTTAAGTTTATATTCCTAACAATTCTACATAAATTGAATTTAGAAATTTTTCCACTCATTTCACACTTTTAAATTTCAATTTTTTTAGAAAACAACAACCATGCCAAATTTCAAGTCACTAGCTCCTTCAATATCACAAAAAGGGCAAGTTTGGAATGTTTTTTGCTCATCTATCTACTTGCGAAAAGTGGCTCTGACGTAAAATATAGTGTATGTCGGAGCAGAGACTCCTTTCTTTACCACCTTTACTTTTGAAATTCTTTCGGTATTTCCAGTAGTTTCCCCTACAAACAAACAAACAAGCACGTAAAAAAAGATTTTTTAAAATATATTATTATAGATGTAGAGATAAAGTTATATCTACCAAACAATTAAAAATAAACTAAAAAAAGTACAATAAGTTATGTATTCAGTATTCAGCTCCTGGTGGCCGACTATTGGACATGTAAGCAAAATCAATACCCAATGGTCGGCCACATTAAAATTAATTAAAAGTAACAAATTTATTTACTTTTTATACTCAAAAACATTATTTTATTTACCCTGCTAATATTCTAGCCTTATAATTTTAGAAAAAAAATTAAAAATAAATTAATACTTGCCTTTTAAAAAAATTACCATCTGTTAACAAAAAAATAGGGAAAATGGCGATTTGACCTCTATCTTGAAAAAAAAATGGCTGATTACAAATTCATTAAAAATACCCACAATTCTTTGGTGATGGTTTATGACTTATGAAAGATGGCTGCATATAACCAAATTGTAATATTTCATTTAGAACCAAAAATAAGCTATGCGTAAGGCATTTTATCTCAAAGTGGCCGACTATTGGTACATTTACCCTACATTATTTTAATATATTAATCTAAATAGTGCTGTTAGATCCCAACAGTTATGAAGTATAGTACATAACTTTAAATATAAAATTTGGTGCCTTTTTAGCCAATAGATACTGAGTTGCAGCTATAATGTTCATTCAAAAAAAAATAGCCTCGCAGTCCCGCTTGTTGAGTAAACAAGACCAAAATTGAATCAATATAATAATTTTTAATAAACATCTTGCATATTAAATTTCTTGAAATTCCATTCCACAGATGCCAAGATAAACTATTACTGAAATCGTAAACACAACACAGCATACCAACACAACCTATTACGCCGTATACATCAAAACCTAATCAGCATCAATTTATGTTAAGGTGTAATAGAATATGAAGTTAGATGAAATTCTGTACAATAGTTCTTGAGAATAGAGCACCTACAAAATTTGTGTTCCATACTGACATTTTCCAAAAAATAATCAAATCTTGTTCAGAACATTCCAAAATGCATAAATCCATCAAAAAATCAAAGTCTAAAATTTTCGTGATTCCAATTATTTTCTCTTATGTATATAGAAGAAAGTAAAAAACATAAAATACTGGAAAGTTGTTATATCTATTTAATCATGTTATAATGAGACATTTTCCAAACATCTTAAAAAATTCTTTCATTTCATCCATTGTTATTAATATTATCTAAAATAATTGTATTCATTAGATTTCAGTAAATGATATATTAGATAAATTCAATAAATTATTATTTTTTTAAACCTAAGTGTTTTTAAAAAAAAAAAAAAAAAAAACTCAAATGGTTAAATCCATATTATGCCCAAACAAATTTTCTGCAATAAAACAGATGATTCCTTACACAACAAAGATAATGATTCCATTTTGTTTTTAAATATTTGGCAAGACATTAAATACAGTATATTTCAAGCATATGGTTGTTTGCTGTATTCTAAGCAAAAACATAAGCCCAACTTCATGCCAATGGATATAAATCATAGCATAAGAGGAAGGTAAAGGAAAAACAATCTGGTGTCTGTCTGATCTCTGAAGCCTTCAGAGATTGCTTCAATTCATTCATCGTAACGATTCTTCAAGATCGTATATGAATAACAATTGGTTGACTGGAGTCATTTTGGAACAATTGACACAATAGAAAACAATCGAGAATCGATAAAAACATCTCGGCATCTCCCAACACTAATTTAAATTACAAAATTAAGTTTAATAATTTTTGTTTATTTTTACATTAAATTTATAATGCCAGTTTGAATAATAATTATATATATTTTTTTTTTAGCCAAACAGAAGTACAAGACATGGTTCGGAAATCAACGAATTTACTACTTACAATAACTTTGAGTGGCTGTCTGTCAAATCTAATTAAGAATTCTAATTTAGGTCTCCTACAGGTAACATTTGAAATTTATTTTTAATATTTTCAGAATTATTTTGTTGAGATATATTTAATACAAAATTCTAATTTAAAATTATTTAAATGTTTACTAAATTGACCTACACTTTTTCTATTTGATGATGTAAAAATTGAAATTATGCGATGCTTAGAAATGATGGATGAGTGATAAGAACACACTTCTGATGACAGAAGAATTTGCAGTGAAAGAAATAGAACTTTGTCTCTAAAAAATTAGATTTTTTAGGAAAAGGATAGGGACAATTTTTTAGGAAAAATCTAATTTTTTAGACCTATCTTTTTTAAGAGATATCTGTAAACTGGCATTATTTAGATTTAGAGAAAGTAACTGAAACAATTTTGGAAGCAATAAAATGAATGGTGACACGTCAGGTCTTGACATTAGTGATGAAGGTAAGAAGGAGGAAAAGAACAAAGAAATTGAATTCATGCAAATTCATCTAATTATTATACTTCAAGGTGATTAGTGCTAATCAGCTTTTGAGGAAATCAAAATTGAGTTATTCGATTTATGACAAAAACTCATGTCCCCAACACTTCTCCACCTAGCAACCATGTGCAAACACAAAAGATCGCACTTAATACAGAGTCTACTCAATTCTAAAAAAAGTGTCCCAACAGTTATCTAAAATAATAGACAAATAAAAAATGCATTGAGATTCAAAATCAAATTTTATTATTATTAGGAAAAAAAACTAAATTTGTGTACATGAAATGCAACTTGTATATCTGCTTTAACTACCAAAAATAATTGCTTTGCAGAAGCACATTCATAAAGTACTGAATTTTAAGTTCATCTGTTTATTTTTTGCGTGTAATTTTTTAGAACTATTGTTATTATTTAGTGTCTAATTAAATTTTTTATCATTAATTTGTGTCTAATTAAATTTGGTGTCGTTATTTTGCATCTAATTCAATTTTGTGTCATTTTTTTTTTCCAGTATTAAGAATTTTCCATTCACATTCATGTAATTTAGATTTAGGTAGTCCAAACCCTCTCCTGGTGCAACATTACATCAGAATTTTAATATTTTAATTAATTTCTGAAATATTAATTAAAATGCACAAAGAACTCTCATTAAAAATACGCTTTTTTTCATCAGTTGGTTGGTTGTGTAGAATATCTTCTCAGAACACATTAAATAAATCAGAATAACGATGCATAGATAAGGACTTATAACGAAACAGTGCCAACATTGATTGCAGTTACCTGCATATAGCCAAGCTAATACAGTGCCATCTACTCACGGCAAATTACATAAACGCCACCTGTTTAAGACATTTACAGGCACGTTTTTCTTCATTATAATTATCTGGGTTTAAGGTTTTTTTAAAACAGGACATATATTATTATGATAGAGACTACTATTACAGAAAACTATTTAACAGATTATTTGTTATATATTTGCGGGAATGGCGAGGGGTAGGGGTCTAATTACATTTAACAATTTTAACCCGTAGCATTTAATTGTTGTTTTATATACAGAATACCGCTATTTTAAATCTCAGTTTCTCAGTAATAATGTTCCGAACTTCTCCATTTAGTTTCATTTTTACTAAATTATCGTAAAACTCAGCATTCATTGCTTCAAGGTGTATTTCTAAAAAGCAAATACCAGTATTTTCGAATAATAGCCTAAGCCAAATTTCAAAATAAGTTCCTAGCTTAACCAAATGAATTCGGCCCCTCCCCCCGTCCGGAGCCCTCCTTCAAAGTTTTCTCTAACTATTTCCCGTTTCCATATCTCAGCAACTATCTTTCCGATTTCAATACAAGTGATTCCAAACATTATAATTAACTTAATAGTTACCCTTTATAACATTAAAGTAAATTTATGAGTAGCGGTTACCACTATTTCTGAATAATAGTTTAAGCCAAATTTGTAATTAAGTTTCTAGCTTAACCAAACAAACGAATTTTTAAAGATGCATCGTAGTCCTCTTAATTAGTCATTTTCTGAAGGACACTTGAACATCCCCTTCACCTGGCACCTCACTCATGATTATTTTCTCTAACTGTGCCTTATTTCAATAACTCGGCTTATAATGTTCCCATCTTTTCGAAACCAGCTCGATTTTGTCGCACGGCTACTATACAGTACCGTAGACAACGTTAACCTGTCTCAGAGGTTCTTTCCGAAAGAGGTTGCTCCCCTGGCGGTGGAAGGGGAAATAAAAGATTTTCCGGAGCGTGCGAGCGTGCCCAGTATACAGTGTCGAAGCCATCGGAAACCTTTGCCAGAGTTTCGTTTTTTAAAAGATTTCAGTTTATTACACGGGCTCGGGCAATGCCGGGCGGGTCAGATAGTAAATAAATATATATATATACACATACATTTTTTTAATTAATGAACATATTTATTGATATCTAGTCTCAAAAGGAGCAATATTACCCAGTTATAGTCACGTATAATGTGTGTATAAGATGTATATATGGCATATAAGACATAAATAATATGTATATAATGACATATATGGCACACATATGAGCATTAGAAGTACTGTAGAACCCTGATTATCCAAAAATCGGCTTAACCGAAACACCTTATTTTTTTTTATACAAGCATACTGTTTATGAAAAAATAAAGTACTTACTTATATAGACATTGCGTAAATGCAGGCATTTTATTGCGTAGACACATACAACACTTCATTTCTTTACAAAATAAGTTGCGTTTGTTTTTTCACTTTGCATTGCTTCAATGTTGCCTTATCACGCTACCTTTTAAACAACAACACATCTGATGGGTTGTTGCATCTTTTTGCCAGTTCAATATATAAGTGTCATTATCAACTCTTTTCAATCCATTGAAATCTTCATGCTTATAAAACCCCATTTGCGCTTTAACCTTTTGATAAAGGGTTTGGACTGGCGACTATTTTTATATTCACTCGTACCACAATTTACAAAAGAATTTCTTTGTGCTAGATTTCTCTTGAAACTATCTTGGTTTAAGTGTATGGCAGGTATTGGTATTGAAAAAAGGGCGATAATAGAATAAAGAAATAGTCTCTGGAACGACATATGTCTCAACCCTGTATTCAAAAGTTTAAAGTATTACTCATCATAAATAAAGTTTGGAGTAAATTAAAGCTCTAGCTGCATCTACACGCACAAACACGTTACCTAACTGTGCGGGAGTGAGTAGTGCCATCCATAGAATACATATAGGAAGCCTCCCGTTTATCCGGTTAAAATGGAATGGAATCCCGGTTAACCGAAAATTCTTTGGTCCCATGCTTTTCAGATAATCAGGGTTTTACTGTATATATATATATATATAATGTGAGGCATATATAAGCTTTGCTATGATTTTGGTAAAATCATAACTGTAATCTTGGCATAATCAGAATATTGTGGAGGCTGCTGTAACACAAAAATACCATATCTTTTTCTGAATTAAATTTGGTGCATGATTTAAAATATGACGATACTTTCACCAGGGAAAGTTTCTCACATGGATTAATCTTTGTTTACATTAAAAAAAAAAAAAAAAAAAAAAAAAAAAATCTTTCATTTCATGTATTATATACAAATATGCATTTCTATTTATTTCAAGCATGAAAGTGTTTACAAATTTAGCTTCTATGGCCATATTTAAAAATATTCTCCATCCTAGGCTTAAATAAATATATAGTCTTGATTTAAAAAGTTTTTGGAATTTAATTGATAATTCATGTTTTATAAATGTAAATGCAACGTTGTCATGTAATATTTATGCATTAAAGAAAAGTTTAAATTTAATTAAAAAGTGATCAAAAAGGAAGCAAATTCATATAAGATATCAAATAATAAATAATGTTACAGATGAAATTAAATATTTCAAATAATTATAATAATCAAAATGATTAAAATCAACATTATTTACTTATCATAATGTTATTTTTTATAACAAAAACTTTTCTGCACTTATTAATGTTGATGCTCTTTGGATTATTAAATATTTGAAAATGCCAGTTTTATTTAAAAAATGTCTTTTAACCCAACAATTTTTTTTTAAAAATATATAATAATTGTTCATTTTCTTTCTTCTTAATCATGTCATTTTTCATATAAAACTCTCCTTGTATGTAACTGATACTCATGCTCAATAATCAGTATCGGTAAAAAATATTTACATTTTTTTTTTCAAATATGACATTATATTCATGCTCCTTATATTATTAGAAAATGTCCCTTTTATTTCAAATAGGATGCCATTTTTTGTTCTTGTTCATTTTCTTTTCATTTTAATTATGGCATAATTTTTGACAGAAAATCAAATATGACGCCGTATTAACCTGTTTCTTAATTCTTGAAAACTTTTATTTCATTTTTATTATTCACGTGCAAATGTCTCAAATAAAAAGTAATTGCCGCTGAAAAGTAATTATTCTAGGTTTCAAAGATTTGGCAATTATAATAAAAAAGGATTTAATTTTATTTGAAAAATGTCCGTTGGTTCTCTATAAAAATGAAATTTTGATTTGTTAAACAATAATATTTGAATAAAGTAAATAAAAAATAGCCTAAAGCTTTTTTGTAGTTATAATCTAAATATATGCAAAAATACAGTGACATTAAATCATCTGTTTTGATGCTGACTTCAGTCAAAATTCATGCACACTTTCACATTTATCATGACCCACCCAGCATTGCCTGGGCCCATGATAACAACCTTAAATATGCCTAAAATTAGTGTTGAATGATTTTATATATTTAAGCAAAAATCTTTCCGGATGATCCTAATGCTGGCAACCCATTCATATGGTTTTATATTTTAAAAATAAAAATAACCTTAGTATCAACTACTTATATATTTATATGTGATAAAAATTATGTGTCTGAAGACTGTGTAAAAAAATTGTGTTAAAATACTGATATATAGTTTCTTTCTGTCTAGAAAAACAGAGTGTATCGAGGAGCCAAGAAGTGACTTCCAGTCAATTATTTTTTTGAATGGGTTAATATTAATATTTCTTTTAACTGAAAGTGAAGCTAAATGTACCCTTGTTAAGGGTGTACGATTTGTTTTTTTCATGTTTTGGATTTCCAAACTGGATGCAGAATTTAAAAGTATGCATACAAAACAAAAGTCAGCAGAGGGAGTTTCAGAAAATTTTTTTTTTCTAAAGATTAACATTAATATTTTTTGTAAACCAAAGATGTCATTGTAAAGCTACATGTATGTTGTTTAAGCGTGTAAGATTTGATTTTTCATATTTGAATCAAAAAGAGCAGGTACAAAACATTAAACATTGCGGAAAAAGACAAAAATTGTGAGAGTGAGTTTCAGAAAATATTTTTTTTGAAAAAGTTAATATTCACATTTTTTAAAACCAAAGACGTCTTTTAAAAGCTGAAAGTATGCAAATTTATCGGGTGTCTTTCGTTTTTTCGTATTTGATCAAAAGTGCAGATGCAAATTTTTTTAACTTTGCAGAAAACTGCAAAAACACCAAAGCAGCTATCGGGATTTTTTTTTTTTTAAAGGGTTAATAGAGATTTTTTTAAAAACTGAAGATGTCTTTTTGAAGCTGAAAGTGCGATACTTTATTTGGTGTAATTGTTTATTTCTTTTTGTTTGGCAGATGCAAGCTTCGGAAGACAGGGGAAAACCGCCGCAAAAATCTAAGTTTTGAAAATAATTTTTTTGAAAGGGTTATTAATAACATATTTTTTAACAGATTGCATCATTAGAGAGCTTAAAGCACCCTCTAATAGATTGTCTGATTTGTTTTTTCTGTATTTCCAATCATTTAGCTGATGGGGGCTGCAAAAGATGTGAAATAATATGTGAAAAAAATAACTGTCCTGTGACTTTTGGATCTTCTGTGCTAACGATCTTCCACATCGGGTACCATGCACCATTTTAAGAAAAATGTTTTTTTTTATAAGTGTTCATTGTGGTTTTTAATTAATTTCTTGTTTAATTATCAAAAATGCAAAATCTGAGCCTCAGGTGCATTAGGACTTGCCTTGGACTATCCTCATCCAAATTTTCAGACCCCTATGCATGGTAGATTTTTGTTAACTATCGCCAACACACACACAAACAAACTCTCTTTTTTATTAGTATAGATTAGGATTATCTTTAACTGTAAACTCTAGTACCAATTCTTTTTTTAGTTTAAATACTTTTAAAAGTAAAGATTGATATTAGTTAAAAAAAATTTCTTGGTTAAATGAATGAATTTATTATGCATTTTTGTTTTTGAAAATTGTTTTTAAAAAAATGGCCTCTAACATATTTATTGCTCGTTTTATATTTTGTTAATGGATTATTCTTTAGTATAGTTAGTTTATCATTATTTTGTAATGAGCCTTATTTAATTGCTTAATGCGGAATATTTACCATCGAATATGTCTATTCTTGTGTCTCAAAGTTTTTTGAAAATTTGATAACTTTGACTAATTGCAGTGTTTTTATAATCATATTTGGTTCACATAACAAATTACATATCCTCAACTTAAAATGAAAATGCTCATTCAAAATGTTATTCTTTTGGATTCAATTTTGGATATTATTCAATTATATTTGTTATAATGTTCTTCTCCTCCTTCACCAATTGAGTATTGACAGAATAAAAAACAAACTTTTTTTAACAACTTTTCATATTATATTTGTAATTATTCATCTTAAATTATTAGGATCTTCATGAAAATTAATGGTAATACAATCATATTTGACTTATTTATACTTAACAAAAAATGCATGTTACTTAATGAATGTCAATCTTCTCTAATATCCAGTATTTTTTACATTTGCAGTTGATTCAAATTACTATTAATACTAATCATCTTGAAGACGCCAGTGTTTACCTTGAAGATTACATTTCTACTGTGACAGGGTTAGTCTTATTAGAATGCTTTCATTTGTTGTAAATGCTTCAACGTAAAAATTATAGATTCCTTAATTTAGTACTAAATTTTTATGATTACATTGCATTGAAAAAAAAAATGTTTCAAGGAAATTCAGTGCGTAAAATTTCAAAGGAATTTATAAACTTCTGACTTGGAAAAAATATTTTTATCAATCAGGGATGAAAATCCTTCCATTTTTGCACACACTTGCATTTTTGAAAGGTCCTTGATTTTCTGCATTATTTTTTTCTGTTAATAATTTTAAACATATGAAACCGTATTTAAAAAAATAAGTTCATTATTTAGACTGAAGAAATAATCGTAATTTGATCTGGCATCAAAACTAATTTGCATGCAATATTTTCTAATTACTGCATATCAATTCATAAAAAAATGTCATCATCATCGTTATTTAATTTGAGAAAGTTTTTTTTTTGTTTGCGTGGCACCTATTAATATAAAAAACTTTTCTCTTGAATATATGAGGAAGTTTTATGCTTAGAATTCAACAACCTTATGTATTTGCAAAATTGTATAATGAAAAAATAATATATATAATTGTTAATTTACTAATAGGTTAAATGTGTAAATATTGTTAAAAATGGTTTTGTGTTTATTTGAAGTGAAATATGTATTTATTCTATATAATTTCAATAATTAGTGGCAAGACTAATTCCTTGCCAATTGTGTGTGGTTTTCCTGCTTTTGTGATTAACAATGAAATATATGAGTCGTCGTCTGCCTTCATCTTGTTTAGAAGACGACTCAAAAAGGTTTGATACAGTTCGCCATTTTAAATATTTCTTTGCCAGTCTTTAAAATGGGATAAATCTTTGTTCTTTTTATCAGCATGCATTTTATTAAAATGCTCTTGTAGCCTAGAAGGCTTCATGGCCTCATTTGAAAAAAGTTTTTGGCAAATTAAGCACCTAGGTAATGATTGGTTTGTAGGAGTGTGCGTAAATCCATATTTGAAATATTCAATACTATACTGCCGGCATTTCTTCTTAGAATCAAACATTTTGAAATACAAAATTTGCCATAATTTAAGTTTAAAAAAATGAACTTTTCAACAGATTTATAGATATAAAAATAATGGGTATAATGATTTCTATCATTTTCACTCAAAATAAACTAATTTCTTGAGCAGATACAAACCACAGGTTCATTTTAAAATCCTGTTCAGGAGTGTGTCGCCTCTGACATTTTTTTTAAATGCAGGTTGTTAAAAAAAAGGAATTCAGTTTCTAACTTTTAATTAGCCTAAAGTAGCAAATTTTGATCTCTGCAATTTTTGAATTTGTAATGTGACTTTTTGCATTCCACAGCGATTTTTTGACATTCATGAGAGATTTGCAGTTACAATGTTTTAGCCCGCTGTACTAAAATTTTGTCCTTTGCAAGTTTTAACAGTTAATGGTGTTCTATGGTGATTTTTTGACATTCGTAAAATAAATTTAATTTGGGGTTTCCAGCTCTAGGTTTGTTTGTATAGATTTTCATTTAAAATTATATTTAAGGTTTTTATCATGGGCCCGGGTAATGCCTTGTAGGGGGGGGGGGGGCAGCTAGTTTTATTATATTAATTTCCTAAATGGGTAGGTACACCATAGCTGTCACCCTTGACTGTCTTAACGCCTCCTCCCAATTGCCTCTGGACCTACTACTGCCCCCCTTGAAGGCTTCAGTGCCCACTGGAGGGCAGTACTGCCCCCATTGGGAACCTATGTCTATAAATCAAAACATTTTCATTAAACATCTAAGAATTGTTTCCAATTTATACATGCGAAATATAAAAGCTGCTGTTGGTAATTTAAAATAATGCTATTAGCAATTGGTAAATACAAATCTCTATTACTAAGTTATTACAAGTATTTTTCTTTCAAATAGGAAGAAAAATCCACATTTATTTTCCATTAATATTTTCCATTCCTTTGATTAAATTGAAATAAGTTTTATTGTACTCATGCGTGCTTAAATTTTTTGCTCAATGTGGTCTAACCCGGTTATCTACAAAAATCTTCTACTTGGGAAAATGACGCTCACACTAAACTTTAGTGACATATGTACTTTAATTGTACTTTTTAATTACATTTTTTAAATATAATTTCCAAACAGTTTGAAATTTATTCTCGGTATTCATTTATTCGTTTATTCATTTTGATTTATTCATTCGTTTCATTTATTCATTCATTATTCATTTATTTCATTTTGGTTTATTCATTTTGATTTTTTCATTTTTGTTTATTCATTTTGAATAATGTAGTGTAGCGAGCAGCGCAATACAAAAAATCCGTAGTTTGTAGCGAGAAGCGTCGCTTACTTTTAACGCTACTTCAGGGGTGGAAAATGTGCCATTCTGCAAGTCACGTTGCCTAAATTTGCTTTTTTTGTGCAAAATTTATTTTTGCTCAACAATTTGCAAATCTCAGCTGCAGCGTATAACAACGTATCACAAAAGTGATAGATTTTCTCCATTGACATTTGCTGCAAAATCAAGTATTAATCCACCAAATGAATTAATTTTCTTTCTGGCAACACTTGTCTATTTACTCATTATTAAGTCTTCATGTTTTAATGCTGGTTTCTTAATATTCGGAATTTCTTGATTTACAGATTTATTTATTATTTGCATCTGGAGTTGTTTTTTCTGTAATTTTCTAGATTATAATCTCTCTTAATTTTGCTATGAAATTTAATATGTATAAATTAACATTTTGGAGACGAACACAAAACATTTTCTTTCACAAAACATTCTTGTTATCTTTTTTAATGCCCTCGATTATGTTGCATTTATTTAATTATATCCTTCCTGGCAGATGCGAAATAATGAGGGGTTGCTTTGTTATTTAATTCATGTCTTCAATTTCTAGTGTAAATCGAACCCTTTGACAAAATCTGAAAGTAGCGAAGTAGTGACTGCTTTTGAAAAGTAGTTTGTAGTCACTACTTTTTAAAACAAGTAGTTGTAGTAAAACTACATTTTTGACAAAGTAGTTGTAGTTCGCTATAATAAAAAAGTAGTTTTTACGACCCCTGCCGAAAAAGTAATATTGTGCTGTGTTATTAGTCTTCGCTTTGTTCAGACAACAAGGATAAGACAATGTGGCACAGTCATATACCTAACAATGAGGATAAAAGAGCGAGCAGCGCTGGAGTTGTGGCTTTTTGGTCTTCAGAAAAAAGGTTGTGGACAAAGAGTGAAAAATGGAATGGGGATATCCATGATCAATTTATACCTAGGCAGATCAGGAACGCTGAGGTCTCATGTGAATTAGAGAAAAAATTTATCGAGTAATTCATAATCACCTGGTCAGCTTCAATATCACCTGGAAAACCTAAATATAATCTACTTCTTCAGGTTGTGAGATAAATTCTCATATTGTTTAATTTTTGTTTCCTGTTTCTCAGCATTTTTAAAAAGTACACTGTCATTTTATTTTTTATTTTGCCTTATAGGCAATTGCGTCGCTCTTTTCCCCGGTACCCATCTCAGTGCGCTTGCTGTATCTTCTTCCAGTGCTTGTTTATATCGAAGTATTTTTTGTCTTTGTCAATGTGTGCACGTCTCTTTCTCCTGGCATGTGAATTTTTGGCATTCACTACTCATGCTCAGTCAGTGTCATTGTTATGGATGGGACTCCTCAGTGATGTAGATTTTGACTTTGGACAATCTGTGTGGACTCTCTCTGGGTAGAGGTGTGTTGTGTGACTTCATAGATTATCATTTTCTGTTTTGCTTTAGAATACAAATAAGTCTGTTCTTTTAAAATTTGTTGTTTATCGAATTTGGACAAATAATTTTAAATATTTTGTTTAATCACTTTTGTTTTCCCCTTTAGAACTTATTTATATACTGTGAATTTAAAATTTTGGCAGTTGTGATCTGATGTGAGATTGATCTCGGTACATTTTTATTTGTAATGTTGTCAACTTGCCATTTTTAGTAGGATTTTTAGAAATATTTAATTCTTCAAAAGAAGCATATTTGATTTAGTGATGGTGACTTAAAATGCATTAAATAATTAAAATTATATGATGGCCAAATCAGAACAATCTCTCTTCCTATTCCCAAGATACATTAAAGAGAACTTTATTTTGACTTTCATGTGTTATCACTGTGTGTACTCAATATCTTATTCCTAACAACTAAGAATGTTACTTTATTTGATCTTTCTGTTGTAAATGAGAATAAAAGAATTACTTTAAAAATTCAAAGGAGTTATTGCCTCTCTTACTTAAAATTTTAAGTTATCCAAAATTTTGCAAGTATGAAATTACGATCATGGCTAATGCAACAAAAGTAACACCACACAGGTGTATGATTCTTAACTGGCGATGCAAACTTAAAGAAACAGCATCTCCATTTATCTAGTAATTGTTTGAACTTTTGTGAAATACCTAAATAGATGTTATGAGGAATTTTGTTAACTAATAAATTATCAATATTTATGTTTTTAAAAGCAATTCACTATCCTTATTCTATAAATACAAATAAAACATTTATTTAAATTATAAAAATGACTCTTTTATCTTTTTCCCTACTGCAGCAATTTCCATATGTTTTCCTCTTCTTGAAACAAACAGATTTTAGGTCTTTAATGGATATATATATATATATATATATATATAAAACTTTAAGTAAATATATATATATATATATATATATATATATAATTGTAATACCTTTGAATTTCAAAATACATTAAACAATCTCTTGCATCAAAACTAACCTAATCTCCTATTTAAAGATAGGGATTTATCCATGCGTAAATACGGGTTAGGTTCCCTTAAAAAGACCCCCCACGAAGGGCACTCCCCCGGGCCTATATCCCAAGTGTAGATAATTGGCCGTCAATAATCAACCCAACCCAACCTATTTAAAGATAGATAATTATAAAGTGTATACAGAATACAATTAAGTTAATACAAAAAATTAACAAGTGCAAACATCAAATTTCAGTGTGTCTTTTCAGTGATGGCATGCAGCCAAACATACTGAAAGTTTTAAAGAAAATTTAGAAGTAAATATATATATAATCTTACTTATAAAATAAAATTCGAAGGCAAGAAAGTGTCTGTAATGGTTCTGGACACGACCACTCTGGTTTGCGAATCGACCATAGATAAAAGCCATGTTAGGCTTAATGAAAAACCTGTGTAACATATCACAGCTAAATGATAATATCCTTTACTTGAAATCATGTCTGTTCAGCATATTTTTCTATATCCTATTATAATGTTTTAAGTTCTTAATTAAAAATCGAAATCCCAACTATAAACAAATGAACATTGTTGCCATTCAGCATCACAAATTCAAATTATTCACAAATGAACGACTCTTTGAAAGCTTCAAATTCGATTCTGCTGTTAAAATATTTGTAAAAGCTTATTAAGGCTTTTAAATATATATATATATATTTAAACCTTCAAAAACTATTTCATATAAAATATGAATATTAACGTTTCTCTAAACACGTTTTTTCAGAAATAGCAGTGATTTCTTTCGTAGCGAGGATTTGAGGTGATCTATTCAGTATAGTGGTGCCATCTGCCGGTGGATTTTGAAATTTTTAATAAAATTTGAAATAACTCCACAAAATTCTGCAACTATTATATACTATATTAAATTTCAAACCATTCAATTGGGTAGTTTTTGCGCTGTTATATGTGAACAGATGGACGAACCAGACGACGACTATAGGTGCTACATATTTATATAATTATGAACGCACCTAATAAACCCGTGCAAAGACGTCCACTTTATCTTTTTTGTTCTAATTCTTTTTTTTTTTCTTTAATAATTGTTGAGCGCGATATACTGCTGTATTTTATTTTTGTGCCAACATTGATTTCAATAAAACCTTTCATTTCATTTTTGAAAACAATGCAGATTTAATTTTTAATTAATTGCAATTTATAATCAAAAAAGATATTTTAACGAAATGTAAGTATACTTTGTCAGAAGCCAGTTCAAAAAACTTTGGAATGGTAAATCATTTATTGGTGTGCGTTTTGTAAAAGTGTAGAAAAAGGGATGTTGACAACAGAAATAATATATACCAATAGACCCTTACGAGGATTTCACACTGCACTCTTAATAATTTTTAGCAATATCTAATATTTTTTAGATGTAGGTTTAAACTTCTAAAGAAAAATTAAGGATACAAATATCTGCGAACAACATCAGTCAAGCCAAAATATCGTCTCATTTATTCCATGAAAGTTACAGTATAAACTAATCAAAGGAATATTAAAGCTTTTAAATATTTTAATTTAGTTTAAAACCTTCAAAAGCTATTTCATATAAAACATGAATATCAACGTTTCTGTAAACAGGTTTTTTCAGAAATAGCGGTGATTTCTTTCATAGCAAGGATTTGAGGTGATCTATCCAGTATAGTGGCGCCATCTGCCAGTGGATTTTGAAATTTGAATAAAATTTGAAATAACTCGACAAAATTCTACAACTATTATATACTATATTAAATTTCAAACCATTCAATTGGGTAGTTTTTGCGCTGTTATATGCGAACAGATGGACGAACCAGACGACGACTATAGGGGCTACATATTTATTTAATTATGAACGCACCTAATAAACCCGTGCAAACACGTCCCCTTTATCTTTTTTATTCTATTTTTTTTTTTAAATATATCATTGTTGAGCGCGATATACTGCTGGATTTTATTTTTGTGGCAACATTTATTTGAGAAAAACCTTTCACTTCATTTTTGAAAGCAATGCAGATTTAATTTTTAATTAACTGCAATTTGTAATCAAAAAAGATTTTAACGAAATGTAAGTGTACTTTGTCAGAAGCAAGTTTAAAAAACTTTGGAATGGTAAATCATTTATTGTTGTGCGTTTTGTAAAAGTGTAAAAAAAGGGATGTTGACAACAGAAATAATATATACCAGTAGACCCGTGCGAGGATTTCAAACTGCACTCTTAATAATTTTTAGCAATATCTAACATTTTTTAGATGTAGGTTTAAACTTCTAAAGAAAAATTAAGGCTACAAATATCTACAAACAACATCAGTCAAGCCAAAATATCTTCTCATTTATTCCATCAAAGTTACAGTAAAAACTAATCAAAGATGTATTAAAGCTTTTAAATATTTTAATTTTGTTTAAAACCTTCAAAAACTATTTCATATAAAACATGTATATCAACATTTCTGTAAACAATTTTTTCTGTAAACTTTTTTTTTTTTTTTTTTTCAGAAATAGTGGTAATTTCTGTCGTAGTGAGGCTTTGAAGTGATCAATCCAGTATATTGACGCCATCTATCGGCGGATTTTAAAATTTTGCTTCCATCGTAAATAAAATGATTCTTTATATATGTAATTAAAATATAAGGAATACATAGTACTGCGTAATTTGCATTTAATTTTGCTTATGTAATCAAACAATGAGTTATGTGGTGAATCAAGCTGTTTAAAAACTCATGGATAACATTTTTTACAAAAACTTTCGCACAAGGTTATTTATTAATATTTAATTTGAACGTTTTGTCTAATCGTTGAACTATTTCAGAAATTTAATACTAAGTATATATATATATATATATATATATATATATAATCTCCTCATCATTTTTATTTGTAGAAATTGTTTATCATTTTTAAAATGTACTTTTCTACAATACAAATCTTTCAATAATAAAATCTTCCTCCTGTTTGTTTGTATGAAGTATTATGAAAATGAAACGCAGATCAATAATCCGTCATTTTTGACGGGGTTATATACTAGTAATGATATAATATGCCATATAACGTAAGAAAATTGGAATTTGGATATCAAATTAAATTAAAATGGAATTCAAAATGAAAAAAGACACGTGCAGAGCTTAATCATCAGTCTGGCCGAACCCTACACATGTCTAAAAAATAATGCAATATTTCATAAAATATACTGGCAAATATGCTAAGATCAGTATATAGCTGCCAAAAAAATTGCATTAATAGAAGTAAACTAATGGAGAGGAAAATAAAAACCCCTTATAGTATAGATAATAAAAATTACTCACAAAATAATCCATACAGCACAGTTCAAATCATTGCTCCAACCAACATTATTTGAAACAAGCACATTACAAAGCAAAAATCTGTGATCAAACTAACAGATAATTTATTTGAGACATCAACTGATGAAAGCAACCCAAAGTTGTACCATACAAAACCATTAGATTTAATACACACAGAAAACATTAAAAATATGTATATAACAGTGATAAATATAAAAACCTATTAAATATTGTGGACAACAATTATTTGAAATAATTTTCTAATTATTATAAACCATAAAGAAAATAAAATGACATATTACTGCCATCTATATACCAATTAAATATTGTTAACTATGTGTATTTGCTATTACATGGTGCTGGCATCTATGTGACATTTTACAAAACAAGTAATCTTTAAAGATAGAAAAAGAAAAAGAGAATAAGAAAGGGGGGGGGGGGGATATTAACTAAAATAATTCGATACACCTAACTATTTAATCAAATTTTAATTAAATCAGCCAATTTGTTAGCCAACAAAGTAATAATTATTAATAAATATTAATAAAATAGAATAAATATGTTAATTTTTTGAAAATATTATTAGCTAAATTACATTTTTTTACAGTGCTGCCAACTCTTTCCCATTACCAAAATTAAAACAAATATTTCTTTACATAATTTATATACTCATAGGCTTTTAATCTAACTGTAATTAATATCTCATCAAAAAGTCACCTGTAAAAAATGATGCCAAGTCTCGTAACTCATTTACCGTAAAAAGTACTGAGATCGTATAAAGCCAAGTTTAATTATCTTATTAACTCTGAAATTTTCATTCACAAATCACTCCTAGTCTCTACATCTTTAGTTAATTATTATTTTGTGACTTGGCAATTACGCAGCACAGGAAAGTTATTACACCTTACTATGTCATGGGATGGGATGGGATAATTTAACTAAAGCAAATTATATACGGACAGGGAAGCTATTACACCTTAATATGTTATAGTACTATTTGATTAAGACTAACTATATACATCACATTCTCGTGCTACGTAATTGCCAAGTCACAAAATAATAATTAACTAAAGATGTAGAAACTAGGAGTGATTTGTGAATGAAAATTTCAGAGTTAATAAGATAATTAAACTTGGCTTTATACGATCTCAGTACTTTTTGCGGTAAATGAGTTACGAGACTTGGCTGCATTTTTTACAGGTGACTTTTTGATGAGATTTCACTTCTTTTTGTAAGTAATCCTCCTTTTCTTGATTTTGGGCTCTTTTTGGAGATCATCCACTGATTTTCAAAGAAGTTACCTTAAAGAAATTTCAGGTAACTAGGCAAGCACTAAGTTATGGGAGAGGGGAGTCAAAAGTACTCTCAATTGCTTCCAGGAAAGATGCTATCCATCTGAGATATTACTTGCAGCCTAGATACTTGATATTTAGCACAAAAGTACTGTTTAGGATAAAAAGAAAGCTAAAATTAAAATTCCCGGAAATTTTCAATAAAACAAACTCTTTTCGATTTTTCGAAGTTTTTTTTTTCGTTTTTTTTTTTTTTTTTGTCTCTTTTTCCGGCTTTTTAAATTCTTCCTTACTTTGTATCCTAAACCCACCCTACCTTTCTGCCAAATGTCAAGCTGGTAGGACTACAAAATCGAATTATTTCCAAACCTTCGACTTTTTATAAATTTATTGATTTTTCGATTTTACTTCTAAGTTTCCTGATTGTAATGCCAATATAGTATTTCTTTGATCCGTCTTCTTAGGATCATTTAGGTTCAATTTAAAGATAAATCAAGGTAATCTTAGAGTCACCATGATTTTATTTAGAAAGGACTATCAAGCCGTAACCAGCCAGTAATGTCGGGAGGAGAGAGGGAGCTGTGAAGATTTTTTTGGTGCTAACATCATTTAACAATCCATATTTCATATGCAAATTAAATAGAGTATAACCTGTGAAAGAAAACAAACATGTCTATAAAGAAACCGCTCATAACGCAGCCGGTCTATAGCGGAACTTTTCTATACCGAAATTCGTAAAAAAAAAGAAAAAAAGCATAATCCGGGGAAAAAAACATAAAACAATTAGAGGCGGTGTACTAGCTAATAGGACAATTACCTTAAAACTCATGTTTCTAGAACTACAAAGTCGAATTGTTTTCAAATTTTCGATTTTTTACAGATATTTCGATATTTCAATTTTATTTTCGAATTTTACAAATTTTTAAAAGTTTCTTTTTTGAATCATAAATACTACCTTTACACTACATTTTAAGTCTCTACGACTGCAAGATCGAATTATTTTCAATTTTTAATTTTTTTCGATTTTTTTTCGAATTTTCCAGATTTTTTAATTTTTTCTTTTTTTGTGTTCTTTATTCCATATTTCAAGTTTCTAGCGCTACAAAATCGAATTATTTTCAAATTTTCAATCTTTTTCGACTTTTTTTAAATTTTATTTTCGAATTTATTGTGTTTTAATTTTTCACTTTTCTCTATAACACTACCTTTACGCTGAATTTTTAGTTTTTAAAGCTACAAGATCAATTATTTTTCAATTTTTCGAATTTTCCAGATTTTTTTTAATTTTTCCCTTTTTTTTCTATCCTAAATACTACCTTTATTCCAAATTTCCAGTTTTTAGCTCTAAAAAATCGAATTTTTTTTTTCAAATTTTCGTTTTTTTCGATTTTTTCGATTTTTTAATTTTATTTTCGCTTTTTGTTGTGTTTTTAATTTTTTTTTTTTTCTCAATCCCTTTACACAAATTTTCTGTTTCGAAGACTACGAGACCGAATTATTTTCAATTTCTCATTTTTTTTTTTCGAATTTTGCGGATTTTTTCTTTCGAATTTTTCGTGTTTTTAATTTTTTTCTTAAATAGCATCCTAAATCTTACCTTTATTCCAAATTTCAAGTTTCTAGCGCTATAAAATCGGATTATTTTCAAATTTTCCTTATTTTTCAATTTTTTCAATTTTATTTTCGAATTTTATTGTATTTTTCATTTTACCTTATTCCGAAACCTAAACACTATCTTTACGCCGAATTTTAAGTTTCTAAGGCTAAAAGATCAAATTATTTTCAATTTTTCAGACTTTTTCGAATTTTTGAATTTTCCGGATTTTTGAATTTTTCCTTATTTTGTATCCTAAATACTACCTTTATTCCTAATTTGAAGTTTCTAGCGCAACAAAATCGGATTGTCTTCAAATTTTCGGTTTTTTTCAATTTCTTCGATTTTTTCAATTTTGCTTTCGATTTTTTTGGTGTTTTTGATGTTTTCTTTTTCTGGATGTTAAACACTACCTTCACACCAAATCTTAAGTTTCCAAGACTACAAGATCGTATTATTTTCAATTTTCAATTTTGATGGAATTTGTTAAATTTTCGAATGCTTTTTTTTTTCGAATTTTCTGGATTTTATAATTTTTTATTTCTTTGTATCCTAAACACCACCTTCATTCCAAATTTCAAGTTTCTGGGGCTACGGGATCTACCCAATCTTTTTGATGACGCGTGAACGAGTGAGTAAGAAGTGACAAAAAATCGAATGTTTGAGTTCATATATCGCCTGAACTAGAAAAGACAGAAAGTTGTAATTTTAAATTTTGGTCCTGTGGGCCAAATACTCTCTATAATTGAAGTTTAAAATTTTTGGGATACTCCAGGGCGGAGATATGGGGGGGGGTCAAAAGTGCCCTGAGTTGCATCCAGAAAAGGATGCTTAGGGATGTGCTCTCTCGACTTGGCGGAGCACTGCCGTACCTCCAGATACAAAATTAAAAATTCAGGAAAATTCCAACAAATCAATCTAATTTCAATTTTTTTCGAATTTTTCGAATTTTTGAATGTTTTTTTTTCAAATTTTCTGGATTTGTTTAATTTTTTCTTTTTTTGTATCCTAAATACTACCTTTATTCAAAATTTCAAGTTTTTAGCGCTACAAAATCGAATTATTTCAAATTTTCGATGTTTTTCGATTTTTCCGATTTTTAAATTTTATTTTCGATTTTTATTGTGTTTTTAATTTTTCCTTATTCTGAATTCCAAACACTACCTTTACGCCGAATTTTAAGTTTCTAAGGTTAAAAAATCAATATTTTTCATTTTTTCAATTTTTTTCGAATTTTTCGAATTTTTGAATTTTTTTTTTCGATTTTTCTGGATTTTTTCAATTTCTTCTTTTTTTGTATCCTAAATACTACCTTTATTCCAATTTTGAAGTTTCTAGCGCAACAAAATCGGACTGTCTTCCAATTTTCGTTTTTTTTTCAATTTTTTCGATTTTTTCAATTTTGCTTTCGATTTTTTTTTGTGTTTTTGATGTTTTCTTTTTCTGGATGCTAAATACTACCTTCACACCAAATTTTAAGTTTCTAAGACTACAAGATCGTATTATTTTCGATTTTCAATTTGATGGAATTCGTTGAATTTTCGAATGTTTTTCTTTCGAATTTTCCGGATTTTATAATTTTTCCTTTCTTTGTATCCTAAACACTACCCTTTTTCCAAATGTCAACTTTCTAGGGCTACGGAATCTACCTAATCTTTTTGATGACGCGTGAATGAGTGAGTGAGTGACAAAAAATCGAATGTTTGAGTTCATATATCGTCTGAACTAGAAAAGACAGAAAGTTGTAATTTTAAATTTTGGTCTTATTTGCCACATTCTCTAGAAAAACGAAGTTCCAGACTTTTGGGAAACTTCAGCGCAGAGATATGGGGGGGTCAAAAGTGCCCTGAATTGCTTCCAGAAAAGTATGCTTACGGCTGTCCTCTCTCGACTTGGCGGAGGCACTGCCGTGCCTCCAGATCTTGCCAAGGCTGTGGTTTTCCTATTAGACTTAATGTTAGCTATATGCTCCATTTTTCTGCAACTAAATTTCCTCATGCCAATATAGTAATTCATTGATCCGTTTTCTTAGGATCGTTTATGTTCAATTTAGAGATAAATCAAGAGAATCTTAGAATCACCATGATTTTATTTATAAAGGACTATCAAGCCATAACCAACCAGTAATGTCGGGAGGGAGGGAGAAATGTGAAAATTTTTGTGCGACCAACATCTTTTAACAACAAATATTTCATATATAAATTAAATAGAGTAAAGCCTGTGAAAGAAAATGAACCTGTCTATAAAAAAAAAGGGTCTATAACGTAGCCAGTCTATAGCGGAACTTTTCTATTACAAAATTCGTAAACAAAAGAAAAGCATAATCCGGGGAAAATAACACAAAACAATAACGGAAGGTGTACTAGCTAATAGGACAATTATCTTAAAATCTATCTAAAACAAACTATCCCCATCCTGTGGGATTTGTTTTTCAATGTTTTACTTTATTTAATGCAAAACATAGATTGCATCCGACAACTCATAAAAAAGTCCTCCGGCCTGTACCGGCAGGAAAAGGTAGCTTTCCTATATCTTCGTTTTAAAATTTTAGCTAATGTTACTCGAAAACAGCAAGTTAAAATGCAAAGAAACCGTTTACAAAAGATTCGTTTACACTGAATTTGAATAAGAAATTCGCCAAATTATTGAGCTATAGCCAAGTTGGCTTCATTTATGAAAACTTATTTTTGTCGCCAAATTTGGCGAGATTTCGCCAATTGTCGCCAAGTTTGGCGAGAATTTGGCGCTAATGGATATGAATATATAGTTTTATGCGTATGATTGGGAAAATGATTACAACAATGAAAGAAAATAATTTGCGAGAAATCCCGTTCACTAAAACTTATAAATTTATATTAAAATCATTAAAATTACAGACATTACAATACACTTTCATAAAACATTAAAAACATATTAAAATTGGACGTTTCGGATTTACATGGAAAATCCCTCTTCAACAACAACATTTCACTTAGCGTAAATCATAGTTCAAAAATATCAACAAATAGAAAATGCAACGTATCAAAATTTCGAAGTCAAAGTTACAGTTATACACGGATACAGTTATACAGTTATACACGGAGTATTCATTCGGGATTGCACCTGCTTGACCATTATTGACCATAAATTTATCGTTGTTTTTTTGTAATGTGCTGTTTTGTTTCAAAATGTCAGCCACCCTAGAATTTCAAACTGCTCTATCTCAGCCAATTTTTACGATAGAGGTAAAACAAAAAATGCTCTGGAATCCTTGTATCAAGTCCTAACACCTAATTAAAAAATAAACTTGATTTTTTAACTTTTTTGTATATTTATTTTAGTTTTAAAATTTTCCGTGGCCGCCATCTTGAAACAAGATGGCGGACCAAGCTGGCCAACGAACTCGGTCGAGGCATTGGTGAGCTTAATACACACAATTAGTTTCATCCAAATTAATTTATAAATACGAGCGTTATCGTATCAAATTATTTTCATTTTTTCAATTTTTTTCGAATTTTTTTATTTTTTTTTCGAATTTTCTTGATTTTTTTAATTTTTCTTTTTCTGTATCCTAAATACTACCTTTATTCCTAATTTGAATTTTCTAGCGCAACAAAATCGGATTGTCTTCAAATTTTCGGTTTTTTTCAATTTCTTCGATTTTTTTCAATTTTGCTTTCGATTTTTTTGGTGTTTTTGATGTTTTCTTTTTCTGGATGTTAAACACTACCTTCACACCAAATCTTAAGTTTCCAAGACTACAAGATCGTATTATTTTCAATTTTCAATTTTGATGGAATTTGTTGAATTTTCGAATGTTTTTTTTTCGAATTTTCTGGATTTTATAATTTTTCCTTTCTTTGTATCCTAAACACTACCTTTTTTCCAAATGTCAAGTTTCTGGGGCTACGGGATCTACCCAATCTTTTTGATGACGCGTGAACGAGTGAGTAAGAAGTGACAAAAAATCGAATGTTTGAATTCATATATCGCCTGAACTAGAAAAGACAGAAAGTTGTAATTTTAAATTTTGGTCCTGTGGGCCAAATACTCTCTATAATTGAAGTTTAAAATTTTTGGGATACTCCAGCGCGGAGATATGGGGGGGTCAAAAGTGACCTGAGTTGCTTCCAGAAAAGTATGCTTACGGCTGTCCTCTCTCGACTTGGCGGAGGCACTGCCGTGCCTCCAGATACCAAATTCCTATATAGCATCTAATTTTTCTAAATTACTATTAAATCTACCCTATATATATAAAATCCTAATGAAACGAATTTGTGAAACGATTTTGTGAAACGATTTTATGAAACGAATTTATGAAACGATTTTATGAAACGACTGATTAAACGACTGATTATGTTTCAGGGCTATTTTTAATAAAATATTAAACGCTTGATGGTGAAATTAATACCAATTGTCCATAAAAATTCGCGGATGTCAAAACTGGTAATAGAATTTTGAAATTGGAATTGGTTTTCGAGATATTAATTTTTTTCTAATTTTAATGACATTTCTGTAATGATGGCAACTAATTACTCAGTTTTTTTGTGACAAAAAAGGGAAAAAAATAAAAAAGGATCCCGATAGGGATTATTGATTTATTTTTATTCGTCATTTTCAAATTGAAATTGAATTTATCTTTTATTTCAATCGATAATGAAGACAAGATTGATTAAATTATGTTTTTCACGAAAATTTGAAAAAAAAATCATATTTCTATCGTCAGGATTCAATCGTCTGTCAGCATTTAATTTATAAACTGAAAATATTTTGAATAAATTCGTCCAAATGACGTCATTTATGTAAATACGTCATTTATGTTTATACAATTTATTTAATATAAAGAAGCCATTTATCTATTTTTATGTACAAAAAGAGGTAAATTGAAAGACAATTATAAATAAATTGTATATATACATATAAATACATGTATAAACAAGCATAAAAGTTCGGTGCTTTTCCAGTATATGGGGCCTTGACGAAACAGAGAAAATAGCCTTGGCGGAAAAGGAAATTTGGCAACATACTTTCTGTCAACCTATTTACTTTGTCATTTCGTATACAGAAGCATTTTTTCAATATTTATACAATTTGTTTAGCGTAAAATGTCATTTATCCTATTTTATATATAATCAGAAGTAATTTGTATAGAAAAAACAATAATAATATACGTACAATTAAAATACGCATATAAACAAAAAAAATCGTCGAATTTGTTTCCATGGCTGTTTATGTCATTTGGCACCAAATCTCACTTTCTGATGCCCGAATTGCGCCAAGCTTTTTAAAAAAGCGTCAAGACCCCTATTATAGAAAATCACCAAAAGTTCATTGGGTTTGTTTTCATAACTTTTGGCAACATATATATGTATATTAACGAATCTATTCGTTTTTGAAACTCGAATTACGACAAACCTAAAAGCAAAGGATCCTATACTGGAAAAGTACCCGATTTTCTTATGGACAATATTCAAGTGACATAACATGGTGTAAAATTATCGCGGATGGCAAATTTGTTTAAATATCTCATCAATTGATGCCGAATAAATGTAGGCATGCGTGCACAAAATATTTAATTAATTTTGTATGATAAATAATTATTAGAAAATTCGTATATACATATTAATTAAAATAAATAATTTACATATTTAAAATAACATGAAAATATGCATGATGGTGCATTAAAATACAGAGAAAATTAAAACCTGTTACTGAAAATGTCTATAACGTAGTACTTTTCAATACCGTGGTTCTTAATGTTATTCACAAGCAGGCACTCATCCTTAAACGCAAAGGAAGAATAGAATACAGATCGTTGTTATAAAAGTGCGAGAGGTAGCCACAATTTAAACCTAACCATTTTATACAAGCTGCTTTTCAAGGTGTAATTTATTTTACTTATCAATCCCTAAAACAGTCGTCAGTTGTCGCAACAGCTGTGTTATGAGGCCATGATAATAAAAAATGCCCTATTAAAACGTTAAAAGCATGGCAACCCAATTACAGATTTACCAATATTTTTAAAACTAAGCACGCTGTCATGTTTTTAGAAGCCTCGAAGTGTGAGCAGGGGTTGGCGAGCGTAGCTCGCAGGGGGTAGGCCCCTAGTAAAAGTATAAAGATGTAAGTGATGGAAATATAAAATTCTCGATTCAAAATCAAGTTATAGAAATAACATTGCCATGACATCCATATTAAAATTTGTTTTGTTTATTTTATGTGTAAACACCAAAATTAACCATGTAATTATTTTTATGTGTTTTTGTGTTTTGTTATGTGTTAAAGTGTACATATAACATTTAAGTTTATTTATTTGACCACTTATATAAATTTATATAAATTACATAGTAATCATTGTATATCTCATGTGTTACTTGTATGTGTCATGTAATGCATTATTTAAAAACACCAAAGAATAGTTGAAAGAATTAAAAATTTTAATTTACCATGTAATTATTTATATCTATTAAATTTTTCAAAATTCTTATTTTTATCGCAAAATGTACATATAAAAGGCATCTTATTACAATTGATTACTCATATAGCAATAAATTTAATTAAAAAAAAGGAACTTGCAAAGCAAATTAAAAAAATAAATTTATTTCCATATTGTTAAGCCCGAGAAGGGACAGATATTAAAATTATTTTATTTAGTCAATGCTAGAATAATGTTGCATTTTTATATTAAATCTTGCTCAGTCTATTTAATCTTAAAAAATTAAATTTAAATTTGAAACATGATATTAAAGCAACTTTAAAACATTTCATTTAGAAATCTAAATAAATCTTCAACTTTTTAAATTATTTGAACTTCTCATGTTTCTTGTCTGTTAGAATTTGCTACAATAAAAATTTTGCATAATGCATGTAAAACTGAAAAAAAAGTTGAAGATTTATTTAGATTTCTAAATGAAATGTTTTAAAGTTGCTTTAATATCATGTTTCAAATTTAAATTTAATTTTTTAAGATTAAATAGACTGAGCAAGATTTAATATAAGAATGCAACGTTATTGTAGCATTGACTAAATAAAATAATTTTAATATCTGTCCCTTCTCGGGCTTAACAATATGGAAATAAATTTATTTTTTTAATTTGCTTTGCAAGTTCCTTTTTTTTAATATCTCAAGTTTTTTAATAACAATTTAATATGAAGCAGATAAGATTCAAACGAGGCAAGTATGTAAAAGACTGCACATATGAAAATGAGGATTGGTAATATGAAATATACAGTTCAAACATTGATTATTCTGTAAACAATTAAAATAATAAAAGTAATTTTTAACAAAAAAATGTATATAACGGACTTTAACGGATTGTTTCTCATCTTCATAATGATAATAATAAACGAATCATGTTTATTTTTGCAAATAATTTTATTCCATCGTGTAAAATACATTTGCAACCACTTTGGAAAGAGACACTAGTAAGCGGTGTGTGAAAGCTATTATTAAAATCTTATGTTGTTTCATCACATAAGAAGCATAAAAATAATAATGAGCATATATGAAACAACTGTATTCTGATTTTGTTATAAAATGTGTAGTTATGGAGGATGAAATTTTCAGCAAAATATTTCTTTTTGTAGCTGAATAAATATTTTACCTTATATTGACAATTTCTTAATTTAACATTTCTGTAGAAACAAAATGTAAACATCTGCAAGATTTTTTACAAAACGTGTACGATCTGTTATTTTCATATCGTCACAAACAGTCCATTTATTGATCTCGTTTTCATTTAAATGCACAATTGTTATATAATGGCCTGAATCAATGAACTTTCCTTTATGCAAAATAGCAGATTTTGTTTTAAAGGTTATATATTATTTATTAAAACCTTTTGGTTTGAAAATCCTGTTATAGGGCACGAAATTTTAAAAAGTTCTATTCTGACCCATAGAGACATTTGTTGAAGAAAATCTGGCTAGTTGCACAAACAAATATTTTCCACAAGAATTTAATCGAGTTTGACACATTTTAGTTCTGTTTTTGCAATGAACACAGGCAATGTTTTCAGTCTGCCATCGTGTTTGGAGTTCATTGAAATCAACTGCATCTTCCCTATTATTAAAGTCATGTGGAAATCTCACAATAAATTCATTAAATGGTTCTGTACTAATACATATATCTCGATAACTTGGGCAATTACTACATTTCTCCCAAAGATCTTGCTTCAGTTGAAAAAGATCTATGGCATTGACATTTTCTTTTGACAAATTTTCCAGTAGGTAATCAAGAAATTCTAACGGGTCTTGATCAGTACCATCATGAAACTTTACATGAAGTGTTTTTCTCACTCAAGTGTATCTACGGTTTCAATCTGTGGATTTTGCAAAGTAGTGAATATTTGTTTCAAAGCTTTTGTTGTAGGACCAGGATCAATAACTCTTTCCTGAATTTTTTTAACAAATTCTGTGATACAGAGAGTTTGCAACATAGCATTTGCGTAACACGAACGATCTGTATTTGTAAAGCCTTTAAAGACAAAGTAATTTAAATCAGTAATATGGTTTTTATTATTTTTTTCACTAACAATTACTGATATGTCAGATGAAACAACCATTTTACTCTCAGAGTATTTTCTGGAACATGCAGCTAATTGTGGCAAATCAGTTCACTACAATTACCACAAATATAATCAGTGTTACACTGAGAAACATGAATATCAGCATACAAAGGATTAATTTCTTTTAACTTTCTCAGTGCTTTCATTATCTTTTCAAGCCTAACAATTGATTGCCAAACTATTTTATTTTTAGTTGGTTGGCCATTAACTAATATATGAAGTTCATGATTATCTGGTAAACCTCGAGGAATCATGTCAATATTATTTCGCAGAGGCAAATGTAAATAAATAATTTTACCTTTAATTGCCTTTGTTAAGCCAGAATGGTTTAAAGTCTTTAGCTTGGTTCCTAGTCTAACTACCACTTGAAATGCTTTACACTTCTGAATAAGTATTTTTTCAAACATATTCAAATTTTTAATTTCATCAGGTATTGGATGCACTTGTAATCCATTGAGGAAGGATCGCTCAGGAATTTTACCTGATATAATTCTCTTGTAGCAGTAATCACAAAGATTTAATTCCTCAAACAGTTCTATATCAGAGCCTGGTTTTTGCAAAAGCCAAGCTGTTCTTAATATATTGAATGCAATATTTTGTGTATTTTCTAAGTCATGCTTGGAAACCAGTTTAGACACTGGTGTAAGTTTCCTTTTTTGGTACAATTTTTCACAGGAATCGCAAAGGTGTGTCATGAAATTCATGCATTTCTCGAAAACAGTGTGCCAAGGGCTTTTCAAATTGTTCTAACAATTCAGCTTCTTTCCAAATAGATCTTATGACAGATGTATTTGAATTTGTTTCACAATTGTCTTTCTTTTTTCTTTTTCTATGAGACCTCCCAATTCTTCGACTACCACTTTTAAATCAATAAAATCGGCGTTTAGAATGGCTTTATCAATTAAATTGTATGCATCATAAAGTTTTTTTATTTCATACACATGTCTAAGAAGAGTTCTCAAGCCACTATAGTGAGGTAACAATTCAGTCATGACTCTCAAAATGCTTTTACATTTGCAATTGTCTAAGCAATGAACTGCATGACCCAACTTAACAGCACACATTTGATCTTCTTTTATGTAATACGATTTATACTCACAACAATCTATGTTTGAAAATAATTCCTTTGTAGAACTGCCCTGAGAAGAAGCAAATATATGAAGAATATGCAATAACCTTCGAACTGAATTCTCTCGAATGTTACAGAGAGGTCCACATTTCCACATTAGAGTTTTGGGATGATGACCATCAATGTTTTTCTCGAATTGTAAATCACCTAAAGGAATATGTTCTATTTTAGAATTGGAATGACTACTATAATTATGATCTAAATGTATGTGAACTAATGGGTGATATGCTATTTCCCAAAAATAGGGTTCTGCATTGGAGTTGTGAATTCTTTCGCCACCAATTATTTCACATAAATTTTCTGCAGTGATATTTTGAGTTGATTTTGATAACATCTGTTGACATTTGTTTGAAAAATTTTTTGAAGCCGATAAACTCTTTGCATACAAAACATTTTTAGTATGAATAGCTTTACGCGCAAGTAATTGAGCTTTTATTTGAGTTTTTACAAATTGAATATTTGTTCTGCTTTGCTGAGCTATGTTAGATTTATAACTCTTTAGCAGATTTTTCACTAAAGCAAGCTGTCAATATCTTGAAGGATTAATTTTCTTAGAGGTGAGAATCCTATTATGATTTGAGTTTTTTTTTGTTCCAGTATTTTAGCTTATATTTATTAGCCTTTGATTTATTTCACAAACAATATGAAGTATTACGCTTCTGTATCTGGCTTTTACATTTTTTATAGTATGCGGCTCTTTTATTTTTGATAATTTCAAGATTTCCTCGATAATATCGTGAATATTTATTTGATGTATCACTTAACGGTTCCGACAGAGATACTCTTTGTATAGGGTTAGGATACTCTTCAGTTGGGCCATTTAAATCAATGAAATGCCGAGAGCAAACATACCAGTCTCTAGCCACCGTTTCTGTATTTGTTATACCACAAGCAGAAAGCCAATCGTTACATTTACTCAAGTTTTTCTGTGGTTTAGGAAAAGGGAAAAACAAAACTCCCAGCATATAGTCTTTGTAAAAGTATCGTGCATCACTCTTGCAATCAGAAAATTTGCATTTTTTCACCATGTTGAATTTTAGTAATCATCGATTAAGAGAGAAATTTAAAAAACGCATTTCGTAACATCACAGGATCACTAGATAAGTAAATATCCAACATTCATCGAATTTTGATAAAGACAGTAACATCTAAATCAAAGTCCAAATACCTTTTAAAGTGATAAAAACTTAACACGGAATATTTAAAATACCTTTTTAATGTAGATCGTTCACAACTATTGGTGACATCTTCGGATCTTAAAGATAAATACAATATTCTCGCATATTTTTGAAATAGTAAACATATACCACGAGATCGCATGTCCAAGGCTAGCAGGTGCTTAAATTGGCCAAAACTGGGAAACGTGAAAAATTATTATTTGTTTTTATTTTTATTGCTTCTTCAAGCTATCGATCATCGCGTGCCAAATTTTAGCTAAATATTTTAAATATTCCGTGTTATGTTTTTATCACTTTAAGCAGTATTTGGACTTTAATTTAAAGACTCCACGTTTACTACATTTAGAGTTTTTTGATTGGGGGATTTATTTTTTTACAGAATTAGGTGTTTTGAAGAAAATTTGTGGAAGCGCGTACAAAAAGTGGGAAAAACTCTAGTAAATTAACTCGTTCAATGGGATTTCCTGTGTTAAATTAACATTAGGATGTCACACTAGAAATAAATAAGCCTTGCGCTACCGCGCAAGGCTTAATATAATTAATCTATAGAAATTGCACATAAATAACCACATTGCATATTTAATGTTTTTTTTATATTTGTTTTGTATTTTGTGATGTTATAATGTTCATATATAAAATTACAAATCATTGGCCGCAGTGTAGTTGGGGGGGGGGTGCATGTGTTATATTATGTATTATGTATAAAACTCAAAGAAATTATTTAAAAGAGTTGATAATTGAATTTAATTTAATATTTTTGTTTTTTTTTATGTCTGAGCATAATTATTTTATTCTGTGTAGATAATTGAGAACAAATTTATTAAACGAATTTATGTAAGCATGAAGCATAATTGGTAAAAATTTTATGTTATATATATATATATATACAGTAAAACCTCCGAATAACGGACACTGCGGGAACGCTAAATTAGTCCGTTATTTGGAGGTGTCCGCTATTCAGAGGTAAAACTATGCAAACAATATTTGTGTTGGGGATTGAAAAAGTGTCCGCTAAATAGAGGTGTCCGCTATTCGGGAGTGTCCGTTATGGAGGTTTTACTGTATATATAAAAGTCAAATTAAAATTACAAAACAATAGCTTTTATGCGATAAGCACTACAGCTGCCAATAACCACACAAATTATATATAGACTTTTTCATAATATGCATTTCTACCAGAATTCCACACAATATTTAAACATTAACTAGATGGAACCCGTCAAAACTTGACGGAAAAAAATTACAATAACAATATTAGTAAAATAAGTTTCTTTATTACATAAGAACAGTCTTTCAAATATTTTATTTTAAAAGTTTTCCCCCCAGTGAATTATAGTCCTATTTCTGATGCAAACTCCAAACAAACAATCTGTAAACAAAATGCAAATCAGTTTGACATTACCGCCATATTCCCCACGGCAAGAAAGAAAATTTCCTGGACCTATGCAGTATCATACAAATAGTATATCCCTACGTTCATCTCATATTCAGTCAATAAATGAACATAGTAAATAAAGCACACATCCCCCCCTGTGATAATGCAACGGAATGAGCTCCTATGCGCATGTGCATTGCATCTCCCCAAACGCACCGTCGAAATTCGACGTTAAAAAAAAGGTTTAAAATGTTTTGATCAAAATTTTTAAAATGTTTTCTTTAATCATTGTTCGTTTCAAATCCATATCTTCTGAAACGCATCCATTGTTTTAAGCTAATCAACTTTTATGTAAAGATGAAGATTTTTTTTTTTACAATTATAAATCAATCTGCAGATAAGGGAGATTTTTAATGTTTTCAAGTGTAATTTATTTCTATGGTTTCTTCAGTTCCTTTACATAATCAGGATAATTATTCATTTTCCATAATTAAGAGAAATAATGTAAATAAATAAATATCCAAGGTTATTTTTGATTGTTTTCATTAATATATTGTAAATTTTATTGTTTAAAGTTAGTGATAAATGATACACTTTAGTAAATGGGGCTTTTCCTAATTATTATTTTATTATTTTTTTATTTTTGAGATTTAATGGCAACTTTCTTCCATTTGTTTATTGGGCGCTACAGTCTGCCGAATTATTTGGGGTACTTTTCGGTTAGCCGGGCACCAGTGAAGTGTATATATATATATATATATATATACTTCACTGGCGCATATATATATATATATATATATATATATATATTATATTTATATATATATATTATATTTATATATATATATATATATTATATTTATATATTTTACTGGCGCCGGCTAACCGAAAAGTACCTAATGGGACGACGGGATAATGAAGGGAATTTCGACGGAATAATGAATATTTTTGATGGTACCAGAATATTTTTCTGCATTTTATAGTTATATTAAGAAATACATATTTTTAAGATTTGCTGAATCACTTATTTGTTTACTTTTTCCTGCATTATATTATTGAAGGTTGTTAGTTCTCTTATTCTTTTAAATATACCCTACTTATATAAAAATAGCGTGTGTTCTCTGTGGTGTTTCGCATAAACGTTGTAAAATTCAGGTTATTAGATTTTATCCAACTTTGCTGTCATAACTGCGGATGAAGCAGTCATTTTTGGCGATTTTTTTTGTTACCTATAAAATGTTTGTTTTTAGTATAGCCCGAACTAAAAAAAAATGGGTATTTTTCCGTTATACGGATACCATTGTCGCCAAGCATACATTTACATGTATGCCATGGTGTCGGTATAACGGAAAAGAACCAAAATTTTCGATCGATCAAATAATTGAATTTCGTTAAGCATTAAATTTTCTGGTATTTCTCTATTATCCGGTCGACCACTTTTCATAACAAAAAACTATCGCCAAACTGTAAAATTAAACACCAAAATATGCAGTCCGATTTACTTGATGTCAGAAGCATTATATGTGTTTTTTACGTCATCAAGTGGTTTTTAATTCGACATTTGCGTCTATTTTTCATTATGTTTTACTGATTTATTAATTATTTCATTAATTAAAGTAACAATCGTGTCCTTAAATTCTTATATTTTATTTATTTATTTATTTTGATATTCCAATGGCAACGTTATCCCGTTTATTTGGCGATGTTTTTTTGTTATGAAAAGTGGTCGACGGGATAATAGAGAAGTACCAATTTTCTTATTTTTAATCTGAGAAAGAAACAATAATCATGGATTTAATTAATTTTGCAATATGTGGTGCAACCAAAACAATTATGATCAAATCAGGACAGATATCGCAGACGCATCGGGGTTAATTTTTGGCGCCTAAATGATGATTTTTGCTTTGTAATGCAACCTAGTGTTTTATATTAAAATTAAATATGTGTGTAAATAAATCAAATTAAATATGTACTTTTATGTTAGCTGGGCATCAGGGATAACTCTCCAAATCTTGTTTCAATTGGAATAATTTAAATTGCAACATTTTACGTGAGATTTGTTATTCATATTGATATGTTTATGTTTAGATATTTTATTATGATTATATTCTAGCTAATTTTAAGTAAGATTTTAAGATTTTATATTTCAATGTTAAAATATTACCTTGTTGATATTAGCTAATGTCAAAAGATTGGCGAACCACAGAGTTCAGAGAATTAAACTCTATGCCTTGCAAAAGTGGGAGTTGTCGAGTTTATGACGTCATAAGCAGAAGTAAAAGTTTGATTGAAAATTACGGCTAATTAATTAAATTTTCGAACAAACGAATGCACGATAACAAACCTGTGTCCAAATATCTTTCATTAAAAAAAAAGAATGGTGTAATTTGATGCAGTAGTTTTTTCTCACGGATTGTTGAAAGAAATCGCTTAGCATTTTAAATATATAGATTAACAAGTGAAAAACAACAAAACATCAAAATTAAAGAAATCAAACCAGAAGAAAATAATGAAACTAAAAAGGCTATGGCCTCATCGGCAGTGGTATAATATAAAAAAAACAGCCATGCTATGAAACGAAAATTACGCAGTGTAAAAAAGTGTAGTGGCAGTGGGTTTCAGTCAGAGTGTTGCAATGCATAAATCAAATCAAATTTGAAAGCATACTGTAAACACTCCCCCACCAGACCCTACGCCACATTATCCAGTATATCCAATAAATAGCTGAATTGCAAACACTCCCCCACTGGACCCTACGCCACATTATCCAGTACATCAGTCCCAATAAATAGCTGAATTATTTGTTTTAATTTTGATTGCTTTTTTTCCGAATAACAATGTATGATAATTATATCTACTTACGAATGAAAGTGACTTCTAGAATATGCAGAGCAGGGCCGCAGCATAGAGTTCATGATGAAAAATAGATATAAGAATCACTAATGTTATCTTCATATGTAGAACGATAATGATTCGAAGACAATAGAAGGCTAAAAATTTTAAAACATTAAGTTAATGTGGTTGACTATAAACAAAAAATGTTCATTTCACGTTAGATCTCTTAAAAAATAAATAAGTAAACGCTCCAATTAAAGCATTTCCTACTGTCATAAACAAATAACAAACATCACATTATTCCCGCTCTTCCTATTGCCGCCAATATTGATAAGTAGCACTAAATTAATGTGGATTTATTTAAAGTTAAGTTTTGTAGAGCTGGAAATATGGAAAAATGTAAAGGCATATTATGAAAGCATTTATGCTGGTTTTGTTCAAAACTCAATAATGAAATTAGATCTTTTCAACTTCAAAGAAATGTTAAATGTATTTGGGATACAGTGATAAAGCATGTGTATTGGTGACTTCAAAGTAAAGTTTATTTCAATAAGCGAAGACCAGATTAATATATATGCAGTTGGAAATGGAACTTACAATAGTATGACATCTTATCCAAAAGTATAGGCTTGAACACATAGCAGTCGTAACACGATGAACAGATGAGTCGATGAATAAATAATTAAAAGGATGAAAGCATACTTTGAAAACAGACATTAATTAAAAATACTTTCACCAACCACTCATTCATTAAAACTGTTTAAAGAAGTTAAAAAAGCAGACTACACTTCAAAGTAAAGTTTATTTCAATAAGCGAAGACCAGATTAATATATATGCAGTTGGAAATGGAACTTACAATAGTATGACATCTTATCCAAAAGTATAGGCTTGAACACATAGCAGTCGTAACACGATGAACAGATGAGTCGATGAATAAATAATTAAAAGGATGAAAGCATACTTTGAAAACAGACATTAATTAAAAATACTTTCACCAACCACTCATTCATTAAAACTGTTTAAAGAAGTTAAAAAAGCAGACTACACTACATCCAGAAAGACTGGGCCAGCCAGCTTTCAGATTTCCATGAGTAATTCCCATATTCACGAGAACAATAATTGGTACTAATGGCCGCTTAGACCTCGATATTTATATGTTTAAAAAGCGTGCTCGTGAGGACTGCCTACCGGATGGACCAATCAGCTTACAGCATCGACGTAGATGCGAATAACAAGTCTAATTAATCGAATGAACTACGGAGTCGCCATCTGGCGAAAATGAGATTAATTTGCATAAACTATTGTCAGTTCTTGTGCTGGTGCCTGTGAGTGCTGGATGGAAAGAGATTACTGCAAAGTAAACAAAATGGCGGAAGGGCGATAATAAAACAATGTTTCTAAAGTTAAAGGACTTTAACTAAAAACAGGATTAAACTTAAAGAGGTTTTAAAGTAAGTAAATAAACTTAATATAATGATATTTAAATTAAATTATATAGTGTAAAAACGTAAATAAATATGGTTTATTGAGATAATTTAAATAAAGATATGTGTGGCTATTTTAACTATGTTATGTAGAGGTTTTAAGGTAAAACTAATGAAGTTTAAGAGGCGATGAGAATACTATTTATATGTGTTATGCACATCAAATATGTCGACGCAATCAATGCCAGACATAAATAAATCTACATATATGACAAATTTTCTTTTAAATAGCATAGGCGCTAGAAAAGAAAAACAAGATTTCTGTTTCCCGCATTAAAATAACTTGAACTCCAATAGGTAATTTTTTAAGAAAAAATAAATGTTTTTTTTATACGAGAATGAATAAAATTTCTAGTTTCAGAAAGAATGACCCTGAGCCCCTTTTATTTTATTTCACAATAAATAGAGTATTATTTAATGTTATTTAAAGAAATATCAACGTGGATGGATGGGAGGGGGGGGGGAGGCAATTTCAGATTATGCTGGGATCATACTAGTATGGGTTCAATCAGTTACGCAGTTTTGAAAAAAAAAGTGTTTTTTTTTTTTAATTTGCTTTACTATATATTTTTTATTTTATAAAATGATCAGCATTAGCTGTTTTACACCACTATCAGCTTCTTAATTCAGCTTAAGTGAAAATTTCAAGCCAGGGACAAATTACAGCATTCGAAAAAGCCACAGGCACATAGTAACACTATCTTTCATTGCCCTTTTTAATAGGATAATTTTCTTCATAAATAAAACAACTACTATTTGGAAATAGTGGTGAATGTGTGCCTCTGACCTCAAAAGTGCTTAGTCAGGCTTTATTACGAGCTACTGTGTCTGGACTTAGGTGCATCTTAAAATTTGAAATCGTTCCTGGAATCAGATAGGCTGGCTTAGGAATTTGAGCAGGCACAAATAAAGTAAACTTGGTAGTAGTATTTTGCATTCATTGAGAATTTTAAGCTGAAGTGCTTGTAGTTCTGAAAGGGCCAGCTGCGCCAAGTGCTACCTATAACAGAAGGTGTGCACCAAAAACAATACTTCCATACTATCTCAATTCGAGGCTGCTGATCTACAGAGAATTTCATAAGAAAGAAAAAATGCAAAAGTTAATCTGTTTTTAGTACTAGCAATATTTTACTGTCCTAAAAAAAAAAAAAAAAAAATTCATCTTCAAAATTATGTTGCACCTCACATTGTGCCGCCCATGTGTTATGGCACATGTTGCACATGCCTCAATACGGCCCTGTATATATATTTCGAAGTAGCTTTGAGAGTTTGTACATTTTTTTTTTTTTTTTTTTTGCCAACAAATAATAGAAAGTTTACAAATCCTTTAATGGTTAAAAAAATAATAATTAAAATAAATCAGGAGTCTAGAAGTTGACATATTTTGAAGGTCAGTTTTGCAATTAAGTTTGTGAATGTTTTTTTTCATGTAAGAAGTGGTCTAGATCAGCAGTTTTTAAACTGGTCAGTGGTTAAAAGAGTTAAAAGATGTGTTGTGGGACCCTTGGGGCCCACTACACATCTTCAGGAAATTTGTGAAAATTTTGAAAATCCATAGAAAAATTTTCATTTATCTAGAATATGAGACAAATCTCCCAAGTAAAATGAAAGGAAAACTACTGTTAAAAAATACAGTATAAATTGTTTATATCTTGTATTCAATACTTTAAAGAGAATATCCGTAGTTTCAATCTTAAATTCTGAGTGTCTGTGAATACGAAATGTGTCTATGGTAAGTAACTAAGAGAATAAGAACCACTTGTCCAGATGATTGAAACTGTTATAAATATTTTGATTAATATATATATATATATATATATATATACACAGGGTGGCTACTAAATACTGTTACACTCCAAAAAATAAGAATTAATTTTAATCGTTTGGAAAAACAATTTATTTCTCTATTTCAGCGTTTGACAATTTTCTATTAGTGCAGACGATTTTTGTGTAAAGCAAATATTTAAAATTATTCTAAAGTTAGAAGCCAAAAAAATTATGATTAAACAGTTCTTTGATCACAGATTTTCCGCATGTAAAATCTTTAAGCAATTAAAATGCCTTGGTTTTAATAGAATATTTATATATAAAACTATAAATCAATTATTGGATACTAATAGCTGTAAAAATTGACCTAGATCTGGTCATCCGTGCTCAGTTCGCACAAAAGAGCGCATCAAAAGAATTCGTGAAAAGATAGAGAGAAATCCACAATGTTCTGCAAATAAAATAGCTGCAGAAGAAAACGCGAGTCACGAAAATATGCAAGTTATTATAAACGAAGACCTGAGTTTTCGTCCTTATCACTAAAGAAAAGTTCAAGGTTTGACTGCTGCACAAAGAATAAAAACATTACAAAGATGCAAGAAATTGCTGAAGCGGCATGATAGGAAAAGTGTTGACAGAATAATATTTTCTCATGAGAAGCTATTTTGCACTGAACAGTGTTATAATGCTAAAAATAATGTCGTATATTCAGCAACCTTCAAGGATGTACCTGAAAACCTTCAAACTGTTAAATGCTTTCAGAACAAGAATTCTGTTATGGTTTGGGTTGCGGTGTCAAATAATGAAAAATTGCCTTTTAAATTCATCAATAAAGGGATAAAAATCAATGTGAAATATTACAAACAGGACATATTGGCTACACATTTATTGCCACATGCTGACAGGTTGTATCCCAAAAAGAATTGGATATTTCAGCAAGATTCTGCACCTTTGCACCAAGCTAGATCAACAGAGGCTTGGTTCCATGTCAATTGTTCGAATTTTATCATGTAAGAAGATTGGCCACCTTCTTCACCGGATCTAAAGCCTTTAGATTATTGAGTCTTGGGGATTTTAGAAGCTAAAGTAAATAGCAAACAACACAGAAGTTTGGACTCTCTCAAAGCTTCCATATTACGTGATTGGGACAGATTACCTCTTAAAATGATTCATGCTGCAGTTGGACAATGGCATAAGAGATTATCTTTGGTAATCAATAAAGATGGCGGCCGGTTCAAGTAAAATTATTTCCAAGTAAACTTTCATCTCTGCTGTTCATCATATTACTGTATTTATCATTTAATATTTTATATTTGTAAAATAAAATGACTGAATATTTGTAACAGTATTTAGTAGCCATCCTGTGTATATATATATATATATGGCTGGATCTGAATTAATCGCACAAGCTAATTCATAACTATGTTATATTTTGTGACTTGCAAGGATTTGTATTATGATAGAAAAATACTGGACATTTTCCGTTCGCTGGAGAAGGTCAGAGCTGTTGCAATTTATTGTAGACTTTGTTTTCTTGACAATGTGTTGCAACTGCTATAGAATTTTTAATGTATGAATCTGCTGTGCAACAGCAGGTGATGAAAGTTGGCTCTTCTAAGTTGTTTTAGAAAATCCTCTTTTGTGCAACCATTGCACGGTGGACGATTTGCTGATTCTAGCTGGCCAAAATTATTTTTCAACTTCTATTTGATGAAATCTATTTTTCGTTTATATAAACGATATATTAAGCTGATTTAAAGAAAATATATGAAATTTTAAACGGTAGTTTAATAAGAAATCATTATATTTAATTAAAAATTATTAATGTAGTACATTAGATGTGCAGGGTGGCTAGTGGTCAGTGAAAAATACGGTCAAAAAAAGTTATAAACACCAATATATTTTTATAGAAAAATTCATGTTAATTATTTGATCGAATAATCAACATGAATTTTTCTATGAGAATATACAATATTTATGAACTTTTATAATATTATTAAGATTTAAGCGATAGAATTATATTTATTATATGATACCAAATTATAAAAGTAATTTTTTATAATAATCTACTAGAAATTTGGATACAAAATAAATATTAAAGAGTAATACATATTATTACATATACAAAGGAATAAGAAAATTGCGTAGAAATTTTCTGACAATTCGCCATCTAATAGTTCTTCATTCTGGCTTTCCTCAGTAAGTTACGAGTACTCATTGAACGAGGTATTTCAAAACTGCTCTGCAGCCAAGTTTCATATTTTTTCAGAAATTTTTCATGTGCTCTATGTACAGCAGTCCACTTTTGTCTAAACTGGGTCTTCTGTATAATCATTTCCTGCTTGAAAACTTTCATTTGTACTTCGTTATAATTTTCATTTGTCAACAAAACATATTAAGCCAATTCGATTTTTTTGTTAAATGTGGAAGTTTGTTGCTGCTGTATAATATTATAAAAGCTTATTCGTGTGATTGGTTTACATTCTGATGACCCTGGTAAAAAGAAAAGTGTTCTTAGAATAAAAAATATAATAATAACTTTAGACTTCGTATGATAAAAACAACTTTAAAATGTACGGAAGCAGATAGAAACAGACAAGTAAACGTTTATCCAATATCTAAGACTCTAAACTATTTACTAAAATTAAAAGTTGAGATTTATCTAGCTTTATCATATAACTTTTTGAATTTTCAAAATGAAATTTATTAAAAATACATAAAGTCATTAAAAACATTAAATGTGAAATAACTATTGACAAAAGAAAAAATTATGCTTATAAATTAAAAAAAATAAAGTACATGCCTTGTTCTAAAGCACTCATAATGTACAATTTCTTTCAATTTCTTCAACATTCACATATTAAAACAATATACTAGAAATCATCGATTTATTCTCCTCTAATAAACGCCAACTTCATACTCACCTACTGGCAGTACGGTTGCATTTATATCAAAAACATCTGCAGTGTCCACCACCTGCACATATAAGGTACATGTGGTAAAAAAAAAAAATCCAGTTGGATAAACTTTGAAAAATCGACTTTTGGCCAGCTAGAATCAGCAAATCGTCCACCGTGCATTGTAGACAACTGTCTTTTGCTATTGTAAAAGACCAAACTTTATATGTGACAATGTGATGCAGAAATGGATTATTTCAAATTTGTTTAAAGAGGGATTCTCTAATATTACTACAAATAAATTACTCAATCCTTATTGCATTTTGTTTACTTTTTTAAACTTAAAATTCAGATTTTTTTTTTTTTTTTTCATGAAATGAATTGAATTCTGCCATATATACTGATTGAATTTTAATAATTTTTAGATATTTTTTATTGAAATTAGTAGAATATTTATTTTTATTTAACTTTTACAGATCTGCTACAAATTCTTTTCATGTTGCTAAATTACAAAGTCGTTCCATGTTTAAGGTAAATAAGTATTAATAAATATTATTTGGTATAATTTTGTCTTTGATAATGTGTGTGCTTTTAATTTGCTAAAAAATTATTAAAATAAAAAGTTTATAAAGCATTTTTCTAGAGCAGGTTGCTTTCTTAATTTTCAACTTAGAGTCACAGTGCTAAATGAGCATTTCTAGTAACACATCTATGTATGGTTTAAAATATTATGATTGTTTTATTTTAACTGGAAAAAAAAAACACTTAAAAAGCTCATATTTGAAATTATTATATTATAAAGTTTTTGAGATGGCTCGTTTTTAAACAGATGTATAGCAGAGTCTCCAAAATCTGCACAGCTTGGGGCCAGAGGCTGTGTGGATTTTAGAGTTTTGCAGATTCTGGATTAAATGATTTTTTTCAACTTACCTGTGTCCATTTAAAAGAAGATTTAATAATTCAATTTAAACAAATCAAAACTTTAATACCTTTAATTTACCTGCAGATATAATTTCAATATACAAAATTATTTTTTATTACAACTTTTGAACATTTCCTGTATAGTTTTTTGCTTCAGAACTTTCCCTTTTTCATGATGAAGTTTTTTTTGGATCCTGTAAACAGTCATTATTTCTTGTTGGTTTATGCAACTCTGCTGCTCCAAGAACTTCAAATAGTTTTCACCATAATATAAACCTTCTTCAAACTTTATTTTTTTTCTTCAGAGTCATTGTCAGATTCAGATTCACTGTCTTCTGATGGGTTAATAACTGAAGAAATAATTTCTTCATCTGCAACATAGTTTTAAAACTTCATCTGTATGGTTCATCAATTTCATAATCTCACCTTCTTTAAAAAACTCTTGTGAAGCTGGGGTAAAATCTTTTGCATATTTCATCAATTCAGAAGCTTTAGCTTGTTGCAATGTTAATGAAAAACCTGAAAAATCTTTTTCTTCATCCTTATTTTCAATAAATAATGATCCTTGCCAAATTTTATGCCATGCATTGATCAAGGTATCTTTCGTAATAGAAACCCATGCTTCATCAATTAAGTAAATTCAGTCTTTTATGGTGAACATTTTTCTGCGCTCTTCTATTGTTTCAAATGGTGAATCAGCATTAATAAGTTGCTTCAAAAAATTTGATTTATAGTGGCATTTTACACTATGGATAATATCCTGATTCATAGGCTGAATTAACGAGGTAGTATTGGGAGACAAAAACATTGTAATAATATTATCTGAAATACCATTTAATTCAGGATGAGCAGCGCAGTTGTCCATCAGTAAAAGAATTTTACAATTTTCTGGCAATCCCATTTTCATGCAATGCTGTCGAGCTTCCTTAGCAAAATGATTTTTGAACCAATCTATGGCCAGTTCACCTGTTACCCAAGCTCTTTTATTACTTTTGTATGTAACAGGCAAAGTCTTAACACCTTTCAGTGCACGGTGGTTTGCACTCTTACCTATTACGAGTAATTTACACTTGTGTGTCCGTGCTGCATTTGCACAAAGGTGAACTGTGACTCGTTCTTTTGCTTCCTTCAGTCCAGATGGTGTATTTTCATCAGAACATACTAATGTTTTTCTTGGTAGACATCTCCAGAGTAGTCCAGTTTCGTCCATGTTATAAATTTGATCAGGACTTAGCTTGTTTTCGGATATAAATTCTGTCAACTTCTCAGCAAATTCTTCAGCAGATTCTTTGTCTGCAGAATTTTTCTCCCCACATGCTTTAATGTATCGTATTCCATGGTGTTTGAATTTTTGCAGCGATCCTGCTGAAAATTCACATGCTTCTTTGATTTTTAACTGACGGTGAATTTCTTTTGCTTTTTCACGCAAAATGGGTCCAGTGATCGGCACACTCACTACGCCACTGTTTGAACCATTCGAAAAGTATGGTATCAAGATTTACTTATCGAGCTTCATGAAGAGATTTCCTGTTTTCTGATCCTTTATTTGAGTCAGTGTTGGCATAATATTTCAATAGTTTTTCTTTATTCTTTCTTATATCATAAACAGTTCGAACTGCAATACCAAAATTGTCGGCGATATGACGTGGTATAGTACCATTATCCAATTTCTTTAAAATGTCCACTTTTTCCATGACAGAAATTGCAACATGTTTCCATTTTTTCGAATTACTAGTGCCTTCACCTGACATTTTTTTAAAATTACGATCACAAATAATCTAATCTTGCATCTAATTCACTTAGAAAAAAAAGCGCCTACAAATAAAACATAGAACACTTGCAACTGCGATGGCTCCAAAACACGTTGGATGAAAGCAAATCCAAGATAACAAATGAGATTAGTTGTCTCGCGGTTGCTTATAGCAAGAAAACTTCTATTCTTAATCACTTACAGATGGCACTGGCGGTTCGTGGATCCACAATGTCTAACCGGGTTGTGACTTGTATTCTGCTCCGTGATTACCCTAGTTGCGTTTGCTGGTTGCTTCCTTGATACTTTTCTGCTTCATTCTTATGAACGATTGCCGTAATTCGGGAGTTCTCGATATTTTTGTAGAGAGAGAATGTTTAGCTGTATTAAAGTTCTTTGATTTGTTATTACATTTTTAAACTTTGTCATCTCTTAAAGAAATTCATACTGCATATTTTTTTCAGGTGTTTGTTTTAAGATAGGGTGAAAAGAGTTGTTGGTCAATATCTTGTGCCATTATATATATATATATTATTATTTATTCCAAAAAATTTACGTTAAAAATAATTTTATTTTCGTCCAACAATATTTGGAGCAAATATTATAAAGATTACTTCTTAACTGCAAATTTCACTGTTTACATTTTGCAACACACGCAGATTTTGGAGTTTTGCGGATTTTAGAAGCACAGATTTTTGAGACTCTACTGTATTTGATTCTTTTAATGATTTCTTAATAGAATCAATATTAAAATATGATATGTATTTATATGAACAACATGAATTCTAGCTTTTGTATTGCTATTTTTGAACTTTTTAATCCTTAAAATGATCTATTTTCATATGTGACTTATAGTGTTTACATATAGGCTGTTTTTTGGAAACCATTCAAAAAATGAAAATTTTAATCTTGCATAAGTTGTGAGTTGTTATTGGGGGTGAGGAGAAGTTGAGTCAATTTGAAAAAAAAAAAAACCCTACTATTTTGTATTTTTTATTTGTATAAAATGCTTTTCTTTTTTCTTCAAAATTACCCATATAGTCATAATTTTTACCTAAGGCTTGTTTGTCAGTGAACTTCCCGATCCCTCTCACTAATGTTAATCCTTTGGGCTTAGGATACATTCATATATTTAAAATATCTCCTCAGGAAATTAATATTTTTAACTTTTGTTTATTGTGTACATTTCTTAAAGGATATCTTATTATTTTTTTTAGTTGTCAAAATTTTTCTAAAATATGTACTTAGTTCTATGTGAAGTGTTTTAATCTTATTCGGTTTCGCTAAGATTGTAACACATAAAATTATAAATTAAGCAGATATTTTAGAAATATTTTGATAACTCAGAAAAAAAGGAGACATCCTTAAAGAACAGTGCAAAGAAAACAGAAGTTACAAATATTAATTTCCTGAGGAGGTATTTTAAATATACAAATCCATCCTACACCCATAGGATTAACATTAGCGAGGGTAATCGGGAAGTTCACTGATGAGAACAGCCTTAAGGGGACCAGAAAGATTTGAAATGACAAATATTCACTGAATTTTTTTTATCATGGATTAGGAAATCTGTAACTAATTTAGACTTACTTCTTTTTGCATTTATTTATTTATGTTTTATAGAAATAAAAAAAAAGGCTTGATAAATTAAAAAAAAAACAATAACAAAAGTTTTAATATTGTATGACAAATTTATTCTTCTAAAACTAGTTTTGCCATGATTTTGAAGTCCAGGTTTCATGATTTTGAGTCATTTATTATTTTTACTATTTATTACACTGTCTCTCGATTATACCTAAAACACATAATTTCAAAATATAATGAAAAATTCAAAATCTATAAATATTAATCATAAGTTATAACCTGATTTTTTGTATAGATCATAAATAATTTAATTTCCTTTACTGAAAATAAAAATAAACATGTAAATCCCTTAACTGGGTCGCAAGTTATTGTAGCAAAACTGCTAAAAAACAGTGTTTCGAGGCAATTGAGTTTAAAGTTTTGCCTTTGCAGGTATTGCTAGTCTGTGCGACTCGACCTGTGTACATCTCATATGACCGTAATTATAGGAATTGTCATATTATACCAACTGCAAAACGCTCCTTAAAGGTCCAAACATTATAAAAGCAACAGTAATAAAATAATTTAAAATTTTCATCATTTCAAACCTTTCTGGCCTAAAAAAATTAAGAGAATGATTGTAATAACTATTCCCATTACATATTGATATCTTGTTCATCACTGAAATGGGAATAAAAATAAATTGAAGAATTTTATTATTAGGTTATTAATTCCCAAATTTATATCTAGGTTTTGATAACATAATCAAACACACACCAGTATAAAGCTCCAAAAGCATCACATGGGCATGTAAAGAACAACATTCTGCAGTATTTCCAAAATGCAAAATATAAAATAAGATTCCCACTTTAACTTCTTGAAGGGCAATAAGGTATTTTTGTACCTTTTTAATTTTAATAAAGATTTGTGCCAGAATTTTAGAACAAAATTTTACTTTTATAACTTTAGTTAAAAAAAAAAAAAAAAAAAAAAAAAAAAAAAAAAAAAAAAAAGAGCTGTAGAATTGTATTTTCTTATTTTAAATTTTTTTGAAAATTTTGGCATGAATTCAACATTATAGAAATACAATTACTTGCCCTTAAAAGTGTTAGAATAAATGAGGGGGGTCGGGGCAAGAGAGTGCCAAGCCACATTTTTGAACTTCTGAGATATTTCAATTTGAAAATTTTATCAAATACTCAAATCAAGCTATATAACCTAAAGTTTTTCCGTCAATGTCTTAGTAACATTTGAGATATTCTGAGTAACAATATGGCATTAATGATATTACTATTACAGTTTTTGCAAATTAGCTATCTTCATTGGTGGCATAAACATCTGGGGCAAACACGAAACCTGTCACATGTGCTGCCACCAAGTGACAGAAACAAATTATATGTTGGATATTATAATTTACAATATTAAGCAACAGATTGCAGTGTTAGATTTATTTCAACAAAAATGTGGTTTGCACTTTCTTGCCCCGGCCCCCTCAAATGTGTGCTAGAATTACACAACATCTACTTGATATTGATGTATGCACTTTTATTTAGTGGGTACCTCCCAAATTCAAATCCTATAGCTATACTTCTGGTTAAAGGGGTTAGCCTCATAAGACAATAATAAAGTTGGTTCAGATCAGCTTATCTCAATAGCAAAATGGGTGTATGTTTCTAACTCAGTCTATACAATATTTTAAGCTTACATTGAAAAACATGCATTAAAAAGCTGCCATTAAAAAGAAAAACAGATTTTTAAAATGCTCTTTTAAAAATGAAATGTTTTGTTCTCTGAGTATCAAAATTTTAGTTTGAAAAATTGTCCTTTCAAAGTAATTCAACAGATATTAAGCATTTAACAGAAATTCAGATGTAGCAGAAGGGGTATATACTACTTTCTATACTGTAGTTCTAACTAGCCAAAGTAACACAGGTCTATTGCTTTGATCATTTGGAACTAGAGTATATCTTTTTCTAGTTGCAGTTTGATGCTGATTGAGCAGAAATTAAGCAAGTAACAAGAAAAATCAGCAGAATTGTGCCTAGTTTATCACTATTCTGATTCTGAATACTTACTAAGCACTATGGCTTTCAAAATAAGTAATCCAGACTGTTATTCTGCTTCCATGATGCTTGTAAGTGTCATACAGACCTTATTTTTCACAAAAATAGTACAGATGGGGAAAAATTAAAATTTCTCTTCAGGGTTTTGCAATTTTTTCTGCTTTTTTCCCATTTAGCACCAGCTTTTATCTGCATTATTAAAGTATGTAATCATTTAGGTGTTGATACAGCAACAAAATTCGTAAAAGATTATCCTCATTGGGGACCAAAATAAAAATATTTCTTAGAAGTCCAGATTGATTGATTGAAATTTTCCATTATCTATTATGTTCTGTTAGTGTAACTATTTCATTTAAAGGGTCAAAATAGAAAAGTCTATTTCTGTCAGTTTTATCTCTATCAATTTGATTACAATTTTCATGTAATGAAAAAAAAAATTTAATTTTTTTTTCCAAATAAAAATATTGAGTATCTTAATAATTTGTATTCAATAATTTGTGTAGTAAATATATATATATATATATATATATATATATATATATATATATGTATATATATATTTTTTCTTAAATTACTTGAAGGAAATTTAAATATAAGTGGATTAAAATTAAAATGTTCTATATGTTTCATAATTATTGGCCGATTCTGACACCAAGAAACAAAGAGCTGTATCAGAGGAATAAATACATTTTATTCAGCAAAATACCATTCCCGGCAGCAATACACTGTGCCCAATGTGTTTTTAGTGTAAAAATTCCACGGTGATAGAAACTGCCATCACAGTGGTTGAGGAAATCACCAACGGCATCAGTGACAGCATCCTGGGTAGCAAACCATTTGTCCGTTAAGAAATGGTTCGAATGGCTAAACATGTGAAAGTCAGTGGGGGCTAAGTCAGGCAAATATGGAGGGAGAACTTCGTACTCCAAGGCATTAATTTTTTGCATGCTAGCAATTAATACATGTGGTCGAGTCCTGTCCTGTAGCAGTATAGCAGCCTAATGTTTGACAAGCGTTGGTTGTTTTGTGCACAATTTTTGGCAACAAGCATCTAGTTGTGATGTTTTGCTTTAGTTGAAACGAGGACCACATTTGTAATATAACCACCATGATCATCAAATTTTATTGTCACAAATTTCAAAAACATCAAAGATCAAATGTATATTCAATAGATTAAAAATTTGTGGAATTCACATATTGCTGCACAAATTCCTTCATATAACATTATTGACAAATAATTCAGAATACATGAATTTGGGTAAAATAGCATTTTTTGCTGCACAACTTATGTAGTGCATGCGTATGTTATGTAGCGTATACTAAACTGTTTTGCATGTGTCATATTTTTCAAACATAATCCCAATTTTACTTTGCACGGATTGCTTCAAAATATTGTAACCATGAGATCCATTCCATTTTAGATTCAGGAGAAAAAAAGGATAATTTTTGGGTCGTTAGCTAACTTTTTCTCAACCATGGTTGTAGATGTAGATTTAAGGGCACTAGCTTGGTTTAAGGAACTTTGTTCAGTTATAGAATGGTGACTCTTGAATTTACCAGGAGTCTGCTGTTATACTCCTGGCGAAGGGTGTTATTATTAGTGTTTTCTGTAGTTAAAGTTTTAGTCTGGTTTTGTTCGCTAATTTTTGAACTATCTTTTCTCTTTTCAGCACTTTTACTGCTTCTTTTAATGTAATTCTTTTTATTCATTGTCACTCATTTTCTTTCACCTTTATACTATAATGATATACAGGGTGCCCAAAAAGTCTGGAAACTGTTGATTAACACAAGAAATATACATCGGATTGAAAAATGGAAAATATGTTTTCAATATTTTGGAAAAATCTATTTAGGGATATCCAAGTTGTCGCCAACTCTGCCCCCTGGGTGAAAGGGAGGGCAACTTTGAAAACTTAAATGGTAACCCCCCCCCTCTTTTTTTTTTAAATTGAAGATTCGGATTCTACGGGAAAAATACGTAACTTTTATATTTAACATTTTCTTCGGAAAATTGTAGATGACGCTGTAATTGAGTTAAATGCAATGAGAATCGTTTCCATTGAAAAGTCTGAAACTGTCGAATAACTCGATAAATATACATCGAATTGAAAAATGGAGAAATGCATTTTCAATATTTTTGAAAGATATATTTATGGATATCAAAGTTGTCCCCCCAACTCTGCACCCCTGAGGGGGGGGGAAAGAGGGGCAACTTTGAAATCTTAAAGGATAAATTATGTATACTAAATGTAAGAAATGGAGATCTTAATTTAATCCTATCGCTTTGAAAATTTGCCAATCGGATAATTATTAATGTCCGTGAACGTCTGTGTGTGTTTCTTTCTGTCTGTCTGTGCACTCCACCTTTGTACACGCAAAGGCTCCGGGATCAGGCGACGCACGGACAGCGGACGCAGACCGAAAAATTCGCAAAAAAGGCGCGACGCTCAAGTTTCGATCGGGTCGGGATTCCGACCCAGACCCGGGGAGTTATTAATGAACGAAACTGTTTTAATTACCGACCGAAACCGAACTGGAAAAAGAATCGAAAAAAATTTCCGTTTTAATAATCACAGACATCCAAATTGTCGCTTTTTAACGCATCATCGAATAAAAAAAAAATCTACCGGAGGTATCGATTCGAAAATCAGGGTACACACGCGGCCGATGTTTGTCGTTCCAAAATGTCAAATTTTTTGAAATTCGGACCGTAACTTTTCTTTATTTCGGCCAAAAACTGACCAGACATCCAACATCGACCCCAGACGTAAAAAAAGGTTGCCGTAAAGAATGCAGGGTCGACAGATCAGAGATCAAATCGGCCCATTCCTTTTTGAAACAAGTGGAAATAATGACTCTACATTCGCGAAAATTTGCTAACACGTGTATAAAAAAATCACGAATTCAACAAAAAAAAGTTCGTAAAAATCGACCAGTAATTTTTAAAGATATCAATTAAAACTCATTAATGACACGGCAAATGAATTTATTTCTATTCCGAAGAGACAGCTTCTTTTTTATTTCAACATTCAACGCATCGTCTGTGGATAAGACATTTCTGAAAGAGATAAAATAGTCACGTGACTTTCAACTGCATTTTTTCAGAGGGGGGCCCCATTTCCGAATCTAAGGGGCACATTAATTCCAAACTTTGACAGGGCGACTCAAAATGGATTCTGCTTTCAGAATATCTAAAAATTATTCTCATATCTTCATTAGGAGCCGATATATTATTTTATTGTATAATTAATCATCGTTATTTGTATAATTAAAGCAAAAGAAAGATTTCTATTACAGTGCCGGCTAGATATTACGATTTTAAGAAGTAGGCCGCGTCTAAAAACAGCCATAACGAGTATCTTAAGTTTTTGTTTTAGAGTGGCAACCAGATATTATGATAGGGAAAAGCGGGCTTCGCCCGTTATCGATTTTTTTTTTTTTTTCAGTTTTAAGTTTTCCTACAGGTCCCTGTCTTTGAACAAGAAGTCCGGTAGTCTAAATAAGTTGTTTGAAGATTTTTTTTTTTTCCGGCAGTCTAATTCAGTTGTTTAAGGAAAAGCAGTGTCTCCCCCCCCCCCCTTCAAGTTTTTTATCTTAACTGTGGGGTTCTAGAGGTTCGTTCAGTTCGAGGTTTATCTTATTCGAGGTTTATTTTTTCTATTTGCGCCACCTGGTGGCGGAAGGTGGAACTAATGTATACTGCAGCGCCACGACTGCTATACGGTGCCGCAGGCAGCGGGGACCCGAGCCGGAGGTTTATACTATTCTATGTGCAATTTAAGGGATATCCGGTGCGTGCATAGCACGGCCGGTATACGGTGCCGAAGGCAGCGGGGACCAGGGTCGGAACGACTGCTATACGGTGCCGCAGGCAGCGGGGACCGAAATCACCCACTCGTGGACAGCCACCCGTGAGGTATAGGAACAATAAGTCCACGAGGGGAAAAATAAACGCTACCCGACACCGATAGCACCCATCCGTTCCAACCTCCACTGCAGGAGGCGCCTGTTTATTAGATTTGAAACAATGAATATAATTACATAACAATAATAAAATATAAAAGGTAAAAAATAACAATTTTTTGCAAATTGAAAGTTAAATATAAAATATTTTCGAAGTACTATAAGTTCATGATGTCCTAAATTTATGGTATTTTAGTTCAGAAAGTCAATGGTCAGTTCAGTCAATTTTTTTTTAAATTCTTTCGTAATGAAAGAGAAATTTTTATTGAGAATATTATAATTCTCTTTTAACTTTTGAGAGTTTGAAGGATTGAAAATGATATTACGAAGGTTATATCTGAGAGTTTCGTTCTTATCAAAAGAGAAGTGATGGATCATAAGAGGGCAGCATCCGAATATGTAGTGAACTGCATCTCCTTCTGCTTTATCACATGGACATCGAGGTGAGGCTCCGAGCCGGAGGTTCGTTCAGTGACAGGTTTATACTATTCTATGTGCAATTTAAGGGATTATCCGGTGCGTGCGTAGCACGACCGGTATACGGTGTCGAAGGCAACGGGGACCAGGGTCGGAGATTAGTTCAGTTAGAGGTTTATACTATTCGATGTGCAAATTAAGGGATTATGCAAATTATGGGATTATCCGGTGCGTGCGTAGCACGACCGGTGTGCGGTGCCGAAGGCAGCTGGGACCCGGGTCGGAGGTTCGTTCGGTTCGAGGGGTATGCGAGCTGGAGAATACAAAAGTTTCGAGGCACCGATGTAAATTAGGGGCCCGCTGGCGGGCGAAGCCAGCTAGTATATTTATTAAATTTCGAAATTAATTGCATAAATTATTGGGAAATTTTATGCATTAATTTGAAATATATGAAACATTTTAATTTCTCATTTTTTACAAAAATTTCCAATGCACTTTTTTTTTTCTCTCTTTCATTAAATGGTTGCTAAGCAACTATATTTCAAAGAATATCAACAAAGGAAAATTCAAGTGAATCTCATTATTTTGACGCGAAATTTTATTAAAAAAAGCTAATTTTCGGGTTATATAAGTTTTTAATATGCTTTTTTTAATGAAATAGATGAGAATTTATTTTAACTAGTAAAAAATGATCACCAAATCAGTTTTCTAAATGAAAATAATAAAAACGTTGAATGCGTAAATTGAATATAGGTCACATAAGAGGAATTTACATTTGTATAAGTACATTTTATACACGAAATTTTATTCAATCTCAGCAACATATGATGTTTAGTAATTGAAATATAAGTATTCTTTTAAGGATAGGATAAAATCTGTTGTACAAAGAGATGGTTATTCTAATGAAATTAAACTAGTAAATACATTCAGACATATACTCAAAAAATGAAAGAATGTAATTACGGGAAATTGAGAATAGAATATTAAAGCGACAACAGAGGTTTCAGGGGGGCTCCGCCCCCCTGAAATAATGTATTGTTATTCTGAAAAAAAAATACAGTAATAAGTAGTTTATCCTATCATTGCATAACATTGTGTTTAATGCAATACTTCTAAAATTTCCGGAACTTTCGATAAATTTTATATATTTTTAAATGTATAAATAACTTTAAAAAATTGAATTTTAGGTTATCAAATATTGTGCAGATAATGTTAAAAATGAGTGAGATTAATGAACAGTGGTTTGTAGAGCTGACGTTGAGGCCTCTGATCTGTAGATTTACTAGTTTTATCAAAAGTCTAGCAATAAATAATGAGAAATCGCAATCCATAGTAAATCTCATATTGGCCTTGAGATCACTGACGTTGGGAATAAAGCAAGTATTCTCTTTTCTTTCTCTCTAGATGAAAAGTATTTGCAAATTCATTTCAGTATTCCATAGTGTGGAAGAAGAAAAGATTGGCAGTTTCTCTTGTTGTACTTTCATCCTGCGAGACAAGTTGTAAGATACGCTGGTGGTTACTTTTTTTTCACATTGTCAGTTTGGATGTTAGGTGTCAAGTGTAATCGATAACCAATAATTACACCAAGTTTGTTGGAACCTGAGTTTATTCCTTTTACATTACACGATAATCTTTGTTAAGTCAAACCCAGAGTTCAGAGAAGCATAGTGATTATTCGACAAACATTTTGCCAAAAAAGCACACTCTCTTTTTTTTTTTTTTTTTTTTCAGGCAAGCTGGTTTTATGTTTGTACTTCTGATTTTTCCTAGTAGGAACGAAAGTGTCAAAATAGACGGGAACTGCAATTTAATTGGCTTAAGATATCTAGTCCTCTGATGACTCCGAGGTTTGGCTGAATCCTGGTGCATTACAAATCCCAAATAAAGTTACACTAAGCTCATCAATTTTTATCTTAAAGGGAATTTGAATTTGAGATTTGAAATAATAAAAGTTAAACAAGAACGAAAAATCATGCGTCAAGCATAGATTATGTAACACTTTCCAACGCTTCCAAAATAATTTTACAAATCATACCGTTTAATAAGCTAAAAGATAACATCTAAGTAATCCGAATACTTTTATTCAGCCCTGTATAGGATCTATAGATTTGTATATATACTACATAGGATGTTAAATTTTAGTTCAGTTAGGAAACGCGTAGCACAGTTTAAAATTCTCCGTCTGGAGTTAAATAATACGGAAATGTGTTCGCGAACTTTTGTGCTTCCTTGTATAGGATATACAGAATTTATACATACCACATAATAGACAAAAAGCGAGTTAAAATTAAAATCGCGATCAGTAACTTAAAACGCACTTCCAGGAATTATTGTTAACTTACAGTAGAGAATTCTTTGTGTGTCCCTGTAAATGAACGATGACTGCTGTACACACACTATTCTGTAGTAAGCCTCTTGAAATACACCTTAATGATATATATAAATTTCAATGCGTTTAAAATAGGGAAACATTATTTAAATAAACCGCAGACGATTTTTCTCCATAGACGTAATGTAACAGAATTCTTTTGACTGTCCCTGTAAAGTAACTATAAGTGCTATGCACACCCTATTCCATATTAAGCTTCTTCTAATGCACCTTAGTGATATATATAAATTTCAATGCGTTTAAAATAGTGAAACATTATTTAAATAAACCGTCAATGATTTTTTCCCATAGACCGCAATGTAACGGAATTCTTTTGAGTGTCCCTGTAAAAAAACTATAAGTGCTACACACTTCCGTTGAAATAGGGAACATGCTATAGATAACGACTATAACATATAAAAATTGCAGAGCAATCCGAGCATATTTACGGGAGTTAGAGCACGGACAGACGGCAGACGGCCATACGGCCAGACAAACCGAAGTCATAAACACTTTTCAACTAGGTTGGAAAGTGTTAAAAAAGGGAACTGGGAACTGGGAATTTTAATAATTTTTTTTTTTTATTGTTTCATATATGTATGTTTGTGAAGAATTTCGAAGATAAAGTCACAGTATATTTTTTTAAGGTAGACTTAAGCAGAACATTCAATATATTCAATGATTTTAGATATTCATATTTTCATTCATTTAGATTTTATCAGCTTTTATGCATATAGAAATTGTAGAATAGCTAATTATATATCTATAAATAAATATATAATTTAATATCTATATTATATTCATTGTTTTCTTAAATCAATATAATTGCAGGATGCAAGAGCAGATGCTGAGTCTCAAATTTATGAAAAATTGAATGAAAAAATAGACGAATTTCTAGAATTAGGTAAGTTCTATGGTTATAGTAACTGCTACTACTTTTTTCTCTTTTATTTTTATTTAAAATGTATTGCATACGCTGTTTGGACATCAGATTTTTTTCAAATGTATGCCTTGATTTAAAATTCACATTTAAGCATCTAATCATTTGCATATACACCATGAGCTGAAGGGCTGTCTGCTGTATAGTTTTAGAAAAAATGTACAATAAAAAAAAAAAAAAAAAAAACTAAAGTTGCATTGTAAAAGGATTCTTTAGTATTATCAAGTGTTCTAAAAACACCTGTCAATATTAAATTTGCAATATTAAAATATTAAGTTTTTAAAAAATGTTTGGATTTCTTAAAATCATACTGTCTGATGCCAACATTTCTTTTTCTATGCATATACAACGATGAATAACATATCATATGAAAGATTTTTGAGTAAACTTTTGACAGAGTACTCTCCCATTTCATTAAAACATGTTGTTTTGATTAAAAATTGCAACAAATGCCTCACAGGTTTACTGGTACATATTATTTATGATGTCAACAATCCATTTTTCTATGTACAGTAATGAATGAGGTATCATATGAAAGATTTTTTTAACAAGTTTTTGACACAGTACACTCTCATTTCGTTAAAGCACATTGTTTGGTCAATAATTGCAGTTAATTAAAAATTAATGGAAAAAAATATCTGAAAATAATCTGATTCCGGCTCTACTAGTACTATTAATAAATTTTTGTTTATGTGGCAAAAGGAGTATTTTTATTTTATTACTTATTTATTTATTTTATTACTTATTTATTTATTTTATTACTTATTTATTTATTTTATTACTTATTTATTTATTTTATTACTTATTTATTTATTTTTTAATTATTATTATTATTAATTTAAGTATTTACAATATAGTAGATAACTTTGTTTTGCTTAGTGCTAGCAGTTAAATACAAAAATTATAAGAGGGCGTGGGGAATTCTTTTTTATAATAGCCTAAAAGTTTGATTCCTCTGCAGTTTGATATTATCCTTTGATAAAACAAATTTTACCTTTTAAATGTTTTTTAAAGAGGCGAAACATTAAGTTAATTTTATCAGCATTTGTATATCCACTCAATCAACTTGCGCCCACTCATCAACACCCACAATGAATTTTTTCGTTATAAAGACTTAATAGTGCAGTCACATTAACTTGCAAGTATGCAGTCACATTACCTCCCATAAATCATTGTTGATTAATGCATACATTTCAAGAAAGTTAGACTTTCCTGTAATGTTAATAAAAGAATTTATTTATGTTAAATAATTTATGTTCTTAATTAGTACTGCTAAAAGGTGAAGCTGTTTTTAAATTTTTTTTTAAATTTTACTTTCAGCTAATTATGATTGGTTATTGAATGAACCAGAAGGACAAGCAAGTAGTTATCTTACTGACTTAATAGCATTTTTGAAAAGTACATTTGAAGCCTTTACTAATCTTCCGGTATGTATTTTACCTATATTAGTTCAATTATATCTTATTTATTGCTTCAAAGCTATTGAATGTGAAAATCTTTGCTTTTTTTTAGACTAATTGTAAGATCATTTTTAATACTTGGTTAATATAATGTCATCCTGATAAAACTTCCCATTCACAAAATGTTCTACTGATCTAAAATACCTGTAAATGGGAGATTTTTTCATAATTTTGCATTGCTTTGATGTTACAACTTCTGATTTCTGTTGATTATGTCAGTTTCAGTGACCATCTTTTACTGATGAAGACATGATGATTGACTAATACATATTACTAGAACACACTCATAGAAATTTTATTTTTAATCAATTTTTTTATTTTTGACAAGATTAAAGGTCAACATTTATTTTTGAAACCATGTTTGTTAATTGAGGGTTCAAAATATATTTTGAGAATCTCATGAGTTTTCTTGTTTTATCAAAATGAGTGTGTGTGCCATTAAAATGTTTAAAACTGTTAAAGTAAATTTAATTTCCTTACTCTTGCATCATTTAATATTTCTGTAGGATAAAGTTGCACAAACTGCATGCATGTCATCGTGCAAACATATAGCAGCTGCTCTCATGAACTTTCTATTGGACAAAGAAGTGAAGCATATATCAATTGGTGCTCTTCAGCAGTTCAATCTTGATGTCATGCAGTGTGAATGTAAGACATTTAAAAAAAATATTTTCTCATAGAGTATAGCAAATTTCTTTGTAAATTTTCTGTAGTATGTCTAAAATAGTATATATATTTTTTTCATTATGGAATTAGAAACTCAAATTGTTACAAAGAAAAAAAAAGTAAAAGCTCTTCATTGAATTTTTTGTAATTTTCTACACTGTTGTTGGATGGGAATATTTCTTTTTTATGACATGACATAACATCTCATATTTGGCACTTTTATCCTGTTCCATATATATATATGTGTGTGTGTGTGTGTCAATAAATCTAACTCAACCAATTAATTTGGTTGAGTAGAGGGTTAGGCATTAAAAAATTGTGGCTTTTGTATTTTCTGCTCTATTACCGTACTACAATATTTTATTCTTCATTTACGGAGAAACTGTAGAATTTCTGGATAAGTTGGCATCTATGTAGTGAACTGAGCAATGCTAAGGCACCATTTATTGAGATTGAAAAGAGCAATTTTCTTCTATGAATTTTAAAATCTCAGTAAAAAAAAAAGGGAGATCATGCTAAAAAATAGTAGTCTCTTGCAAAGAAACAGGAGAGTTGACAGTTCTGTATTAGTTACCAGAGCTATACCCTGGTTTTGATTAACATAATATGTTACCATAGTAGGTTCAACGTGTTTATACGTTTCCGTCATTGGCAGGGAATTTCTAAAAGACTACCATGGGAAATCTTTGAACAGATGGGAGACGAATGCATGGTCCTATGTCTGTGAATGAGAAAAAAACTAGCAAGCGTGCATTCAGGACGGGCATCATAACAAAAGGCAGTATTGGTGGCATTTTTAAACATGAGGGGCAAGAAGGGCACTGTTTTTTTGAATGAGAAACAAGAAGTGTGCTATTTTTTGGAAGAAGGGCAAGAAGGGTGCTATTTCTTTAACCAAAGGACAGGCAGGCACAGTGCCCACCTGAACACTCTGGAGAAAACACTAGTCACGATACAGCATCATTTAACTTACCAAAATTATTTGTTGAGTTACTCCATGGTTACGAGTATGGAAATAAACATCAAAGTCAAAATAAAATGTCAATAATATGAGAGAGAACATCAAAAATGTGAATGATGGCATTTCAAATCATTACATTATAGATCGTGCAACTGTAGAAAATTCTTATTTGTCTTGATAAAGGCTTCGGTGAAGTTGAAACATGTAGGCAGTTTATTAAAAGTTTTTTTACTGTTTTTAGGGTTTTTAATTAACACTTTTTAGCAATTAATGAAGTATACTTTTTGAGATTATTTTTGTTGTTAATTTGATATGTTTTCATTCAAAATTTGTCTTATAACTCCCAAAAAAGTAATGATCTATTTACGATTTTTAAACTTATCTGCTGTCATCTTTTTGTGTGTCTTTTATGTTGTTTTAGGGTAGCCATCTTTGTTTTTCAGATGAATAATATAACTTTGGCTGCCATATTGGTGATTCTGTTGATTACCATACTCCTGTTTGCACTAAAGTCGTAAACAAAATTTCTTAGATTCCTCAGTGCTCAGCTATTGTTGCCAATCTAAATATAAACACTACAAAAATATTATTTTCATGACTGTAACAGCTATTTGGTTAGTCAATCATTGATTTTGTGGCATTTCATGCATCTGGCAACATCTGTGCAGTGCTCTTATTTGTTGGAGCTTAAAAGCAGGGGTGGATGATATTTCAGGACATACTTTTTTCGATATTTCAGGACAATTTCAGGACACATTTGCTTGGCATACTAACCAAAAAAACCCTTAACTCCCTCTTCAATACATTTTATTATCATAAATAGTACACAACTACATACACAGTTTTTTTGTTGTAAAAGTATACATTTAAAAGAAAAGTAATTTTACCAGAACCTTTTGACCAAGCTGCTAAAAAATTGTGATTTTTGCATTACTGAAAGACGAAAATCTCGATATTTTCTTCACTGATCAACGAAAATTGCAAAAGATTTTCTTTTTTATAACTGATTGTTAGAAATTGGGATTATTTTTTGTGACTGAGAGACGAAAACGGCAAAATTTTTAAATGACTAATCAATGAAAATTGCGAATTTTGGTAACTAATCACCAAAAATTGAGATTTTTTTTCTTTTTTTGTGCAAATTGATGAAAATTACCATTTTTAACAATAGATTGAAGAAAATTGTGACTTTTGTGATCGTTTTGCATCAGTAAAAACGCAGGGTTGGTCATTTTGCCGGCAAAAAGGTATTTTTGCCGGGACAGTAGCAAAAACTGGTAAAAACCAGCAAAAATGGCAAAAATCCAATTTTGCATAACTAAATGCAGTGATGCAGTTTATATGAAAAGGAATCATAACAACAAATGAAACCAAATGTTTTCTTGGTAAAAATAAACAAAAGTATAAACCAAAAATATATTCTTATTCTGTTTTCTTGCACTACTCTTGTCTCTACCCCCTCCCCCTGACCAAAAAAAAAAAAAAAAAGAGATTTTCATGCACCTGCCTTTCCATTCATCATCTACAAACCTGTTTCTCACCTGCTCTCCATGAGCTAGGCAAGTGTGGATCCTCCCTGCCTACACAGGTGGCCAATTACCAATCAGGAATCAGCACAGCAGCAGGTGCACAAAATTCTTGTTTTCAGTTCTAACCTTATCAGTTTTACAGTTAATCGGAGAAGTAACTTTAGCCATTTTGTTTTTGATAGCTTAGATTCTAAGCTTGGCTGCAGAAAATAAAGAAATAACAATTGCAAGAAATAATGAATAAAGGAGGAAGAAGACAAGATCCAATTTGGAAGTCCTTTTATAAGGTACTAGCGGCCCGTTCTAGTTTTGCACGGGTAAACAATGTAATTTTTTTACTACATTTGTTTTCCTGAATTTCGCTCTCCTACCAAAAACTGTTGCTGAGATATGGCGAAATGACCTAAAACTTTCGAATCCCCCTTTAACCACCTTCGGGGGGAGGGGAATTGCTAAATTTACTGAAATACGTGTTTAATCATTTTAGTAGATTTGTTTTAATGAATTTCGCGCACCTACATAAAACAGCTGCTGAGATATGGCGAAATGTCCTAAAATTTTCTAAACCACCCCCTTGAAAACCCTTCAGGGGGAATTTCTAAAGTCACTAAAATGCGTGTTTATCCATTTTTTAGTAAATGTATTTTCCTGAATTTCACGTTTCTAACTAAATCTGCTGCTGAGATATGGCAAAATGACCCAAAACTTTTGAATACCCCTTTAACCGCCTTCTGGGGGGAGTTTCCAAAATCGCCGAAATATGTGTTTAACCAATTTTTTAGTAGATTTGTTTTAATTAATTTCTCCCTCCTACATAATAGCTGAGATATGGCAAAATGACCTAAAAAATTCGACCCCCTCCCACATTTAACCACCTTCTGGGGGAAATTTCCAAAATTGCTGAAATATGTGTTTAACCAATTTTTTAGTAGATTTGTTTTCCTTAATTTCACGCTCTTAACTAAAATTGCTGCTAAGATATGGCAAAATGACCTAAAACATTCGACCACCCCCTTTAACCCCCTTCAGGAGGAGAATTTCTGATATCGCTGAAATACATGTTTAATCATTTTTTAGTTGCTTTGTTTTCCTGATTTTCGCTCTCCTACCTATAACTGCAGCTGAAATATGGCGAAATGACCTAAGACATTCGACCACCCCCCTTTAACCCCCTTCTAGGGGGAATTTCTAAAATCGCTGAAATACGTGTTTAATCATTTTTTTAGTAGATTTGTTTTCTGGATTTTCGCGCTCCTACCTATAACTCTGCTGAGATATGACAAAATGACCTAAAACATTCGCCCACCACCCTTTAACCTCCTTCTGGGGGGAATTTCTAAAATCGCTGAAATAGGTGTTTAATCATTTTTTTAGTTGATTTGTTTTCCTGATTTTCGCGCTCTTACCTATAACTGCTGCTGAGATATGGCGAAATGACCTAAAACATTCGACCATCCCCCTTTAACCCCCCTCCGGGAGGGGAATTTCTGAAATCACTGAAATAGGTGTTTAATCATGTTTTTAGTAGATTTGTTTTCTGGAATTTCAAGCTCCTACCTATAACTGCTGCTGAGATATGGCAAAATGACCTAAAACATTCGAACCCCCCTTTAACTCCCTTCGGGGGGGGGGGGGGAATTTTCAAAAATCCCTTCTTATTGCTTGCCTAGGTCATAACAGCAATCTACAGTCCAAATTGCGTGACCCTGACTGTAGTAGTTTCGGCTGGGCGTTGATGAGTCAGTCAGTCACCATTTTTTCTTTATATAATAGTATAGATCTGCAGATGGAAAAACTGTTGCTAAGTGTAAAAAATGTGGAAACATTCAGAGCAATAAAGCAGCCAGAATGAGGGCACATGTTTCAAGCTGTGTAAAAATTGTTACAAATAAATGTGTGAATGTGGAAGCATCCTCTTCATCTAAAAGACAAGCAGATTTAAACCAGAATAACAGTGATACGGTGATTGATGAAGAGGTGGACAAGTCGCAGCCTCTTTTAAAACAGGCAAGATATTTAGAAGGTAGTATAAACAAATTTGTGTCAAAAACTTCAAATCAAGATAAAAGGATGATTGATCTGACTGTTGAGAAATTCTTTTATACTTGCAACATATCATTTGATGTTGTGGAAAGTGATGCATTTAAAAACTTAATCCACATCTTGAGACCAAGCTACAAACCACCTTCATGCAAAGAATTGGCAGGTAATCATTTAGATTCTGTTCACAGTCAAATGGAAGAATCAGTGCATGAAAGTTTGAAAGGCAGAGAAGGTACACTTGTTATCGACGGATGGAGTAACATCCACAATGAACCCATAACTGCTTCATGTGTTCAAGTTAATGGAAAATCATATATTGTAGACATAGAGGATACAGGTGCCACCAAAAAGACTGCAGAATTCTTGTCAAAAAATGAAGTGATATTATTCAGACTCTTTGAAAAAAGTATGATTGCCAAATAAAAAAAGCATAGTAACTGACAATGCTAAAAATATGGAAAAAAAGGTGACAGGAACTGGAACTAAAGTATGAAAGTGAAAATTCATGTCTGATATCATATGGTTGTGCAGCTCATTGGTTAAACCTCCTTGGGGAAGACATTACACCTTTTACTATCATTAAGCATGTAGTGGAGGTTCATAAATATTTTCGAAACCACCATGCTCCTTCAGCATGGCTGAAAGAATGTAGTGAATATGTTTCACCTCAGTTACCAGGAAGTACTAGGTGGAATAGTCAGTTGACTTTCCTAGAAACTTTCGAACGAAATCATAATTCATATATAAAACTATCAAATGACCATTTACAAGAAATGGACCAAAATATCATTGCTCGCACACATGATTTTAACCTTTTGCAACAAGTAAAAGATCTCATTAAGCAATTAAAACCAGTCTCAACAGCTTTAGATATCTTGCAGGCGGATTCAACAACAATAGCAGATGCTTGCCATTTATGGTGCAACTTGCTGAAAGATGATAATTTGAAACCCCATTTTGTAAAAGTTAAAAAAAGGTTTGAAGAAGCAATTTTGCCCTGGCATCTTCTTGCCTATTTGTTACACCCAAAATATAAGGGTTAGCACCTTAGTTACGAACAAAAAGAACAGGCCAGAGAATGGCTACAAAAAATAAATCTATCTTTCCTATCAGGTGCCGTGAACTTTGAACTAAAAGAAAAATCTTTCCAATGTACATTGTTTTCAGAACAAGTAATAATGACAATTGATGCCAATAAGTGGTGGAGAAGTGTCGCAAAGTCATATGAAATTTCCAAAGAATTTTGTGGGTTAATAGCATACCTGCAAGCATGCCCAGCCAGTAGTGCGGCAATCGAGAGAATATTTTCCAACTTCACTTTTGTCCACTCAAAAATTCGAAATAGGTTGACAATAAGTAATGTTTCCAAACTTGTTTCTTGTTATGGAATGCTGAAAAAAGAATTATTTTGTAATGATGATGGTGATGAAAGTGCCACTAAATGTTGAATGTGTAATTTTTTATGTTATTGTTATTAAAATATTTAATTTTTTAAAAGAAATTTAAGATTTCACTTATTTGAACACAATATATTAATACATGTACTTACTACTATTGCTTATATTTTGCATCTCTGAATTATTGCATTATGCTGATTGATAGGTTGATACATCTTATTTTAAAACTAAAAGTGTTTATAATTTCTGTAGATTTTGCAATATTGTTAATTTATTGCAGCATAAAAATCAGACTAACAATGGCTTTTTTTCAATTAAAGATTTTTTTTTATGATGAAATTAATAATTTCTCAGTAATTAAGATGAGTATATTAAGTTATCATCATAATGCATTGTACTACTATTCTGTGATTGTTAATTTAAGATAAGTAAAAGAAATGAAAAATGCATTTATATGTAAAAAATAAGTTTTTGCCATTTTTGCTGGCAAAAACCTATTTTTGCCAGGACGGTTTTAACCAGTTTTTACCGCAATTTTTTCCACCTGCGGAAAAAACTTGCCAACCTTGGTAAAAAGGTACGCCTACCCCCTATTTGATGATTTCAAATGCCACTATAGCACAAAACTCGCAAAATTTCAGGAATATTTGGACAGACTACCATATTTCAGGACATTTCAGGACATTTTTATTTTTTTCAGGAATTTCAGGACAAGTACTACCCCTGTAAAATTTGTTCTAACTGTTGACCAGGAAAATCTGCTAGAGTAATTAAGTTTGTAACTAGGGAAGAGTAAGGACTTGTGTTTTATTTCGTGAAGAAGAAGAGTGAGGAGACAGTCAAGAGGTGTTTTCGGTTATAAAAAGCCGGCTCCCTGCTAGGTCTGTATGTAATCTCAAAGACCCGTTCATTCACCAAAAACATGCGTGTGAATTTTGGAAGTGAACTTTTAAAGTCACATGGTTAATAACAGAATGAACAAATTGTTCTTAGAAGAATGATTGCTATGAGATCGTTTATTCTTTTATTGATTACACTTTTTTTATCTTGCAAATATGAAGTGTTGCATGCATTTTTAAAACATAGACAGTAGAATTGATTATTTTGACCAAGATCATAAAATAAAATTTCTATGCATGTATTACAAAACATTAAGGAAGCATGGGTCCAAAATAGGAAAATAAAATATTAATTGTAGCTGTGTTTAAGGAATGATAAAGTATTTCTATGAAATATAACTTTTAATTAGTTATTATTTTTTACTTAATGTTTAAGGGAAGGATTCCATTATAGAAGGGTTTCGTTTTAACAGGCTTTACTGCATTCAGAAAAAAAATATTAATAATACTGAGTTAAAGGCTCATCTACTCATTTATAATTCATTTTTATTAATAACTAGCAAGCTACGCCTGCTACGCTGGTCAATTTCTCTTAACGAACCTTTAATCAAACAAAATATTGACATTTCATAATTCACTTTTATATTTTAACTGAATAATAACGATACTATAATTTGTGACTCGTGCTATAGCCAATATACATGTCAGGACACGTCGCCCTTATCATTATCTTTTTACGCGTGAAGGTTTCGCTATGGTACTCTATTTTGAAATTTGGTAATTTTAGAAATTCAATAGTTGAAAAATCGCAGAATCATTAGATCATTTTTCTTTAGAAATTGTTCTTACAGCGCATTTAGATCTTATAAATAACAATCATGCCGAACTTGAAGTTTCTAGCTCCTTCAGCATCGCAAAAATCGCAATTTTAGAACGTTTTTCGCTTCTGCACCCCCCTCGGGGTAGTGGCACCGACATAAAATATAGCCTATGTTGGAGCAGGGATTGTCACCATCCATTTGCCACCATCACTTTTGAAATCGCTTTAGTAGTTCCAGAGATTCCATACAAACTGTAATTTAGAATGTTTTTAGAAAATTTTTTGCTTATTTCAGCCTTTTAAATTTCGAATTTTTTTAGACTTTGTTCTTATAGAGCATTTAAATCTTGTAAGTAACAACCATACAAAATGTCAAGTTCCTAACTCCTTCATTATTGAAAATATCATAATTTTGGAACGTTTTTCGCTCCTGCACCCTCTGCGAGCAGTGGCACCGACAAAAAATTTAGCATATGTTGGAGCAGGGACTGTCACCATCCATTTGCCACCATCACTTTTGAAATCGGTTCTGTAGTTTCCGAGATTCCATAGAAATTGTAATTTAGAATGTTTTTAGAATGCTTCTTACTCATCTCACCCTTTTAAATTGCGAATGTTTTTATAATTTGTTCTTAGAGAGCATTTACATCTTATAAGTAACTACCATACCAAATTTGATGCTTCTATCTCCTTCAGTACACAAAAAATCGAAATTTTAGAACTTTTTTTTGCTCCTGCATCCCCCTGGGGGTGGTGACACCGACATAAAATATAGCCTATGTTGGAGCAGGGATTGTCACCATTAATTTGCCACCATCACTTTTAAAATCGCTTCAGTGGTTCCAGAGATTACCCCCTACAAACAAACAAACAAACAAACAAACAATCTTTACTACTTTATATATTAGTATAGATAAGGGGGAATTAGCCCCTTGTTCCCCCCCTTTATACTTAACCAATCAATCCCGAAAACTAATCAGAGATGCGCCTTAACACAGTGAACCTATAAATAAAATTTGAAGGAAATGGGATAATTCTGCATGAAAAACCCATTTACATAAATTAAGGGGGGTATTAGCCCCCCGTTCCCCCCCCTTTATACTTAATCAATCAATCCCGAAAACTAATCAGGGAAGCGTCTTAACCCAATGAATCTATAAACAAATTTTGAAGCAAATAGAATAATTCTGCATGAAAAACCCAATTATATAAATTAAGGGGGGGATTATCTCCCCGTTCCCCCCCTTTATACTTAACCAATCAATCCCGAAAACTAATCAGGGGAGCGCCTTAACACAGTGAACCTACAAAACAAAATTTGAAGGAAAACGGAATAATTCTGCATGAAAAACCCATTTATATAAATTAAGGGGGGATTAGCCCCCCGATTCCCCCCCCCTTTATACTTAACTAATCAATCCCGAAAACTAATCAGGGAAGCGCCTTAACTCAGTGAACCTATAAACAAAATTTGAAGGAAAACGGAATAATTCTGCATGAAAAACCCATTTATATAAATTAAGGGGGGGATTATCCCCCTCCGTTCCCCCCTTTATACTCAGCCAATCAATCCCGAAAATTATCATGCAAGCGCCTTAACACAGTGAACCTATAAACAAAATTTGAAGGAAAACGGAATAATTCTGCATGAAAAACCCATTTATATAAATTAAGGGGGGATTAGCTCCCCGTTCCCCCCTTTATACTTAACCAATCAATCCCGAAAAGTAATCAGGGAAGCGTCTTAACCCAATGAACCTATAAACAAAATTTGAAGGAAAACGGAATAATTCTGCATGAAAAACCCATTTATATAAATTAAGGGGGGGAATTAGCCCCCCGATCCTCCCCCCCCCTTTATATTAACTAATCAATCCCGAAAACTAATCAGGGAAGCGCCTTAACACAGTAAACCTATAAACAAAATTTGAAGGAGAACGGAATAATTCTGCATGAAAAACCCATTTATATAAATTAAGGGGGGGGAATTAGCCCCTTGTTCCCCCCCTTTATACTTAAACAATCAATCCCGAAAAGTAATCAGGGAAGCGCCTTAACTCAGTGAACCTATAAACAAAATTTGAAGGAAAACTGAATAATTCTGCATGAAAAACCCATTTATATAAATTAAGGGGGGGGGGGGAGAATTAGCCCCTTGTTCCCCCCCTTTTATACTTAACCAATCAATCCCGAAAACTAATCAGGGAAGCGCCTTAACACAGTGAACCTATAAACAAAATTTGAAGGAAAACGGATATTTCTATGAAGAGTTATCGCATTACGTACGTACATACATACATACAGAACCGGCTGCCAAGCTCTCAGGGCTTGACAGCCAGTGTGATAACTGAAAAATCGCAATTTTAGAACGTTTTTTGCTCCTGCACCCCCTGGGGTTAGTGGCACCGACATAAAATATAGCCTATGTTGGAGCAGGGGTTGTCACCATCAATTTGCCACCATCACTTTTGAAATCGGTTCGGTAGTTCCAGAGATTACCCCCTACAAACAAACAAACAAGATTTATTCCTTTATAATATTAGTATAGATAAATATTAATATTTTTCTGCTTAAGGCAGTATTTCATTATACAGAAGTGTGTTATAGATGATTCAGTACAGATGGATTTCATTTTACATTATTATTTTTTTACCCCCCCCCCCCCCTTATTCTACATTCAATGTTTGTTTTTTAATTTATTAGTCATTTAATCTTTTTTTGTCATTTGTTATTATTTGGTAACACTTTTCATTTAAAGCTGCTCTTAAATTCACACTAACTACTTACTGACCCTTGCATTAATTTAATTTTATTTGTAAACTCATGAAATCAGTAAGAAATTAAGAAATCAATTAGCATCTCTTCTTCCTTTAAATGCAAAGGATTCTTCAGGAAATATTGTCAAAAGGGTGTTTTGAACCGAATTTCTGGATGCAGCAGTAATTAAAGAGTCGTCATAAGACAACAATAGATTATAACTCGAGATGTAATACATTTATCGAAAAATGAAAAACTATTCGATCCTGTATAGTTTCAATTGTCATGCCTACAATTTTATGCTTTTATGCATTAAAATGAATATGAATATATCAGAAAGTTTTGCTATGTGTTGAACGGGGGAAAAATGTTTTAGAGAACTGCCTTAATGTAAAATTCTAGTATAGACAAGTTCCATCTTTGCAGGTTTCACTGTTTTCAGTGAATAAGTCGTATTTCTATTGAAATTACTCAATTATTATTATTTTTTAAAAAAATATGTACAATAAAAAATGCTGAGACGAATTTCAAGAAACTGCAGAAAAATTACATTTTAGACAGGTTTTTTGTCTTAGTAGATGAAATTGTTTTATTTGCAAAGTTCCATCTTTGCAGGTTTCACTTTTTTCAGTGAATAAGTCGCATTTCTATTGAAATTACTCTATTATTATTATTTAAAAAGAAATATGCACAATAAAACCTGCTGAGACGAATTTCAAGAAACGGCAGAAAAATTACATTTTAGACAGGTTTTTTGTCTTAGTAGATGAAATTGTATTATTTTCATTGAAATGGACCTTGGAATATTTCTATCAATTCAGTTTTCACAGGTTTTATTTTATTTATTATTATATTTTTATTGTTTTCACTTTTACTCAGATTTCTGCTATAGAGAGGTTCTGTAGTAACAAGATTCCATTATGGACAGGTTTCGTTATTTAATAAATTTTGTAATTTCTCTGCTTTCTACCACCTTTCTACATTCATAATTTTTTTTTTTTTCAGTTTGAATCTGGCTTTAAAATTATTATTTCTAGTAATTTACTAATGCGAAATTCACTATGAAAATTTTATTAATAAGTAAACATTTATTTACTATGATATTTAAATTATAGATTCTAAATATGTACCTTTCACCAATTTTACAATAGAAATATCTAAAAAAAAAAAAAAAAAATTAGTAGGCATAAAACATTAACATTTGTAAAGGGAAAAAGCCCAGAATGTTCTGCTCTTTTATATCATCTTACGGCACATTCTGGATAAAATGAACATGTTTTTTTCACTGAAAAAAATGTCGAATGAATGGGTCCATCTCTTAGTCTGTCCTCCTAGATTAAAAAAAAAATATATATATATTTCTCCACTCTGTCATCCTACATTTTTCTTAAGTATGCGATACTAGATTTTTTTATTTTTCTAAATTTCTCCAGTCTGTTTTCTGAAATTTTGGCGAAGTAATTTGGAATTTTGGCTTACATCTATTTTGTCTTTTTCTACAGTTCCATGGTAAAATCTTATGCAGGAGGTTCTTTGTTGATATCACTCATAATTTTTTTTTTGTAATTTTTGGTGTAATTAGTTGCAGTGACTGTGGATTTCGGTTGTACAAGTACAATGGTAGTTATGCATAAAAATATCCTGCTTTAAGCACAGATATCAGTAGATGTGACAGTGGATTCCTGTCATGGAGTAGCGACTAAAATAATGCCATATAGACAGTGGCATAGCTATGTTTTCTGGCACCCAGGGCAGGAAGAAATTCTAGTATGGCCCTTTGTTTTATAAGCTGGAGGCTAGACAGTGAGGGGCCTTCACCTGCAATTGGCACATACGGATTTCTCCTCTCTACCCTTCTTTGCTGAATTTTTTCAAAGCATTCACACACACACACACCAAGAAAGATGAACAATTCTTATTTATTGTCAAAATATGTGAGATTTCTGTTTAAAGCATATCTCAATTTGGCACCCCCCCCCCCTACTTAATCATTTTACACCTCCTTTCAGATATGTAATCATGTAAGGTACAAAGTGTGTTGAGCCATCCCTAGAAACACTTGCAGAATCTTTTTCTTTCATTGTTTGGATATAATAAAATATTTTACTAAAAAAACATTCACACACAAAAAAGGTAAAAAATTTTTACTTATTATCAAAATATTGAATTTAAAAAACACCCAATTTGGCACTTCTTGGCAACAGCAGCGTCCGGGTAGCTGTCCCCCCCCCCCCCTTCCCTAAGCTACAGCACATAGATGGCAATTCCAATACCAGTATTTATATTTCAACTTCAGTCATCTCAGAATAAAAAATGGTGATTATAACTCTACATTTTCTGACCACGGTACAAATATATAAGAGAATATATATTTAATATCTAATAACAATGGCTAAATAAAGCTATTTATAAACTGCATCATAAAAAAAAAAAAAAAAAGCCGAGTGGAACTGCAACACTATGGACTCTAAAAGAGAAAACTTCACTATGGATTGATGTGAGAAATCTATTTTTATTTATTGGAAATAATTTTAGCTACAGCTATAAAAGATATATATGTATATATATATATATATATATATATATATATATATATATATATATGTGTGTGTGTGTGTGTGTGTATAAATTGAAAAAGAGAAAATATACTAGTGAAAAAAAGTTGTCATCTTTATCTTGCATCTAAACACCGAGTCCCCTGGGTGATTAATTTTTTTTTTTTAAATTAAAATGATATATCTTTAAAAAACTAAAAACAGTAATTATTTTAGAAATTTCTCTTTTTTAAAAGATTAAAATATTAATTTTAATCTTTGCTTCATATAAAATAAAAGTTCAAATTGGGGAGATTAACTAGTAGATTAGTTTTTAATTTATATAGTCACATCACAGTATGAAATAATTTATAATTTTAGATAATATACAGTTCTTTTGTGGAGTGTTGGAACATGGGTATATGTATATATATAAAAAAAAAAAAATGCAAGTAAATTTAAAGTAATATTCATTTAAGATAACTTTCTTTAATTATTTGTTGAATATTGTATTTCATCATCCTTTTCATACACACTTTCCAGCATCCCATTACAGCAGGTATAACTTAATAAGTGTTCATATATATATATATATATATATTCATTCAAAAATATAACTTGATCATTCAAAAATATAACTTGATCATTCAAATTACTGGTCCCTTACTCAATTTAAAAGTTTTGTGTTTGATAATAAAACATTTATCTTGGTGATTTCTAAAATTCTTAATTTAGTATTGTGTTTTTTATGATTTTTTCTCAGTGTCATTTCCCATACTGTTTTAATGTTACTTTCCTTGTCTTTTTAAAGTATTTGCAAATTGTGTTCCTGTTAGAGGCTTTGAAGAAGGTATTCTTCTAATGTGCTTTGCAGAATTACGACAGGTATAGTCATGCTAAATTCATATTTATTTATAATTTCTATAAATTTAATTATCAGTTATATGCATTGATTACTGTTATAGTTTCAATAACTTTATTTAAATACTAGGGGGCCTACCCCCTGCGAGCTACGCTTGCCAACCCCCGCTCAGACTTCGAGGACTCTAAAAACATGACATCGTGCTTTATTTTAAAAATATTGGTAAATCTGTAATTGGGTTGTCATGCTTTAACGTTTTAATGGGGCATTTTTTGATTATCATGACCTAAAACACGGCTGTTGCGACAACTGACGATTGTTTCCGGGATTGATAAGTAAAATCAATTACAACTTGAAAACCAGCTTGTATAAAATGGTTAGGTTTAAATTGTGGCTACCTCTCTGACTTTTATAACAACGATCTGTATTCGATTCTTCCTTTGCGTTTAAGGATGAGAAAAATTCCATCTGCTTGTGAATAACATTAAGATCCACGGTATTGAAAAGTACTATGTTATAGACATTTTCAGCAACAGGTTTTAATTTTCTCTCTATTTTAGTGCACCATCATGCATATTTTCATGTTATTTTAAATATGTAAATTATTTATTTTAATAAATATGTATATACGAATTTTCTAATAATTATTTATCTTACAAAATTAATTAAATATTTTGTGCATGCATGCTTGCATTTATTCGGCATCAATTGATGAGATATTTAAACAAATTTGCTATCCGCGATAATTTTACATAATGCTATGTCACTTGAATATTGTCCATAAGAAAATCGGGTACTTTTCCAGTATAGGATCCTTTGCTTTTAGGTTTGGCGTAATTCGAGCTTCAAAAAGGGATAGATTCGTTAATATACATAGATTTGTTGCCAAAAGTTATGAAAACAAACCCAATGAAATTTGGTGCTTTTCTATCATAGGGATCTTGAAGCTTTTTTAAAAAGTTTGGCGGGAAAAACCAAGCAGGATATTTTATTCTCCTTCCGTTCAGTTGGGCAATTATTATTTTATATATACGTTTCAAATATCCGAATTAGTGATTTTATAAATTCGTTTAATTAAATTTTACAATAAAATAACAAAATGATATCAAACAATAATAATTACTATTAATTCCTTTTCCCCCCTTTCTTTTGCGTTTACATAAATGACGTCATTTGGACGAATTTATTCAAAATATTTCCAGTTTATAAATTAAATTAAATGCTGACAGACAATTGAATCCTGACGATAGAAATGTGATTTTTTTTTTTCAAATTTTGCTTAAAAACATAATTTAATCTCAATCTTGTCTTCATTATCGATTCAAATAAAAGATAAATCCAATTTCAATTTGAAAATGATGAATAAAAAGGAATCAATAATCCCTATCGGGATCCTTTTCAATTTTTTTCCCTTTTTTGTCACAAAAAACTGAGTAATTAGTTGCCATCATTACAGAAATGTCATTAAAAGTAGAAAAAAATTAATATCTCGAAAACTAATTCCAATTTCAAAATTCTATTACCAGTTTTGACATCCGCGGATTTTTATGGACAATTGGTATTAATTTCACCATCAAGCGTTTAATATTTTATTAAAAATAGCCCTGAAACATAATCAGTCGTTTAATCAGTCGTTTCATAAAATCGTTTCATAAATTCGTTTCATAAAATCGTTTCACAAATTCGTTTCATTAGGATTTTATATATATAGGGTAGATTACTCGTTTTTTACAATTTTAAGTAATATTGCAAATACACAGGATTCAAAGTAAAATTAGGAAACATTCAAATAACTACTGAACAAATAAAGCTATTATTGTGGGACAAGTGCCTACCTATAGTAAAATGACTATGCACTATCATATGAGTGACTGCAGCGCCCCTAGTGTCAAAACAGGGAAATTATTGATTCTATCTTGAAAATTATGCAAAAAAAAAAAAAAAAAGTCAATTTCAGAAGTGTAAATTATTCTTGATTAATATGAAGTGACAGCTTACATGTAAAAATAATTTTATTAGTTAAAGTCCAGAAATGCTAATTTTTAGATATCTAATCACTGGTGAAATACATCACTAATTACATGCAGAAGAATGACACTGTAAAGCAAATGCATATTTTAAAGAAAAAAATCTCGTTAAGTATGCTCAATGCATCCATCATCACTAGCAGTGCATTCTGCAATGTCCTTAGAGTGGACACATTGAATGCTTAATTCGACTTTAAATTTTTAAAGTAAATTGTACCTTGCTTCATGTGTTATTTTATTAATAAATCACATTTCTGCATGTGATAGTGATGTGCAGTCAGACCTCTGTTTAACAAAGTCGCTAAATCCAGCAAAAGAACATTTATAGAAAAAACAAAAATAAACATCAATACTGCCTAAGAATATATAAGAAAATAATTTTATATTTAAATTAAGGAATTTTTTTACAGTATTTATTATAGCAGAGTAATTTTAAGCATACTACTAGAGATGCATCAAGTAGTAATTTTGGCCAAATACCAAATATTTGGTTCACAAGCAAACCAAATACAGAATATATGACAAGCGGAATAGTAGCTATTCAGCCGAATACTGTTTATCTCAGAGTTTAAAGGTATTAAAAAGTAAAATTTTAAGAACAATTTTACATGATATTTAAAAATACTTGATGAACAAGACTTTTCACAAGTAAATTTTACGCAAAAAAAAAAAAAAAAAAAAATCTATGCTGCTTTGAGTTATTATTAAAGAGGATAGTTGTTAAACTTTTTTAATTAATAAAACTTTAAACTTTATGATTTCTTCTGTGAATTAAAATTACTTAATAAAAATTTCTTATATCTAAAACAAATATTTTAAAATCGAAGAGAAATTTTGAAGGAATTAAAAAGAAAATTTTATAGTCATATATAGTGTTTGTCAGAAGGAAGTAAAGTAAAAAAAAATATATTCCACCAAAAGTATAGAATGTGTCACTAGAAGCTGAAATTGAATTTTCGTTTACAACTTCAACAATAATGAAGATATTTTAGCGAGATTTTCTTCATTATTAACATTGCTTGAATGAAAAGTGATGACATTATTGGAAGCAACTGAATTTTGGTCAGTGAGACACAGCATATGGACTGTCAGCTGCTGTGATGTGGAAATCACATATATTTTTCTCAAATTTATCCTTTTCTCTAAATTCCATTAAAGTCACTTTTAATTACTTATTTATTTTATCCTAACTTTTATTTCAGTTCCTGTTGTAATTTTCCTCCATTAAAAGAAAATATATTTAACATATATCTTTATCATTAAAACTGCTCTTGCATAGATAGAATTCATTCATATTATTTTTCACTCTCACTAGATAGAATATTTTTCACTCTCACTAGATAGAATATTTTTCACTCTCACTAGATATCCCCCCCCCCCCCCCAAAAAAAAAAAAAAAAAAAAAAAAAAAAAAATTGATTTTTTGGGTTTCTATTGTATTCTCATTCCATTCAATGTTCATTAGAAATGTCTTTTGTCTGCTTAATTTTTTAATTTAGCTTCCTCGGTAAATCATAAACATTTACAGTACCTGAGATTTGTTTTGTCTGTTTTAGCTACATTCTCAAAACCTTGCACTCAACATACATTTGGCATTCAAATTCTTGTTGGCTCACTTTTTAGGAGGGCTGCTATTCTGGTTGCCCTGTCATGAAATTCAAAATTCTCCTAATTTCCTAAAGGGTAACTGATAATTTTAGCTTGTATGACATCATTCATTTCATATGCTCTTTCATTATTTTTGTGATGCCAATATGAGTATTACAAAAATAAACATGTGGTGGAGTTGACTCGCTCTCTCTTCACGAAGTCAATAATGTAAGCTCACATTGCTTTAAAAATGCTCTCAGGCACCATCCCATCCCATCCCTTTATATATAGTGGTGGCCAAAAGTGTGGACATTTTTTGAAAGTTTCATGTTTTTCAAATTTGTGTGTGGGTAGAATATATTAATTTTCACTTAAATACAAACGTTTATATATCAAATTGAAGGTAATTTAATGTAGAATTTAATAATAAAAACAGTATTACAATATCTGTATTACAAAAAAAGTTATGCAAGTAATAGTAAGATCTATCTTAGATTTGCATTTTTTTAAAGTGATACTTACACAATCAATACTTAGTAGGATAACCCTTATTTTTTAAGACAGCTTCACAGTGTCTTTTCATCGAGTGAACGAGTGTTTGGAGTTCATCTTTTGTAATCACATGGTGCCAAGAATTAATTATAGCTTCAATAAGTTGTCTTTTATTGGATGGACGTTTTTTTCATACAAGAATTTTCAAACGTTGCCACAAATTTTCAGTTGGATTGAGATCAGGGCTGTTTCCTGGCCATGGTAATATATCTATGCCTTTATTTTGAAACCATGCTTTGCATACTTTTGCTGTGTGGCAGGGGGCTGAATCCTGCTGAAAAATAAATGGTGCGTTGTTAGGGAAGAGATCCCTGATGGAAGGTATCAATTTTGGTTCCAGGACAGTTTCGATGTATTTTTTGGCATTCAGGATGCCATCAATCACTTGAATTCGGCCCACACCATCTGCAGACATACATGCCCAAATCATGACATTTGTTGGGTTTTTTGTAGTTGCTTTAATGCAATCAGGATGAAGTGCTTCTCCTACTCTACGTCTCACGTATTTTCTACCATCACTACCAAAGAGCGATATTTTACTCTCATCGCTCCAGATTACTTGCTTCCATTGATTTTCTGACCATTTAATGTGTTCTTTTGCCCACTTAACTCTTTTTTCGCATTGCTTTTAATTTAAATATGGTTATTTCCTTGGAATTTTAGCTTGTAGTCCAAATCCTGATAACCTCCTTCTTATTGTTCTTGAACTTACTGTTATACCCGCTGCATTCATTTCACATCTAATGGCATCTGATGAAATTTTTCTATCTTGAAGGCATAGCTGTTTAATTTTTCTATCGGCAGTAGCACTTGTGCATTTTTTTCAGCCTGATTTGGCCTTATTTTCCATTGATTTCGTTTTTTCATAACGTAAACAGAACTTTCGTACACCAGAACAATTCACTGAACCACCAACTTGTCTTGCAATTTCAGCATAAGAGAGGCCATTTTCTTTCAATATGACAATTCGGCTTCTTTTTGTAGATTTCCAATTAGTTCTTCTTGTTGATGACATTGTTTAAAATTAGTTTAATTAAAAAAAGGACTTTAAATATTCAAAAACAGCAATACTCTATTTAATTGTACTAGTATGCATCATTTCGCAAAATATTTCCACAACAATAACTCTTTTACCATCCAAATAACCTAAACTATAGTTACAGATATTTGATTGGTCCTCAGAACAGTGTTTGTGATTGGCTGGTACGCTTTTATTACAAAACACGTCTTTATTCAAAACGATTTGTGTGTGTTTGTTCTACTAAAATGAGCATAACTTTTTTTGTAATACAAATATTGTAATACTGTTTTTGTTATTAAATTCTACATTAAATTACCTTCAATTTGATATTATAAACGTTTGTATTTAAGTGAAAATTAATATATTCTACAAGCACACAAAGTTGAAAAACATAAAACTTTCAAAAAATGTCCAAACTTTTGGCCACTACTGTAAGTACTTTGTAATAGTACACATATAATTAGAACTTTTAATAAACAAATAGAGTGAAGAATCATTTCGGAGCATTTATTTTTACAGCCTACTGTCTTTTTTGTAACTTTCAGTGGATGCATCTTGAACCTGGATTTTTGATCCTGCAGTAAACTTTTAAACACGTCTTTCCATACTATAGCTGCATTCTGAATAATGGAATGTCTAGCTCAATGCTGTTTAGATATAAATGGTTGTAATTTTCAAGACTTCTCGTCATGTCATCATATTTCCCAGATTTTTGAAAATATCATTACAATATCTTTATTACTGTGAAAGTAACAAACAAAAATCCAAATTCATCCTGGAGTGAGATACTCTGTGTTTTTGACTAAATAAGTGGATTGTGATCCTGGTTTCTTTTAGAAAAATTGTCATGATGCCTAATATAATCCCTGAAAGTTTTTCCATTTTGTTTTGAAAAACTTCATTTATGAAAAAGCAAGTAACAGTTTATTACCGGATAATATTCAGGAACTTGCATTTGTACATCATTAATTCCTATGAAGGTTATCGTTAAAAGTTAATTTTCTTTAGTGTCACTTTCATATAGCAAATAATGTAAAAACAATATATTTTATTTAAATGATTCTATTTCTTAATTATTCTGAATATCTTTATTAATTGATAGTTAAAAGTAGAAGTTGGGAAGTTTAAGTTAGAAGGTTTATAAAAATATTAAAATAAAAAGTTTTTTAAGTATTCGGCTTGGCTGAATATTTGTTCGGTGCATCCTTACATATTACATTAGTCCTTCAATTCAATTACTGAAATCTTAATTTTGTCTGAGTCTTTTGCTTGAAAAAATGTTTTCTCTTGTGTCTCTCATCTTTACAATGCATTAAGAACTCCTTCAGGTGTATTTTCTACAAACTGTAATCTGCTTCAACTTGTTTCAAATAGTTTTAACATTTCATCATGGGAAGGTTTGTTGATTTGATCATCAAGATCATTTGCAACTTCATCTTCATCGCAGTCTATTGTTTTTCTTTTTTGCACTATCCAAAATATCTTATGTGGTTGGTATTTCCGAGGTCTCAACTTCAGAATCAATTGAAAGAAAATCACTTCTCTGCCCATCATGGTTTATTTTTTCCTTTTCTTTCAACTGTATCCACATTTTTTAAATTTCCACCAAGGGGATATCATTCTCATCCTCGTACTCGCTGAATTCTCATTGCTAACAAAGAATTCAGTTTCAGCAAAACTGCTACGAATAATAAGACCTGTGACATGATAGTTCCGTGCTTTAGAATTTTTACTTTCTTCTATCTTTACAAGAAGAAAGTATTGGATTCATGAAAATTTTCGACTGATTTATATGTTTTAGAAGATTTTGAACAAGATTTGACTGTTTTTAGAAAATGTCTGTTTGTGACTCTGTCTGTATGTGACAAAAATTTTGTGGACGCTCTATCTCAAGAACTAATGCACGAAATTTAATAAAACTTTATATTCAGTTAGTCCCTGATATAAATTGGTGCTGATTAGATTTTGGTGAAAATTGCCCAATTAGTGGCGCTACTATGCTGCATTTTTTCGTGATTTCTGCAATAGCTCTATCTCAAGAACTAATGCACTTATTTTCATCAAACTTCAGATTCATTTAGACCGTGACAGAACTAGATGCGGATTACATTTTGGTGTAGATATTCCAACAGGTGGCGCTGCTATACCCCTTTTTTCATGATTTTTAGGATAGCTATATTTCAAGAACTAATGCATGGAATTTCATCAAACTTCAGAATCTGTTAGACCTTGACACATAGCTTTGCTGCTGATGTTTTGGTGTAAATAGCCCAACAGGTGGCGCTGCTATGCTACTTTTTTCATTATTATCACGATAACTCTATCTCAAGAACTAATGCACAGATTTTCATCAAACTTCAGATTCAGTTAGAAGTTGACATAAGTTGTTGTTGATTAGGTTTTGGTCTAAATCTCCTAACAGGTGGCGCTGCTATGCTATATTTTGCAGGATTTACACAATTTTAGCAATAGCCATACTTCAAGAACTAATGCACGGAACCTAATAAAACTTTAGATTCAGTTAGACCTTGATATAAATTGGTGCTGATTCTTTTTAGTGTATGCAAAACCTGTGTGAGATAGAAGAAAGTTTGGGATTGGCACATCCGACTAGTTTAAAAATGCTTTCCTGTCAATTGATCTTAGGAGTACTTGTTCTGAAGTGCAGTGATAACTTTTTGCATTATTCCCTTGTGATACTTTGAAGCTTTTGATAGCTCCTTGATCCATTGTCTACAGTTTTGATGTAGTGTTGGGTGGCAAGTAAAAGACATTTATGTTTTTTTTAAGTTTCTCTTTTGATTTTCTTAGGATGGATGGGTCAGTTGTCAAAAATGAGCAATTTTGCGACACTCTGCATTCATATGTTTATCCAACCTTTGAACTAATTTTTCATAAATTTCAAAGGTCATCCAAGATTTTGTGTTAAAGTTATAATCAACTTACAAAGATTGTGTGCCTTTTAAAGATGTTGGGTTTTTACTCCTTTCAATAACCAATAGTTTTTGTTAGCCTACAAGATGGGTATTTCTAACCTTGTTCACTTATCCTGGTAATAGAAGTTATTTTTGTACTCACCCTTTCCATTTATTCAGGTTTGATTATTTTTCTCCCTTTCTGGAATTATTTTTCTTTTCCAAGAATTTCATGTCACGTTAAGCTGTAGGTATGATATGCTGGCTATTTACTTTTGCTCTTTGCCGCAAAATGGCAACCTATTAGCGGCATGTGTAGGGGTTTGCTATGATTACAGTCAGAATATGCAACTGCTGAGGTTTTCCAGTCAAGCACAGAGTGTAGGTAAGCATTTTCTCCAAGTATATAAGCTGCATCAGCTGATTGACATGGTCACCTATTTAAAAAAAGAAATGCATTATCTTAAGAATGCTCTCTTGTATTTGTTTTACTGGATGCTAATCGTTCTGCTCTGGTTAAAGCAATGTCAGCTGTTTTAATTAATGTGCTTATTGTGAGACTTTGTAAAGTATTTTCAATTTATCATTAGTCTATATATTTTTTTAAGTGGTTGTAATTCTTCAGCTTCCAACTTTTCAAAACTGAAATGTTTAACCTTTTCAAGACAAGCATCCCATGCAAAATTTTTAATTGTTTAGCAGCAGTATTTCCAAATACAAATCTTTAACTAATTTAATCATAGAAATTCTGTGTGTATTTAAATCTTTGGTTAATTTAGTCCCACAAATTCTGGGATTTAAATAAGGTGAAAATTGATATTTGAAAATATTGGTAAGAAAAATTCAGGTTTGTCAGCACTCTATATGTCACACTCATCGCAAAGGGGATAGTGTATGTGTGACTTCACAATGTGCTATTATTCTGTTAAATGCCTTGTTATCAAGTCAGTGATATAATATTTTGTTTGCTTTCAACATTTCACCATTTTAAACCACACGAATCTGATTTTTAATTATCTTGCTTTATATGGTATGTAAACACTGCTATTGTGACAGAACACTCATTGCAGCTATTTATTGAATGAGTAAAATGTGGTAGTTATTCAAATCCAAAAAATTAAAATAAAACTGACAATTAAAATTATTAATATTTGCTTTTTTCAAATGTGTGTATTTATACATTAAAGAAATAATTTGCAACGTGTTTGTTCAATTTAAAGAGCATAATCTTTATTTAGTTTTTAGCAGTGCTTCCTTAGAAGATAATATAAAATTCGTTTAAATTTCTCTGCATTTTTAACTTAAACTTTTGGAACATCAAGTTTGATCAGAGATTTAGCTCATTTCATTACATCTGACAAATGTTATCTTTTAAAGGAAGAGAATGGATGTTTTACATTTTATGTATTCCTTGGTGTTACCAGTTTCATCTAAAGAGAAGAGAAGGGTAGGGGGTGGAAGTGGAAGGAATAAAAATCATGTAGTTACTATATCTTTATCAAATTGAAGCATCTCCTACTATTGATTCAAGATATCTGGTAGTAGTTATTTAAGAGGTTCTGTGTTAATTCACATTAAGTTTTTGCCTGTTTTTTTGTTTGTCAGGATCAAACCATTTAACTACATATCTATTACTATTCCTGATTATCGGAAGGGCAAACAAGGCAGCTGCATTGAGCCTCTCAAAGCTAAAAATCTGTTTTTTTTTCTTTTTTAAATGTGTACAAATTACGACTGCAAAAGTGTCATGAGGTCCTCAACTGAATCTATACCACAGGGTTCCAAATAGGGTTAGTCATGCCCAATTATCATATCAACCATGTTTATTGACATAGAATAGTTTTTAGATAGAGATGGACTTAATTTTACATTGTTTATTTTATTTATTTTCTCTGTTATTGCTTCTTTGTATATCTAATATATTTCTATGTATTGCTTTTTGTAAAAAAAAATAAAGTTTCTTTTTTTTTTTTTTTTTTTTTTAAGTTGCTAGACTTATTTACAGAGTGGGACTGGTCCAATTATTTTAGAGAATATGGTCAAGATAAAAGTAAATACCTGAGAGTAAATCCTCATACAGCTTTAATTTTATTAGAAAAGTAAGTAATATTTTCTTAATATTGATATCTATTGACCTAACTAGTGTTTTAAACTGTTTCAAAAATAAGTGAACTGTAAACTGTTTGTGTATCTTAATGCTCTTGCTATATTTTATTAATATAATCTAAATGCTCATTCATATTTTATTATTTATTTATTTTTTGTATGGTATTGGTTTATTCACTCAAGATTTGGAAAGATAAAATATTCAGTAATAAAATGAAATCTATAATGTATGATTTGTCTGTTTTTGCATAATAATTTCAAACAGATGAAACAGCTTTGTTTGCTTTAGTTTTTTACTTTGATATTCTTCTCTCCTATAACTTTTTGTCATTTTCTCAAATGCACTGTGTTTGTATACTATCTAGAAGGAACGAAAAACTGCTTAACTTTGACTGCCAGGCAAAAGGGCAAATTTGTAATGTTGTTTTCTCTGTATTTTTTTTTAAATGCTTAAAAAATCTGAATTTTCAAACTTGAGATAAAAAAATTAATTACGTATATAATTATAATCCTTGAGAGTATCAATCATTATTTGATGTTTTAAAAATGCATTATATTTGTAGAATTATATTAATTTAAACAAACCTTGTATTGCTGTGAAACTTACAGCATAGTGAACGGATATATCAGGTTGCGGCGGTGAGAAGGTTAAGAAATGCTCAGGATATATTTATTTATGAAATGTCGCTTATTTAGGTATGCTCAGATGAGCATCACAGTTAAGTTTTAAATTGTAACTGTACAACACTGTCCATGAAATGGTAACAATATTTTAGTTGTTGTTATGTTTTAAAAATGATTGTATAATGTATATATATATATATATATATATATATATATATATATATATATATTACCATTAAATGAACGTTACAACCACCAACAAAAACTTTGAAATTATGAATAAAATTAAAATAACTAAGTGGCAACAAAACAGGTTCCCCCAACAAACTGAAACCAAAAACATAGTATTAAGAAAAATAATTAAAAATGGATGGACCATGGATCAAGGAACAACATGTAATGCATAGCCAAGCACATACCCCAATAAATAAAACCAGCACCCTCTATAGAAAAATTAAAAAATAACTCCACCATAAATTCAAAAGAATAAATAAATGAGGTGCTGCCATCTATTGGTAAATATATACAATTATATAATAATTTATTACATTATTGGATGATGTTTTAAAACAAATACTATCTTAAGACAGATAATAGAACAAAATTATGTTAATAAATTGTATTAGAATAATGAATAAAAGATGTATTAAAAAATAAAAAATAAATGAAACTTATGATTATTGATTAATGTATCACATAAATATATCTACCAAGCGATGACATATCACCATTTATATTACTGTGACACATTGCATCATATCTTAAGTTAATTTATAATTAATAAAAATATATATATATGTACGAGTGGACATTTGCGAGGATTTCACACTGCTGTGTAATATTGTTTAGCAATATAGCAATGTCTAATAATTTTTAGATCCATCTTAAAACTTCTAAAGAAAAATTAAGGATAAAAATATTTTCAAACAACATTGGTGAAGCCAGACTATCATCTCATTTATTCCATCAAAGTCACAGTGAAAACTTATTGAAGATAGCAAACAGCATGCGCGAGAAAAATATTTAACAATCATATTTTAACTGCATTAGAAGACGATGTCATCTGCTTCGGAGAAAACATGGGGCAAAGAAAAAAATATTGAATACATATACGAGGGTAGTTTGATAAGTTCTCGGCCTGACACAGAGATGGAATAAGTATCGCCAAATGACAATGATGTTTGTAAAGTATGATCCTTTAGATGACATGTTGCCGAGTTTCAGACGCGTGAGTTTATTATTGCTGGGCGATAAAGTAAATGTTACAAAATGTAACATTTTTCTCTACTTTGCTTGTTATTTTTAAAATTGTAATATAAATTACTTTTCAGATTTTTGTTAATTATGGCAAATAATTTAAATTAGGTTTTAAATTCAGAAATTTCAAAACATTATGGTCTTTAATCAGTCCTGATATAAACCACAATCATGATTTATGAATACTTTGTATCATTTGTGCCCATTATAAAATTGTTAATTTGTTGATTGATTGTGGATTATTTATTTTTTCCTTTTAGAGTTAGAGAAGCAGATAGGAAAAGAAATATATTTTCTGCATTAAAGAGAAATGAAAGGGATAAAAAGAAGCTTTTAGAAACTGTTTTAAAGCAACTGAAGCAGTTAACAACCAATGGATCAACATAGTTTACTTTGGTTCATAAAAAAACTTACAGAAACCGTATTTACTTATAAAATTGTTTTTTTTTCCTGCCCCTTTTTTAGCTACATGGTTTTGTTTAATATTAAACCTGTATCATTGTTATGTGCTTTTTTCAAGCTTTTCTTGAAATGAAGTAATAAAATTAGTAGATTAATTTATCTGTTTTAAGTATACATGAACATGTTTAACTTCTTTTTGTTAATGAAGGGTTTGTTTATTTAGCTCAAATAGCTATAAGATAAGAAAATTTTTTGGTACAATATTTTGTTTGTATAGAAAGTTTTCAGTTATTTTAAAATGTCTCTCAGTTATTTTAAAGATTTTGCAAAATATTTCCATAAAAATATTTAAATTTTGCTTTTATCCGTTTTTTTAAAACCTGTATATTCTCTTTTTATATGAGATTAAATATCATTAATAATTATGGGTATTTTTTCCCAGTGTAACATTGTTATACTCATTTTTGGAATTTCATATTTCAGTAACTTTAATGCCAGTGTCACTTAGATTTATGATAAATGTTTAATGTTACAAGATATGCATATGTTTGAATCAAGTGACTGGTCAACTCTTGGGCAAACATTATAATTTAAATCCGTTAATATTTTAAGTTAAATACTTTGGTTCATGAATAACACAATGATAAATATTTAAGGAAAATTTGTTAGCAGTATTTCATTGTCATAAATAAATGACTCCCAGCAATGTTATTTTCACTTTCAAGAATAGATAAAATTTTATTTAGTAAGTTTAATCTGATTTCCTGTATGGTAAAGACTTTTAGCCATTCAAAGATAAAGTTTCATTGTATGCCATAAAATGTATTGGAATATATCCTGTAACAACTTGCTTTCTTCATTTAGATATATATTTTTAATTACTTTCATAACATGTATATATATTTTTCTGGATTATTGCATTTCTGCTGAATCAGGAAGAGAGAGAGAGAGAGAGTTTTTATTCTCCACTTTTTCAAACTGCAGTAGTCTCTTGATTTAAAAATATAATACCCCAAAACACTAGAAAAAAAAAATCTTTGTCTTTTTAAGCAGAATTTTTAAAAAAAATCAGCTTTACTTTGCTTTAACAGCTTTTCATGAATGGCATTGCTTCTTTTTTTAACATTTCAAACAATCCATTGAATTTGACAAACATTTATATGCAATGTTGAAAGAGCTGTTTGTTTGCAGTATGATAAGTCATTTCACATTGTCCAATAGGCACCCAAATATCTATTTAGTATAAATAATTAATATATTGTCTATTTCTAATATTTTTCACTGTTTTATTAAAATATGCTTTGCGTATTATGATAAGTTTACATAAGATATTTTTAGAGATTTTTGTAGATTTTGGAGGGGGAAAAAAAAGGGATTAAATGAAATATTAAATTTATCCAGTTAGCATTCTGCAGCCACTTTGAGCTTATAATCTAAGTTAAAAGAACTCTCTCTTTCTTCAGATCCTCCGAGAAAAGACCCCCCCCCCCTTTTTTTTTGGGGGGGGGGGGACAGAGTGACACTTGAAAATTTATTTAAACACAACTCGCTCATTAAAAATACTATTCTATACTCATTCAAGCTAATATTCTAGTATTAAAAAAATTATAAGGAGAAAACTAGATTGTTTAATTATATTATGCAAGAAAATAGTAACAAATTATTGAAGGACTGTTATTAGTCTTTTCGGACGGCTGAATTTCAGATACCTGTAAGTAATTAACCAAGCATTGGCATAATACATTTACTTGCAATTACATTAACATATTTAATACATTTTATTTGCATGATGGTTAATGTATATAATTCTTACACCCTTTATTTCCAAACAAATCAGTATAAAAAAAATATTAAATCTATATAGAAGTTTTGACATGTTATTTCAATTTGCTATTGTATGCATAAATTGAGATGTTATACATATAAAAATCATTTGATCTTTTATTCTCCATAGAACTTTACTACAACATTATTTTAAAATTTTTGTGTTTTACTTTCAATGTCACTGGAGAAAAAATATTTTGTTTTGAGAAAATATTAATTTCACTCACTTTTGATTTAACTGAACTTTTTTATGTTGTTTAACAATATCTTTTTTTATTATTATTATTTGCGTATTAAAGCATTTGCTTTTGGGAATATTTTCTAAGTTTCCTAAATGTCTTATGAAATGTTCTGCTATTGTGTGATCTGATGCATAGAAAAGAAATGCATTGGTGCTAGAGAATTATTTTCTGTATAGATCTCGTAATTTCTATGTCAAAATGGTGATAAATTCATTCAAAGTGCTTCATTACAAACATATTATTTAAAGTTATTTCCATGACAGTCTTCATATGTATAGTTTATTTAAATTGTCAAAAAGTGTACAGATTTAGAGAACAAGTAAATATAAATGCTTAATTTATTTGAATATATGTTGTATATATTTGTAAAATGTTTTATTGTGCAAATATACTTTTCTAAGTAATTGTGTATTGTTATTAAATACCATTCATTATTGTTAAATTTAAAACGAAAGTGCAAGATGTGTAATACTAGTTAGTTTGACAATCTAAAAGCAGACAAAATGTTTCATTGTATTATGTAACATCTTGCTTGATTATTGGCAGACTACAGTGAACTTGCTTTTATTGTAAAATTATAGCCATTATTTTGTTAGTCATTGACAGATCTGTTATTTATATATCATTAAAATTTTTCAAATAAAATATTTGTTATAATTGTCAGTTTTTTTTGTGCCCTTCCCCCTCTTTTTATCTTTTTATTTCTTCTTATTATTATTTGCTTATATCCAAATTTTTGTATTTTACATATAAAAATATTTTCTACTGCTAAAAACTGCAGTTTTTAAATTTAAATATCTTTAACCTCTTTAACTTTTCAATAGTTCAGATCAAATCCATTAAAGCTACAAAGGGCAAATTATCATTTTCTTCCTTTAAAGTACCATATATTGACTACGATAAATTATTTAAGGGGAACAGTAGTAGCAAAAACTTTAAGCAGAAATTGAAAAAGCTTCCATTAGAACAACGGAAAAAAGCTTTGTATGGTAAAACTTCAATTTATGACTAATTGTTCTATATGTAATCTGGATAATTTTGGGGCAATCATTAAAAAAAAAAAAGTTATGAAATTAAAAAAAAAATTACTAAAATTGCTTTTGTTTAATAAAAAAAATTAGACCTAATGAATTCAAATTGTATTAGACATACATTTTAATAAGATCCCTTTTACTACAAACAATTAAAAAAAAAAAAAAAATGCAGCACTTACATACATTTAGACATATTAGATGAAAATGCCCAACAAAGTTAATTGTTTCACCATTTGCCGTAAATATAAATACTGATTTAGAAATCTAAATATAAACTTAAAAAAATCCAAATAAGTATAAATTTTAACATTGACTTAAATAAGAAATTCTATATATATTTAGGTAGCTTTCATTACAAAAAGTAAGAAGCTTCGTATTGCAGCTGTCAGAGGGAAGCAATTATGGAAAATTTCAGCATATTTTTACAGATTATGATCCCCAAGTGTCATAACCACCCTCTGTTCAAATGTAGATTTATGTATATATATGATTTTTGTCATGCAGTAGCACTCATGAACCAATTTAGATGCGACTGAGCATGTGTACAAGATTTATCAAAGTCTCAACAGTTCGTTGGCCACCTTCATCTGCCATCTTGTTTCAAAATGACAGCCACTTAAAGATTGCAAATTTAAAAAGATGTACAAAAATATTAGAAATCCAAGAAGTCCCCCCCCCCCCCCCTTAAGTTTTTGGCCTTTATACAAGGATTGTGGAAGCATTTTTTGTTTTGCCCCTATCTTAAAAAATGGCTGGGGTATAACAGTTTGAAGTTCTAGGAGGGCTGACATTTTGAAACAAGAAACAGATTAAAAATAAGAGATTCCTCTGTCATCAGGTTTAAATTATGAGTTTTATTAAACATGGTTTCTCTCAAATTTTCTTTCACAGTTGTGACCATTGTTGCAACTCTCATACACTCAAAACTACATAGTCATATCCACCAGCAGCAAATTCTCGCCATTCTTGGTGAAATATCACCAAGTTTGGCGACAAAATTAGCTCACCATAAATGAAACTAACTTGGCAATAACTGACTAATTATTTCCATTCTCAAATTCAATATTAAGAAAAACTGAGAATCTTCTATAATCGGGTTTCATACATTTTAACTTCTTGTGTTTCAGTACAATTAGCTGAATTCTTAAAAATAGGGAATAGGGAAGCTACCTTTTCCTCCCAAACATGCCAGAAGGATTATTTTCTTTTAGTCCCTTAAATGCAAATTTCCTAATATCATTCGAGATATTTAGTAATAAATTGTGACTGGAGTTTGGATAATTAAGAGTTTTACTGTATTTCAAAACAAGAATAATGTGGAAGTAAAATGCACCCTGAAATTAGTGTTACATAAATAAAATATAAAAACTTCATAATATAGCACCATAAACATATTTTATATTTTTATGGTGTTATATTAAAGTTTTTGTATTTTAAGAATGTGTGGCATGCTACTTTATGTTTAAAATGTTAACATAATAAGAGATAAAACTCTGAGTATGTTATAAAAATAATAAAATGACAAAATGCTGTTTCAAAGAAAATAAATTATATTAATTATGCCGACTAAAATCAAATTTCATAAAGTAGATTTATTGTTTTTTAAGTACGGAACTCCAGGAAGTTTCACCTTAGCAGAAAAATGAAGTTGTATATTTTGAACCACAAAATCTCAATTCAAGCAGTTTATTTTAAATTAGCTAAGTTTGGTACGATAATTGCTGATAAATTATATTCATACTTTAATAATGAGATTTAGAAATTATAATCATGCTTGTTTGCTTTTCAAATAGAATTTACTACAATCTTTGGATGCAAAATTATAAATGAAATAAATTATCAAGGTAGTGCAAAACATATGCTGTAATTGTTATCTGTAGGATTTTTGTTTTATTAGAATAGTGTTTTTTTACAAATTATTTAAAAAAAATTCTGAAATAACAAACAGTTTAAAAAGTTACTTTGGAATTTTTAAAAGTTTGTTGTTCTTTAAAATTTATTCAATACATATTTTTAAAACAAAATTCTTGAATTTGATTCATTTTTTAATTAAAAAATATGTGCTACTAGATTAAATCTGGTGGATATAGATTAATTAAATAATTAGGCTCTTACTGTCAAATAATTTTGGCTTGGTGATCAGAATTGAATTTTTAAAAATAAGCAATATTTATGAAACTAATCGCCGAAATTTATAACTAAGTTAATTAAAAAGAGTGTAGAATTTTCCCATTCTGTGAAAATTGAGGATATTTTAATAAAATCACCAAACATATTTTTTAAAGACATTCATTGATGGTTGGTTGACATTATTTTAGTAATGTACCTGTAATAATTTATACTAAAATCTTAAAAGGCACAATTTTATTAAAAAGCTAATGCAATCTTTGTGTCCAAAACAGAAATTAAAATTGTAGGGAAAAATAACTGATCTGAATATGTAGAGGCAATTTCAGATTTGATTTAATACAGACACAAAGAACTTATTGACGGTTCTTCTAATTAAATATGTTTCTGTTTTTAAAGTTGAAAATTTTTTATCCAAGTAAATAAACACTAGATTTATGGATAAATTTTCATTGAAATCCTTTTTTATTGGTCAAAGGTACATTAAATTCATACTTTAAAATAGTTCTTCACTTTTGGTCCTTTCAGAGAAACCAAGATGCAGTATACAGTAGAATCTCGTTACAACGAACCTCGATTTAACGAATTTTTCAATTTAACGAATATAATTTGGATTGTAAAAAAAGTCATATTATTCTATTTCAGTATAAAAATATTTTCACTTTAACGAATATTTCATTATAGCGAATTTAATCAGTAGTCTCCAGAAATTCGTTGTAACGAGATTTTACTGCATATATATATATATATGCATCTTATATTTCAAAACTATAAATATTAAAAAAAATACATTTGTGGCCAAAATTGTTGAAAACTTTTTGAAAAGGTGTATTTTTGAAGTTATGATGGTTCATAACACAACTTTAAGTAATACTATAAAATTATACTAATGGAAAGATATCAAGAATATAATGCAACAAATTTTACGATTGAATGTTTATTAGAACAGCACTTATAAAGAAAAAAACTGAAACACATCTAAAAAATAAGATAGATAAAAATTGTCATAATGTCGGTTAATACTTAGTTGGGTAGCCTTTACTGTTAATTACGGGCTCCCAATGCCTTCCCATGGAATGAACCAAATATTTTAGTTCTAAAGCTGTTATAATGTGATACAAGATTGAATTATTGCTTCTATTAATTGGATTTTATTGCTGGGTTGCTTTTGTGCAACAAGTTTCTGTAGTTGGCTCCATAGATTTTCAATTGGGTTAAGGTCTGGCTATTTCCGGGCCCTTCCAACACTGGAGTATGATATCTTCAAATCACTTTTTGCACACTTTAGTGACGTGATATGGAGCTGAATCCTGTTGAAATATAAATGCTTCATTATCTTGGAAAACATCCCATGCGGAAAGCTTCAGTTGTTATTGAAGTATTTCATTTATGTATTTTTGGGTATTCATATTCCCATTAATCACACAAATTCTGCCCATACCTTTTGATGTCATACAACCACATATAACACTGACTGGATGCTTCATAGTGTGTGTAATGCAATTAGAATTCAAATCTTTTTAGATTCTTCTCTTTATATATTTTATGTCATCACTAGCCAACTAGGGAGATTTTGGTCTCGTAACACCAAATAACATTGTCCCATTGTTCTGCTGTCCAATTATTATGAGTTTGAGCTTAGTTTAATCTTTTCAACCTTTATTTGAGAGAAGATAGCTTTTCATGGAATACTAGCATTTAAACCAAATCCTTGCAGTCTACACCCAACAGTCCTTGCACTCTGTGGTTTTACTTCAAATTATAAATACTAGATGATAGCACCACAGGAAATTCTGCGCTAGTAGCTACTGTCACCTATCGGTCAGATGATGTTGTTTTACTGCAGAATGTAGATGTAGTTTGTGTTGTGTTACGTGTAAGTACTTGTTCTGTAATGTCAATTAAATTGTTTAAAGTAATTTATTTCAGTTATGATTTGTTATATTTAATTAAGTCTTCTTCTTCAATAATACATAATATTATGGTGACGAGTGAAAAGGTTCTCACCGGAATAAAGTTAAAAAGAAATTCTGGTTGAAAAGCTAAATGGCTTTTGCTTTTGATTTCATTCTACACTTATGTGATGTTTCTTCCGGTTAAAGTTATACTATAAATAAGTTCGTCATTTATGGGGATGGTAAGTGTTTAATTTTTTTTTCTTTTCTGATGTAAATAAAGTGCAATAATATTTGCCAATTTCAAGGAATTTAATGATTCCATTGAATCGTTCCAGTCATACATTAAAAGGCTGGAACAAAGTTTTTTACTCCATGATGTGGAAGAGAAAAAGAAGGTCCCTGCAATAATTTTTTGTATGGGTCCAAAATTGTATAATTTGCTCTGTGATTTAACTTTTCCTGAAAATGCTGAATCTTTGAAATATGAGGAAATAGTTGAAATTCTGTTAAAGCACTTAAGCTCCTCCCCTAATAAATTTTATCAAAGAATTAAATTTTGTAATTTTTATCAAAATTAAAATGAATCTATACAAGATTTTGCAGCAAAATTAAAGAAATCGACAACTTTTTGTGCTTTTGCTGGTGAAACATTAAATGAAAATCTTTTGGAACAGTTTCTTAGAGGTTTAAAAAATGAAAATATTCAGAGTAAATTACTTACGCAAATTGATGATTTAACTTTTGAGAAAGCTATGGAAAAAGCAATTATTTTACAAAATGATGAAATTGATATTTCTGAATTGAAACATAAAAATTTGAATGTAAATAAACTGGCATGTTCCAAAAATGTACAACCCAATAAATTTCCAAATAATTTTCAAAAACAGAAAAATAACAATAATGTAAATAAGGGAAATTCTGAGGTAAATAAAAATAAATTGAAGTGTTACAGATGTGGAAATCCATCTCATTTAGCAAATGTGTGTAAATACATTACATTCAATTTGCAATACATGTAAAAAGCGAGGGCATCTCAGCAAAGTGTGTAAAAGTAAAAATAATAATTATCATAAACAAACAAATGTATTGCATACTGTTGACATTTTATCTGTGAGTCATGATAAAGGTACTACTCCAATAAAAGTGTGGGTTTTAATTGAAAATAAAGCTAAAGCTGAAATGGAGTTAGATATGGGCTCCGGAATTTCGGCAGTACCTGTTAAATGTTTTCAGAGAATTTTTCCGCCAGATGTTCAGTTAAGAACTGCAACTGGTGATATGTTTACATCTGTTGGGTATGTAAATATGGATGTTTCTTATGAAAATAAAACTAAAAATCTTAAATTGTATTTGATTAAAGAAGATGGTTTCCCACTTTTATTTGGCAGAGATTAGGTACCTGCATTTAATTTGTTTCCCTCTAATTTGAAATCTGTATATGTAAATGAAATTGCAAATTCTACTGAAAAATTGAAAGTATTATTAAATAATTTTTCTGATTTGTTTTCAAATAAAGTTGGGGAAATAAAAGGTTTGAAAGCAGAACTGTATCTAGAAAAAAGTTCTATGCCCATATTTTGCAAAGCTAGAACAGTTACTTATGCTGTACGTGGTGAAGTAAATGATGAAATTCAAATTTTACAAGAGGAGGATATTATTAACCCCTTAATCGTCGTGCCCGAGACATTCACGGGCAGCGTAGGTTACGCCTGTTTTATTCAGATTGTTTGATTCCCACCAGCTTTTTAAAATAGTGTAATTGGCTTTATTCTCGCATTATTTTATCTGTCTATTAAATAAGGCGAATATTTCTACTTAAAAAAAACTGGTGGTAATCAAGCAATCTGAATTTTTATAAAGTAACCTACACTTATCGGGCGCGACGATTAAGGGGTTAAACTTGTCACTAGTAGTAAGTGGGTAACTCCTACAGTTCCAGTGGTAAAACCTAATGGTAAAATTCGTTTATGTGGCAATTTTAAAGTTACAGTAGATAAATTTTTGAAGGTTGAAAAATATTTTTTACCTAGGGTAGAGGACATGCTAGCTACATTAGGTGGTGGTTTACATTTTACAAAGATTGATTTAAATCAAGCTTATCTTCAGTTACTTGTAGACAAAAAATCACAAAAGTTGTTAACTATAAACATTCCTAAGGGCTTATTTCAATTTTTAAAGTTACCGATGGGTCTTACTAGCTCTCTAGCAATTTGGCAAAAATCAATTGAACAAATTTTAAGTGGTATTGATGGTGTTACTGTTTTTGTTGATATTTGTATTACAAAGGAAACTGATAAAATTCATTTGAAAAGGTTAAAACAAGTGTTAGAAAGATTACATGAATATAATATTAGGATTAATAAAGACAAATCAATTTTTCTGGCTGATCATATTACTTATTGTGGTTATAAAATTGATAAGGACGATATTCATAAAACACAAGATAAAATTGATTTTATCCCCCCCCCCCCACTTCCCTCTCTAAATGCTCCTAGACCAATAAATGTATCACAAATTAAAGCTTTTTTAGGCTTAGTTACATATTATTCTAAATTTGTATCAAATTTATCTACAATTGCTCATCCTTTAAATCAATTACTCAAAAAGAATGTGAAATTTATATGGTCTCCTGTTTGTGAAAAAGCATTCAAAAATATAAAAAATGAGATTATTTCAGAAAGAGTTCTTACTCATTTCAACTCTAAATTACCTTTAGTGTTAGCAACCAATGCTTCTCCGTATGGTATTTCTGCAGTTCTTTTGCATGTGGTGCTTGATAACATGGAAAAACCAATTGATTTTGTGCCCAGAACTCTCACTAATGCAGAAAAATGTATAGCCAGGTGGATAAAGCAGCACTAGCTATTATCTTTGGTGTAAAGAAATTTTTTCAGTATTTATATGGTAACAGGTTTACTTTATTTATGGATAATAAACCACTTGTGTCTATTTTTTCTCTTACTAAGAGTATTCCTGTACTACCAACTGCTAGAATGCAAAGATATGCATTATATTTACAAGCGTTTAAATATGATATTCGCTAGAAAAAAACATTCGACATGGAAATGTCAATGCTCTTTCACGACTTCCATTACATAGTGAAGATTTACCTTCACAATTAAATTCAAGTAATGTAATTGATGAATCAGAATTTTTTCAAATTAACCGAATTTCAACTTTACCTTTAAATGCCAAATCAAGTGCTGTAGCTACAAAATCTGATCCTTTATTACATCAAATTTTTCATCATCTAATTTCTGGTTCTCCAATTGTAAAAAATTTACTTTTTGGTTTCAAGCAAGAAGAATTTACTCTTCAACATAGTTGTATTTTAAAAGGATGTAGAGTAATTATCCCAGAAATTCACAGAAATTTTTTTTACATGATTTGCACTTTGGACATTTCGGTATAGTGAAAATGAAGTCCTTAGCTCGCAGTTTTGTATGGTGGCCAGGAATTGACCAAGATATTGAAGATCTTGCACTACTTGTGTCAATTTAAAAAATAATCTGCCCAAGGTAGATACTCATCATTGGGAATGGCCTACAGCACCATGGCAAAGAATTCATATTGAATATCCTGTTATGGGTAAAATGCTTTTCCTTGTGGTTGATGCTCATAGAAAATGGCCAGAAGTTTTCATTGTTCCTAACACAACTTCAGAACATACGATTACTTGTCTTTCTTCTCTTTTTGCCAGATACGGGTATCCTATATCTCTGATATCTGATAATGCTAAACGGTTTACTTCTGAAGAATTTGAGACATTCTTAAAGAATCATGGGGTTAAACATAGGTTTAGTGCTCCATACCATCCAGCTACAAATGGTCAGGCCGAGAGATATGTGCAAATTCTTAAACGTGGATTAAAAGCCTTATCTTCAGAATCTGGTACTTTACAAATGAAATTAAATAACTTTAATTTTACAGTATAGAAAGATGCCTCATGTTATAACTGAGGAAAGTCCTGCATTTCTATTTCTAAAGCGGCATATTAGAACAAAAATAGATTTGATACTTCCAAACGTTACAAATTTTGTTCATGATAAACAAAATACGAGAAATGTCAATACTACTGTAAAAGAATTTTGAATTAAACAGAAAGTGGCTGTCAGAAATTATATTCCTGAAGCCAAGTGGAAAATTGGTTGCATTATTGCAAGAGAGGGCAAGTTGCATTATAGAATTAGAGTTGGTTCAAGGCATGTTTATCAGATAACTAATGTCGGTTCAAAGGTACATTTAACTAATGATTCAAATTCTGAAGAGTGTGATAAAGAAAGTCACAAAAGTGATAATGCAGTTGTTAATCTATGTGATTCTCAGCTAATGCCTCCTAGTGTCTCAGATCTTCGACCAGCTGACTTTGTCCTTCCATCTACTCCAAATCCTAAACCAGCTGACCCTGTTGTCCCATCTACTCCAAATCCTAAACCAGCTGACTTTGTCCTCCCAAATATTCCAAGTCCTGCACCAGTTGACTCTGATTTGATACCTTCAGTTCCAAAACCCATGGTTCCAAATATTACTATCGATGATCCTGCAGATCCTGTAAAAAAATAACTCTTCTTCTTCCCTACAGGTACCTAGACATGCTACAAGAATTAGAAGAGCTCCTACTCGGTTGCACTATTAAGTGGGGGAGAGTTGTGGTATTTAATTCAAATTATAAATACTAGATGGCAGCACCACAGGAAATTCTGCGCTAGTAGTTACTGTCACCTATCGGTTAGATGTTGTTGTTTTACTGCAGAATGTAGTTTGTGTTGTGTTACATGTAAGTACTTGTTCTGTAATGTCAATTAAATTGTTTAAAGAAATTTATTTCGTCCACCTCAGTTATGATTTGTTATATTTAATTAACTAGCTGTTACCCGTGGCTTCGTTCACGCAACATTAAAAGAAGAATAAATACATTAATTAAGCAAAATATTGTACTCCCAATAATTAAAAACGTTAATAATTAACTAACTATTTATCACATTTCATACGGTATTTATTATTATAGGGACCTTGATATAACTCAGTCTTAAAAAAGTGAAATTTTGTGCCAAATAATCGCGAAAATGAAATTGCAACCAATGCAAAAAAGAGGGCCAAATAAAATCGTGGAAATAGACGAATTGGGTAAAAACAAATGTCAATTTTACCTGATAAACAATTTTACTTTTAACGCCTATGTGAAACCTTTTAACAGCCATCCTTAAAAAAAAAAAACATTAATTAGAAATAGTATATGCTTTTTCTTTAAATTCAATTCTGCCTCCTTGGTTTAATATATAGTTGAAACAAATCTTGTTTTCTAAATGACAGTATATTGGCAGGCAATTTTTGTTCTCCAGAATAAATTGATTCATGAAGTTTGAATATCTGAAAATATGTTTGTATTTCTCGGATAATTTACAGAAATCAAGATTTTGTTTTCACTATCTATTCAAAGTGAAAATAAATTCTGTTTTTCAGTTTTAATGAGAAAATGGTGTAAAAAATATACTGATCAGTTTTATTTCTCTTTTTTATACACAAATATGGAGTAAGTTACTTTCCGTTTTTAGAGAAATTTTGTTTAAAAAAAAAAAAAAAAAAGGGGGCATTTAATTTAATTTTTTTTATTTCTGAGAGTTTGTGTGATATCCTTTGATCAATTATAACCGGTATTCGCTAAACCAGTAGTAAACTAACCGGTAGTAAATCGCATTGCGTTCAATAGTCTAGGAGTAGTTGCGAAATACAAAAACACGGTCAGATTTTAATATAATAGATTCATGTTCATTTTCCTTTTATTAAAATTATGATGTGATTTTTAGCAGAAAACTCGGATACTCATGCGGAACGAAATAATGGATACTCATGCTTAATAATCAGTATAGATAACAAAACATTTAAATTTTTTGTTATAAATATGGCGTGAAACTCATCTTCTTTCTATACTATTGATCCTTGTATTATTAATGTTAGGAATTGATTCACACTCATTTTAAAACATATTGGAAAATTCCCCTTTTATTTCAAATATGACGTCTCCTTTTTCCCCAGAGAAATCCCTTTTTAATGATATAATTCTTGTTAATTTTCTTTTCCAGACAATTAATTTCAATACTGGCATAGGGGAAATTGTGTTACTTTAACGAAATAATATTAAATCTTTAGGTTTTATCAACAAAAATGGAACTATTAACATTCGACATTTTTTTTAGGTAATCGAGTTATTTCTTTTAGTTTTAAGAATGAAAAATCACTATTTCTCGCTATCCATGACATCATTTACGTCATGGATAATTTTGCGGAGCATATTATTGACATTTGCGAACCATTTTCTTTTGAAACTTCTTTTTACTTTTTTAAAATTTAAATAACAAATACGGTATAGTTATATTAGCCGTGCGCAGACGGTAAAACGGCAAGTATTGTTACCATACAAAAGAAAAAATAAGAAAAAAAGTGAAGAAAAAACCCAAGATTATTTTATTTCACCAATCAAAGCATATCCACTTTATTTTCGATAAATTACGTCATATTCGCCTGTTTCCTATGGTTACGTATATTGAAACCTTGTATTATTATCAAAAACTAAAAAAAGTACATTTTATTTCTAATAATATTATTTAATCCTTCTTAATTCTTTAATTTTTTTTATTTCATTTTTATTTTTCCCGTGAAATTTTTTCAATTGAAATTAAATTGTTGAGTAAAAATTATTTTTTCGGGTTTTGAATTAGTTTTGGCAACGATAAAGTATTAGCAACGGTAAAGTAAATTTAACCATTTAAAAATGCTATACGAAAAAATGTCCATTTATTCTCAATGAAAATAACGAAATTTTGAATTATTAAGAAAAATATTTGAATAAAATAAACAAAAATTAGCCTATGTTCATCTGAGGGTTATAATCAGCCTATATGCAAAGATACAAGATCATTAAATGCTCCATTTTGACTCTGGCTTCAGCCTAACATTTGCACACAATCAGATTTATAATATTATTAGGATTAAGTCTTATTCTTCAATAATACATAATACATTCAACATCACATTGGTTTGTGCCATTTCACCTTGTATAATACATCTAGATGATTTTCTTCTGTCACCTATGCATAGTCTCTTAATTTTTCTATTATCACTTGCTGTTTTACACCTTTTACTGTCTTTACCAGTTTTTTTTTTTTTTTTTTAGTTGACATAGTCTACTTATACCGCTTCAAAAATTTAGAAATGCCACTTTTGGTTACATTTCTAACAATTTGCCTTCTGATTTCTTCATAACTATAACCTTGTTATTTTAATAGTACTATTTTACATCATTTTCTAGGTGGCTAGTCAATTCTTTGTGTCATTTCGTTTATTTTCTTATGTTTTACATCCAACTCTAATATGAACTGCATAAAGCACTGACAAATGTCCTCCTCATAGTCCTCAAATGTCATCATAACAAAAGTTGAATATTGTTGCCCGATTGACTTATTGCCAAAACGGGATGACACCTGATTATCTCTCTAAACACTCAAGCTCATTGGCTGCATTCAAATAAAGGAAAGCTACTTCATGTTAACTTAAGCAAGTTGTTTCTTTTCTTTTTTTTTTAATTGTCTATAACTTTTGATTAAATACTAATAATTGAACAAAATTTATTTCATTACATTCTTGATTAAATTATCTTTCTATTGCTATATAATTTTATGGTATTACTTAAACAGAAAGTAGTGTTATGAGCCACCAAATTCAAAAATACACCTTTTCGAAAAGGTTTCCACAATTTTGACCACTACTGTATATAGATATTGTGCATTTATACTTTCAGAAACACATCAGATTACCAGCTTAATAATTGAGAATTGTGGTCAAATCTGGATCAGAAAAAATTCGGTCATTTAGCTGCTATTTTAAAATATGGAAAGCAACTTTTCCCCTTTAAAAAAGTACCATACACAATTTCTGCACATACTTAATAGTATTAGCCCTGTATGATTTCTAAGGAAAGTTTTAGACAAGCCAGGTCACTGACTTATGTAATATGAGGGGTACTTGCCTATCATAGTTATGAAAATAGTTTATGTATGCTAATAAAAGAAGGGTGTGTGTGTCCATCTGTGATGGCTAAAGAAATTTACTGCACACAAAGGTCTGAAAATTTGGGTGAGGAAAGTCCAAAGCAGGTCTTGTTGCACCTGTCTCCGATTTTTCACTTTTTATTAATTAACTGTGATATTAGTTAAAAACTACAACAAACACTCATAAAAGAGACATTTTTCTTAAAATGGTGTGCAGCGCCAGTTCCAGAAGATGTAGTAGTGAAGATCTGATGGCCATTAACAACTATTTTTTTCTATCTTTTGAAGCCCTTGTCAGCTAAACCGTTCAAAATACGGGGAAAACTAAAAATACCCTCTTAAATGTCATACTTTTTACTTTCAAACAGCACAATCCGTTTAAATATATATATATATATTTAAACAGTTTCAAAATTTTTTTAAAAAGAAGTTCAAAATTGTGTTTTCTTCTCACTTTTTTTTTTAAGCCCATACCGGCTTCATTTTTAGAGATACAGAAAAACGAATACCCACTTAATCTGGATACTTTCTTCTCTACGGTGGTGCAATCAGTTTGGAAAAATACAAACATTAACCCTTTAAAAAAAATGGTGTCTCTTCAAGACACATTTAAAAGTAACTAAATGTCAGTATTTTAACACACATTTTTTACACATTCTTCAGACACTTAATTTATACCACATACAAAAATCTCGAAACATTTGGATGATTATAAGTATTTAAAATAAAATCAAATCTGCTCAGAATGTAAATATGCAGGTGACTTTTGCTCCTGTTTTTACAAGAAAATTATATACATGCTTCAGAAACATTCTAACTAATAAAAATTTCAAAGAGTTTGGATAATCAGAATTATTTTGTTTTTAATATTAAATGACATGGTGTGAAAAAAAAAAGAAGAAAAATATTCTTATAAGCCCTTTTACCACTAAATATCAATATTTTTTTCACAGGCTTTGGAATCATTGTATTTATAATTCATAAAAATTTCAGAGAGTTCGGATAATAAAAACTTTAAATGACCTGATGTGAAAAAAAAGTGAGATTAAAACATGCGGATGTATGCTGCCAAAGGCACTGGGGCACCGAATATTAAGTTCATTTGGAATTCGTTGGTTCATTTTATTAACGCTGATTTTAGGTATATTTAAGATTTATTATGAGCCCAGGCAGGTCAACTAGTATATAAATAAAAGGCAGTCATAAAATTCATTACTTTTGTTTCTTACTGTAGTTGAAGAAATAAAATTTTCATGAAAAATAAAACAATAAATGTCATCAACATCAGGTTTTCAAACAGATTTTTTTCTAGATTTTTCAAATTTTTAACATTTTTTTTTAGAATTTTTTTTAAATGCTTGGCAAACATAAACTAACCGATCCTACAGAAGCTTGTGAAATTGATCACAGCATAAAAGAAAATTACAGTGATTCATGGATTGCTTCTTATTAACATAATGATTGATAGTTATTGAAAATGTCATTAACTAACAAACCATGTTCATTTTGAAGATCTGTAAATATGATTTATTGCTGTAATTTTCATAAAAATATTTTATAAATGTAAAATGAATAAATAAATAAATAAAAACATTATCTATAAATGAAGCAGAATAATTGTAAATGAATCTGACAAGAATAAGGAACAAAATTATGTTTTAAAAATTTGCAGCATATTTATTTATTTAACTTATTTTATGGATTTAAAACAGCTGTGGTGGTGCTTACTTATTTTGTATTAATTTATGCTTTTAAAATACAACAAAAGCAAATATTCTTCACCAACTGAACAATAATTTGTACAGTTTGAAACTAATCAATATTTGTATGCCAAAAAAAAAAAAAAAATTACAATAAAATAATTTTAATAAATAAATTTTTCATATTAAATTTATATTTGAATTAGCATTAATGTTAAATTTTAGGAATATGTATTTTTCAGATATAAAAAATGCTGTAAAATTTTATACATTGTTTTTCTTTTTGAATAATGCATTCTACTATTTAGTAGATGTTTACTGAAATCCTCAATTACTTCCTCAAATAAGCGTGTGACCCAGAAAATATGATTTTGTTAGTCAGAAAGATAAAATATTTTCTGCTGGGGGACTTTTGCCAATGCAAATTTTGTTTTCAATTAAAACATAATCCTCATTTATCTATAAGAGATTACAAAGTAGTCAGCTCTTTTATTTAAAATCATTGTATTTTAAAGATTTACGAAAACCTTCAATTTTTAACATTGTTTATATGTTTTTATGATGTCTGATTATTTAAAAAATAAACATGAACAGTTAACTGAATATAAAATTTAATTCTAAATTAGCTTTGTATAAATTAAATTGTATACATGCATATTCAATAAAATTATATACAGCATGCTTTTAAATATATGGAGCATATATTACAAAACTATCACAGCTTGTTACACTAGTTAAAGATCACAGTTTCCCAAAATAACTGAATAACACAGAGTATTAATTTCACTCGATTACACAAATACATAGAATATATAAAAATCAAGCTGTTATTCTTCGTACATTTATAAAATTATAAATTATCATACACTTATGTCTAAATGAACTAAAATATAAAAATCTCAATGACAAAGTAATAGCCTTAAAAAAAAATTAAAAACCTATAAAAGATGTAGCACACAATATTTTTAAATTTTAAAATCAGCTTAGATTATTTACAAAAGATACATGAAACAAACTACCCCTAAAATTTGGTCAGACAAAACATTTTTTATAATCGGGTTTAAACATGGAATAGAAAATTTATATAAGTCAATATAATATTAAACACTGAAATAAATTACAAAAATAGATGCATTAACATGTTGTCTAAAAAATGTTGTGCAAAAGGAGTTAGTTTATATAAATATACAGTGCAAATAGTCAAATGATTTTGATAAGAAATTTTAGTTTTGAAAATGCATTTGTTCAGATATTTTAGTTCATGCATTTCACTGCTTTGCACATAGCACCAAGTAATAATAATAATAAAAAAGTAGCTTTGCAAAAAATTGTGTGTGTGTGTGTGTGTGGTATCATCCTCCTTTTCAGTAATGCCTTAATTTCTTTTAATTCCGAATTTACATGTTTTAAACTAAATTTCCATATTAATATTTTTGTTTGTCTTAAACTTCTGTGTTACTTAGAATAGATAACCATCCAGGGATCTGTTTAAGGAGAAATTGGGTCCTTTAAAGGATCCTTCACAAAACTTTTCACCTTAAAACAGAACTCTTCACAAATTTCTTTTGCTTATAAATAGAACCCTTCACAAATTTCTTTGGCTTAAAAATAGAACCTTCCACAAATATAATATTTTAAAAGTAAAATCTGACCAGTTACTTTTACTTACAGGGTGTTTCACGAAGGACCCCTAACTTTGAAAATAAATAACTCTGATACGGTGAAAGATAGAATCATGAAACCAGTGGTATGTTTACTTAAAAAAAACCTGTAAAAATCTGATGCAGAAACCTCAAAATTTTAGTAACAAATTGCACCCATAGATGGCATTGCAGGTGGCATAACCATAAGTAGGCTGTATCACATCAAAAGTGATTCAAAATGTGCACTTTTTACACAACACACGAGTTGCAAACGAAGAATGAAATTGTCAGTGACTCTGTAGTACGCCACTGGAAATCAACACACAAGCTTGACAAATAGCCTCCTCCAGCTCATTAAGTGTTAATGGATTGTTGCGGCAAACAATGTCCTTCAGTGTCACTTCCAGAATTTCTTTCACTATGTGCTAATAGTGATCATGTTTCAACGGCGAAATCTTCGATGACTGAACGTCCTTGGTGTCTGAGCTCTCTTATAGAGATCCGTAATGCTGCCTGCAGCACATCTATCGGTGCTATTTTTAACTAAAATTTTGAGGTTTTTGTATCAGATTCTTAGTTTTTTTTAATAAACATACCACTGGTTTCATGCTTCTATCTATCACCATTTCCAAGTTATTTATTTTCAAAGTTAGGGGTCCCTTCGTGAAACACCCTGCATATAAAGAAAAAATATGTATGTTACATATATCTTTTTTAAAGTGTATAAACAAGAACCTGAATATAACGATAATTTCAAATTCACAAAATTGTGACTAGATTTTTCCAAAATACGAAAATCTGTTTGCAATTTCAGGAAAACAGCACCTTGTAAGAAAAGTTTGGACAGATCCCTGCGATTATTAGAAAAAGAAAATCAAAACTTGCAGTTTATAATTAAGAACTTAAAATATTATATCAGAAAAAATGAATTCTGTTTATTTTAATTTGTATTTTTTTAGAGCACCACACTGTTAGCATTATGGAACAGAGAAATTGGGCTTTCTTAATTTCTGTTGTAACATTGCAGAAAAATTTATTTTTATTAATTTTCAGAGCTGGATCACATCATAATACCCGTGATCTGTATTATAGCATCAGCTACCTCTTCCATCAGGTGTGTAGGAAGTTTTCTAACACAGAATACATGTTTTATTCAATATATAGTGAAAAAACAATTTATAACAGAATATTTTTAAAATAAAAATAAACACATTTTAAAAACAAAACTATTATAAGTAGATACAAATTGAAAAATACGTGTTACAAAAATTTAAAACTCAAATTCAGAAAAAAAAATAATAAAAAATCCAAAATTGTACAAAATCTAAAATAACTTGTAGGATTTGATTAAAATAAAAAATTAGTATTAAATATTAAAATAAAATTAGTATTAAATATTAAAATAAAATTAGTATTAAATAATACTCTAACCCATTTAATCTAGTTGGCAGGATTTGCTACCAATTTTCAGGATTCGTACCAGTATTTTTCAAAAGTAATATTTGTCTTATTTAATGACAGAAATTTGTGATTAAACAAGGTGAATATTACTTTTTGCCAATAGTGATATTCGAAAGTTAAAACCTTATGAATCCTGTGTTTTGCACCTATATCAGATACATAGGATGTAAAAGCAACAGTAATTCATTTTCAGTTATTTGTAACAATCCACTATTATAATCAGTTATTTTATTTATTTATTTATTTTTTAATTGAACAATAAATTGTATGCTTAAAATGCAAAGAAACTCGAGAAACTGAAATATCTCTGAACAAATAGGTTAGGTGCAGAAATTAATAATTATCAAGAATATTTGCTAAAGTTTTGTTATTTCAATATTCTCTCTCAAAGTAATACACATTTATCACCAATGAGTACTTCGGCTAATTTTTAAAATATATACGAGAATGTAATTGCATCAATTTCTTCTATGCAAAACCCAACAAGATCAAAAGAAATCCCCCCCCCCCCCCAAGAAAGCTTTGAAATGGTATCCCTGTCAGAGGATAATAATCTTCCTGCTCTATCAGCCTCTCAATAACAAGACATTCTGTATCATACATTTAATATGCATATTCATAGCTTTGCTATAGCAATGTTAACACAAATTGAATATACAATTCTCTAGTCATAGCCAAACATTTTTACATAAAATGGATTGTACATTGATAAAAATAAAAAGTATGTTTTTTTCATGATTTTTTTTTTTCATCACCAATGTAGGTGAAAAATAATTATTCAAAATAAATAAATTTAAAAAGTATTTTTTAAGAATTTTTTTTTCATCATTCATGCATTTAATTTACAGTAAATGCTTAACATTCACAAATCATGATAATTTGCATACATAAAAATGCAGAAAAAATGTTTGAATGTGTGATTTGGTTATTCACAATTTTTTCATCAACCTTTTCATTTAGTAAATTCGTTAGTCAAAAAAAATTTTTTTTTCTTTTATGTAAAATATGTATCCATCAGTTTTCAATGTCAACTTACAAAAAGAGTAAGTGGTGTATTAAAAGACGGCAGTGATAATCTAACTCCGATAACAGATAGTTACTTTGTACAATAGTGATATTAGAAGCAGAAGGTAAGATAATTTATATCTAGGTTCTTTTATAGCAATTCATTTAAAATAAACTATCTTTCATTTGAATGAAGGGCACAGGTTAACTCAAAAAGGTAGGTGGCCAGCTGTATGCTCTTAAGAAGTCTGTCAGATGTGACTTGCATCATTCCTGTGACCTTCTTTTTCTGTGTGCTGAAAGAGGGTGCATATTTGATTTCCAAAGTGTTCTTAGGTCCAGTTAAACAAAACATTTTTCGAAATTCTTTAGTGGTAGTTTGATGCCTTCATCAACAATAGCTGGGGTGCTTTGTCAGTTGAACAAATGCCACTCCAACCATAATCGATTGGAACTTTTATTGTCTTTCTATAACGGATGATAGACTATGTGCAAACTTCCAAATGAATTTGCCGTGTTGATTGTAGAGGTGTCCAAGGAACTGTTTCACAAATTGTCGAACCATCTCCTAGTCGATGTTATTCTTTTTTGTGACTTTTTTCATAAAAATGTTTAGAATGCATCCAATCCTCTTTACTGTGACTTTCTATTTTCAGGAAATGATTGTTTGTTTTTTTACCTTGAACTGGTCTGTTCCTATTATGGAAAAGCTATTGGAACTGTTTCATAGTATCTCATAGAGTCTATTTTGGAACTTTCAGCACTGGAATGAACTCTCATCCCCTCATGTTTTGAAAGTATAATATGAGAATATTTTTTTGAAAGATCATTAACACAATGCTTAAAAAATATATTTTACTGAGTTCTGAGGTTTATTTCTCATGTATAGATAAGAAAATTTTAGTGGTAGAGTGTAGCAATGTTTTTTAATTTCAATTTGAACTTTATCCAGATTATATTTTGTCACCCTGTAATCCTTGAAATCTTCATGCTATTTCTAATAAGTGTTTATTGAATTTCACTTTAGCTATGAGTTTTATTTAGACTGTATGATTTAGTGCTAGTACAACAGACCCCTAATCATCAAAATAAATTTTTGACGAATCTTCATTTTTAAAAGTCTAATCGGAGAAATATACTTATAATATTGATTGGGACAAAAAAAAATGGTGCTTCCTTCTTATTTACTACCTTCCAATCAAGATATTCTGCTCCAAATATTTACTGTGCAAAAACCGTGCAAGTGTTGTGCAAGTGTGGCATTTAGCGTTCTGGTCCTTTGCTACGTCCCTTTTATAGCGAGACTCTTGCGGAAGCCAAGTCGAAAAGTACTTATGGCGGTATTATAACATAATGGTCCTTTGCTACATCCCTTTTATACAGAGACACTTGCGGATGCCAGGTAGAAAGGAAAAAAAAATCTGAAAATTGAAACCGGACAAATTTAAAAGGGAAATTTATTAAATTAAAGACACTGAATTGCGGGAAGGGTTGGGCTCGGGGCTCTGAAGCTACCGAAAGATCCTTGTGGTTTCAAGCTCTATGCTCATTATAGCGAGACGGTTGCGGTACCTAGTGATGTTTAAAGATAAAGTGTTGAACAAACAACTCAACAATTAAAGACTAAATGTTTGGTCATTTCAAATACATTTCTAAATTGTAGCTCTTAAATTTTCCACCCTTTACAGAAAGAAAGTACATTAACTATAGTAAACAATGGGCTTTGTCACTTCTTGTGATCAATAATAATAAAATAGCATGACAAATATTAATACTGTCTCAATACTTCACATATATTCTAGAACTTTCATCAATGATACACAAAAATTACCTTTTGCTGCTTTAAATGAATGAACATTACAGCACCAATGCAACAATTAAAAAAGGAATTGTAACATAATTGACTAGAAGCAAAAGAGAGAATAAATTCTTTAAAATTTTAAAATCATTTGATCATAAGACCAGGTTTTACTTGTGCAATTCAAAACTGATATACTGAAGTTTTAAAAATAAAATACTGACTTCAAGAGTAAAAAATTCTCTATGATTTTAGAACTAAATTTACTTTAATTTTTTATATCAGATATTTAAAAAAAAAGAAAGAAAAGAATAATTTTCAAACATATTTTTAATAATTTAAATGAAAATTTCAATGGATTTTGTTAATTTCTGAAGATGATTCTAATCTTTTACAATTTGATTGTATCATTGATAATAGAAATTTTATCTCGTTATCATTTTTACATAAATTATACAATATGTAGGTAGTATGGAGATATTTTTCTTGAAGGAAAAAACATAATTGTGATCAAGAAAATCAGTAGATAATTGAATAATTCAGCAACTCAAGATTTGAATAATAGAACTACTACACTAATAAAATGACTAGATTAAAAAAAAAAAAAATCATAATATTTTTTTTATTTAATTGTACTTTTAAAATTTTAGGAAACTGTGAATATTGATCTAAAGAATTATTATTTTTTTATATCAAAAGAAGCAATTAAAACAAATTAAATAATTCTATAAATCAAAGTCAATAAATGTTTATGTTAAATCAATTCCTCTGATCCACGATGACAAATCTTTAACACCAGATTGTTGCCCACCTTCAGAATGTTTTTGATTTTGGTCAGAATCAGGCTCTAATAACAATTCAGCACATTTACGTCCAGAAAGATATGCACCATGGGTAGTAGAGTAGAAAGTAGGATGTGTTGCTTCACCAGCAAACATCAAAGCTGGCTATAGAAAATAAAAATGTACAGTTAATTAACAATTGCATGTAAGAAAGATTTTATATACAAAATATCTGTAAAAGTCATAGATTTGGGAAAAAATCAACACGATATGGATCTACTGTAGATAAATTTTATATGAATTTCACAATTAAAAATAAATTCATTATGGCCTATGAAAATATAACTGCTGGAAAGAGAATAAATAATACTTTATTAATATTAAATTATACTGTCACTATTTTTTAAATTTTAATATATGATCATTGTAATGGAATAAGAATATAATATATATATATATATATATATATATATATATATATATATATATATATATATATATATATGTAAGGAATTAATCCTGGGAACGACTTGGGAGACTAATACTTTACAGAAACATAAAAATAAGTTGCACTCGGGACCTCTGGACAGATCGAACTCGTTTATTGAAGCATTTCTTCGTACAGACATCTTCGCGCGTTCAGTCGGAGGTCCCGCGAGCCATTTACGTTAAAGTTTGAGAACTACATGGCCGAGGGTTTGGCTGACCGCTCAAATGTGCCAAAAACTGTCTTCCTCGCCCTTGAAGGCTGGTTTTAATTCGAATTTAGGATATTTTCCAGCAGAGGGAGAAAGAGTCAAATTGGGAGGATCATTTATTTTAATTGGTCAATTAGCTTTTGACTGATGTCTGGGGTCTTATGCTGACACCAAGGCTTGGCCGGGCCTGGGAGCCGCACCCAACAGACGGCTGCAAGAAATGCAAACTCATCACTTTTAAAACTTAAAGAGATGTCGAAATTGATAGATGAAAGTAATATTTGTGAGGCTGAGAAACAAAGATCACAGGGGCAGATTAGATTTAAGCATTAGATTTATAAGTTAGAAAAAATGTTTTGGGATTTTAAATTTTTTATTTTGCATTTTAAAAAGGGTTTATTTTTATCCTTTCATATCCCCCCCCCCCCTCCAAGATGAGATCCACCAGATTTGCGTGCAAAACTGGGGGAGCTCACCCGGAAGACCGTGAATGCCAAAGTGAGTTAAAAAGATGTGTTTAATTGAGTATAGTTTCAAAATAAGTTAAAGTTAAATTTAGAACTAAGATTGTTAAAAAGTGAGGGCTGCTGGAAAAATATTAAAAGTTCACATTTTGACGGGTAAAAATTAAGGAAAAATGAAAGATTTTATGTTTTTATGCTAAAAATTTCTAAGTTTGGGATATGGCTCTCGGGACAATATGACTGAACTTTACATTAAAAACTTGAAAAATATAATAATTATACCACAAAACATACGGAATCTATGAAAACAATAATACAGTAATATTACCACAAAACTATATGGAAAAAAAATACTAATAAGATAAAGATTAAAATAATAGCCATAAATTTGCTGTGTCTCTTTTGGCCATAATTGTATGGATTAAAAGTTTTTTGGCCATTTTTGTGCTATTTTTTTCAAGTCCTTACAGCACAAAATTTCAAAATATTTTATAAAAATTATATAGTTCTGTGAAAATTATAACTTTAAGGGGAAAAGTGCAAAAATTAAATATAAAAAATAGTTATGCAAAAATATATAAACATATGGTATCAATATAATAAAATAATAATAATAAACGTAAGAAATTGGTTTGAAAAATATACGTTCTTTATATGTAAAATATTCACATTAGACAAATACTTGAAAATGTTAAATTATGAAAAAGAAACTTGAAATTACTTATTCACATTTTTTCAAAACGTGAAAATATTGCAAAATAAAATTGCAGCAATATAAAATTGTTAAAATTAAAAGATTATGTAAATATTTAAAAATAATGAAATATACTGTAAAATGGACAAAACAGGTGTGGAAATAACAAGTGTAAGATATAGAGTTTATTTACAGGGACTACTGGTTAGGTAAGTAGTTTTATTTGTATCCTAAACCTTTGGAGGTTTTAGCAGATCCTAAACCTCGAGGAGGTTTTAGCAAAAATTAAAAAAAAAATTGAGCATGATATTTTTATTTTGGATGTAGATGCAATTTAATTGTAAGCAATGGAATTTACTGTTTTGCAAACTGAGGTGTATTTGTTTTCCCCAGTGGCATCAATAAATCCGATCAGCAATATAATAAATTACAACTACATCTCACTGTGAGCTCAAAGAAAAAAAATAATAATAAATTCCTGCTCTAGACAAGTATAAATCACAGAACATTTTTCCTTTAAAATTGAGGCCAGAACGCTCCGAATTTTCCTTGCTAGTTTTTACGCAAATAGCAAAAACTTTTTTTATTTTAAGGGTTTTACTACTGGCAAAGGAAAAATTAATTAATAAAACAAAAAATAATAAACCTGGTATGAATAAAAAAGGACAGTGTTTTAGAAGTGCATGGCAACCTGGTGACAATTCTGTTTACTAATGTATCTGTTCTTACAAAAATGTCAGCAGTCGTCACATTTGCACATGTACATCACTGAGTCCTCTTTGATTGCACAGGCATGTTTTTGGTTGGGGTTTAACCAACTAAAAAACTTAAAAAAAATTGTGGGCTTAAAGATTTAATGGAATGGAACCATGGTCATCTTTAAAAATTGAATGGGTGGATTTAGACACTATTGGACTTACCACGGTAAAAGTGGGTTCACCAAGGTCATGCCTAAACCGATTGGTTAATGAATTGAATTTATTTTAAATATTTAAAATGGTAAGGACGGGGCCTTCCAAATTTTTCTTTGAAAACTGGTTGGGGTTTAACCAACACAGGGAATGATGGGTCACGATATTTGAATTAAAAAGTGATATGGGTAATAAAGGGTGATATGAGTAATAAAAAAGGAAATTGTAAAAATAATATAATATAAAATATAAAAATATTGAATAAATGCACTGGAAACACAACATAAATACTTACTTACAAGAAATATTTTTAAAAATACTGGCAATCTGATTGGTATCTCCAACAGTTCAATAAAAATATATTTTCATATAAAAAGAAACGAACTGTAATAATGAATAAGTACAATAGGTAATAATTAAACACACACAAAATCTAGAAATAATACTAAAAATATATTTACAACTTTAAAAAAATTCACCTGGAAAAATTGGGTAAAAACTTGATGAAAAATACTTAGTGAATAAAATGATGAAACACTGAACGATCACTGTGTAAATGTATCATTTAATATCTTCATAGCTATTTTCTTTTCTGTTTCGTTCATATAAAAAGGAAAGAGTTGTAAAACGATACAAAAATGTTGTCTATTTAAATATTTTTACTGGAAAGCATTTATAAAAGTAAATAGTTCAACCCATTTATTTATAATACCATAAACATTAAATTCAACTGCATTTAGTTTTTGGTGATCGCACGTATGCTTCACCTGATGAAAAAGAAAAGAAACTACTGTTATCAAAACTTATCACAATTAATGTGCATAGCTGGTCATTCCCCAATTTCTTATAACTTTAATAACTTGAACTTTACAAGAAAAAATAAAGCTAATAACATTTTTAAATAATAAATTTAAACTTGCTTAAAAATTATAAAATCCCTTTAACACATTTTAGAAAAATCTACTTTTAAACTTTTAAAAGTTACACATTGATAACAGCAATTTTTTTTTTTTTTCATTCTTGATATTCTCAGAAGTAACTTTTCAATATTAATTCGTTAAGCAAATAAACAAATAAAATATTATTTAATTTAACAAAATTGATTTTTAAAAACATCTTTTCATAAAAGAAATAACGTAAAAGAAATCTGTATTGTGGCTTAATTACTTTTAATACAAAACTTAACAAAACATTAAAAAATTTAAGCTTCAATTAAAAAATATCAGTTACTTTCAAACACTTAAATGAAGAAATTAAAAAGAATGTAATTAAACTTTATACTTTTTTTCTACAAAACCATTAAGACGGAAATTTATATAGCAATAAAACTTACCTGTGGATTAAAATATCCAATTTGCTTTAACACACCCACACACACAAACAAAATAAAATAAAATAAAATAAAATAAAACGCAGTGCTTTTTCTGACCCAGATCATTAGCGTTATTTGTTCACTAAAGGTAAATAAATAACATTTTCCGGAGGTTGGTTCACAGTGCATCATGAATCACTTTAGTTTAAAGTGCTCAACTGAAAGAAAAGAAAAACTTTAAAAAATAAATGAACACTGAATGTTTTTTCCTTTTCTTACTCAGTTCTAACTACAAAAATTTAAAGTCGGGATCGCACAGATAAATATTTCAGTTCTGTATCAGAGTTTGCGCGATCTTGAAAATCAGCTGTCTCTTTGACGTACATATGTTGAGGTTATAAAAGAGTTTTTCGAAAGATTCAGTTTGATCTTCAGTGAGTCTAAAGTTAATAAATTGATGCGGTTTGCACATATATAAGTTTCTTTTTGACGATAACAGAGTGAGGAAAAAAAAAAAGTTTCTTGGTTGAGGACCGGAAATATAGCAAATAAATTTCAGCATAAAGGATGTTTATTTTCGGTTTTTCTCAGATGATCACGAAAATTATTTTAAGTTTATCTGGCGAGTAAGCACACTAAGTAAAATAATTTGATTTGGAGAAAAAAAAAAAAGTTCTTTTTTACCGGCCATCGGGGGGAAAAGTATTTTTCTTTTCTAGGTGACTATATTCAACTTTTATACACAATAAAAGTTCTTGATGGTAAAATGCACTTTCTTGAAAGACTAATCGAAGTCTCATTAATTGCTTGCAATCTTTTGAGATTGTTCGTGGGCCGATTGCACTGACACAACACAGATACTATTTTTAATTTTCATGGCACAAGTGGAATTTTTTATTTTTCAAGTTCTTTTATCAAGTTCTGGAAGAAAGGCTGGGATTTTCCCGAAGTAGGCGACCTGTCATGCCGACTTTATAAAATGTAAGGAATTAATCCTGGGAACGACTTGGGAGACTAATACTTTACAGAAACATAAAAATAAGTTGCACTCGGGACCTCTGGACAGATCGAACTCGTTTATTGAAGCATTTCTTCGTACAGACATCTTCGCGCGTTCAGTCGGAGGTCCCGCGAGCCATTTACGTTAAAGTTTGAGAACTACATGGCCGAGGGTTTGGCTGACCGCTCAAATGTGCCAAAAACTGTCTTCCTCGCCCTTGAAGGCTGGTTTTAATTCGAATTTAGGATATTTTCCAGCAGAGGAAGAAAGAGTCAAATTGGGAGGATCATTTATTTTAATTGGTCAATTAGCTTTTGACTGATGTCTGGGGTCTTATGCTGACACCAAGGCTTGGCCGGGCCTGGGAGCCGCACCCAACAGACGGCTGCAAGAAATGCAAACTCATCACTTTTAAAACTTAAAGAGATGTCGAAATTGATAGATGAAAGTAATATTTGTGAGGCTGAGAAACAAAGATCACAGGGGCAGATTAGATTTAAGCATTAGATTTATAAGTTAGAAAAAATGTTTTGGGATTTTAAATTTTTTATTTTGCATTTTAAAAAGGGTTTATTTTTATCCTTTCATATATATATATATGAGTAAAAAAAAATCTTAAATTTAAAAAAACAAAATCTTCAAATTAATATAAGTATTTATTTTTATTATTACTAATGGGATGTCAAAACAAACTACAAATATGTTTAATTTTAAAATAATTTTGCCTGTTGCTTTTAGATTAACCTTTAGCTTACTATGATAATTTTTTTTAATGAAATTTGAAGAATTTAATACATGGAATCATAAAAATCACATTCTAAAGTATCCATTATGGAGGTTTTACTGTATTTATATGGTTATTATTTATACTATTATTATTATTATTATTTATACTACGAAGTGCATTCGGAAAGAAAGTACCGCTTCATTCTAGCACCGTCGCAGCACTGCAGTGGGCGTTCTGTGAATGTACGCTAGTCTTCCTTGTTAACTGGCTCTTAACCGACGCCATTTTCGCTGCTTTACGTTGTGTTTTCAGTTTGTGCACATTTAAAATGTTTAAGACAATTACTGATCCCGCCGACTGTGAGATCCATGCTGTTATTCGATTTTTGAACACAAGAAATGTGAAACCAGCCGAAATTTATCATCAAGTTAAAGATGTTTATGGTGAAAACGTGATGACTGATGGAATGGTGAGAAGTGGGTTAGAAAGTTTAATGAAGCTCGGAGTGGTTCACCTTCTGTTGTCAACAATAATCTCGTAAGGAAAGTCTATGAACAAATCCATGAGAACAGACGTTTCACAATGACAATGCTTTCAGACAAATTTCATGAACTGTTTGGAGTGTTGGCTGTCATCACTGGCAGGAAGTTTTTATGAAGAAGATATAGATAAGCTGATCACCCACTATGACAAGTGTTTGAACATTGGCAGAAACTTATGCAGAAGTTTAAGGTATGCTCTTTCATGTGAAAATAAGATTGGCTGGGAAAAAAAATGTTTTACTAGTTTTTTTTTTTTTTTTTTCAAAAAGGTACTTATTTTCCAAATACGCCTTGTATTATTTTACCTAATAATTTTCCTTTAGCCTCTTATAATTTTCTTTATGAAATTAAGAATTTAATACATGAAATCGCAAACTGTAATATTGTTTTATAAATCAATATTACTTGTAAGCAACATTCTATAAAGAATGTAATTATAGATTCATCACAACAATCCACATTGGGCAGGGAATGATGGGACAGAAGATGATATAATGTTCTGAAGCAAACTTTAATTATGAGCAGAGTTACCCCCTAGACAGTTTCAGAAGGGTGCTGCATCCTGCCTGCCCTTTGATTGACAAAATAACACCCTTCTTGCCCCTCATAAAAATAATTAGCACTTTTCTTGCCCCCTAGTAAAATAATTAGCAATCCTCTTGCCCCTCAGTAAAAAAAGTGACCTTTCTTCTTTTTGCATTAAACAATTTGCTTTCATAGTAAACATTGATTCAATGTTGTCTTAGAAAGAGTACCCTGACTTTTAAATATTAAAATTGGCTTTAAAAACCAAAAGAATGCCTTTAACAATTAAAAAAAGTGCCCTTTCTCACCAGCAGCACCCTGCCCTTTTTTAAATCTAGAGGAAACTCTGTATCAGATATTTTGAAATTTGCATTAAGAAAATCTTTCTAATAATAAAACTCTCCTTTTCCTAAAAATGCAATAAAGATACAATATTTAAAACATTATTGATAAAAAAGAAAAGTACTGATGATCTACAAATTATATATTGCAGAAAAGTAATAATCAAAGATAATTCCTATAGAATAATTGTAAGTAAATCAACTATTTCATAACAGATCACTAGATGGAAGGAGAGAAATAATAATCTTATTAAGAAAATAAACTCATTATCTATAAATTAGAGATCTTGGGCCAATTTCTTCCTAAGCATAACTGGGGTAAAAATCAATTGAAAAATTGGTTATTGAAAAAATCCTTAATATGCAATTAAATTCTTAACCAGTGATGAAATCAAGAGAGGGGGTGGTCTGGAAGGAAAATCCTATCTAGGAGATTAAAATGTTGAATATTTCAATTTCCCTACTGCGCTGATAAAAGCCAAAAGGAAAATTCCCCTTCGTCCTTTCAAAATCTCTTCCGCAGGAGTTTGGAAATTCCCTTTACGAGGGAAAAGTCTGAATTCAACACTGTTCTTCGTCATTGCAACTGTAGGTAAATAATTACATTATAGGTTTTGCTTTAAATCTTTATTAAAGTTTTTAATTTTGGAAAACATAATGAAAAAAAAAAAACTTTTTTATTCAATTTTCTTGATTAATGTACAGTTGAACAAAAAGAAAGCTTTCACATTTTTATTCATTCAACTAAGTGGTTAATTGCCTTTAATCTGCGGCTTAGATTAGGTTTAGAGTACTCCAGGCTATTCAACATATGCACCGCTTTCTTAGTGGCTACTATATTTCTTTTTGTAACAACTTTCTGTCACCCCAAAAAATTAGCACCTGAAACAATTGCCTTTCTGCTGTCCCCCCCCCCCCCACCCCACCCTATACTGATTTAATTGAGTACCTCAAGCTAAAAAATATTTTCATAAGAGTTACATATTTACCTTATTATGGTATGGATTGCTGTAGATTGGAGTAGCAAGTAATTCTATATCCCGCTGAGATCCTTTGATGCCAATATAAGTATATGATCCTTGAGTAAATGGTTGACTTTTCCATGAAGTACTAAAATTTAAAAAATTATATGCATAAATTTATATATTTATTTAAAATTTATTTTTATAAAAAAAAAATTAAAAATGAAATAAAATGATCTAAAAAATATATAAAATAATTACAAAATGGGCTTACCAAGCAACTTTACAAGGCCTTGGTATATACGGATCATTCAGAAATTTTCTTAAAATTTCTGTACATGTATTAGCTACTTGTTCTTCAGATAACGTTTCTAAATACTCAGCTTCATGGCCTGAAAGCCAAGCAAGCAATATATTATCTGAATATCGACTAAAAGAATAAATTTTGCGAAACCATATTTTACTCATGTCACTTTCTTCAGTTCTTTTCCATAATGTTATAACTTCAGAAATTTCAGCATTTAAAAATGGCCTGTCATATTCTAAATAAATTTTATTTACAACACCAAAGCACAAATTTTCAATGCACTGCATTTTATATTCAGGTATCTTTGGGTCAAATAAATTAGCAGCTTTGTCTTTTAATACACCTAAAGGAATGGTAATAATCACATGATCAGTTTCCCATTTTGAGCCATCTTCACATTCAATTAAAACATTATTATAAGTGTTACCACTACTAACATTATCACTTTTTTCAGGATTGTCTGCGTTTTGTTCATTTTTCATTTTCCATCTTATGCATTTTACTTCAGATTTTAACCTAATACATGCTTTTGGTAAAATGTCAGCTAAAAGTTTAATTACTAAATGAAAGCCACCTGGAATGCTGATATTGCCTCCAGGTAATTCAGCATAGCTTCCAAAGTCACTAAGAGAAGTTTCATCCATTGAATGACAACCAGTGATACAAGTCTCTCTGTTCAAGAGATGATCAAAAACCATTCTACGCATAATGGCCTCTTCTCCTTCATATTGCTGTAGATAAGCTGCTATGTCCATTTCTAGATGCTTGCCTACACTGTCAATTTGAGGAGGGGTATGTAAATGTAACAAAAAATATTCTTCACATCTTTTACTGAACCAAAAGTAAGCACTATAAACTTCTTCAACAACTGATACAGGAACTCTTTTCCCTTCTTCAGTAGTAGCAACAATAGTATGAGGTTCTTGATCATTTGTTAGATTAATTAAACCATTTGCTACCGCAAATTCATAAACAGGGTTACCAAGTATACCATGGATCCATGAAGCACCAAGGTCCACATGCTTTTCCCCTAAAATTAGAAGTATTTTGTTTAGTTTAGGGTAAATTCAGTTTTATAATTTTACAAATAATTATCACTGAAAGAATTTTTAAATTTGTCAAATAAGATAAAACTTTTTTTCAAGCCTTATAAAGTACAGTACCACAAATTGGTATCTCTCAGGGTGAGTAGCAACATTTTAGGCTGAAAAATAAGCATCTTTAAGCACCTTATATAAGCACATTTTTAGAGAAAAATAAGCACCAATTTATGGATGCATATGCTTACTATCTATTCAATCTTGAAGGAAAAACATAGCACAATCAATTTTTTATTAGATTATTTAGACCTGTCATTATTTGAATATGATAAATAGTAACAAACCAATTTTTTATGGTGGAGGTTAATGTTTTAAAGACAAATCCTCAGCAATCGAATGTGTTTACATGGAAGAATTTAAGATAGACTTCCCTCTTTTTGTATGATGTGCTCATGTGTGCACACATACCTATTTCACTTCACACATAAAATGATAATTCTACAAAACTATAAAAACCGATTTTCAAATATTTTTTTTTTTTACCTTGTATACTTTTTTCAGAGCTAGACAACATGACTCAGAATTCGAATTTATAGCAGTTTTCTGTGTTATTTTGGGTCTTGCGGATTAGAATCCTGAGTGAGTCAGGTTGAAATTAACAAAACAATTTTTGTCATTCTGAAACCTGAACCCGGAATATTTAAACATGAGCTTAAAATGAAAGAAAATTAATCCATATTTTAATACAAATTTAGAAAGGTAGCCTACAATTATATCTGCAATATTCAGGGTTTGAAATAGAGATTGAATTTTAGTGTATGTGTATGTGGCAAGGGGAGGTGGGGGGGCTATTAACAAAAATTGTGATTTTTTTTGTGTTTACAGAGATCACTTGATGAAATTCATGTTTTTTTCCATAATAGATTGACGAAATTTCCAATTTTTTCCCTCAATTGTTTGATGAAATTAGAGATTTATTTTGCTCAATTGTTTAACAAATTTTGTGATTCTTTTTGCGTGACAGATTGATTTGCAATTATTTTAGCATCTGATTGACAAAATTCTCTATTTCTGTGATTTTTTGACAAAAATTGTAATTTTTTCACGTGATTGTTTGACAAAATTCTCGATATTTTCTGTAATTAATTGACAAAATTCACAAATTATTTTGTTTGATCATTTAACAAAATTCATGATTTTTTCTGTAGCCGATTGTAGAATTTCGCACTTTTTTCCATGATCATGTAACTAAATTTGTAATTTATTTTGCTTGATCATTTGATGAATATCACAATTTTTTTGTGCGACCGATTGACAAAATTAGTGATTTTTTTTAGTAACTGATTGCTGAACTTTTGATAAAAGCTCTGAACAAAAAATGTGATTTTTTTACCTTGATCGTTTGACAAAACTTGAGATTTTCCCCTTTGACCTATCAATGAAATTTGTTTTGTTTTTTCAGGTCATTTGATGAAATTAGTGATTTAATCTGCTCTATCTTTGATGAATTTTGTGATTTTTTTAGCGTCTGATTGACGAAATTCTTTATTTCTGCGATCTTTTGACAAAAATTGAAATTTTTTTCATGCGATTGTTTGACAAAATTAATGATTTTTTTTTTTTTCTGGAACCAATTGATGAAATTCACGATTTTTTCCATGATTGTTAGGCGAAATTCGTGAGTTATTTTGTTCGAGTGTTTGACAAATTTCACAAAATATTTTGTGAGACTGATTGACGAAATTCACAACTATTTTTCAGTGACATAATGACTTAATAAAATTTGCGATCTGTTTCCCGCGATCGGCACCAAAAGTAAGCACCTTACAAATCTTTTTTCAAATATAAGCAATTGTAAGCACCGCTACGTACCCCGTCTCTGGAATAAAGGAGATGGAGGATGAATGGGACATTTTCACAAAAATATTTATTTTAAATATTTAATTTAATTTATTATCTATATTATATATCACATGTCATACATTAAGTGTTTGACTGACTACATCTTATGCACAATATTTGTTCAAGATTATTATTATACAAAAATATAAATGAAATTTTAAAAAAAGTTCTTCTTATTTCCCAATCATCCCCACAGCAGGGATGAATGGGACACAAACATTTTCCTCCCCGTATTCAATGTTAAGGACTAAAAGCTGACAAAAATGGCTCCTTGGCAAAAGCTGAGAGATTATAAATTGTAATATGATCTCCAGGATTATTTGTTAGCCAATCATCTTGGACTCATCTCAGCTTTGCCTTAAAAGGTCCATAAACGGAACCATTCAATGGCTGAAGACGATGGCTACAATGAAGATGAAATGTTAAAAGAATAATTACCGTAAAGTATTAATTTATCAACTTATATAATATTATTTAGTTAATAAATATATTTTTCAGCATCCTCTAGGGATAAATGAGGCAGTTCCATTCATCCCCATGATGCATATATTCAACTGTCAACCATTTTGTCTCAAAAATTATTTTGTCACAATGGTTAATATGCAGTCATTTTAATTACCAATATTGAGCCTTGAAATAAAAAACAACAACATATCTTAATTGTTTATATTGCATAAGACAGTGATTCCCAACCTTTTTTTTAACCGCGCCCCGCCAAAACATCTCTAAAATGATGATGCCCCCCCCCCCTCCCCCTATAACATATAATTCTCATAAAATATTAAAAGAATTTACTCCTGACAGAGTAAAAAGCATTTAATATTGATCCTGAAACGTTCCGAAGGTAATGGATGAATCAAATATTTTTTATTTATACTTATCTGATACTCCTCGTAGTTTACTGGCACACGGTCGCCATGTATGCGTGATGTATAGAGTGCTCAGAATCCTTGATTAGAAAAATCAATAATTTTGAATAAAACATTTTTGTCTTATTTAATCACAGAATTTCTGCGATTAAATTACTAATCAATTTCTAATCAGAATGAAGCATGATAAAAGATTCGGTAAAGGAAGGCCGTCAAGTAATTGTTAAATATACACTTGAATAGTTTCATGTGTAAAATTGATTTTCATGTGACATATTGCAGTGCGACTCATTCAATAAATAATCGAAAAAGTTGTTTAAAATTCTAAAATACTTATAAATCAGAAAAATTATAAAGAACTTTTAAATATATAAAAGTATCTAAATATCATTAAATATTTTTTCTATAATTATTCTGGTGTGATTGTATTTAAAACTTTTGAATGGATACTTTTTAAAAATTGAATAAAAAACTATTTCTTTTAATTTTGTTTTTGAAATTGGAATGTATAACTTTTATTTTATTTTCAGTCTACAACATTACTATTAGAAAAACGATTCAGAAGGTTTGGGCTCGCTGAAATTCTGAATTGTCCCCTTGAAAAGTCAAATTGCCCCCCTGTGGGCGTACGCCCCCTGTTGGGAAACATTGGCATAAGATATTTAAATAACTTCAAATGTAAAAAAAAAAATTACTTTTAAGCAGAGTTTTCAGAAAATGCAAATTTGAAGAAAACTGAAAACAGCCATGTGCTCTTGCTTTTGGTTCTGAAGTACACTATGGTAGTGAAATTATGAGGATAGGAAGCAACTAAAAAAAAAAGTTTATTACCTGAAATATTGAGAACGTCCCATCCATCCCTTGTCCCATTCATCCCCGATCTCCCCCATGCATTGTTTAAATGAATATAAACATAGAAATTTAATTCTTGAAAAATTCTCCTATAATAATAAATTTATGATAAATAAATTTCAATTTTAAAATATTGCTCTAAGAAAATCTATAAGCAAATGAACACAAAGGGCCTGAAATGCTTGAATACAGTAAACAAATTCTAATAAAGTTGAGATTTTAAAAATCTATTTCTGTCAAATTACGATTGAAAGTTATTTAATAAAGTGATCAAAGTAAAAAAAAACTATCTTAAAAAATATAATTATAAATTTAAACTATCAACTGGAAATCAACGTATTAGAGAACTTACAAGGGTTTTATTACCATTAAAATAATTAAATGAATATGATAATTACAGGAAATGATGATGATAATAGGGGGGAAAAAGAGGTTCAATGCACAACTTTTTTAACCAGATTCTACGATCATATGCAAATAAAGCCCTTAAAAAGTACTTAATCAAAAATAGGTTCAAATAAGACGAAAGTCTTATAATAATCACAGTAATTGTGTGAATAAATTACCAGTTAAAGAATAATTTTGTAAGTTCTCACCCATGGGAATGGATATTATTCGTCCTCCAATTCGATTCCTTGCTTCCAATATTTTGAAATCAGTTTCCCCGTTTTTAACTAAATGATGAGCTGCTGATATACCAGCAATACCGGCACCAATTATAATTATTTTATGAGTAAATGTTGAAGAAGTGGGTTCATCGGCAGCAGCATCTTCTGCTGCGGCTGCCATCATAACAACAAACAGAAGACATTTAAATTAGAAGTTGAGTTGGTTTTCTCCCATACTTCCCATAAAACATCCATATAGGAGATAAAACACAAAATAAAATTTAAAAGGTAATTATAGATCGCTTAGAGTGTTAAAAATTAACATGAATTTACAAAATGTAAATATTTTACAGTTCTTATTCGTAAAATTGAATTAATTAAGGGTTTTAAGCAGGCATTCAGGTGTCCGCTTGTTTAGGATCCTACAGTAGAGATCTTTAACCCAAACTTAAGGAAGGATCCTTAAAACGCTATTCAGATCGTCCATCCTAAACTGCTTCGGCTTTCCTTATTTCCGACTCTGGCTTCGGCAATTTTCGGAACATGATACTGATTACACAAATGATAAACCAATCAGCATACAGAATCGCTTCGCTGCAGATCAATCAATCAACCGTGCCCTTTATTTGCCGTTCTGGACTTTGCACGTTTTTTTAAATTAGATTTTTTTTTTCTGTCCATCCCTATCATCAACACTGAATTAAAAAAAAAAAAAAAAAAGATAGCATGTAAAAAAAGAAAGACAGAACGATATAGCGATTAAGAATTAAATGCTGTTTGTTTTTTTAAATATTATTAAATAATGCAATTAATAGCTGCACTGTTTTCGTTTTATTTCCTAAAATAATTCTTTTTTAAATATTCATTTTTATGTATTAGAGTACATGTTTAAAATTTCATACCAAAAGGTTTTGATTCTTATAAGCCACGGCTAAAAAATATATAAGAATCAAATTTATATATACACATATAACCGAGATTTTCATTAGCGCGCGGAGGAGGAGGGGGGGGGGGGGTGGCATTACACTCACTAGAGATTTGGAAGTTTAAATAACTTATATATATATATATATATCTGGTTAGTTAAAGGGGGGGGGGGAAGACAGAGGTTAAAGGGAAAAAAAGACAAATTAGAATAATAATAATAATAAAAAGGAACAAAGAATTTGTGTCGGTGGGGGGGGGGGGGGGGGGAATCTGAACACCCAGTGGAAGACAGTTTTGAAAGTTTATTATTTCTTAATTGTTAAATTTCTGTATTGCTTTTAATGTTGATATGTTTAAAATTGTTTTGCACGAGTTCTGTCAAAAAATCTTAATTTAGCTTATTTCATATGTTTATACCCTACACTTAAAAAAACAGACTAGATTGTGGATCACAGACACATTTTTTCCCAAAAATCTTGCCCCTCATTAGATTTTTTTTCTACCGGCACCTATGTTTCTTAATATTTCAAGCTATATCTCCCTATTTTCAGACTTGTAGGGGTGGACCTTCTCCTGTGTATGCTTATATTTAATTAGCTTGCTATACTTAAAGTTCATCTCGGATCCTTTTTTATAGGGAGGGGGAGTTTTGATTAAAATCTTATTAAAAATACACAATGTATTATTATTTTATTTTTTAAATACAATCCACTTTAAATAAGTAGTACTATTTTAATTTTGTAAAATAAGTGCAGTATACACAAAAATTTCTAAAGATTACTTGAAAAATATATTTTTTATCTGAAATGTACAGAAAAATACTTTTTTTTTCTACTCAGACATTTGCAACTTTTGTCCTGCATAATAGAAAACATGTAAATATTAACTGCTTTCAATAAAACAAAATTAGTTTTACCAATGCAAAACTGGAATTTTATCAAATTTAGGAATTTTTTTTTTATATAAAATCAGCATATGGAAAAATGGAGTGTGTTTATTATATGAACAATTATATTATTACTTTCATAAAGATGCAATTTTTTTTAAATATATAAAGTTAAAACCAGCAATGATAAACTCTTAAAGATTTGCCATTTTTTAAGAGGAAGAGGGGGGGGGGATTTAAAATAATTTTAAAGCTATAAAAAATTGAAATTATTTATAAACAAATACTTTTATACTTTTGAATGAATCAAGGGAATAATATTTAACATAGTAGCATTACTATAATTAGCAATTAATTGTCCAAATTTAGCATGAGGACATTTTTATCTTCCTCAGTACTTTTAATTACAATTTAATTGCAACAAAACAGCCAAACTGCAGAAGAAAAAAAGAAGTGTTTTTGCTTTGCCTCCTTCTCCCCCCCCCCCCCCCAATGCCTAAACACTTCCACTCTCCTTTTTACTTTTTTCTATGTAACATAATAAAAAAGTATTAGAATCATGAAAATTTTCAACTTCTATTATTTGATGAATTGACATATTTTAGGATGCTTGATTAGGATTTGATAATTTTAATTTAAAATGTCTGTCTGTGTCACAAATTTTGTGGATTCTGTTGCTCAAGAACTAACACACAGAAATTCATTGTTTCAGTTAGATCTAGACTCAAATTGTTTCTGACTAAATTTCAGTGTATATCGCTCAACAGGTAGCACTGCTATGCTGTCTTTCTTGATTAAAATGGTGCTGTGGCCAAGGAACAAAGATATACTCACAGAACCGGATTTCAAGATTTCCATATTCCTTACAAGGGTCGATGCAGGTTTTTTTTCTTGGGGCCCATTTTGTGAAAAGTAAAGGTTATTTTTGTGAAATTTATTATATTTTTGTGAAAAATAACATTTCGTAACGAAAGTTGGAATCCAGTTTATCAAACTCGAACCAGGCATTTATAAACAAAAACTTTTTAAAATCCTTTTGCTGAAGTTTTCCTCTCTGGTGAACTTGTTTGTTTACAAATTACACATTTTAAAACATAACAAAATAATAAATAAATAAGTTTTTATGGAATAGAACTTTGTGAAGGGGAACCATTCTATCAAATTCAGTTTTGTGAAGGGGCCCATTTTATCAAATTGATTTTTGTGAAAGGACCCATTTTATTAAATAGACTTTTGTGAAGGGGTACTAAATAGGCCCCAAATTTTCCCTGGATCGACTCCTGCCTTAATAACTCTTGTTCGATATATATTACACATGATATATTATTATATGTGCAGCCATAGATTTCTGTGAATTTTGTGCCAATATTTGTACTTGGCACAAAGTTGTGTCGACCATCTAATGGAAAAGAACCGAATATTTCTGTCAGTGCCTAACGGTTTTATAATTTTTGTTTTCACCTTCAAATTTTTAATAAAATAGCCGTATTCTATTTAAATACACTAATAAAGGCATGCTTAAAATAAAAAATACTTTAATTTTATTTATGCTAATTTTAGTATGATTTTTTCAAACAATCAATTTATATTTACAGTCTTTATTTAATCTAAGTGATTGTTCTAACTAATACACAACTGACTAAATTCCCTTAAAAATTAATCAGTATTAAATCAGAAAACATTAAATTGAATTCACTCTTACATTATATAGTATATAGAAACACAAATAATATCGAAAAACCAATAAATGACTTACTTTTCATAAACATAGACAATAAAACAATCCTCAGCAAAAAAAAGCTACCATGCTGCGTAGAAAATGTGATTTAGCCTGCAAAGTTTGCACCTAAGAGACTAAAGATTATTTGTAACCTATAGCCACCTAGGCGCATTCCAACGGGCCAACACAGAAGTAAACACCCTATGATCCAGCACCTTTCTGCACTGACCATCATATTAAATCATATCAATATAACTGACGCTCCTGATGCACAGATTATCCAGATTTGCTTAATATCTACTCGCATCACCCTTGTTGCATCTCTGTTCAACTGTAGCAGCTATAGCAACTAGAAAAACTAGGAGAAAGAAAAATGTAATACATGCATATATATACACACAGAAATTAGTTTTTGAAATGCACTTCTGAAAAAACAAATATTATTTACTAATGAATAACTAACTATTAATTAGCCAAGAAATTTGTGTGCTTGTTTGAAACAATTTGAGAAAAAAGAATTCATAGCTACACTACTGTACTATGTAAATATTTATCATGGGATGCTAATTATAATATTTTAAAAATGTGACAAATATTTAAATATATTTATTGCATGATATTTAAAATGTTGCGATACTGGAAAAAAGTTCTTTATTAACTATTTCTTTTTCCACTTCATAAGCAAAAAAAAATTATTTTAACCACTTTAACTAAAATAAGAAATTTGTAACATATGTTTTTACTCGGTAATAATGAAAGGTACATGATAAAGGTAGAATTTTCTTCTGTAATAGTCTGTCTCTTCTTTCTATTTTCACAATACATTTTGTATAGCTCCAGAGATGTCAATCAGAATTTTCCACTATCTTAACAGCAGAGAATCCCAAATGATAGCTACTTTGATAATAACAAAACTACACATCAAGGAGTCTCTGCTAAATTGTATGAGAAAATTAAACAGCTTCCCAGTCATCCAAAATATGAAATCAGTCATCTCTCCTCAATTGAAAATGATGAAAGGTAGATGTATCTTTATAGTGGTTTGGTTATATTAAGAAAAAATTACTTGACCCATCATTATTTGAAGAAAAAATAGTACTTATGATTGTTATTCATGACAGGACGATAGATTGGCAGAAATTATCAGTCATCAGTTGTTCAAAAAAGAAAATTAAGTGCATAACATTGTTAAAAATGACCTATATAACTTGCAAACTAAAAAAATACAAAAAAGTAATGATGTATACATTTATTAAATACATAACATTTTTGAGGCTATTAGCGATGAAAGATATTTTTACTTCCAGTGGAATATTATGCTCTCCAAAATGAAAATACCATTACAGATTATTTTACCATTTATGAATATGAAATATTGCGAAATGTGTAAACAATTTAACCACCGCTAGATAGATTGGAAGAAAATAAACACAGGATAAAATCAATATTTTAAAATGATTTACTCAGATATTATAAAAGCTAAAATCATCGATCTTACCTGATGTCTGATAATTTCGCTTACATGTAAATTAAAAATATATCATAAATAAAGTAAAAAACACACGAGTGAAAACTTCACATGTTGATTGTTGAATAAAATGGTGATGCCAAACAACTTAAGATATTTTTAAATAACGATTAAAAAAGAAAAATAACTTACTGAGAAAATAATATAAACTGTAGTCGTAAGAAAAAGTACTTTAAAACTTACAAACTTCTAAAATAAATATAAGCCACGGTGGCGGTAACACTGAAAATAGCAATGGCGGCCAAAATACCGCCGTTCCTTAAGTTAAGGACAGGGTTTTAGCTCTCCTTAAATCCGAGCTCTTTGGATGCTCGTTTCCTTAGATAAGGATCCTTATTCGGACATCTGAATAGCGATTTTAAGATTTCGGTCGGGAATAAGGATTTTGGCTCACTTAGAGATCCTCAACGGACACCTGAATGCCTGCCGGTCTCAGCATAGTACATATTAAATGCTACAACTCAACTTCTCCATAAGCAACAGCTGTTAAAATTGTCTGCTTATCGAAAGTTTTATTTATTTAATAATTGTCATTTCTTAAAAAAATTAAAAGCAGCAGTGCATTTTAAGTATTCATGAAAAACTGTTGGGCTATACATAATGTTTTTGAAAAAGTAATTGCTTTTAATTACGCTTTCTTTACCGGTGCATCATAATGGTTTCTCAAGTCTTTAATGTATGATCTGATTAAGAAAAAATATAATTGAATCATGAATGCATCTATTAAAATGATGCGAGTATAAACTGATCAAGAAATGGCTTCCAAATTTCAAAAGTTGGAAGAAGAGTATCTTTCTCTTCTTACCGAGGTAATACATTTATTTGTACAATAATTTGGTTTCAATGTAGTAGATCGTTCAATTCATTTACTTGAAAATTTTATGATAACATAAATAATTATTGATGCTAAATGCTTCTGAAAATTTTTATTTTAAGCCTAAATAGAATTTAAGGTTAATAAAAGCGTTCATTTAAATTAATATCATAATTAAAAATAATTTAAACTAAGTATTGTTTGTTTTCTCGTTTCCTCAAGCGTTTGACATACTATTATTTAAAATAACACATTTATATACAGTGGCTCACATTTGTTTTTGGTCACTTGTGTTTTTGAAACATACTTATAAAAAACATCATCTAAATATTAAAGGATCTACTAAAATTTTTTTTTCATATAAACTTTCTTTTGTCTATAATAATAAAACCTACGTATTGCAATGAAAATATATTCAAAACTTTTTTTTCAAAAAATTTACTGAGAAAGTGCTACAGACAATCTCACATAAGTAATTGGACACTTTGAACATTCAACAAATGTAAACAAAAATATGCAAATAATCAAACGTTTTATTACTTTGTTGAGTATCCTTTACCTGAAATTACACATTTAATACATTTTGGCATGGATGCAAATAGTTTTTTGTTGAAGAATGTTCAATTTTGTTCCATTCTTCTGTTAATACTGCTTTAAGTTGTTCTTTTAAAGAAATATCATTTTTTTTTTTTTTTTTTTTTTTTTTTTTTTTACACTCCAGTTTATGCCACGCATTTTCAATTGGGTTTAAATCTGCAGAATACAGTGGAGTCTTTATAACTTTGGAACTTTGGGACAGTTGCACAGCAGCCATAAGCGAACATTTAGGGCTCTATGTTTGGGAACATTATCTTGATACAACTTGAATGCGTTTTGAATTCCAAGTTTTTGCACAGATATTTTCCAGTTTTCCTTCAGGATATTTATATACTTATATTGGTTCATATTATTTTCAATGAAAACTAAATTTCCTATACCAGAAGCAGCAAAACATCCTCAAACCGTTATGCCTCCACCTCCATGTTTGACAGTTGGCAATAGATTTTTCAGATTGAGCTTTCTCCGCACAGTTATTTGCCCATCAGACCCAAATATGTTAAATTTTGATTCATCTACAAATATGATATTTTCCCAAAACGATACATCTTTGTCTACCATGGATTTTGCAAAATCCAGACGTAACTTTATAGCTCTTTCATAAACGAAAAATTTTCTTCTGGCAACTCTACTGTTGTATCCATATGATCTGATTAACTCGTCTAACAGTTTTAGGGTTTACTTTTACTGCAAATCTGCTTTCTAACTCTGTTATAAATTTCACTGCACTAATTCTTGGATTTTTCTTGATTTTATGCATAATAAACCTTTGATTCCTCGGATTTAGTTTGCGAGAAGCTCCTGATTTTAAGGTTTTGTTAACAGTTCTACGTAGTTTCCACTGTTTTATAATAGCAAAAGCAGTTGAATGTCTTACTTTAACAAGTTTTGCGATAGTTCTGATGCTTTTACCATCTTTAAAATGTTCTATGATTAAATTACTAATAGAATTTGTTGTAACGCCTGGCCATGTTCATTTCAAATATAGAAATGTAAACAAATTTACATGAAGTAGTAGTAATGTCAAAGTGCAGATGATAATATTTGACATATATTTCCATTTATAATAAAAATAAATAACAAAAAATATCGTCTGTAAAAAATGTAGTAAAGCTTTCAAGGGTCCAATTACTTATGTGAGATTGTTTTTAACACTTTCTTGGTAAATTATTATTATTTTTTTTTAAAGGGTTTGAATTTATTTTTATTACAATATATAGGTTTTATTATAGAGAAAAGAAAATTTATATGAAAAAAAAAATAAGTAGATCCTTTAATATTTAAGATGATGTTTTTTATAAGTAAGTTTCAAAGACACAAGTGTCCAAAGCAAATGTGAGCCACTGTATAATTTGTAAGGCAGAGTAATTGATGTGTGCTTTATCTCTAGCAGTTTCTCTAATTTAAAGTTATATGAACTCTGAGTTTAGAGTACTAGGGATGAAAATGAACTTTTATGAAATTTAGAATTAGTTAATTTGCTTAAGGTGCATCATTATTTACATAGTTTATTTTATTTCAGTTCAACACTTTAAAATGTAAGCTGGAATGCAAGACTGATTCATTATTAATTTTAAGTCATGAATTGGAACAGTGTCGGTCTGAAAGAGATCAATATCGTTTAATGGCTGAACAACTAAGAGAAAGGTACAGTGCCTTAAAAAGAAGAATTGAAGGATGGGTATGTTTTAATCAAAATTGTTACTTTTTTACCACACAAATTCTTAAAATTCTAGAAAGTATATACATTAGTATGACTGTGATATATTACATTCCCAATAAAAATAAAATTTTCTTTAAGATACAGAATAAAAAATAACCTGATTTTTATGATTACAAATGTATATTCCCTCTAATTTATAATATGAAATTTTGTTTTATTAATGGAAATAATAGTATTATGAAATTGTTTTATTTTTTTACTTCTAACTATATTTAATATGAAAAAAAAATAAAGACCTTTTTATTTAAATAGGTTTTAGAAATTCAGCTTTCTAATCTGTTGTCTACAGTAAAGTTTCATTGATTTTCATTTAAATTATATACCAGTTAGATTTTTTTTGTTTTACCCTATTTAGAAAATTCAGTTTAAAAAAATGTTTTTCTTATCTTTGAAGTGAACTTTTACAATTGAATTTTTTATGTCCAATTAAAAATTAGGTACTTTCGTTTTATACCGGTTCCCTGAGGATGGATCGTCAAGCGACCAAGATTTATCGCCAAATTATAAAGCATATATGACATTATAATAATATATGATATAACATTTTGTGATGCATATTGCCCAGTTATAGTCATATATAATACATATATGACATATACATATATATGTCAGAGGAGCTGATGAAGTGATAGGTTGGGCTGGATTTGATGGTTCTGAAATGGCAGGTGATGGTGCTTGAACAATGACAGGCTGGTTATAAGTTGAGAAGAAGACTTGCTTAATTCTGTCAATGTTGATTATGGAGTGTTCGCCCTTGATGTCCAAGGTAAAGTTCTTTGATGAAGAAGCAACCACCTTGAATGATGAGCCATAATAGGGTGCCTGGAGAGGTTTCTTCACACTGTCGTTTTGAACGAAAACATGTATACAAAACTACACAGCAGGATGCACAATGTTATACAGTACACTTTAACTGGGAAATAATAATAAAAAAAAAACCTGACTATGTAAAAGTTCTTCTATTTTATGTATATAAATTAAAAAGAAATATTTTATTCTTGACTAATTGTGTCATCGGTTGCTGTAACTTATGACATCAGTAAGGGAATTTCAAATAGTGAATTATATAAGAATGTCTTCTCATTAATGTTACTTCTTGAGGAACTAATTTATGCTTTTTTTTTTTTTTTTTTTTTTTTTTTTGTAAAAATCTACATTTTTTTAACTTTACATTTTAGATTAAAATTTTCTGTACTAAGTTTGCAGTGTTAATAATATGATTTTATTTTCAGGGCCCTTCCTTAATGGGAGTTTATGATGTAGATGGATTGAAATGTAAAAGAGAAAAGGTAAAGAAAAAAAATTGTATTCAATGTTCAATTCATCTAATTTATTTAATAAAGCAGTATAAAAGACTATGTTAAATTAAAAACTATTATACATTCTCCATTCGTTTGTAGCATACTTTCTTATAGCATAAATATCAGGCTTGCATTTTTTTAAATTTATGATAAAAAATATTTTATTACTTCTCTACTTACTATTTATATTCAATAGAGTTTAGCTCAACTATTATGTGAATTGAAAGACCAAAACAGGGCTCTGAAACATGAAAATGAGGATTTAAAACTAAGATTAGACGATGCCAAGGGTGATATAAAGGTATTTCCTGATAGCTTTATTCTTTCTAGAAGCACTTAAAATTAAAATTTTTTAATCCTTAAAGGGATTTAAAATTAATCTTTTACTCAAACACATTTATTTATATTATTTAAAATTATGTATTTTTGTTATTAATAATTAGATTTTGCGAGAAGAAATTGCAAAACAGCAGTCTGATAACTTTTCAAAGTGTGTGTCTGCAAATCATGTACCAATTGCTGATAAAGAATTACTTGTGAAGCATCTTGAAGTTCAAAATTTAAAGGTTTTGTTTTAAACTGTTTTTTTAGATAATAAATATGAAATGTGACTAAAATTTTTATATTTTATATAAACATAATTTTTTTAAAAAGTTTAAAACAGCTATTTGTTGTTTTGATTGTACGTATTATGCTGATGTACTGAATTATTTTGCAGTGTAAACAACTGACAAGAGATCTTCAAGCAGTTTTAGATGAGAAAGAAGAATTAGTCAATTCAAGAGATCAGTATCAGCACAAATTTGAGAGGTTAAATCAACATCTAAATTACATTCTGAGAGGTGACCAACAAGTTCCTGTTGATATTGATGGAATTTTAATGGAGAATAAGTGAGTTTTTTAAAGTTGTTTTGTATTTGGTTCTTGGCTTACTATGATCTTAAGCACTGTCATCTAACTGAATGAAAAGAAATGAGAATAATATTTCATCCACATATATAAATATATTTAAACAGTTATTGCATTGATAAAGTTTATGAATTTCCAATTCATTTGTGAAAAATATAAATATAATGACATTAATAAGATTTGTTTACATGTTATTATAAATGGAAAAATTTATTTGATTGTAAAATGAAAATTACTTTTGTTTGTAATTATCTTAAGCATGTTGATACAAATATTATGATCATTGAATCCTTATATATTATTTCTCCTGTCAACATCCCTTTTACTCATAAAATATGAAACGCAGAACAACAAATGAGATACCATATGAAAGGTTTTAGAACAGGCTTCTGACATAGCCCACTTAACAATTTGTTAGAGGTAATTTAATCTAAATTTTTATATTTATATTTTCATTAATATCTTAAAACATTTCTTTTTTATAAACTCATTCTATTTTGATATTTAATCAAACCCCCCCTCCTCTTTTTTCTTATTTTTCTTAAACATTATTAATTAAAACTCTTATTTTCAAAATCCAAACATCTGTATTTTTCTGTAAGTCAAGACCACCCAAGATCTTCTTTTTTCACTGTGAGATAGTTTTCCACGCAAACAACTTTTACTTGAAATTCTCACGTAATTTCAGGGATCGTAAATTCGAAACACACACAGGCAGATTGGATAACGTACAAAAGGCCTTTATAAGAAGTCGTGGGAATAGCTGAAGCCTTTTTGTCAGTTGTATTGTACGCAACTTTTATTACCCTCAGAAAAGATAGTCGTAAAACTATTTCGAAGGCTTGTTACGAAGATAACATCAACATATTGCTTTTCGATCGTTGTTTACGAAATAGCAGGTGCAAGTGTGCACGTGGTTTCTTTTTCTTTTCGTGGGACCCAACAGACGGCTAATTTCCAGGAAACGTGTTATTCTCTCCCCCCACTCAACCAATCAGCGTTGACTTTTTTTACCTCCTGGTCCACGCGTTACCAAGGGAACGGGGAGCTAGTTAGGAGAGGCAGTCATGTTTTGAAGCGCGGATAGTTTGGGTGTGTGAGGGTGAAGGGTTCCTTCCCCCACCACCGCCTGCTCAGGCAGTGTTAGATTTTTTTTCTAACAAGTGAAGTACAGTCAGTCTAGGAGGAGAGATAGCAAGAAGCAGTTTTTGGAGAGAGATGCACGCAGAAGTAATTACATCTTACGCTGGGTAATATAGATATTCAAAACAACTCGGAGTGGTAGTAATACCATAGTATATGCATGATGCGGCTCAGAAGTGAATAATTGTGAGAAACTTTGTAGCGCGTGCTATGGATTTGAGGAACCCAGCGACGACGATCGTGAAAAGATTGATTAATGTTCGAGTGTTTGGCGCCAGTCTTGTGTCCATAGTAAGTTCTGAGGAAGATCATCGATATAACAGTATTTATTACTAAGGATCTTTCATCGTGCAGCTCGTTGGAAGTTATCTGAAAGTGACTGCGATCGTCTATTCACCAACCAGGCGTTTACCAAAAAGCGTTCCACACGAGGATGAGCCCCTTTTGGTGTCCTAAAAAAATGACATTGTATCCATTAACTTGGCTGTAAGGTTGAAAGATATAATAGACTTTCATGTAGCCGTTATAAACAAGTCGTTGTGAAAGCATTTTTACGGGTCCAAATTCTTAGACTGGTATTTCTAATAGTGAGTGCAAACAGAGAACGATAATGTTGCCAAGAATGACTTGTCAATTAGTAGTCCATAAATCTTCATTTATTATAATCGGTGTGACAAAGTGTATATCAGTTATGCCCATTCTGCTGCTGAAATGTGAGTAAAAAAAAAAATATCTTGTTTTATTATTATTGTTTGCGTTAATGATATTGATTACTTAATTATATAAATTATTTACTTTTGTTTTAATGAAGGATTAACAAACAATCTAAAATGCTGCCTGTTAATAAATTTTGTTGTGTAGTAAATTCCTTCTCTGTTTTGTTTTTTTATCTTATTAAAAATTTTTTTAATCATTTCAATAAGATTCATCTTCAATAATTTTACTTTTTGTTAATCATTAAAATTTAATAGGGAATACTATATATAATTGGAATTATCAGTTTAAAATGCATAGTAATCTTTAACTCAATTTCTTTAATTGATTTAAGTACTAACTCTAGTAAAAACTTAAGATTTAATTAAAGTAAATTATTGTATTCTCTAGTCATGAAATTTCTAAATATTATCTTCAAGCATTAAATCTAATAAAAAAATAAGCTACTGATTCACTGGATGTTGAAATTTACTTAATCACTTGAAACCTTTTACTATTCTTTAATTAATTACAGGACATACATGTCTGAATTAATATATAAAGTAAATTTAATATTTTAATTTAAAGTCTTGTGAGAACTGTTTTATTGTAATGAATTACTTATTCAAAATTTAATTATTTACTAATGGTCTGTAAAACAATAAGTAATCTATACGATCACAGCTCAGGGTTGTGAATTCTTGGAATTAATTTAGTATTTTTTATATTTGTTAAATATTATTTTGTTTAACCTATATCATCAATTTTATACCTCCCCTTTTTGTACTTTCTTCAAAAGAAAGATTTTGTCCCCTTTATTCCAAAATTTTCACTTAGTCAAAATTATTATGTCTATGAAAATTCCTTGTTGTTACACATCATATTAATTCCTAAATTCACAATGCTGATTGTTGGGGAATTGGATGTAGTGCAAATTGAGAATCTTGTCAGTGCTTTTAAATGATTAATTCTTATACTATTTTGAATTCAAAACTTAGAATTCAAGTAATTTTAAATTCTTTAAATTTTTATTCTTTATATTTAATTTAATCCATTTACGTTTTACTAAATTTATTTTAGTTTGAGTATAATTTTGTAAGTGTGCATATTGACAGGATTCATTTCAATTTTAAGTCATAGGTAATTTGCACTTATTCAAATTTTAGCAAAAGGTAATAGTACCTAATCAAATAAACAAAACCCCCAACAAATTCGTTAAAACATGTTTTTGATTAAAATTTGAAAAATTTAAAAAATAAATCGGCATTGTTTTCATGAAAAAAATGAAAGGTTTTCCTGAAATTATTGTTGCCAAAAAAATAAAATACCACATTATATGATGCTCATAGCAATTATTATAAAAAACACCGCACGGGTTTATTTTATACTTATGATTAAAAAGCGAAATTGAAATTGAAATGTTTAGATTTATATTTCTAAGTCCCATGGTTTTCCTGAAGCGGATGACGTCATCCTCTAATGCAGTCAAAATACGATTGTTATTTTTTTTTTCTCGCGCGTGCCTTTAGCAATCTTGGATCAGTTTTTAGTCTAACTTTGATGGAATAAATTAGATGATATTCTGGCTTGACTAACAACTAAATGTTGTCTGCAGATATTTTTATCCTTGCTTTTTCTTTAGAAGTTTAAACCTGCATCTAATAACTATTACATATTGATAAAAAATGGTACTTCTCTTTTATCCCGTCGACCACTTTTCATAACAAAAAACTATCGCCAAATAAACGGGAGAACGTTGCCATTGGAATATCAAAATTAAATAAAATATAAGAATTTAAGGACACAATTGTTATTTTAATTAATAAAATAACTACTAAATCAGTAAAACATAATGAAAAATACACGCAAATGTCGAATGTAATACCACTAGATGACGTAACAAACACACATAATGATTCTGACATCAAGTAAATGGGACTGCATTTTTGGCGTTTAATCTTACAGTTTGGCGGTAGTTTTTTATTATGAAAAGCGGTCGACGGGTTAATAGAGAAGTACCTAAAAAATATTAGATTTCAGTGCGAAATCTTCGCACGGTCCCTCTGGTAGATTTTTAATATGATAAATTAAAAAACAAGTTATAGTTTTTAAATTTCTTTAAGCAAAACTACATAAGATTTTAAATGGGTATTTAATAAACTGTAATATGAGTTTAAAATCCGTAAATATATCTTTAAATTGCTATGTTTTACAAATTATGATAATGTTTATGAACTTGTTCTTTTTCTAATGCTATTAAAAACATAATCTTAATTTAAAAATTATAATCGTTAGTTGCTTATATCTTTTTTAGCACATTTATTGTGTTAAATACTTGGCACTATTTATTAATTTTTATTTCTTTTACTATTTATTATTTTAAAACCTCTATTTATACAGTTGAGCCTACATATTATGTAGTCTATGGGGTTTTGAAAAACATTCGCTATATCTGATATTTGTAATAACTGATACAATATAAAAAATAGAAAAAAAAATGATAGGAAGAGATGTACATTTTTTTCTAAAGAATGCCATCTATTCCTTTTTTTAATTTTACTATATTTTAGAGAAAAATCAGCAACTTTATTTTGAACAGCTTAATTTAAAATTGATTTACACAATTCTTTTTCAATTGCATTTATAATTGATGTTTACAGTCAATATTATGTCCTTTGGAATATACTTGTAAGTTTTTTAGATTCTTCGCAGCACATTTTGATGACACTGATTCTTTGTTTTCCAATTCTGTCATCATCATCTTCGGATTCATCAGGTTCATATGGATTTAGAATGTCAGTAATGATGTTTTCATCTGTTTCTTGATCGTCTATTTCTAGGTTGCTATCAGTGCTAATAGTCCAAGTGCTACACGACAAAAATAAGGTGAAAACTGCACATCGTGATACAGTTATACCGATTGGTCAGTATCTACTCTATATTAATACAAAGCATATAAGAAGGGGAGGCATCGCGGAAAGTGTGGGGAATTCATGATGGCGGCCGTCATTTTCCGGAATTAGTGCAATTTTGTTTCTATTCATCTTATAAAAGAATGTTTGATGGAAATTTAGATGTTTTTATTTAAAAAATATTATTTGTAAAACTTTACAGCACAGTCGAAAAGTATTTATGAATTCAGTTTACCTGTTTGTCTGTCTGTCTGTCTGATCGTCTGTCTAGTCGCGCACTTACTCGAAAAAAGATAACCGGATATCCACATAATTAAAATATGGTATTGTAGTATACCGTAACAAGTTCGGTATTCATTTTCAAGTGTGCATCATTCATAGTTCATTTACAGGGGCAATCAAAAGTATTCGGTTACATTATGGTCTGTAGACGAAAATCGCTTGCAATGTGTTTTAATGATGTTATACTCTTTGTAACATATTCAAATTAATATACATCAGTGTGATGCAGTACAAGATACTTACTGTAGCATAAGCAGTGCATAGCAGTTTTCGCTCATTTACAGGGGCTCACAAAATAATACGGTTACCGTTACATTAATGTCTCCGAGCACAGTGCCTTTATAACTTGTGTATTAATTTTATAGATCATCAGCTAAATCGATTGTTATTAAGGGAGGTGCTAGGTATGAAATAACGGCAATTTTTAATAATAATATCCCCATTGGTCAGTATCTTCTTTATATTAAAACAATGCATATAAGACAGGCATAATGAAATGTCTTAGGAATTTAAGATTTAGGCTGTTATTCAATTTTTTCCGTTTTAGTCTTATAAAAGTGTCTTTGATGTCATTTTCGATTTTTTTAATCAAAAATTTTCTTTTTAATATCAGAAATATGCTTAAAATGAAACTAGTTTAATTATTAAAGTATTTTTTATTGTAGAGTGAGTAAAATGTATGGAATAAATAAATAATAAAAATGCATTTTACTAATGCCTTACTTATACAACATATTAAAAAATGAATGCTACATAACAAATGAATGACATAAAATATCAGAATATAAAAACTTTAGTTTGTAGCATATTATTTCCAATTCACATTCGTTTTTACAGTTGCACAATAATGTGCAAGAAAGACCAACCTTCCTACAACTACACTTATTTTTGCAGATTTTGCACATACATTTTATTAGTTCTTTGGAAGAATCTGTATCTCGGGCAGCTTCGACCATTTTAATTTCCATGAAAAATTATCCAACCACCATCCCCATTTGTTTGGAGAGGGGGGACATATTTCACGCTCATGTGCTTGTCCCCAAATGTGTCCAGCTTGGAAAGCACTCCGTAAAATATGTTGCTCTAGTGCACCCTTGGTTGGTGGAAGATGTTCAATAGGACGATTTTTTGTCATAAACAATTCCTGTCTAGCACCATTTACACTTATGCTGTTACATGTTGAACAGTACAACAATACTGCAAATTTTTCTAAAATATTTAGAATATCGTCAGGTATGAATGTTTGTGGTTTTGATGAAAATGCGATAGTAGCATCTTTATAGAGAATCCATGTCTTCCAAGCTGACTATTTTGTTTTTCCTGTGAAACCAGGATTGCTGTCACAGCCTGTGAAAGCATGGATTCCTAGTAACGACATTGCTTTTTCTTTTCCAATAGCTGTAGCTACAGTATGGACGGGAATAAGTCTGTAATTCTTCCCTGTTCCAAATGCAATCCAAACAGTTTGCAGGTGTCTATCTGACAGAGTAAAGAAATGTGCAGTTACTAAAACTAATACATCAGTATCTACAGAGCATATAACAATATTTTTAAATCCGTTTTCTGCTATGTCTTTGAGGTGCAAGATTATCTTTGTATCAGCTTCTTCATGACCAGGGCAAGTCATTCCAATTAAGGAACTTAGTGCAATATTATTTCCTTTAACTTCTTCACCTGAAGTGGTTATAACTTGTGTATTTTTATGGTATTTATAGCCAGTGTTCCAAGCAGATTAAATAACTCTTCTTTATTACTTGAATTTCTTAAGAAATCTTGCCAATTTTTAGGTAGTTTGACATGCAATAGCACTTGCCGCCTGGTTCCTGCACCCCTTTTTTGTCTGGTTTCACCTTTAATGCTTGATGTAATGTATCTATCCCATATCAAATCTATTCTTTGGTTCTCTCAATGTCGTTACATAAATGGGGTTGAAATGTGTTAATGTAGTTAGCATTAAAGGTTTTTGAAGACTAGTGAGGCTTTAAAATGTTAATAAAAACTGGCCCATCATAAATTAAAGCATCGCATGTTCCTGGAAAGGTGTTTCTATTCTTCTCAATAGTTTCCTCTAAAATACGTGCCAAATCACTTTTATGGCTGGGTCGAAATTCACCGTTACTGGAAAAAGCAGGGGGAAATGGTTGATATTCATAGTTGAAAAAATTTTGCAGGTCTAACTGATGATTCTGTGCAACTATTTATTTAAAGGAAACTGGATTCTTAGAAAAAACGAAAACATTAATTAACATGAAAACGTAAATGGTACAGATACTGACACTGAATATTTACAAAATTAATCTTTATCACGCGTTTCAGTATATAATCGTGCATCGCGCTATAAAACTATATATAGAACAGATCTTTCATAAACAGAAATCTTTTCATTTCAATTGTCAGATTGATCATCTACGCACCAAAGAGTCTGAGAGTAGAGTAAGAATTCACAACATTAAAATGAAATATGTTTTGGAATTTTGGAACAAAACCCCATAGTGAATACATCTCATTTTGGGTGGTGCCTCGTCATCAGAATTACATTGTAATAAATACATAAATACACGCTACATTGTATATTTATATAAAAGAAAATATTCATATGAAAATTTGCAATTCTTTCATATCTAGCAAAGTTCAAAAACACATTATATAATTAAAAACGGGCATAGACAGCATTGTGCTTATTGAAAGTCCTGTGACCGTATTATTTTGTGAGCCCCTGTAAATGAACGAAAACTGCTATGCACTGCATATTCTATAGTAAGTATCTTGTACTGCACCGCACTGATGTATATTAATTTGAATATGTTACAAAGAGTATAATATCATTAAAACACATTGGAAGTGATTTTCGTCTACAGACCATAATGTAACCGAATACTTTTGATTGCCCCTATAAATGAACTATGAATGATGCACACTTGAAAATGAATACTGAACTTGTTACGGTATACTACAATACCATATTTTAATTATCTGGATATCCGATTAGTTTTTTTTGAGTTAGTGCGCGACTAGACAGACGACCAGACAGACAAACAAGCAGGCAAACTGAATTCATAAATACTTTTCAACTGTGCTGTAAAGTGTTACAAATAATATTTTTTATCTAAAAACATCTAGATTTCCATCAAACATGCTTTTATACGATGAATAGAAACGAAGTTGCGCTAATTTCCGAAAATGACGCCATTTTGAATAACGGTCGCCATCTTGAATTCACCGCACTTTCCGCGATGCCTCCCCTTCTTATATGCTTTGTATTAATATAGAGTAGATACTGACCAAACGGTATAACTGTATCACGATTTGCAGTTTTTTCACTCCTAGCACCTGGACTATAATGTAATCTGTCGGCATAATATTCTTAGTTACATTTCTGTTTTCATTCAGTCTATTCTAAAGAAAATTGTCTTCAAGATCAAAATCTGGAGGGAAATTTGTTTTTTTGTCCATGGAAAAATCTTGTGTGGTTCCAGCAATTTTGGATAGTTTTTGATTTGATAGAGTGCCACACATCCTGTAAAAACTCACATGCATTTTAGGTAGATTTCGTAAGAAATACTACCTATTACATTCTCCCCTAAGTTGGAATTTTTGAAAAATTTTTGTAGATCTATGCCGATCATGACTCCCAGAACCCAAAACCACCCCCAGTTCAAAACTTTGTATCTATCTATCTATGTCACTTTTTTATGGACACAATAACTGCAATAATTCTGCACAAATCTTTTCCAAACTGATACATAAAATCAAGGGGCATAAAATCTCGGTCAAGTTCGTTAATGGGCAAAATAGAACCAAGGGAGGGGAAATGGGGGGGAGGGGCTTTTTGTGAAAACAGAAACCCCCCCCATAATTTCTTAATTATGATACATATTGAATCCGTTTAAAGTTATTATTAGTTTTAGAAAAAGGGCCGAAAAGTTATGTATGACAGATTTTTGATATCATTAAAAATGGCCCCAAAGGGGGGGGGGGAAAGGAGGGGTTTTAGAAGACAAAAATTCGTAACTCCGTCAATTCCCAAGATATTAAATCCGCTTAAATTTATTGTAAATCTCCTTAAAATTATCTACAACTTTTATATTGACAAGTTTTTTATAGGACCAACTCTTACGGCAAAAAAAAATTAAAAACAAAAAAATCCCTGCTGGCCCCGCCTACAAGCAGACGGGAAAACAGAAAAAAACCCATAATTTTTTAATTTTTATACATATTGAATCCGTTTAAAGTTATTATTACTTCTAGGAAAAGGGCCAAAAATTTTGTATGACAGATTTTTGATATCATTAAAAATGCCCCCAAGGAGGGGAGGGGGGGGGATAGGGGTTTCAGAAGAAAAAGTTCATAACTTCGTCAATTCCCAAGATATCAAATCTGCTTAAATTTATTATAAATCTTCTTAATATTATCTACAACTTTTATACTGACAAGTTTTTTATAGGACCAACTCTTACGGTAAAAAAAAAAAAAATAAAAATAAATAAAAACAAAACAAACAAACAAAAAATTCCTGCCGGCTCCGCCGGCAAACAAGTTAGGTTTCGAAGTGGGCTGTTCCAACTGCCGCAGCATTGCATGAAGGTAATTTCTTCTGCAATTCCCAAAAAACAGGCGCCCCACGGTCTGCGTCTTCGAAATCTACCTGTGCCTGTATGCCGAGCCATCAGGGATTTTTTTAAAAATCAGAAACAATACCACAATTCAATTCAAGGTTACAAAAGTCATTGCATTATCTTTATTTTGTATTTCTCTTTGATGCATCTAATTTGTTAAATATAAGTTTTCAGTGTGAAGATCTAAGAAATGTAAGAAAACTACATCTTGTGAGACACAGTACTAAATGTAGTATCATGTCTCTTTCAATCTGGAGGCTCTGTAGAATTTAGTTTGTGTGTGTGTTTTATGTGCTAATTAAATTTAAGAGTAATATTTTATTAGAAATTTTGTTAATTATATTTGACAGCTTTTGACTAAATATTTATTTTTTCATTATTTTAGATACCTACAAGAAAGAATAAAACAGGCAGAGGAAGAGAAGAATGTTACAGCATCAGCTCTTGCCAAGTGCAAAGTATAAATTATTGTATTATATTTTTTGCCTTCTGCTTAACATATTAAAATTACTTTGTAACATACATGATATATTAAAATATTATGAACAGATGTTGCAGATGCACCAGGGTTGGTGCCATTTCTTGTGGTGCTATTTTGGTGACAAAACCCAGTTTTCAAATACCTATTAGGCCTAGCTTGTGAAAACATGTTAGTTTTATTTTATTATGAAATGAAATTATAATTATAATTTTACTATAAAAAAACACATTTCATTTTATTTTACTCACATTTAATTTAATTTATTACTTATTTTTACATTATTTTGTTTTTAATTTATTTATACACACATTTCATTTTATTATAAAATACCAGGTTGCCATATGAAGCATCACCAGGTTACCATGCCAGGCAAAAAATTGCCATTTTAGCATAAAAAATTTTGACAAATCTCTGTGCATCTGCGACATCTGTACTAAATATTATCAAAGTTAACAAAAACACTGGATTTTTTCATGAAAAATCCAATTTTCCCCAGGGAAAATCGGGGTTTTTTTGGGTTTTAGAGAAATGGCTCTAGAAGATGTGGTAAATTTTGACAAATGGATTTTAAAAATATTGGAAAACATCAGTATTTATCATGAAACTGTTAACTTAGAAAAACAGCTGACAATAATTGCAAAAGCTCTTGATAATCTGCAAAAGGATTCTATATCAATTTCTCTAGCAGTTGAAATATGGTTAGATTTATTATCTGAAGAAATATTGTAACTATACTTTGAATATTTTAGGAAAAGGTTTGAGCAAGCAATCAAACCACCTCATTTTTAGGGTTTCGTTCATCTCACGAAACCCTATTGCTCCCGCTCCGTTGTCTGTCTGTCACACAGCCATTCTCGAAAACTATGTAACTTACAGAGTTTAAACGTTGTGTATAAATCAGAATAGCAGCTGCAAAGAGCTGAAAATATTAAAATTTAAAAAATTCGTATTATTTTAATAAATAGAGATAAAAAAACAAAATTCTAACAGCCTTTTCCTATTTAAACATTTTTCGTTATAGCCGATGCCAAAAATTAAAAAATCCATGATGAAATTCCTTCTACAATAATTAATTTTCTATCAGCAGACTTGTATAAAACCAAAAACTTTCTGCACACATAAATATTGAGTCAAAAACTTTCTGCAAATTAATTTAATGTTTAATAAAATTACGTGTTATATTATTTTGACAATATAAATTAAAAACAGTAATTTAAAATAATTACCATGTAAAATTAATTAATATTAATTAAAGAATAATTATTTTGGTTAAAAATAATAAAAAACCTATAAATCCATGATAGGAAGAGCTGAATTCTTATCAGTTATTTTGTCAATGCATTTAGAAACAACCCAATCCTTAATATTTTGACCTCTTCACAAGTGTCTGCAATGCCACGACAATGTTTTGCATCTTTAAATTCTGAATTGTGCACACACAATAAATATTTTTGCACAAAAAGGGATTATTTGCATAAAAAGGGAATATTTTTAATTTTTTGGTATTAAAAATAGAAAAAAATTTTTTCGGAAAATTTTTTCTGCAAAGTTCCGAATTTTGCAGAAAATTTTCTGCGTGCGCACGTGCGTCTATATTATACAAGTCTGTCTATCAGATGATTTCCACGTGAAAAATGAAATAAAAAGTTTCACCAAATGAAAAAAAAAGATTAATATGAAATAAAATTGATTGACGTCATAGTCGTAATAAAACGGAAAATGTCTAAGATTTCTCAATAATACAAGGAGTATGAGTATGTGTAAGTACACAAAGCAGATTCATATCACGTCATTAGAGAATTAAAAAGAAAATCTGACGTCATATGGGAAGTTTAACTAATTTTTCAAATGTTTGAGAATAATACAAAGCGAGTATCAATATAAATAATAGAGAATAGTAAATATATGGGTTTGAGAAACATATTGAATCGTGATGAAAATCCGATTATGGAAATATTCGCATATTTTAACATTTTGAAGGTGTACAATTTGTTTAATTTTGAAATTATTTTTTTAAATATTGCATTTAGTCCGTATGACGGATATTAGTATGACAGAATATAATAGCAGGCTTGGCCCACTATCTGGCTGGTTTAGATATTCGAAAAAATGAAAAAATAGACCGGTAAATTTTTACTTTATAAAAAACATGACTTTTTTTTTTTGCTAAATGGAATTTGTTTGGATTTATTAAAGAAAGGATAAAGTGTTTTGAAAGGAATATTAAACGATAAAGTGTTTTGAAAGGAATATTAAACGAAACCCTTTGAGCGATCTTAGATCACACTTACCCACTTGTTTAGCAAATCTTATGGATCCTAAATTTCGAAGACTTATTTGGGCAGCAGACAAGAAAATGCAGCTGAAGAATGGCTAACTAAACTATATCCAAAGTTTCACTTCACCCTATTTGGCAACCTATCGCTTTATTGGCGATAAAAATCAGCTGACAGACAGTACAGAGTTTCAGCTACCCTAAAGAAATCTAATGTTTATAGACACTGTTTCATCTGTTAGCTGATTTTTATCGCCAATAAAGTGATAGGTTGCCAAATATGGTGAAGTGAAACTGCTGTCTCTTCGGATTGCTGTAACTGAGGTGGTTAATCTGCTTGAGGCTCTAGTGTCTAAGCTAATCCAATGTTAATAAAATTTCCATTGCGGCCAATGAGATTTGAGAGTCTGTATATATTTCTACTGTGATCCAAACTATCTACCAGCTGTACTGGCTTTTAAAATTGAGGATTATCCACCTTCAATGATTACAGAAGATGTGGTCTACTAGTTTTCTTCATCTAAATGGTGGCAAAATATGGGAAAGAAAGGAGAAAAAGCAATGAAATTAGTAAAAGTTTACAAATGATTGATTGCATGCAAAGTCTTAAATTTGTAATTTTCTTTTTTTGGATAAATGTAGTTAAAAAAAAAAAAGTAAAATTTTGATCTAGTTAGAAGTTTTATTTTCATGAATATAGTTGATTTGAATTTTTTTCTATAAAGACATTCTTATCATTAGAGTTGTATAATATAGGTGCATGCTGTGTGCGGAAAATTTTCTGCAAAATTCGGAACTTTGCAGAACAAATTTTAGAAAAGGAAAATGTAATTTTTGTTTTAATACATAAAAATAAAAAAAATTCCAATTTTATGTACGATTTATTTATTGTTTGTGCACAATTCAAAGTTTAAAGATGCAAAACATTATTGTGACATTACAGACGCTTGTGATGAGGTCAAAATATTAAGGATTGGACTGTTTCTAAATGCATTGACAGAATAATTGATAAGAATTCAGCTCTTCTTATCATGGATTTTTAGCTTTATTATTTTTATTTAGCCAAAATAATTATTCTTTAATATTAATTTTAAATTAAAAAATTGAAATGGTAATTATTTTAAACTACTGTTTTTAATTCATATTGTCAAAATAATGTAACACATAATTGTATTAAACATTAAATTAATTTGCAGAAAGTTTTTGACCCAATATTTATGTGCGCAAAAGGTTTTGGTTTTATACAAATCTGCTTATCATATGCCTTTACCTATATGTAGTATGTATGTTGCCTACAATGTTCTATGTTAGTAAAATATTTCAATGTGCTAAAATACATTTTTTTTTCAGGTGTTTATGTAATGGCTTTTATGTATTTTTTTTTTTTTTCAAAATTAACTGAAAAGGCTTAAATTTATTAAATGTATATGTTGTTTAAATTTTAAATATTGCTGAAAATTGAAAAAAATCCACATTAAAGGTTTTGGGTTTTTTCAGACTGGGTCTAACTTTGCAAACTCTGAATATTATATGTATAAAAACAATACTTTAGTCTCATTTTCTTACTCATATACAGTGGTGGTCAAAAGTTTCCGGCCAGTTAGTTTCTTTGATTTGTTTGCCAGAACGTTTCAGCAGAGAAGAAGCGCTATTGCTCCAAAAGTTAGGAATATGCAAATGACCTCTGACCACGTGATCATTTTGATTGGATACTGAAGACACTTGATGTAAAAGGGAGGAATTCGAAATTCGCGTGTGCAAAAGTTTCCGTCCATTCATCATTCATTAGTTTTTGCTATCGGTAAAGTGTTTTTCGGCCGTGTTTGTTAATTAATGAACGTGAATAACTTAGTTGAAATTCAAAAATGAAAAGTTCAACAATTATTGTTCGTAAGTAAGTGATTTGTTTGTCGGTAAAGACCCAAACCTCTCGTGAGATTGCAGCAAAGTTGTCGATTGTAAAATCTATTGTGAACGATATTAAAAAAATATATAAAGATGTCCATGGCCTTGTCAGGACTTGCCACGGTCCAGGAAACCTATGGAAAATGACCATTCGTTTGGGCAGAATTATCAGGAGAAAAGCAGTTGATGACCCACATAAAAATGCCGCTGGAATACCCGCGATTTACGGAGTGAAAATAATGCTGAAATAAGTTGGTCTATCGTGTAAAGATGCTTATGTGACGTAGGACTTTATGGAAGAATCGCTGTTAAAAAACCTTTCATACGTAAAAAAAAATCAGCGGACTCAACTGGCTTTTGCCAAGGAACACAAAGACTCGATAAGTGAAAACTGGAAAAAAGTACTATTTTCCGATGAATCAAAGTTCAACCTTTTTGGGAGTGATGGCAGACAATACCTCCGACGACCTAAAACAAAATATATGATTCGAGATATGTTATTCCTACAGTGAAGCATGGCAGAGGCCACATTATGCTGTGGGGAGGATTTTCTAGAAAAGGTGTCCGTCCGTTAGTTGAAATCCGTTGCAAGATGAATGGTTCAATGTATAAGGATATGTTGCAAGATCATTTTCTGCCTTATTGGAGGTAAAATTGTGGTCGCAACTATTTTTTTCAGCATGATAATGAACCAAAGAATACATGCAATCTCGTCAAGCAGTGGCTTTTGCTAAAAAAATTTCCGCTTTTGAAATGGCCAGCCCAATCACCTGATCTGAATCCAATATAAAATCTTTGGAACGAACTTTATAAACACGTGTGGAATTATAAATATTGCAATTCAGCAGAATTTTCCCAAAATTTGCAAGAAGAGTGGAAAAAACTTACCATAGACGATCTTCAACCGTTCATTGAATCAATGCCACATCACTGCGCCGCAGTACTTTATGACGGCAAAATACTAACTGTAAATGTTGTTGATCACTGTTATTTTTTATTATAAAACCATTTTTTTCCAAACTTGCCAAGATGGCCGGAAACTTTTGAGAGCATGCGTTTTCTTTTGCACTTAAGTTTATCAATTAAATTTATTGATATTTATTTCTTATTCCATAAATAAGTTCCTAACTATTATGTCAATAAAATGTATAAGTATCACTTTGAGATTCCTCTTCATATGGGTATACTTACAAATTAACCAAAAATTTTATGCTGGCCGTAAACTTTTGACCACCACTGTATACTAATCTTTTATGTTATTATCTCTTCAGATGATTCTTATTTGGATTTGGATATGACCTTTCTTTTTTGTTTTTCTCAAATCCTTTTTTCTTGATAATGAGGTGCTCTAGTTATTAATAAAGATATTTCAAACATTATACAGGGTGTCTGGGGTAAAAGTATCCAAAAGTAATGGCTTATTATGACATAACTACCCATTAGATTCTGAAAAAAAATAAAGAAATAGAAAAAACATCTCACCAAGTTTTTATTTATGAATAGATTTCTATATGTGCTTCTTTGGTAGCATGACAAACATCTAAACGGTAGTCCAGTTCTCTCGTAGTGTTTTGTAGCATATCAGGCATTATTAGACTAACAGCCTGAATGATTGCTTGGGGATTTATTAAATCCACTGTGTATCAACAAAACATTCCAACTGTGGATGTGTTGAAGGAGTGTATCATTCAGGCTGTTAGTCTAATAACTCCTGATATGCTACGAAACACTTGGAGAGAACTGGACTACTGTTTAGATGTTTGTTGTGCTACCCCAAAGGAGCACACATAGAAATCTATTCATAAATAAAAACTTGGTGAGATGTTCTTTCTATTTCTTTATTTTTTTCAGAATGTAATGGGTAGTTCTGTCATAATAAGCCATTACTTTTGGTTACTTTTAGCCTGGACACCCTGCATATTCTAACATTGGCTTATAACACTTTTCATCATTTTGAGAATCCTTTCTTTTATTTCTATTTTTTTTAAAGAAACATTTGTTTGAATTCTCTTTTTAAGTTTTAGTTTTTATTCATTGTCAGTATATATAATAATTACAAGAAAATTATTTTGCTTCCGCCCTATCCTGTTGTTTATAGAAATAGTATATTTTTAAGAACTTTGTTTACCATTTGGTCAGAATACTCAATATTCAATTTCATTTTTAGTCTTTTTTTTTTTATCATCTGTTTTGAGAAATATATTTTTTTTTTCATCACAAAGACCAGAATGTTTATTAGTATAAGTAAATATGTATATTAGTTTCTCAATTTTCTTTCTTATTATACACATTGCTGCTAATAATAATAATACAATCTTTAATCATGATTAATAACAATTCAGGTAAATGGGGCTTAGGATCAGCTCTTTGGATCTAAATATCACATTCATCCAATAAAATAAAAACTGTATTTATGGCGTTAGATTTTTCTGTGGATTCGCAGATTTTTACTTTGTTGCAACATTTAAAAAAAATTTTGAAGTGTGCTTTTTTTACAAAACACATAGCTGCCAACTTGTATGGTTTGGCCATGCAATGTAGTGGTTTGGTTCTAAATGCACAGTTGTATAGGTGAACAGTAAGATTGTATGGTTTTGCTCAAAAATTAGTAATGAATCACAAAATATTATTTTATCCATTGCATGAAAGATAAAATTTCAAATTTAGTGCTTTTTCTTTTCTTTTATGGAAAAGAGTGTAATTAAAAATATGACATGGCAGAAAAGCGTAATTCAATGTGGGAAGCAATCTGCAACAATAAAAAATCAGCAGCTCTTCTTCTGTGAACAAGTGTGCACACTTTCTACACATCATTAAACAACTTAATTATTGGATATACTTTAGCAAAAAATATTGAAAGTCGCTTGTGAAGCCATTCTAAACTTTTCTCTTTTCTTGGCTTAGACCTGCACATGCCCATTATAATGAGGTGCCATTGAGAGGGATTGAAGAGAATGGAGATTAAAGCAAAAGTTCTTATCAGTAGTGAATGTTGAATGCACTTGCATTATGTTTCAGCCAGTTTACTTCAATTGTTTTACAAGATTTATTTTTCAGTTGGTATTCTCTATTATTATTGTAAAATGAAAAATGTGAAACTGGAGCAGTGTAATCACGTTTTTATAAAATCATATGCAAAATAATTTTAGTATATAACATCAACCTAGTGATAAGCAGCATCTTGCTCATTGCACTGTGTACAATTCGGATGTTAAAATTTCTCAGATCAGTAGCAGCTATATAAAAGAACATCTTGATATGACTGAACATTTAGATAGTTTGTGAAAGAAACCATATTAAATTTTTCATTGCATACATTTTTAATGTTATGTGTTTTAAGGCATCATAAAAATGGTATGGTTTTCAAAATTGGCAGGCATGAAAGCAGTATTTGTAAGATAATACTTTTTGTAAGTAAAGTAGCCTTTGTAATGTATTGTATATGCTTTCTTTTAAGGCTATTAGCACATTTTTTGTATTCTGTTAAAACCTTTCTCCAATCTTATGCCTGTATTTAGCATTATAAATAAACAATATAGTAAAAAGTGAATATATATTTTTCTGTGATATTTAAAGCAGTTTTTAGCAAATAAAGTGTAATTTGTATGCTATATATTTTTCTTTCATTGCTAGCTGTATATTCTCTTAGATTAAATATTTTTAATCTTGAAACAACTTTGCTCTGTATTACTTTATCACTGTATTACACAGGGGTAGGGGATTTTCAGATAATCTTACCAGTCAACACGATTTCATACAGTAGAAAATTGATGTGACAAAATTTATGCGACTGTGAAAATAATTCAGTATGATTACTACAATGCATTTTCATATTTTTTTCCCTATAAAATTAAGAAATATATACAACATAGGAAAGTTTAGTATAACAGATTTTCCCTCAGGTTAAAGAAGGACAGGGTGTGGCTGGGGGGAAAGAGCAAAATTTTTAGATTTTTAAGGGCATTTTTATCATTTGTAAGACCAGTTTTTAGATTCTTAATGACACATTTTAGATTCTGAAGGACACTTTTCATATTCTTATGTTTGTTTTTAATATTTGAAAATCAAGACACTCTTTTCAAGACAGAAGAATCAATCTGTTTTTACTATGCAAGCAAATTTTTAATACAAAAAGCAGTATGGGCACAATATTTTTGACTGAGGGGCAAGAAGGGTGCTATTTTTTGCATGAGAGACAGGATGGGTAGTAATTTTTAAGCCAAAAAGCAGGCAGGGTGCAGCATTCTCCTGAAACTATCTGCAGGGAACTCTGGTATAAGATAGAACTTAGAACCATGTTTACATCCCAGTAATATGGAGAGTTTCAAAATATGGCAAACGAATAAAAAAGTCTGTGACATATTTTCTATAGCCTGCAGTTTATAAAAGACTGCCTAAAAATTACCTCGTCCTGTCAGAAAATCCACTCGCCAGTGGCGAGTGAAATGATGTAGTTCCCCAACCCTACTCATGCATATCCAAATAGTTAAACTATAGTGTGAAGGGACTGCTAAATGTTCAAAATAGTTTAGTATTGATAGTCAGTGCTTGCATTTTCTCTTCATGTGTATGTATGTATTTTAAAACTTTAACAAGCAATACAAAAAAAATTACAAGTGATTATTCTTTTATTGTTTTAGGCCTTATTAGAAAAGAAGCGTACAAAAGGTAGCATGAGAAGTTCTATAGCTTCTGGGTTAGCTGTTAGTACTAAACAAGGTTAGAACAAATTATGCTTGATTAAAATTTTAGTTTTGAGTAAATTATTTGGAAATAATTGCAATTGAAAAATCTAGCTTCTGTATTTATTGTTATGTAAAAATTTTCATTAAAGTAAAGACTATAAATAATATATAAGCTTGTTTAATGTTAAAAATGCAGCTTCACATATTTATATGAATATTAATAAATTTTAAAAATTACAAATTTTCTATCTAGGCTTAAAAGAAACACACTTTTTGTTGATATATTTCTGATTTTGGCTGAGGTTATTTATTAAATTATGATAATTGATGAATGGTGGCAATAACTGATTGAATAAGCTTTCAATTCCTGTAAAATGTATTTTCTTTAAATGTATTTTATGTATAAAAGAATTTTTATTTTATTAGAAAAAAAAATTGTTTTGTCCAATTATCTAAACAAATATATATATATTTACTTTCTTCTATCTTTATAAGAAGAAAGTATTGGATTCGTGAAAAAAATCGACCTCCGGTTTTTGGCCGATTTATACGTTTTAGATGGTCCTCAACGTGATTTGACTATTTTTAGAAAGTGTATATCTGTGACTCTGTCTGAGCAGCATTTTTCATGAGAGCTATATCTCAAGAACTAATGCACAGAATTTCATCAAACTTCAGATTCAGTTAGTTGTTGACATAATGTCGTTGTTGTTAATTAGGTTTTGGTGTAAATCTCCCAAGAGATGGTGCTGCTATGCTACATTTTTCTGGATTTATACGATTTTAGCAATAGTCATATCTCAAGAACTAATGCCCGGAATTTAATGAAACTTTAGATTCAGATAGACTTTGACATAAATTGGTGCTGATTCATTTATTGTGTATGTGAAACTATGTGATAGAGGAAAGTTTTGGGATTGGCACATCCAACTAGTTTTCATTTGTTTCATGAAATTTTATTGCACACCCTTTCTTAATTGGTAAATAATGCTGAATTTTATCATTTTATTACTTTAACTGTGCTGACTTTCATTCATTTTTACATAAACTATTAATAAACATATTGATTTACTCATACATATATTTAAATGGCTATAAAAATCATGCCAATTTCTTTTTATTCTAATAAAAATTGTGATGGTGAGTAACTTAATGTCTTTTTGCATTAAATTAAAATTATTAATATATGTTGAACATATATATTAAATTTTCTTAACCCTCTAAGAGTGTGGAACATAATATTCTGTTCACTAAGCTCCAGGTTTCACTGCAATATATGCAATCTCTATAATAAAACCGTAAGTCATGTGACTGTCATCAACAGTTCCGGGATGCCCGCATCGCATTTTCATATGCCAGGCGGCCATTTTTATTCAAAACTATTTTTCGAATAAAGCTGCATGAAAGTTACATTTTTAGAAAGATCGTTCAAAATAAATTAATATTTGAGAGATGACTTGCGTTCAATTATGTATATATTCTGCAATAACTTCAGTTGAAATTAGCTTTGCAGTTCAAATTCTCTATCCATGAAAGTAAACAAAAAAAAAAAAAAAAAGATTTATTCGTCGTGAAGGTTTAAAATATTAAACCATTAAACCATGGAGATAATCGTTCATAAAGTAAGTTTTCCGTGAATGATCTTTTGGAGCGCTGCATGGTGTCAAAAAAATAATTCGCACCAGGACCTGTGAGACAATTAAAGTTTACCATAATCCGTTTGATGAAGTGTTTATACAACTCATCTTCCAAATCTTTTTTTGACGTAAGTTGAATGTAAACAAACACAACTCATGTAATAATATTTAATGAATAAAATTTTGAAATGATCAGTTAATTTGGTATTTATGTATTATACGTGGCAGGAAGAGATATCACCGAAAATGATTGTTAATCGCCAATCATATTTACCATTGTTAATGACTAATCGCGTGCAAGACAGTAATTTAATGTACATTTATGAAATACATAATATTATTAAGTAATTTTATGTTATTTGGGCGCAAATCTCTCCAATAGCATTTTTAAAATTGCCAATACCAGCTTTTGTTTTTTGCATGTGCAAATTAGAAACAATACTTTGATTTTGAAATCAAATGTTTTGATTTATGATTATATTTCTTATTTTTCTATTTTCCATTTTAAACTAAAAGTGTGAACGGCATGTATTTTAAACTTTAACAGCTGTCGCAGACGCTCTGGGATTGACACGATTTTTGTTTTGCGCCATTTTGGCGAGTACATACAGTACATAATTTTCAGGTACCTGTTAGAGATTGCTATTTTATAATAATAAAAACCCAATTACGGAAAGTTACTTAATATGTTTAAGAATCTCTGCATTAGCGAACATATTGCAACTGATAAGCAAACGGGCATAAAGCATAAATGCTTAAATGGGATAAGCAGCTTTTGTCAAGAAAAATGAAATACATAACAACAACAACAAAAATGCGAAATGATTGCAAAAGTTCTTGACTCGTCTGTTAGAATCTTCCGATTTGGAGAAGGATTAAGGAAAAAAATTAAATTAGGAATGAAAGTAACGTGTTACAATGCTTAACATACATTTAAGGGAGACCAAACTGGTCGCCAGTGGCGGCTAGTGTTTAAGATAATATAATTCTATAGATTTAATGAATTTTCAAAACATTGAAGAATGATTAATACTCTCAAGGGTTACAATCATATTTGTAATTAAGTTTTATTTATAATGCTGAAAGAATCATATTTTTTTAGCATTTAAAACAAAATGCAGTGAAAACAACATTACAATTTTACCCTTTTTCAAAACGCCCAGAGGGTTAAAAGTAATTAAGAAATATCCTAAAAATTATCCTTTTTTTTAATTAGGAAAATTAAAAGTTAGAGTAGTACATATAGTGAATATAGTAAAAAAGAGAAATGATATGCTTAAGATTTTGCTTTTATTTATATCTGCTACAAGGCTGGTAATGATTAATATTGCTGTGTTTTCTCCCTTTGTAGTTGAACAACTATTGCAGAACAACCCTTTTGTTGATCTTTCTAGTAAATCTTCAAATGCCGCTGAGTTTCGGAATTTAATAATAACTCTTCTAGAAGCAGTAAATGACAAAAGCATTGCTCTTTCACACCAAAAGAAAACAAATAAGTAAATAATTTTTTAATTTAGCATATTTTTATTTTATCACTTTATTCCAAGCTTCATCTTTTTCAAGAGTTATTTATGCCTTTGTTTCTTAAGTGATTATTAAAAATCTTGAAGGAAAAACTGTTTGATATTTAAAAAACTTCTTTTGAACAGGTTTTTAATTTTATATAAAAAATTCTTAATAAAATAAATTACTGGTATTTTGTTAATAGTTGATTATTTTATTTGTGATTTTAAGAATTGTAAAACAAAGCTTCAAAAATGCATAAAGAAAACAACTAAATTTAAGGTTAAAAAAAAAAATATATATATATATATATATATATATATTACAGCTTTCTACATCAATCAAAAACTTTCTACCTTTAATTTTCTGTTGTTGTATACACTTTTAGCTAAAGAAGGAAACTGTAAAATTATTGTTATTAAAACTCAATATATATCATATTATTTCTAGAAATTTTGGAGTATTAAGAAGCTTTGTTTTACAACAGTTTTTGCAACTGCAAGAAAATAATTGTGTACTTCACTGTTTATTTTTAGTAATATATTAAACATTAACCATGAAGTTCATATATCTGAGACATAATAATTGAATATTATTAAAATCAAGACTATTTTTATATTTTAAATGTCTGTTTTAGAATTCTTGGGAGTAGAATAAAGGATTTGGAAGAAAAAATAAAATCTATGGAAGTTTCTACTTTATGGAGAATACCAGATCCAAGTAGTTATATCTTACTTTCATTGTTTCATTAGTGATCTTTTTCATTGAAAAATATTTTATATAATTTTCTTTTTCAAAAATCATTGTAGCTATTATTAAAATTAGCATATTTTAAGATATAAAATCCTTTTAATGTATTTTTTTATCATTGGACTTGCAAAGTTAAATAGGGCAAATGCAATAGTGGTGTAAATATCACTTGTTTAATATTTTTTAAACCTTTTTCTATCACATATGGAATGTCTAAACTTTACTTTGTGCACACAACATATTGTGATCTATTTTATGGACAAATCCATGGCACTATTTAAAGTAAATGATGTCTATTTAAGTGTGTGATTGTCAGCTTTATCATAGAAATTTAAGCTCAATTAATTTAGAAATTTACAATAAGTTTTTCATTGATGCTATTTTGTTTCATTAATAGTCATATTTAAAAGCATTTTGTACACTTATTTTACTAAAGTATTTTTAAACAAAATGTCTGATATTGTTATTACATTTGTCCCATAAATTATAATAGAGAGTACAAAGAAAAAAAAAAGGGAAAATTCAAATTTTTAATCATAACCATCATTAACTCAGAAAATATATTTAAATTTGTCATCAGTTTACTGGATTAAAAATCTATCATTAGAAAATTTTAAGAACTTAAAAAATATTTTTAAAACTGCCTTAGCAAAGACATTTTGTTTATGTTGCTTAATTGTTACATTTCTGTATTATATTACCCCTTGAAATCTAAATAAAATAAATTCTTGTGCTCATTTGCATCAATGAATAGTGATACTAGACATTCTTGCTGCAATATTGCAAGTTTTGATCACATTACATCTTTCTAGAAAACTAGTAAGGAAATAGTCATGAAATATCTTCACATCCAAATTATTGAATGTGGAGAATAATATATTTTGCATTCTCCTTTTTTTTTTTTTTTTTTTTTTTTTTTTTTTTTTTTTTTTTTTTTATATTACTTCTTTTTTTTTTTTTTTTTTTTTGGCAATTGTAGTGATCTTTGTTTTGTTTGATTTGTTGCACTTATTTTACTGCACTTGCTGATGATTTAAATTTTTGTTATTTATTTAACATTACTATTATTTTGAAAATTAGTCATTTAAAAACAAATTTATCTTTTTAAGAAAAATAATTCACGACAAAATAATAAAATAAAAAAAGAATTATTTTAAAAAGAAAGTTCAATAAAAAAGTTTTATATAGGCAATGCTTATTCATACTAACTCCCAAAAAATAAAACGGGTTGAGCTAATGTAGAAGTTATGAGCATAATAAATGTTTGGAACCATCCTGTGCAGGTTAGTGGCCTTCTACTGTATTAATTTTGATTATTTTATATTTTTTGAATAATTATATATTTTTCAAATTTATATTTGCTGAATTTTGTAATATACACTGTGTATGGTTTTTTATCTTGAAACTTTTAAATTATAAAATTAAAGCTTAAAAATGATATTAGACTTCTGTTTGATAAATTCATACAAAAATGAAAAAGGACTATTTTTTCTGACAAAAAACTTATTTATTTTTCAGCATAGTCTTCTTTTAAGTCTATACTCAGTCCAGCAATGTACAAGTTTTTTTATACCACCCATAAAATATGATTTATCAAAGTCCTCAAAATAGGTAGTTGTTTTGCAATAACTTCTTCATTTGATGTAAAAGTTTTTCCGACAAGCCATTTCTTCAAATTGGGAAATAAAAAATAATCTGAAGGTGCCACATCTGATGATTAAGCTGGATGCAGTAGGATTTTGTATCTTAATTTAAGTGGTTTTGCTGTAGAAATTGAAGACAAATGAGCTGGTGCATTGTCTTGGTGAAGTACGGCCTTTTTTTTAACCAAATGATGCCGTTTTTCATTTATTTTTTCATTCAAACAATGCAGCGATGATGCATAATATGGACCAGTAATTGTTTTACCATTCATCAAAAAAGTCAGTGAAAATTATATCAAGAGCATTGCAGTAAACAGTGGCCATCATTTTTCCAGATGATGGGACAGTTTTTGACTTTTTTAGAGCAGATTCCCTGGATGAATCCCATTGTTTTGATTGTTCCTTCATTTCAGGTTGATGATGATGAATGAAAATTTCACTCACTGTTATGAAACAGCATAAAAATTCCTTTGGATTCTGTAGAAATTTCCATCTGTGGAAAAGTTAACTCACTGACACTTCAGATCAGTTGTCAGCAATCATGGCACCCATTTTGCTGACATTTTTTTCATTCTTAAATGTTCATATAAAATATTGTTTACTTGATCATTTGAGATGCCTAATGACTTAGTAATCTCACACACTTTTAATCTTCTGTCCTCTATCACATATGAATTTTTTCAATGTTTTTTGGAGTCGTGACTTCAACAGGTCACCTAGGGTGTTCAGCATCATTTGTACTCATATGGCCACTGCAAAAATTTCCAAACTACAAGTAAATTGTTCTGATTGATGGAGCAGACTCTGAGTAATGCTTTTTCATTTTGGTTTTAGTTTCTTGTGCTGTTTTGCTTTTCAAAAAATAATGTTTTACCATGATACAAAATTCTTTTTCATCCATTCTTTCACAAATTGCAATCATTGATCACCTACCCACCTGCTAGACTTCCAGAATGTTGCAAATGCAACTGTCATGGTACTCCTAGCACCATCTATTAACTTTGCACAGACTTATTGAATGCCCCTCATAAAGTATAAAAATTAGAATTAAAAATATAATAATAATGATGTGTTTGCTAATGATAAAAGTATTGAATAATATGATAAATGAATGGGGAAAGGTTTGAATTTTTACTTATACCTTTTCCTTTTAAAATCTTATATTTATTGTGCATGGTAAAATAAATGCCTAATGTTATTGTTAATAGAATTTGTATACAACTAAACATGACTTAACAAAGTAAAGTCACATGTAGTTGTATATTGATTCTATTTTACATTTAATCTATTTTTTAAGTTGTCTAAAGTATAGTTTACTGCTTATATGTATCTTGGAATTTTGTATTCTCTATTATTATTTCTTCATTTCTGAAAGTAGTTAAAAACTATTCACTACTTTTATTTTTTGATTTACTAATTATTTTAATGAGTTTTGTTTGTTTTTTACTTATTATATTAACTTTTTTCAAACACATTTTTTTTACTGTGAATATCACACATAATTATTTAAAATTTGTATAATTATGTTCTGTACATTTAAAATAAGTATAACAAATTTGTTGTGTTTTCAAAATACACTATGTAAACACCGAAAAAGCATCTTGCCAAAAGCAGAAGCTATTGTGTTTCTGCTAGTTATAGTGGTTGTATGTACTTTTCCATAGTTGCCAACTCTCCTGAAAAATTTAAGAAACTCCGGAATTTTGAGGAAATCCAAACTTCTGTTAGATATTAAAATCTTCTAAATTCTGCGAGCTTTCACAAAAATTTCTTCAATTTGCCTTCAGAAAAAGTTATATGTTTGTGATTATTATTTTTAATTAAGGGTGAGCAAATGTAGAAGGGTGATTACAGGACCAACAAGAGCCACACAGTTTGACAACTGATCATGACTTTTTTTATTCCATAACAGTAAGAAAATCTTCATGAATTGTTTGCTGTCAAACACCACTCTGAAACTTACAGTAGTTCAATCCTTCTCCTTGTACAACATTTTCACACAATTTCTTTGTGTGAATTCATTCATTTTCTCTTCTCAATTTCTTTGTCAGCATTTATGTTAAACTGATTTTATTGAAATCTAAAATAAGATAAAATTGCACCCTACTTCTTACATATCTATTTTACTTTTAATTTTTATAGACTCTATATAGTCATATTAAATGATTGGTAAAATTCATCACTGAATTTTGTGAATCTGTTACTGTTTTACCTCAATAAATTTCAAATTTGTATCACTAAAGAAAAACCATGTGTTACTTTGAATAGCCCGAGTTTCCAAGCATGGTGCATATCAACGTTAAAAATGCAGAGATTTTTAGATGTTTAAGTTTATATTTTTAAGCTTTTTACATTTTCCAGGTTAACTGAAAAGTGTTAAGACTTATAATTTGTCCATTTATTAAATCGTTTTTCTCCAGCTTTCATTAAAATAAAAAAAAATCTTTATGCAATTTTAAAGTTCATGCAGTGAGATTCTCTTGAATAATGATTAATATGTTTCTTAAATGATACTGAAAATTGGATTACATTATTTCTTTGGATCTGTCATGTAATTTTCATGGTACAATTTGCAATGAAGGCAAGAAAAATCCCTTTTGACAGCAAAATTTTCCTTCTGCTTATTCCCTCTTGTTAATAAATTTCACCATTCTTAATTTTACATTTTACCCATAGACCAGTGTGAGGATTTCTCACTACAATCTAATATTTTTTAGATGCAGGTTTAAACTTCTAAAGAAAAATTGAGGATTAAAAATATCTGGAAATAACATTAGTCAAGCCAGAATATCACCTCATTTATTCCATCAAGGTTACAGTAAAATCTGATCAAAGATAGCAAAAGACACATGCGAAGAAGAAAAAAAAAATCTTATTTTAATTGTATTAGAGGATGACATCATCCATTTCAGAAGAAAACACAGGACAAAGAAAAATAAATTGGATACATATAAAATACAATTTAATTTAATATAACAAAGCATACATTTTTGGCTATACGTGAAATACCACTGTTTCGATCAATCCATAGTGTCTTTTTCTTTCTTCTAAACATTTGAATTTGAATTTTGCTTTTTATCATACATATAAAAAAAGCCCATGCAGAGATGTCACACTTTATCTTTTTTTTTTTATAGTCAGTGTTAAAAACGATGTAATGCAATATTTTATTTTGTGGCAACATTGATTTGAGGAAAATTTTTAATTTCATTTATGAAAACAATGCTGGTTTAATTTTTAATTAACTGCACTTTTTAATCAAAAAGCATGTTTTAACGAAATGTGAGTGTACTATGTCAGAAGCCTGTTCAAAAACCTTTCGAATGGTACCTCATTCATTGTTGTGCTCTTTGTAAATGCACAGAAAAAGGGTTGTTGACAACAGAAATAATATATATTATTTCTTGGATTGCGTCGCATGGTAAATATCCGTAATTTTCATTCAACAGTGTTGGCAGGTGTGCTTTAACCTGAAAAAAAAAAAAGATTAATTTCTTTCAAAAGACATAGCTCTTTTTTTATAGTGTTTTTAAAAAGTTTTACATTATTAAGTGTGTTTTATTTTTGTAATTTATTTTGCTGAAATGCATTGTTTTTACAGATCAGTTTTCTTTCTTATTGCATTCTTGTGAGCATGATGAACAGAAGTTAGATACTAAAGGTTCACCTCAGCATTCTTTATCATCTGGGAATAGCAATGACCAGAAAGAAAACTTACCTGAGAATATTGTTGATAGTGACAGTATTAAAAGTGAAGATCAAGCTTCAGTTTCTGAATTGAGTACAGACTTAAGAACAAATTCTGGCTTCAGTGATTTAGATATTTTACCAACTAAGGATTATTCTATTAAAGGTTGCATACTCTGTTTTTCACAATTTAGTCTGACAGTAAAATCTTATTATTTAAGCTAATATGAAGAGAGTTGCTCATTTGCCAGTTTGTTATACTTACATAACTGATTTTTAAATGTATGGTATTAAAAATGTTCATATTTTTATTATTTGGAATAAAAATTCTGAAAATATATCATTTAAAATTTAATTCGATTAATCATTTAATTTGATCCATTTTAAATGCTGATTCATTTATTATTGATAATGTTAAATGTTGACTCTTTATCATTTCATTAACCAGAAAAATATTTCCCTCAATACTTGTAGCCTTGTTATTAACCACTTCAACATCTACCCTGAGATAAGTTGGGAGCAATAAGACTGATTCCCTATATGCGGCCATTGAAGTGGTTAAAGATGGTTCATATATGCTGGTTTTCTTTTCACTTTTCTATTTTATCATATTCATTAAAAGAAAAGTCACTGTAACAACATATATAAATATTTAAAATTTGCTTTTTTCTTTTACACAACTTAAAAATTGTTTCATGTTTTTCTTTCTTTCTTTTCTACTATTTTATAAAATTAAATATTGTATTTAACATAGTTTCATTTTTTAATTTTATAAGTTATTTGTAATTTAAACTGGTTTTGTTTATTTATACAAAGGTTAATGGAATTTAAAAATACACTCTGAACCACATTAGAGTCTCAAAATAAAAATTGCACCATTTCTCATCTGGGAGTCATTAGTGTGAAATAAACAAGACTGAACATTCGGTTATTCTAAAATTTTCATTTATTTTTATTAGACTTGCAGTTATATATATATATAAAAAATATATTTTTTTATATTTATTTATTTGAATCCACAATTTTCTACATTTCAAAGCATTTTTTTTTCTAGTATTTGAAATATAAATATATATATTGTGCATGTGTATGTATGCATGCATATATTTTATTTTCTATTTTTTAACATTTTAGTTTCTTTCCTGTCTGAATTTTTTATATATTTATTTCTGTAAAAGGTTATTTGTATGATAACTTATGTCATTCACAGAAAGTTATATAATACATGTTAAGTAAAATATATCTATTATATTTGTTTGACATCATGTGTCAGTATATATATATATATATATATATATATTACAGATACTGTTCACAAATCTTTTTAGACAATTTTGAGGGTATCAGTTTGATAACCTTTATTAATAACTTTTCTTACACTGTAATTTCCCCGACTATAATGCCTTCTGTAGTATTGGAAAAAGTATTTTGTTCCATTCTCCTTGAACAGTTTTCCAAAGTCCATGAAGGATTGGTTGTAAGTCTACGTTTGGATAATGTACTTTTTAAAGTCTCAAAAATCCAAAGGTGATGATAAATCAGGATATTTATAAGAGATATCAGTGAAGGGCTTCAAAGTGATTGGTCTTGATACCCCTTACTTATTCTATTTCTTTCAGAAAATTAACAGTATATTGTGATGTGTGTTTGCTTGTTTTGTCTCAATGCAGTTCTACTGATTAATAGGCACTGTGGGTAAAGAGATGTTGTTTCATATATGGATATTGGGGATAAAATAAGTTCTTGATAGTATGCAGAAATGATCTTAAATTTTTTCACCACTCTTTTTATTTTTAATTTGCTATTATATGCAAAACCAGCAATAATCGTGTATCCTTTAGAAAAACAATCTTTAGATTATTTGAATCCTGTTTTAAGATTTTTCCCATTAACTTTGATGATAATAAATAAATCCTTTTTTTTTTTGTTGCAGTCATTTAAATATGCCCAATATTCATTTATTGTGACAACATTTTTCCATTTTTCTTTGGATAAGTGTTTCTTATAAAGAATTCTGCGACATGTTTTGCATGATATGTCATAGAAAAAGATGAACATTGTATTTTTTTCCTTCTTAAGATTTAAATCCATGTTAATAATTTCTTTTACAGTTGTATTTTAACAACCAGTTTCTACCAGTCCTTTTACTTTGGGGATTTTTTTTTTTTTAAGGTGAAATAATTTGTAGAGTCAAATTGCATTTTAGAATTATATTTAGCTGTTTCTTTTCTTTTGGCAATTCTCCTGAAACATTCCTTGTGTATTTAAGGGGGGGGGGGGCACAGAGAGGGAAACACCTGTATCCCTACTTCTTTATTTGATCTCAAGCATTCCCCTACTACTTATTTTCCAGCACATCTTCTGTTTCCAAACTTATTAAAATGTTTAACAGAATAAACAAATTAATATGTTATCAATTTTAGAAAATAAAGCATTGATTTTTGAAACTTTCTTAGTCTTTTCAGTACTATCTGCTTCTGAAACTCTACTTGAAAAATTTTAAATATAGTAATATTTAAATATGCAGTAATTTTTCAGTGGTATTAGTATGCAATAGGAAATTTTATACTGTTCTACTATCATTTTGAAAGCTAAAAATTGTAAAATTATTTAACAATTTTCTAATTAAAAACCATAGTAAACAAAATTACTGCTTCCGAATTCTAAAATTTTATCCCAGAATGAAATCAGGTTCTCAATTTTTAATGCAGTTTCCTAACTATTTAATGATCTACATGTCAAGAAACATTAATTAATTTGAATTGAATTGAATTTAACTTTTCTTTTCATTTCATAATGAAAGAGTAGATTTAAAATCAAGTTTGCTCAGAGTGACACAGATTCAAACTGTGTATGTGTGATTTTTCTCCCAATTACACTCCCCACGTACTAATTGATTCTTACTTTTTTCTTTTCTCTTTATATTAATGAATACCTATAATTCTCATGCTACTCTAACAGATTTGTGTATATCAAATGGGACAGTATGTAAAAAAAAAAAAGGAATATTATTTGAATATTCAAGTATTAATTTTATATTCAAGTAAGTTAAAGCTTTGTTGTATAAATCATTCAATAAGTTATTATTGCAAAGTATATATTGTAAAGTTTTTACATTGTAGGATGAGATTTTTAATGAAAACATATTTATTTAGTACAATCCAAAGAATTAATGAAAAAAAACCCCCCTACTTATTGTTATTTATTTTTTAAGTTATTGGTATTTAAATTCAAGTATTACATGTATTTATGCATACATACATTTTAGTTTTGTAAGAGTAAACAGCAGAGCATTCTGCATCTAAGAAATGTGGATCTCTATGGAATGTTATTTCTTAAAATGCATTTTAATTCTCTAAATATTTACTAAAAACTTTTAAATTCCTCTATTAATACTAATTTTTGTTTCTATGATTAACAATGCACAGAGTTACTTTCACATTTCTCCCCAAACTTATAGAGAAAAATCTCCATTTTGGCACCAATGAGGCATTGGTGGTTCATATTTTGTGTCTATTCTTATCCCTTTTTGAAAATGATAAATCCAACTTCAAATTAATAACATTACTGTTCTTAGGTTCTATTATATTTAATTTGATGAGATTTAAATATCAAACATTTTCTTTGATTCCAGGTTTGATTTTTGATAGAAGAGGAAGCATGAGCAGTTGTAGCCATTATAGTGATTCCAAGGTGAGTTCTGCATCTCAGTCTCCATATCATAATGCCCGAACTCTCCATAGTGATTCCGAATTGACCCCTAAAAAACACCTGAACTTAAATGGGGATTGCAATGCATCCAATAAACCTGATCATCATATGTGGTCTTTATTAGACATTGATGATCTTCCTCCTAAACTTCAAAGACTAATTGCTACTGCCTTTGTCAATATTGAAAAGAAAGAAGAAGCAACAGATACAGTAATTCAGAGTCCATCTCATCAGTCTTCATCTTCCATGAAAACTATTGCAGAAAATGATCCAAAATGTTGATATATTTTCTATAATTTTTACCATGAACATGACATTCCCTGTGATCAAATTTTGATTATTAAATTATCCTAGACTGCCTTTATATCCTTTATATGTACATATATATTGTTACATAAATGAAATGCGTTTTTGCATATGAATAAGATTTCATTTGTGACTCTGGTATTTCCCCTTCCCCCTTGTATATATTATAGTACTTAACATAGAATACTTTTTTCAAACTCATTTGAATTTCACAATGTTACTATGAAATTTTCTTTCCTGTATATATATTTATATATATTATGTACATGTTGATACAAAATAACCTCAACAAAATAAAAAGATAAGCTTCAGGATATGGAAACAAATATGACATTGAAAACTATTGTCACAATCCACTTATTCAATCAAAGATATAGGGTGTGTCACTCCAAGCCTAATCCAAATTTTCATTTATGGTTTTAACATTAATCTAGACACCGTAATAATATTTTAGCAGCTTTGTGAAAAATGTGTTGACGTTACAAGAAATGTTGAAGTTCATAGTAATTTGGTCAGTGACATCGTATGAACTGTCAGCTACATTCTGAAATATAGAGCATCTAGCTCAGAATTTTTTGAAATTCTGATATTTATTGTGATGCCATCATACTTTACACAAAACAAAGTATGTTGAAAATATTGTCATAATATCTTTATTATTATTAAAGTTATAAACAAAAAATTGGGATGTAGTTTTTGTTTTTTGCCTATAAAAGTGGATTGTGACTTTGTTTCTATGTAGTTTTTGTTTCTGTATACCTGATTTACTTTTGATTTTGTCAATGTTATTTTTAATTATCCTGTATAGTGCATGTATATACATAAAACACATTTTTGAATGTAATTTGAATTTCAGAGGGTAACTGTGAAAATTTTATTTTTTTGATAAGAATTAAAAAAAAAAAAATCCTGTTCTCCCTAAAGACATTGTGCCTCATTATATCATGATATTTCTTAGCATAATAGCACCTATTAATTAACCTGGCAGTAGTTGCGTGTTGGTCTTTTTGTCGCAAATATCAATTATCTTCTCTTAATCCAGCTTCCCATACAAATACAAAGGGGAAATTCCATGTAGCTGACCTTAAACGTTTCTGCACCAAAACAGTAAGTAGCAAGATGTCTTTTTTTTTTTTTTTTTTCCCTCAAAGTTTAAATTCATGGAAAAGTCTGTGAGATGATCATTTGTGTCAATTCATTTTTACCTTTTTCCAATATTCCAAAACTTGTGAGAAAAACATATAATTTAAGTAAACTGCAAATTTATGACTACGTTGAAATGCAATATTTAAATATTAAATGAAAATTGTTTTTTGTTATAATGAACAGAAGAAAGTATTTTCAACTGGGTAAAATATATACTACAATGGTTGGAGCATCATAGTTCAGATTTATTCCAACAGAGCGAAAAATGCCAGGACCAGGATTCGAACCTGGGTACTTTGGCTTGCCATGCCAACGGGAGAAGGCTACGATGCAAAGAAGACTGAAATATGCCAGCCAGAATATCGTTGGGATAGCTCAGTAGGAAGGGTGTTGGCATAACAAGCCAAAGTACCCAGGTTTGAGTCCTGTTCCTGGCATTTTCTGCTCTGTTGGAATAAATCTCAACTATGATACTCCAACCATTGGATATAGTTGTTTTTTGTTTTTGATTTTCTGTATGCAGGGACTAGTGACAAAAAGACTCTATGCGGCCAATAGCATTCTAAAGAAAGATACAACTACTTTCGGGTTAAGATATTTCTTAGCATAAAAGTGCAATGAAAGTAAGGAAAATATTTTCAATATTAATTTAAATTATTTTCACTGATATTTAGCACTATATTGGCTTAGAAGTTTATAGTATCATGTTTATGTTATGGCATCTTGTGATAAATTAACTTTCATTTCTGTTTCAAAGATATATTTCTTTTCAATTGCATTAATTAAAAAAAATAATCTTACTTTCATTACTTTTTATTATAATCATACCAATCCAGTTTAGTTTATGGTATCCTATAGTTTGAGAATCACTATCCTAGATTTATTGAAATTTATAAAACACAAATTGGTCAATATTATGTGCCTTATTAAGAGGAAAAATATAAAATGCTCTAGTTATCTGATAAAAAATTTCAGTATTTTGTTCCATGCAAATATTTTATATAATTGTTTATCAAAATATAATCAGCCAATGAATATTTTTCAAAATATCTTGTTATTTAAAAATTCAATTTGTTATTTAATTTATTGCATTCCGGTGATATTACCTGTTTTCTGTATTATTTTTAGTAAATGTAGTTATGGTACTTTTTTGCAACTTAAAAAAATATATAATTACATATGTAATATGTGTGTGCAATATTCTAGTCATATTTTTTCCGGTTCTGATTATATGATGAGAATTATTTGTATGGAAAGTATGTACCTCTGTTTTAGCTGCATGCCATTGGTGAATTTTAGAGCTCTTTCCTATAAAAAAAAAAATCTTTTTGTTTCAGGTGGAAAATGTTTAGCAATTAATTGTCTTTAGCATGACATCAGACATATCTTTTTTATTTGCAGCCTGTTTTTCCTCCAGATTAACTCTATGAGCTAGGGTATGAGATGATACCTAGTTGATCCTTTTTGTTTCACCATTTTATACTTGTCCAGATGTGCTCTATATGTGTGCCAGATTCAGGATCAATGAAATTGTATTTATGGCTTGCTCTACATTGAATATAGTCAGATTATTCCAGTTTTTAGCTCACAGGCTATCAAAGCCTGAGAGCTAATGTGCCCGGCCGTTCTGTATGTATGTACGTAACGCGATAACTCTTGATAGAAATATCCGTTTTGCTTCAAATTTTGTTTATAGGTTCATTGTGATAAGGCGCTTCTCTGATTAGTTTTGGGGGTTCATTGGTTAAGTATAAAGAAAGGGAACGGGGGGGGGGGGGGGGCTAATTCCCCCTTAATTTATTGTCGGTTTCTTTATTTTTCGAGGGCCATTATTCTTTGAAATAAGAGTATAATATACAATTAGTGTTAATAGCCTGTGAGCTCAATGCCATCAGTAAAAACTGGGCACTTTTCTTTTTATTCTGTCTTTTACCCCTTGTAACAGTCAGAATAAATGATTGATCCTTCTTTAATGTCCTTGTTTTCATTAAAATCAAAACAAAACACGTGTTTCAGAGATATGTAATTCAACTACGCGTTTAAACACTGAAAAAATTAGAATTTGAAAGGTTGCCATAAATCCTGAAACCTTAGGTGATTTTTTTTTTTTTTTTAGCGAATAACTGCCGGCATGCAGCTAATACAAAAATTTCAAAACATAACTATATGTCCAAATTTTATAATCCTTTCTTTATTTACACAATTTGAAAAATTTTCTGTATATAGTACTTCAGTTAAACTTATGTCTAATCAAATACAATTAGATGTATGCGGGAATGATTTCAGAATGAATAGTGATTTTTTTTGCATTCTCATTTTGATTTACTATATAAATGCAAAGTTGAATTTCAGTTTTCATTTAAAAAATTTCTTTTAGTTAAAATTTTGTTTTGTTGCATTTCTCGTTTAGAATTTTGCACAAAAGTACATAAATAAATTTAATTGGTTGTGGAAAGAATATATAGTAAATTAAGAAATAATAGTCAAATTTTAAATTTTACATGAAGTACTTCATTTAAAAACATTATTAGAAAACAAAATAAACCTGATTAAATATATATATATATCATTCCATTTACTGCATTTGTTTTTATAATTTGTTGTAAATATTAAGACATTTTTATTGTTTGTGATATTGCTTTAATTTTACTATGGTCTGTAATTTTGAGCTTCAAGATGCTCGTTTAACATTAAGTTTTAGATCAATAAAAATATCAACTCTTGTTTTTAAATTTTGGCACTTTTTTTTCAATTGTTTTTATATTTGCACAGCAAGTAAATTATCATATTTCCAAATCATAGTCAAAACTGTTTTCATACCAAATAACAGTTTTGTTGAAATTTTCATACTCAATGAAATCTTAATTTGCATACTTATGTGTACTTTTTTGAATAATTGATGTAAAATCTTAGTGAAATAAAGCCTGACATTAACTTTTAATTATTATAATTTTGATTATTAAAAATGTTCTAATTGTTAGTTGAAATGTCCAAAAATTCAATGGTGTTAAATATATAAGAATTTATGTGTGGCATTTCAAAAGTTATGGCAAAGCAAGACTATAGTCTTCCTACAATAACTTGGCTGATGTCTTTGAAAGAGTTTGCAATGCTATAAGAGAAGAAAGTTTCTAACAGATACAAATGATGCAGGAAATGCATTATTTAATTAAAAATTAGATTCTGCTTATTGTTGATTGTCACCTTATTTAAAATCCAAACTTGTGTTTTCCATCAGCCAAGTTATTGTGAGAAGACTATAATACTTTTCAAGTGCAAGTTTATCTTTTATCCATGCACTGTTAATAAAATCTTTGAGTGTTTTCTAACTATGTTATTATGCATTTCACTTTGTGTAGTTTGTTGTAAAGTAGTTTATTTAATGTTGAAAGTTTGTGACTATTCTGGAGTTACTTATATACTCGTGTATAGTCGACTTGTGTATAGGTCAACCCCCCAATTCTTACGCAAAATTTTGAAAAAAATTGAGTTTTCGTATATAAGTCGAACCACATTTCTGGTAGTATGTTGAAAAATAATTTGTAATCAAGGATAAAAAAATAAATAAATAAATAAATTTTCATTAAATTAGTGAACATTTTAACGTTTCTAATAAGACTTTTTTTTTTTAAATTCAACGTTTTAAAACTGTATAATTATGTAAAACTGAAGAAGCTTAAACTATTTTGAAGCCTATTCACATCAATTTAATGATATTTAAAAAGAAAAAAATTGTTTGAAAAATCTATTCAAGCCTTATTTACAAAGGTAAACAACTTCTTAGACTGCTAAAATATAGTATTTCTTTGTGTTGTAGGACTTTTAGGAGAGAAATCTAGAAACATTCTCAAGTTGAACTCTTTTTAAAAAGGGGATTAAAATATTGAAAGGAATGTCCCTGTATTGAAGGGAATTCTATCACAAGAGAAAATAAAATGGGTGCAGAACATTTACACGAACATTATTGTTTTTTTTTTTTTTTTTTTTTTTTTTTGTTTGTTTTTTCCAATCACAAGGAAATGACTATTGCCTGCTTTTATCTCTCTTTCCAACCTAGACCAGGTGACTCTGATATTTCACTCCGCTATTTCACACTTCGAAAGAAGTGTGAAATATTCTTTATTTATTTTTGTTTTTACTAACTCGTATATAAGTCGACCCCCACTTTCAACTTCCAAATTTTGTCAAAAAGTCTTTGACTTATACTCGAGTATATACAGTAATTTAAATTTAAGTGATTATTTTATTCTTCTAGTCATTTTCATTTTGGGATTGATGCCGAAAATACTAAGATTTTTTGGGTTAAAGTTCTTCCTAGATTATCTAGCATTAATTATAATAATGTTTGTAGTGTTTACTGATAATTGCTACTGAAGAAATAGTTTCTGAGAAATACATCCTAATTGCATTTCTTTAGGTTACATTTATGCTGCAGTTTCTGTTTACCTATTTGATGGGCTAAAACAAAAAATTCAAATGTTTACCTTCAAGAGCTGTCATTTATGCTGTCATTGGTACTTTTATGTATAAAAGCATTTGATTTTAGTTATTTTTTAATGTTTAGTTAAAGTTTTGTTTTACTTTCCATCTTGGCTAAAATGTGCATATTTTCATTGTTTATTTTCTTTCTTTTAATCTTTTCTTTACTTTTTAATTTAATATTCAAAACAAAATTGAAATTTGAGTTTTTTAACTATATTCATTTTTCAGCAAAACTAAATTACTTATTGTTTTGTGAAATAAGCTGTTAACAATGTGCTACAGCATTTTAGTCCATTATAAAAAATATTTAAAAAACATTTTTATAATGTTTATAGTTGTTGAATTTTTTTTTTTGAGTTTTTAAATTTTTCTTCTTTTTATATAGATATGTTGATTTTTGATTTGTTACTGCTGATTTTCTTTTCTACATTTCGTTTTCATTTCTTTCTTTCTAATTTTTTGTTAAATAAGGTTTAGATATACTTAAATTTTATAGTCTTATGATATACTTTTTTGGCATATACATTCCTTTTTATTAGTGCTACAGTTGCTTACATGCTGAAATATTTAATGTTTCCATTAAGAAAAAAAATCTGATGTATGATATTAATAATATCACACATCAGATCACATATCAAGTTTAAATCATGTTGTTATGTTTTTAATTTTCATAAAATATTATTATTATAAAATGCAATGTAGCCTTACATATGCCTGTATTCTCTTCAATAATCTTGCTGCCAGTATGAAATATTCAAAATTGAGAGATTTTTTAAATGTTATGATTTATTATCTATAGTTTGTATAATTCTGCATGTGTAATAAATTTATACAGTGGAGCTGCAATAACTTGATATATGGATACTTGACTACCTTGGTAAATTAATGTTTATTTTACACATGGTTGACAATGTTAACTTGAGTTAGAAGGAACCTCACTAACTTGACACATTTTAGCAGATACTTGTTTAAGTCAATTATTTTGTGCTATTAGGCATTTAAAAAAAAAAAAAAAATGTACAGATGATGTTCTCAAACATAATAAAAGTGCTGCTGTGTTTATGCACTGAAACAGGTTTACTTTTTGACATTTTTCAACATAGTTGAAAAGCATTTATTAATTCAGTTTGTCTATCCATCTGCCTGTCTGTGCTCTAACTTATGTAAATAAAATCAGATTGCCATGTTACTGATATATGTTATTGAGGTTGATCATAGCATGTGTGCTATTGAAAATGAAGTGTGTAGCATTTGTGGTTAGGTAACAGGGGCAGTCAAAAGTATTCCGATATATTATGGTTGATGGGGAAAAATCATTTTCAGGGCATTTTAATAATGTGATACTATTTCAACCATAACAAAATTGATATGCATCACTGAGGTAGAGGACAACAGGTTTTCTATGGAGTATAGAATAAGTAGCAATTATTTGTTTACAGGGATGCTCAAAAGTATTCTGTTAAATTACGGTAAATGGGGAATAATCATTTGCAGTATATTTTAATAATGTTGTTACACTGTTTCAAATATAAGGAAATTTATATGCGTCACTGAGGTGGCTCACAACAGGATTTATATAGGGTATAGAGTAAGTAGCATTTATAGTTCATTTGCAGGAACACACAAAAGTATTCCATTGCATTAATATCTATGGAGAAAAATCATTTACAGTGTATTTTAATGAAATTGATATACATTATTGAAGTTCACTAGTGCCTGTTTTCTGTAGTTTTATTGAGTGCGTAGAATATTTCATTTATTTACATAGACACTCAAAAGATTTCGGTTACAGAACTGACTGTGAGCCATAACTGCTGGATTTAAGTTTTAAGTTGTGATATGCATTTAAAATGTTTATTTTTAGAGTATTATGAGACGTGTGTTTCATATACAGGGTTGCACAATGTAGAATTTGCACACATTAGCGGCTATGGACAGAAATTCCTGAAAATGAATTTTTACTGTGTTGTGGTTATTTTTTAACATTTATTTATATAAATTATTAATCATTATTATCATTTATTTTTAATTTTTCCTTTTCTTAAATAGGATATTTAAGATAAGGAAAAATTAACAGTTTTTTTTTACTACAATTTTTATGATTTTGAAAAACTAAAATAAATAAATAAATAACTGTTAATGATTAACAAATCAAAAATCACTGATGCCTTTAAATGCATTAAATTTTAATTGTTAATCATGAAAGCAACAAATATTCATGGATGATATAATTTTTTTTAAACATTAGTTGAGAAAGTAAAGCTTCACGAAGTTTACATTTTCTGTCATGTTATTTAGGCTCCACTGCACAAAATCTGCTTTTTAAGCTGTTAATATTCCTATGAGATTATGCTGTTGTTTATTTTTTTTCTCTCAAATGTTCTCTCTGAAAGGACATCACATATCTATAGTACATACAAGGTGAAGAGTGACTGTAAAAAAAAACTTAAAAGGTTGTCAGTTTATGCCAAGGAGTTCCAGTTTTGTGTTTTTTTCACTGAATTGACAATTTTTTAAAAATAAATAAATAAATATTTGTTTTCTTTAAAAAAAGTTTTGCAAATTAATTAACAAATATTTGTCAAAATGATCTTTTTTGCTTAGTTTATCATAATGTTTTATTTTTCCATTTGAAAAACTACAGACACACACTGATCAAAGTTATAGAAAACACACTATTTTTTTTAATATCAAAACAACGATTATCTGCTTGGTTAATATCTATTGTACTTTATTTTAGTACAATGATGATAAAGTAGTCAAGGCATTGCACATGCTGCCAATTTGTTCATTGCTTTTAATTGCTTCAGTCTCTCTTCATTCTGAATAGACTATAACTACCAATAATTTTATCCCTCAAGAAATCAGTTAATGAATTCTTTATAGTTCTCAGTTAACATTCACTCTGTTTTCATATATGGGTGCTGGCAATAGAGAGCAGGTTAGGGCAATTTTGAAATTTTAGCTAAATTTTCTTTAGTATTGATTTAATTATTTTGGATGATTTGAACAAAATAAATAAAAGTTTAATTATTTCAAGTCATCTGAAAAAAAAATAAAATAATAACACTTAGAAAAAAAATTATGATTGGGAGTAAAAGAGTTTTTATTTTTTTGTAATAAAACATTGGCTATTATCACAAAACTTCCCCTGAAAACTTACCTCTATGCAGATTTCATTCTGCCTGCACTGATTTTTTTTTCATATCATCATTGTGCAACAATCTCAATTTAAAAAAAAAAAAAAAAAAAAAAAAAAAAAAAAAAAAAGTATATATATATATATATATATATATACATGTATATATATATGGTGATTATCAATTTTGAAGGAAAATATTGAAACTGGATGTTAGTACAAATCATAATAGCAACATTAATAATAAATACTTGAGGAAAATTCTAAATGTTTAGTTATTGTGCAGCATTTACCAACGAATCTATAATGTATAGTGGCCTTTTCAAATATTAACCACAATTGATACAAATTTGTTTTTCATAACAAAAATGTTCCTCAATTTCATTGTACTAAAATAAAGTAATAAAGAAGGTAGTTTAAATTTAATGCTATTTTGTGTGAAAAAATTAATTTTTTTTACCAATTTGGAAAAAAAAAGTGTGATTATGTTGCTAGTGGTTGATATGTGAGCTGTCTCTAAGTACAAGTATTTAAATTTTATTTATTTAAATTTAATGTTTATTTTGCTCATTCTGTATTAAAATAATTTATCCTATTTCTAGTCATTGATTCTGCAATAAAAACTGTAAAATTGTATCATTTTCATTTTATAGTGTAATTCAATTTCAAACATTGTGGGAATAAATATGGAAAATCTAGTCATAAAACAAATTTTGGTGTTATTTGCAATATTGAATTTTGTTTCATTAAATATTTTTCTAATATAAGTTTTAATTTGTCCTGAAATGTAATTTTGTATAAATGATTTCATTAAAACTCTTTTGTATACCCAGACTGTATTTTTATGTTTTTCTTCATTATATTTTTATGCTTAGATTGAATGTAGCTTGGGAATTTTTTATTTATAAGAATAGAGATTTGTGAATCAAAATTTAAATTTGAATCGTTGTGGATATATAAATCTATCGGCAGATAAAAGTATATATTATTTCATTTTTAGGTTAGAATAACAAAAACATATGAAATCCACATGTAAAGTTGTTATAACTATACAAGTACACTTGTGACTACAAATCTTTTATAAATTTATGTTACTGTATTTGCTCATGTGTAATGCACACTCATGTGTAATCCACTGTTTTTGATTGAAAAAAAAAAAGTCTCGTATGTTATGTGAATTGTAGTATTTGAATGGTATAAAATATGGGAATTTAAAAAAAAAAGAAAATTGTAGAAATTTGGACTTAAGCCCTTTTCTCTGTAGAGGAAAAAAGTTACTGAACGTTTCAAAGTGATAGGAATATGAAATGTAATGCATGTAAGGGAAATGATATATATGAAGATACCAATTCCATCAACAGTAGCAATAGTGACAATGGGGAAGTTGCACTCACTTTAGATTATGCATTCTTTTATGTTTAATTGATGAAGACAACTTTACATACCTCAAAACTTAACTCAGAATCGCAAAAATAATTTAAACTATGTAGTTATTGGAGTTTTAAACTCCGCTAAAAGCAAAACAAAACCATGTGATCTGAAAACGCGACGGGATTGGTTTGACGTCACTACACATGAAACGGGGAATTCTGCTTAGAGCCGAGTGCTGGCAGGCTGTTTTATATTGCTTTCTATGTACTATAAACATCTTTTAAAGACTCGTTTACACAAAAACAAAAATTAAAGTAAAAAGATTATTTTATCATATCTAAATATAATGCACTATTAATTTATATATTTGCATTAATTTTCATTTAGAAAAGTGTTGAAGTTGGTCGGATTCGAAAAATACAAAATTATGTTTTTCGGAAATAGTTTTTTATTTTTTTAATTCAAATTTGCTTTTAGGACAGAAAAACTGCATTTCATGTGGGTAAAAATACAGGAAGCTAAAGCTAAAAGGCACATATATTGTTCACTTACTCTGATTTATTTAAACGAAATAAGAATGATATTTTTTTATTACAAAAGAAATGAAAAGTAAAATCGCATTTATATAGTTCTTGAAATGCATTATTTTCTTAATTCATTTTAATGCTTAATAATTCGTTTTAATATGAATATAATTTCGTGTTATGCAGGTTATATTACGGATAAAAAATGTACTCAAATTAATTATCAGAAAACGAAATTTTGAGCAACAATGCAGAAAAAAAATGCTTTATTTAATATTGTTTATTGAATAAAAATTTTAATTAAATACTGACAATAATAATTGTGTATTCACTCTTCAGAAAAAAAAAATTACTGCAACATACGTGAGTAAATTTATCACTATTGTCTTTTATTTTCTCTTTTTATGTACTTAAAAATAAGTATTAATTTAAATATATTTTTTAAATACACATCTTTTATAAGCATCCAAAGTTTATTTTGATAATCCCGCCTCCTTTTATGAATGGAATTCGTGATTTATCAAAAAATGTCCAATATAATACTATAAATTGGTGTGGCCACCGAAGCTTAATGCGAAAATTCAACGCTTTTTTTTTTACGCTTGGTAGAAAATGAAAGCTAATAAATTTATTAAAATAAATGTATAATCTTTGCTTTTTTTCTGTTTTAAGGTATGGAAAGAGGAAAGAAAAAAAAAGCATTATTTAAACTATCTTTTTAGGATTGCTAAATTGATTTCTCAATGCATAATCATAATTCAATTAATATAGAAAAGTGTAAAAATAATTTAATTATCGTTTTATTATTATTTGCTTACGTATAATTTTTGAATGGATGCAGTATTTTTTGTTTGTTTGAAATATATTTTCTCAGAATGTCCTATTTTTAGATTTATCAGGTTCTAAAAATTTTATATCTTTATTTTCCTCAATGTTCTAACTTTCGTAAAAAATAAAAATAATGAAAATTTTTGAAAATCTTGTTAAAGAAAGCAGTATCTTAATTTTGAAAATAAGCATTATACTGCACAAAGCTTTTTTAAAACAGAGCGAGATGTGCTGAGAATTTGAATATGTTGTTGAAGTAGAGCCCACTCTTTTCACTTTTGAAAACAGCCATCTCATTACACGTAAACTTTTTATAGCGACATATAAAGAAATCAAGATATATTATCATTCAAGGTTTATTCTTTGTTTGAACAATGCATTAGTATCATAAGGGCAGGGCATTATGTTGAGAGATATTATGCTATAATATCATAATGGTTTTTAAATTCAATTCACAGGTAAGGCATGAATTTGCCTGATCAATTTTTTAAATTATTTGGAAGGTATATATTATATATTAATTTAGCAACAAAAATTTAACATAAAACCAAAGAATAAAGAAAACATTTATAGATCATGAACGAAAATTCAAACATTTTACCATTCTTTTAATGTTTAAAATGTTAACAACAACAACAAAATTTAAATATACATAACATTGCTTCAAATACATTTAGAATTATTATATTTCTGCATAATATTTATCTTTTGGCCTTTTTAATTTCCGTAGAAATATTGTTAATTTATAACAAAAATAAAACAGGTAATTTTTAAACTAAACATCATCTCTAATCTGTAAAGTTCTATAAAGGATAAAACCTTCAATCCCACATTCTGAAAATTTCACAAAACTGACAGTATTTAAAATAATTACTTGATTGTTTTGCCTGTGTGTAGTGTAGTCCAGAGATCTGTTTAGGAAGAAATTGAGTCCTTTAAAGGACCCTTCACAAAATTTTTCATATTAAAACAAGACCCTTCACAAAATTTTTTGTCTTAAAAATAGGCTTTTTACATTTTTTTTCCATCTCCAAACTAAACCTTTTACAAATTTAATTATTTAAATCTGACCTGACACAAAACAACTGAAGCCGTCAAAGAATCTATTTATGTAGCTTTTACATATATAAAGAATCTTGTCAAAAATTCATAAACAAGAAACTGAATATAACAGTTATTTCAAATTTACAAAATTATAATTAGTTTTTTCACAAATATGAAATACTTTTCACAATTTCACAAAAAAAGGAATCCTGTGAGAAAAGTCTGGATAGCTCCCTGGAAACAGTTTTTGAAAAATTATTAAACTTTTCTCGTGTATATTTATATTAAAATTCTGTAAGCCTGTCTTAGAGCTATCTTAGCACATTTCGCTCTTTCTAATAACTTTAGCTGTTTTTTAAAGATTCAAAACAGTTTATTTAACAATTAAAGAGATAAAACATATAGTGGAACCAAGCAAAATTCATAAGTTAAGTATAAAATATAAATACAAAAACCCTTTTATAAGTTGACTCCACCCTCCCTAATGAAATAAATCCTATTTGTACCAGTTTATTTTATATTGTGCAATATATATATATATATATAAGTATAACTTATTCTATAAAATACAATATTATAGTACGAGTATTAACTTGTACCGATACTTTATTTCTACATCGAGATCTGGAAATGAAAATTCTTAGAAACGCGATGGAATAAAAATATCACCTGGAATTCACAGTATTATTTATTCATTACAGCAATTTACAATACTTTTAATTTGTTATACTAATCATTTTTAAGAAAAGAAAGAAATCGTCCAGCGTAAAGCAAGCCATCCCCATAGGAAATAGCAGGGAGAAATACAGCGAGGGTTTGTTTACATGTGTAGTGACGTCAGAACAGCTTTCGTCACGTGACGTGGCTTTTTCCCGCCATGGCAAAAACTGCGTTTTAAAAGTTAATTTAATGAATTATTCAAGTTTCAAATATATGTAAAAATGGTATCAAAATGTTCGTATTTTTACACTCTACCAGATGCAAGTTAAATTGAAAATCGTGCAATTTCCCCATTCCTGATGTGCATCTGATAGCTTTGGTTAATTGTGAATTGCATGTAGGGTGTTTTGAATGAGGTGTGACTTTTGTTTCCTGCTGTTTTAGTTTTGCCACGCTAATCTAATAATAATGTATGATATATTTCTATTTGGTAAGTTTTAATTTTAGTTAGTTTTCAGTCATATAAATTTAAGATAGGAGAAAATTGTTTTTTCCAGTCAATTGGACAGTAAACACAGAAGTGAGTAATTACTTTGTATTTGCTCACAGTAAACAAATTATAGCATTTTAAAATACAATTACTTCACTTATTTACTATTTTGTATTCATACAATTCTGTCGCAGTATCTCTACGTGTCATATTTATTGATTTAGTGAAAGCATGCTTGGTTTCATATAGTTACAAAAATTATTCAGTGTATAATGCACATTCCGCTTTTCAGCCATTAAATTTAGGGAAAAGGTGCGCCTTATACATGAGTAAATACAGTAAAAATGTGTAATTTGCATTCATTTAAAAGTTCAATAATCATTGATTGTGACAGAAAGGTTCTAAAGGGAAGATTCTGTACAGTTATTTTTTTCTTATTAAATGAAATCTACCATAAACAAAGTATTGAAAATATCACATGCACTGAAGAAAAGGATAGAAAAGAATGTTGCAATTTTTTTTTCCTGGCTCAACAACTTTGACACATTCACAGAGTTGTTTTTATACTTAAAAAAACGTGAAATTGGCAGGTATGATGAAGTGATTTGGAATAGAATAGTGTTTGATTCAATATAACATACTAAAGTTGTAACACATTTACAATTAAGGGGCCAGGTATCTCTAAATGATCAAAAAGTAGATTTAAAAAAAAATATTATTAATTTATATCACAATTTAGTCAATGAGGAATTTGCACACATGAAGTAATCAGCCAATTTTATATTTTTCTGATAATTCCAGGCTCATAAATTTAAAAAATGTTCTCAAAAATGTAAAAAAAATCGTTCAATAATTGTTAAATTAGGTTTAAAGTTACGAGAAAACCACGCGACTTGAAAACGCTGCGTGATTGGCTATGACGTCACTGTTCACGATGTGCCAATGTTTACATTTTGTTTGCAAGCGGCGTTTTAGTTCTCGGCTCGGGTTTTGCAAGCATTTTGAATTTTTTTATCTCGAAATTTATTTCTACTTTGGTCTTTACGATATTTTTATCAATCTCTCATTTTCGTTGTATCTCACTATTCTAAAAAAAAAAAGTACTTAACTAATGCTGATGTCGCTGACGTAATTGAATTTATTGTGACAGTTTGACTTTCTCGGCTTATAATACAGTAATTATTGCATATAACAACATGGAAACATGTAGTTTTGTAGGGAAATGTATAATAAATACGCTGAAGCAAGCAGTTTTTAAATCGAAGAATCATTTTATTAGCTATTCAATGTTAAAATTGGTCAAAATAGCTCATTTAAAAACTTTTATAGGATCAAAAACTATGCATAGCAATTTAATAATCTTTCGTAGGCATACTTGACTAAATTGTGGTGTGCAATATGCAAACATTTTTTTAATTTGTTAAATTTTTAAAGTATTTTTCAAAATTGTCATTCAAAATTTCATTATCAAAATAAAGTTTAATTCATAGTTTGAAATAACATTTTATTTCCCATTGTTACCCGTTTTAAAATAGCCTAAATATGTAATAACATTTACAAAACTTTTCAATTGAAACATTTATTTACACCCGATTGTAAAAAAATAAAGAAACTTTAAAATAATTAAATTATTACGTGCGAAAAGCAATGAATGTTAAAAGTCACTCCTAATTTAAACGATATATATTTAATTCGTCATATTTACATCATATAAACGGTTTTCTTATATCATGTAAAATAAAACTTTTTTCTAAGCATTATAAAACTTCGGGAAGCAGCGACAGTTTTAACTTAAGACTGTTAAATCCAAAAGAGATACTTTCTGACACATTTCTGAATTCATTTTTGTTAGGAAACGCATGAAATAGGCAGGTGTTCTTATTCAGAAACTATGTAATCAAAGACGTTTTCTCTTTTTTGGGAAAGGCAGAAGATCTTTCCGAAAACGCTGTCAAAGTCGGCGTTTTGAACTGAATTCTCGACACGGCAGCACGAGAAAAGGGAAAAACGTATGTCACGTGATACAAATTGGTTATAACTTGATAATTAATTAATTTATTAAAAAATGGAAAACTCATTTCGACTTCAAATAGCTTCAATAGTTATGTCTGCCAATTTCATGCTTTTGCGTTTAAAAATGAATCGCGTTGTTGAGAAGGCCATTTTAGAATCACCTTAACTATTTTATAACAGCTGATTTTCAAATCTTTAATTGATCTTTCTTAACTAATCACGAAAACAGACGTCAGCTTTTGCGATAACAGTGGATGCGGTCTGCGGCGCCGAAAATCCCCCACTCAAAGGGAAATAAACGGCAACCTGATTACAGGACATCGCCACTTCTTGTGATAATATCATTTAACCTTTCATAATCAGATAAAGTTTTTTTAACGAAGAAAATTAGCGTGTTTTTAAAGCCTGTGGGGGTCTGGATGGGAGTTGTCGAGCATAACTGTTAGGAGGGCATATATAGTATGTATATATATATATATAGAGAGAGAGATAGATAGATATGTGTGTGTGTGTTTATTTATATCTAGTTCAAATGCATAAATATCTTATTATTTTTCCTAATCAAAAGCTTATATTTTGATTTCTGCTAAAAAATACTGACGCGTCGCAGAAATACATTTTTTTTTTCAGGTTAATTATAAATTTCAGTCTTTCTTTTATGCAAAAAAATTAATTATATACTGGTATCTGACTGTTTGGACACATCATATCAAATTTGTATATATATTATATATATATAGGTTGTTGTATCAGTGCTTTATATATCTGTAAACGGATATTATAATTATGTTTGAAAGGTACTTTAACATTGAGGTTTGTAATGTTATATTTAAAAAAAAAAAAAACTAGAATCAATACATCTAAGTTATAAATTAAAAGAAACCATCATGTTTGGTGATAAAATTTATCAACAAATTATTGTTTTGAGTTAAATTCCAATTAATTTATATTTTCATTCAAAAGATATTAATTTTATGAATTAAATTAATCAAAACAATCATTTCCTTACTTTATATTTTAATAATGTATATAAATGAATCAAGGAGTTTTGTAAAATTATTGTAACGTTAGCAGATTACCCTCAAATTCTCCAATATCTGTCACACATTACCAGAAATGCGTGCCTCTGTAGTATATTGAATGATTTATAAAAATCATTTTTTTTCTTATAAAAAATAATTATTCTAACACACAATATCGTATAACTTATAACTAGTATAAATATTTTATACTGGAATCATTTTTTTTTCTTTCAAAATTTAAATGCCAATGGAGAAAATCAAACTTACTTTAACTGTTTTTGTATTATACTATTTTTTTAAAAGGTCTTAAAAAATTAAAGATAACTTTTTTGTAGTTTGCGAGTTGTTTAGGTCTTTAGTACATTTGTATTTTCTTAAAGATTCTATTACTTTTGATAATATAATACCCACGAATTTTATTACAAGAAGAAAAGAAAACTCTCAAACGCGCTATCCAAAGCGTAAACAAATGCTGCGTTTCTCTGCTTGTCATGAACTATGACGTCACAAGACTGGCGTAGTAAAAAGTGTCGTTTTCGGAACACGGTAAATAGTGCGCTATAAAAACTGTCAGAAGTCAACAATTACAGCTCAAAATTAAAAAAAAAAACATACTGTTCTTCTTATCTTTCTGTTTTCTATTATATAAAAATAAAATTAGAAAACGTGAAAATTCCTCATTGTACTATTTTAAACAAAATTTCATACAAAATTTTGTGCGAAAGCACAAGTTACAATAAAAATAACTACCATCCTGTATGTCATAAGAAAGGTTAATTTTTAAACTAATGTTAGTCAAAACAATTATTTTACTGTAAGTGAGTACGATTTCAGAAAAATAACTTGTCAGATTTTCATAAAAATTGGATATCTTGTATAGTAAATGTATGTGCATGAAATAAATGACCTAAAATTTCGATTCTTCAGTTTATATTCTTAAAAAATGTTTGCTTATGTTTAACAAAAAAAAAAAAAATTCCGAAACTTTTAATTTTTATAAAATACTAGGTTATTCAACCGAAGCCTCCGAGATGGCGCTGTGTGCCCTTTTTTACTTAGCGATCCTACATAAGAGAGAGATTGGACATTGACGAAATGTCCGCCCTCTTAGTTCCAAATTTGACAGATCGCCGTTGAACTCAATACAAATTCAATAGCGTTTGACACTTTTCAATCTATTTTAAAATTATGGGAAAATCCTTTTATACCACCTCAGAAAAGATGCAGAACATACATATGCATACACTTTCACTTTAGTGAATAAGAATTCCATGAAATGCATTATTTATTTTTATTTGGATGAACTAGAGGATTATTTCGAATCTGATTGGACGTAGATGAATGTTTTGAAAGATGTTAATAAATTTTGATACTCTTAAGCGATAAGAGAGAAATGCAAAAATGTACTTTGTAGAATTCACGGTTTTATTCATTGAGCTTTTGACTCTCTCTTGACAATAGATATTAAAATTATTAATCAAATAACTTTAATGGAATTGTCGATTCTTTATGTGTTCAATTTAATAAATTAAAAACTAGATTGCTTTATTTAGTAAATAAAATTAAAATAATGTTTTGACTAAATAAATAAATTACCGAATTGTTAATTTTCAAATATTCATTTATGTATAAAATTCACATTTTTCAGACATACATATCTTAACAACAGTGCCCTATTTGATTATCATACTTTAAAAAAAATTATTTCAGCATCAGTAGCACTACTAATTCCAGTACTATATTTATCAGATCTGTATATTTAGATTTTTTAAAGCGATAGCAGTAGCTAGAAATTAATTTAGAAAATAAAATAAGAATCTCTTCAGTGCAGTGCAGATTTTAAGCTAAATTTAAGTAATGCATATTTTTAAAGTAGTAGGCTGAATCTTAATTATTATTATTATTTTAAATCTTTAATGAAAACAAATAGCTAATGCATAATAATTACTGTTTTAAGTGTTTTTAGGATAGTGGGAGAAAATAATGTTGTTTATTTTCTGTCTGAAATTCATTTTACATGAAAAGTTAAGAAAAACTACATTATTTTTTTTCAAAATAGTGTGAAAGTAAAATGAAGTTCAAATATGCTGAATGTATGAATAATTCACTTCATTAAATCTTATCACTGCAATGTAATTAATTTTTTTTAATTATTATTATGCAGTTGTATGAGCAGTTGTTCAAAAATGCTTCATAGTGCAATGGTGAATGACGAATGCTGAAGTTGGAACTAAAATGGCGAATTTCCCAAATCTCCCGGCGCGTAAATGTGCAGTCTCTCTACACTATTTTTACTCTTATTCAATATGTTCAATCAGATCTATTACATTAATCTTAGCACTTTTTTTTATTTAAAACATTTAATTTCCTTTTATAAAATAAATTTATTAATTCCCTTTCATTTCACGATTATGAAATTTACTACTATTATTGATTTAATCGCAAATTATAAGAGCTGAAATTCAAAACATCTCTCTTTATTAAATCTTTCTGCTGGGGCAGGATTTCGTTTGTGACGTCACTAATACTAGCGTCCAGTAAAAATAGCACACAGCGCCATCTCGGAAGCCCCGATACAACGCGGTCTTCCTTTGTTACAGAAGATAGGTGAGAACCATTAAAAAAAAAAAAAAATAAACCTCTAATAGTTTTTTTTTTACATTTAATATATATTTTTGGACTACCCACTAACAAAACCAAAAAGGATTTTTATATTAAAAATATCAATAATTTTTCAAATAAAGTTTTGAAATTTATTGAAAGCAACACTTTTGTATTAGTCGCATGTAAAGAGTTATTAGCTAAAGAAATAGACAAAGATTTCGCTACTACAGCTGCCTTTTTGATTATGATAATTTCAGTGGTTTAAGCGCATAGTTCGATTCCATGTCTGTTAAATTTGTGTTTTATTTATATTATTTTATTTATTTATTGATAAAGTTTTAATTTCGTTATGGAATATTAGTACAAATGCTGAACTAGTTATATTGTTTTAAGTGCAAATAATGGGTTAATATTTCGTCTGCATGCGATAGAGATTTAAAAAAAAAAAAAAAAAAAACATGCTTGAAAATTATTTTTAAAGCCATAAAAATCAGTAAATTGTGATAGAATTTTCAAACAAATTGGCCTCCGGGTATATGAAAAAGAAATGGTAAGCCCATATTTGCTTTCCTCAGTCACATGATTTGCGTTTTTAACACTTTCCAACCTAATTGGAAAGTGTTTATGATTTCGGTTTGTTTGGCCGTCTGTTCGTGCCTAACTCGCGTAAAAAAACTCGTATCGCCCTGAAATTTTTGTATGTTATTGTCGTTTACTATAGCATGTTCCCTATTTCAACTGAAGTATGCAGCACTTATAGTTTTTTTACAAGGACAATCAAAAGTATTCCGTTACATTTCAGTCAATGGGAAATAATCGTTTTAAGTGCATTTTGATGATGCCACGTTATTTAAAACATGATGAAATTGATATATAATTATGAAGCGCATTAAAACATGCTTTTTGTAGAATATGGGGTGCAAAGCATTTATTATTCATTTACAGGGTCAAACAAAAGAATTCTATTACACATTGTTCTATGGAGAAAAATCGTTTGCAGTGTAATTTAGTGATATTTCACTATTTCAAACATAATGAAAATTATATGCATTACTGAGCTGCACAATAAATTGCTCTCTTCAGAGTGTGGTGTGCGTTGCGTTTATTTACAGGGATACACAAAATATATCGGTTACAGTACATGTGCGATATTTAGTCTATGTGTGATAAGTGCGTTTTCAACTTTAGTTTGCGTCTTTAAGTTTAACTAAATTTTTTCATAGTACGTGTATGTTTATAAACTCGGTTGTTCCTATACAGGGCTACACAAAGGAATCCGTAAGTATTACAGACTATGGGAGTGAATTGCCTAAGGATAGTTTTTAATTGTGTTGCACATTTTCTTGCTGAACTATCATATATTTTAGTACACTAATATGAGTTTGTGGAAAATAAATACATTCATATAAGGGGAACGCAAAGAAAAAATTACATTGTTGTTTACGATTGGTAATTGCTGTGAGTGAGTATTAAGTTACCTTTTAGCCTAATATGTGGTAGAGATCTGCACGGGCCGGGCCAAGGCCCGAAGTCCGCACTCGGGCCGGGATCGGGACTATTTTCTTCACGGCACTCGGGCCGGGCCGGGCCCGGGCCATGTTTTTTTCTGAAGGCTCGGGCCGGGCCGGGACGGGCCTTACTTTTTTCCTGAAGGATAAGACCGTGCTTTAAATTATTTTTCCGTACAGAGCCGGGACTGGTTTCATTCTTCCTAGTCTCCACGCCTCAAAATTTTTAGTCCTGGTTTTGACCCGCATGAAAATCATTGTCTCGGCGTGCCTGATCCATTAAAAGGTCAGTAAAATAAGATCTGGCATAAAAATCTTTGCAAAACATGCATACATTTTTAAATCGCCATTATTTTATAATGAAACATTAAAATTTATTCTTTTTAAAGAATAGTAGATTTATGCACTTATTAAAATATGGCTAAATTAAAATATAGTAAAACGTGTGAAAAAGAACCTGCTTATGACGGAATCCTGTCTTAAATTGAAAAATGTGTTGATCCATTAAAAATGAATATACTAATACGTAAGAAAAGAATATATAATACATTTACACCTGATAAGAAGGCAAATTGTCTATAACTCATTTTTTTTTCTTCCCTATGCAATTCCATCTTAGAAGATTTTACTGTATAGCATTTTTCTGATTTTTAACACTTCAATAAGTGGAATATGGATTAACAATATTGATGATAACTTAAACACATACATAAAACAAATAGAGATTTATTAAAAAAATAATTATTCCAGCTTGCGGCACCTCTATAAAAATGAAGATTATAAACATGAAAAAAAAGGCTGAGATAGGAATTTTGGTTAGATCTCCTCCTACGAGGCAAATTTTTAACCAAATCGACGTAAAAATTATGTTTTGTAGAAATTCATCCGGGCCGGGCCGGGCTCGGGCCGATTTTTTAACTTTTAAATCGGGCCGGGCCGGGCTCGGGCCGAACTTTTAATTTTTGTATCGGGCCGGGCCGGGCCAAATTTTTTTTGTATGAGTCGGGCCGGGCCGGGCCAAATTTTTTTTGTATGAGTCGGGCCGGGCCCGGGCCTGGAAATTTCGGCCCGTGCAGACCTCTAAATGTGGTGTGTACAAAAATATTCAGATAATATACAGGGCTGTACAAAGGATTTCGAATGCATTTCCATCGATCGGAGAAAATTGCTAAATGTGAATATTCTAACTGAACTAAATTTTATCATGCTATATATCCACATCTATTGATCGTATACAGGGCTGCACTTCGACTACTTTTTTGACACTGGAAGGCAATTTCGAAAACTGTATTTTTAAATGTGGTATATGTTTTCTAAACTGTTTACTTACTTATCTTCTTTCATCTTATTTAACGGTAAAGTTTCGTTACAGTTTTCTGCCTGTGTTGGAAAGTGTTTCATAATCTATGCTTGACGCATGATTTTTCGTTCTTGTTATTATATTGATTACGTTTGATAGGATTTAATAGAATGAAGAAAACTTTTATTAATATCTTTTTAAGCTTTGCTTCGATTTTCATAAAATTTGAAATGACTCGACAAAATTCTGCAACGATTATATATATTAAATTTCAGGCGTTTCGGTTGGGTAGATTTTGCGCTGTTATATGCGGACGAACGGACGGACCAAACGACGACTATAAGTGCTACGTATTTATATAATTACGAACGCACCTAAAAATTACGTTATTTTCTATGTAAATACTTTCGTTGATTTGCTTGCATTTAAACTGGAGATATAAGCATTGTATATTTCGAACAAATCATCGAATTTTGGCACCCCCTCTGAAGAGTAAAAATTAAATGACAAATTGTTCCCATGATGAGGATTCTAACGGCAAGAGTTCATTGAATTCTCTGCATTTAAACTGGTGATATATAAGCATCGCATATTTGGAACACATCATCAAATTTCGGCATCCCCTTTTAAATGACCCCAACCAAAATTTAATGTCAATCTATTCCTATCATAAGGATTCTAAATTCCATGTTTCGTTGAACTCTACGCACATAAAGTGAGATATAAGCATTACATAAATCTAACACATCATCGATTCGCGGCACCCACACTAAGGAGATTTTCCCATGAACTAATAATCAGCAGTAGTTCACATAAGCAGAGAACTTGATATGAAATTTCATCTTATGCTACTCAGTAGTTCGTCAGTTAGAGCACCCACAAAATTTGTGTCACATACACACAGACTCACGGACAGACATTTTCTAAAAACAGTCAAATCGTGTTCAGGACCTTCTAAAACGTATGAATCCGTCGAAAACCGGAGGTTGAAGTTTTTCACGACTCCAATACTTTTCTTCTACAGGTAGAATAAAATAATAATACTGGGTGTCCCAAAAGACTCGTACAACTTCAAAAATTTATTACAAAAAATATAATAGGCCTACAGCAAAAATAATCACAACAGTACATAAGAGTAACTTCAAAAGTTTTTTTCTACTACCATAGTATACTTGTACATGAGATCCTTTCGTTGCACGAAGAATATCAAGTCGATATTCCAATTCCATCCACGTGCGTTTCAGCATGCTAACATCAACAGTAGTTACAACTGTTTGATGAAATCTGTACAAAAGTTAATAGTCTCACAGGATTGAAACAAAAGATCCAAACAGCAGTAGCTACTGTTGATGTTAGCATGAAAAACGTTCGTGGATTAAATTGCAATATCGTCTTGATATTCTTCGTGCTACGAAAGGATCTCACGTTGAAGTTTACTAAGGCAGTAGAAAAAAACTTTCTAAGTTACTCTATGCACTGTTGTAATTATTTTTGCTGTAGGCGTATTATTTTTTTTTTTTGTAATAAATTTTTGAAGTTGTACGGAGACTTTTGGGACACCCTGTATATTTTGGAAGAACTGAACGATCATTTCGCGACCCATTAAAACGTCGTCCGACCCATAGTTTTGGAATCGCTGGGATAAAGGTATTTCTGAACTTAACAAGGACTCTTTTTATTAATGAGTTTTCTTTAAGAATATTATAAATGCATTTTGGAGTCCTGTTTTACAAATATAAGAAAGGAAAAAAACATGTGAAATGAGCTGAGATACTTGACACATTTGGGGTCTAAAATATTTATTTTGATTTTAATAGCATTACGAATGATTTTTATTTTTGTCAGGTAAAATTTTTTACCTTGATTTTACATCAATTATTATTTTATTCTTTTTCATGGACAGCTGGACAAATTTTATCTTCTCAGAAGCATGAAAGATTCAGCAGCTGTGAAAGGAACATAACATTTCATGGCTTTGATGTTGTTAATTGTTAATTGTTGATAAAATATAATAGTTATCAATTACTTTAACCAAACGAGTTACGCAGCAGCTATTTAGATGTTCTACGTGATTGAAAAGAAAGTTCGATGAGGGGTCCACTTGACCAGTATTCGATGTCTTTGGCAAAAATGGAAGCACAACTGCGCTTTGTCATTCTATTTTTCTCTCCGATTTCCGGCGTCAGTGGCCAGGAACTCATGGATAGTTGAAAAAAAAAGTTAACAGTAAATGAAAAAAAAAATGTGAGATCAATCACAATATAAAGTACATTTGTAAAAGCTGCCCGTTTTCACTTAGTACATACATACAGATTTTATTTTTCTGGAGGCATTTTCAAATTTCTGTCCTTGAGGCTAGCTGGATATTCTCATATTTACAGATTGAAAGAATATACATTACTCACCAGTTGAATTTTTTCAATCTTTTTGAATGGCCTTTTTTCAAATTTTTTTGTTTTTTGCGACTACGTGATTTTTATATCATATTACTTTTTTATAACGATTCGATTTTGCACTAGTTCTTAACATAAAGCCTGTTTTATTATAAATTTAATTTATTTACAAACGTTTTTGCAATTGTATGTTCGCTGAAGGAACTTTAATACATTTTTTTTTATATACACACATTCTGAAGATTTTCATTCTACTATCTTCATGGAAATAACACAAGGAAGTTTTTTTTTATTATTCATGCATTTTTCTTAACAAAGGAACTATACATAAAGTCTATTGCTATCTTGAGAAATTCGAAACTGAAATCTAGTAATAACTATTTTTTAAAAATACATCTTCAAATACTTTCTATCATACATTTAAATACTTTTGCCAGGTTAAGGTACTTTTACACATATTATGGCTTGGAAAAAAAAAATCAAGACTTTTTGAACCATTAATTCGTAATATTAACAACTTTTAAAACTTATTTTTCTGTATCACCATACATATTATTGATTAATTTAAATATTGAAATCTAATATTAATTATTGTGCTGCTAATTTACTATGCTGGACATTCATTAGTAGCGTAATATCGTCTTGCCTATTAACTATACATGTAATGTTTACATACATATATATGCATATACATGGATATACAAAGTATGCATGTACATGCATATATTCAAAATGTGCGTTCTCTTCGATTAGTTTATCTAGATCACAATTCGCTTTTCTTTCATAAATTAACTTTTTCCATAAATGTTTCCTCTAATCGATACTGCACATTACACATGTTCATAAATAAGAACACTACCGTAACACTACAAAGAAAAAAAAATGTCTTTTTTCAGACAGCAATATATAGTTTTTGCCACAAGTTTGACACATGAGATATCACTTTATAGCTTCCTTTGCGTCAGCCACTGATCAGTATATCAAAAAAATAGATATTATGAGGCAGGGCTCTGAAGTTTACGTGTTCTTTGTACTTATGCTGTTGTTCCAGAGCCACAAAACAACACGCATTCAGTACGTAAATCACGAGGGAAATTTTTTTCTTTTGTTTACAGGAATATCCAATATTTCAGCTCTGAGGGTGAGTTCCAGCCTTGCCCAAGAGACAGTTAGTTGGCGGGCAAGCGTAGAACTTGGATACTAATCCAGAATAATGGCTGAAGATTCAAGGTCTTCCTAAGGTGCAATTGTAGACTTGTGCTGAAACGTAATCGAAGTGCACAATACAAGTAGCAGCGTTGTTGTCGTAAGAAAGCTCAGATACCTTAAGTTCTGGGTTGACAGAAACCTAAAAATAAGAATAAAGGCTTTATTAATCGTACAGTTAAAAAATAAATAAAATGAAAGACAAAATGTTTTATCATTAACCATTTCTCAATATCATTCATTGAATACAGAAAAGTCATAGTTCAAAAATCACCAATTATGAGTTATTTACATAGCTGAAATGCACTTTTTCTGAACTTCAAATTGTATTGATTACATACGTATTTGTAAGTTAAAAACTAGTCAGCGGAGAGCACTTACATTAATATCTAAGTAAACGTTTATATGTTTGTAAATAAAACTTAAGAATTTTAAGCATTTCTATTTTTTACTACGTCACCAAGATTTGCCAACAAGGTTACTTTCAAATATTTGGTAACCGAGTGAAGATAAATTAAATATTTCAACTCCATATTTTAACAAAATGAATATTTTTGGGTTATGATGTGGTATTAAATAAACGATATATAGATTTAAAAATTGTTTATTATTATTATTATTATTATTTTAAAGTCTGATTGAACATTTTCAGATTTTAACTAATAAACATTGTTAACTAATCTGTTTTACGTAGATACAAAGAACTACAACACCTATTCATTTGGATATATTAACATAACTGTGCTTATGGGAATTTTACGCTTTGAAAAATTAGAAAAGTACTTAAAAGGGTATTTGATTATCACTGGGACAATTTTTGTTAAATTACTCTGAGTCTGAAAGAAGAACAATGATTTATGCGGCCACATATATCATTCTGTTCATGCATTTATAGCAAAATAACTTTGTAACATTTAACAAGATGATTTGTGAGAAAGATTTAAAAGTTTTTAATAAAAAAAGAGGCCTTATCGACTGAATGAAATAAAAATAAAAATGCAGAATTTTTTGATAAAAAAAACTACTAAGAAACGAAAAATATAAAAGTAAATAAATAAATAAATAAATAAATACTTATTTATAATAATAATGATGATGATAAAAGAAAACAAGAAAGAAAATTCATGTGACGAGCATAGATTATGAAACATTTTCCAACACAGTCAGAATACTGTAACAAAATTTCATTGTTTAATAAGGTGAAAGATGATGTTTAAGTAAACAATTTGGAAAACGCATAACACATTTGAAAATCCAATTACCATTTATAGTTGGAATAATATCCGAATTCTTTTGGGCTGCCCTGTATATAATCTATAGATTTGTTGAGTATCACTGCTGCTTGAGCGTCATGTGCTATAACTACTACAAGAGTTGAATACTACATAGTATGCAAAAATTTAGTTCAGTTAGGAAAGGCATATCACAGTTGAAAATTCCCCTTCAGCAATTTCCGCCAGTAAGCGGAAATGTACACGAATTCTTTTGTTCAGTCCTGTATATGGTCTATATCATTTATACACACCAATTAATAGGTTAAAAAATCAGTTAAATTTAAAAACGTATACCACAATCGAAAACGCACTTCCAGCAATTATCGCTCATAGACAGTGCCGTAACCGAATTCTGTTGCGTGGCCCTGTAAATGAATGATCAATACTATGCACACCACATTCTACAGTAAGCATATTGTAGTGCACCTCAGTGGTGTATATCAATTTCAATATGTTTCAAATAGTCTAACATCATTAAAATACATCGCAAACGATTTTTTTCCTTATGCCTTAATGTAATCATGTCTTTTGAGTCTCCCTGTAAATGAACTATAAGTGCGACACACTTTATTTTCAATACCTCACATGCATGGTAAACTAAACCTTAATAACATATATCAATTACATGGCAATCCGAGAACATTTATGTGAATTAGAGCATGGACAAACAGACGGACAGACAAACCGAATTCATAAATATTTTCACCTATGTTGGAAAGTGTTAAAAAAGAAAGAAAGAAGAACCAGTAGTTTCGATAGCCTATGTGGAACTCAAGTACAATTTTTCACCCTTTTGAGATTGCGATAGAGCTACAATAATGCTACGAAATATTACGATGCTTTTCAATGACACTCCATTAATGATGCTGAAGTATTTTAGTACACATAGTCATTCACAAACTAAATGACTGTCTTAGTAGCATATTAATTTTTCATCTGCTGAACATGCTATATCTCGTTTATTTATGAAAATATAATGATGAATGCATATAATTTTAAATGTATAATATATTTTATCTTGCATATTATATAATAGTTTTAACATCATATGGATTTCGCAGCCTTTTCAACCCATCTATACCGGGAATGTCTATCCTGTTAATTAAAAGAAAAATTAAAACAACAATTTCTCTTTTCATTACAAAGTAAATAAAAACAAGAACGAAAAATCATGCATCAAGCATAGATTATGTAACACTTTCCAACGCTTCCAAAATAATTTTACAAATCATACCGTTTAATAAGCTAAAAGATAACATCTAAGTAAACAATTTGGAAAACGCATAACATATTTAAAAACATAATTTCAGGAATTTCCAACATATACAATATTCAGAAAAATATCCGAATACTTTTATTCAGCCCTGTATAGGATCTATAGATTTGTATATATACTACATAGGATGCTAAATTTTAGTTCAGTTAGGAAACGCGTAGCACAGTTTAAAATTCTCCGTCTGGAGTTTCTGTCCATAAACGGAAATGTGTCCGCGAACTTTTGTGCTTCCCTGTATAGGATCTACAGAATTTATTCACACCACGTAATAGACAAAAAGCGAGTTAAAATTAAAATCGCGTTCAGTAACTTAAAACGCACTTCCAGGAATTATTGTTAACAGACAGTAGAGAATTCTTTTGTGTGTCCCTGTAAATGAACGATGACTGCTATACACACAATATTCTGTTGTAAGCCTCTTGTAATGCACCTTAGTGATATATATCAATTCCAATGCGTTTAAAATAGTGAAACATTATTTAAATAAACCGCAGACGATTTTTCTCCATAGACGTAATGTTACGGAATTCTTTTGACTGTCCCTGTAAAGTAACTATAAGTGCTATGCACACCCTATTCCATATTAATCTTCTTCTAATGCACCTTAATGATATATATAAATTTCAATGCGTTTAAAATAGTGAAACATTATTTAAATAAACCGCAAATGATTTTTCCCCATAGACCGCAATGTAACATAATTCTTTTGAGTGTCCCTGTAAAAAACTATAAGTGCTACACAGTTCCGTTGAAATAGGGAACATGCTATAGATAACGACAATAACATATAAAAATTGCAGAGCAATCCGAGCATATTTACGGTAGTTAGAGCACGGCCAGACGGCAGACGGCCATACGGCCAGACAAACCGAAGTCATAAACACTTTTCAACTAGGTTGGAAAGTGTTAAAAAGCACTATGTTTTAAGGAATACGTTTCAGTTTATAATTATTTGAATGAAAATTAAAATATACTCACTGATCCTAATAAAACCATACATTTGTTAATTAGATTCAAAATCCTAAAGATTCATGATCATAATTAACGTTGTCAATTATATTTAATTGTTATTATATTTAATTTATATAGTCAATCTATTTATCAGTTTGCAGTTATTTAAAATATGTTCACGTGCTGAAATGTTTTTAACTTTAGACATATTTGTTATGCATGTGCAAAATCCTAAAGATTTTAATATCCATATTCAAATAAAAATGTAAAAAAGTCGAGGATAAATTTACCCGTAAACATAGAACAAGAACGAAAATTCATGCGTCAAGCATATCTCATGAAACACTTTCCAACACTTCCAGAATACTTGAACAAAACTCCACCGTTTAATAAGATGAACGATGATGTCTAAGTAAACAAGTTCATCTAGGTGGGGAGGACTACCCAAAGGCTGAAGATCTACTAGCCCCACCCATGTCTATGTCAATAATTTGGAAAAAGCATAGCACATTTGATAACACAATTTCAGGAATTACCATCAACAGTCGGATAAATATCCGAAATCTTTTGTGAAGCCCTGTATATGATCTATAGATTTGTACATATACTACATAGTATGCTAAAATTTAGTTCAGTTAGGTAACGCATAGCACAGTTGTAAATTCCCTTTCAGCGATTTCTGTTAATAAACGGAAATGTACTCGAGATTTTTTGTGCTGCCCTGTATATCATCTATAAAATTTATCCTCACCAAGTAATAGGCAAACAATTAGTTTAATTTTAAAAAAGCGTACCACAACTTAAAATGCACTTTCAACAATTACTGATCTTAGATAGTACTGTAACCGAATTCTTTTGTGTGTGTAAATGAATGATGAATGCTATACAAAACATGTTCTATAGTACGCCTCTTCTTGTGCACCTCAGTTATATATATCAATTTAAATAAGCTTGAAATAGTCTAACATCATCATATAACGACAACATTAATAAAATTGATTTTTTATATTTTACTGTATGACAGCTGTACTGAAGTTAAAAATTGGTAGAACAGATTTCAACATCATTAAGCTACACCGCAAACGACCCCCCCCCCTCCCCCTAGACCGTAATGTAAACAAATTCTTTTGAGTGTCCCTGTAAATGAAGTTTAAACTCTACATACCTCATTTTCAATACCGAACATGCCAGAGTAAACCTCATTAACATATATCAATTGCGTGGCAATCCGACTTTATTTACGTGATTTAGAGCACGAACAGACAGACAGACGAAATAGCTGAATTCATAAACCCTTTTCAACTATGTTGGAATATGTTAACAAAAATACACTAAAGGCTTTTATTATCCAGTATTTTGACAGTATTCCTTTTACTCTTAAGGTTTGGTGAAGTATAACATAACTTCAAAGCTATACATCTTTTCTTTACTACATAGTTATTGTTGAAGAGGAAGAAGATAACCGCAAAACAAAAGAATCTGTGATTACAGTTGTCAAACATGTAAAATAAAACAATGGGGAAGCATGCTGCGAATAAATCCTCAACTCAACAACTGACTTTGACAATGAAAGCGATACTGATTAATCATTGTAATATCGGCTTTCCCTTTTCAGTCGGAAAACTCAGAAAGGGGAATAATAATAATAAAAAAATACTTATTGTTTGTATTTTGTGAAATGACCTCGTCGGGGACCTTGACATACTGCATAGCATACTAGCCATAGCTCGGCTACAATACCTCCATCAATATATGTAGTTCAGATGCGAACACCAGCATTGTATTCATGTTTGTAGAGGAATTCTTATGCATTTGTTAAACAGTTGCATTGAGATATTTTTTCTTTTTACACACGATGAACATAACAAATTTTGCTACTTGACAGTCAGGGTGAAAGAGTTAACAAATATTTCTGAAATGTCAAAAGTGTTTTAAGATTATTTGTTTCGGTTTCGTGCAGTTCCGGACATCCTCATTTCGGAAACGGCATGTAGGTCAAGCGTAGAAATGAATGTTGTCATAGTGGACAATTATTAGACTGTCCAATTGGAATTTCTTTTCCTGATATCGTGTTAAAATTGCAATTACAGTTTAAAAAGAAATAACTAGAAATAAAGACAAACTCACTTTAAAAAAATTCTTTTTGAAGATTTAAGTTTAATTATGTTTCTTCTTAAAAATATTTCAAAATTAGAAAAATTACATGAAAAAGAAATAGAATGAAATATTCCTTTTCAGTTTACAATTACTTAATTTAATTTTTAAAGGTGGATAAAGTAAACTTTGTGAAAAATATATACCTCTATATATACATATCTACCCTATATATACATATCTACCTTATATATACATTGCTGTACAAAAATTAAGGAGCAGTGACGGTACGCTTTCGTTTTTACACGGTTTGTCGAATATCTACTGAAATTCTTGACGAATTGTCTTTGCATTTCGAGGATGTAAAGCACATGTTTGACTTCAAAAATAGTAGACACAGTATAATGCAATTAAAAAATTAATGTATTTAATATTTGGTGAGATATGGGCATTTGTATGAAATAATTTTTAACTGCGCATGCCCGAACAGTACGAAACATTTTTTTCATGATTTGGTAATCAATTCTATAAAGCAACTCATATAATCACCAGTCAAATATCGTGAAAACTCAGAAAAATATCAGCAACACAGTGAGCTAATTGACAAATTGGTGACTTAAAAGAACGAATTTATGAAACGCTTAAAGGCTGGGTTGATGGTAAGACGCTGGATGAGCGCTGACGTTAATGTAATTTTAGTATGTTGTTACAGTCAACTTAAGCATTTTTTTCACTTGAAGAGTTTGTATATAGCATTTAAAGTAATTTTACAGGGTTGCACAAAAGAATTTAATTACACTACCATCTATAGGCGGTCATTACGTAAAATGCATTTTAGTGCCATTATGTTAGCTTGAAACTCTACAAAATGTGTATATATTAATGAGACCTATTTCCTCACGCTCCTCATTGAAAATATGGGGCTTGACATTTATAGTTCTTTTACAGGAGACCACAAAAGAATTCAGATGCATTACATTTCATCGTCAATTACTGTTGGAAGATTTTCAGTGACCTCTATTTAACGTATGCTGCTTCACGTGTATAACCATGTCTTCAACTAAATTTTCTAATGCATTTTAAACTCACTTCCCACTAACCAATTTTGATCCAATATTCGGAATAAGCTTCGGTTATTGTCAAATTTGCGTATTGATAAAAATTTTCATATTACAGTTTTTACGCTGGCAGCGCCCCTGGTGAGAAATTGCACAACTAAAATATTAAAAGTGATTTCTTTTTAATGCTTTCTCACATATGGCAACCATATTCCAAGTTAAAATTAGATAATACAGATTCAATTCAATGTTCTTTTACGCCAATAATGCCCCCTAGCGAGGCACACAGTAACCAAATCTAAATAAAATTGATTTTTTATGTTTACTGTATAACAGTTGTACTGAAGTTAAAAATTGGTAGGACAGATTCAACAAAATTTTCTTTTGCGTTTACAGTGACCATCTGGCGAGAAATATAAACTAAACTAACTAACTAAACTAAAGGGTAACTAAATTTAAATAAAATTATTTAAAGCTATAAAGCTATATATATTTATATATATATAGAATTCGTACACCATAGCTGCCAACTTTTATGCATTTTTCTTACCACTATTTTTTAATTGTAAAATGTGTCTTATTAAATCGAAAAAGTATACGATTAAATAAGCCAAATGTTTCTTTTAAAAAATGATGGTAAGAAAAAAGCGTAAAAGTTGGCAGCTATGCTACACATTAGCATCGATAAATGGTAATTAATTGAAAAGCATTCTATTGACGTTATATTATTTCAAAATGAACTAAGTTCATATATCGTATTAATCTGTACCACGGTATGTTCCCTACTGAAAATGTTGTAAGTGGCATTTGCAGTTCTTTTACAAAACCATGACGTTACCAGACTAGGTATCGTCCTCGTAGCTCAACGGTAGAGCATTGGAGTGCTATTCCAAGGGTCCGGGTTCAATCCTCGGATTGGACATTTTTCACTCTGTCGGTTTGCGCTAAAAAAAACAGGATAAAAATTCACTGGCTATTATTCAATGATTACAGGCGTAATTCACTGCTGAAAAATGAATTAAAATTATCTATATTATCGTTTAGGGACAGCAAGGTTGTAGTGGAGGAATTTTCTTCTGGATTTTTTTAAGAACCTCGGTATACCCCCTGCTTCTGAAGTAAAGCTATAGCATATACTCTGTAGCGTATATCCTTTGCCAATAACGTAAACGCCCTCTGTTATTATTGTTATTATTATTTTTTTTTACCATTACAGCACTCATGGATTTTCAAACGCATTGAAATTTTAGCTCATTTCTTGGAAAATACAGAGGACTTCAATTTGACTGAATGCACGTCTGCCTATCATGATTGTGTTCGAGAAAAATCTGGAGTAACGACAAAAGTCACCCAATGATTGCCTATCTCGGTAACATTTGGTAAAACATTACCAAATTTGCCACTGAAAGTACATGATAAATATAATGCCAACTTAGCGGTAACACTTTCATTGGCGAAATTCCTATTCAAACATTAACAACACATTAACACTTACCTCTTTTGTCCACCTTCTAAAATATTCTCTAATTGAGACATTTTTATAAGAAAAAATTTAACTTTGGATTAGTAAACATGCAGAACAATATCTCAAACATAATAATAATAATAATAATAATAATAATAATAATAAAAGATTATTTTTTCCAAATTCGAAGCATTTCCCCACTTTCAAAGACTCTATGTCCAAGCACTACTTTTTCTTAGACAAGAGGCGATGATAACTTTGAATTTAAATTCATTTCTAACGCAATCAAAAATTTCAATTATAAATATGGAAATAACTACAAATTATCAAATCATTACTTATACTAAAAAAAAAAAAAAAAAAAAAAAAAAAAAAATCAACTAAGCTGTTACATCAAATACCCAAACGCAAGATGTATGCAATTAATGTGTCTGCTGGCCTGTCCGGCCATACACAATTTAAATATTTAAAAATGCTCGAAGAATTTCAAATTTGTTATTGGGGTACATTACAGTACGTTTCCACTAATGGATGAATGAGAAACAAGTACAGTGGGTGATCGGTTAACCGATCATAGATTTAGTATAGATTTGTATGGGAATTCAATTAATTCGTTCTTAAAAACTAAATAATATATAAAAAATTATATAAATTTTCCCTAAATTTATTTAAATGTAATAATAATAAAACATACATTACATACATACAGTCTTGTCCTTCCTTCAGTCATACTATTTTGAGTTTGGGGCATTAAATATTTGACAAAAGTTTATTTTTTCTTTCTGGAATTTTCAATTTTCCCATTTTAATAGGTTTAATATACGTCAGTATTTATATGATATATTGCAGTTTTATGGCTTTGTCCGTGTCGTGCCGTACTTAAAAAAAATAAATGACATACCCTTTGTAAAAACTTTTAGGATCACATTAATTGACTACAGTATTAAATCATATAAGTTTATAACTTTGACCTATCAAAAACTCCATTAGTTCTCTAAAAGATTGCGCTTACTGCAGAGCCCTATAAAGCTCAAGTGATGGACCCTAGAGCCTGTTAATAATTTAGTAACTAAATTTCAGTTAAAAAAATTAACTTGCAATTAAAAATATTTCTTTAAAAAGGGACACAAAGTATAAAAATTAATGTTTTTGTATTCTTCATTCTAATCTGAGGGCCCTAAAACGTAGGGACCGAGCGCCCGGTAGCCCTTGAATTAATTAGGCCATAAGTATACAACTGTTAAAATGTTCTCTAAGTCGATAATAGTAGATGAGTAGATCCAATTAAATACAGCTCTGCAAATCTGAAACACAGCATTGCTTCTTCTTGGCTTTGTTTTGTGAGGTGTTCGTTAACCGAACATAAAATCTCAATTCGAAAGTGTTCGTTAACCGATCTGTTCGTAAACCAAATATTTCGTTAACCGATCTGTTCGCAAACCAAACAGTTCGTTAACCGATCACCCACTGTATACAACACCAGGACCGAAACTAAAGGGGGGCAGAGGGGGCATGTGCTCCGGGCGCCACCCGAAGGGGGCGCCAAAATGAAGATTTCGTTTGTCGTTTAATACAAAAATGTATATATATATATGTGAAATTTGGATACAAATGTTTCGTAGCCGGAAAAAAAAAGAAAAAAAAACTGAATGAAATGCATTAAATTTAACAAATAGATAAAAAGATTTGTCTAAAGTACTAGATAGCAAATGAATAAGAAGAAAGAACTGTTCTCTTAGTTTATTTTTATCCCATTCCAAATACACCATGTCCTATGTCTTCTATCTATCGGGGAAATCACTTTCCGTGTAGTAAGAATCCCTAACATTTTTTCAAGGTCAGTCTCATGTCTCTGTGTCACTGTCCAGTGTCCAACAAAGATAATTGCCCAGCGATTCCCTGTGAAAAAATTCTAAGAAGGGTGTTCGGGCCTATATCCCTAGTGCAGATAATTGGCCGTCAATAATCAACCCAACCCAACCTAAGAAGGGTGTTCTATTTTTTCTTTCTTTCTCGTTGAGCAGCGTGGAGCTTTCTTTTTCCCCGTTTTAATATGGGTGAGGTCGAGCGACTGCCCATGACAATAAAAATAAAAGGGAACGCATAAAGTAAAATACTTAGTAAAATCATTATCTAAAAAGAGTATAGCATTTGTTAGAGGTACAGTAAACAATCTCATACAGGGCGCCATGGCTTAAAGCCTTTATCCTCCAAAAAAAAAATTCTCCTTTTTTTACCATTTCTATGTGTTTTGCCGCCCTAGGCGACAAACGGAAAATTCCGCCCCCATTATTTTTGCTGGAAATATTTTTTTTTGCATCCAGATCCAGCCTTGGAGCTTAGAAGGGGTGAGATCAGGCGACTTCTCGGGATACTAAAAACAAAGTTGTGGAAAATATACACAAAATAAAATACTTAGTAAATCCTTTTATTTATTTTATTTTTTTCGGTTACATCATTTGTAGGGGTGCAGAAAAAAAAAAATCTCACCCAGGGTGCTATGGCTAGTAAAGACGCCCCTACCTTTAATCTGTCAAATTATTTTTTCTTTCTTTTGCCATTTCTAGGTAGGCGACAACTGAAAAATCCACCCATGCTTTTTACTACAATTATATTTTTAGAGACAGATCTGGCCTTAATGGGAGCCAATGATACTAAAAACTAAGGGCCAAGGGGTAACTATTATATGCAAGATAAAATAGTAAAAGCCTTTTTTTTTTTCTTTTTTTAAGAATTATTTCTAGGAGTTCAGAATAAAAATCTCTTTCGGGACGCTATGGCTAGTAAAGAAGCCTATCTGCCTCTAAAATATGTCATTTTCAGCCCTAGATGTCTGCGTAGTTTTGCCTAATGGTAGAAACGGCCATCTATTTTGAATTGTAATAGATTGTTGATTCACGATTTGTCGCGTTCTGAGTCTTTATTATTGTCTTATAACAACATTTTCTAAAGTGAAAAACACTATTAAATTTTTTGGTATTTAAAATAGAATGTTACATTTTTGAATGAAAATTACATCTTCGATGTGTCAGAAAGTAATCATTTATGATTTCGAGAATAGTTTTAAGTTAAAGGGTGTCGGAACTTAAAATATAAAAAATGTCATAATTTTAATTTATTGAATTTTTAAACTTATTAACTTTGGTTAATTGTCTTTCTAAAAATAGGCTATTTTCATCTCTACCATAATTTAGAAGCATCCAAATTTCATTTTAACACCATAACAAATCCTAATCCTGACAATTCAATCTTTCATGCTCGAGAGACACATTTATAAATTCTTAAACTTCCCCGAGTCATTATTCAATTAAATAGCTTAGGTAGGAAATGTATACACGCCTAGATTTCAAAACCAGGGCCAGGTTGTATTATAGGCACTGCGGAACTACAGAATTCTTACTTTCTTCTCGATTCACAAAAAAAAAACTTTATTTATTTATATTTGCACGCAATACTTAATTTTAACACGAGAAATTGTATACATAATTTCCAATTAAGTAACAATAGTAGTAAATAATCTATTGGTTAGCACTTAAGAAAGTAATTGATCAATATTTGACAAAGCTGATTACGTAGTTCAGTATTACGTATTTTGTGATTACATATTTTAAATTTAGAATAAGTCGGCTATTAGAAACTTGGTAAAATTCTTTTTGTAAATTTACTTCAGGGGGAGGGGGGCGCCAAAATCCATGTTTGCCCCGGGCGCAAAAAAGGCTAGTTTCGGCACTGTACAACACGCGAGTCTATTGAAACTCCGCGGGTTGGCACACGAACGACACAAGGAGCACTGCACCCTAATTATAAACTAAATTGTTTATCTTTAACTAAAAATGAAAGATAATAGAATAAAATTATAGTTCTAAATTAATAATATAGATACATTTTTAAAAATGTAAATTTTTGGCAGTATAGGCTATTCATATTATTTTGAAAAGATTTTAGAAATAATGTAATTTAGTTATCGTATTACAAAATTTTATCCATTATTGAAATTATGTTTTGAAGAATTTTCTGAATTCAGAAATGTTTAATAAAAAAAGTTCTTTCTTGGTTAATTTATTATTATACGTGTATTTATTAATATAGCTATGCATGAATCTTATATGGAATATACCTTTTTCATACATACTGTTTTCAAAAACAGTATCCTTTATCAAGAATAACAGCCTTAAGAATAAAACATAAATAGAATGACTACAGTTTCTGAAACAATCAGATAACGACTGTTTCCTCAGAGGAGCAGAACGTGCATGTATCTAAAAGGATAATTCAATTAATTGTTCTCAAAACTCTAGTCGTATTAATCATAATTTACAGAATTGAATAATTTTATGAAATATTTCAGATATAGTTTTTCTGTCCAGTTGTTTCTAATATCTAAATTATTTCAAGTTCTTGAGGTAGACGTGTATTTTGGTCTCTCTAAACAAGTGGTTCCCAACCGGTTTTGGTCACGCCCCATATAAAAATTTCTAAAATCATATTACATCACCCCCATGACATATAGCATCGTATACGTTTTTAAACAAAGGTTATCTAAATTTCTAAATTCTGGACACCATTCTTGTCTATTAATGAACTTTCCAGTTTCCATTGTCATCACTAGAGTCCTATGTACTGTACACTATGATTTTAATTTAAACTATAGTATGTTCTGGCTATCCCAAAACTTTCTTTTATATAAATCAAATCATCTGCAAACAAAATTAAATGGCAATCTATCCATTCGTGAAATATGGCTATCGCAGAAATCGTGAAAAACAGAACATAGCAGTTAAGGTAAAGCCAGGAGAGATGGCGCGGTCGGAGAGATTCCGCACATAGAGGTTCTTGGAGAAGCAGTAGACTGAGCGCGCAGAGACTCCAGGTAGTTGTACAACAGCAGTAGTTGAGTGTCTACTTGAAAGTGCCCGTTGATTGTTTTGAGCGTCTAAGATAAAACATTGCTATTTTGTTTTGTTTTCCCAAAGTAAGTGCTTGAATTTTCATAGCTATTCTTCACAATTTCTATACAATGGCAGTAGTACAAAATATTTTTAATTTTAACGATTTCTCATAATCTACTAATCTAGACTAACAATGTGAACATCAACGGTTCGTTTTAGTAGCAGCCATGTTTAAATAAAAGGCTGCGCAATTTCTCCTACCGAAATTGAAGAGTTTGCGCATCTGCTACTTAGGAGGGATGGCGCATTGTTCCCATTAGTTTCCATGAAAGGAGAGATTACGCAACTTACTGGTTAATTTGCATAAAAAAGTGAAAAATGAAAATGGACTAATTTTAAGTTAAACGTGTTATCAAATAACTTAATGTTATTTTGTAATCTTATCTGAACTTGCTTTTTCTGATTCTTAATTTTTTTTCCTTTAATTAAATTTTTTTAATCGTTTTTAAATTATTTATTTTTTCTTATTCTTTAATCATTAAGTTGAAATATTCACTCCTAATACAACAATATTTGTTCACAAAAACCGTACAACAGTGTCATTTAAGTGTAATTATTATTGTTAACAATATAATTGTAGTTATTATTAGTAGCAATCTCTCCTACCCATGTGCGCCATTACACCAACCCTGTAAGGACAGATTGTGCAAAATACCTTTCTTGGTTTTATTACAACTGTTCTATTAAATTGCAACATAACAACAAAATAGCAATAGAAATGCATAAAAAATAAATGATGTCAAAATTATTCACAGATAGTTTAGCAAAAAATTAATATTTAGATTTTTTTTGTTATTCTTTTGAATTGTGCGCAGACTGTCCTAGCTTTACCTTACACCTGTTGGATGGTATGCACACAGATCTAATAAGGATCTATTTACGTCAAGGTGTAATAGAATATGAAGTTTGGTGAAAATTCATGCATCAGATCTTAAGGTATAGCTATCGCGGAGATAAACACAGCATAGAAACAGCACTTGTTGGGCGATTTATACACGAACTTAATCTACATCTATTTACGTCTAGGTCTAACAGAATATGAAATTTCGGGAAATTCCGTACATTAGTTTTTGAGATATAGCTATTGTGGAAATCGCGAAAAGTGCAGCATAGAAGCGCCATCTGTTGGGCGATTTACACCAAAACCAAATCCGCCCAAATTTATGTCAATGTCTAACAGAGGATGAAGTTTGATTAAATTCCGTGCGTTAGTTCTTGAGATAGAGCGTTCACAAAATTTGTGTTACACACAAACAGACGTTTTCTAAAAACAGTGAAATCTTGTTCAGGATCTTCTACAACGTATAAATCCGTTGAAAAACAGAAGTCGAAAATTTTTACGAATCCAATACTTTCTTCTTGTAAAGATAGCAGAAAGTAAAAATGTGTATGTTATAATGTATATATACTATGTACGAAGCTTTCCACCAGAATTAAATGAAATTCACCCTTAATCACTCTCTCGATCTGCCCTTAAAAGTCAAACAGTCCCACTGTGGGGGCGCATGCAGCACAGTGGAAACTACGGAGCTAAATCTCAGTCTCAAATTTCTGATGATCGTACTATTTTATAATGAAAACTATTATGAAAACCGGTAAAGAAATGAAAATAAGTAACAGACCTTGAAGTAATACGTTCCTGGTCGGATGTCTGTAATGTCGACCCACTGGCAGTCAATATTGTGATGGTAGGTGTCGACGCATCCCACGGATATTCCCTGGTCCCCGTAGTTGGCACATGCGTATTTTTTAGGAATGTTGGTGTGGCACTCGTTGTCCTCTAGGCAAAAACTGGCTTTGTGGCCCTCGGCTACCTTGTTGCCTCGGGAATCGATCAGATCGAAGTGGGCGAACACCTCCATACTGTGATAATGTCTGAAAAGAAGCAAAAAAAATTCACTTATTTTTAAGTTCAGTGATTTAATATCTAAATCTACCATATTAAGTAAAAGTAAAAGCATCAGTACGGCCAAAGTATTAAAAAGTAATAATTAAATTTCATTTATTCTCTCTGAATCTACCCTATTAAGTAAAAGTAAAAGCATCAGTACATCCAAAATATTAAAAAAATAATAATTAAACTGCATTAATTCTAAATCTACCCTATTAAGTAAAATTAAAAGCGTCAGTACAGCATAAGTATTTAAAACAAAGTAATAATTAAGGTACATTATAAGGATATTAACATCTTTGCGATGGTAACATATTAGATGTTAAATCTTTGCGATGACGGCACGTATACATGCCGCTTAGAATGAACACAAAATCCTTGAATTCGAACAGAAATTTTTGCCGTATCTAATCGCAGATTTTCAGAAATTCAGTAACGAGAAAAAAATTATTGTACTAATTCCATCATCCATTCTAACAACATTTTTTTTTCGTATCCTAAGATCATACTTTCATGTCAAGAAATTATTTATTTTGGAACATTAATTTAAAAATACTTTTGTCACCGATATCAGTGCCTTTTATGATATCGATATGCCATACCGATAATGTCTAGAATCCGAGCCTTTATTTATAAAGATATATAATATGTCCTCCTCAAAATTCATAAAAAATACTCCTGCAATAATCTACCTCTGAGATAAAAAGTTGCATGTTAAATTATTTTTGCCCTTAGCAAAAGAAATGCTGAATGTAGAAAATCATAAAATATTTTTATTTAGAATTAAATAATATTTTATTCCTTATCTTTAAAGCAGGGTCGGCCTTAGGAGGTGCGGGGCCCCATTGGAAATCATTTTAGTCGGCCCAGGTCTAGGTTGGGTAGAGTATTTTCGAGTACAGTTGTTTTTTAATAGTAATTTTCGCCTTATTTAATTGGGGATTTTTGCGAAGATTATAAACAAAAAAAAATTATATCATCTCCGTAAAGTTGCATAGATTCATTACTTCTTGTTCTAGTGAATGTGAAAGGATTAAAAAAAAAAGTGCTCTGTTGGAAATAAATTATGTTTTTTAAACTTCTAAAAATCCTTTAATATTTAAAACTGTAAACGGAAAATGAGTCATTGTTATTGATTTTTATTATGCGAAAGTTATTTTTTTTTTAAATTCTTTTAGAATTTTGTCAAAGTTCAAACTTCTGTCGATTTGAGATTCAACGGACGTAACTTGCTAAGCTCTTCAAATGTTCTTGCTGAATTGATGATGTTTTGAACATTTTCAGCTTATAAAAATTCCTTTCTCCAGATGCCACAATCACTAAAACTGTCCAGAAGATCTGAATAGAAATAAATAATATTGAAAATGCTGAAGACTTATTGTTGCAAACAATGAATTCAAGAATTTGCATGGAGTTTTGAACCATTGATGATAGAATTGACTTAAGTGCCTCCATGTTATCACAACGCATACACCCTTCTATAATAATCCAGTTTTGTGTTTTTTAACATTGTATTTTTTTAGGAGTTTCTCTACTACATCAATTCCCCTTCCAGGTATGGTGTACATTTTTTTTTTTATGGTGTACTGGGACAGGTACTGAAAACTTCAGAAAAATTCAAATAAAATTTGATACTTTTTCATATCTTGAAACCGTGACTCAAGTGTTTGCAATGTTTTATTTACCACTTGGTTAAGAATCGCATTCGGAATGCTTTATTTGGATCTGCCATAGATTCATCTACACAAATATCGTTCTGTTTTTATCTTTTCTTTCTATTTTGCGTAAATACTGATTCCGAGTTTTGAATACGAACATTTAATTGAATAAAAAATTTACAAACATACAGATTTTTGTCAAGTTTAATAACGTCAATGAAACTTTCATCAAAACTTTTTTTCCCGTGTGCCTTTCACCAGCTAAAACGTTTCTGGAGTAATTAAAGCCCTGTAGCAACATTCATGGTATCACTCTGAAGTTCCTTTCTGACATAATTTTCTCGAAAGGATAAGGAGTGAGAGAAAGCTAATCAGACCAGAAACTTGTAATTTATCATTGACTGATTAACAATTCAACATCACTTTTAGCTTGAACATCAGCAGTGTTTTCTGCAACTGTTATTTAACATTACAAAGATACCATAAAGCTTTCACACTTTCCATTTAGCATTTCCACTAGTTTCAGAAAGAGTTTTACAGACAGATCTGTCACAATGTCTTCTAATTTGATCATCTTTTAGTAAATGATACAAAACACGTTGTAAATAAGCTGCATCGTTCCAAAGAAGTCATCGCATACGGGCATATCTCTCAAAACTAAATTGTAATTGGTACGTGTCCGCCTGGTATAAATAAAGTTCTAGAATTCGTCTGTAGAAATTGTTGCACTGTTAAAATAAAGTAAATCATGAAGCATTTCATCAAGCAAAGCATCATATGTTATGAAAAATAAATGAAAGCATAAGCTATGTAGTAGCTTTCTTAAATATTATTGAAAAAGGGTCGGGTTTCAGTTTAGCTCCTAACCTTTAAGAAAAAATCTTTATACAGAAAGAGAAATAACTACTTAATTAGTAGTAATTAATGTATTATAACTAATTAAATTCTAATACATTAATACTACTACACTAATCATTTGTTTACATTAATCTAGAAATAATATATAATATGTTTGAATTTAATAATTAATGTGTAATTCACAAATATTAAAAAAAAAACATAAGTTGTAGAAACATGATTTGAAACTCTTAATTTTTAGGAATCCACTATGATTTATATGCATGTAAAATCAATTAAACGAAAACAAAACGCCGAAAGAAAGTAAGTAAAATACGTGTATGATGTCAGGTAAGTAGTATTCTGAGTTGTTATAAAAAATCGAAAGTATAGCACCAATCTTTTATTTTTTAAACTCAAGCACTTCGTAATTGAGACGACTAGGTCAAACATAGGTTCGAACAGATTCGTTTTCTTGAGCTGTCTTATGGATTGCTGGTAATGTTTAAAACAGCTTTTTATCTACACCGTTTCGTAAAAAATTACGAGCTTAAAATGTTAGTGATCTAGGATAAAGATAATTTAATTACCAAATAAATTTTGGTCTTGAAAATATTTATTTATTCCGAAATGTTTTACTAAATTCATTTTTTGTATTTAAATTTTTACATTCGCACTTTGTTACACAACACAATTTTAATCTGCCACATTTATTATTAATTAACATGTTTTACAATCTAACAGTTTTTAATATTTAAATCTGTGAATTTACAAGAAGAAATAAAGAAGAACAAAATTCTATCATGTAATTCCTCGATTAAATCTGAAAATTCTTTTGTATTTAAACCCATTTATTTCATGGCAATTTATTTCGGCCATTCTTCTTCTGGAAAAAAGCATTATCGTAGAGTAAAAATAAAATATATACATGCAATTTTCAAAAATACGAGTAATATATATATATATATATATATATATACTAGGGGGCCTACCCCCTGCGAGCTACGCTCGCCAACCCCCACTCAGACTTCGAGGCCTCTAAAAACATGACAGCGTGCTTCGTTTTAAAAATATTGGTAAATCTGTAATTGGGTTGCCATGCTTTTAACGTTTTAATGGGGCATTTTTTTATTATCATGGCCTCATACACAGCTGTTGCGACAACTGACGACTGTTTTAGGGATTGGTAAGTAAAATCAATTACACCTTGAAAACCAGCTTGTATAAAATGGTTAGGTTTAAATTGTGGCTACCTCTCGCACTTTTATAACAACGATCTGTATTCTATTCTTCCTTTGCGTTTAAGGATGAGAAAAATTCCATCTGCTTGTGAATAACATTAAGAACCACGGTATTGAAAAGTACTTATGTTATAGACATTATCAGTAACAGGTTTTAATTTTCTCTGTATTTTAGTGCACTATCATGCATATTTTCATGTTATTTTAAATATGTAAATTATTTATTTTAATTAACATGTATATACGAATTTTCTAATAATTATTTATCATAAAAAATTAATTAAATATTCTGTGCATGCATGCCTGCATTTATTCGGCATCAATTGATGAGATATTTAAACAAATTCGCTATCCGCGATAATTTTACACCATGTTATGTCACTTGAATATTGTCCATAAGAAAATCGGGTATTTTTCCATTATAGGATCCTTTGCTTTTAGGTTTGTTGTAATTCGAGTTTCAAAAACGAATAGATTCATTAATATATATATATTTGTTGCCAAAAGTTATGAAAACAAACCCAATGAACTTTTGGTGATTTTCTATAATAGGGGTCTTGACGCCTTTTTAAAAAGCTTGGCGCAATTCGGGCATCAGAAAGTGAGATTTGGTGCCAAATTACATAAACAGCCATGAAAACAAATTCGACGATTTTTTTTGTTTATATGCGTATTTTAATTATACGTATATTATTATTGTTTTTTCTATACAAATTACTTCTGATTATATATAAAATAGGATAAATGACATTTTACGCTAAACAAATTGTATAAATATTGAAAAAATGCTTCTGTATACGAAATGACAAAGTAAATAGGTTGACAGAAAGTATGTTGCCAAATTTCCTTTTCCGTCAAGGCTATTTTCTCTGTTTCGTCAAGGCCCCATATACTGGAAAAGCACCGAACTTTTATGCTTGTTTATACATGTATTTATATGTATATATATACAATTTATTTATAATTGTCTTTCAATTTACCTCTTTTTGTACATAAAAATAGATAAATGGCTTCTTTATATTAAATAAATTGTATAAACATAAATGACGTATTTACATAAACGACATCATTTGGACGAATTTATTCAAAATATTTTCAGTTTATAAATTAAATTAAATGCTGACAGACGATTGAATCCTGACGATAGAAATATGATTTTTTTTTTCAAATTTTCGTGAAAAACATAATTTAATCATAATCTTGTCTTCATTATCGATTGAAATAAAAGATAAATTCAATTTCAATTTGAAAATGACGAATAAAAATAAATCAATAATCCCTATCGGGATCCTATTTTATTTTTTTCCCTTTTTTGTCACAAAAAAACTGAGTAATTAGTTGCCATCATTACAGAAATGTCATTAAAATTAGAAAAAAATTAATATCTCGAAAACTAATTCCAGTTTCAAAATTCTATTACCAGTTTTGACATCCGCGGATTTTTATGGACAATTGGTATTAATTTCACCATCAAGCGTTTAATGTTTTATTAAAAATAGCCCTGAAACATAATCAGTCGTTTAATCAGTCGTTTCATAAAATCGTTTCATAAATTCGTTTCATAAAATCGTTTCACAAATTCGTTTCATTAGGATTTTATATATATAGGGTAGATATGTATATAACCATTAAATAACATCACAGAAACGCCATACAACAATTAGGGGAAAAATATATTAAATATGAAAAATATGACTGAACTCTCGTTAATGCAACTCCGCTTAAGAGGGGTTTCAGGTTAATGAGGACAATTTCGTTTTCCGCATCATTTTCTATTCGCAATTAATGTTAATATGACATCGCTTAAAGAGTACTACTCATTGGATAATGCGTACATTTTTTATTTTTATTTTATTTTATTTTTTTCACAAACTGACCGGGCAGACTCGAAACTGCTTTTGTACACTATTTTTTCAAAAGTAACTTTGATACAACTTTGGTTATTGAGAGATTAAGAAATTGTCAGTGACAATAATGAAAAGAAAAACAAACTTTTTACCACCAAAAACGTGAGAGGTTCAAAAATTGCTATTGGTTGTTCGCTGATATTACCAATCAAAATGTGATGTAACAGACCAATTTTTTTTTTCGAGTGTGTTGCAAAACTGGACATTGATGTGATAATCATTTGTTTAAGTAACGCGAAGAAAATCGAGAGATTACTTTAATTAAAATTAAATAATGTAAGTACGGGAATTTCTTCACATATTTTGTTTGCTCTCACTAATTTGTTCTTTGGTATTAACAAATTGTTCCTAACTTGCTGTTTAACCAAAATTTCAAAATTAAAGAAAATGTTGTTTATTTTATCATTAACTTGTTAACCTATCTCATTTCTGTAAAAACAAACAAACAACAACAACAAAAAAAAAACAAAAAACAAAAAAAAACAATTCAATTTATTTAACGAAAGGGATTTTTTACACCATTCAATTTTTACATTATTTAATGCGGACTTTGGTTAGTGCGGTTAGCAAAATGGACTCCCTTGGAAGTCCCTATTAACGTGTTCAGTGTGTTGAATGCAGATTGAAGGTATTAAAAAATTCAAAATGCGACGATACCTGGAAGATTTAATTAAAATATTGTAAATAACTTTAAACAGTTGAACAGTTTATCTATTTCTTGGGCTTCCTAGTTGACGCCAACTTTACACACTGTCTAGGAATAGCTATATTTCTAAAACTTAAATAATATAGAGAAGAAGTCTAACTATCGTTTAAACTATATAATAGCGAATATACAGTGACCTCTCACTTATACGCGATACACGGTAGTAATTATTTTTCAGCACCATTTTTTTTTAAAAGTAAATTTAAGCTTATTTAATCGCAGAATTTATAAATCGCATTTTACTGTTTTAAAATAGTGGTACGAAAAATTAATTATGGAACATCGCGTATAAGTGAGAGGTCACTATTAATTATAATTAAAGATAGGAAAGCGTTTAGGATATGATTAAAATGAAAAATATAATTAAATAAAAAAAAACAAATATAGTAATTATAATTTTAAAAAAAAGGTGAAAAAGTAAAATGTTTAAATGTTCAAAACAGTCGATATTAAGGAGGAAAAGGCCAATAGGGCACTTTTCAATTATATCCATACATTTTTTTTTTTAAATTGTTAGTAGTAACAGTATGGATATTAAAGTGAAAAATAAAGTATAATAATTTTATATATATAATTATTTATTTTATAAAATATGTATATATGTAAGAAGTTTAAATTTAATGTATGTAAAGAAAAATAATAATAATAAAAAAAACAGAAAGAAAATTAGGTATTATCTTTAATCAATGTTGAATAAACAGGACTTTTTCTTAATCCTAGAGATATCGTAGTCCGGCAGTTCAGTAATAATTTGATTGGGAATATTAGATATTTTTATAAAAAATTTAGAAAGTTTTTTGACCCGTTGAGTAAAGAAATAAATAATTTTTATTTATTTTTATATATTTTAATTTATATATATTTCTTTCCGGTTGCTGTTGTATTTTAGAATTTTACACAATTTTCTCCTTTCATTTATTGAATGAGTCTTCTACGTCTGTTCGCTCCCCAAATGAGGGCTGTAGAAGGAAATAAGTTAATATTTACACTCGAAGAGCTTTTGTTTCTAATTGCAGAAAAGCGTTCGAAAATTTCTCTTTCTAGAAAGAAATCATCTTTATCTAACGATACCTTTACACGGTGTCCTTGACTTTTAAATAAGATGAATACCTGTCCGCCCATTAGAAATTATTTCGAAAACAATAAACTTGCAAGCTGATTTCATTTTTAAGTGGGAAGTCAAGATAACTGTTTGTTTCAACTGCTTCCTTCTTTTTAATCCTACTTTGATGTCTATGATCGGACATTGCATCGTAAAATTCCGTAGGTTGAAATGGCGCCAATTGTTAAGTCTGTTTCGGATTACAAATGGAGTATATCAGGTTGTTTTTTATTACGTAAATAGATTTTTATTTACTAAACTAAAAAAAAACAACTTTTTTTCCCCCTGTTCTGATTTTAGAAGGATATAACTGAAGGTGAATAATGCTTTTGCCATTGGGTGGAGTCAAGTACACTATCGTTTTCTAAGTGTGAAATCATATCATAAAAAAGAAAAGAAAAAATCTTGCTTTGTTCCTCTGTTTTATTGTTTTCAAAAACTGGGGAAGATTATGTCTTTAAAAAAAGAAGGTCATCCATTGTGAGGATCATCTGCAATTGATACACATTTGAGTTATTCCGAAAAACGTGAAATTTCGAAAGATTTTTTTCTTTTTTTTAAACCAAAACCTTAACACTATGAGCATTTAATATTTCGTAATTCGCGTTGAAAAGGTGTTACTTTCTTGTAAAGTAGTGGGTTTAGGAATATGATAAAGAGGCGTTAAGAAATATGTTTTTCGTGCTATGCTTTTGCCCTTTTTGATAAACAGCTTTGTTGAGAATTTACCAATATAAGTGAAGTCGGAGTAGCGTTTTGAATTTTCCCATGAAAGATTGTGTAATAAATTATGACATCCTTTGAAAAATTTGTTTTTGAAATAATAAAATCATTTAAATGAAATATTTAGTTAATTTCACAATTTGATTTATTAGAATTTTGAACTTTTTAAATACAAATCTAATTTTACAGGAAACAACTTGCATTTCCGAAAGTCGAAGAAGCATTTAGGAATTAATTAATTTAATTATGGGAGAAGAGATGTACGAAAACTAATCTGAATGGATTTTGTATAAGTCATAATATAATTTCTGATGTTTAAAAACTGATCATTTTCACATATTCCCAAGTATGAAAACACTGATTTATGCTGTCTTTAATGCCTGTAATGTCTACCTGTAAAAATCTGAGGATGTAATGTTGCCTATTTATGTCAAGTTGCCCAACACGGCGTTCTTTCTTATCGCCCCTTAGAAGGTTTCCTGTTGCTACCCTTAAAAAAAAAAAAAAAAAAAAAAAAAAATCCATTTTAAAGGTTGCTTTCTTTGAAACTAGTAATATTTGTGTGTTTTTGTATTTTTTATTTATAAGCTCGATCAAGCTTTCTAGCTCCTTCTTCTAGAAATTTTTTTGAGATAGGCTCACAATCAGAAAATGCAATTCTAAATATACTATGATTAATGTTTTTTCTGCAAATTATTTTGGAATATACCAAGTGGTATTTTGTGCCTTTGAAATGGATGTGGAATTTATTAAATAATAAATATTATGTAAAATCCGTAGAAATCGTAATTTAGAACGTTTTTTGAACGTTTCCAACTCATTTGATCCTTTTAAATTTCGTATTTTATTAGGAACCATCCTTAATGACTATTTGTATCTTAACCGTAACTGCCATGCTAAATTTTATGTTTCTAGTCCCTTCAGTATTACAAAAATACTAAGTTTAGAACGTTTTTTTATCTCCTACATCCTTTTAAATTTCGAAAATTTAAAAACTGTTTTGTACGTATATTTACGTCTTAAAGATAGCAGCCATGTCAAATTTCAAGTTTCTATCCTTAACAATACCATAGAAATCGTAATTTCGAAGGTCTTTGGAATGCTGTTCGAATTTTCTTTAAAACTGTTCTGTGTGAGCATTTAAGACTTGTAACAGCCGTGTCAAATTTCCAGTTTCTATGCTTAACAATTCTATATAAGTCGTAATTTAAAACGTTTTTAGAATGATTTCCTCTGACTTCATTCTTTTAAAGTTCGAATTTTTTAGAAACCATTCGTAGCGAACATTTGTATCTTAAAAGTAATCGCCATGCCAGTTTTCTAGCTTCTATTCCCTTCAGTATCACAAAAATTATAATTCAGAACGTTTCTTTCTCCTGCACCCTTCAAAGTTTAGAATGTTTTAAAATACTCTTGTGTGTGTTCATTTGCGTCTTAAAAGAGAAGTCATGTCAAATTTCAAGTTTCTATCCTTAACATTTCCATATAAATTGTAATTTAGAACGTTTTTAGAATGCTTTTTGCGCATTTTTGCCTTTTTAATTTCGAATTTTGTAGAAACCGTTCTTAGAGAGCATTTACATCTTATAAGTAACTACCATGCCAAATTTCAAATTTCTAGCTCCTTCAGTACCACAAAAATCGCAATTTGAGAACGATTTTTACTTTTGCACTCCCTAGGGGGTAGTGGCACAGACATAAAATATAGCCTAGGTTGGAGCAGAGTTTGTCACCATCAATTTGCCGCTATTACTTTTGAAATCGCTTTGGTAGTTCCAGAGATTACTCTTTACAAACAAACGTTAGTTCTTTATAATATTAGTATAGATTGTTGCACATTTTCAGTTATGGGAATAATAGCGCCCTTTATTGTTTGCCATCAGCTGAGATGCGCCCTTGCTTAGTAAAAGGATTGGACAGGTCTGTCTTATATCAACTGAAAAATGTAGTTAAATGCAAATAACATTCAGCTCTAGCAGATACCCAGGATGCATAGTTAAAATTTAGAAATCGTACTAGATTTTTCTAAATTGTTTATGAATATTTAATAGGGAATATATCTTTAAAATGAATGGTTAATATGATCTATATATAAAAATTGAACCTAGCATATAAAAATTCAATAGCGAGATAATGTACTAATTATAGAGTATCCAGCATGATAATAATTTAAAAATTAAAAGAGCCTTTATCTTAACTACTCTGGCTAAATCTGAAAATAAGGCAATTTCTTTTCTTTTCTTCATTTTTTTTGAGTTTATTATGCTATTTATTATCTCTAATAAAATGAAAACACGATCAACGTGTAAAGTGATTAAATATTTTAAGGTAATTACGTGTAAAGTTAATTAAACGTTACGCGTTGTTACGTGTAAAAGATTTTTCAAAATCTCACTAATTGATAGTTAAATATTAAAACTTAAGCCCGAATAGCTCAAATTATACTATTAGTCTATGTTGAAAAATAATCTAGAAGAAAACATGGTATCATTAGATCCGTTTGCCTATTTAGTGTAAATCAATAATACCACTGCATGCTAGAAGCATTAAAAAAATATTCCTTTTAATTGGTCAAATTTCATATAAAATAATTTATATAAGTGGTACCTCTAAATTTGAAACATTTTCAGGATAAAATGCGTTTTTCGACACGCTATGCTGCACGGAACTTTTGACACGATAACTCAGTTCCATGTGAATTCACGAAATGTGTTCTTAAATGGGGTTAGCGTTAACACGGTAAACTTTTAAATGATACATGCTTTGTATTTTGTTGTTTACTCAATAATAATAATAATAATAATAAATGTTAGAAATGAAAAAAAAAATATATACTTGTATGAAAATTTTAGATGTATTATTATGTAGATATTAATCAATCTGTAGTTTGTGATTCCTTATATAATCACAAACAAAATCAAGACTATGTTTAAAAAAAATCAGAATTCCTTATTAAATTATAAGTATTCATGCAATACAAAATAAGAACACAACTTACAAATGACAAGCATGCCATTGCCATGCATGTTTTGGTAAAAAGGGCCTGAAATCAGTTGTTCCAAAGTTTCCGATTCTGGCAGTGAATCTCAAAACACGTCGCTGAAGGAATTGCCATCCTGTAATACAAAATTATAATAAAAATGAAAAGTTTCGAGTTCTAATAAATCATTATATTATTCTATTATTCAAAATAATCAAGTACATTAATTTTAGTTAGAATGCCTGTGTATTCGTAAACAAAACATATAATTTATTTTGATTAAAACTTGTATGCGCGTCGAAAAATATATAAAAGCTTCAGTAGAAAAATCTTTTAGATCAGTGGTTCCCAAACTCTCATGCCTCGCGTACGCGTACCCCTTGAAGAATTACATGTACCTGGCGCCCCCCCCCCTTTCTTTTACTTGTGGGAGTTATGAATAGAAAAATAGACACATAAGTAACAACGAATGGATGCAAATAAGCATACTTATATTTACATTTAATGCAAAACTTTACAGGTAGTAAGTTTTTAATGTAACGGATACATTTGTTCACCCTTGAATATTTATTGTATTTTCTTTATTAATTTGCCGAGGTACGATCTTCAGCATCTAGTACCAGTGTTTTCTTATATTTTGGTCAGTCAATCAGATGAAAAAAAAATTCGAAGTCACATTTTCGTAAAATTCTTAAAAAAAAATGATTTTTTGGATGCGCTATAATGATTTCCTACGGGCTAAATGCTAAAATATCTCTGGTTTCTATTTACAGACAAATTTCCGGGAACTATCATTTATACTTATATTTCAATGTAAAAATTAATATATTAAAAAAACAGTGTTGCCAATTTAGCAATTTTTTTTATTTAGACAATCCGAAGTAATTTTTGCTTTATTTAATGACACATCCTCCGGGATTTAATAAAGAGAAAATTACTATTCAGATTTTCTGGTGTGACTTAAGAATTTCTAAATAAAAAAACTGCTAAATATCCACTATGCAACTAAATAAAATTTTCAAATCATATATTTTTAAGGCTTCATTTTAGCCAATTATAAATTAGGTATAAAAGAAAGCCATTATATTCTTTATCGTCTACATAAGGTCCCCTACGAGAGGGAACTGTGACTACCTCTGTAGGTTTTCACGCCCCTCGAGTTCTGGTAAAGCAAGTACGGGTTGGAACAATTCGACTTAAGGCCTAGTGCCTGGTTCCCTTCTGGGTGTCCAACTCTGAAGCTGTTGGGGGACGCCAGCCCCTCTCCAAGTGTCTCGTGGTGACTCCCCTACTGGGTTTCACCGTTCAACGACTTACGTTGTCGACACGTGGGTTTAAGGTTAGAGGGTCCGCAGGTGGCGGTCCTCTGACCGGCCAAAGCGCCGCAGGGACACAAACCTGATGGCGCGATAAAAGTCCCTCAGGACTTGGGTTCGGTGGTCAACTACGCGCGCCTTCAGGCCTCCTTCAGGGCACCTGGCGGCGCAGCTTACTTTTATCATCTGCATAATTGACATGTAATTGACATTACACTAATTAATATGCAAAATTATATTAAAAATCTTTTTGATTCAAAGTTCATATTCTATAGAACTTTTCATTTATAAATTATAATTAATATTTACGTGAGAAGAACACGCAGCACCTCAACTCCGTTGATGTAAAAGGCAGAAGCTAGTATGAAAGTGGATGATGTCATTATTAAAGCAATATTCAGTTTATTCAGTTTAGTTTTAAGGAAAGACTTAGCATAGGTGGTTTAGAGGTCTGCACGGGCCGAAATTTCCAGGCCCGGGCCCAGTCCGACCCATACAAATAATTTATTGTCCCGGTATAAAGGATAAAAGTTCGGCCCAGTAAAAAATCTATAAGTTTGGCCCGGTGCAACTGAATGTCTACAGAACATGCCAATATTTCGGAAGCAGCATTATCCTAAAATTAAAATTATTAAAAAAACACACTTACTTATGATGGTAGATTTTATTTTCAGAGTATGTTCGAAATTCATGGAATACAGAATAACAATAATATTAATGACTACTTAGACAATGACAAACATAAATACGGATTAAAAAAAATAACTTAGAGAATTACCAACATAAATACTGACTAAAAAAAGTGACTTACATTCAAATGAAGATTCAGTAAGAAAACCAACGAAGTTTAGAATGAAAGAAAAAGATGGTAAAAGAAAATAATAATTTTAAAGCTCTACAAAGCAATAAAGTAAATTAAAAAATATATATATGTGAAATTTATGAAAAACAAAAGAAATTTCTAAAGATTTCGCTAAACAAATGTACAACATTACTATAAATTTTACAAAAATAAATTAATAAAATGCCAGTCCAACATGGGCTCGGGTCTGTGCTAGAGGTCTGCACGTTTTCATACGGGCTGAGTCGGCCCCGGGCCAAACTTTTACCTTTTATACTGGGCCGGGCACAAAAATTTTGGCCCTTGAAGACCTTTAGAAAGCATGAAGTCCAGGCCCGGCTCGGCCCTGAAAAAAAGAAGTTTGGCATGGCCCGGAAAGAGTGAAGACCAGGTCCGGCCCAGACAGAGTTCGTGAATGAAAATTGACCCGGCTCGGGCTTCAGCCTGGTCCGCGCCCGTGCAGACCTCTAAGCGGCTAGCTGATGTTTGATAAGATAATGTATAAGTATTTCTCTATAATGTTACTTTTGTAAATATGGCATATGGCCACTTTTAATAGTATTATTTTATTATCTAATAATTCCACACTTGTATATCCGTATTTTTTGATCAGTAAGAAATATTTAAATAAAGAGCTACTGTGTAACGAATTAATAACATGAATTTTTCAGACTGAAAAATGTTTACCTGGTCTAGTTCGATCATATGCAGTTGAGGACAAACAGTTTTCTTCTAAAGCGCATTGGAGATTGGACATAGGAATGTTGTCAATGTAAGACGTTCTTTCAATTTCTTTTTCATCTACAACTAAATCTGGAAGACCTAAAGAAGGAAAAGTAAATTGAAAATTTAGTGAACATGTGAGTAAATGAAATATTTAGTGAACAAATAAGTAAAATATTAATATTTGTTTTGGAGAAAAATAATGTTATTAAGATCTAAAAGTTGTAGAATTCCATGAAAAATATTTCCGTTTTTGATCATTCAATATATTTTTTTTAATGACGAATAGGTTTGTCCTATTCATCATTTCTCTATTTTTCCCCCCAATTTTGGCTGTGGTATGCAATTTTATGTAATTTTTAGTGTTTTACGTGTTGTTTACAAATTCTGTAGATCATTTACAGGGATGTACGAAAGACTTCTACTGAGATTTTTACTGAGTTATGTATCTTTTAAATTGCTTATTTAGATATCCCATTTCATCGTATGAAAAATTAAATTTCTTAATAATATCCCGTTAGTGTTGGAAAGTGTTTCATAATCTATTCCGGATGCAACATATTTTGTTCTTGGTTACTCAAGTCTTTGCGGAAACAAATTTGCATTTAACTGGATGTTTTATATATTATTTGTTAGCAATTTGAAAAGTGCAACATAAGCATAGAATATTATATAATTGCTTTTATTTATTATTATTGTTATTATTTTAATTTCTTCTAAGTTTTCATTGATGCATTTTCCTAAAAATCTTTTGTTACATAATACGAAAATGAAGCAGGAAAACGCACAATGATTATACAATGATTTTTTCTTTTCTTCCTTCTTAAGCGATATTTATTCAAATAGTCTGCAGAAATGTCAACATCACAAACTGAATCATTTTCGTGTTTTTATTATTTCTTTAAAAAGATTACGTCACAAAAAACCATCTACAATTAAAGTCTAAGGGTAAAAAATGTATACTACTTAATGAAAGTTTTTTCTGACTCTCTACGTACTTATTCCGGGAAAAGAATAGCTCGCCTATTGGCTTGCACTGTTCGTAACCCCACCGCTAGGAAATACTTCTTCTAAATTCTTCTTAATTCTATTCTTATTTCCCCTTCCTGGAGGGAGCATACATTCTTCCACCTGCTTTCTTTGAGAGAGAGGTGAACAAAAGGGAATTGGGGATTGCAAGTGAAAGGGAGGGATTGAAAAGGGAGGGAGGCGGTTTCACTTTTTTTTAAAGGCAGGAATGGAAAGGGAAAGGGGGGGGGGTTCCCCTTCTATAGAGTTTGAAAAAAGGTTCTTTTCCCAGGAAGAAAACATATTTATTTTACAACAAGATAACAGCATTTCTGACGTAATTTTTATACGGGCTGTAAAACCTTTATATTTATAATCATTAAAAATTTCAAAGGTTTGGACAACAAAAGCTTTTTTTTTAACCTTCTCACTGACAAGTTCGTGTTAATACGTCACTATGCTCCAGGTTTCACTGCAACACAAGTATTTTTTAAATGAATCTAATTCTATGTATATAAATGAAGTTTTAATACATTGAGTAATGATTCATACCCTCAAGGTTTACCTTAATATATATAATTAGGTTTTAATATAATTTTTATATAATCACCTTTTTTCAGCATTTAAAATAAAATACAGAGAAAACAACATTACAATTTAGCCCTTTAGCTGGACAGTCAGAGGGTTGATGTTTTCTTACGAGCATTTTTATCACTAATAATTATCAGTATTTTTTATTTGGGGTTTATTTAAGGTTTTATCACGGGACCGGGCAACGCCGGGCGGGTCAACTAGTATTCATTAAAACTGAAATAAATAAATGACATGGTATAACAAATGATATTTGATTTGAGAGTTTACTAATATTTCATACTTCACAGAAGTATTAAAAAAAATAATAATTCTAATTATTAAAATTTATTGAAGTTAAAATGTTATATAAGAAGAAATATTTTTGACTGCCTTGATAATTAGCATAATGAAAAAAAAGTACCTTGATGAATCTTGAATTGGCGCTTAATAGTAGAGAAATGTATGGAAAATACCTGGTGTGCTAAAATGGACTGACTGATTTTAAAATTTAATAAGTTCCAATATTTGGGTGACAGATATTTAAAAAAATCTTGCAGGAGAGTAATGTATGATGTCAAGAGTTTTTTTCACTGCGATTCCTGATTTTAGTTTGAATTATAAGCAATAGATGGCGCTGCGAGCAATAGACATCCAATCGAGACAAAAGCAGAAATCACCCAACATTGATGTGAAGGAAGGAGGTTGAATACATGGAGTTGGTCTCATTCACCAATAAAATGTTATTCAGAATCGGGCCCTAAGAACAAAGAACAAGATTGTATTAGCGAATGAGACCCACTCCATGTATTGACTCCTTTCTTCACATCAATTCTGGGTGATTTTAGTTTTGGCTTTGGTTGCACTCCTATCGCTCGCAGTGCCATCTATTGCTGGTAATTCGAACTAAAATCAGGAATCGCAGTAAAAAAAACTTCTGACATCTTACATTACTCTCTTGCAAGAATTTTTTAAATATCTGTCACCGTTTGGAAGTTATTGAATTTTAAAATCCGTCCGTCCATTTTATATAAATACGAGTTATTGTTTAGTGTGCACTTATTATATGAAAAACAATTGGGTATTTTTAGGTTAACAGGACGTTATTTGGCGACAAACGGAAAAAAAGAAAAAGAAAATATCTGACTTAAAGTGATTGTTTCTTACCTTTTTGCACTCATATTTACTTATTACACGCTAGTTGGTGCATTTTAGAGAATTCTTAGGCACAACAGTGTTTTTGTGGCAGCTATTTATTGTTATCCACATTCATTTTAAAGCAGAAGATCCGATATTAGGTTTTTTGAAGTGTCCATGTAAAATAATGTTAAACGATACGAAAACTGTTAAAAAAATACAAAGTAGAACCGCGTATTTTAAAAGCATATGGAAATTTTACGACGATTGGCTGATTTTTACGAAAGTTAGTGCATATAAAGTCGGACCCTCCCCCAACCCCCCACCCTCCAGCACCCAGAAAACATACATTGTTTTGGATCTCAATGAAATTTAAGATGGGACCAGTACCAAAACAAGCCTTTTACTGAAGGAAAAAAAAAAGATAAGAAATAGAAAGACGGTATTTAGAAAATAATTAGTGCAGAGCAATTATAGAAGATAAAGTTCTAAACTTATTATTGCATTAATCTTTCTTGCAATTATAATTTATGTCAAATTTGAAAAGTTCTTATTTTTTTTATTATGATTGTACATTAGAAAGATTACTCAAGTCTTTTTAAAAATATTTTTCTTCATGCTAAAAAGTATTTTATTATTTTTTATTGTTCATTGATTTAAATGCAGTTTATCAGATGAAGGCAAGTAAGTATGTGATAAGAATCTAGTCCTGTTTCTATCATCAAATATTAACCAAGATCGTAATTGCTGAAATTTCTCAAAGGTAATGTGATAAAATGGAGGTAAAGTACGTGACTAAATTAACTTATTGAGTTATGTTCAATCATAACTCCTTGTCAAAAACATATCAAAATCCATTAAGTTAATAACTGTTTACACGCCACAGTCATCCAGTGGATTGGAAATAATTCGATAGAATTTGTTGAACAAGTTAATGATCAATTTTACTTGCCAAGAGAAAGTGTGTTTTCATGCTACGAGTTCATTCTTTCTCTAATCAAATCTCTGGCTTAATCTGAACTGGGTGATTAGTCTGCTACGGTAGTGTCATAAAATAAAATTTTGAAATACTGCATCAGATAATGCAGTGAACGCAAACACTTTTTGAAATTTTAAATGTCCATCAAGAATACACTTGGTATCCTCAAGTCTCAATTTTACAATATTTTATTTAACTCAACTTGCTACTTACCCATCATACGTAGTATAGGGTAAGTCTTGTAATCGTTTTGAAAATCGATTTTTTTTGACGGATTTACACGTTTCAGATGCTAAAGATTCCGAAAAACATATTTTTAGAAAAAAAAATTTGCCGTCCGTCTGTCTGTGTGTTTGTAAACGCTCTACCTCCCGAATAAATTGAGATAGAGACTTGAAATTTGGTGTGTACTTAGTATATAATAATGGGAAGAAGCTTATGTAATTTCAGTAACCTCGATTGTCAGTAACTATTTTTTTCGGACTCTCAAAATACTCGTTCTGATAAAAGGTATATAAAAATTTTCGAAATTGTTTATTTTAAGGTGTGAATATAAAAGACGATAAAAAAACAAATTTTGCATAAAGAATGAAGTTGATCGGATAATTAGTTGCCGAGATAGTTGTAATTATATTTTCCTCATTCTTCGATTTTTCATGACCCTGTATTTCATTTAAATTTCAACTCAAAGACATATTTTAATTGGAAATGAGACGCTTAATCCGACGCAGTAAACCGTTAGTTAATAGGATTATAAATTTTGGAGTTATAAGGATATTTCTTTTACGCAATTCAGTAATAGAGCATTTAAAGTTTATGACGTCATCAAGCCACGATTTTATTCGAATTGCAATGCATTTTCTAAATAGTTTACACATGTTTTATTTTCATATTTTATATTATGCATGCTAAGTATTACAGTGGCCCCCAACGACTAGTTTTTTGTATGTAAAGGTCGACTTTTGTAATCAATTTTACACTCACCTCCTGATAGGCTAGAATTATAAAAAATTATGTTAACAAGTGTGTTTCCGAACAACACATTGAATGACAATGCAACATAAATAAATCGACAAATATTTTTCTATGGTTACGATTGTATACGACTCACAATAACAATGGATTTAATTATGCGTCAAACCAAACTTGCCAAATAAAACCAACTGGTTGTGAAACTGCAACATCGAAATATTTAAAAAACTAAAAAGTAGAATATATATATATATATATATATATATATATATAATTATAATATCTATGAATTTCAAAAAACATATCAAGTACATGTATCATTCTACTTAAATCTCCAAAGAGATAATTAATGATTTTCATATGATACCATAATTTAGCCTATTTGGCTCATAAATCACTTTGATTAGCTTATATATATATATATATATATATATATATATATATATATATTGCGCCAAATCGCGACAAAATACTTCATTAGGCGAGTAAACGATTCGCCGAATTGCGAGTTTTCAATTTTTCTCATTATCGTTGTATGTGTGACAGTACAGGCGACACTCTTATCCGCATTACTAAACGGTTGATGTCGCTTATCATGTATAATTTCACCGTGCCATTTACATTTCTTTATTTTATTTTTAGATATACGGACTCAATAATAATTCAATTTAGCATCAACCAAACCCACAGAATGGCTTATGCGAACGGTGTGAAAGCACCAAGTGCCAAGCTAAAAGGTATTTGTCTATTGTCAGTTAATCACTATCTAAGCGCCGGCATCGCGACGGACACCAAGAAATATAAATAAAATTACTCGCATCAGACATCAGTATGATGAACGCATCAAAAACTAAATTTAAAAATCGAATGCAAAAATGTAATGTCAATAATGTCAATTGACTATGTTAAGGGCCCAATAGGTAACAGTACAATTTTGAAACTGCCTTCAATAAAAAACCGCAAAATTCTAGAAAAATTAAGTTTTTTTTTTTTTTTAATATGACATATGTTTTGTTACTTATATTTTGAATTTCTCAGAAATCATTGCATGAAATAACTTACAATCCTGATTTAACTTTGGTTAAAATGTTTTATTTCATTAATTTTTAATCAGATAAATTGAGTTTGGATTTTTTCTTCTTTACACAGGACATTTAGAACTTATTTTTAATATTTTCTGCACAGGATAGTTGAATTTGCATGAATAATTGATCTATAAGCAGTTACAAAAAATTTGGTTATTCTAGAACACATTAAAAAATAATGGTATATTAAGGGATTAAAGATTGATTTTTCAGTGTTTCATGACGAATCTATTTTGCTAAGATTCCTTTCATTTGGCTACTGTTTTTTATTTCGGATTAGCCAAATTGCTAAGGTTGGTCATAAGTTAGCGAGAACACTGTATATATATATATATATATATATATATATATATATATATATAGATTTCGAAGAGCATAGTATATAAATAAATATATATTTAAAAATACACTTAAATTAATTATTAATTAAATTATGATTATACGTTAAGAACTCAATTTAGGAATCTTTTAAAAAAAGTTAAAAAGTTTAAATAATGTTTATTTTTTTCTTTTCTGTTACCATATTTTAAGAAATAAACCATTTTTTTTAAATACTTGAGTATTCTAATTTTTTTTTCATTCTCGGGTTCGGTGCCGACGCAAAATTAATGTATTGCAACGGAAAATTTTGGGAAAAAACATGAATCGCAGTCATGAAATTAGGTGTAATTTTCAAGATAAAGTTTGAATGCTTAAAAAAGATTGTTTCTTTCTTTTTTTTAAAACTATTTAAATTTTTATTAGATTGTGTGTATATCCCTCTGGGCTTCACTTTTCGATAAATTATATTTTAATATTCTTTTTAATGCATTGCTTATTGATTTAAAGCATTGATATTTGAAAATTATTTATGATTTCAGTTTGTTTATCGATCTGTTTTATAAAAATGCTTAGAGATGCGAAATGTATTTTTTTTTCTTTTTATAAAACCAGAAAAATAACAGCTTAATTATTGTCGATGATTATTGCTGGAAATGCACATTTTATGAAACCGTGCAATTTGAATTTCGGCGAAATAGCTTGTATGCTAGTTGAAAAGTATTTGATTTCAGTTTATCAATGTATGCGTACGCCCGCCATTATGTCTTTCCGGTCAATAGTATCATCAAAGGGGTCGAAATTTATGACTATATTTAACTATACTTAACTAGACCTCTTTAAACATACTCCCTTTCGAAAGTGATTTATCTAGCGTTTTATTATTATTTTTTTTTAACAGATACGAAAAAATTCGTATGCATTAATGGTAATAATTTTACATGGTTGCTTGAAAGAATTCGAATACATTAACGTCTATGGATTTTTTCTGTTTGACATCCGCTTTAATGCTATTGCTTTATCAATACCAACGAAATTTTAGTTTTCTGATTTGTAAGTTTCTGAATGTTTGTGAATTCAGTTTGTCAGTATGTCTTCCTGAATCTTCCGACTCAAATTTACAAAAATAGAAACAAAATTCATAAAATAAAATTATATTTAAGTTGATTTCTTTGAGCATGCTTGCTCTTGAAAGTGATTTATATAGTGTTTTTAACTTTTTAACAGAGCCGAACGAAAAATTTTTTATGCATTAATTTTAATTATTTTGCATGGTTGCCTCAAGGAATTCGAATACATTAACGTCTATAGATTTTTTTTTCTGTTTGACGTGCACTTTAATGCTTATCAATGTCAAAGAAATTTTAGTTTTCTGCTTTGTAAGTTTCTAAATGTCTGTTAGTTTGTGAGTCTGTCTTCCTGAATATTCCGACTCAAACTTACACTAAATAAATAAATAAATAAAAACAAAAAATTATTTTAAAAAAATCTATGTAAGTTTATTCCTTAAGCATACTTCCTGTTGAAAGTGATTTATGTAGCGTTTTAATTTTTTAACAGAGCCGAACGAAATAATTTGTATGCATTAATTTGAGTTATTTTTCATGGTTGCTTGAAAGAATTCGAATACGTTAACGTAGATATTTTCTGTTTGACGTGCACTTTAATGTTATTGTTTTATAAATGTCAGCTGAATGTCTGTTGTAAACCTTTCGACTCAAACTTACAAAACAACAACAACAACAAATCCTACACATTGAGTACTTTTGGGGATTTTTGATGCATTTTTAAAGTAGAGTTCTAATTAAAAGATAGCGAACGGGTATGGTTACCTTATACGACTGAAATATTGAAACGTGTGTAAATAGTAAAGTGTGTAGCCGTAATCTATGTGTGACACATAATTTCCGCTCTTGTTTTCTGTTTATTAGTTTTTGAATATGTTAAAATAAACTTTTAATGTTTTTTCCTTAGTTGTTTTTCACCTTATAAACTTTGATAAAAATATGCGAGTAAAAACCATAAATCATTTAGTGGCTATTAGATGATTTGGAAAGTATGGCTAACGAGCGATAATATACCTAAAATTGGGAAAAAATATGGAATCTAAATGTTTCTTTGTTGCAGGTAAACAGGTAAACACATTCAACAAACTTTTTAAAAAAGAATCCAGAGCTATTTCTTAAACTAGGGGGCTTAGCCCCCTACCAGATACGCTCGTCGACCTTAGTTCTGACGCCGCAATTTCTAAAAACACTCAAATTTGATCTGCTCTAAAACGATTACGGAAGATTGAATTATAATTAAACGACCAATAGCAATCTCATGTAAATCAGGTTTTCATTCATTTCCCTTTGACTGAAGAATTTTAAGACTGAATCCACTGCTGTCGAAACAGCTAATAACTGTTTTCGTGATTGATTAAATAAGATCAATTAAACCTTTGAAAACAACTTGTATCAAATGGCTAAGTAAACAATGTCAGTTTGCAACAATAGGTAAAATATTTTGTTGAAATAAATGAATCTCTCGTGTAAATATATTTTTAAATTGAGACCGTTTGGAAATATTATTTGAGCATTTTAAATATACCATAATTTTCCCATTTACTGCTTTTCATGCGTAATAATTTAATTATTATTTCAAGTTTTATTTATCTTTTTAACCCATTTTCGGCCAAAGGTGCGTAAACGCACGTGATTCAATAAATATTTTTTTATTAACACTGTGACGTATATTTTTCGCTAATTTTATTTTTCTGCTATTTTTAAGGGTTCTGGAGACATCTATAAAATATTAGTAATTCAATTGAAGTAATCACTTTCTGTTGAGAAATTTTCAAAATTCGCTGGTCTTTTATTTGAAATGGTTATTGACAAATTCGACTTTTTGAAAATGTATAATTATTCCACTTGAGATTAATCATATGTTTTTATAATGGAGTAAAGTTGCAAGTTCTGTAAATAAAATAAAAATAAAACAAATGCCATAAGAAAACTTAAATTTTTTTATTTAAATTTAATAATAAATTAATAATAATAAATTAATAATGGTAACGTCAAATTAAATAAAATATTATTTTTCATGCACGAAACTTTTTTGATGTCTTAATGAATGTAATTTAAGCAAATTTCTATGGAAATAATGCCACATTTTATAAAATTTCTATGCTTGGCCGAAAATCGGTTAATAATAACGTGCAAGTACATTCTTAGGACATAATTTCCCCCATTTACTGCTTTTAAAACGCGAACGTTTAATTATTATTTTAATGATTTATTTCTGCTTTTAATAGTCAAGTGTAAATACATATTTAATTTAAAGGGAATATTATTATATGAGCTATTTTAGAAATTGGCAATAATTTAAAAAATGACCTTTTCGAAATGAACAGACAGGAGGGCTAAAAGTAATTCAACAGACGTATAGTTTAAATTCATTTAAAATTATTCTTCTTGCATATTTTACCTGTGAGTATAAGTCAATGGTCACTTGTATAAATGCCCTGACTCACAACCATAAAGGACTTAGATAACTGCATTTATTTTCTCGATGTTCAGCTTTTTAGGCATTTTATTTGTAATCATATTATGTATGATAATTATGATAAATACTATTGCCTTTATAAAGAAGAGCTCATGACAGTATAATTTAATAAAATTACTATTTTATACATTAAAAAAATTATAGATTCAAACTTGACTTAGTTATATTAGTAATACTTGACTCATATCTCTCCCACCCCCCTCAAAGAAAAAAACTACTCATGTCATTTTGTCAAAACGTTTTTAAGTCCACCCGATATTTTAAAAAAATTGGCGCCAATGGATACAATATCATATTCATAACTTTTGGACTTAAAAATCCAGTGAAAGAAAACACGGAGGAACTGAAATATGAAAATTTAAAAATGCATTTATAAAGCAAGCAAAGTAAATTTAGACTGCTCAAAACACAAGTTTTTTGCAAAGCAAAAAGAAGACTGCTTAAAGCGTAGATCATTAAAAGAAATAGACACAGTATTGAATTATGTATTAGACATTTATCAACTTTATGATTTTATATAACAGGTAATATTTTTTTAGAAATATTGCTCATGTTTCATAAACAGAAATAGAACGTAAATACAATTTTCGCGGAATATTTTTACATATACATTATATTAAAAGAAGAGGTTTTCTGGATATGTCGTCCTTATACGATAAATTAATATAATCAATATTTTGTAGCTCTTCAATTCACACAAAAAGTAATGTAACAAATGTAAGGAGAATCTGATATTAGAAAACAACTTTTGCTAATTTATTTTTTAGTGCAATAACAGAAAGAAAAATATCAAAAGCGATAAAACTTGTTGCTGTTTTTTTAATTTGTAGAAAACAGTTTAAAATAAGTGAATATTTGCCTACACTGAAAAAAAAAAACTTCTAATTTTATAGACAAATCTGTCAAACGTGATTATTTATGGAGAAAATGCCTTTATAATAATCATATATATTATTTGCCAGTTAGAAGATGAGAAAGTTCATTTTTTCCGTAACATATATTTTTTTTTTTGTGTCAGCTATAGCGCCAGTATATTTCAGTAACAGATTTTTTCAGTGTATCAGCATTATGATGTACCAGTGCGAGTTAAATGCAGTGCGAATATTTCACACTGCATTTAAAATTTTTTAGATGCAAATTTAAATTTATGTAAAAACAACATTAGTCGAGCCGGAATATCATCTCATTTATCCTATCAAAGTTACAGTAAAAACTGATCGAAGATAGCGAAGGGGAAAAAAATATCAATCGTATTTTAACTGCATTAGAAGATGACGTCATATGTTTCGGAAAGAAACATGGGACAAAGAAAAATAAATTAAACATTTGAATTTTTAAATGGACCCCATGAGTGGTGGCGTCACAGAGAAATCAACTTCGCATATCAACCGAAAATTGGTTCCATACAAACCGTTGAGAAGTAAGGCGAATTGAAAAGAGAGGAGTAGATATATCAATCTCCCCTGTGGAAAGTACTGAATCATTTATGACTGCTCCATCTATTGGATCCTCCTTAGTTTGTATGGAACCTAGAGCTCCTATAATAGAGGCTGACGCATCCTCGTGGATTTGGTGCTCAAATTGAAGTTCAGTCGAAAAACCAAGCTAATCAGAACCGGTTCAGCCAATCAGAACCGAGTCTTAGGCAACCCCAACTCCGGCTGCGGTAGATTGATGCTGAACTGAGCACCAATAATCCGAAACAAAATGGATATGCGTCAGCTCCTATTATAGCAGTCCTAATGGAACCAATTTGCGGTTGTTACGCGGAGTTCAGTTGCATGTGACGTCAGACTGATGGGGTCCATTTTGCCTTTTAATCATAAATATAAAGTAAACCTGCGCAACAATCTTGATTTTACAATTTTTTTCTTATATTGTTGAGCACGATATAACGCGGTATTTTATTTTTATGGCAACACTAATTTGAGAAAAGCTTTTTATTTCATTTACGAAAACAAGGCTGATAATATTTTTAATTAACAGCAATTTTTCATTAAAAAAAAACATGTTTTAACGAAAGTCTGTGTCAGAAGTCGGTTTAAAATCCTTTCATATGGTATTTTATTTATCGTTCTGTGTCTTGTATTTGCTTAGAAAAAGGTTGTTGACAACAGAAATAATATATAAGATTTTTTAATATTTATACTTTTAATAACTATTTACAATAAAATCTATAGTTTTGTATATCAGTGTTGAATTCAGACGTTTTTCTCCGGGAGGGAATTTTACTGCTCCGAGATGTGGGGGCAGTAGGAGTTCCGTGTGGGAGAACTTGCACTTTTAAGGGGGTCCAAGGTACAAAATTATATATAAAAAAAGAATTATTTATATTTTGGCTAATGAAACACTACAAAGTTAGATAAATTAAATAAAGCAAACCGCGTGTTTCTACGATGATTACATCAGCTGATACAACAATGCTTGTGTTGTAGTAACAGTAACTGAAACTTTAAGTCCATTTATCTCAGAATGGATTTTGTCATAATTTGTCATTTTTAAAAGAATATATCTAAACTTTCTTGTAAGATGTGTGTATGATATTATGTACTGAGTTTTTATGTTATGTTTTTAATAAATTGTCTTCAAGATTTTTAATTTCATGTGAAAATTTTGAAAATATATTTATTGAAGTAAAAATCACTTTCAAAAGTCTTTTGTTTTTTCCCTTTTAAATTCGTCATAAATTTTGTAAGTGAAATTTTTATAAATCAAAATGACAAAATAACAAGAAACCTTTTCTGCACACAATAGCGAAAAAAGGAATGAAATCGGGCAAATGGTTCAAAAGTTATACCAAAAAGTAAAAAAAAGTTTAACACTTAAATTGAATTTTTTAAAAACAAAATTTCAAAATTTTCAAAAACATTTTATGCGAAAAATAATTTTTACAGATATATACATTGCAAGAAAAAATTCTTTAAACTATGCATATAAATAAAGAAATACATTTCTGACCCTCAGAGCCCCTTAAATTATTACCAAACACAGAATGTCAAGTCTACCGATGGAGGAGGTGCTCGGCGAGAAGTTCCCCCTACACCTGGAGTTGCCCGCAGCCACCCCCTCAAATCGTGCCTGTTGTATCTGCATGAATTTGTATATTCCCTATTTCAAGGACACATTTGGATATACATTTGTCAAGAGAGATTCAATTCTAACTTAGATTTTTACCTTTCTGAAAGTGCGTTATTTATTTGGTTTGCGTTATTTTTTTAATGAAAATTTCATTTTGAAGGGGAAATAATAAAAAATTCCTTTTGATATTACATGGAAATATAGTTTGCGCATTTTGTAAGGACTAGAAATCCGCACAAATTTTGCAGTTATGAAAAATAACAAAGGAATACGAATCAGGCGAAAGCTGCGCGTGAAGTGTTGCGCTATCGTATCTAAGGGTACGTCTGTTAGCCGAGAGTTCAATAAGTAATTTGTATTTTCCGAGAATGGAGTCGAAAGAGGAGTATCTGCGTAAGCGTGTGTACAAGTTTTACGAAGGCAATATTCATCATGGGAAGAAGCTCACCGTGAATCATTTTTTTCACCGAAAATATCCTCAAACGAACGATATACGATATTCTACAACGTTACGAGAAGGGACTCAAGGCCAAAAAACAGCCGGGATAGGGTCGGAAGGCCCCAAAACTCGCCAAGCCAAAGTTACAGCACTGTTTGACAAGAACGACCGAGTAACAATCCGCCCAACGGCTGCCAGATTCAGTGTTTCCCCCGTCTACCTACATAAGACAATCACCAAGAAGCTTAACGTCAAATATCAGAAGAAAAGGGTCATACCAAAACGAACAGAAAAACACATCGTTCCCACGAAAAGTGTGGTCGTTTGCTCAGAAAATTCTCTGATCGAGAATTCATCTTGGATGACAAGTCATACTTCACACTCACTCACTCCATTGCTAACGGTAATGGTGGCTACTACACATCTGACGTCTCCAAGACACAACCTATCATCAAATTCGTTACTAAAGCGAAATCTAAAGACAAGGTCCTCGTTTCGATTGTGATGGGTCCGAAAGGCTTGTGTCGTCCGTTCAACCGAAAGTTTGGGTTCGTTGTTAATGGGTAACAATATTTGAACGAGTACATTCACCGTCGTTTCATCCCCTACATCCGTGCCAATTACAACGACGATGATTACGTCTTCTGCCTAGACATGGCCAGCAGTCATTATTAAAAAGCCAGCAGTCATACTCTGTCTTAAGTCTAAAGTGTATGCTAAAGGCTGGAAAGCAGATAACATCCAGAAATTGATCAATCGAATCAAGTACTGGCTCAAAATTATGGACCTAGATTTTGTACAAAATCTAGCAAGTACCAACAAAAGCAAAATTGAAAATGTCTGACGAAATAGTTTAATTGAAACACGATAACTGTTTTACAAAGTAATATCGTTATTAAAGTTACCTCAGCGTGCCCATTTGAGCTCTTTGTCTTTTTTTTTTATAGCTTTCCGATCAAGAAAAGTTTGTGAGGATTTCTAGGAAACAGTTCTCATTTGAAGAGATTATAATTTTATCACATTTTTATTCTAGAATTTTTAGAATTAAATGATGCAAACCGCATGTAAATAAAATAATTAGATCAAAAGGTATAACGTTTTTTTATGTTGTACTGTCTGTGGTTCTAGGATTTAAATGCATTCATTTCAGACCTCATTCGTTTTCAACTTTTGCCATATTTAAATTAACATATCTAAATTCCCATGAAACATAAAATTATGAAGCAAATGTTTCTGAGCAATATATTCTTTAAATTGCCTTTGGAATTTTTTGTTTAGAGATCAAATTTAAAAAATATGATTTTTGTAGTAAAAAATACGAAACAGAACCAGATCTTTTTCTTTTTAAAGTATTAAAATTTTAAAAATAAATATTTTTCTAACCCCCTGAAGACAAATTAATTGCCGAAATGTTAATTGAGGCTCAATGTGGCGATGAAAATCAAATCAACAAATCAAGCAAATCAGCACAACAGTAATGATAGACGTGCGCCAGAAAATCACGATGATGTAAACGCTACTCCAAATGTGAATAATAGAAAAGACTGCATTGATACCCTTTAGTGACATAAAACCTAATGGTGATAAGACTTCAAACAGTCCACTGCATAAACAATCACCAAAATATGTTTCTAATCATCAAAGAGATCCCCCAAAAAGAGTGAATTAACGTCCATCCCGTTATGAGGACTATGTTACATAAACTTTTTATTTCTTTGAAACTTATTTCTTTATTTTTATTTTAAAAAAGGGCGTGTCATATATTAAGTGTAACCTACTGTAAATGATCAATTAAAAGAGTTGGTTGTTAATAGTCCAAAATTTACCCAACACACTAGAAAAATAACGCAATGGTGTTTGCATCGTTTCAGCAATGCAGAAAGACATTCCAGGTAAAGATCCATATTGCTTTAAAATACAAGGTGAAATTTAACGATATATTTCGTCTGATTCAAGTTTAGTTTGGAGAAACCGACCAGTATAGCGGGCAAAACAGCTAGTAGCGTATGAAACATTATTAAAAAATCCAGATTACGAAGGATTAAGCAGAAAGTCTGGATGAGGGAAATAAAAGGTTAGCTAATCTTCCATAATCGGGTCTACAGTTTAGGCTTGCGTCAAATATGAATGATAATAGTAATATTAAGATTTAAATTGAATATGGATACTTCGCGATTACTTACCCCTTCGCGGTGAGTATCGCGTATACGTGACGCATAAAGTGATCAAAATCAATGATTACTCCTACCAGTAATTTTTAATTAAAAATTCTTCTTTTTATAATTAAAGCATCTCTGTGATTAAATTACCTACAAATTTCTATTATGAAAAACTTGTGACAAAAAATTAGAAATTTTGTAAAGGACGCTCGTTGTGAAGGAGTTAAAGGCAATGTATACCGCTAAATCCCGTTTACTAAAATGGTCATTTGTTAGTGGACACGATTATGGGTCATTACCCAATAGGTTTAAAAGCCTCCAAATATGCCTATTTTAAATGGCTTTAGTATGCTATTGGTATCGAAATAGATTAGGCTGTATTTAGATAACAAGATATAAGTAGTAAACGATAAGTAGTAAAACTTAAAGTTTTATATGGTACCTGGATCGCATAAGTTATATTTAGAAACACTCTCTCCGTACTCCTACTTGTAAAAAAATCAAGTTTCTCTTTTGTACGACCAAATTTTACCGAGTTATGATACTTTGAATTTTATGAATTTTCATCCCTTTTTGGCATTAGCGTGTTTCATCCGAAAACGACAAATGAAACTTAAAAATTTCTTGACAATTGTGTTTTTTTTTTTTTTATTGTGCAGTCTATGATGTTTCGAAATCCTTGAAAGGATATTGAGAGCAGCAGATAGTGCTGGGCACATGGGCGCATATAAAATAGAAATTCCGCCAAGTTAGAAGTAAATATTAATAGGTACTTAAACAATTATAGTTCATTTTAATATTTTATTTGTATTTATTACACTGAATTTCTTGTTAAAATTGTTTGAATTTGAAATAAAAGGTTTTTAATAGAAATAAGAAATAATAGATAATTTTTAAATTTCAAAACAAAGATGGATAAGAACTTTTCTGAGTGACAAAGAGGCGCACCAATTTTACTTGCTCTAGGGCGCTGAATATCTAGCTACGCCACTGGAAAAAGGGATGTTGACAACAGAAATAATACATAGGATTATGCTAGCAACAATAAGTTTTAAATTCAGTGGTAATGCTATTAAAAGGCTGTCACAAAAAATCCTTTAATAGCGCAAAATCAATCTTGCTAAAATCCGACAGTTGCCAGTGGACCCGATTTTGGATAATTGCACAACAGGTGTAAAAGTCTCCACATACGTGATTGTATTGCAATCGAAATTAAAGTAGACATTTTAGAGCATGATGTGAGTGAGTTAAACGGTGTTTGGCAATGTCTGTGGTGGGAAGCTGAAGTACAAAATAACAAGAAATATACGAAATGCTCTCATGATATTAGAATAAGATAAAATCTCCTGTACAACGAGATTCTTATTCTAATAAAATTGCAGTGTAAAACTTAACCCAAGATATATTACAATTGTGAAACAGCAAAATTATAGGAAATTGTGAATGTAAAATTATTGAAATAACGGGATATTCTGGGCGGTAGGGGTGGAGCCCCTGGAAAATGTACTTTTTATTATAAAATAATTACAAGAATAAGCACATCATTCATTGCATGAAATCATACTAATATTAAATCTTAATAAAATAATTAATTAAAATTTAAAATTAATAATTATTAAAATAATTAAATAATAATTAAATATTAATATCAAAATTAATAATAATGAATTTTTAACACCGTTTAACAGTTCTTAAAGTTTAGTTTCTGAATCTTTGAGAAGTTTTATGTGCTAATAAGCACTTACCTTATCTATATTATAAAGGACAAACGCGTCCGTGCGTAACGCTGCCGTGATTTTGAGGATGGCTACACCTGACCATTGCAATTCAGTTTTGCAATTTTCGCTACTGCAAATTTTTAAACTTCTAAATATCCCACATCTTCAATTTTTACACCATCGTATAGGGAAAAATAAAGTACTTTCAAATGCAATTTTTTTGAGAAATATATCGTAATTTACTCATTTATTGTGGATTTTTAAATAATTTTCAAGAATGAATTTTTTAAGTCTATCTCCATGGCGTGCAGCCTCCATTACGTTTGGCATAATAATCCAATTGCACTTCACAAAAAAAAAAAAAAAAAAAAAAAAAAAATTGTTTAGGATTTGTTTCCGGCTAATTTTCCATACAGAAATGAAAAATTCCTCAATAAATATATATTATAAAATAAAATAAAACACAACATTATTTTACAACTTTATTAATTAATAATAATAATTATTAAAAAATATATCAACGACTTTAATTATAAATAAATAAATATTTATATTAATTTATTTACATTAATTAATTAATTATTAATTAAAATTCCCTAGTTATTTATAATTAATTGTATTTATTTATTTATTTGTTTATTATGTATAATTAATCAATTATATTAATTATTATTTACACTAATTTATTAATTATATTAATCATTATTTACAATAAATTATTAATTATTACTTATTACTTATTACTTATAACTAATTAATATTAATTAATTATATTTATTTGTTAATTATTATTTATAATTAATTAATTATATAAATTATTATTTATAATAATAATAATAATTATATATTTTTAATTTATTACTTATATTAATTATTATTTATAATAATAATAATTATTATATTTATTTAATTTATTAATTATATTAATTATTATTTATAATAATAATAATAATTATATTTATTTAATTTATTAATTATATTAATTATTATTTATAATAATTATTATTATTATATTTATTTAATTATATTAATTATTTTTTTATTAATTATTATTTATTTAAGTTATTTATTAAAAGTATTTATTATTTATTTTTATTTATTTAATATATGTATAATACTAAAAAAATAATATTTTGTATTAAAAAACAGATTTTTTTTTTAAATTAATTATTAATTGTTAAACTGATTATATATTAACCATATTATTAATTATTAAACAGCGAACTAATTATGTTGTAAAGTTATCAGATTAAACAGATTATTAATTATTAAACAGTTTGCCCATTATGTGGTAAAAAACGTATTTTTGCTTTATTTTGTTTGTAACATATTTTCTCCCAAGCAGTGCAAAGTTGCCCAATTTCGGCAGATTGAGTTAATGGTGAATAGGATTTCAGGTTCAACCCAGAGTGAAGCCCTTAACATGCAGTTGAAGTGGCCGGTTTCGCCTGGTGAGTGTCATGTTTGCCACATTTCTTACAGAGATGAAAGCTTTGTACTTGATTTTGTTCTTGCTATGATTATTAAATCAATGATTGTATATTGTTATTTGAGTATGACGATTCTACTGGTGACGAAAAAATATGTATGTTTCTATTTATGAATTTTTAATAATCGCACTTTAAATTAATAATCAATATTTCAAAAACATTTTAACTCCAAAATATGTATGTGTGCTATGTTTGTATATATTTTTTAAAGTATGATATAAAGCAAAAAAATAAAATACAAAATAAATAAATAATAATAATAATAAATAAATAAAAATAAAAATAAATAAATAATGAAATATATGAATTTTTGTTCGTGTCATGTCAAAATACAGGGTGACCGTAATTAAAGTGGACGTGTTTGAATGGGAATAAGATAAACTATTTGGAACATTAAAAAAGATTTGGTATTTATACTGTTTAAATTATGAGAAAACGAGTTATGCCTAAAAAAAAAAAAAAAAAAAAAAAAAAAAAATGTTTGGAATTTTACCGATAGATGACGCTTAAATGTTAGAGATGTTTTAATAGCAAATACTAACAAAAATAACTCATTTTAAATCAATATCTTTTGAGACATCGCTATTCTTTAAAAGCAGCACAGTAACTACTACCATTTTGATAAAAAAAACACTTTATTAATAGAGTGCGTATCTTTTTGCTAATTTTTAAAGGCTCATAAAGCTCTTCATGATTAACATTTTAAGCTAGAAGCATGTGAAATTATCCATAAAAAAGTTTTAAAATTTAGCTGGAAGAGAATCTCTATTATTGTTTTCTTTTTCTTTTTTTATTTTAATATACAGCGCCATCTTTCGGAAAATTTTAAAATAATTTTTTTTATTGCAGAGCTTGTTTCCGCATGCTCTAAACAGTATAAATACCAAATCTTTAAAAAATAATCCAAATAGTTGCTTGTAGAGACCTTCAAACATGTGCACTTTAATTATGGCCGGTCTGTATCAGCCAGCACCGATTGGTTCGTTTTTCAGTAATTTATATCAAAGTAACTAATCATTGAGAATTGATGAAAATTTCTATTCCTATGTTTTTTGGCATGCGGAGTTAATACATATAATACAACTTTCATGTCGCTGTTACTATAAAAATCTAAAATTTCCTAAATCCTAGCATTTACCAATAGGAGTTAGTAAAAGCCTGAAATATGCTTCTAAACGATTCCATTTCGGGCTTTTATCAAACGATTTAGGTAAATGTTAGTATTAACTGACTCCGAAATTATTGATAAACTTGGCATTTGATTCGGAAAATGCGTGGTAACATTAATTTATGAAACCTTATGAAGATGTCTGTTATATTCAAACAAACATTTAATTATTTTTATTTATTTTAAAATTATATGAGTTGAATAGTAAATTAAAACAATATTATTTCAGATTATACTCCACTATGTTCTCTTCACTAAAGTTACAATAATTTGTTTTATCATATTAAATTTGAACGAGGCCTTGAATAACATTAAACTTAACTTTATATAACACTAAGGTTAGTATCCTTCCAGGTCAGTGCCTTCGTCTTCTACATTACCCATGCATTCATTATATTTATAACTTTATCTAAGCTCTTTTCGGTGGTGATGTTAATAGTTAAATTGCGTGGCAAAGCTGAGTTAGCCATTCCCAGTTTCATAAGAACATAAAACACAGTTTTGTGAAGTGAGCATTTGATTCCCTGAGATGCTGTGCTCTGTTTTTCATGGCTTGTGCAAATTTTAATGCTTCCGACCACTTTGTTGGATTATTTATTTTTATCCCCATTGCCAAGATGTTCTCAACGTCTTGGTTCGCCCATACGACTGAATCTTGGGACTCTCTGTTTATAGTGAACTATTTTTTATGTCATTCCAGATTTCAGATAAACTTCTTATGATTTGTTTGCAAAATTTCCCCAAGTTGTTAGAATGACGAATATTTGACGCTTTTAAGTTGAGATAATATCCAAAAGATAATATTCTACCTGGTCAGTTCTTTTACTGTGCAAAGATGGGAGAAAGGCAAATTTTGTAAGATGATCTTTTTCAAAGATGTTTGATTTATTTTCTGACATGGTTCACTTAGGGTTCACGGACGTCAACTTGAGTTACGTAGGTACCACGTCTTCAACGTGGGTAACCCATTGGTAACACGAAGCGTTCAGAGACCGATATCACGTAACTTTTTCCTGGTAACTCGTAGCGTTCAGAGCCGAAAATTACCCAGACTTTTGATAACCCACATTACCTACAGAATATTGTACGGTAAAGTGAACACGTGGTTGGGAAACCTGGTTTGTTTGTTCGTTTTATAGCCTAACTGGAACTGTCATTCTTTATGACTCTTACTGTACACTTGAGTTCTGATTATTTGATTGGTCTACGTTTAATAGGTATATTATATAATTAGTCAACGTCGCCAGGATGATTCCTGCAATGATCTCTATGATAAAAATGTTGTGGTAGATTGGTTGACGGAAGTATTTGTTTGTAAATATGCCCACAACTTTACTCCAAAGTGTTCACAACTGTTTTAACCCAACTTTACCCTGAGGAACTCGTATGACGTCATTCCACAATTATACTAGTAATCGGCGTTTCAGTCTCTGAAAGGGCTCACGGTACCATTTGCGGGGCTATATAAACCGAAACGTAACCAGTAATTACTTATGTCACGGCCTAACTGAATTTAAAATTTGATGAAATTTCATCTCATAAATGCCGAGATATCACTGTCATGGAAATCGTGAAAAAACAGACCACCTATTGAACGATATATACCCAAATTTAATAAGTACCAATTTATGTTAAGATATAACTTAATCTGAAATTTGATTAAATTCCGTTCATTTGTTTTCGAGATAGAGCGGTCACAAAATTTGTGTCACACACAGATACACAGACTAACAGACAGACACACATTTTCTACAATTAGTCAAGTTATGTCCAGGACATCCCAAAACGTGTAAATACACCATAACATGGAATTAGAAAATTTTGACGGAATTAAATTTTAATCTATTATATGATACATACATAATATATATTCTTACAAAAGACCGCTAAAAATAATACGAAAATGCTTTATACTGATATTATACCTTTTTAAACTGCATAAAGTTTTATTATTGTTACAAAATGTCAAAAAAATGAATATGCAACAAACTCGCTATTAATGCTATGAAAGTTTTCGGGCATTTTTTAATAATGAGTATAGTGTATTGACTGGTATACATATCGTGTTTGGTGACTTAAGATGTGTGAGGTACAGTTAAAGCGAATCACAACTCTTCGTTTGCGGATATCTCTATTTTATCGGTAATTACGAATTCATTGAATTAAATGAACGCGCTCCTGCACTATGCGCTATTTGATTTTTGTATGTTTGCTAAAAAAAAAAAAAAAAATCCTACGCATGCTTACGCATAAATACATGCAAGCAACTGTAGAAAAATTCTTTTTGTTATAGATTTTTAATTTTAAACTGCATAAAGTTTTATTATTGTTACAAAATGTCAAAAAATGAATATGCAACACACTCGCTATTAATGCTATGAAAGTTTTCGGGCATTTTTTAATAATGAGTATAGTGTATTGACTGGTATACATATCGTGTTTGGTGACTTAAGATGTGTGAGGTACAGTTAAAGCGAATCACAACTCTTCGTTTGCGGATATCTCTATTTTATCGGTAATTACGAATTCATTGAATTAAATGAACGCGCTCCTGCACTATGCGCTATTTGATTTTTGTATGTTTGCTAAAAAAAAAAAAATCCTACGCATGCTTACGCATAAATACATGCAAGCAACTGTAGAAAAATTCTTTTTGTTACAGATTTTTAATTTTAGAAGTTTTAAACTTTAATAGATATATTTACGCCGTGGTATGAAATATATCCTCTCCACATATCTGTAAAAAATAGTAAATAAAACACTTTGTTGACCAGTCACAAGTTAACTCGTGTTTGTTTCACCATGCATCATTGACTAAGGGAGTAGCTTTTACCTTATTTAAAAGGGAAAAATGCATTTATATCATTTTGTCCATAATTTTTTTTAGATTGTAAGAATTTTATATTAAACCCGTACATTGTACGATATTTACTGACGCATAAACTTAAAAACCTATATAGAAAACCGTTTAATGAAAGACTTTCAGAAAAAGGTGGAGCTTCTAATGTTTTAAAACCAAGATTTCATACAAAATCGCCGGTGAACAAAGTGTCAAAATAAAGTCCTGTCTAGTGTTCATTAATTGTTCTTATCCATTAAACTATTCAACAACATGAATAATGAATACACTCAGTTGAATTTTTTTTTAATTGTTTACTTAGAAGAGTACACAAGCACCAAAAACACAAAATGTCCAGCCCTTTTGTGGCCTACTTTAAAAAAAGGGTTCAACAATAATAACAGTGGTATTGCCATATGCATCGCTGAGTGTCGAAAATTGTTGTGAAAAGACAGTCTGCATTGGACCTAAGCGTGACGACCGCAGTTCTAAACAAAAACTAAATGTAAAAACTGGTTTTGCTTTTTAAGAAGTCTTTATTAATTAGAATATCTGCTGGCGCTGAAGGGCTTTCGGACAATCAAATCAAAACCACACCCTAGCGCCAAGGATATACCTGGTTGTGATCATGGTGCAATCATCGATTGTCATTTTCACCCTTTTTTTTTACGTTTTATCGAAAGTGAAAAGTTAAAAAGTCCAAATTAAAATTTATCACTAATGGATACTTATCATTTCATTATTTGATTTCGGATAAGTGGTTTTAATGTAAAATTGTGATTAAAATAATTCATGTATACAGTAAAAAAGAACGAAAAATCATGCGTCAAGCATAGTTTATTAAACACTTTCCAACACATTCATAATGCCATAAAAAATCCCCATTTAATAAAGTGAATATATGATGTCTAAGTAAACAATTTGGAAAATGCATGATACATTTAAAAACCCGATGTCAGAAATTACCGCCGATAGTCTGAAATGCATCCGCATTCTTTAGTGCAGTTCTATATAGGAACTATGGATTTGTATATGTACTACTCAGACCTCAGACTAAATAATAAGAATTTGTTCTTTAATCTGAGATATACTAAATAGTATTTTACAATTTACTTCAATTAGGAAACGCATAGCACAATTCAAAATTCCCCTACAGCAAATTCCGCCAATAAACGAAACTGTACTCGAGATCTTTTGTGTAGCCTTGTATAGGATATGTATGTAATATGAAAAAAAAGTATTTAAATTAAAAAACGCGTATCGCGTACCACAACTCTGAAAGCGTACTTCCAGCAATTATTATTGATAGACAGTACTGTAATCGAATTCTTTTGTGTGCCCCTGTAAAAGATCGATGAATGCTATGCTCACCTTATTCTATAGTAAGCCTCTTGTCGGCAGCAGATCACCTCAGTGATATATATCAATTTCAAAATGTTTGAAATAGTGTAACATTATTAAAGTATACCGCAAACGATTTTTCCCCATATACAATAATATAACGGAATTCTTTTGAGTGTCCCTGTAAATGAACTACAAATGTTACATACTTCATTTTCAATACTGAACAAGCCATAGTAAAAATCAATATATATGTCAATTGCTTGGTAATCCGAGTATATTTACGTGAGTAAGAGCATGGACAGACGGCAGACAGCAGACGGACAAACCGAATTCATAAACACTTTTCAACTAAGTTGAAAAATGTTAAAAAGAAGAAAAAAATCCGAACGTAAGATTTAATTCCACTTTTAAATTTGCTGGATAGAAGTGTTTAAGCTAAAGTTCCTTCTTTATGATTTTCTGTAATTATTGCTATAAATAAATTTACTTGAAGGACCATATACATATCTATTTTAAAATGAACTCTGAAAATTTCGATTCGAACTCCTTATATCAGGGGTCATCAACCAAGCGCTCGAGGGCGCATTTGTGCCCACCAACTTTTCCATTACGCTTGCGAACGAAGCTTTAATAAATTTATATGCATAAATATGTATTTTGGAGGAAAAATAGTATGGATTTCGATGAAAATTAAGAAAAATTCTTCTTTTCCATCGAAATTAATCTGTAAAAAAGTTTTCTTAAAATTTTAACAAACGCTATAAACAATATATTGAAAGACTCGCTCTCACTTAATGGTCAAGTTTAGTTTAGGTATGCACTTTTACTTATTCTAGATAAAATTTACAGAAAAAACCAAATACGATGTCAAAATTAGGTGTTTGTATTGAAAATTTCAGAATTTGATACAATTGATATAATTTCATTATGATGACGACCCTCTAAGTTTAATGTTTTTAGACAGAACTTGAAAGAAGACTTAATTTTCAGTCGAATGGCTATCTACGTTTTTTCCTTGACAACTTGGTGATTAAAATGTATGGGGTTTGGCCTTTTCTTTTGGCCGACTGTACATAGGGAGGAAGTATAATCCTTATATACTTTTAAACGACATTTGTAATCGAAAAATTTCACATCGAATAAATCGATTTGTAATAACTCTGAAATTCTCTCTTCTTTTAGATCCTCGTAATGTTATGAAATAAAACACATAAGTTGGAAAATAAACATTAATGGAAATGGTTAATTCATTGTATCAAATTTGGATGAGCACTTACTTGCAGAACAAACAACTCCAGCGATGTTTTCTTCTCCTGGACAGAATACTCGACCGACACGATCGTGCAAACAGTCAGCAAGATTATGTTCACTTCCCTTGCATTTGACTCCACTTAAAACCATGTTGCTATGATGACCTCCATAGGCACCACTCTGAAACAATAGTAATCAAGTCAATATATACTAGGGCACTATTAATTTCAGGTTGCACAATATTATATACTATGTATTACTTGCGACTGTCTACGTAATTGCATAAAATACAGTACTCAAAACAATTTAAATATATTGTACGTTTTCTGGAAAATACGGTACGATTTCTTAAAAAAAATAAGAAATAAAAAATGAGGGAGATAAAAAGATGAATTAGTGGTAGAAAATGAAATGTGGTTTTTAACTTGTTTCAAGGGTCTTATACATTTTAAACTCGCCGAAAAAAAAATTCAGAGTTTGAATTAGTCTATCTTTAAAAATTTTTTATGTAGAAACATAACATTTTGACTATTGATTAAAAAGATTGTACTTTTTAATATACTACCATTAGAAACTGACTAGTCCTTTACAGAATTTGTGTATTGTTGAAATTAAAATAGCTCTTTTTTGTACTCCGTAAGTCATTCAGTGCATGATATCTTAAGAATGTATGTATGAATTGTTATGAAATTTGAGATAGATAATAAGCACATTGTATTTTTAAAATGATCTACTCTTACACTAGATTAATTTTAACACAATTATTTCAAATTGGTAAAGAAATCATACGAGTTGTAATTTTTCCAACTGGACGAAAAATGTCCGGGCCAGGATTCGAACCTGGGATCTCTTGGCTGAAGCCGCCACGCTCTACCAACTGAGCTATCCCGGTCGAATCTGGAGGGCATAATTCATCCAGTTAACCTTATTGATCATAGCATCTGGTCTGATATTTTAATCAGCTCAACCGAATAGATCGCAGGTAAAGGAACTCCAGTAAACGCTGGGTACGAGATTACACTAGATTAATTTTAACACAATTATTTCAAATTGGTAAAGAAATCATACGAGTTATAATTTTTCCAACTGGACAAAAACTGGAGTTCCTTTACCTGCGATCTCTTCTGTTGAGCTGATTAAAATATCAGACCAGATGCTATGATCAATAAGGTTAACTGGATGAATTATGCCCTCCAGATTCGACCGGGATAGCTCAGTTGGTAGAGCGTGGCGGCTTCAGCCAAGAGATCCCAGGTTCGAATCCTGGCCCGGACATTTTTCGTCCAGTTGGAAAAATTACAACTCGTAGGATTTCTTTACCAATTTGAAATAATTGTGTTAAAATTAATCTAGTGTAATCTCATACCCAGCGTTTACTGGAGTTCCTTTACCTGCGATCTATTCTGTTGAGCTGATTAAAATATCAGACCAGATGCTATGATCAATAAGGTTAACTGGATGAATTATGCCCTCCAGATCGACCGGGATAGCTCAGTTCGTAGAGCGTGGCGGCTTCAGCCAAGAGATCTCAGGTTCGAATCCTGGCCCGGACATTTTTTGTCCAGTTGGAAAAATTACAACTCGTATCATCTACTCTTAGGTCTTAATTATTTCTTTACCAATGTAAAAATTTATTTTTGTCAAAAAAAATATTTTTTGTATGGAACAAAAATGTTATAACTGTAAATACTTAAAGTAGATAATTTTAAACACAGATATGTGCTTATTATCTTTACTAAGTTTCATAACAATCCATACATACGTTCTCGAGATATCATGCGCGCAATGCTTAAGAAGTAAAAAAAAAGAAGTTATTTTAATTTCAATAATGCATAAATTCTGTAAAAGGCTAGTTAGTTTCTAATGGTAGTATATTAAAAAGCCCAATATGTTTAATAAATAGACAAAATTTCATGTTTATGCATAACAAGATTTCAAAGATACACTTGTTCAAAGTTTGAATGTTTTTGTTGATTTTCGTCGTGTTTAAATGGTACGATACTCCTTGGAAAAAGGTAAAACGAAATAATCGAGTTGACCGCTGTATATTAATGAGTACGATGTCTTAAATAACTCGCTCATATCCGAAACTCGTTATGTCCAAAAACTGAAATTTTGAGAAAAAAACTTTTTTCAATCTTAAAAATGTAGGTATTATTTCGATTTTTGATTTTGATTTATGTATTATTTCTTTACAATTTCATAAGACTACGGCCAAATATATTACAATTTTAGTTTATTTACAAAATGAAAAAAATATGTTGGATATAACGAATAATGAATTGAATAATTAACATAATGAGTTTTGGAACATATTCCAAAACTCTTTGTGTACACTGTAAAAAATTTGCAGCAAACTGTCCAGTTATTCGACCATTTTATATAAACGGTTACAAAAGCATAATTTAGTGCTATTCTGGCCATATTATTGCCCATATTATGGTCAAAATAGAGTTAAATTACGGTTACGTAGTCGTTTTCTCTAAAAACAGTCGAATGACTGGACAGTTTGCTGCAAATTTTTAACAGTGTATATTTCACATCATTCAATAAAAATACTAACATAATCAAGTTACAAAAGGTAACAGTTTCACAAACTCTTTTATTATTTAAAAAAACACTCTAAGACTAAGCCAAAAAAAAAAAAAAAAAAAACTGACAAAAGAAAATTTATTTTTTAAAAAGTGTTAAACCCAAAATATTTTCTCACCAGCATCTTCCTCAGCTATGACATGTTCCTGGCCGTTGTAAAATAACTTCTTGATCAATAAAATTGTTTTTGTAAAACTGGAGGTTTGGCGGCATATCCCACTCAGGCTCATAGTACTTTTGAAGGAGAGACGCCAAGTCATTCAATTTATCAGCCTTTACAATGACACTTTTATTAATGGGTTGTGGTGTAGTTTCTTTCTAGGATTTGCCTTTTGTGCATATACTCTGTGAAACACAAATATGTAAGTTGTAGCCAGTCTCGCCTTATACTTTAATAATTTTTTCGTGCTTTATCAGGATAATTTCCTTGCAGGGCATGAACTGAAAGTGCAAAGTTCTTGGAGTTTTGGCAGTCCCTGGCACAACAAAAGTTTTCCCTGTTTCGGAATGCCTAATACGGCTGTTTTCCAGTCATTGAATTCCATATTTGTACCTAATTTAAAAGCAGTTCTCATATTTTTAAAAATTTCATCCTACTCTTGAGGATTTACAATGATTGATTTGGCCCTAACTTCTCTTTCAATTCTGATAAAATTCGATCTGTAGGAATATTGGATTGACCAACAATAGGGAACAGAAGAATGTTCCCTTTACAGCTGGTGGGACATTTAAAATAAAACGAAAACTGCCCAGTTAAACTGAGGGCATTGAGCTCCCAGGCTATTCACACTAATTGTTTATTATACTCTTATTTCAAAGAATTTGAAATAAGCCCCTCGAAAAATAAAGAAATCAACAATATATTAAGGGGGTCATCCCCCCCGTTACCCTCCTCATAGTTAACTAATGAACCCCTTAAACTAATCAGGGAAGTCTAATTACAATGAATATATATACAAAATTTGAAGAAAATCGGATAATTCTGCATGAAAAACCCATTTATCTAAATTAAGGGGAAATTAGCCCCCCTTTCCCCCTTTATACTTAACCAATGAACCCCAAAACTATTGACAGAAGCGCATTATCAAAATGAACCTATATACAAAATTTGAAGAAAATGGGATAAATCTGCATGAAAAACCTATTTATCTAAATTATGGGGGGTGTTAGCCCCCCGTTTTCCCCCTTTATACTTAACCAATGAACCTCCAAAACTAATCAGGGAAGCGCCTTATCACAAGGAACCTATAAACAAAATTTAAAGTAAAACGGTTAGTTCTATCAAGAGTTATCGCGTTACGTACATACGTACGTACATACGTACGTACATACATACATACAGAACCGGCGGGCACATAAGCTCTCAGGCTTTGATAGCTTGTGAGCTAAAAAAACTAGTAAGACTGAGTCGTTTTAGGCATAACAACAAATGATTGACTAAATAAACAGTGAAAGGAAACAGGACATAAATATTTTTGGTCCAGTAACTGGGTAGTGGACATAACGAACTATGGAACTGTTGGTGCTGTGCACTTGACAAGTTCTGGAGCTGCACCTAGTTTTTAACTTCACTTTTAGGTGGAAAATAACGACATTTAGAATTGTTTGACTTCTGAAATGTGTTCATATGGCTAAAAGTTTTATCAATTCACACACAAAAAAATAACGTTTTTCTTCTGAAATAAATAACGAATTTCGGAACTGGGTGACTCAAATAAGTCTTTTATCTGATTCAGAAGCCTTGGGGATTATTTGTTACTTAGATTGAGAGGAAGGGGTGGTGGAGAAAGGACGAGTACAATTTGTAGTAACTGAAACATCACAGAGTGCAATTTCCAGGATCTGGAATTGTTGTCTGGAGACTAGAAATGCATGCCGAAGACCAGGGCAAGATTATAGATGAGTTGAAACCCAATGACTACTGACACCAGATTTTCGATTCAACCTGTCTGAAACCGATTCCATGCTCTAGGTCTGCATACTCACAAATCTATAGTAGGTAATGCATTAACAGCCATTCACCGTGTTGTGCTCAGACAGTCGGCAGAAGAGCATATCAGTTCGAGGAGAAATGAATGAAGTAATCATCACTTCTCCGATGACTCCCGTTTTACAGTCCATTTTGATAGTAGGGGCGTTTTCATCTGGTGGGAACTTGAGACCGAAACCTGGCACTCGTTCAAGAAAGTATCAAGTTTGGAGGAGATAGAGTTACAGTCTAAGCCGATATCGCTATTAATGGCCACAGAAACCTCCACATCATTAAAAATGGATCTCTGATGGGTCAGCGGCATAAGGACGAGATTATCAAACCTTTTGTATACCTTTAAACTGCTGAAATTGAAGACGAATTCCTTTTAATGAAAAATACGACATTTTTAATGGTGAAGAAGGAATCATATGAATGTTTTGGCCAGCATGTTGTGACACTCCAGAAAGGTGAGTTGGTATCATCCCTTTTCTTCCACAAACGGTTCAAGAGTTTAAAAGAGCTTTTATACAGGAAGGGGACAGAAATACAGTACAGTAATTAACATTTAGATTCCATATCTCATATATGTTCAACGTTGTTGTTCAACGTTGTTGTTCGTCATGAAAAGCCATGCCCCTCTATTAAAAGTGATTATCTTTGAAAAAAATCGCAATTTTTATTTCTTTTCCTGGGATGTACAAATTGTGTATTTTTCGTTTCGAACCAAATATCTCATACCTTAAATAATAAAATGCATTTTTTTCATCCATGCGTGACTTTTCATATCATAGCTCGCCATGTTTGCAGATAACGTATCAACCATTAAACTTTTCTCTCATGCGCAATATGTACCCGCCACCTGAATATCTCTTAAATGTTTTGAGCTATGTATTTAAATAAAAACAACTCCATGAATTAAAATACTTAGCAGTGACTTGCACGAACATCTTTCGCATACTTAACCTTTAAGGACACGGGCGGAATACTGAGTGCGCCACTCAGTGAAAAAACAGCTATAAATTGTAAAATAATTACGCGATTAACATTTGCGCTTCATTTAACCTCTTCCCAAAGTCCCTCCAACGTTCAAACAATATTTAAAGTTGAATTTCACCTTTTTGTCTGCTTTTTAGGTGCGTTCGTAATTATATAAATACGTAGCACCTATAGTCGTCGCTTGGTCCGTCCGTCTGTCCGTCCGTCTGTCTGTCTGTCCGTCTGTCTGTCTGTCCGCATATAACAACGCAAAAACTACCCAACCAAATGGTTTGCAATTTAAAATATATTATCTTGGCAGAATTTTGTCGAGACATTTCAAATTTTATTAAAATCGAATCAAAACTTTAGGAGATATTAATAAAAATATTTATTAAGAAATTTGAATTTGTTTTTTTTTAAATCGGTGCTTTTTTGTTATAGGAGCTTCCGAAGTTTAATCGTCAAGCGACCGAGATACTTATTTTATGACAGAAATTAATCTGCAGACGATATAATTCATTTCACAGAATTAAAAATCATCAAGATCTGAATATTTATATAACTAGCTGATACATATATATCTGAATATTTATATAACTAGTTAAGATATTTGTATGAACAGTGTCATAAAATATATACTTAACTAGCTGTTTAACCCGTTCTACGCACGGGATATCATGAATTTAATTCTAAAACGTGCGTACGAACGCACCTCGTTTGTAACGTTTGACGTACAATTTCCAACTTGTTCCATTTTTTTTATTGGTAACTTACCACTGGTGTACGGAATATACTATCCATGTATTTATGTAATGTATTATATTCTTTTTTAATTAAACTTTTTTTTTTATATAAATGTGATGTCTATTCCTTTTATACTATTATTAAGCAATAGATACTTTTCTTCTTTAGCATCAAAAGTTTATATTTAGGTTTTAAAAAGCGTTGGCGCAATGGATACGCGCCTGTGTCTTTATGTTATTATAAACCGTACATATTATATTACTTCTAATTAAAATTAGTGTTTTTTTAACACTTTCATGTTTATTGTTTTTTACTACTACTGTAAATTTAATTAAACAAGGCTATCATTAAAAGTTATTATTTAGACTTTAAAAACCGATGGCGAACATTATGTTACTATAACCGTGTTTTTAAAGGTGTGTTTTTAAGTCCGTGTTTTTAAAGGTTAAATAATGTACTGAAAATAATTTTGAAGTAACAATTTAAAGAATAATGTATAAATACATATTCAACACAACCCATTCTGTCATAAAATATTCATCTGACTTTGAAAAATGGAAATTTGAACAAAATAATTTGTTCTAATGATCAGATTTTGACGAAATTGAAATGGGACCACCTTGGATCATGACTCTTTCAAACAAAATAAAAATTATCAAAATCGATGCACATTTACGAGAGTTATGCGTGAACAACATAATACATACATACGGGTCGAATTGATAACCTCCTCCTTTTTTTAAGTCGGTTAAAAATGCATTTTCAAGTAAATGCGGGTGCATTAACGATTGATTCTTGAAAAAAAAAAAAAAAAACACAAAAAAAAACACAAAACTATAAGTAGTTAAAATCTTAAATAACAGCATTTCAGGATTTAATTTACTATTGCAACTGATTAACTTCTATTCTTATAAACCATAATGATTCCTAATCAAATGCCGAGCGTCTTCTTCCTAAAGCTGAAAAATTGTATTAGTGCTGCTATGATGCTTTCTAATTGATATAAAATTGAGGATTGAACACGACTATTGTTTGAACGTGTGTTATGTAATCAAAGTGTCAAATAAAAGCGTTTGTAATACAGGAGTAAAATTTACAAAGTTTACGATATATTTATTTTATCAATTATAATTCCTATTTGCATTATTTTTGAAATACAATATTTTGAAATCATATTAAATATTTATAGTAGCTCTTTTCTATTTATCTATTTTATTATCACTATCTGTCTAGTTATCTACTGTACACAGCGTAAATAGGAAAGTCCTTTGATTCTGAAATAACCTTAAATGGAAAGAGTTAAAGCCATGCAAATGAGCTAATATAGTAAGGCGAAAGAAAAAGAGTGAAAATCCCTCTTCAAAAGCATAGAGCATAAATTAATATACAACGACATTTATTTTTACACTGTGTAACCTGCATAGCTTAAAACAGGGGTCGCCAATTGCTCGCGTGTGCTTTTGTGCCTACCGACACTTCTTGTTGTATCTACGTAGCCTTTATAAGTTTATACGAGCAGGGAAGACCGAGCTATGCTCGGTCAAATTTAAATTTGAGTTCAAATATTATGACCCATGACCAAAATGACCCACTAATTGAATTTTCTCGAACATGTGACTTAGCTCAACAGTCTTCTCGTGCCCGAAAACCATAGGATGCAAAATTTAGTGTAAATAGTCTGAGCCGTTTTTAAGATAAAATAGCTTGACCCATAATGACCCATGACCAAAATGACCCACTAATTGAATTTTCTCGAACATGTGACCTAGCCCAACAGTCTTCTCGTGCTCGAAAACCATTGGATGCAAAATTTAGTGTGAATTGAGCCGCTTTTTAGATCTTGACCCACAATGACCCAGAAATGACACACTAATCGAATTTTCTCGAACATGTCACCTAGCCCAATGATTTTCGCTTGGCCGAAACTCGTAGGATACAAAATTTAATCAAAATTGTTAGAACCGTTTTTTAGATAAAATTAATTTGACCCGTTTTGACACAAAAATGACCCACTAATCGAAAGTTCTCGAACATGTGACCCAGCCCAATAGTCGTCTCGTGCCCGAAAATAGTCGGATATAAAATTTCGTCAAAATCGTTTGAACCGTTTTTTAGATACAATTAGCTGACCATGACCCAAAATGACCCAAAATGACCCACTAATTGAATTTTCTCGAACATGTGACCTAGCCCAACAGTCTTCTCGTGCCCGAAAACCATTGGATGCAAAATTTAGTGTAAATTGAGCCGCTTTTTAGATCTTGACCCACAATGACCCAGAAGTGACACACTAATCGAATTTTATCGGACATTTGACCTAGCCCAATGATTTTATCGTGCTCGAAACTCGTAGGACACAAAATTTAATCAAAATCGTTAGAGCCGTTTTTTAGATAAAATTAATTTGACCCGCGTTGACCCAAAAATGACCCACTAATCGAAAGTTCTCGAACATGTGACCCAGCCCAATAGTCTTCTCGTGCCCGAAAATGGTCGGATACAAAATTTAGTCAAAATCGTTTGAACCGTTTTCTAGATAGAATTAGCTTGGCCCTGACCCTTGATGACCCAAAATGACCCACTAATCGAATTTTCTCGAACACGTGACCTAGCCCAATGGTTTTCTGGTGCCCCAAAACGGTAGGACACAAAATTTCGTGAAAATCGTTAGAGCCGTTTGTAAGATAAATCTTGCATATATATATATATATATATATATATAACCACACACAAGATTTTCTCGTATTAGAATATATGATGTATAAATGTATATTTTTCATTCATGGAACACTAGTTTTGATAGAAAGTATAGTTCAGTCTGCACAGTTCTTTTTTTAAATAATATCTGTGAAAAACAAATCTTCATTAGCACTAAAAAAAAAAAAAAAAAAAAAAAAAAAAAACAGCAAATGTTTGGGCATTTCCTCCATTTTTTTTTGTACCATAATGTAAAAAGTTTTGTTACATACCTTTTGTACGTGAAAATTTTCATGAATATTAATCTGTATCCAACCAACATCTACATATTAATACTGGATTTATTCATGCAATGTGCAAAATACACGCACATATATGCATCTACATCAGGAAAGTGCACTCACGAGATGCTTATTAAGTCCAAATGCGCTCATGAAAGTTAAAAGGCTGGCAACCCCTTTCCTAAAATATCCCAGTTCGATGAGCATTAATTTGTATCAATGTTAGAAAAGAAAGGCATAGTCATAAGCAAATCTATGCAAATTTAATGGACAAGAGCGTATTTATGTCAATACAGTTTGATAGCATCAAAATGAAAACAGTATCGAACAGCAAACTAGCAAAAAAAAAAAAAAAAAGTTGATTCATAAGATTACAAATAAATCGTGTCCTCACCATTCAGTGACATTACACTGTCGATGATATTTTGTTCAAAACCATTCATGAAGAAGAGTTGCATAATTACTGGTTAATATACAGGGATGCATGCATTTTGGCATCATAAATAACTGACAAAACAGGTCTAAATATCAACGTGTAAAAATCAGGTGTGCTAGCCTGTAAAAACTGGGATTATCACTGAATACTGTTCCAAATACTGCGCCAGGCTTTAATGAACCTCATGCTTCGTCATATGATGATTTTTTAAACGTCTGACCGATTCTCGTCACCACTCTCGTCAAATGCAGATTTTTTTTAAGCTGTTATTCCAAATACTCCACCAGGTGTTAATAAAATTCGTCATATGATTATTTTAAACGCTCGATAGTGAACACTGTATCAGCCTATTAATCCTGTCATCTTTTCAAAGAATATTGGATAAAAAATTCAAGCATCTTCGTATCTAGTTATATTATACAAACTGATTCTTATAGTCCCGTGAAAACAGTCCTTGCTGAAGAGTAACACGATTTGGGCGTTCACTTTAAACATGCTGTGTTTCCCATATAATCAAAATCGCGTGAAAGTCAGGTGTCATTGTCTGAAAAAGCTGGCTATATCTCTGTTCAGTTAATATATTGTCTGTTCACGATAATTCGGCCTATAACCTAGGCAGAGTTTGAAGTGACATGGTGAAAAAAGTTGTTAACAGACACTCATTATTTTAACTATGCGTTATATAACAAAATGCATTATTTAACTAAAAACTAGATTCTGCTAGTTGCTTGTAGTGAATACCAGTTTAATAAATGAATAAACTCATCGGTATTTACATTTCTCATCGGCGAAGTTATCATGAGAGGACTATGCTCTAGCCGAAAATAGATCCGAATAATATCCCTTTAAGCAATTGTTCCAAATACTGCACCAGATTTTAATGAACCTCATGATTCGTTATATGATGTTTTTTTAAAACGTCTGATAGTGTATACTGTATCAGCTTAATAATCCCGTCATCTTTCCAAGGAACGATGGATAAAAAATCCGAGTACCTTCGCATATAGTTATATTATTCAAACTGATTATTGTATTCCCGTGGAAACAATACTTGCTGAAGATTAACACGATTTGGGCGTTCACTTTAAACGTGTGTGAAAATCAGGTGTGACTGTCTGTAAAAGCTGGGTATATCTCTATTCACTTAATATATTGTCTACTTACGATAACTTGGCCTATGACCTTGGCAGAATTTGAAGAGACATAGTGAAAAAAGTTGTTAACAGACACCCATTATTTTCACTATGCGTTATCTAACAAAATGCATTATTTAACTAAAAACTAGATTCTGCTAGTTGCTAGTAGAGAATACTAGTTTAATAAATGAATAAATTCATCTGTATTTGCATTACTCGTCGTCGAAGTTATCATGAGAGGGCTATTTGGCTAGCCGAATATAGATCCCTTTAAGCAATTTGTTCCAAATACTGCACCATGCTTTAATGAACCTCATGATTCGTTATATGATGTTTTTGTAAAACGTCCGATAGTGAATACTGTATCAGCTTAGTAATACCGTCATCTTTCCAAAGAACGTTGGATAAAAAATCTATCTAACAAAATGCATTATTTAACGAAAAACTAGATTCTGCTAGTTGCTTGTAGTGAATACCAGTTTAATAATAGAATAAACTTTTCTATATTTGCATTACTCGACGGCGAAGTTATCATGAGCGGACTATGTTCTAGCCGAATATAGATCCCTTTAAGCAATTGTTCCAAACACTTCACCAGGCTTTAATGAACCTCATGATTCGTTATATGATGGGTTTTTTTAAACGTCCGATAATGAATACTGTATCAACTTAGTAATCCCGTCATCTTTCTAAAGAACGTTGGATAAAAAATCTATCTAACAAAATGCATTATTTAACTAAAAACTAGATTCTGCTAGTTGCTTGTGGTGAATACCAGTTTTATAAATGAATAAACTCATGTGTATTTGCATTACTCGTCGGCGAAGTTATCATGAGAGGACTATGCTCTAGTCGAATATAGATCCCTTTAAGCAATTCTTCCAAATACTGCACCAGGCTTTAATGAACCTCATGTTTCGTCATATGATGTTTTATTTGAACGTTCGATAGTGAGCACTGTATCAGCTTTGTAATCCCATCATCTTTTCGAAGAACGTTGGATAAAAAATCCGAGTATCTTCGCATCTAGTTATATTATTCAAACTTATTATTATAGTCCTTTGAAAACAGTCCTTGCTGGCGATTAACACGATTTTGGCGTTCACTTTAAACGTGCCGTGTTTCCCATATACCGTTTCGTGTTGAAATCGTGTGAAAATCAGGCGTGACTGTCTGTAAAAGCTGAGTATATCTCTGTTAAGTTAATATATTGTCTGTTCACGTTATCTTGGCCTATGACCGTGGCAGAGGTTGAAGTGATACGGGCAAAAAGTTGTTAACAGACATAAACGCTTCACTTAACTATGTGTTATCTAACAAAATACTTTATGTAACTAAAAGCTAGATTCTTCTTGTTGCTTGTAGTGAATATCAGCTTAATAAATGAATAAATTCATCTTTATTTGCATTAGTCATCGGCCAAGTTATCATGAGTTGATCATATAGCCGAATATAGAATTCTCTTTAAGAAATTGTTCCAAATACTGCACCAGGCTTTAAAGAACCTCATTCTTCGTCATATAAGGTTTTATCAGCGTCCGATAGTGAACACTATATTAGTTTCATAAACCAGGATAAAAAAAATTCCGAGTAACTTCACACATAGTTTTGCCATTCAAATTGACACTGGTCTATCACATGTGCTGCACATGTGATAGACATGTGCATGATGTCAGTCATATGCATTCTGATGTCTCATCTACCGGTTTGTGGCTAAGCAATTCTTCAAGCCGGTCATTAAATAAAGTAAATATTACTATTTGGAAATAGTGCTTCTGAATAAAAAATCCGTTAAATTGGTAACGCTGAAAAAGTCAATGACATGTAGTAAGAGAAACGACCAGTTAGAATGAAAAAAAATGTTTTTACTAAATTGCAAATTGGATTTGTGTGTTGCTTTTGCAAATCTTCTAAAAATAGTTTCTAAAAAATGCATTTACGACTTTTACGATTGCTGAATGTAGCCTATCTCCACAGACAAGATAGATATGTATCATATTTAAGTGAAAAATTTCAAACTTGATATTTCAAATGCTGTCATGTTTTATTAATGCCTCTTAGAGGAAGTTCTTTTACTATTGTCTTATTTGGGTGGCAAGTTATTAAGCATGAGATTTTGTCCAACTTCTAAATTATTTCTCGTGTTGCAAGATTGACAGCGATGAACTACTGTACTAAAACAAAATCTCGTGTATATGAGATGCTTTTGTAAACAAAACTACAGTGTACACGTACAGTAATACCCCACCTTCTTAAAAAAATCTGAACGATGGTTATAACTCCAGTTTTAATTAATTCAGAAATCATAGTAAAGTACCATTATAATTCGTATGATGTTCTTTATACTCGTATATTGTTTAGTTAATCATAAGGGGTCGTCTACATATTAAAAGTTGGACCAACTTTAATTTTTCAAATGGAAATACCCACTTTTGACACTATATTTGAGCTATTTGAGACCAAACAGCCCGCAAAAATATATATATATATTCTTAAATTTTCACAGATTTGTAAAAGAAAATGTGTTAGGGGTTTATCATAAATTTTGCAAAATAAAATTAAGATCTTACAATAAAAAGTACTAAGACCACACATTTATTCACCAGCTCCATCACTTCTACACTGTCACTCATACACAATTTTGGCTTCAGGCCTAAACATTCCTCTGCGTATCTCCTGCTTAGAATGGTAAAATTCATCCATGATGGGTTTGATAACTCGGAGATAGTTGGTACCCTTTTCATTGATGTCACTAAGGTATTTGACACAGTTTGGCACTATGGCTTCATTTACAAACTGCTAAAACTTAAAATTCCTACTGCTTATGTTCAGTCTATTTTTTCGGACCTTCGCGGCAGAACATTTATTGTCCGCTATACCAATAAATTCTCCCCACCACGCCGTTTTAATGCAGGAGTGCCACATGGTACAAAATTGGGTCCCTGGCTATACACGATTTATATACATGATATACCACGTTCACCACACATTTTATTGGCACTTTATGCGGACGATACTACAATCATGGCAAGCAACACTGATAAGATTGAACTACACTCACACCTCCAGATGCACATTCACTTACTTGAAATTTTTTTTCCTAAATGAAGAATTAAAGTTAACTCTAACAAATCTACTGCCGCCTTTTTCTCAAGGAACCGTATTCTACCATCGCATCTTCATAGCGAACTTGACTGTCTCAGTAGTGCTCGGGCGGTTAAATATCTGGGTGTGTATCTAGACAGTACATGACAGACTCTTACATGGCGCAAGCCCATCGAATATTGCCTCCGTAAATTTTACAAAGCTAAGAATGATTTTGCTCACCTCATGTATAGTGATGAGATGAGTATGGCAAACAAGCTTCTGTTATGTAAAACGGTACTTAATAACATACTTCTCTAATGTGCTCCAATCTGGGGTTCTGCGGCAAATTACAACATAAAAAAAAATCCGGTTGTCCAGAATGAAATTCTAAGTGTATCAGAAAATACTTCTGGTATTGCAGAAATCAAATCATTCATAATGACTTTAAAATAACTCCTATTCGAAAATTTATTAAAAATAATGCAATAAACTTTTTGGATAAAATTAATTTTATTCCTAATCCGGAACTGTTCAATCTCTCTGATTAGTATGAACGGGCAAGTTATAGGCAGCCTCGTGCTGTCCTCCACATCACGGAAGTTATTAAGCCCAAACTTCATTCTCTTGTTTCTTCCGCTAGCTATTGCTAGGGTTGGGTATCTTCATGGGCATTTGCAATATGTATATATTATATATTTTAGTATAGCATTTTTTTTCTTATTTATTTTTAACTGTAGATATTTTGTAAGCTTATTTTACATTTTTTATTTCTATATCATTATTTTAATATTATTTATACTTTATTTCCGACCGAAAGCGGTCTTTATGTTTTCTATTTCTCTTTTCTGCTCTTCTTGGGTCCATTTAATTTTTCCAGTGTAATTGTTGTTCTGGACTTCGGCTACGGTCCTAAATTTAAGATTCACATAGCTCTTACTAGAGATATGGAGACTATGGCTCCAGTGACTCTGATGAATGAACTAGTTCCAAGTTTTTTTTTCTAGTTTCAATGAAAATATCATAAAACATTTTCTTTTCTGTAGATGCTTTTGCTGTCATAACAGAAAACGGTCCCTTTAGACCCGGTGTGTCTAATATTTTGATGATTCAAAAGATCAATTTGATCAATGATTCCGGCGGGCCACATTTGCGAGAAAAACTTTTTCTCAGGCTGCACTTGGCTGTAGTTTATGTCTGAGAGCACTTTAAATTTCGCAAAAAATTGGTTGGTGATTCCGAAATTGAAAGTGTTCTCAGAAATAAACTGCAACCAAAATCGAAAATGTACTAAGATATCATATTACTCATTGACATCAGATATCTTTATATATATATAAAAAAAAGAAATCATTTAAAAATATTGAAATTCAAACGTGAAATTTGTATAGAACGGCTCCATTGGTTTAACAGTTGCGTGGCAGAAGCTCTTAAGCATTGAAAAGATTTATATTTCTTCTTCGAATAGAATCTAAAAGTCCTTAATAAGTGTCCAAAGGTATGTAGCACCAAATATTCAAGCATAAGTTACCCGATTTAAATATTTTACTAGGAGGTAGTTTCTCAGTTCAGCAGTTTCAAATGTACTTATTTTCAGCAGCCGGATAGCTAGTTTCGAGACTTTATTGAAGACACTAAAATCACAAGCCTGCGCTTCTCCATTAGACCTACACCGATTCTACAAAATGGTAACATTATTTCCTCAGCATATCTTACATGTCTTTCCAACTTGTTACGTGGAATTATATTTCAGGCAGGTGCACACACGTGTTGTCATACAGTTTTATCTGATCAGTGTAATACAGATAATGCACTCATTCAACAATATATTTACACCCATATAATCTTGAAGTAATATTTTAAATCAATATTTTGTTCAAATCCGCAAATTTTACAACTTTTATTAAAATCTTATTATTTTAATGAAATTTTAAATTCTCTGCCGGGCGGTAGGTTGGACAACTTTGATTAAGACCGTTAAAAACTAATGATTGGTATGAGTTTCTCTTTTTAATTTTTACTTTTTCTAAATCTGCCAATTCAACAAAGTTAAATAGAAACCATGAACCGGAAAACAAAGAAAACTGTAGCAAACCACTAGAGAGCACTGAAGCGGTGCCAACAAGGCTCTTGTCCGGTGGATCACAGTCATGCTGTGATCAGGCAAATTTCGCCCCGCGTCCAGGTAATAACTCGTCAAGGTAGGCACTCATGCTCGGCAGCTAGGGGCCTGGTTAGCGGTATAAATAAATGATTGGTATGACCTATAAATTTACACATCTCTGTTTTTGACGATTGTGGTTCGTTTTATGTAAAAATTAATGGAGGTGATAATTCATTACTCTTTTTTAATATGAATTTATTAAAAATTTCCGTAATTAAAAATACGTTTTTGAATCGAAAAGATGCCTAAAATGTGTTTGATTCTATTCATTGTATCTCATTATAAAAGAAACATTTCAAACGTATGATTATTTTTTGGAAGGATATAAGTTAAAGTTTGTAACACGGATTTAGCATTATCATCCTCAGACTTTGACGTCTTCCAACTCTATGATGATTTAAGAAAAATATAATAAATTATATCTTTTTCCGGACCGCTTTGGTATAAGGAACTTAAATATGGTGTAAAAAGTAGGCTTTAAAATTTCACAAAATAAAACACATACGGTAATAAAGAATTTCATCTGCTTGAAAACAGTACTTACTTTTCGTTTATAATTGCATTAAGGAGGTACGGAGGGGTAAAAATTTTATTTTATTTATTTATAGCCTTTAAAAAAAATTTTTTTTTTTTCAAATGTGTTTTTCCATAAAAATTAATATTTAGAGAAAAAAGTTTTGAAAACTTTAAACTTAAAAAATAAATAAATTTTAAAATTTTAAACTTTATATAGTTTTTTATGTAACTCATGAGCCACTTGCCCGATTTCATTGCTTTTTTCACGATTGTGTGCGAAAAGGTTTCATGTTATTTTGTCTTCAGGATTTAGAAAAATATTACTCACAAAATGTATAACAACTAAAAAAATAAAAATAAAAATATTTTTGAAAGTGGTTTAAGAGGAAAATAATTTACAAATTTTTACATGAAATTTAAAAAACATAATTTTGACTAAATAAATGAATTTTTGACCCTGGTTTCCTGTACAATAAATGTTTTTTACAGTGTCCTGTACCAACCTACTGTAATTAACATTCATTGTATAGGAAACCAGGGTCAAAAATCCATTTATTTATTCAAAATTACAGGGCGTCTCACTTCAATCCGATGTCGCGTTTTCGTTCATAACTTTAACAGTAGTGAAGATATTTTAACAAAATTTGCAACAGGCTCATTTTTGTAGGAATTGTAAGCATATTGTAAGGATTTCGATAAAATATCTTCACTACTGTTAAAGTTATGAACGAAATCGCGTCTTCGGATTGGAATGAGACGGCCCGTAATTTTGATTAAATAAATGAATTTCCGACCCTGCTTTCCTGTACAAAAATTGTTTGTTACAGTGTCCTGTACCAACCCTTATACAGTTTGTACCATGGATTTGGAATCACCCTGTATGTTATTGAGGTTTAGCATGGAATGTGAAGTATTTAAAATGAAGTATGTAACATGTTTAGTTTGTTTAAAGGGTCACTAAAAATAATGCCGTTACATTATGATCAATGAGAAAAAATAATTTGTAGTGTATTTTAATTACGTTACACTATTTCAGGCACATTGAAATTGATATTTTCAGGCGCACAACAAGATCCTTACTGTATAATATGGAGTGAATAGCATTTATCGTTCATTTACAGAGACACACAAAATAATTCGGTTACAATACTGTGCATGAGCAACAGTTGCTGGAAGTGAGTTTACAATTGTGTTATGCACTTTTTAAATTTAACTAATTTTTTGCATATTACTTGGTGCGTATAAATTCTGTAGATCATATACAGGACTGCAGAAAAGAATTCTAGTGTATTTCTGCTTATTGACGGAAATTGATGCAGGGAAATTTTCAATTGTTATGCGTTTCCTAACTGAACTAAATTTTTGCTTACTAAGTCGTATATACGCAAATCTATAGATCATGTACACAGTTGCACAAAATAATTTGGATATTTTTCAGACTGTAGATGGTAATTTCCAGAATTGGGTTTTGAAATGTGTTATGTGTTTTCCAAATTGTTTACTTGGACATATTTTTAACCTTATTAAACGGTGAAGTTTTGTTACAGTGGTCTGAAATTGTTGGAAAGTGTTTGATAATCTGTTCTTGACGCATTATTTTCCTTTCTTGTTTTAAACTTTATTAAGTTTTTCAATTTTCTGTATCCCTAATTACAAATTTTTGGCTAATTTTAATTTAATAACTTTTATTAAGCATTCAATTTATTGTTAGCTAATTCCGGGTGAGATATGGCGTGGTATCTGAACTGGGGATCGTCCAAAGGAGTCGCAAATCCATGAGAGAACGAATTCTTCCAAAAACTTGCAATATGAAAATATTGCGACTTACAGACGCATAGTGGCCAATTTTTCCAAACAGTTCGCAAAAACCCGAAAACAAAAGGTATACTCTTTCTGCATGCTACTTCTATGTTAAACTTTTGCATAACTTTATATCAATGCCCTTAAAATATATTAAGCTCTTTTTTATTGCGTAAAGTAAAGATATTACAGTATATTTTAGCTACTACCACCGTGATGTTGAATATTTTGGAAAATTAATCATCATTATTGTTCAAAACGATGCTCTGAAAATTAATCTTTTTTATTGATAATTTTTAGTGTTTTAGGGAAGATGCATCAGTAGGTTTTGATCGTAAGCATTTACGAATGTTTGAAAAAGTCATCACAGAATGAACAAATTCATGCTATTTCCTTATTTTTCTTCATGAAAAAAGTTCGAAATCTGTTCGAGTTAATAAATGAAAGAAACACTTTGTAATCTTGACTTCACAACCTGATTAATTTTTAATTTTAGTTGTTACTTTTTGCTATTTAAAAAAAATGCTGTTTTATTATATTTTCACTCTGCAAAATGTCCTGAACTTTGTACTGAAGTTCACTAAATTACACTATATAGTACCTGTGAACTATATGTTTAATAAAATACAGATCTCCCAGTTCTTTAATAATGTAATTCATCATCTGATTATTAGATTTTTCTAGAAAAAATAATTAAAAAAGATTCGAGTTTTGGCTAAGAAGTTGGAATAAAAACGCCATTGTGAGACACAAACATAATGTCTTGATCTGAGTGTCAATTAATTATGAGGCCGATGTAATGATGAAAAAATCTTATTAAAACATTGCAACATTTTTGCATATTAATTCAGTGTATAAACTAGTATTTCGTTCATTTCCATTTTCATATAAATAAATTTATATACAGAGTTTCACAAGATTTTGGATACATTGTCATCTATGGTTCCGTATAGATCGTAATTACCCGAAGTATGTTTTTAGTTGTGTTTTGTATTCAACAGAAGAATTGAAATTTAGGATACTATAAGTTTTTCATAAATCCTATACAGGGCTGCATACAAGAGTTCGAATATTTAACTCTGTGAGCAGAAACTGCTGAACGTGTGTTATCAACTGTTTTATGTGTTTTCCAGTTAAACTATATTTTAATATACTACATAATGTGTATAAAATAGAAAAAAATATCATCTAAATAACTAAACAAAAAGATTTAGATACATTGTCATTCTTGGATGGTAATTGCTGGAAGTGCGTTTTTCTATTGAATTAAATTTTAGCATACTATTTGGTGTATATAGATCATACAGAGTGACAAGAAATATCTTAGATAAAGTTCAAATTAAAATTTAAAAAAAAAACATTAATTAACACCATCACTACATGAGAAATAAATCTTGGACATTACTGAAATAGGTTGTTTAAGAAGTGTGATAATAGTCTCTTTGAAAAATGCGATTATAGCATTACATACTGGAGGCATGAAGCGAGAGTTCGTTTCAGCTGTTGAAAGTTCCAAGGTAGACTGCATCAGATGTCCTGAAACAGTTTTAAGAGCCATAATAAGCACAGACCAGATCGCGGTGAAAAACGAGCAGTTAACCTTTCTGGGAAACACAATTTGACCTTAAGAAGAATTAGACGAATTTGATAAGAAAAGTCACAAAAGAGATGAACATCAACCGAGAGGTGGTTCAACAAACTATGAAGCAGCGCATTCGATACTAGCCTCACAGAATGAAACAGTGCCAAAAACTTGGGGTGTCTAACAAAAAAACAAAACTTCAAAGAGTAATAGTACGATTGAAAAGGATCGCTCATGCTAAATGACAAAAAAACTTTTTCTAAATTATCTCACAATCGATACAATGATCGAATTTGATCAAAGGATACTCGTAGCCCATCAGCCATAATCCAAAGATTATGGCTGGTGGGATTTCTTCAAACAGCGAAACACCGTTTGCCGTTTCGTTTGTTGATAAAAGTGTCGAAATCAACCACCAAATGTACAATTAAACCATCGTGGAGAGTGTTTTGATTTTCTGGTCCCAAGAGCACATTGGCGAAAAAATGGGCTCTTTCGTAAGATTCTGCTTCAGCACACAGAACAAGAAGAGCACAGGTATGGTGCAAGACAGCCAGACTTCTAAGCAGCTCCAGAATGTACTTCCAAAATTTCAATCAGATGGATTACTGTGCATGATCATCTTACAGAGAAACGTTTCTCTAAGCCTCACGGATAATTGGAGCCCTTGAAAAACTCGCTCCAGGAGGAATGTGTGAAAATATCAGGAGTTGAATTACAACCCGTTGTTGAAAATTTTATCAAAAGACATACTAGCTTCTACATAAAAGCGAAACGCAGTTTCTTCAGAAACTTTAAGCTTTTCTTTAAGTCATCGATTTGTACTTCGTTTTGTTTAACAATATGATTGTTATTTCTCTGGTTATTAAAATATGTATAAGCTAGAGCATTTGTGAGAGTCGTATCTTGTGATTCGGTGTACAGCGCGTCACAAAATAACTCGAATACATTGCGGAAAGTACGTTTACAACTGTGTCAGACGTTTTCTAAAATTTTTAATTGGCTATTTCCCTTCAGTGTATGAAAAACTCAAATTTATTAAAAAGATTCTGATAATGCTTGAAATCGTTCCATAATTTAAGCGTGACACTTTATTTACCTTTCTTTGTCAGCCGACACTTAGATTCCAGTGCCCCGGGCGGATGTTCGACCTTGCGTCCCTGTAAAGAGGGCTCTGTTCAAACCGTAATACATGCATAACATTTAAAAGTATATGTTATTATTAATCGACTGGTAGCATACGCATTTTTATACGACCATTTGCGGTATCCTTTTTTTCCCCACGCCAATATGTCTGTGATATAATCTGACATTTAAACGTTTCGAGATGCTTTCTTTGCACCTACTGATAACGATGTTTCGAATTTTTGATGCATTCGAGCCGTTTTGATCATCCTTATTCGGATTTAGCGTAATCCTGCGCTATCGTTATGCAAGTTGCACAGAATAATTCAATTTGATGCACAAGATAATTCAATTGCGCATGCACACGACAGTCCTCTTGAAGTAGTAACTAATATTCTTCGCCAGACTTCCTAAGGACATGCATTGATTAGCTAATTCGTGTAGTATGGCCCTATGGGGACCTTGCGCTATTAAACCCTATCCACACATTCATTGATTTATGTTCAAATTTATCTATTGAACTTAGGAAGCATTCGTAAAATGGAAGCTAGTTGAACTCGTGCAGTTAATTTCCATTTTACACCAATCAGTGTCCACCACCACTGTGTTTAACTGCACAAGTTCAACGAGTTTTCCGCTTTACGTAGTTTATACAGGGGATATCGAAGGACATATCCTTAGATTACACCTCATGCATATGGAAATAATATGAATTGACATTTCCGTCACTGAGTGGAAAAGTGTCCAGGCTGATAGTCGAACCCAAGACCTTTGGATTAAATTGTCAACGCTCAGCCTATTGAGATACAGGTAGATCAATAGGATGCTTTTTCATTCAGTTGGAAAAAATGTCAATTCGTATGACATCTTTATCAATCAGTATGATTGAGTTAAAAAATAATAAAGCATATGCAAATGGCTTGACAAGTTAGAACCATCTGACAATACATCCATTTTTTAAGAATTTTTGTGTAATAAAAAGCTTACATTTTGGTAAAAACTATAAATAATAAGTAAATCCAGCTTTTGTGTTACTTTATTCTTTTTATGAAAAAAAAAAAGAAATCCCGAATTTTACCTAATTTTTAGGCCGATGAACGTTAATCTTCACTTAACTGTGGCAAAGATTGTCAAAAAGTTTACATTCAACATTTCAACAACTTTTGCTGATCTATTTACTTCCATCTAGATGTTAATCAGTAACGAAATTTTTAAAAATCCAAAGAAATACCTTTTCCAGAACAATCCACAACATCAAAATAAAAAATATTGCATATTCTAATTACAATTATGTTAACAAAAAAGCAGAGGATTGTCATAAGTATTGCAACTTACACCAAATTGTATAATGCACGTAATTTTTCCAGTCATAAGCAAGTGGTTTTGTCTCACAAAGTGTTCGAATAATTTTGTGACATTATTTTCTATCCCTTTTAAACAAATTAGTAATTTTAAGCATCAAATATTTTTTTGATCTCGAAAAAATACATAAAATATAAAGATGAAGATATAAATTAATTGTTATTACACTAACAGAAATCGTCTAAATTTTTTTAAATTCTTTTAAATATTTGATAATTCTCTATTTTCTAAGTGTTCAATCGCTTTTGTAAGCCACAGTAAATAAAAATAAATAAATAAAATTGTTCAATTTATATAACTGAACATCGTTTATCCCCTTTAATAGTAATTTTATACAATATTGTTTGTATTATGGTATTTTACAATAAACTTTAAAAAAAGATATTTTGTCTAAAATAATGTTACCAACTAATGTTAAATGCGTTGACAAATAAATTTTAAGAATTTTTTTCAGCATAAAGTCCCAGCATAAAGCTACAGTAAACGCTGCTGTTTACTCGCTCCAGCGTTTACTGGAGTTCCATTACCTGAGATCTATTCTGTTGAGCTGATTCAAATATCAGATCAGATGCTATGATCAATAAGGTTAACTAGATGAATTATGCCCTCCAGATTCGACCGGGATAGCTCAGTTGATAGAGCATAGCAGCTTCAGCCAAGAAATCCCAGGTTCGAATAATGGCCCGGACTTTTTTCGTCCAGTTGGAAAATTACAACTCATATGATTTCTTTACCAATTTGAATAATTGTGTTAAAATTAATCTTGTCTCAAAAGATTGTTGGGTACTACTCTTTAACCTACTCCCTCCAACGTAATCAATTTTCTTCAAAAAACTTATACATGCGTATAACTTATTTTAAACTTAATCTTTTTATTAGAATCAAACTACATAAGGAAACGTATGCTCTAAAAGCGAAATTTTGCTCAAAATATCTGAAATATATTTTTTAATATCAAATATCAAGCTAATATAATATTTATATAAAAATAAAGTTTTATATCAAATATCAAGTTTAAAATAGTCGGTTTTGAGAGGAAAAATAAGTAGCCACAGGCTGATAATGATTTTAAATTAAAACTTTTTACTGCTTTGTAAAAGAATATCAGTTTTAGTTAAGCTTAATTCTTCCTATAGAAAGCTTTTGCTGATTCGCAACTTTTAAATTTCTGCAAGAATTTTCTAGCTAACTTGAATTCGTTTTTAAAATTGTATATTACTCTTTAATAAATAAAAAGGAATAGTTTTCATCTATTTTAAAGATGAATCTGATCGATGTTACAACTGCAATATATTCTATTTCCCATTACTCTTTTCTTTATAAAAATGTTATACTTTTCATAAAGATAGCCCTTTCTTTCATTATTGCAAATTCCTCATTCAAGAAGAATGGATGTCAATCACTGTTTTCAGAAAAGATATTCTTCAAATGAGTTTGATTCAAACAACCTTCACACTTCTTAGTTTTCGTATTGACGAAATCACGACAAAAATGCGACAAATTATGTCACACTGAAACTAATTGAGAGGTAGACAAGGCATTAATGAATTGTGATTTACCTGTACAGCGGATTTGGCATGTCCTAATCCTAGTTGATTGCAGACTACGTTAGCTTCCATCATACCCCAACCGTCTCCACAGACAAGTCCCCATGCTTGTCCCATTCTTACTTCGATTCTTCCTTCTGTAGTTGTCCTTCCTCCAATCAGCCTTACTGGCAGATCTTTTTCTGTCACCAACTGAAAAACAAAAATTTCTATATCAGCTGAAAAGTCTTTAAAATACACGGTCATATAAAAAAACTTTTTTAATGACTTTTCTAATCTAATCTAATCTAAATGCTGGACGACTACACCACGAAACAGTAACAGTACTAGATTAAAGACGTGAGTATAAAATATCACAAATTTACTAAATGGTGTATACAAATGTCAAATTTAAAACGTATACATACATTAAAATCAAATTAAAAATATCAACGTTTCGACCAACTTCTATGGTCATCCTCAGGAAATAGTTGTTACATTGCTTCTAAAGTTTCAAAAGCGAAAAACAAGCCGTTCACAAACGTAAATAGTGACCTAGTATTTTTTTTAATTTGTGGACGGCTTGTTTTTCGCTTTTGAAACTTTAGAAGCAATTTAACAACTATTACCTGAGGATGACCATAGAAGTTGGTCGAAACGTTGATATTTTTAATTTGATTTTAATGTATGTATACGTTTTAAATTTGACATTTGTATACACCATTTAGTAAATTTGTGATATTTTATACTCACGTCTTTAATGTAGTTTTCTAATCTATGTTAATAAAACAAAGAGTTTGTGGTTCTATTTGTCTGTGTACGCTCTCACGCTGGGATGAATGAGATAAAGGTCTGAACGGATCCGGGCCTATCCCGAAGCCCGAGCGCAGTCTGTATTCGGGCCAAATTTTATTAACGACACTTAGACCAGGCCGGGCGTGGTCTTCACTCTTTCCGGGCAAGGTCAGATTTCTTTTTTTTTCGGGCCGAGCCCGGCCGGGATGTTATTTTTCTTAAAGGTCTGCACAAGCCAGAATTTCCAGGCCCGATCCCGGTCCGGGCAGACCAGACCTCTACCTCCTCCCCTTTTCCCTAGCCCATGTTAAGCCTTTATTTTACTTCTTTATTTTTGTAAAAATTATAGTAATATTGTACATTTGTTCGGCGAAATTTTTAGAAATTTAATTTAGTTTAATAAATTACAGAGGTCTATTTTTAAAAATCTACTTTTTCTTTGTAGAACTTTAAAATTATGATTTTATTTCACTCCTTTTTCTTTCATTCGAAACTACGTTGATTTTCTTTCTGAATCCTCATTTGAATGTAATTGTATAAGTCAATTTTTTAATCAGTGTTTAAGTACATAATTGTCTAAGTGGTCATTAATATTGTTGTTATTATATATTCCAATGAATTCCGAACATAATCTAAAATTAAACCTGTGCATAAATTAATATACCTTTTGAACAATTTTAATTGTAGGAATTGCTTCAGAAATATCGTTTTTTTTTTCTTTTTGTTTTGTGTAGAAAAATGTTGCGGCGATTCTCTGAAAAATGTTTTTTTTTTTCAGAAAAAAAAAACCATTTTAAAAACTTAGTCTATTAAAATACGTTTTTCGTGTTAACACCATTAAAACTAACAGCAACGGAATCTTGCTGAAGTGTTAATTTTATTAGTAGTAACAACAGACAGTTCTCTCCACTCACAATAAGTAAGAAAGTCCATTTAATATCTGTCCATGAAGTGAAAGTTCAAACGTTCTTTGTTTTTGTGTCAGTTTAGAACGCAATTAAATATTTAATGTAAAAGGTTGAATGGTGAAAGTCGTGTCCCTTGACTATACGTGAAAGTGAACCTTAATATGAAGTCCAGAAAATATAGGGAAAAAAATCTAAAATTATTATTTTAATTTTAATTGATGCAAAAGAAAAGAGAAGCATTACTTTAATTCTCAGGCTGTCCGTTATCATTGTAATACGATTTATTTTGTCTCAAAATGTCATATACACAATTAAACTAAATCTAATTTTTAAGAGTTCAAGAGCAACACCCTATTTTTATTATTTGTTTGAATTTAACATTCCAAAAGTACGTATGAATAAAAATTTTAATCTATTTGGAATAATAAGTTAGTGAGTTATCAATTATTGAAAAAAGAACCAATTAATATTACTGATAAACGTCGGTTACGCAGACCTAAATAAAATACAGTTAATGTATGTCGTTACTGTTTGATTGATATGATATTTAAAAATATACATATACGTATAGAGAGTGTCCCATTAATATAGGTACAAACTTTAAGAGGAGATGGAGATAATCAAAATGGGAAAGTGATTAGCAGAAGTACAACAAATGAAAGGATACAAGGTCGAGATTTTGGAGAAAACATTTATTCCCTTTCACAAATTTACAGGACATGTTCGAAGTTTCCATCATTAGTGTCGATGCATACGTTACACCGCCGGACCATGGATTGGCGGACACGGTCGAAAACAAATAGCTTTCTATGGATATCAGCAGTAGCGCAGAGGATTCTTGCAACCAGACCACTTTCAGAATTGACAGGTGTTTCATATAGGACACATTGCAGACTCCCTACAAAGAAAGAAATCCGGAAATCGTGGGGGGGACAGGCAACCAGTCCATCACGCCCAACTCATCGTTAACTAAACGCCGTAGCGACGAACACACAATCCATAATGTGGAGGCGCTCCATGATGTTGGAATAACATGTTGCGTCTCACATTTTATGGCACATGCTGAAGTAATCCTGGAAGAACATGTTCCAGAACGGTGCGATACTTTGCTGATGTCGTAGGGAATGGCAATAGGTAATGCTCGACTAAGCGGTCACCGACCAAACCGGCCCAAACATTCACGGAAAAGCGATGTTGTACATCATGCGTTCTCATACTGTGGAGGTTCTCGGGATCCCACAAATGTGTTGATTAAACACGCCATCTTGCGAGAAACACGCCTCATCAGTGAACAAAACATGATAGGAAACGATCTTCTACGGCACATTTTTCTGGAGGCCAATGGAAAAAAGACACACGTGCAGAGATGATCTGTGGGCAACAGGGACTGTATCCTTTGGAGATTATATGGATGTAAGGATTCGGTTCGTAACACATGTTATACAGTATTCCTAGACACTCCTACGGAAGGGGCGACGACACATATTCTGGTAGTCGGATTCTTCTCTACGGCATCCGAGCGCAGCCCTCGCGTGCCCTGAGTGCGTACGAGTCACTCGTGGCTTGCCCTCACTATGTTTTTACCTCTTAATATGTAGCACATGTGAAAACAGATAGTGGCCCGCTACATCACTCAGTGGAAACCATTTCTCGATACAGTCGTTCAGCTGGTCATACATTGCACCAGCCAATCCATAGACTAAGTGTATATCTGTAAGCTCTTTGTTCGTATAATGTTATATATAGCGACGTATACAACATTATACGACAGTATACAGCGACTACTGCTCAAATGAGGAAATCCGATTTTTCTCTCATTGCGTCTCATGTACAGCGCCACCTAATGGTGAACGGTCATGGGTTCCTATGCAATTTTGAATCGTTATGATGTTATCCATCTCCTCCACTCTTTTATCCATCTCTTGTACCTCTATTAATGGGGTACCCTGTATAATGATGCAACAAAATACTCCTGCATACAGAGCTGTCAGCACTCCGGATTTTTTAAACCCACAATTTCAATTATAATCTGTATCTTGTTCAATCCCAAACTTTTACATTATATAAAGAGGACATTTCTTTTCGAAAATAAGGTTATTAAAAAATCTGGAGTGTTTGCAGCTTTGCGCATATTTTGGATTAAACTGCTTTTGAAATATTAATCCTGATTTGATACTACATTTAAAAAATGTAAATGAAAACATAAATTTCTTACATTAGACGTAACATTGTCAACCCCCTTCCTTCCACTCCGAAAAAAAAATTCCGCTCTCTTCTGACCATTCGTTGCTAAGTTATGAGTAAATATGTAAAATATCGGCAGCATAAGGACCACAGTTAAGATTAAACTTGAAAAATCCCTTTCCTATCATCTCATGTCAATTTTTTTAATCAGTGTTTATGTGCGTAATTTTCTACGAAGTTATTAATATTGTTGTTATTATATTTTCCATGAATTTCGAACGTAATCTAAGATTAAACCGGTGCATAAATGAGTTTGCTTTTTGAATAATTTTAATTGTAGGATAAAAGCTGCTTCTAAAATATTGGCATTTATTGTAGAAAAAATGATGCCGCGATTCTTCGAAAAACGTTTTTTTTCAGAAAAAAACATTTTAAAAACTTAGTCGTTTGAAATACGTTGTTCGTGTTAACACCAGTAAAAGCAACAGCTTCTTGCTTAAGTGCTAATTTTATTAGGATGAATAACAGACAGTTCTCTACACTCACAATAAGTAAGAAAGTCCATTTAATATCAAGTAATAATAAGTGAATGTTCAAATATTTCTTGTTTTTGTGTCCGTCTAAAACGCAATTAAACACTTAACGTAATAGAATGAATGGTCAATGCCTTGTCCCTTGATTATATATGAAAGTAAACCTTAATATGGTGGGGGAAAATATCTAAAATTGGGATATCATTTTAATTTTAATTGATGCAAAAGAAAAGAAAATCATTATTTTAATCATTAGACTGTCCGTTATCATTCGATATGATTTATTTTGTCATAAAATATCATCTACATAATTAAATTAAACTTATATTTTAAGATATCAAGAGAAGAATTCTATTTTTATTATATGTTTGAATTTAGCATTCCAAAATTTCGTAAAAATAAAAATTTTAATCTATTTTGAATGATAAATTAGTGAGTTATAAATTATTGAAAAATGAACCAATTAATATTGCTAATCGTCGGTTACTCAGACATAAATAAAATAAAATTTATGTATTGCATTACTGTTTGATTGATATTATATATGTATATATATATATATATATATATATATATATATATATATATATATATATATATATATATATATATATATATATATATATATATATATACAGAGGAGTAAAAACTGGCGCGCCAATGAGAAGATTGCCAACACTAAATGTTTAGTATTCTTCGTCTAATAAGAATACTAATACAATTTGGACGAAGTATACTAATAAAATTAAGGCGGAGAATACTAATAAAATTTAGTGGTAACAATCAGCCTATTGGCGCCCAACTTTTACACCCCTATATATATATATGTACAGGATGTATCATTAAACCGGGTGACTCGCAATCGGTCTACCAAGCCCAATTCATCGTTAACTAAATGCCATAGTCAAATATGGGCGAACACGCAATCCATAATGTGGATGCGCTCCATGATGTTGGAACCACATGTTTCGTCTCACATTTTGTGCACATGCTGAAGAAAGCCTGGAAGAACATGTTCCAGGAACTTGCGATACTTTGCTGTTGTCGTAATTGGATGGCAAGTGGTAAGGTTCGACTAAGCGGTCACCGACCAAATCGGCCCAAACATTCACTAAAAAGCCATGACGTACATCAAATGCCGTGGGGTTTCTCGTGATTCCGCAAAATGCGCGTTGTGGTGATTAAACACGACCGCTTGCGAGAAATACATCTCATCTTTGAACAAAACATATGATGGCAAACGAAGGTCTTCGGCACATTTTTCTAGAAATCAATGGGCAAAAGTCACATGTGCAAGATGAGATATGTGCAGCAGTGACTGTGCCCTTTGGACATGGTATTGGTGTAAGGATTCGGCTCGAAACACATGCTATACAGTATTTCTAGAAACAACTACGGCAGAGCGAGGGCACGTACTCCGATTCCTCTCTACGGCATCCGAGCGTGACCCCGAATGCGTATGAGTCACTCGTGGCCTTCCTTCACTATGTCTGTTACCTCTTAAAGATCCCTATTTGCACAAATTGTGATACACTTGTGAAAGTGTGGCCCGGTAAATCACTCTGTAGGAACCGTTCTCGAAACAGTCGTTCAGCTGCTCGCGTATTGCCACCAGCTAATCCATAGTCTAAGCGCATGTCTGCAAGCTCCGTGTTCGTATAATGTTACATGCTGTTCCTATGGTGACTACTGCTCGAATGAGGAAATCCGATATTTTCGTTCCTGCGTCTCATGTATAGCGCCGCCTACCGGTTAACGGCCATCGGTTCCTATGCAATTCTGAATCGCTTTGATGCTATCTATCTACTCTTAAAATTTGTATCTCTATTAATGAGATATGCTGTATAATAATGCAAAAAAATATTCATGCATGCAGAGCTGTCAACATTCCGTATTTTGAAAACGACTATTTTTTAATTGTAATCTTTATCTTGTTCAATCGCAGAAGGTTTACGTTATATAGAGAGAACTTTTTTATTCGAACATAAGGATATTAAAAAATCTGAAGTGTCGGCGCTTTTTGAAATATTAATCATGATTTCATACTACAATTAAAAAACTTAAATAGAAACATAAATTTCTTACATTAGAAGCAACATTGTCAACCCCCCCCCTCCATTTCCGAAAAAACCCGCTCTCTTCTGACCACTTGTTGCCAAGTTATAAGTAAATGTGTAAAATATCGGTTATATAAGGATCATAGTTAAGATTAAACTTGAAAACCCCTTTCCTGTCAGATCATGTCAATTTTTTAAATCAGTGTTTATGTACATAATTGTCTAAGTGGTCATTAATATTGTAATTGTTGTTATTATATATTCCAATGAACCTGTGCATAAATGAGTGCTTTTTGAATAATTTTAATTGTAGGATAAAGTTGCTACAGAAATATCGGCATTTTTTCTAGAAAAAATGTTGCAGCGATTCTACGAAAAATGTTTTTCACAGAAATTTTTTAAAAAACTTAGTCGTTTAAAATACGTTTTTCGTGTTAACACCAGTAAAAACAACAGCTTCTTGCTTAAGTGCTAATTTAATTAGGATGAATAACAGACAGTTCTCTTTACTCACAATAAGTAAGAAAGTCCATTCAATATCTGTCCATGAAATGAATGTTCAAACGTTCCTTGTTTTTATGTCCGTCCAGAACGCAATTAAACATTTAACGTAAGAGAATGAATAGTGAAAGTCGTGTCCGCCTTGACTATATGTGAAAGTGAACTTTAATATGAGGTTACAAAAATATAGGGGAATAAATCTAAAATTATTATTTTTATTTTAATTGATGCAAAAGTAAAGAAAAGCATTATTTTAATTCTCAGGCTGTCCGTTATCATTGTATATGATCATTGTGAATGGGATATGCTATTTAATTATGCAATAAAATATTCATGGTTACAAAGTTGTCAACATTCCGGATTTTTGAAAACGAGTATTTTTTAATTGTAATATTTATCTTGTTCAATCGCAGAATTACGTTATAAAAAGAGAACATTTTTATTTGAAAATAGTGTTTTTCCAAAATCCGGAGTGTTGGCAGCTTTAGCATATTATGCATTAAATTGCTTTGAAATATTAATCATGATTTGATACTACAATTAAAAAACTTAAATAGAAACAAAAATTTCTTACATTAGAAGCAATATTGCGTCGACCCCCCCCCCCCCCACCCTCCCCTCCACTCCCGAAAAAAAAGAAACCGGCTCTCTTCTGACCATTGGTTGGCAAATTATGAATAAATATGTAAAATATGTTCTACTTAAGGACCACAATTAAGATTAAATTTGAAAACTCATTTTCTGTCAGCTCATGCATGAAGAATGCTAACACGGCAACGATGTATTTATGAATTTTCAATTGAGCGTTGCTCATTTCATCACCAATTAATTCTTATATCTTTTTTGAATTGTTATAGCCACATACATGTTCGTTCAATCCTGAGAATGCGTGTTTCAATATTAACACTATATCTCCCAAACAAATTTTAATTCATGTTTCAATATTAACACTATATCTCCCAAACAAATTTTAATTCATATTTCAATATTAACACTATATCCCCCAATCAAATTTTAATTTATGTTCAACGTGTTATTCAAGGTAGAGCACTGGAAATTTATACTATTTTGGATAAATGTAGCATGATAAATCTATCGAAAAGAAAATGTATAGGGTGAAATCTCCAGTAACTGACACTTTAAGGATACTTTCCTTTTCACATAACTATTACAAAAATGTTAATATATTTTATGCTTATCTTTGTTTTTGAAAGGATAGTAGAGATATATTACAAAATTATTGTTGGCAAATTTTCAAAAATTTACAATTTCTGCCAAATTTCGTTCTTTTGCCCAGACTATTTTCTCTATTTCGCCAAAGCCCGATACTGGAAAAGTACCGTTATTTGAACATAAACTAGCTGTTTTCCTCTTCTCGGCAAACTTTTAAATGTGTTACAAACACTGTATGCCCTTTCTTAATTACTATTTGAATGTTTTTAAGAATTTTTTTTTGATTCCTTCTTCTTCAAATATTCATAATTTTTAGCGGACGTGGGAGTTTTTCGGTTTTAAAAATAAGCATAATTTATTAAGTTAATTTGGCATCTAGGAGCGATGTAAAAGTGTGTAGGTTTTTGCAGAAAGAAACGCACATTTTGTACTTTTAGAAACAAAACTTATACTAATTTTTATTGAAAAATGCGTTTTTTGGACTTGTTTTCCCTTCAGAATGTAGCTTTTGCAGTACTCAAGGTCTCTCTGAGTGTTTTAATCTGAAAGCAACAAAATAGAAGCATGTTAAAATATCTATACTTGTTCAGTCCTTGACTGACGAATTTTTACAGTTTTGCATTTTGTAAATAAAATAGTAGACCGTCAAATTTAATGTATCCGTTCACTATGCTGTAGGTTTCACAGCAATACAAAGTTTGTTTAAATTAATATAATTCTACAAATATAATGCATTTTTAAAACATCAAGTAATGATTGATTCTCTCAAGGATTATACTTATATACGTAATTAAGTTTTTTATCTCAAGTTTGAAAATTCAGATTTTCTAAGCATTTAAAAAAAAATTACAGAGAAAACAAAATTACAAATTTGCCCTTTTGCTCGGTGGTCAGGGGGTTAATGTATCAATATATATATATATATATATATAATAATCTATTTTTGCTTTTTTTTTTTTTATAAAGGAAAGAATTAAAAATTAAAAGCATTGGCCAAGGGGACTAGGGAAATCCCTCTTAACAATCTATAAATCATAGTTTCAAGAAAATCGTGTTTAAAATATCCTTCCCATTGGTTATTTAGAGAATAATTTTTAGAACGGAATTTTTGAATTTGCTTAGACAAACTTTTGAACATGAGAAACATTTTCGTTCAAACTACATTATTACTTACCGATATTTTGATTTATTTTAAAATTTAACTTTAAAATGTGTCAAGGACATTTCTCCATTGAACATTATTGTAGGCCTCTCCTGTATATTAATGTAATGTGCTTGATAATAAAAAATCCCTGATGGCTCGGCCCAGAGGCATGGGTACATTTCGAAGACGCAGACCGTGGGGCGCCTGCTTATTGGGAATTGCAGAAGAAATGAACTTTTTGCCATGATGCGGCAGTTGGAACCGCCTACTTCGAAATCTACCTGTGTCAAGTAGGCGAAGCCGGCAGAATATTTTTGTTTTAATTTTTGTTTTTTTTTTCTTTGCTGTAAGGGTTGGTCCTATAAAAAAAACTTGTCAATATAAAAGTTTTAGATAATATTAAGAGGATTTATAATACATTTAAGCGGATTTGATATCTTGTGAATTGACGAAGTTCTGAATTTTCTTCTTCTGAAACCCTTCTTCCCCCACTCCCTTGGGGCCATTTTTAATGATATAAAAAATCTGTCATACATAAATTTTTGGCCCTTTTCCTAGAAGTAATAATAACTTTAAACGGATTCGATACGTATCATAATTAAGAAGTTATGGTTTTTTTCTGTTTTCACAACCCCCTATTAACGAACTTGACCGAGATTTTATGCCCCTTTATTTTATGTATCAGTCCGGAAGAGATTGGGCAGAACTATGGAAGTTATCGTGTCCATAAATAAGTGCTGTAGATACATAGATAGATAGACAAAGTTTTAAATTGGAGGTGGTTTTGGGTTCTAGGAATCATGATTGGCGTAGATCTGCAAAAATTTTTCAGAAATTCCAACATAGGGGAGAATATAATAGCTAGTATTTCTTACGAAATCTACCTAAAAAAATATACCATACTATGTAACTGTAGAGACTGCGTAATTTAGCATAATCTAATCCTGATGCTAATGAAAAGTGCTCTTGCGCTGCACCGATAGTGTCGTCAAATATTGTACTCATATGCATTTTTATAGACATGCATCTGTCAGATGTTTATGAATATTTAATGAGGTGGAAAATATAGATCTTTAGAAGTCTTGAGCATGCAATTCGTCAAATTCGTAATCACGAGATTACTTTTATTTATCAAGGTAGGGACACATTAAAAATGGATTGGTTGAAAGATATTTGGACAAAAATATGCTTGGTGAGATTTCCATTATTATCAAGTTATAGTCCTCCCACGAAAACTTGGCCTGTGTCCTTGAAAGATCTAGCAATGCTACGGGGAATGGAAGTTGTTAACAGATACAAATAGTGCCGGAAATGCTTTATTTAATTAAAAAACTACATTCTGATAGTTATTAGTAGGGATTGTCACATTAATTAATGAAAAAAATCATCTAAATTTACGTTACTCATCAGCCGAGTTATTGTAGGAGGAAGGACTTAAGTGTTCGTTTCTTAGACTAGCAAGGGGAGGTTCCGAGGCAGGAAATGGAGAATTCTGTGAATCTCTGTGTATAGATATAGTCAACAGATAAAAATATGGAAGCCATAATGTGCAATAGTTATAGGGGTCTTTAAAAACAAACCTCAAAATTCAGATAGAATTTTTGCAGTGTTAGATTGCAGTGTTAGATGCAGCAGGAATACGCTACCGCGCATGCGCGGTACTGCTTGCGCGGCAGCGTATTACTGCTTATTTTACTGTTTAATACTGTTAATTTCACTGTATAATACTGGCAGCAGGGATGCCAGTTTTATACTGTAAAATCAACAATTATTTTTTGCAGTGTATGATTAAATGATTTGAAGATATTTCAGCAGAAATGTATATATGGCTGGATGAGAAATCCCTTTATAAAAATTTTACCGAAGTTAATGTAATTTCAGAAAAAAGAAATATCATGACTCAAATAAAAGGAAAGTAAAAGCAATTTTGATATTGGCGAATATTAATCTGTTACAAAACAGAAAGAAAAACAAAAGTCAAACAATTTCTTAAAGGGGAAAAAAGAAAACAAAAAGCAGCATAAATACGAATAGGACTCGCATTACCAGGGTTTCGTATCGCTATGTCATATTAACGTAAATGACAAGGTTTTAGGACAACTTTTTGAAAGTAATTTGGTGTTTTATTTTTAACCTTTATTTTGGTGCTTTGTGCCAAATTTCACGATTCTAGGTCAACACGAAGAATATCCTATAGATTTTGAAAGTGAGTTTGTATGAAAAACGTAGTTTTAATGCAGTAAATTTTATCGTATTGAGTTAGAAGCTCGAAATGTTTTGAAAACAATGGGATCGTAGACCTTATTATTTGATATTAATTTCCACTTCAGCCGTTCCGGAAAAAAAAGAAACTAGTAAACGGATGTTCCAATCCCAAAACTTTCTTCTATTTCATACATGTTAATATTTAAAAATAACAGAATATGAAGTTTGATGAAATCCTGTGCATTAATTCTTGAGATATGACTATGTTTAAAATCGTGTAAATCCTGAAAAACATCGCATAGAAGTGCCATCTGTAGGGCTATATACAGCAAAACCTAATCAACAACAACTTATGTCAACGTCTAACTGAATCAGAAGTTTGATGAAAATCCTTGAAATAGCTCTTGAGATATGACTATATTGAAAATCGTGAATAATGCAGCATAGCAGCTCCATCTGTTGGGTGATTTACACCAAAAACTAGTCAGCATCAATTTATATCAAGGTCTAACTGAATCTAAAGTTTTATTAAATTCCGTACATTAGTTCTTGAGATAGACCGCCTACAAAGTTTTTGTCATATACAGCCAAACACACATACAGACAGATACACAGACAGACAGACTCACAAACTCACAGACAGACATTTTCTAAAAACAGTCAAATCGTGGCGAAGACCTTCTAAAACGTATAAATCCGTCGAAAACCGCAAGTAAAAAATTTTCACGAATCCAGTACTTTCTTCTTGTAAAGATAGAAGAAATTAAAGAAAAAAAAAAGATCTTGACAGACAGAGGGACGAAAAAGTGATTCCATTTTTTATTTTTTATTTTCTTCTATCTTTAGAAGATTAAAGTATTGGGTTCGTGAAATATTCAACTTCCGGTTTTCGATAGATTTATACGTTTTAGAAGGTTCTGAACACGATTTGACTGTTTTTAGAAAATATCTGTCCATGAGTCTTTGTGTCAGTTTGTATATATTTTACACAAATTTTGAGGCCGCCCTATCTCAAGAATCAATGCATGGAATTTAATAAAATTTCAGATTCAGTTAGATCTTGACTTAAATTAGTGCTGATTATGATTTGGTGTAAATCGCTCAACGGGTAGCGCTACTATGTTGCATTTTTCACGATTTCCACGATAGCTATATCTCAAGAACTAATGCACACAATTTCATCAAATTTCATATTCTGTCAGAGCTTGACATAAAAAGACGCTGATTAGGTTTGTGTGTAAATCGCCCAACAGGTGCTTCTTCTATGCTGTGTTTATCCCGATTTCCACGATAGCTGTACCTTAAGAACTAATGCATGGAATTTTACCAAACTTCATATTCTTAGGTTTGGGTGTAAATCGCCCAACAGGTGCTGCTTCTATGCTGTGTTTATCCCGATTTCCACGATAGCTATACCTTAAGAACTAATGCATGGAGTTTTACCAAACTTCATATTCTTAGGTTTGGGTGTAAATCGCCCAACAGGTGCTGCTTCTATGCTGTGTTTATCAGGATTTCCACGATAGCTGTACCTTAAGAAATAATGCATGGAGTTTTACCAAACTTCATATTCTTAGGTTTGGGTGTAAATCGCCCAACAGGTGCTGCTTCTATGCTGTGTTTATCACGATTTCCACGATAGCTGTACCTTAAGAACTAATGCATGGAGTTTTACCAAACTTCATATTCTTAGGTTTGGGTGTAAATCGCCCAACAGGTGCTGCTTCTATGCTGTGTTTATCCCGATTTCCACGATAGCTGTACCTTAAGAAATAACGCATGGGATTTCCACCAACTTCATATTATGTTAGACCTTCACATAATAGATTCTTATTAGTTTTGGGTTTATACCTCCCTACAAGTGTCGCTGCTATGCTCAGTTTTTAATGATTTCCGCGATAGCTATATCTCAAGAACTAAATGCAAACAATTTCATCAAATTTCATATTCTGTTAGACCTTGACATAAAAAGAAGCTGATTGGGTTTGGTTGTAAATCATCCAACATGTACTGCGTCTATGCTGTGTTTATCTTTAAGCACTAATGCATGGAATTTCACCAAACTTCATATTCTGTTAGACCTTCACATAAATAGATCCTTATTCGGTTTGGGTGTATACCTCCCTACAAGTGTCGCTGCTTTGCCCAGTTTTTAATGATTTCCATTATAGCTAATCTAAAGAACGAATAGATTGTCATTTATTTTTCGCTTCAGATGATTTGATTTATATAGAAGAAAGTTTTTATAACATACTGGTTTATTTCGGAACACTTGTCTGTCGCTGCTAACCTTCAGTTTTTGATGCTTTGAAGTTATAGTGTGATATATAGGCAAGTTCTGGAAATGAATTTTTAAAATTTATTTAAACAAACTTTCGGATAGAAGAAGCATTTTCGTTCAAACTTATTTGTATAAATATGGGTTTATTTGTATCAGCATGTATAATATGTATATGATTTTATTCAACATTTGTAAAATTTGGAAATGTTATGTGGTTGACAGAGGTACAAATATCCTTGCTTGGAATGGGTAAAATCTCGTGCCAAATTCAAAGATCCGCATTCAAGAATTTTTTCTAGATGCCTAGAAAATTATTTAATTCCTTTATTATTAAACTGCTTTTTTATCATTTAGAATATTACTTTAAATAATTATATAGTAAGTAATTAAAAAAATGCCTGTGCTACATGAAAATTTTTGGTAAAAATTGTACAACGTTGATATCTTTTTACTTTCTTCTACTTTTACAAGAAGAAGGTATTGGGTTCTTGAAAAAATCCGACTTCCAGTTTTCGATGGATTTATACGTTTTATAAAGTTCTGAACACGATTTGACTATTTTCAGAAAAATGTCTGTACGTGAGTCTGTCTGAATGTGACACAAATGTTGTGGGCACTCTATCTCAAGAACTAATGCACAGAATTTAATCAAACTTCAGATTAATTTAGACTTTGATATAGATTTGTGCTGATTAGATTTTGGTGTAAATCGCCCAACAGATAAGGCTGCTATGCTGCATTTTCTCCAATTTTAGGTGTACACCGTCCAAAAGGTGTCTCTGGTATTCTCTGCTTTTCACGAATACTGCAATAGCTATATACCAAGAATGAATAGATTGTCATTTAATTTTGGCTGCAGACTATTTGATGTATATAGAAGAAAATTTTGTGATGGCCACGATATACTAGTCCTACTTCGTACCCTGGATAATCGAGTTAAATAAAAATAATTGTATTGTGTTGTTAAATGCACTATGAACAACGAAAGAAATCGCCTAACTATCACTGTGAGAAGAATTTTTTATTATTCTTTACAATATTCTTATTATTATATCTTTACAAAAACTGAACTAGATATCAAGTCCTTAGTTTTGCAACATCAACCACAAGGATTTATTTCAACTTTCCGTATTTTTAAATAAATTAATATTGTGACAAAAATTAAATAAATTTTATTGCTTCTAATTGATGTAAATTTGATACTTAATCTTGTCTTTTATATCGGCCCATACATTATTATAAATTTCCTTTTGTGGAATTAATTCCATAAGCATTTATATTAAGTTATTGTTCCATCAGTGGAAGAGGGAAATAATATTGTTATATTGTTAACAAGAGTGCAAATATGTTCTGTAGGAAAATAAGGTTAGTTATCCCTGGTAAGGGCAAATTCCTCCAAGTGAAAGTAATATAGGTTGTCATAGATGGACAAAAAGTTTAAATGTGAGCATGGGTTCTCTACGAATTTGTTACAATGGTGTATAAAAGTACTCTAGTGATCTTTATAACTTCAGTCTATCAGTCGGTAGATATGTTTTCTAGTTTTTGGAGATCACATGCACGCCTCACTTGATGAAGGAAGCTATTAAATCGCTGCTCTCTTTTTCTGTATATCTTCTACGTAATCTTTTAAAGCATATTTGTTGCGGTTTTATTTTTAGTACTGTACTATTCTCTAATTTTTCAGAACATCATTTTAAATTACGTATTCTCAAAGTAAATTCATACTATGGATTTATTTGCATAAGCATCTAGTATGCATAAGATTTTGACCAACTTTTGTAAAGTTGTAAATGTTATGTGGTCAGCAGGAATACAAATATCGTTGCTTAGATTGGGGGAAAGTGCAAACGCAAGGATTTTCTATAAATGACTAGAAAAAAAATTGATTTTTTTTTCATTAAACTGCTTTTTTTTAATCAGTTAGAATACTATTTTAAACAATTTCTTAAAAAGTAATTTTAAGAAAATAAAATAAAATCGACTTCAAGTGATAGTTGGTTAACTTATTATACTTATAATATTGTAAATTACATGTAATAATGGATCAATGTAATTGACATTCGAAACGAATTATAGCTGTAGCAGATGACTATACGGGCCCCGTATAACATTTGAGTAACGTACATTCATGGAAATATAAAAATTTCTTTGGCTTTCAAAAAAATTTGACGCCACTTTTAAGAAACTTGACAAAGTTCAGTAGAAACATTATTATGGAATTAGAATATAAATATATTAAATATTTAATTAAAAATTAGCATTAGTATGAAATAAATTTTAACTGCTCAAACGATATATTTTTTTCATAATTTAGTAGTCAATTTTATCGAACAACTCACATAAAAAGATCAGTCGAATATCTTGAAAATTCAGAAAAATATCGGCAATATCGGGAGTTGAGTTTCAGTTGCTTTCTAAAAGTATTTGGATGATAAGTGTTTTCGATAAATTGTTATTTTTTCATTTTTTATTGTTATTTTTAACACTTACCAACATAGTTGCAAAGTTTTTATGCATTCGGTTTGTTTGGCCATCTGTTTGTCGGTCAATCCGGGCTCCAACTCCCGTACATATATTAGAATTGCCACGTAATTGATTAATAGTTTATTGAGATTTAACATGGTATGTTCGGTATTGAAATTGAAGTGTGTAGCATTTATTGTTCGTTTACGAGGGCACTCAACAGAATGTCGTTAAATTATGGTACATGGGAAAAAATATTTTGGAGTGTATTTTAATAATGTTACACTATTTCAAACATATTGAAACTGATAAACATCAATGAAGAGCACTACAAGAGGCTCACTGTAGAATATAGTATGTGTATCACTATGTAGTACTTATCTGGAGGCACGGCAGTGCCTCCGCCAAGTCGAGAGAGGACAGCCGTAAGCATACTTTTCTGGAAGCAACTCAGGGCACTTTTGACCCCCCCATATCTCCGCGCTGGAGTATCCCAAAAATTTTAAACTTCAATTATAGAGAGTATTTGGCCCACAGGACCAAAATTTAAAATTACAACTTTCTGTCTTTTCTAGTTCAGGCGATATATGAACTCAAACATTCGATTTTTTGTCACTTCTTACTCACTCGTTCACGCGTCATCAAAAAGATTGGGTAGATCCCGTAGCTCCAGAAACTTGACATTTGGAAAAAAGGTAGTGTTTAGGATACAAAGAAAGGAAAAATTATAAAATCCAGAAAATTCGAAAAAAAAAACATTCGAAAATTCAACAAATTCCATCAAAATTGAAAATTGAAAATAATACGATCTTGTAGTCTTGGAAACTTAAGATTTGGTGTGAAGGTAGTGTTTAACATCCAGAAAAAGAAAACATCAAAAACACCAAAAAAATCGAAAGCAAAATTGAAAAAATCGAAGAAATTGAAAAAAACCGAAAATTTGAAGACAATCCGATTTTGTTGCGCTAGAAAATTCAAATTAGGAATAAAGGTAGTATTTAGGATACAGAAAAAGGAAAATTTAAAAAATCCAGAAAATTCGAAAAAAAAAATAAAAAAATTCGTAAAAAATTGAAAAAATGAAAATAATTTGATACGATAACGCTCGTATTTATAAATTAATTTGGATGAAACTAATTGTGTGTATTAAGCTCACCAATGCCTCGACCGAGTTCGTTGGCCAGCTTGGTCCGCCATCTTGTTTCAAGATGGCGGCCACGGAAAATTTTAAAACTAAAATAAATATACAAAAAAGTTAAAAAATCAAGTTTATTTTTTAATTAGGTGTTAGGACTTGATACAAGGATTCCAGAGCATTTTTTGTTTTACCTCTATCTTAAAAATTGGCTGAGATACAGCAGTTTGAAATTCTAGGGTGGCTGACATTTTGAAACAAAACAGCACATTACAAAAAACCAACGATAAATTTATGGTCAATAATGGTCAAGCAGGTGCAATCCCGAATGAATACTCCGTGTTATTATAACTGTAACTTTGACTTCGAAATTTTGATACGTTGCATTTTCTATTTGTTGATATTTTTGAACTATGATTTACACTAAGTGAAATGTTGTTGTCGAAGAGGGATTTTCCATGTAAATCCGAAACGTCCAATTTTAATATGTTTTTAATGTTTTATGAAAGTGTATTGTAATGTCTGTAATTTTAATGATTTTAATATAAATTTATAAGTTTTAGTGAACACGATTTCTCGCAAATTATTTTCTTTCATTGTTGTAATCATTTTCCCAATCATACGCATAAAACTATATATTCATATCCATTAGCGCCAAATTCTCGCCAAACTTGGCGACAATTGGCGAAATCTCGCCAAATTTGGCGACAAAAATAAGTCTTCATAAATGAAGCCAACTTGGCGACAATTGGCGAAATCTCGCCAAATTTGGCGATAAAAATAAGTCTTCATAAATGAAGCCAACTTGGCTATAGCTCAATAATTTGGCGAATTTCTTATTCAAATTCAGTGTAAACGAATCTTTTGTAAACGGTTTCTTTGCATTTTAACTTGCTGTTTTCGAGTAACATTAGCTAAAATTTTAAAATGAAGATATAGGAAAGCTACCTTTTCCTGCCGGTACAGGCCGGAGGACTTTTTTATGAGTTGTCGGATGCAATCTATGTTTTGCATTAAATAAAGTAAAACATTGAAAAACAAATCCCACAGGATGGGGATAGTTTGTTTTAGATCTGGAGGCACGGCAGTGCCTCCGCCAAGTCGAGACAGGACAGCCGTAAGCATACTTTTCTGGAAGCAACTCAATGCACTTTTGACCACCTCATATCTCCGCGCTGGAGTATCCCAAAAATTTGAAACTTCGTTTTTCTAGAGTATTTGGCACACAGGACCAAAATTTAAAATTAAAACTTTGTATCTTTTCTAGTTCAGACGATATATTAACTCAAACATTCGATTTTTTGTCACTCGCTCACTCACTCGTTCACGCGTCATCAAAAGGATTAGGTAGATCCCGTAGCCCTAGAAACTTGACATTTGGAAAAAAGGTAGTGTCTAGGATACAAAGAAAGGAAAAATTATAAAATCCGGAAAATTCGAAAAAAAAAAACATTCGAAAATTCAACAAATTCCATCAAAATTGAAAATTGAAAATAATACGATCTTGTAGTCTTAGGAACTTAAGATTCGGTGTGAAGGTAGTGTTTATCATCCAGAAAAAGAAAACATCAAAAACACCAAAAAAATCGAAAGCAAAATTGAAAAAATCGAAAATCGAAAAAAATCGAAAATCGAAAAAAATCGAAAAATTTCAAATAATCCGATTTTGTTGCGCTAGAAACTTGGAATTCGGAATAAAGGTAGTATTTAGGATGCAAAATAAGGAAAAATTAAAAATTCCGGAAAATGCGAAAAAAAAAAATCAAAAATTCGAAAAAAATTGATAAAATTAAAATAATTTGATTTTTTAGCCTTAGAAACTTAAAATTCGCAGTAAAGATAGTGTTTAGGATTCAGAATAAGTTAAAATAAAAAACGCAATAAAATTCGAAAAAAAAAAATCAAAAAATCGGAAAAATCGAAAAATAAGGAAAATTTGAAAATAATTCGATTTTATAGCGCTAGAAACTTGAAATTTGGAATAAAGGTAATATTTAAGATACTAAATAAGGAAAAATTAAAAAATATGGATAATTGAAAAAATACCCATAAATTAGTGCAGACGATATATGAACTCAAAGTTTCGATTTTTTGTCACTCACACACTCACTCACTCTCGCGTCATCAAAAAGATTGGGTATATCCCACAGCCACAGAAACTGAAAATTTGGAATAAAGCTAGCATTTCGGATACAAAGAAAGGATAAAATATAAAATCCGGAAAATTAAAAAAAAAAACATTCGAAAATTCAAAAAAATCGAACAAAATTGAAATTTGAAAATAACACGATCTTGTAGTCTTACAAACTTAAAATTTGGTGTGAAGGTAGTGTTTAGAATTCAGAAAAAGAAAACATCAAAAACACACAAAAAAAATTGAAAATAAAATCGAAAAATCGAAAAAAATCGAAAAATTTCAAATAATCCAATTTTGTTGCGCTAGAAACTTGGAATTCGGAATAAAGGTAGTATTTAGGATGCAAAATAAGGAAAAATTAAAAAATCCGGAAAATTCGAAAAAAAATTCAAAAATTCGAAAAAAAATCGAAAAAATTAAAATAATTTGATCTTTTAGCCTTAGAAACTTAAAATTCGCAGTAAAGATAGTGTTTAGGATTCAGAATAAGTTAAAATAAAAAAACAAATAAAATTCGAAAATAAAACAAAAAAATCGAAAAAATCGGAAAAATCGAAAAATAAGGAAAATTTGAAAATAATTCGATTTCATAGCGCTAGAAACTTGAAATTTGGAATAAAGGTAATATTTAAGATACTAAATAAGGAAAAATTCAAAAATATGGATAATTCAAAAATACCCATAAATTAGTGCAGACGATATATGAACTCAAAGTTTCGATTTTTTGTCACTCACACACTCACTCACTCTCGCGTCATCAAAAAGATTGGGTATATCCCACAGCCACAGAAACTGAAAATTTGGAATAAAGCTAGCATTTCGGATACAAAGAAAGGATAAAATATAAAATCCGGAAAATTAAAAAAAAAACATTCGAAAATTCAAAAAAATCGAACAAAATTGAAATTTGAAAATAACACGATCTTGTAGTCTTACAAACTTAAAATTTGGTGTGAAGGTAGTGTTTAGAATTCAGAAAAAGAAAACATCAAAAACACACAAAAAAAATTGAAAATAAAATCGAAAAATCGAAAAAAATCGAAAAATTTCAAATAATCCAATTTTGTTGCGCTAGAAACTTGGAATTCGGAATAAAGGTAGTATTTAGGATGCAAAATAAGGAAAAATTAAAAAATCCGGAAAACTCGAAAAAAAAAAAATCAAAAATTCGAAAAATTCGAAAAAATTTGAAAAAATTTTAAATAATTTGATCCCTTAGAAACTTAAAATTCGCGGTAAAGATAGTGTTTGGGATTCAGAATAAGTTAAAATAAAAACGCAATAAAATTCGAAAACAAAATAAAAAAATCGAAAAAGATCGGAAATTTTAAAATAATTCGATTTTGTAGGTCTAGAAACTTAAAATTTGTAATAACGGATACAAAATAAGAAAAAATTATAAAATCCAGAAAATTATAAAAAAAAAATGCGAAAAAATCAAAAATTGAAAATATTTTTATCTTGTAGTCTTAGAAACTTAAAACTTGGTGTAAAGGTAGTATTTACTATTCAATAAAAGGAACAATTAAAAAATTCGAAAATAAAATCGAAAAATTGAAATATGTTTAAGAAATCGAAAATTCGAAAACAATTTGATTTTGTACTGCTAGAAACATTAGTTATAAGATAATTGTCCTATTAACTAGTACAACGCCCCTAATTGTTTTATGTTATTTCCCCCGGATTATGGTTTTCTTTTCTTTCGTTTACGAATTTCGTTATAGAAAAGTTCCGCTATAGACTGGCTACGATATAGACGATTTCTTTATAGACAGGTTTGTTTTCTTTCACATGTTGTACTCTATTTACTTCACATATGAAATATGGATTGTTAAATGATGTTAGCCCCACAAAAATTTTCACGGCTCTCCCTACCCTCCCGACATTACTGGCTGGTTATGGCTTGATAGTCCTTTCTAAATAAAATCATGGTGACTCGAAGATTCACTTGATTTATCTCTAAATTGAACCTAAATGATCCTAAGAAGACGGATCAAATAATTACTATATTAGCATGACAATCAGGTAACTTAGAATTAAAATCGAAAAATCAATAAATTCATAAAAAGTCGAAAATTTGAAAATAATTCGATTTTGTAGTCCTAGAAGATTGACATTTGGCAGAAAGGCAGGGTTTTGTACACAAAGTAAGGAAAAATTAAAAAATCCGTAAATAATAAAAAAAAGTCTAAAAAAAACGAAAAAAAAACCATCGAAAAAAGGAATATAGTTTGATTTATTGGAAATTTCCGGAAATTTTAATTTTGGCTTTCTTTTTATACTAAAAAAGTTCTTTTATGTTAAATATCAAGTATCTAGGGCTGCGAGTTATATCTGAGATGCATAGCGCCTATCCTGGAAGCAATTGAGAGTACTTTTGACACTCCCCCTCCCATAATTTAGTGCTTGCCTAGGAACCTGAAATCTCTTTTTATCTACAGTACTTTGCAAACGAAACTAAAGCTTCAATTTTTTGATACCTGTAAATAATAGGGACAGAGTGTGGGCTTAGCGAAAATCAGTGGATGATCTCCAAAAAGAACCTAAAATCAAGAAAAGGAGGGTTACTTACAAAAAGAAGTGAAATCTCATCAAAAAGTCACCTGTAAAAAATGCAGCCAAGTCTCGTAACTCATTTACCGTAAAAAGTACTGAGATCGTATAAAGCCAAGTTTAACTATCTTATTAACTCTGAAATTTTCATTCACAAAATCACTCCTAGTCTCTACATCTTTAGTTAATTATTATTTTGTGACTTGGCAATTACGCAGCACAGGGAAGTTATTACACCTTACTATGTTATGGGATGGGATGGGATAATTTAACTAAGGCAAATTATATACGCACAGGGAAGTTATTACACCTTAATATGTTATAGTATTATTTGATTAAGACTAACTATATACATCACATTCTCGTGCTAAGTAATTGCCAAGTCACAAAATAATAATTAACTAAAGATGTAGAGACTAGGAGTGATTTTGTGAATGAAAATTTCAGAGTTAATAAGATAGTTAAACTTGGCTTTATACGATCTCAGTACTTTTTACGGTAAATGAGTTACGAGACTTGGCTGCATTTTTTACAGGTGACTTTTTGATGATAATTAGTTTACAGGGCACTCAAAAGAATTCCGGTATATTATGGTCTATGAAAAAATCGTTTTCGGTGTACTTTAATCATGCTAAATTATTACAAGCATAATGAAATTGACTTGAATTTCCGAGGTGCATTAAAATATGCTTTCTGTGGAATATGGAATGAAAATTCTTTATCATTCATTTATAGGGAAACATGAAAGAATTCGGTTACATAATAGTCCACAGGGAAAAACTGTTTGCAACATATTTTAATTAAGTTTGAGTATTTGAAATATAATGAAACAGATATACATTAACAGAGGCTTACTACAAGATACTTGCGACAGAATATGATGTGAATTGCATTTACCGTTCATTTACAAGGACACACAAAAGATTTTGGATAGATTAGTGTATCCGAAGTACTGTCTATTAGCGATAAATTTTTAAACTTGTGTTTTAAGTTATGGTATGGTATGCGTTTTCATGTTTAACTACATTTTGCAGACTACATGGTATGTATAAATACTATAGTATAGATCATATTCAGGGCTACACAAAATAATAAGTAAGCATTACTGAACATAAGCGTGATTTGCTAAAAAGTGATTTCTAATTGAGATATGCATTTCCAAGCTGCACTATATTTACTATAACAAGTTGGAAATTGTACGTCAAACGTTACAAACGAGGTGCGTTCGTACGCACGTTTTAGAATTAAATTCATGATATCCCGTGCATAGAACGGGTTAAACAGCTAGTTAAGTATATATTTTATGACACTGTTCATACAAATATCTTAACTAGTTATATAAATATTCAGATATATATGTATCAGCTAGTTATATAAATATTCAGATCTTGATGATTTTTAATTCTGTGAAATGAATTATATCGTCTGCAGATTAATTTCTGTCATAAAATAAGTATCTCGGTCGCTTGACGATTTAACATCCATCGGAAGCTCCTATAACAAAAAAGCACCGATTTTAAAAAAAAATTCAAATTTCTTAATAAATATTTTTATTAATATCTCCTAAAGTTTTGATTCGATTTTAATAAAATTTGAAATGTCTCGACAAAATTCTGCAAAGATAATATATTTTAAATTGCAAACCATTTGGTTGGGTAGTTTTTGCGTTGTTATATGCGGACAGACATACAGACAGACGGACGGACCAAACGACGACTATAGGTGCTACGTATTTATATAATTACGAACGCACCTAATAAGAGATATTTGCAGAATATAAATAAAATCACATACAAGGCCACGCAAAGAAGTGGATACATGTTCGACTATGGATGATAATTTCTAGAAGTGATTTCAATAGTTTTAATCCTGATTTTGCCAGTATTAAAATTTAGCTTAATATGTGGCGTGTATAAAAATCTGTAGGTAATATACAGGGCTGTACAAAGCAATTCAAGTATGTTTCCGTCTATTTGTAGAAATTGCTGAATTCACCTGTGTAGAAATAGAAATTCACCTGTGTTATGCGTTTTCTTACTAAACTAAATTTTAGCACGCTATATAGAATATATTCAAACCTTTAAATCAAATATAGGGCTGGACAAAAGAATTGGAATACTTTCCCGGCTATGGATGGTAATTACTGAAATCTGGTTTTCAAATGTGTTATGTGTTTTCTAAAATGTTTAATTAGGTAGCTTATTTACCTTATTAAACAGCGAAGTTTTGGAAAATGATTCATAATCTATGCTTTTCGCATGATTTTTCTTTCTTATTTATTGATGTTTTAGTTTTTCTCGGAAGAACTCTCAGAAAGAGCCCATTCCAACAACAACAAATAACAATAACCAAAACCTACGTGTGGACATTATGTTAAATATATACTTCTTTGTTGTAAGTCGGTTAATAAAAAATGACAATTTGTAGAAAATCTCTTATCAACCATCTACTTTTAAAAAGCATTGAAATTCAGCTCACTATATTGCCGATATATTTTTTAATTTTCAAGATATTCGACTGACCTTTTTATATCGGTTTCTATATATACTACTAAATTATGGAAAAAAAGTTTTATTTTTGCGCATGCGAATTTAAAAATTATTACATACAAATGCTTATATTTCATTAAATATTTAATATATTTAAATTAAAATCGTAGCATGTTGTTTCTACTGCACTTTCTCAATATTCCTTAAAGTAATGTTAAACTTGGTTGAAAACCCTGCATGCTATAAACAAAAAAAAAAAATGCTGTTTTTTTTTGAATATCTAAAGAAACTTATTTCTCCATTGATATAGCTGCTATTTTTACACAAATAGAGAAAAATCTTTGTACAGCTATAGATTTTTTCAAGTGTATTATTTCACAGGGTGATGGCAATTATTATTATTTTTGTTCTGTTAACAACATAAAGTTCAATTTGTTGTTGATCCTTAAGTGCCCTCATGACTAAAGCTTCTCTGAAAAATGTGAAGCCAAACATGTTCTTTATATTCCTGAAGTTCTAGATGGCTTTGTCAGATATTTCTCAAGATAATCTACAAAACTTCTACAATCGAAAATGTATCGATACTTTTGATCAGATAACGTATTTGAAAACCTACGAATTTACTGTTTAGGATTATAAATAATTTGTTTTTATGAATAAATATTTTTAGATAGTTATTTTGACACTATAATACGAAATATAATGAAAAAAATCGAAGTGGAAACATTTAATCAAACATAATTTAACAAAAGCTTAAATTTTATTGAGAAGAAAATTATTAGCACTTTTAAAGGAAAAATCGCTTTCACAATCAGTTGCTACTGAAACTGGAAACGTATCAAACGTATATTCTTTTCACGTATCTTTAGGGGTTTTAAACGAAGACTATTTAGTTCCATAGTATTGCTAACGGATATTTTGCGTTTGCCTGCGTTAAATTCGAAAATGTATGAAGTTTTCAAAAATACGTGGGTGAGAATATTATTGCTGTTCATGAAATAGATCATAGCTATAGGAATATTCAAAATATTGGGAATCTATTTGCTACATAATTAAAAAAAACTAGGAAGAGACTTTAAGCACAGATAATAAACGCCGATCAGTTAAACCAAGTTTGACTAGCAGAACAAAAGTAGCACTGTGAGGAATGTTCATAAATGTCCACTGCCTTCTGCAAAACAATTAGCAATTGGCTTTGCTTAAGAAACCTGCATAGCAATGAAACCTCGAAGGATCAGAAGTGTGCACCAAGATGTGTTAGTTTAAATCAGTGATTCCTAAACTTTAGGGTCCATATCCTTCCAAGGAAGTATGACATTTGTTTTTGTCGTCACTATTCTTAATAATTGTTTTCACCGATAATCGTACTATGACTAATGAATTTCATATTATTTTCTTTTGCAGTTAATCACATGTTTACACTCTTAAAGAAAACATAACTCCAAAAGTTTTTAATTAAATTTAATAATTTTCTTTGCAAAGTACTCGGCAATTCCCCGAGATTTATTAGATGTAACTGTGCAGAAGTGAAAGAATTCCGAAGAGCCGAAGTGAAAGAGCGGTGGAAGAATGTGTCTAACAATTTTCGATGACCCTGTATATTCAAAATTGAACCTCGTGATTCCTAAGGCAATTGCATCACACCAGCAGTTGGACAAAAAGAATGAGGGGGATTTCGAACAACAGATGGGAAAAAAATATTTCCAGCCATTTTTAAAATTTGAACCAATACGGTTAGTCCAAGTAAAGCCGTGTGGATCAGCTAGTCAATTTGAAAATTAATAACACAGTAATATCTATAATAAATAAAAAATAAAGTAATAATCTACTATGTAATAATCAATATACACTGTCATCGAAAAAGGTTGGGCAAAAAAAAAAAAAAAAAAAAAAATCATCACCATGCGTCACTTCTATGCATGGTCTGAAGCTCACGGCTGGAAAACAGTTACATCTACCAAATCTCGGAAATTGCTGAATACTTTGCAAAGCAAATTATTTCGTTTCCTCAATTACTTCTGGAATTATGAATTTTTGAAATGTGTTCACCCTTTTTTAATGACCCTTTACTCTATGTACCTTTGTCTTTATTTTTATTATATCTTCATTTTCTTGAATAATCCTATAAAAAGACAATATCCAATCTTATAAAATTCCATTTATAAGATTTTTCTCGGCAAAGGGAATGCAAAGGTTTCTTTCTTTTTAATTTTTTCTATAGATCGGAAACGTTCGAATTTAAAAATAGGGACCTCTGTCTTGAAAATCAGAAAAGTTATTCGATAGTGATTAGATGATGTGTGAATTATGCAATTTTAGGCGAATTGATTCGTCGATTAAGGTGATAAGTAGAGCCTAGCTTTGTATTAAATGATGCGTTTTCTTCACCAATGTCTTGTTAGCCACACAAGTTTTCCAGATCATGGTGAACTCTTCCAAGGTCAAGTGCCTTCTTGCATAGATTATACGCTTTTTATTACACGTACTGCCGTCTGCATTTGGCTTTTAACGTTCGAAGACAATCTTTGTGAAAGGAAAATAGCATAATTAATATTGTGCTTTCACTAGGATCACAGGCTTGCAGAGAAATTGTGAGGCCCGTTACAGACATGGGATGAGCCCCCTACGTTTATGTCCACTACTGCATGCCCTGTATGGATATACAGGGCATACAGTATAATTAATACGAAATCAGGCCATCATGGGGCCCTTTTCTGCTTCTTGTACGTTTTGTCTTTTTTGTCCCTTCCCCGTGCACGCCATTGACCATGGCAATTGTCAAGTTGTGAATCTAGGCATAGATATTATTGAAGGAGAAATGGATCAAAATGTTTAATAAAATAGTTTTTAAATATTAATTTTGGTAAAAAAAAATATGCTGATTTGTGGACTTTTATGTTGTACACCAGAGGGGAGCGAGAGAAGAAAATGTTTCTCGTGAATCTCCCCTTAATCTTGCCACAGTGGAATGTATCTTTCTTTACGCTGTGACGTCATTTACTCAATGCTCTACGTACCACTTTTAATATTCTAGAACTTCACTTCCGTTACGGTCTCTGCTGACCTTGAAATATTACTCCAACACATAGAAATTATTTTACTTCAAAAGAAAATATATCAATTAAATATAAAATATGTAACGAGAATATATTTAATTAAAAATGCAACATGATATGATTGCAAGTGCAATAAACAAATACTTATGAGAAAAGGCCAAAGTACAGGCAACTGACCGGCAATATTTATGGAAAGGGAACACTGATAATATTTTTAAATTGCGTGAACAAAAAAAAAAAAAATCGTTTACTTAAAGAGAGAACAAAATCCTTTCTTATCAGTGCTACTGTTTTAAACGAACTAAGTTTTGATTATTTCCCTGTTTCCTTTAAAGTTGATTTTGTTAATCGTATCTTTTATCCTCCTTTCGTAGTGATAGCATTAAATAGAATTATAAAAATTAATAATTTTCTAACTAATTCAAATCTTTTTTACCCTACAATGGGGAAATTGCACGTTTTTCAATTTCAGTTGAATTTTATAGAATATAAAAATGCGAACATTTCGATACCATGTTTACGTAAATTTGAAACTCGGATAATTCCTTAAATTAACTTTAAAAACACAGTTTTTATCGCGGGTGAAAAAAAGGCCCATATCGCGACGAAAGCGAAGTCACTGCACATGTAAACAAATCCTCGCTGTACTTCTCTCTGGGGATAGATTGCGTTATGTTGAACGTTTACTTCCATTTCTTAAAAATGATTAAAAAACAAATTAAAAGCATTATAAATTGATGATATTGAGAATAGTACTGTGTGTGTTGATAATACTTCATTTGAATTCAAGTGAGATCCCCCCCCCCCCCCCTCGCAAGGATTTTCATTTCCGAATGTCAATGTAGAAATGGAATATTGGTACAAGTTAATTACTACAACTGTATTTTATAGATTAATATACTTTTCTTGTATCATATTAATATTGCACAATACAAAATAAACGGGTATAAATAGAATTTCTTTTATTATCGAGGGAGAGGTCTAAAGAAGTGTATTAAAAGTGTATTGGTATTCGTATTATATAATTGAATTAAGCATTTGGGCTATCAAAAAGGTTTTGCTAAAGGTTTTGTCTCTTTAGTTATTAAATAATCTATTTTTGAATCTTTGAAAATCAATAAAACTTAGAAAGAGAATAATTTGTAGAGGTGTATTTAAGTGGTGCTTCCATGATGACACTTTATGCTCTTTTTATCGGGCCTGACACTAGGAGAGATTCACGTGCGTGACATTACAAATGAGATCCATCCTACTTAAAATTTTCCACGTACTTTGCTCGTTCTTACGGATTGATTACGATGGTATTGTGATGTATTTATTGTTTTATTTAGTAATTAATAGTATTTTTCAGTGTATTTAGATGATAACGCTATAAATAACTACAGATTATAACTACAGTGACCTCTCACTTATACGCGATACAAGGTAATTAATTTTCAGCACCAGTTTCTTTTTAAAGTAATTTTCTGCTTATTTAATCATAGAATTTATAAATCGAATTTTACTGTTTTAAAATAGTGGTACGAAAAAGTAATTATGGAACATCGCGTTTAAGTGAGAGGTCACTGTATTAAAGAAAGTATAGAATATATCTATAAAATAATGGACAGGAAATGCTGTGCTCCTGGTTGCAAATCTAACTATGTTAGTGAAAAGCAATATACTAACGTCTTTAATTTCCCAACTGATAATGAAAAGAAGAAATTATGGTTAAGAAAATTACATCCTGATAATTTTACTCCTAGTGGTACAGCAATGGGCTACTAAATGACTACAGATTATAACTACAGTGACCTCTCACTTATACGCGATACAAGGTAATTAATTTTCAGCACCAGTTTCTTTTTAAAGTAATTTTCTGCTTATTTAATCGTAGAATTTATAAATCGAATTTTACTGTTTTAAAATAGTGGTACGAAAAAGTAATTATGGAACATCGCGTATAAGTGAGAGGTCACTGTATTAAAGAAAGTATAGAATATACAGTGTCTCACATAAGTGATGGGACACTTGTGCTTTACAAAAGGAAACTAATCAAATAAATTAAAAAAACATGTACACATTTTTTTTGTGGGTGTGTTTCATACTTAAATTTAGTAAAGATTATTACATAACATACATTTTGTCAAAATATTAAAATATTAATTTAATAAAAATACAAATGTTTAGAACGGAGCAAAAAATAGCTCACATAAGTGATGGGACACCATTATATATGCAACAAAAATCGCCTGAAATAAGCAATAAAAATATTTTTTGGGGTTTTATTTTTACTTAAAAGCAATTGGCAATAATTTATAAAATCGTCTGCAGTATTTCTCTCCAGTTTGTTTTGGAATTTTTGTGTTTTTTAGCTCTGTGTAGTCATGAATGCTAAACGGAAAGAAACTTCGCCTGAAATTCGAAAATTAGTTATTAATTTGCATATTGAACGTGGAAAATCTATTAGAAAAACTGCTGAAACAGTTAACTTGAGTCGTTCAACAGTTTTCAATATCATTAAACGATATAAAAAGAATCATATGATTCAGGATAAAAGAAGACCTGGCTGACCATCAAAGCTATCCAATGGAATAAAGCGAATTATCGTTCGAAATATTAAAAAAAATCCAAGAATTAGTGCTTCAAAAGTTGCTGCTGATTTACAAGCATTATATGGAATAATTGGTAATCCTGAAACTATTAGAAGGGTAATTCGATCTGCTGGATATCACGGTAGAGTAGCCAGGAAAAAATTCTTCGTAAGTGAAAAGAATAGAAAACTCAGACTAGCTTTCGCAAAATCCAACATAAATAAGAATTCTGATTACTGGAATAAAGTTATATTTGCTGATGAGAGTAAATTTAATATATTTGGTTCTGACGGTAGAATCTTGGTGTGGAGAAAACCCAGGGAAGAACTTCGCAAACAGAACTTGGTACCAACAGTAAAACATGGTGGAGGAGGAGTTATGGTATGGGGGTGTATGTCGTCCGCTGGAGTTGGTAATTTTGTTTTTATTGACAGTATAATGGATCAGTACAAGTATATTGATATTTTAAAGCAAAATTTGAAATCTTCAGCACGAAAATTGAACCTTCATAACGATTTTAAATTCTACCAGGACAATGACCCCAAGCACACTGCTCTGAACGTTAGACTCTGGCTGCTATATAACTGTCCTGAAATAATAAAAACACCACCACAATCTCCAGACTTAAATCCCATAGAGAATATTTGGCAAGAATTGGAATCAAGAATTCGCAAACACACCATTTCTTCAAAACAACAACTAAAATCGGTGCTTCAAGAAGAATGGGGTAAAATCACTCCAGAAATCACAAAAAAAATAGTCGAATCCATCCCAAAAAGATTAAATCATGTTTTAAAAGTAAAAGGAAATCCAACAAAATATTAAAACCTTTTAAAAAGTAAAATTTGTGGATAAATATTTGATGGAAAAGTAAGTGTCCCATCACTTATGTGAGCCATTTTTTGCTCCGTTCTGAACAATTGTATTTTTACTAAATTAATATTTTAATATTTTGACAAAATGTATGTTATGTAATAATTGTTACTAACTTTAAATATGAAACACACCCAAAAAATTTTTGCACATGTTTGTTTATTTATTTTATTGCAGTTTCTTTTTATAAAGCACAAGTGTCCCATCACTTTTGTGAGACACTGTATCTATAAAATAATGGACAGGAAATGCTGTGCTCCTGGTTGCAAATCTAACTATGTTAGTGAAAAGCAATATACTAACGTCTTTAATTTCCCAACTGATAATGAAAAGAAGAAATTATGGTTAAGAAAATTACATCCTGATAATTTTACTCCTAGTGGTACAGCAGTGGGCTGAATTAAATAATTCGTGAAGATAGAATTAAACGAAATGACAGTACCGAACATGTTGTGCCGAGAAAAAAATTAACCCTAATGACAGTGAAAATATTCCGGCATTTGAAAGAACGTTTGCGTCCAAAACCAAAAGAGCCAAATGATCGATGGAAAAAAAATAAAAGAAGCAGACGATAAATTTTTTTAATTGGTGCAATGATGACATTATAACATCTTTTGAAAATTTTACAAATAAATACGCTAATAAATTGAATGAAGACCAGATACATTTACATAGAGATGAGTACGCTTTGTTTTTAAAATTAAAAGTAACTGATTGCTCCAAATTAGTAGTTTCATTTAAAATGTTTGTTAACTTAATTTTACAAATATGTTATGAAATTGAATCTGCTGACATGAGTTCTTTTGAGTGATCTCATGTCTTTCTTCATGTTCAATTTCTTACACTTCACTCAAATTTCTTACACTTCCTGAACACAAGTGTAAGAAATGGGCAATTTTTGAAATATTGTAAATAAGCTATCAAGTTATGATGAAAACAGAAAAACATTGGAAAAAAAATACTACACACAATTAAAAATTAGTATATCAAAACACTAAGGAATTATTTCATAGAGATTATGTATGATGATTTTACTTTATTTTTTATCGACAAGTAAATATTTCCATGAGTTTTTTAAAAATTGTTATTAAAAATTATAGGGCACTTTGATTGTTGAAAATTTCTTGGTATGTTTCCAGTATAGGCGTTCTAAAATAGACTCATTCTAGCGCCAAGCTTTTAAAAAAATGCAAAGCCCTCTATAGTTGAAAAGTACCGATTTATCTATTTAAATTGATATTTATCATTTTTAGTTATGGTATGTATGGTAAAAAGAGGTAATTTTGTAATGTTTTTGTCAGATTTTCTATATTTTTGGTAAGTATATTTATTGTAAAATAATGTTTTTAGTAAAAGGTAAGTCAATGTGTTCAATCAGATCTATTAATCTTAGCATTTTTTAAATTTAAAACTTTAAAACTTTATTCTTATTTAAAACTTCACAATTATGAAATTTACTAATATTATTTATATAATCACAAATTATAAGAGCAGATGTTCAAAACATATCTCTTTATTAAATCTTTCTGCTGATTCATAGACCATAATGGATCTCGTGTGTGACGTCACTAATACTAGTGTCAGGCCCAGTAAAAAGAGCACACATCGACATCTCGGAAATAACTCCCTAAGGCAGTTTTAGAGAATTTTCTATAAATTTACACGATAAAAATTTAATAACAATTAAAAAAAATTTCATACGGGCAAAAAATCAAGCAATAATTTAAAATACTGTCAATTTTGTGAAATCCATGGAATTTGGGGTTAAAGATTTTACGTTTAATAGAATACGGCATATTACAGATCACTGTTTTGTTTACTAATTCTCATTTTAATTTTTGTTATAAATTAACAATATTTCTACAGGAATTAAAGGTCGAAAAAAGAAGTATTATGCAGAAGTACTTTAATAATTCTAAATGAAGCTGAGAAGTAAAATTATGTAAATTAAAAGTTTATTGTTATTGTTAATCTTTTAAACATTGGGAGAATTGCAGTTTCTTTCAAATTCGGGTTAATGTCCAGTAAATTTTTTCTTTATTCTTTGGTTTAATGCTAAATTTTTATTGGTAAATTAACACATAATTCATACCTTTCAAATAATTAAAAATAATAATCATGTAATCAAATGAAACACATCGGGTTGCCACGCAGCAAGTTTTCATATTAAAAAGTACACCGTGACGTAGCTGAGTCTAAGGTAAAAGTGGATCATATAAGTGAAAGAGAAATCAGTGTAATACTGCATTCACATTATGAAAGTTAAAAAACTTAGCTTAACTTTTTTGAACCGGGTTGAGTTGATTATTGACGGCCAATTATCTACACTAGGGATATAGGCCCGGGGGGGAGTGCCCTTCGTGGGGGTCTTTCTAAGGGAACCTAATCCGTATTTACGCATGGATAAATCCACGGCTCGAAGAAAACCACGAAAACTCCGAACGATTAGGCCGACGGGCGCGATTGGGATTGAACCCAGCACCTCCCGTCTACCAGCTTCGAGAGCACAACCTCTCAGCCACTGGTGGGGCCTTTTTGAACCGGACAACCCGGAATTAGGCTTCACTCGTTCACGTTACCAAACATTTTAAAAGACTTAACTTAGTCGAACAGATGTCTGCGTATGCGCAGAAGTCGTTAAATTTGTAACTACAACCTCGAACTATACATAATTATTATTGTTTTAATCCTTTGCGGCGTATTAAATAAATAAACGTTTGAAAGGATCGTTCAAAAAATCTGTTTAATTACTTGTAGAACTCAATTCCTAACTAAGAAAGGATCTCAAAGTTAAGTGAGTTTCAGAAACTTGCTTAAAAAAAAAAGAAGCCTGTTTTCTCATCTAAAAGGTGTCCAAAAATAATGAATTAACAAGAGTTCTAAAATCACGAAGTCTATCGAAATTTAAAAAAAAAAAAAAAAACTCGCAGCTTAAAATTTAATCCCAATTGTAAAGTATGGTGATGGTGGAGTGATGGTAAGTGAAATGTTTAGAGAAACAATGATGTGGAGCTTTTGGAATTTATCTAGTCTCTGATGGAAAAAAAATGATTGTTTTTAAAACAAAATTTAGAGCAGAGTGCTGTGAAGTTTTAGGTTAGCAGTGATTATTATGTTTAAACAGTGCATTGACCCTAAACAGCTGTGAAGTTTTGACTGCTTGTTAACGTGTCAAAAATGTTACATATATATTCAAAATCTTCTAATATGAATCCTGTAATACAGGATTAACAAAAAAAAATTTCAATTCAGTGATAGCTGGAGTGAATGTTATTGCTCCCAGTGAGATGAAATCTAAACTACAGTTAACTCAAACGATGAACTAGTTGTTGATAAGTAACAGTTTTTAGTATAATAATTCTCCATTAGATAGCGCTGTAAGATGGAATCTTCTAGTATTTGCATAAAATGAACAAATGAAGCATAATTTGTGTTACAACGTATGTCCGTTAGAATTATTTGTTGGGTAATAAAAAAGGCAGATTGTGTGTAATAACATTACGGTTCACTTATCCACTTATTATACCAATATTAGAAGAAAAAAGATTTGCTACCAAAATCTATTGAATACAATAATTGTAGCGCTTAAAGAATATCGTCTTTTTGTCTGATGCACGTACGAATAGGTTCAGTGTCACTAACCGCTCAATGCAAGATAATGAAGAAATTCAAAACAACCGGAAGACTTGGAATACTGCCAGATAGAAGAAGAAAGTGAATTCCATCTGGTTGCGTGGAAGATGTGGCTACAGTGGTCGTAGAACCATGTCAATAATGTATGGTAATTTGAGTATTCCAGCTGTTTCTCATATAATATGAACAAGCATACGAAGAATTTTGTATTTTTATTCGTGCAAAATTAAGCACGTTCATCAGTTGCAAGAAGTGGACACAGAGATTCGCATTATTGTTTACCTTTGAGTTCCTTGTTCGAATGGCGCTTGACGTCACCTGGCCATGGAGCAGTTTGTAGACTCGCAAATATCACTTTCTCCTCAGATTAAACTGCATTTTTAAAGTGGTTTAGTGCAACTGTATTCATAGCTATTCCATCAGTGAACAATAGTAACATGACACTCTGAAAGATTTTGCGATCACAAAATTGCAACATCATAATGGTTTTCAGGATATTATTTTCATGCAGGATGGTACACCTCAAAATTTTTATCGTTCAGTACAACAATTATTTAAGCAACATTTCACTGATAAACCGCTATTTCCCATTAGCTTGGACTCTTTGCTTGATTCATATCACTCCACGTAACGTTTATGAGATTTTCTAAATTACAACATCTACCGTACCAGACTTGTGGGTGTGACAGTTCCAACAGACGGAATTCGGCACTATGTTTTAAATATTCGTCTGCGTACTTCACTAAACTATAAAAAGTATAGTTTTAATGATAACAGTACATTATGGGGTATGAAACTTTGATATATTGAGCATTTATTGTAAGTAAATTAAACATTTATGTAAAGGCTTATTGATCGTTAAAATGTATAAAACGTCTGAATATTTATTTGACTACTACGCAGTCACCTTTCCATGAATTTGCGAAGTAAAGAGTTTTATTCACAGTTGGTTATTGCATCTTCTTAATTATTTTAAATCTCGTTCTATTCGGAGTAGTAAAATACTTTTTAGAAGCATTGGACAACTTATTTTTAGCCAATCTCCTATGTTTTTAGGATGTATAATTTATAGATAGGTAAATATATATCCTATATGTAAATATATATCCTATATGTAAATACATATCGTATAAATGTATCAAGGAATGTACAATCCATCAACACAACGTAACTTCAAAAGATATGTTAGAAATTATATTGAGAGAAAATTCAGAGGGAACTTCAATTCTAGCCAACTCGAAGTTACAGAGACTTAGTGTAGTCTCTAAAAGAAAGATATACATTGTTAAAATTTTAGCACTGGATTGAACCAACTTTTGGTGCTGCAGTAGCTGCAACCATAAGATGGTGAAATCTTGTTTTAACATTTGGAGATTTGGTTCAAATGGAACTCCAAATGTTTGAACGAGATTAAGGTTGCAGCTACTTCAGCACCAAAAGTTGGTTCAATCCAGCACAAAATTTTTAACAGTGTATGTTGCAAGCATTTAACATCTTGTTAATGTTTTTTTCCTATTTTAAATTTATGTTCTTAGACCCTTTTTTGTTGAATATTTAATTCGTTTTTGATTGCGATATTATTTATGTTTGCTTTAAAAAATAAAAGAAGAAATGTTTCAAACGTGTATTTTTTTGTATTAATGTGAGTGTATTTAACAGGAGGAGAGGAAAAATGAAAATTGTATTAATAGCAATTAAAAATTTCTTTTACAAAACTAAGACACGTTGACTGCCTGAATTCAAGCTTTTTCTAGTGACTCTAGTAATACTATGATAAAAATTAATTATACAATGATCCGGTTGAAATAATATTAAAAGTTTGACATCTTACAAAGCAGACCTTCAAAAATATTGTACACGTATTATTATTGTACATAACTAAAAATATTTACTTACTCTGATTGCTGTTTTCTGGGCTGGAGGCGCTGGGGCCGCATTTGGAGTTTGTTGCTCAGCTGGAGCAGCCTGTGAAATTGCTCTTGCTCTCTGGCCATCACATACAACTCCGGCTGCCTCTGCATGGTTGCAATCATGCACTCCCCAGCCATCAAACCTACATCGGTCAAGCCTATACTCTCTGCCAGTACAGAATAGATTATCCATCCATATTAGATCTATAAAGAAAGAAAAAAAATCAAAATTAAACTCATATTCATTAAATTGTACTGAAGTGACATTTAGAAATAACAAGAAAGAAAACTCATGCGTCAAGCATAGATTATGAAACACTTTCCAACACATTCAGAATACTGTAACGAAACTTCAGCATTTAATAAGATCTAAGTAAACAATTCAAATGTCTAAGTAAACAATTTTGAAAATGCATAATACATTTGTAAACCCACCTTCCGCAATTACCATCTATAGTCTGAAAAATATCGGAAATTCTTTTGCTCGTCCTTGTATAAGATCTATAGATTTGTATATATACTACATAGTATGCAAAAATTTAGTTCACTTAGGAAACGAATAACACTGTTGAATATTTCCCTTCAGCAATTTCATTAATAAGCGGAAATATACTCGATTTCTTTAGTGAAGACCAGTAAATGATTTTTAGATAATTTATGTACACCAATTTATGTATATACAAGCAAAAATTAGTTAGATTTAAAAACGCATACCACAATTGAAAACGCACCTCCAGCAATTATTGCTCATAAACAGTACTGTAACCGAATTCTTTTGTGTGTCCCTGTAAATGAACAATAAATGCTACGCAGAGCATATTCTGTAGTAAGCCTCTTGTAGTGCACCGCAGTGATGTATGTCAATTTCAATAGGGTTGAAAGAGTGGGACATAATTAAAATACACTGCAAACGATTTTCCCCTATAGACTATAATGTAACGTAATTTTTTGAGTGCCCCTGTAAATGGACTATAAACGCTACACACTTCATTTTCAATACCTAACATACCATCATAAACTTCAATAACATATATGAATTACAGGCGACAAGACAAACGAACAGACAAACCGAATTCATAAACCCTTTTTAACCTAAGATTATGAATAAAATCTTGTGTGGATAAATATACACTAAAGACCAACGTTTAATACACAATATCAAACTGTAGCGCAATGAACAGACATACGTTTCGCGAGTAACTTGGACTCACATCATCAGTGTCAGTAAAAACAAAAAACTATATCCCCCCAAAGACATGAAACGGAATCGTGAGTCCAAGTTACTCACGAAACGTATGTCTGTTCATTGTGCTACAGTTCCATATTGTGTGTTAAACGTTCGTTTTTAGTGTATACCTTTTCAACCTTATTGGGAAGTGTAAAAAATACAATGACCGTTAAATAAATTAGGTATAAAAATCAACCCCAAAACTGCTTAAATAAGTACAGTGACACCGACAATGAATACTCTGGCCAATGCAGTGAGCGTGTGCGATGCTACTGCTGTTTACTTTAAATTTTTCCTTTTTGCACACATTGTGTATGGAAATAATGTGATCATGAGGTATGCATGTGTGATCGAACACGATATCTTCCAAACGGCATTCCCGATTGAGCTCCCATTTGGTGAATGTGTTATACACATGTGTCGCAAGAACTGTATAGATTTTCGTACAAATCGGCCAACGGATTAGGTATTTAAACTATTTTCAAACCATTTTTAAACCATTTTGAGACAAATTTTACAGGAAAAATTACCAATCAAAAGTGACATGAGTATAAATGATAAATATTGCGGCGATGTAATCCAGCATTAGTGGCTCAGGGGTAATGTTTCCAGTTTCGATACTGAAAGTCCAATGTTCGAATCCAGGTGATTCCACTACTCCCATAGCACAAAGTGATTTTCATTTTTCATACAACAGATGTTATTAAACAAAATTCTTACTTGTGCAATCGATGGTAATTAGTCTAAACTTTAGGCAAACTTTAATTAGGAAATGTCACGAAATTTCAATTTATTATGGTAAATAAGTACATTTTACTGTTGCATACACTGCAAAAAATAATTGTTGATTTTACAGTATAAAACTGGCACCCAGCTGCCAGTATTATACCGTAAAATTAACAGTATTAAACAGTAAAATAAGCAGTAATACGCTGCCGTGCAAGCAGTAATACGCTACCGCGCATGCGCAGTAGCGTATTACTGCTTGCACGGCAGCGTATTACTGCTTATTTTACTGTTTAATACTGTTAATTTTACGGTATAATACTGGCAGCTGGGTGCCAGTTTTATACTGTAAAATCAACAATTATTTTTTGCAGTGTATGTGTGCATAAGTGTGCGTGTTACATTCAGAGCCATTTCTAAATGCAATACCATAGCCGGTCAATGAATTGTAATTTTCCAACTGGGTGAAAAGTGTTCAGGCCAGGTTTCGAATCAGGCACCTTTGGCGTAAGCTGCCAATGATCTCCCAGCTATCCTGGACAAATCTGCACTCAGTTGGAAAATTACAATTCATGTTATTTATTTACCAATTAGAATAATTCTTTTAAAATTAATATAGTGTCTTTTTTACGGATCTAGTTTTCGACAAAAACTGACAGTTGAAAATTACTCACTGAAATATTTTTTTTACCAGTATCATACTTTTCTCTGTTTAGTTATTGCCATTCCACAAGGATAGGTTTAAATTAATTTTGTTTAAAATATTGCGCGGTTTTTACTATCTAATTAATATTCAAGCCCATTTTCAGTTACATAAGCAGTTATCGATTATATTATTGTCAGAATTGTTAATAAAGAAAATTAAAATTTTAATACAGTAGAGCAGGATGACACTATAATAGAAATGGAATTTGAAAGAAATTAGAAAACGTAAACATAGTTTTAAAAGCAACTTTTTTTCTGCGATATTTATTGAGAAAAACTGAAAATGTTTTAATACATTTTGATTAAATACTTGATAGATTCTCTAAATAAAGTATTCTTTATCATATTATTCCAATGGTGTATTTTATTAAAGTGACAGGTTTGAACAATTTGCAGTAAATCTTATTACTGTCCCCAGTATCTGAAAGTACTGAGTACTTTTGTTCTCTTATGAAGTTAACAGAGTGAAAATCTTCCCAGAAGACACAATATATATATATATATATATATATATATATTTGGTATGTGCTTTGTTTTTCTTTTTATTCATTTTTTTTTTAAATTTAGAATTACCGCAAATACAGGTTCTTCATACCTTTGGTATGAATTTGGAATGCAATATTTCTTTTCACTATGAAATTATACTTCAAAGTAATTTATTTTTATAGGAAAAGGAAAAAAACAAAGAAAGGAAAGAAAACAAAAACACGTTAGAATATGCAATTCTTCCGTGTGTGTTAACGAAAACGTAATATCATCTGCTGAAATATATATGCTGTTTGAAAATATAGAAAAAAACAATGAATATTTTTTTTCTTTAAATCATCCAGTAATTATTATAAAATAGAAAATATTTAATGCATCATCGAATGCATAAAAATATTATTTAAACCAGAGGATACAATCTAAAGCAGCCATACTCAACCTTTTTTTCTCACGGGCCGCAAACATATGTTTGGAACGTTCGGCGGGCCGCAACACAATTATATTATAATGTAAAAAAGGGGGTACTTTAAATAGTCAGATTTAAGAAAAGTAGTATATAACAAACCTATATAATAAAGTTAATATAATCAATAGGATTGAACGTTTGTCGAAAAAGAAATATTACACAACTTTTAACACCACTATTTCCAAACAATAAACTGTGGTAGATTTAAATTGCAAATCCTGTACAAATAGTTGTATAAAACATTTTGCTACCAATTTTTTCCACGGTAAACGTTCAACCCTAATAAGCACTATTAGTTAAACGTAATAATATAACAATATAGCCTTTCCAAGTTCTAAAGAAAAAAAAATAAGGTGATTTGCTTTAATAAATTAATCGTTTTCTCAATACATAAACTTTTTTTTTAAGTGTAGAAATGTATAGTGCAAATGTAATAAATTTGGAATAGTATTGGTTTAGTGTTGAAGATTAAGAAATGTGTACACCACTATAGCACAAATAGAACTACATGTAAAAAGAACTTTTGACTAAGGAAACGTTATTTAAGATAATTTTAAATTGGTAATTTTAAATAACAGGACAGTCTTTATCTCCCCATGAAAATATATAAAAGAACAGTGAAGGCCTTAAAAACTTTTATACACATCTCAATTAATGTAATAAATAGAGGTTATTGATTATGTATCTCGGGCCGCACATAAAAGGTCTCCGGACCGCAGGTTGAGTATGGCTGATCTAAAGCTTCCGGATTACAGAAAATACTACCCCGTGTACAGAAACTAGTTAAAAACCATTTTTAACTGAAAACTCTAATAGATTTTTTACATTTATTATAATTTTTTAGATTGCCTACAAACAATACCAGAAAGCTTTTTTGTATGAAAAACACCAATTATTCAAATAAAGTTTTGAAATTCATTAAAAGCGATACTTTCGTATTAAACTCATGCCTGGGCTTAATAGCCGAAGAAATCGACGAAGATTTCATCTTTTTTATTTTGATTATTTCAGTGTTTAGGCGCATAGTTTACCACATCTGTTAAATTTGTGTTTTATTTATTTTATTTTATTTATTTTATTTTATTTATTTATTGACGAAGTTTAAATTTCGTTATGTTACCAGGAAACACATGCTGAACTTGGTTTAAATGCAAACAGGTCAATCTTCCGTAAGCGGGAAGCAAGTGATATTGATAGATTATAAAGAAAATCATGCTTGAAAATTATTTTATGTACAAACTAGAAAAAATCAGTAAATTGAGATACAGCTTTCAAATAAATTGCATTTAAAAATGCATTTTTTGATTATTCGGTGGTATAAAAAATGAAATTATGCGATGTTTAGAAGTTACTAAATTTGCAAAAAAGCGAAATTTATTATTCGGGCAATTGTCACCGTCAATATGACGCCAGCGTTACACACGGGATGTTTTTACTTTATAATATTGATTTTACTTTGTTAATTTATTGTAAAGAGAATAAAATAAACCACATGAGTAAAAAATGTGTTGGAATTTCAAGATACATAAGATATAATATACTGTGATGAGTAGAAATTTTTATATAGGATAGAAAGTATGCTCTAGAAATATCGGATACAGAATGAACGAGTACTTTGAGATAAACTTTTTGATTAAAAGTCTGAAAATTTTCAAGCTTTATCCAAACAAACAAACAAACAAAAAAACTTAGTAAAACTAAACTAATTTTATTTTTCTAAACAGAATAAAAACTGGGCACGTGCGATTTTATAATAGACTTATAGTAAACATGATATTTGATCACAATGTATTGAAATTTCAAAAGAGTGTAATTTTCTTGCTAATAATATCGCTTGAATAAAAGCTTTTTTAGGATGAACATGCATAAAAAAGTTAATATTTAGATTTTGATATTAATAGAACCTTTTTACATAACCATTCAAATTGAGTTAACCCATTTTGACACTCACGTCAACTGTACGTAATTTTTCTTACAAGCCTTATTTTAATATTTCTTTATAGGTCTTTGGAGTCTTGTTTTAATTTTTCATCTTTTTAAAGCAGGTGACCCTACCCTACTTAATTCTTAAATTTGTTTTGTAAATGTTTTGATTTTTTTTCGTTAGGTTATTCCTGTCCTATATTTCTACAGTATTGAAGAAGACAGAGAGAGCAGGTGCAACAAGACAAAAAAATAGTATAAAAATGACTTTTTATAGAATAATGCTTGAGGTACTTTGAAAGAAGTTTAAAATTTATCCATTTTTATTCTATTTTATTTATTAATAATTGAAGGAAATTTTAAAATGTTTTATATAATAATATTATAATAAATCAAATAAAGAAAAGTGGTAAAAATGCAAATCTCTTAGTTCATGCACATTTTGTAGCAGGATAAATATTTATATAACGAATCAACATTTTGTTTTAAAATATTAAATGAATGAACATTAAATTTAAAATCTATAAAGAGCAAGATGCGTACACTCCTTATATTTTCCAAGGAGTATTGTGTCCCTATTTCAGTTTAGACATCTTTGCCTAATATTTTTTCTTCAAATTAATTCTTTCGGTGATTTATCGCAGAAATTGTAATATTTTTCTACCATTAAATAAAGAGAAAAATTCTATTTGAAAATTGTGGCAGAACTGTACGTACTCTGAAACAGCTGTCTATTTTTTTTAAAACCACATCATTATTTAAATTTAATATTTTAGAATTTATATTCATTACAGCTTACTATTTTATTTCAGTTGCTGCGGTCTTAACTGTATTTTAGAAATTCTTTTACTAATTTGTATACAGTATATCATGTTGAGGCGTGCTGTAGATACGTTACACATTCTTACATTTTTAATCTAAAAGGAGTAAATTTAAACATTTAAACGACATCGATCAACATTTAAACGACATCGATATTTAAACTAATATTTATTACAACTTCCTCAAAGTTATGTTTGTTTCACTTTCTGTTTCAAGAGATGAAAACATCCCCCCCCCCACCCCTGTGAATCTGTATATGTGTTCATATATTTTAACGACATAAGTCTCACATAAAAATCCTTTCAAAGCTTCAGAATGTGTGAATTTGGGTGTTAGGTATTATAATTTGCTTAGTTTTTCATAAAATTACACTTATTTATCTGAAAAGTTTAAAGCGTTTTTCTTGAATATTGATTATTTCAGTCGTCTTATTTACACATAATGTAGGGGCAATATTTAATGTTTTTATTGTGTTGTAAAGTTATATATTGCTCTTCATCCATCTCTTTTGCGGTTTAGTGTCAAAAATCTATTTCTAGGGCATTTTACGAAAATCACCGCAAAAATATTTTTAGAGGCAACCTAATATTATGTAGGTGAGACAAAAAGTTAATTGCAATTGATGATAACTTTGCGTTTATGAATAATGTTTTTAGCGGAACTTTGTGGGGAAATTGGTATGACGTCCTTTTTTTAAGAAGAAGATTCTTGCACGTCTTTGCAACGGTAAGTCTTGTTTGAGTTATGAAAGATGTCGGTTCAGTTAAATGTATCATTCATATTAAGGCTTCATTTATTAATTCGGTTTCATGTGCATGGTGCAATTCAGTTGTGATGTTGTTTGCTATGATTCACCAATTGCAATAAACCGTTGTTTAAAGCGATTGACTTTATCCGCCATTGTTGCAGTTAATGGCCGCCTCTGATAGTCCATAATCTTCAATGGTAGTGCGGACATTACAGAACAACATGAACAACTTTGCAGCTCAAAAATGCTTCTTCAAAGTACACTTCCTGCAACTAGTATTGAATTTCATTAGTGTTATACCTATCTGCTCACATAACCGAGTTACTGTACTAAGTTCCAGTTTGTATGCAATATCCAAGTGACGCCACATTTTTCGTAATAAAAAAAAAAAAAAAAAAAAAAAAAAAGAAAACCCTAACAATTGAAGCTACGCGCACGAGTCTGATACGCCTTAAAAGAGCAAGTTTTACTAATTTCACCAAGTTTCAATGAATTTTTTTCTGTAAATGGAATGTTCTTACCACGTGAAGCTAACTTTTTGACTCAAGCAGGTACATTTTCCCCATTGCGGCACAAGCTTTTAGCGTATAAAGTTACGTTTTCCTGATATCTTTATGTTGCATATTGTCCAATTCAGCGTTTTAAGACTTATAAATAATTTTTTTCCATAACTGCATTTGATTGAAAATATAAGATTTATTAAAAAACGAACTGGATTTTTTCTTCATTTCATATTGATTTAAAACAAATGATCTTTAAATTAAAGTGTAATTATTGCTTAAAGTGAAAAACAAAAACATAACACAAAAGGTTTAAAAATACCTTTTAATATAGATGTCACATGTTTCATTCGCTCACATGGCGACTTCTTCAGATCAAAATGATAAATAAAATATTATTGCAAAGTTTTTGAAAATGATAAACATAAATCATGAGATCACATGTCTAATGTAAGCAGTGCTTAAATTGGCCAAACTGGAAAACGTGAAAATTATTATTTTTATTGCTTTTTTAATTTGTAAAGCATCGCGTGCCAAATTTTAGGTAATTCAAAAGAAGCTGATTCGTTGTAAATGTTATCATTTCGCAAATATATTTCTATTGATTTATGGATAATGGATGGGAAATAAACTCTTGATGGAAAAATTATTTTACTATTCTTGAAATCAGTCTTCAAAGGCCCTATTGTATGTAGTCTAGCTAAGGCAGTAGTTCTTCTGTCATATTTGATATCTGCCATACGTTCTTTTATAGAGCCTTTGCAGATTGATTTCAGGAATAGTAAAATAATTTTTCCATCAAGAGTTTATTTCCCATTCATTAGCCGTGAATAAATAGAAATATACTTGCGAAACGATAACATTTGCAACGAATCAGTTTCTTTTGAATTACCTAAAATTTGGCACGCGATGCTTTACAAATTAAAAAAAGCAATAAAAATAATAATTTTCACGTTTTCCAGTTTGACCAATTTAATCACCTGCTTACATTGGACATGTGATCTCGTGATTTATGTTTATCATTTTCAAAAAGTTTGCGAGAATATTTTATTTATCAATTTGATCTGAAGAAGTCACCGTGTGAGCGAATGAAACATGTGTCATCTATATTAAAAGGTATTTTTAAACCTTTTGTGTTATGTTTTTTATCACTTTAAACAATAATTTCACTTTAATTTAAAGTTAACAAGTGATTTTATTATATTATTTGTAACAAATGAAATTTTTAGAAAGGTATCCGTTTTGCGTCTTTTATAATTATATTACATGGAAACCTTTCAAAATGTAGACTTTATTTAGAGAATCTTGCGTTAATTGGGAAAGATAATGACACATCATCAAATCATTTTTACATTTTTTATAAATTACGCACAACGCGTTCTTACTAGTTTCATTTTACTTTAGTTCTTAACACCAGAAGACTTGGTTAGGGACAATGTACTTAAAAATCTTTCTAAAACGGAACGTTTCTCTGTCTCCCTGCGATTACGTCTTATCAGGTTTTACAGCGAATTATTTACACAGAGACCGTTGCATTTTCCTATTTAAGGCAGATTTCCACTATACACAGTCTAAATTTTTACCGGATTAACGTATTATAATATATCATACAGTGCTATCTTCTCAACTCAAGGGGGAAAAAATACACTGCTTTGAACAACTGCTTACAATAAAATAAGTTTATGAAAAATATGAATGGACATCAGTCTCTGCTTAGGTTACAAAATAATCGCAATGATAATAAAAAACTAAATTACTCTTTGATATAATGTTCCATTTAGAAGTGTGACAAACTAGTTATAATTCAGTTTGATTGCCTTGTTCTAAATCACTGCCAGGTATAGAAACAAGCTTAAGGATCTTCCTCCGAGATAATACAATAATAGATTTAATTATCTCTCGTTGTAATTTTCAGTGCAACAAAGTAAAAGTAATAACAGATCCTGAGGGTTCCTGAAGTGTTTTCTCCTTAATGAAAACAAGGGAATCGTTTTCTTTTATCCTTCTTGCTGACCCCAAAAAAGGAAAGTCTTTTCCTTTTTTAACGCAGCGATGCTCGCAGGCGTCGAATGTCAAATCAATTTCGTCTTGGCATTTTCTCTTTTATATAAACGGAAAAACAGTTTTGAAAAACAGTATAGATCTTAAAGGTTAAAGTTGAAGTATTTTGGCTGACCTCTGTCACATATGCGTCAATTTAAGTCACGTGTAGCTGGTATTTTGAGAAATAATCATTTCACTTCTTTTACGCAATGTAATTTGTAAAATCCATTTCTTTTGTTGAAAATAAATAATAGCTTACTTATTTATGGAAGTCTGAAGTAGGTATTCTCACAAAAAAAGAAACAAACACAGTAAGTCAATTAAATGCAGATTTCTAGGGATTTCAATAGAATTTAAACTTTTGTTTTAAATACAAAGAATATCCTTAAAGCGAAAATCAGAAAATTGATCTATAACCATATTTAAGTATAATTTTTCTGTAGTAATTTGTCCTAATTTTCCTCATTATTATAAGATAAAACGCAAATACGATTCTTATCATAATTCTGTATGTCTGAATGAACTCCTTCTGCATTTTTTCCTATGCGAGGGAAATACCAGAAATCTATAAATGTTTCATTTTGGAGTGAAATTGGAATTTCCTAAACTTTCTTTTATGTCAGCTTTAGAATGAAATATTCTCTGCTGGAGATACTTTAACCTATTTATTCTTTAAACTGTTTAACATATTCTTTTATTTTCTGGAAGCTGCTTTTGTTTATTAAAAATAATATTACAAAAACAAAAGCTCCGGTAAGATTGAGATGGCTTGTCATTGTCCGTTTCTCAATTTATTTATTTATATATATATATATATATATATATATATATATATATATATACCAACCTCTGATAATTTTGAAAAAAGAAGAACTGTAAAATTTATTCGTAAGTGACATAAAATAAATAAACACGAAGATGAAGAATTAAAATTTTTTCGTCACGGGGAGTGAAGGCAATTATTATTCCCACGTGACAATTATGAATTATCTCGCAGTAAACAATTATTAATTCTATTTTTTTGTTTACGTTCATGTGTTTGAAATTTATCTTAAACGTTTAATGTTAGTTCAAGGAGAAGAGAAGAGCTCTTTTGACTAAAAAAATAATAAACTGTTTCAATTCCTCATATTGAAGAATGCTGGTAGAAACGTCTTTGTTTAACAATATTTTATATTTGATAATCGTTAAAATTTTGGTTTGCTTTTTATGTTGATCTGTAATTGTTTTGCACGAGGAGTTTTGACAAAAAATTGTTAGTTTAAGTTAGTTTATATTCTTCTTTTTAAATAATGTGACCTGGGCTACAGATTACAGTTCCAAAATCTTGCTCCTCCCCTCCCTTTAGATTTATTTCTGCCGGCGCTCATAAAAAAAAAAAAAAAAAAAAAAAAAAAAATATTTGGTCAAGTAACAAAGGATGATATCTTGAAAGAAAACTGTTAATAATGTTTATTTGATTCTAATTATATGTAAATAAAATCTGTAAAAAATTGCATCTCAGCGCTTTGAGTACTTCTGCGGCTGTTTGAATATTTTTACACTTAAAATAAAATTTTAATCTGATATTTTCATTATAATGTTTTCATCGGTAATTGTTTTAAAAATGAAATTGCAAGAAATATTATTTAAGGCCTCCACATCGTTTAAAAATCCTTGCACACATAGGAGCTGCTAAAAAAAATAGCACTTTAGAAAAATCAAATTAACAATCTAATGTTGTGATGGGAATTTTAGTGAAAAATTAAAACAGACTGCATAAATTAAAAAAATATAAAACAACATCTTAACAAATTTTATTATCTTTCTTTCAATACCATCTTACAAATGTACAGCCGGCAAAAAAAAAAAAAAAAAAAAAAAAAAAAAAAAAAAAAAAAAAAATAAATAAATAAATAAATAAAAGACACCCTATACATTTAATCGACAAATAGAACAAAACGAGAATAGACATTCGATTGGGAGTTGTCTTCTTTAAATTTTTGTTGAAAACTAAGTTTTAGGGGACGTCTCCATATTGAAATTGCTACAAACTTTGCAATTTTTAATACGAACACCTAACTTTTATATCACATTTGGATTTTTCGATAAATTTTACCTCTCGATACCAACTTTATGATTACTTCTTGACCGAAGTCATTCGGTCAAGAAGTTTATGAATTATGTAGATTTAAAGTTTTGAACTCCTGATGTTAAATTCATTTTTAACAGTTGCAAAATAAACGACAATGCGGGTTGTTTTTTATGCATATTTCAAAAACAATTTATCGAATGAGCTGATATTTTGGATTCGAATATTTTTTCGAATATTAATTTCATAGTTTATATATTATAAAATTATATAATATGAAATTTTCGGTGGCAATTTGGTATTTAAATGTATGGGATGTTCTCTTTTTTTCTTTTTTAATCCGATTGTAGATCAATAGTAATTTAAAGGATTTGAGAAACCATCTGTTTTAAAGTTTCCTTGTACATTTTTCTGTATTTGTAATGATATCTTATGTATATCCATTATATTATTTAAATTTGTTATATTTATGACATATAATTATGTGAAATAAATATTCTGGCCTACGGCAAATTACACAGTTAGTTTACATGGAAAAATATGTTATTAAAAAAATGCATAATGTATACGCAGGTTATTGCTAGGCTTTAGGAATTAATTGACTTCTTTTTCATAAATTTCATGTTCGGAATGAGAAAATACTTAATCTTTAAAGATAAATGTCATGTCATGTTTGAAATTGACATTGGTTGTTGAGATTTCATTTTCATTTTAAATGTATTATTACAAATAACTACTTTACTTTGTAAGTCAATTATTTTTAATTAGTTTTTAAAGGAAAAATATCTGCAATTTGAACTGTAGTAATTATATTTTGATTCGAATAAAAACACGAACGACTAATGTGATAAAAGCTTTTCACTGCCAATAGGACTTTATTGAATTAATGATAGAACCGTTTAACGTTAGGTATTCTTGAATGAATAAAATAATTAATTGTACTTATGTGAATGGTAATATATATGTGAATGGCGAATATTAATTGTATATGCATGTATATATACATTTATCAATGCATATATGTATATATATATATATATATATATATATATACATATGAAAACGTACTGCGAAATGAAATTGGATGTTTGCTATCAAATTTCGGGAAAAATCTCTCACAGGTACTGCAATATCAACATCAACATCTTTTTACCATGGTAAATTGTAATCTAAATCTAAGTAAGATAAATCAGTGTTGTTCCGTTAGTTGGCCACAATTTATTTATTAATGAGATTATGTCTAATAAGGAAACATTGGCGATTCTAAATTAATGAGTGCTGTTACTTTCATAACTTATCTTCAAAAATGTTGATAAACGTGTTTTGTTAACTAAGTCGAGAATGAAAACTGGTAAAGTGGCCACAGTTGTTTCGATTATTAAGTGGTTCCTTTCTCTCTCTCTCACCTTTCTTACTTTTCTTATTTATATTTTTATTTTTTATCCTACTATTGATCGTCATAATGAATTAGGTCAAGACTAGCACGTCCGTGAGACGGATGTTAGAATGATTTCGAACCCAAAGGTAATAAATACCGTGCTTCAGAACTATTTTCGGATCTTTGGAATTCTATTCTCAGATAATAAAAACCGCAATAAAAAGTGTAATCTTCAAATTAGGTAAAAAAAAGAAAGAAAAGAAAACCTATCATTACTAAAAAATATTTTCAAACAAAAAACGTAGTAAAAACGCTTATTTTTTCCAATTACATTAAAAACGAGTAAAAACATATATTTTTTAAATTATTATTACGGAACAACTGGATCGAGTTAATAAAATAATGAAACTTTATAGATTTCGTTCATCAGTTCGTGAGACGGATGTTACAGAAACAGTTCTAACCGAAAGATAATAAATAACATACTGCAGAACTATTTTACGATCTTTGGAATTCCACTCTCAATGATGAAAACCGAAATAAAAATGTCATCTTGAATTTAGATTAAACAAGAAAGAAAAATCATGCATCAAGCATAGGTTATGAAGCACTTTCCAACACATTCAAATTACTGTAAAATAACTTCGCCGTTTAATAAGTAAAGAATGATATCTACGTAAACAATATGGAAAATGCATAAAACATTTGAAAACTCAATTTCAGCAATTACCATCTATAGTCGGAAAAGAAATAAAATTATTTTGTGAATCCCTGAATAGGATCTGTAGATTTGTTTACATATTACATAGCATGGTAAAATTTAGTTCAGTTAGGCAACACTTAACAGACTTGAAAATTATTTTTCAGCAATTACCGTCAGTAAACGGAAATGTACTCAAATTATTTTGTACAGCCCTGTATAGGATCTATATAATTTATATACACCAAGTAATATGCAAACAAAATTACATTTAAAAACATTCCCCAACTGTAAACTCACTTCCAGCAATTCTTGCTGTTAGACAATACTGTAGCCGAACTATGTGCGTGTCCCTGTATATGCTGTGCACATAATGTTCTATGGTAATCATCTTGTAGCGCACCTCCGTGACGCATATCAATTTCAGTATGCTTGAAATAGTGTAACATCATTAAAATACATTGAAAATGATTTTCCCTCATTTACTGTAACGTAACATAATTATTTTTTGTGTCCCTATAAATGAAGTATACATGCTACACCCTTCATTTTCAATTCCGAACATGCCATAGTAAATCTCAATAATATGAATTACTTGGCAATCCGACTATATTTACGCGAGTTAGAGCTTGGACCGACAGACGGTCAGGTAGCCAAACAAACCGGATTCATAAACGTTTTTTAACTATGTATGAAAATGTTAAAAAATGGACAAAGTATCAATGCTAAAAAATATTTCCAAGCAAAAACTACAATGAAATAGTTTTCTCTAATTACATTTGAAAAACTGGAAAAAAGTTCTTAATTTTTAAATAAAAAAAACTAGTAGATTGAGTAATGGAACAATGAAATTTTAGATTTGTTAGTCAGTCATGAGGCACATGTTAGAATTAGATGGAACTCCAAAATAATAATGTACTACAAAACTACTTTCATATCTTGGAAATTACATTCTTAATAACAGGGCTTAATTCCTAACAAAAAAAGTCCTTCCGGCCTGTACCGGGAGGAAAAGGTAACTTTCCTATATCTTCGTTTTAAAATTTTAGCTAATGTTACACGAAAACAGCAAGTTAAAATGCAAAGAAACGTTTACAGAAGATTCGCTAATACTGAATTTGAATAAGAAATTCGCCAAATTATTGAGCAATAGCAAATTGGTTTCATTTATGAAGACTTATTTTGGTCGCCAAATTTGGCGATATTTCGCCAAATGTCGCCAATTTTGGCGAGAATTTGGCGCTAACGGATATGAATATATAGTTTTATGCGTATGATTGGGAAAATTATTACAACAACTAGCCGCCACTGGCGACCAGTTTGGTCGCCCTTAAATGTATGTTAAGCATTGTAACAAATTATTTTTATTCATAATTTATTTTTTTCCTTAATCCTTCGCCAAACCGGAAAAATCTAATAGACAAATCAAGAACTTTTGCGATCGTGGTAGCATTTCGCATATTTTTTGTTGTTATGTATTTCATCTTTCTTGACAAAAACCGCTTAACCCACTTTATAATAAATTAATCATTGTGTGTGTGTTTTTAATATAAAATAAACTATTTCATAATAAAATAAAAGTATATGCTGTTTTAGTAATCTCTAATAGGTACCTGAAAATGGGATTTTCTCGCCAAAATGGCGCAAAACAAAAATTCCGCCAACCCTGGTGCGTCCGTGACAGCTGTTCCAATTTAAAATACATGACGTTCACATTTTTCTTTAAAATAGAAAATAGATAAATAAGAAATATTATCATAAATCAAAACATTTGATTTCAAAATTAAAATATCGTTTCTAATTAATACACACGAAAAATAAAAGCTGACAATTTGTTTCGAAATTTGATCCATTAAATATTATTACATGAGTTCAACCACGGAGTTCAACTTACATCAAGAAAAGATCCGAAGGAAGTTGAGTTGTATGGAACAGAATTGTGGTAAACTTTGACTGTCTCACTGGTGCTGATTATTTTTTTTTACACCAGGCAGCGGTCCAAAAATTCATGGTTTAATATTTTAAACGTTCACAACGAATGAATCTTTTTTTTTTGTTGTTGTTTACTTTCATGGATAGAGAATTTGAACAGCGAACCTAATTGAAACTGAAGTTATTGCAGAATGTATACATAATTGAACGTAAGTCATCTCTCAAATATTAATTTATTTTGAACGATCTTTCTAAAAATGTAACTTTTATGCAGTTTTATTAGAAAAAATAATTTTGAATAAAAATGGCTGCCTGGCATATGAAAAAGTGAAGCGGCATCCCGGAACTGTTGAGGACAGTCACATGACATACGGTTTTATTATAGAGATGAAAGAAAATAATTTGCGAGTAATCGCATTAATGTGCTGTTTTGTTTCAAAATGTCAGCCACCCTAGAATTTCAAACTGCTCTATCTCAGCCATTTTTTAAGATAGAGGTAAACCAAAAAATGCTCTGGAATCCTTGTATCAAGGCCTAACACGTAATTAAAAAATACATTTGAATTTTTAACTTTTTTGTATATTTATTTTAGTTTTAAATCTTTAAATGGCCGCCATCTTGAAACAAAATGGCGGACCAAGCTGGCCAACGAACTCGGTCGAGACATTGGTTAGCTTAATACACACAATTAGTTTCATCAAAATTGATTTATAAATACGAGCGTTATCGTATGACATAGGTCATTTGAACGGAGGGTGGTTTTGGGGTCTGGGGGTCATGATCGGTGAAAATATATCGAAATTTTCCGGAACTGCTTTCCTCCGAACGGCTGCAATAGGTAGCTTTATATACTTTTTTGTATTGAAAGCTACCTAAAAGTACCGGAGCTCTAATATGCTACAGTAATAACAACCGTAGTATATCCACCCCGTCTCCTCCACCCGCTATTTATATATCATACAATAATTGCAAAATTTAAAGAGATTTTGTCTTCAGCAAAAGAAAAAATTAATATATTTTGACTATATCAATATGCATTTACATGCAATGAAATCTAATAAATGAACAAAGAAAAAATAATAAAATCAGCAGTGGAGAATTTTCAGAAAATCCTACTCGCCAAGTGTTTCTTTGTACCAACTATCAAAACACAACACACAGAGCTGTTCCGGTGGGCTCCGGAGGGCAGTATTTATGAGCTCCAGTGAATTTTGACCAATATTTAAATATTCACTAAAATCAAAGAATTACCGTAGCTGAGTTCCGGCGAGCTCCGTCGGAAATTAAGCATTGCTTAATAATGAAAACTAGAATAAAAATATTAAGAAATAATTAAGCAACATAAAAATAGCACAAATGTATATATGTGTAAAAAGACATACAGCTGTTTCGAAGCTTCTAAAGCTCCATCATCAGTGCAAAGGTTAATACTTCCGAAGGTATGTGTTAAAGCAGAGATAGATGCAAGCGACGCAGCACCAAGCTCGCAGCTCGCGACAAAGAGTTAATGGTTAGAAAATTTCATTCGCATTCCATCTTGGCTGCGCGAACTGCGAGATTCGTGCTGCATCGCTTGCATGTTTCTCTATGCTTTAAACACATATACTTTTGGCAGTTTTAATCATTACACTGAAGATGGAGCGTTAGAAGCTCCGAAGCAGCTGTTTGCCTTTTTACACATATTTGCATTTGTGCTATTTTTATTTTGCCCAATTATTTCTTAACGTAACGACACAAAGTTCAATCCTCAAATTTTAACACAGTAAAAATAGTCTCAAATTTACATAAAATAGACAAAATATCAGCCGTAAAAAGTGTTTTTAAACAAAAACCATTATGAAACATATTCTCAAAATTACATTTGAAAATACTATGAAAGAATGATAAAAAACTACACTGCAAAAAATAATTGTTGATTTTACAGTATAAAACTGGCACCCCAGCTGCCAGTATTATACCGTAAAATTACCGTAAAATTAACAGTATTAAACAGTAAAATAAGCAGTAATACGCTGCAGCGCAAGCAGTAGTACGCTATCGCGCATGCGCGGTAGCGTATTACTGCTTGCACGGCAGCGTATTACCGCTTATTTTACTGTTTAATACTGTTAATTTTACGGTATAATACTGGCAGCTGGGGTGCCAGTTTTATACAGTAAAATCAACAATTATTTTTTGCAGTGTAGTTATTTTTTAATAAACAACAAATGGAATGATTTGTAGAAATACTTAAATTTCAGATTTTGTTCATCAGGATATTTTAAATTTATGAGAATTTAAATTACTTAAAATTTTTTTTTACCTTTCATGCTATGTGATCATTCTAATTTTAATATCTATCATATTCATAATTGTCATTATTATTATTATAGGTCTACTTTAAGTTTTAAATTATTTTATTACTTTAATTGTAGTTTTAATTTATAATTAATTGTTATTTCTAAACAAAATAACTTAGAATACTGTAAAGAACGTAAAGTATTTTACCAATTTTTTCCCCATTAAAGACCTTAAGTTACTTTAAATCCACTTCTCCCCTTTTATATCATATGATCATTCTCAATTTCATATGTATTATAACAATAATAATAGTAATAATAAAGTGATAAAATAATAATAATAATAATAATAATAATAGATCTACTTTAAGTTTTAAATTATTTTATTATTTTAATTTCGATTTTAATTTATAATTAATTGTTATTTCTAAGCAAAATAACTTAAAATATACTTTAAAGAAGGTAAAGTATTTTATCGTTTTTTTTCCATTAAAGACCTTAACTTTACTTTAAATCCACCTCTCTCCTTTTATATCATATGATTATTCTCAATTTCATATGTATTATAACAATAATAATAGTAATAATAAAGTGATAAAATAATAATAATAATAATAATAATAATAATAGATCTACTTTAAATTTTAAGTTTTTCTTTTTTAAATTGCAGTTTTAATTTGTAACTAATTTTTAATTTTTTAGCAAAATCCGTTAAAGGATCTAAGTTACAAAAATTCTTTTTTTTTTTTTTCCATTTTATGCTATGTTATAATTCTAAATTTAATATATATTATTATTATTATAGATACTTGAAATTATAAATTTTCCTTTCCAATGATTTCTATTCTTCAGTTTTTTAGTAGTTTCACAGTAAGTTAAAGCTGGTAATCATCAAAACCATTAAAAGTAATTATGGATTGCTAGAAAACATTCCGTCATATGAAAACTTGTATATCTCTATTTTTATTAAATTATTCATTAATCGGAAGTTAACATCTGTTGTAAAAGATATTTAAAGTTCAAAAGTATCATTTTAGAGTAAAGAACTAAAGTCAATAAGGTTATGAAAGTATAGCTTTCAATGGTAAGCGTTGAAGTTTCGTCTAAAAAGTTTTCATAATAATATATTTCATTTCTTATTATGTCTATTCAATATTATATAACATTTCGGTTCATTGCAATTGTTACACAGACCTATTTTGGTGGCAAAACGTGGCTGTTTATGCTTTTTCGTTATTTTTTCAAACTTTACTTATTTATATAACATAGAATGAACGAACGTGTCATTTTGATTTTGATATACGTTTATATTAAGGATTTATAAAACATTAAAATAAAATTGTTACCTCAATTTGTTTATACACTTTTAAAAAAAAGTTCGCAAATTATTTTTTATATTTTCTTTCACAATTTATCTATTTATTACAAACAGAGCAAACGAAGGTTACATTTTGATTTTAACATATGTTTATGTTAGGCGTATAAAGATCTATAATAAATAAATAAATAACTCAAATATTATATTTGAATTTTTTTTCATTTATATGATAGAGTTTATTATACATTTATTATATTAATTTTTTATATATTTATATAAAATTATACTTTTGTAATATCATTAAATAAATTTACAGTCAAACTACACTGCAAAAAATAATTGTTGATTTTACAGTATAAAACTGGCACCCCAGCTGCCAGTATTATACCGTAAAATTAACAGTATTAAACAGTAAAATAAGCAGTAATACGCTGCCGTGCAAACAGTAATACGCTACCGCGCATGCGCGGTAGCGTATTACTGTTTAAAGGAAACATATTAGGAATACGGTACTTTAATTTAATTAATTTTATTAGAGGGTCATTCCACAGTATTTGGCTTCACAAGTTTGAAAAAAAAGCTTTATAAAAAGTTAAGTGTAATACATTATTTTAAAGCTTTAAATCTCTTCTATTAAAATTTATCCAAAATATTATTATTATTTTTTAAATCAAATAAAAATTAGAGCACTTTTTGCAACCATATAGAAAAATTTGGTCATAGGTCCCTTACGTAACAAATAGCTTTGTCCCATACGTAACAGAAATAATTAGTTTTCATTAATTAATGACGCAATTAAAAAATAATTTTAAAGTTAATTAATAAAATATATATTTCTGCTTCTACTCATTAAATTTATTTGTGAAAATAACTTTTAAAACAATTTTTTGTGATGTCCCGTACGTAACACAACTTTATTAATTAAAAAATATATATGTATTGGCTCAAACAAAAAGAAATTTCATAAGAATCTAGTTGAAGTGATATATAATGCATTAAAATAATTGCAAACTTTCTCATTTATATTTTGATACTGAAAAAAGTGCAAATATCTCAAAAATTTCCCTTAAGTAACACATGAATACTGTGGAATGAACCTAGAAGAAGCTTAAAATATTGTAACATGCTCGGCAATATAGAATTAGAGAGAAAAAAAAAAGATCCCGGAATTAAAAGAAGGCCCACGGTGGTCCACAAATTTACTGTAAAAGTAGGTTACCTGCAACGCGTTCAATTACGTAATTTTAAGGTAGTCACCTATTTGCTCCTCACTCACTAATCCGGATACGAATGCAACGGTTTTGTAATGTCATTTTTAAGGCTTGCGTCATATATTATTCTTAAAATTTGAAGAACCCATTTTTTATTTCAAAAAGATTTGATGCCTGGTTATGGGGGCAATAGATTATACAGAATATCAATCAGATATTCGTGTTAAAAGATTATACAGAAAAGATGGGGCAAAGTTTGGCTGGTAAAGTATACTAGTTTTTGTACAGAAAACCAAGTTGTAATCCATTTATTCAGTAAAAAAAAATACAGAAAGTCTCACCCTAAGCAGAATTCGTATTTTTATTACTAACTTTAGCAATAATGATGATATTTTAATGAAATTTTCTACAGACATATTGTATTAAATATAAAAGTATCACGAGAAGTGTTGTAAATGCCCAAGAACTGAACTAGACAGTCGATATTTCGGGATGTATTTGATATTACATAAGATATTATAGATTGAACTGCTATGCTATTACCAGCACTTTTCGTAATGTCATCATAATTCTACACAAATCTAGGTAAGTGTGTTGAAAATTTGTTAAAATATCTTCATAATTCTTAGAGTTATGAACAAAAATCCGGATTCAGCTTCAAGTGAGACACCTTGTACTTTTTAACTGAATAAACAGATTGCGATACCATAAAAAAAATCGTTTTAGTGTGTTTTAACACCTCTTAAAGCTTATTTAATTATTTTTTCACCTTCTTTCATTTACTTATATTATATATAGATAATTTATATCCATTGTTGTTTAATTGCACTTTGTAAGACAAATATTTCTTAGTTTAGGAAAATATAATATAACCACGAACGAAAATATACAATAGCCTCTTATGAGTTAACTGCGATTCTGAAAAGCGTTCTTTATCTTTAGAAACCTTGGAAACCAATATATTTTCGAGATTCAACCCCTTAACTGCCAGTGAAATCTGACATGATCCACAGTACTTTATTTTATAAGAGAATTTTGAAAATAAATAAGACGAAGATAGCTTTTTTGGCATATCGATAACAAAATACAGATGTTACCGTGTGCAAAATACGGAACCGGTAATGAAAAATGGCATATTGGCAGGTGCGTTTGCCAAACCTGTAAAAGAAGAATATGTTTTCTGAAAGCGTATATATACGACCGCGCAGTTAACGGGTTAAAGAAACATTTATAAAAACAAAACTTCTTTTGCTGCCACTGATTTTCGGAAAGGTTTAGGAGTAGATTTCAGTGTGTTAATCAGTTTTTTCAATTACGGAAATAGGTTTTTCGGATGCTACCCATTCTCGAGTAAACATTTTTATGTTAAACAAACGGGTTTTACAAACAAACGTAAAAAATTAACAGTATTAAGAGTAACATTAAAAACAATATTATGCTGTTATTCTTGTATAAATAAATTACACAAATTAATAACGATAATTAGTTACGCGTAATTAGTTACAAACGTAATTACGTTTACAAACGTAATTAGTTACGCACCTGAAAATGTTTAATTGACAATCGATAGTATTCTAAAAAGCGATATTCCAGTTTGAGAAACTGATGAGTACACCATAAAAAACTACTCGTAAACGTTTCCGAAAATCACTGGCAGCAAAAGAAATTTTGTTTTTATGAATTCTTCTTTAAATCTCGAAAATACTTCTGAGGTTTCTAAAGATAAAGAACACTTTTTGGAATCGCGGATCAACTCGGAAAAGGTTAATGTATATTTTCGTAGATTAAGAAACATTTGTTTTTTTCTACTTTATAAATGTATAATTTGTTACTTTTATTATGAGTAATTTATCTTACAATAATTCGAATAACCTAGATTTCTTAATATAAATAATAAGGAAACAAAAGTTCAAACATTCTAAAAGGAGTGTACAGAATAATCGTACAAAATACACTCATTAAAACTGGTTTATTATTTACTTTAACGCAAAAATTCTCTTTCTTTTTCGTTTAAATAGTGTTGCATTTCTTTTTAATAAAAGTATAGAAAGGCTACTAAGGCGTATCACAATAATAATAACAATACGTGACAATTGACTGATATACAATTCAGAAAAAGAAAAAAAAGAATCGTTAAGAACAATGAAGTGCATATCAATCAAGTGCACTCCAACTTCCATGGAAATTATTATCATAAAAAACTTATTGAGTTATAAAGACGTGAAGGGTATTGACATACAGCATAGTTTTTTTTTTCTAATTGAAAATAATAGTAAATGCTTTTACACAGGGCTTTACAGATTTGATAAAATCTGCTAGCTAGCAAAAATTCTAGTCGTCAGTAAAAGTACCCCCCCCCCCCTTTCCCCGCCGTCATTGATTTCCAAAAAGCACGAAAGTTATTTTTTATGAATTAATTGAGAAAAAAAATAACAAACATAGTTTAGAATTATTAGTTACATAGTTTAGAATAGTACACAATTTAGAAAGATAATATAAGCTAAGTTTCGTATTGAACATTATCAAAATTATATATCACTGGAAAAAAAAAGGAGTACTGTAAGGGTTGAATTAACCGGCATGTTTGGGAAATGCTTATTGCCGAATGCTTTAAATGTCCGGATAGTTGAGTGCTACAAAAAATCTATATCTATATCCATATCTATTTATATATAGAGTAAGTGTTCCAATAATCAGCCAACTCCGAGTAGTCGGCCATAATGAGCTAAAATGGTTTATAATACATTACTTTTGGTTACAAAAGAAAATTATATTTTTTCTATGTGCAGCCATTTTAATCTTTACACCGTCGAATAGGTAACTTAGTTTTACAGTAAATTTGAGGGCGTGAGTCTTTCTTTAATTCCATGATCTTTTTTCTAATTCTATATTACCGAGCATGTTACAATATTTTAAGCTTGTTCCAATGAAATGAATGAAAGTAAAGTATTACATTCGTAATATGTTTCAAAATTCTTTCTTATAGAAAAAAAAATCTTTTTAAATTTGTGAATTCAAATTTACTTATGAGGTCATTATTTTATGCTGTTGTGATAATTGACTTTTATTCATGATATTTCGTTAAAATATTTTTCACTATCGTATTACAATCATTAAAGGATAGAGACTGTATTGTAAAGCAAACACATGTCCGTGAGTAATACTGACATCATTTTGACGGTGGCAATACCTGACGCTTTTACAATTTTTTTTTAACTTCTAGACATCGCACAATTTAAATTTTTACACCGTCGAATAGAAAAAAAATAAATGTTCTTTCAAATGCAATTTGTTTTATAACTGTATCTCAATTTACTGATATTGTATGGTTTTAAAAATAATTTTCAAGCATGATTTTTTTAAAATTTATCTTTATCGGATGCAGCCCGATTACGAAAGATTAACCCAGTTTGCACTTGAAAAACAATACAAATAGTTCAACATTAGTTTTCGGCTAAAATTTCATAATGAAATTAAAACTTCACCAATAAATAAATAAAATATTAAAATAATATACATGAAACACAATTTTAACAAACGTATAATCGAACTACGCTCTTAAACCAGTGAAATTATCAGATACAAAAAGGCTGCTGTAAATTGCGTAATCTTAACTCCTTGCACGCGGATAATACTAAAGTATCGCTTTTAATAAATTTCGAAACTCTTTTTGAATATATTATAAATATTTTTCATGTAAAAATGTTTCCTGGTGTTGTTTTTGGGCAATATAAAATATATATTAAATGTAAAAATTTACTAGGATTTTCAATAATAATAATAATAAAATGGTTTTCACCTGTGTTCTGTATACCTCGAAGCTCGAATTGGATCCCCTAGTTATTTTAATGGTGTAACTGCTAAAATCAAACGAATTGTAGACTAATTGTATTCCGTTTATATTTTTAAAAGCCATACTTTAACGAAGGTGAAATAATTTCGTGTGTTCTGGAATTGAAACATCACTCTATGCATTTAAATTAATTAAAGCAAGGCAAGCAAAACAAATTTCTTTATTTAAAATTTTAACCATTCTTCATCAAAGTTTGATGTTATCCTGTTCTTGAAACTTTTAATGTTTACATTTAAATGAATTAGCGGACCATCCTTGCGTGATTTAGTAACACATGAATCAAATGTCTAAGATTAGCTTATAAAAAAAAATAAATAAATAAACAAAGCGGTTTAGAAAGTAAACATAAACATCAACATAAGAATAATTACTACCGAGACTGCTATCTTGTAAACAAAGATTCCATGATTTGTACAACCGGAAAATACCTTGAGATAGTGATTCAAACAAAAAGTTACAAAGAAAAATTGTCTAATTACAATTCTTTGACACCTGAAGAAGACTTGTTGCCAACATTGTTTAGCTGTAGTATTATACAGCTGGAAATATGAAGGTCGTTTACAAAAAGATGAAGAACCTTGGAAAAAAAACTACAGCTTCAATGATCTGAAATTTCAATTACTGTAGACCGTCTCAGCCGATGCTATTATAATGGGTTGGGTTTATTTTTACTTAAAGGTTAAGATTTTTCCTGTTTAAAGAAGCGAGATTTCCCCGATCTTAACAAATTCCAGCAGATTCTTTTTTTCCAATCCATTCTTCATTATTTATAAAACCATTGTGTTTTCATTATTTATAAAACCACGTATTTTTCTAGTAGTTAATTCCAAAATTAAGGGTGTATTTATTTCTCATGAGCTAGAAGCAGAAGCAAATAAAACATAAATGATTCAATAGAATATTTGTCTCATTGTGTTAGCATGACTGCGTGAGTGCTTTTCACGAAATGTATTTTCTTTTTTAATGAAATATAATTATTCTCCTCGATTTCTTTCTTTATGCTCCTGTATGTTTATTTGTTTGCATTTCTATACAATTTTACTGTATAAATTATCTTTGTTAGTTAATAAAGCTTACAGAATATTGCATAAACAGTTTTTAGAAATTTAAAAAAATGGGTCATTATTAACAGAATTAATTGGAGGTCACACTGATTTAAAATTAAATTTTTGTATATATTTCCTCCAAAATCTAATCTGCGTTGATTAACCAAAAAAAAAAAAAAAAAAAAAAAAAAAAAACTCAATAAAAACTGGATTTGAAACACTATTATTACACATTTATTCACAATATAACAAAATTCACCACTCATGGCTATCATGGCTACTTCTCAAAACATATCCATCGTACGACTGTAAATACAACGGAGACGATAAAACACATGGCATAAATATAACCGAACAATCTGTCAGATATTAATTATCCAGCATTGATTTAGAAATGAGTTTTTTCATAGATTGTCAGTTCTCGATCGTGAGTGTTTCTGAAGTGGCATTTTATTCTCCGGAATCCCACTGATATAAGACATCTTTATATCTAATAAAAAAGAACAATAGCGCCTGCGTATATGTCTATTACAGCGTCATTGTCTACTACAGAAATTTATACTAAAATTTACGATCATGTTGGTGAGAGACTGATTAAAAATATTTTATTACTTTACACTCAGAATGAGCCCCCCCTCCCCCCCGACACAAAAAAAAGTTCTTTATTAAAACAACTTAGTCTATACTGAGATGTGCTTAAGACTTAATCTTAATTCAAGTTTAATATTACATATGGACGTCAGATGATAAAAGTTAAGGATATAAGAATCGCATAAAAGAAACCTTTTCTTATTTAGAGAAATTTAATATTATTTTTGTAATTTCATCTGTGTAACTCGTCATTGGAAATTTAACTTCGTCTTTTACATTTGATATGAAAATGCTCATTTGTTTGAGATTAGTGTCATCCAAGAAAACATTATATCTTTAGCTAATAATTAGACAATTTTATTAAAATAATTAAAGGAGTTGAGAAAAGATCCAGCGATTTTTTATGAAGATGTTTCATCCAGTTTGCGCTTATTGCATAATAAGCATTATCTTACGGCACATCATGACTGACTTGAAATCCGAGATATATAACGGGAAAATATTAAATATACAGAACAGACTCAAGAAGTCGTGCCGAGATGGAATAACAAAACAAAAAATGTTTCATTCGATTGAAAACAGTATCGATTTCGTCTTCCTTCAAAAGGTTAAAAGCTCTTTTATTGTTATTCTTTTTGCAGAAACCGGTAGGTTATAAAAGTAAAATTACTTCTATTACACTCTTCGACACATCAAAGAAAAAAGAAAAAAAAAAAAAACGCACTTGAAAATTTCTGATTTCGATTTGAATTTTCATCGTTTCTATTTTTAAATAAGCATTTTTTTTTTTTTTTTTGAGTTTATGTCACAACATTTAGATAGGCCATTGGGACATTGATAAGTCTTTACTGAAGAAAAACAAACTTTTGAAAAGTTTAAATTTCGAGGCAATTTCAACTGTGGCGTGAAAAACGAAATTGAACGTTTGTGAAAAAATGTTTATTCTTGATTGAACAGAGAAAAAAAAACCCTATGAAAATGAATCTTTTATTAGATGATTTTTAGTAAAATTTTAAATTTCTAAGAACTTAGACAGGAACTACGGTTTAGAGTGGGGGGGGGGGGGGGGGGACTTGTTGTTTGTCTAAACTAGAAGATTGGGTTATAACGAAGTTTCGTTCAAGAAATCGATTTGATGTAAGTTCTCATCATAAAAGAGACTTAGATAAACTTCCGCCATCGTAATTTCTGCAAAGCAATCCTGCGGTGGTTTATTGCAATGAAATTAAGAGGAAAACAACACTAGAGACACAGAAAATGAATAAAACAGGACTAGACTTTGAAAGAAATTTTAAAGAAATGAAAACAAATTGTACAATAAGTTATTGGTCTCAAGGAATATTTTCATATGAATCAAAATTTAGTCATTTTTGCCCTGGTGTAAATCAGACTGTACAGCTTAAAAAGAGTGGAATATATAATGAAAAATGAATCCTTGAATCATGGCATCATGGTATTTTTAAACCTTATAGTACAGTTTTAGTTTACTCGTAAGAAATAACTAGAAACTTAATGTGGATGGATAATCAAATCTTCACGTGCTACCATAAAAAGTCTACAATGAACTTGTACTTTTTGTTTCGTGCTCCGAAATTTTTTTTGTTAGGTAAAAATAAAAACCTTCATTTCAAATGGCAAGCTCAAATACCAATAGTATAATTTTTTTTCCAGAAATTGGGACTTAATAGAAAATAAAATTATAAAATTGTTTGGAAGATGGCAAATGATTACTAAACAAAATGAATAATACATATAAGTTATAGGGTCTCCATAAATGCATTGTATGTACTCTCTGAAAAATACACTTTAAAGAAAATTTCTGTTTACAATTGACATTAAAAAGGGTTTTTTTAACATATTTGTCATCACTGAACTGTCTCAGTGTTTGTAAATGAGTTTAAAAGAAACTGCCAAATTTCTGAAAATTGAATATTATTTCAAATATGCTCGCGCGAATGGCGAATAACTTAAGTCATTAGGATACTAAATAGCATCATAGAGCCAAAATAAAGCGGTTTTTTTTAAAGATAAAACAATGGTGTAAAATTTTAATTGCTGGTTGTATGTTATGGTTGTAATGAAATTTTTGTAATTTGAGATGATTTTGAGAAAGGGGCCCTCAAATAGTATGAGTACCCCGGGCTTCACATGGAGATGATCGGGATCTGCATGCTATCACTAAATCAGCATTTTTAGGATGGAGATTTCACCTTCCAACCCCCCCCCCCCCCTTTCCTTTCCTCATACTCGTATGCATGACTCCCCAATATTGAATTTTCGCGCTGTAGCTGTGCTTGTAATTTTGTGTAATTGTTTTTGCATACTTTTCTCTTCTAATGACATATGCCTGTGCTGTGAAACTTGCAGTTTGAAATCGACGGTGGAACGTGTATTATTTTCCACCGTACTTGCTTTTTTTCTTCTTTTTTTTTTATCTTTTAAAAAATTACTAGTAATTATTAGTAATATTATATTTCTGGTATTAGTTGATATTTAAAAATATAGTTTCTATTCCGAGAAATGTATATATTGTGGAAATATTAATTTTATGGTACGTTATGGCATGATAAATATACAAGAATAAATACGGAAATTTAAGTTGGAGGGATTTTTTTCCTTGTGAGACAGAATTTTTACAGCATTTTCTAAATTCGTGGATTTTCTACCGTTAAAATACTATGTTGTGCAGTATACATGAGACACAGTTCTTTTCATTTTCCCAAATCTAAAAAATGGATGCTCATTATACACGAGTGCGTGAGCATTATACATGAGTAAATACGGTAAGTATTTTTACAATACAAAAATGACTACGAAATTCTAAAATATACAACGCATTGTCTTTGTTTTTATTATTTTCAACAAAGACTCGTGAATAATGTTGTTTCAAAAGTTTTTGTCACATATACAAATTATACACAGAAATAAAACTTTTTTTTTATTCTCCTCCCTCCCTTTAAAAAAAAAAAAAAAAATTATACAATTTTTTAAAGTTAAAAATAAAAACTAGGTTTGGCAAACATATGGCACGAAAAAAAAATTGGTAAGTATAAAAAATTAACAACCAGTAAAATTATAAAAGCCATATGTAAAATCAAGAAAATGTCTATTTCATAACTACAGTTATATTTTCTACCTACGAGTAAGACACTTATTTAAAGACTGGGCGTAAAGCTGAGGTCAGCTCAAAAGCCCCTCAAAGCTTCTTACATTGTTTAACACTCTTTTAGCATTTTTTTTCCACAGCGGAATTATTAGATCGTTGAAGTAAAACTTATTAATAAAGAAAAAAAAATATATTAAGGTAGCTTAAGTAAGCGCGGTATTGCGTACAATTCTAAGCTTATTCTTAAGTATACTAAAATAACAAAAAGATAAAATAAGTAAAATGTCAGTTTATTTCACGATAAACCCTAACTTGTTTTTATAAAAAATAAATTAACCGAAACAGTTACAATTATTATCTTTAAACGAAACATTCTTCCAACGCTCTTCATTGATTGGTCAATCATGTCAGCTGATTTTATCTTAGCATAGAAATTATTTATGCGGAAATTTATTAGATAATATCTAACAAGTAAACGTAATTTAAGATTCCGATGAGGCAGTTTTAACACGGTCACAGATTCTCATTAATTAACCAAAACGTATCATGTTGCAAGTAAAAAATCATTTATAGGTGTATTTGTAATGATGGAATGTTGACGGAAGTCGAAAACCTCTGGATTTTTCCTTCCGCTAAAGCATATTTCAACAGTACGAATTGATATCGATTTCTTTGTAATTTTATTAATTTGATGAATATTGTATGTTTAAGTTAAATTATTCAAAATATCAAAGACCTGAGAAAGCTGTAAACGAATATCAAGGAAAACATTATTTAATTGGCTAACATATATATTTTTTTCTAATGAAAATCTGTAAATCGTGTTTATCAGAATTTTAAAACGTTATTTGGAACAGCATCGTGCTAGAATAGGCGTACTTTTCGGATATGCGTGTTTTTAAAACTGACACTAATAATTATAAAAATAAAAACAGTTTTCTTAAAAACTCTCTTTTATAAGCGCTTATTGTTTATCTTAAAAATCACGCCTAACTTCATGATTGCAGTTTGCAGATTGAAGTTCCAAAAACTTTTAGTTATATGTTAATTTGGCGAAAGCTCCGATTATGGAACATGCACCGCTTTTCATTGGTAGAAAGCGCAAACTAGTGAATTTATCATAAATATATAGAACTGTTGCTCTGTTTCTTTTTTAAGATATGGCAACAGGGAACGAAAAAAAAATTAAACTATCTATTCAGGATTTCTAAATTGTTCTCTCAACGTATAATTATAATTTAACTAATATAATTTAACTATTAATTGATGAAATCTTATTTTAAAAAGATATTACAAGGTGCGTGCGCTCCTTGAAATTTCCAAATGGTCTGCCACCACTAGAAGACAAACATTTTTTTTTAAATTGATAAAATGTATTTCTGCTTAATTGCAATTGAAAAAGAGAAAAATATTCTGAAAATTCCCATATAAGCATGTTGTTATATCAATGAATTGAAAATTAACCCCTTAAGCACCTGCGTACGTTATGAACACCTCTATCTGAAATACCAGGACGTTATGCGCGTACGTCCAGGTTGCCAGTTTGGCCATTTTTTAAATTCAAAATTTTGAATTCATACCAGAAAGTTATAGTAGTAATTTGTATTTTATTATTATGACAGACTTTTCTTGATTGCATAAATTAAAATTATTCTTTTAGAATTTCCAGTATGAATTTTGTATTTTTGAATTTGTTTGTATTTCTGACGAAATTTTACATAGCTGGTATTCAGCATACTACCACTAAATTGAATATGGTGATTAAGGGGTTAATCATTATTTACATAACTCTTACAAATTAACTTTTATTTTATAAATATGTTCCACGGGATGAAATCGCATTCCTTTCTGCATCAATCTACGTCTTTTCATCAATGTCGGAAAATTTCCCGTAACGGAAAACGAGAAGTCAACACACTCTGTGAAGTGAAAACCCCACCTCTGCATGCAGCTGCAGTTTTTGCTTCTATCTAGCACAAAACCTAATTCAGAAAAGGAAAGCCCTGGTGAAATTTCATCTATTCTGGCCCTTGGGATGGATTCATCAGTACCCCACGCATTTCATATGGCCTAAAAATGGCATCACTGAGACTTCCTTTCAGAAATAATTCTAGGTTAACTGACGTCAAAGTTACGTCATGACCAGCTGATCCACTAGGGGCATTCACATCAAACTGTCACGTGGACATCCAACGTGGTGCGCGGGAAATACCTACCTGTATATGAATAAAACTTAACTCTGTTTTTTTACGCTGCTTTCGTTTTCCGTGCCGTAACAAAAGAAACAATAGCTCAGCTGACACTAGTTTATAAGACAATATAAATGCAAAAGCGAAAGAATATTCGACAAAAAGTTGTTTAAGTGTGAAGTTCCTGTTGAAAGCTAATATTTGATTCAAACTTGTTTTCCTTTATTCTTATGTAAGTTGTCACAAATAGTCTGACAGAAATAGATATTTCAAGGTGAAGAACATTTAAGCAAGCGCAATGTAACTAATATTAGCGAACAGTGTCAGTAAAAGCAATTCAAGTTCTATACAGACTCTTGATTTTTCTGACATTATGAAAATATATACAGGGTGTATGCATGGACGTACTTAAACAACTTTTGAACAGATAAAAAAAAGAGTTATAGAACAAGTATCTGATATCATATGAGAGTGATTGCAGTAGTCCATGTGACAAAATTCAGGTGTTATCGACCCTATTTCGAAAACGTTCAGAGATAGAGAAAAAAGTCAATTACAAAGTGTAGAGCGTTCTCGATTTAGTATGAAATGGCGTTTCACATGAAAAATTAACTTTGTTAGAAGCCTTGAAATGTAAATCTATCGACTTAAATATGTAACTAAAATTTAAAATCTCTTTAAATTATGCTCCTAAACTGCCGAAACCGTAGAGTTTGGACGAAAGTATGCAAAGGAAACGTGACGATCAGAGAAGGTTTGCTAGACAGTGTGTTAACTTTTCTTGTAGGATTGCGTAGAATACGAAGGATGCAAAAACGTAACATCTCAAATGATGATGAACGTCCAACAAAAAGTTGTAAGGCGAATGTGCAAATATGTTGCTCCCGATGGTGAACACATTGAACATAGTTAATTCGATTTTCTTATTAAAATAAACGGAACTTGCTTACACGTGTTATTTTTATGGATAGATATGCATCTATCTTATAATTCTGCATTTCTGTGCGCGCTATTAGTGACTTATTTAAGCCCGTGATTGGATATAAAAAGATTTATATTTCAGAACATCTATAAAGTTTTTTTTACATGTAAAACATTATTTTATACTAAATTGGGGATACTCTGCACTTTTTAAATTGAAACTTTTCTGTTATCTCTCAAAGTTATCGAGGTATAGTCGATAACTTCCAAATATCGCCACTAGGAGTGCTGCAGTTACTCTCGTATGATAGAAGATAGTCATTTTAATATAGGTAGACATTTGTCCCACAACTCTATCATTATATGTTCAAATTATTTGAAATATTCAATTATTTGAGATATATTCAAATTATTTGAGAGTATCCAGGCAATAGTTAGCACTCTTGTAAATAGAATCAAAATAGTGGGAATATTTTATGATATTATTCCAATGAATGTTATATTTATATTTTATTCAATTAAATAAGATTGTTTAAGTAATAAATATAAGAAAATTGTTTCACTTTTTAAAGTATGAAGTATACCGCTATATTTATTATATGGTATGGTTAGAACAAGGGGAGGGGAAACAAAAGTAAAATGCATGTAAAACTGCCGTCAGATAACACAAAAACTTTGTAATAAAACACCTTAAAAATATAAATTATCACGATAATCGCTTTGGTAAGAAATATAAACACATTCTTTATTCCATCCGCACTTTATTTCGTCCACCGATCATATAATTGATGTACAAATGTAATTTTTCAGCTGGTGTTGCACACTTTTTCAATTTCAGTTTAAACGTATAGGGTTATTTCCTTTTTTTTATATTGTAAAATGTTCTGAAGAGAGATTTTAACAGAATTTTACTACTGTAAGGCTTGTCGATAATTTAAAAAATTCATAAAACTGATTTCAAGATCACAAAAAGCGCATAGAAAAATGTATAACGCAGTGTACATTCTGATTAAGGCAAGTCTGACGATATTATAAAATAGGAAAAAATATTTAGAGCACTCACACTGTTTTAATCCTTAAGAATCGAATCAGGTACGTCTGCGTGGCAAGCAAGCATTTTATTACTGTAGCACAGCAACTCAAAGAAAGAAAAACTTCTTTATTTAAACAACGCGCACAGTGTTGCCAATTTAGTACTTTTTTATCAAACTATCTACCAGAATTTTTGAATCTTTGCTTGATATAATGATAGACATTTCGTAATTAAATAATCAAAAAATTACTCTTCGAAAATTCAGATAAAGATTTTGAATCAAGAACGTGCGTGTTGTTGAAGATTTTAATACTTCTCCTTCATAGTTTATTTTTACAATTTCAATTTGTTTCCATTTTTTTGCATGTAGTTTTCGAATTCAGTTTACATGCATATTTTCAATATATATATGTATGTATTGCTTGAAATCGTTTACTTTGTTTACCGTATTTTTTTTAAGAATCAAATTCCTGAGTACGGGTCGCACGTCTTCTTTGCACCTGAAGAAGAAGTAAAAAATTCTATCGAAAGACCTTGCGCATTTTTTAGTTTTATGGCGTTATAAAGAATTTTTTTTTTTTTTTTTTTTTTTTTTTTGCCTTTACAAGACATTTAACTTCTTTGCAAGCAGCGACACATATATAAACTATTTCAGATACACAAAATTCTTGATTTCAACACCAGTAAATTTAAACAGAAATTTTTGCTTTATTTAATCGATGATTACTAATAATTTATCATCCATGAAAAATAACCGATAGAAAAGCGGCCATCGTATAGCAGAAATTTCAGACGCTTCGTTTAATTGCAGGATTTGTAATACTTTTCTGCTTTTAAATAAGGCGAAAAATTCATTTAAAAAATGTTGTAAACGAGTACGAACTAATTTTAAGGAATAAATTTTGGAACCCTTTTTCATAAATTCTACTACTGATCAACTTCGGGTTGCAACATAACAAAATAGTGTATTTTTCAAAGAATCTCTGCTTTGAATCTCTGCTCTGATTTCTTAAAACTGCAAAGGTATATTTTTTAACATCTAAAATCGGTACTTACGTATTATCCGGGCCAGGTCCGATACAACTGCGCTAAGCATGGTGCCAATTACACTAATTACAATAACCGCCCCTCTTTTTCTTTTTTAGAACTATATAGTTTTTTTAATTATAATTTACTTTTTATTATAGTTTATAGCTTATAGTTTTTTGTTATTCATTATTGTTCAATTATTCTATTATATTTATTTATTCATTTTATATTATTTACCATTTTTAACAAAATTATGCATTTAGTAATGTTAAATTAATGTTTTGAATATGATTGGCAACCATTTTTGGCGATCTATCTCCTGGCCCGGATAATACGTAAATACCTTAAATCTAATGTTTAATTTTAAATTAAACTTAAGAGCGGATCTTTGGCTAATCTTTACTTTCATTGGATAGTTACTCTTTTTATTTTATATTATTTTTATTATTTTCTTTACATTGAACTTTTTAATTAGAAAAAGGGCAATTAAGCACGAAATATAGCAGCAATTGGTCATTTGACCAGTACCAAATGAAAATACTTCGATTCGTACCAGAAATTTCTGCATAAAACAAATAAAATATAAATTACACAGAAGTGTGCTAAATATAAATAGTTGTATAATATTGTAAGCTCCGCCCCCTGTACACTCACAAATTTAAAGTATATGCATTAAAAACTTCTCTATCGAATTAAAAAAAAAAAGGCTGATAATCTGAACACAAAAGGAAAAGTTTTTAATTTCTATAGAAGCTGAATAAAAAAAAAGTATTAGTTTTACTTTAAATGAATTAGGTTTTAATAGTGTATAATATAAATAGTTTTAAATAAAAATTCTGGTGTAAAATATTTTTTATAAAACTTGAGTAAAATTCCCAGTATGTATTGTTTAGTGTTAAACTGATAAAAGTATTTTGAATTTCCCATTGATATTGCACAGAATGAAAGAAAAAAGTTGTACATGAAACTAAAGATAAATATAACGGACAATTAAAATAAAATAATATGACAGATAATATTTAGGTTTACAAAATTATTTACAGTCTGTTGTGAGAAACCCTTTTTACCAACTTTGATAATTATTTTACTTTACAAATACGGAAAAAAAAGAATTAAAACAGTTATGGCAATTAAATTTTTAGGGTGGAATGATTTTTTTTCTTTTTATTAGACGGAAAGAACTTAAATATTTTAATACTATTAATTGGGGTTGGAATTACAAATTTATATCTTTGTTTGAACATAAATCATAATGTCATAACATAGGAATTTATTTTTTTTTAAACTTTTTACACAAATATACTTTTATACATATAAGGCTTTATAGTAAAATTTACAACTTTACCATATTTTAAATGAAATGTCTTAAATATTAATTATTTACATTTTTGTAGTCTTAAAAAATAATGTTTTCTATGGAAATCACCAGAAAAAAAATCTCTATTAAGCCATGTTTAATACTATTTATTTTAATTAATATTTTAAATTAATAATTTTATATTTAAAAATTAACTTAATTTTTAAACATTAAGGACATATAATTTATAGAATAAAGGGCACAAGAACTGGAAATATAACCAAGAGTAAGCTCCGCCCCTCACCACAGACAATTTTTCTTAGAAACTTCCTTATTTATGTACCAAATAAAGAAATTGATAACGAAAATAAAAATGTTTTTGTTTGTACAGACGCCCAAGAAAGTATCTTTAAATCCATTTAAGATTAAATTGTATTGCAAAATACAATCGCTTATTATTTTAGCACAGTAATTATGTTATTTTTTTAATAAGTAAATATGTTCTTCAATGCTCAGTGAAAAATCTGTGGAATTACAGGAATAATAATTATAGTTTTAAGGCTGAAATAAATTATCAGATTATGATAATTCTTAAAACATGTTGAAACCTAGGAATAAGTAATGATTAATGCCATCCATAAATAAAAAAAAAAGTTTTAAAATTCTGCTCAGCATATGAAACACGCTACATAAGATTCATTACTGTCACACACACATATAAAATAAGATATATATATATAATGTTCAATTGTTGTGTCAAACTTGTTTAAATTGAAATGTCATCCTGTTTTACTCCATGTACATGTTAAATATGAACTTACGTTGCTCATATATAGTGTATCTGGAGTAGCATTAAATGAAATATGGCGTAACTTTTAAGAAAACAAATATGACTTTTTTGTGTAGGCGTGACAAAAATTATAAAAATCGACCACTGCGATTAAACAAAAGGAAACCCTAACATATCGAGGTGTTTTTGTGCCGGGTGATTTCTTTTATTTGTACGAAATGTGTTACTGTGTCAAGTACGATTGATTCTCCAAAGGAATGATAAGAGTATGTCTTGTGACTTCAAAATATTAGTGATGTTGCTTAGGGTGACTTCAATCAAATGTATTATGTAAAAGCATTTGATTTGTATATTGAAACATGTTGCATTCCATATGTAGTATTGCAAAACGGAATAAATATTTTTCAAACATTTCCTCCAAGCTATTTGCCCAATTTAAGAATTTTATAGGTTTTATGGGTCAAATGTTGCATCACGAAAAATACAGAAAGATTCCATTTAACAGAAAGCGATTCATTCGCAGCGTATCACTTTAAATGCAGCCATTTTGGTCATTTAATTCTTTAATAGGTATCGTTAACGTATTATTATTTTTAAATATTTTTTGTTCTTATATTATTCATTATGTTTAGACATTCAACTTACGCATATTGATGTCTTACGAAACGAATTTTATAATTGAGTTTACGATTTCTGTAGTTTAATCCCAGTGTTAAAACACTGAATGATAACGCTACCGGGTGTTAATAAAATTTATAGTTGCGATAATAGTTATCTGTACTACCTATTAAAACAGATATTAATCTATTTTAAAACACATAAAAACGCAATGTACATGTCCAAAAGCACACTCAAAAACACTCAAATTATACTAAAACTAGTCAATATGTTTAAAAATTTTAAAAATATTTTCACCTCTTGTTCCCGAGGCATCTTCAGTTGGAGGGGACAAGACGTGAAAATATTTTTAAAACTTTTAAATATATTGACTAGTTTTAGTATAATTTGAAATTGTTTTTTGAAGCTTTTAGATATGTACACTGCTTTTTGATGTGTTTTAAAATAAATTAATGTCTGTTTTGATAGATAGTTCAGATAATTATTATGTTAATAAATGACATTATGGGCGATCGTAGATAAAAACTTTTATAGTTGCTATTAACCATAGCTAATAATATTTAAATTTTTGGCCACCAATAATTTCGAATAGCAATCTTCGTGTTCTATAATCGTAGAAATCTGCGAATAAATAAGGCGACGATTACTTTATAGAATTCAGGTGCCAAAAACCTTTGCAGTTATCCGTTAACGAACATTTTATATAAAACTGTGCTAATTTTATTGATAATTTAATTTGTTAATAAATGGATTTGCTATTAGTACTTCATTGCAATTCTACATGGTGTCTCGGAACTTCACGTACAAACTTTAAGTGGTGGTAGAGCACTACCACAGGCAATTTTTGTATAGGAAACCGAGATCGCAGTCTGCTTATTCAGTCAAAAGTATGGTCTCACTCCAATTTGAGCCCGTAATTTTGTACATAACTACAACAATAAAGAATTTATCTTAACAAAATTTGCAAAACTTACATTTCTTTGTGTGTAATGTAATGATACCACGAGCAGCGGTAGAAGTGTCCACCCTTCTTTTCTAAATAGAGATTAGCTAAATGCTACATATTTTGGAATGCATCTGGTTTTTCACTAAAGCGTTACTTACCCAGTGAAACGTCCGATAGTTGGCATTATATCATCATTATCAACAATGACAACTTTTTCCAGTCCACTACTGCATGTAGGTTTCTTCAAGATTTTCCATTGTTTCCTGCCCAGCGCTTTAGTCATCCAATAAACCCCAACCAATTTTCTGATTTCGTCGCTACATCTTAGTTGAGGTCGTCTTTTTGGTCGTTTTACATCTCTGGGATACCAGTGTAAGGTGTATGTACTCCATCTATTGTCTTCTCTTCTTGGAATGTACCCAACCTATTTCCATTTTAAGCTTTTAATTCTCTGGATGATGTCAAAAACTTTCATCTAACTTCTGATCCAGGTTATTGTTTTTCTGTCTCTTCTCGTTATGTCTAGCATACATCTTTCCATACTTCGAAGTGTGTTTGTAATCTTTGTATCATCCGTTTTGTTAGCGTCCATGTTTCCGCTCTTATAAGTTAGTGCAGGCAAAACACACTGATTTAACATTTTTTTTCTCCAGCAAATAGGCATGTTACTTTTCGGAATTATATTGTTCTTCCCAAAAGCATTCGATCCATTTCTTATTTTTCTTTTGATTTCTATATTTCTTGTCCAAGGTACACATAATTATGCACTTCCTTAATCTCAGTGTTGTTGTAGACGTTTTTCATTTTTGGTGCAAATTAGTTGAACATCACATTAGTTTTTTCAAAATTTATTTTCAATCCCACGTTGATGCCACGTTGAAGTTTCTGCCAAATCTTTTCACATATTTCCCAATGCTTCAGGACTGCTACTGACAATATATATGGGATCTTATTAATCAAAATACTGCACACCTCTTGCACTTTTCGTGGTGTCATTGCGTTTCAAACAAAGCACAATAAGTTTTTAAAAGTTCGTTAAAACATCCTTACTTTTGCTAAAGTTAGGAACAATAATTATTTTCGGATTGCAGTGAGGCATCCTGTATTTTTGACTGAATAAACGGATTACAACCCTAATTTGCTATCCAAAAAATTTTTTGTGGTAGTATGTCCTACTACGCCTCAAAGTTCGAACAGGGAGTTCTGGACGCCCTGTATAAAAACTACTAAACATTATTATCAAAAAATTGCATTGAGTATATGAAGTTTAAATTTCATCCCATGAGCTAATAAGTATTTAGGTGAATACTTGTAAAATTTTCTGGAAAGATTTTTCATCGAGATTGTGATGATCGTGTGAATATATGTTATTCATAAATAATATTTATCATAAAAGTGATTTATTGAATAAAAAAAATATTAATAATTGCATTTCTGTAGAAACGACTATTTTTAAAATCTCAAAGGACATACTGAGTATTGTGGTCAATATGCTAGCTATAAATATGATATGCTGTGAACCTGATTATGTCACCCCAACTGGGCTGGTTTCAAGAATTTTTAGTAAATTCTAGGATATTTTAAATAATTATACATTCATTTTGTGTCGTCCCGCTAATAAGACGAATTGACAATTATTTCTTAAAACGGCTACATTTTGCAATTAGCACATGAAAACACTGTTCATTTCCTGTCTTTAAGAAGTCAAGTAAATTATGTTTCACATATGTAATGTTTCAAATTTTATGTATTTTATATAATAATAAAAATATTTAAAAAATAATAAAAGTTTTAGAAAATGTCACACAGGGAATTGAGTATTACTTATATATATCATTTCACTTCTTCATATAATTAAAATAGTTTAACAGAGTGAACTAGATACCGATTAAAGATTATATGACATATCCACAGATAAAAGCACATACTTTTGTAAATCTGAGCTTTTGGCAAAATTGGAGAGTCGTTATCAAGACTACAAGTTTCAAATCCAATTTGTATTTGTAATAACAAAATGCAAATAAATATAGGAAAGTTTGGTTAAGTTTTGTGCCTTAGTTTTGAGATAGAGCGCCCTTAAGTTTGTGCCACATACAGACAGACACAGAGACAGACAGACTCAAAAAGACATTTTCTAAAAACAGTCAAATCATGTTCAGAACCTTCTAAAACGTATAAATCAGTTGAAAGCCGGAATTCGAAAATTTTTACGAATCCAATACTTTTTTCTTGTAAAGATAGAAGAAAGTAATAAATTCAAACTAAATACTACGTTAATTGCTAATGCTACGTTACTAAATGCTACGTTATGCTACGTTACGTTATGCTACGTTACGTTAAGCTACGTTATGCTACGTTATGCTACGCTAAATGCTACGTTACTAAATGCTGCGTTACTAAATGCTATTTTATAAAATTGCTAATGCTACGTTACTAAATACGTTACTTAATGCTACGTTAATTACTAATGCTACGTTAATAAATATCTATGTTTGAAAAGGAGAAAGATCTGAAGAAAGTAATAAATACAAAGTAAATGCTTAAATGCCTTGTTTTAACAAGTTGAAATAAACCGTACGTGTTTCTACGTTAACTAAAGTTTTTCAGGAAGCTCCTAGGGGTAACTCCTATAGGTTTTAAAGAAAAGAATTGGTTTAAGATACATGAGTTTTGAAAATTATCTCAAAATTGAAATCTGGTACTTGAAATTTCAAATTTTAGTAAAAGTTTTCTTTCTTTCCTTTCCTTTCTCCTTTTTTATACACACACACAAAAAAAAACATACATTACATTTATTTTGAAATTTTTTATAAATATCTATGTTTGAAAAGGAGAAAGATCTGAATAAAGTAATAAATTCAAAGTAAATGCTTAAATGCCTTGTTTTAACAAGTTGAAATAAACCGTACGTGTTTCTACGTTAACTAAAGTTTTTCAGGAAGCTCCTAGGGGTAACTCCTATAGGTTTTAAAGAAAAGAATTGGTTTAAGATACATGAGTTTTGAAAATTATCTCAAAATTGAAATCTGGTACTTGAAATTTCAAATTTTAGTAAAAGTTTTCTTTCTTTCCTTTCCTTTCTCCTTTTTTATACACACACACAAAAAAAAACATACATTACATTTATTTTGAAATTTTTTATAAATATCTATGTTTGAAAAAGAGAAAGATCTGAATAAAGTAATAAATTCAAAGTAAATGCTTAAATGCCTTGTTTTAACAAGTTGAAATAAACCGTACGTGTTTCTACGTTAACTAAAGTTTTTCAGGAAGCTCCTAGGGGTAACTCCTATAGGTTTTAAAGAAAAGAATTGGTTTAAGATAAATGAGTTTTGAAAATTATCTCAAAATTGAAATCTGGTACTTGAAATTTCAAATTTTAGTAAAAGTTTTCTTTCTTTCGTTTCCTTTACCCTTTTTTATACACACACACAAAAAAAAAAACATACATTACATTTATTTTGAAATTTTTTATAAATATCTATGTTTGAAAAGGAGAAAGATCTGAATAAAGTAATAAATTCAAAGTAAATGCTTAAATGCCTTGTTTTAACAAGTTGAAATAAACCGTACGTGTTTCTACGTTAACTAAAGTTTTTCAGGAAGCTCCTAGGGGTAACTCCTATAGGTTTTAAAGAAAAGAATTGGTTTAAGATAAATGAGTTTTGAAAATTATCTCAAAATTGAAATCTGGTACTTGAAATTTCAAATTTTAGTAAAAGTTTTCTTTCTTTCGTTTCCTTTCCCCTTTTTTATACACACACACAAAAAAAAAACATACATTACATTTATTTTGAAATTTTTTATAAATATCTATGTTTGAAAAGGAGAAAGATCTGAATAAAGTAATAAATTCAAAGTAAATGCTTAAATGCCTTGTTTTAACAAGTTGAAATAAACCGTACGTGTTTCTACGTTAACTAAAGTTTTTCAGGAAGCTCCTAGGGGTAACTCCTATAGGTTTTAAAGAAAAGAATTGGTTTAAGATAAATGAGTTTTGAAAATTATCTCAAAATTGAAATCTGGTACTTGAAATTTCAAATTTTAGTAAAAGTTTTCTTTCTTTCCTTTCCTTTACCCTTTTTTATACACACGCACAAAAAAAAAAAAAAAAAAACATACATTACATTTATTTTGAAATTTTTTATAAATATCTATGTTTGAAAAGGAGAAAGATCTGAATAAAGTAATAAATTCAAAGTAAATGCTTAAATGCCTTGTTTTAACAAGTTGAAATAAACCGTACGTGTTTCTACGTTAACTAAAGTTTTTCAGGAAGCTCCTAGGGGTAACTCCTATAGGTTTTAAAGAAAAGAATTGGTTTAAGATACATGAGTTTTGAAAATTATCTCAAAATTGAAATCTGGTACTTGAAATTTCAAATTTTAGTAAAAGTTTTTCTTTCTTTCCTTTCCTTTCCCTTTTTACTTACCCATCATACGTAGTATAGGGTAAGTCTTGTAATCGTTTTGAAAATCGAAAAAAAAATTTTGACGGATTTACACGTTTCAGACACTGGAGATTCCGAAAAACATATTTTTAGAAAAAAAATTTGCCGTCCGTCTGTGTGTCTGTGTGTGTGTCTGTAAACGCTCTATCTCCCTAACAAATTGAGATAGAGACTTGCAATTTGGTTTGTACTTAGTATGTAATAATGGGAAGAAGTCTATTTCATTTCAATAACCTCGATTAACCGGAACATTTTTTTCGGACTCTCGAAATATTCGTTCTGATGAAAGGTATATAAAAATTTTCGAAATTGTTTATTTTAAGAAGTAAATATAAAAGACAATAAAAAAACATAAATTTTGCATAAAACATGAAGTCGATCGGATAATTAGTTGCCGAGATATTTGTAATCCTATTTTCCACACTCTTCGATTTTTCATGACCCTGTATTTCATCCAAATTTCACTTCAAATATATATTTTAATTGGACATTTGACGCTTAATCAGATGCAATAAACTGCTAGTTAATAGGAGTATTATTTTTGGAGTTATAAGGAAAAACCACTTTGAAGCAATTCAGTAATCGAGCCTTTTTATGACGTCATCAAGCCACGATTTTATTTGAATATCAATGCATTTTATAAGTAGTTTACACATTTTTATTTTAATATTTTACATTATACATATACATGATGGGTAAGTATTACGGTGGCCCCCAACGACTAGTTTATACATATATATATATATACATAATATATAAAACTATGATTTAAATGTATATATATATATATATATATATATATATATATATATTTAAATCATAGTTTTTCTTTCTTTCCTTTCCTTTTCTTAAATCAAGTTTTTCTTTCTTTCCTTTCCTTTCCCTTTTGTATATATATATATTTAAATCATACATTACATTTATTTTGAATTTTTTTATAAATATCTATCTGTCTGAAAAAAAGCATGTAAAATTGAGTTCGAAGTGATAGCTTGTTTACCCTTTCAAATATCTGTATGTACGAAAACGTATTTTGGAAGAGGCATTTATATCACAGCTATACTTCAAGAATCTTTTCCAGATTGCTACATTCCACTAATTTGTAAAGTCCCCAAATAGAACTTCATAGATAGTTTTAAGGTGCAGTCAAAAACCATAAACTCATGTAACGTAGGGCAAAATTAGTATTATTCATTAAAATATTCTCTTCAATAATTTTGTATACTTTGTTTAAAAAACTAGGGAAAAGATATCACATATTACATATTCTCCGATAGTATGAAAACGGTCTAAACTCTTGACACTTTTAGATATGGGATTACGTAACATAAAATTCTACGCTTATACAATGGAATGCACATCACCAGGGCTTAATTTCTAAGAAAAAAAAGTACCGGAGCCCCAATATTCTGCAGTACTAACACCCGTAGCGTACCCCCGCACTCCGCCGTCACCGCAATCTGCATATTTATACTTCATACATTATTTTCAAAATTTAAAGTATTGTGTTATTATTTAGCAAAATAAAAATTTTAAATACATCTATCTGCGTATACTTAACTATCAACTATTTCACTTTTTAGTTATTACTACTTCCAAATAGAAACCTTTGCCTAATCTTAATGTTAATTAATCGAAGAATTCTGCGATTAAATAAGCTCAGGATAGAAATAGTGTTAACAGAAAAATTGAATAGTTCGCAGCTATGCAGAATAGAAAAAGACTATTTCTGTTTACACTTTATTCTGGCCAAAACAGCATGAAAAGGATTTGAAATGGAAATAAATAAATTCGTGAATTTAAGATAGATTGAGCTCGAGACTACCCAAACACGAAGACTGATATAAAAATCGAGCCTGTTTCATCTCCACACTGCAAAAAATAATTGTTGATTTTACAGTATAAAACTGGCATCCCAGCTGCCAGTATTATACCGTAAAATTAACAGTATTAAACAGTAAAATAAGCAGTAATACGCTGCCGTGCAAGCAGTAATACGCTACCGCGCATAAAATCAACAATTATTTTTTGCAGTGCATCTCTTTCGTGAGCGACACATTACGTCTCTTATAAGTGTTTTGTTACAAAAGAAGGCAAAAGATTGCAGATGGGAGGGAAAGGAAAAAGGTAATTTAGGATTCGTTTTTCGGAAGTTTTATTGCATTGGGCTCCGGAGCAGCAGGGTTTATGAGCTCCGGTAAATTTCGGGGCAATATTTAAATATTTACTGAAAACAAACAAGCACCGTAGCTGAGCTCCGGTGGGCTCCGGCGCAAATTAAGCCCTGCACATCACAATATGTAGAGATGTTTATTTGTGCTTCAACCTTTAAGCGCATTTAGACTTATTTTAAATACAAGGATGTTGAATTCTTACTTGTTATATAATTAGAAAAACAGCTAACGCGGAAAAATGCTGTTACTGTGAAATTCTAATATTGTAGTAAAATTAAAGATATGTATATAGTTTTTTTTTATATATAAAAGTTCGATTTATGTGAAGAAAATAAGTTTACATTTTAACATAATTCTATTATCAGCTTCAAAGCAAGACATATGCTTCTGAAGTAAACTGAAACGTTTAATACGTCCGAGTGATTTTATACTTTTAATGGAAAAATATTGTCAAGCTACTGTATTTTTTACTAATATGTTTTAGAAATCTACAATCAAACTACTATAGAGAACATTATTTAAATTTCCATTTGTAACATTTTTCTGTGATTGATATAAATTTAAAAATTTCAACTATTTTTGTGAACGCATAACCTTTTGGGCATTTAAAATTTTTAAAAAAGGCGATTTCTTAGGAAGTGTTTAATTATTTGAAAACGGAGTTTAAGAAGTTAATAAAATGTAATGTGTAAGAAGCTCTTTTTCTTTCTTCTTTTAAATAATTTGTGAACTTGTATTTTATATTTGAGTAATATTCAAGGTCTGAAATAAAATCTAAATTAGGTCTCCGCGTAGAAAAAAAAGGGCTCAAAGTACAAAGTAAAGTAGATAAAAGTAAACAGTAAATTCATTATGACAATATCGAACGAACATATTTTTCAGATACTGATAAATAAAATGCTGAAAATTCTGTTTAAGACTATTCTTAGTTTAAGCTATATTTCAGACTGTATTCCCCGGGATTGCACTTTGACTCTGAAGCGTAAGATGGGTTCCCGCGGTGGTCATCCCTATCCCTGTATTTACTACTGTGTCATTCCTATTTAAGACAATGGTGATAAATAAATTGTTTTTCTGTAATAATAGAGAACTCAGTGCATATTAACTTAAGAGTTTTTACTCGAACAAGATCTTATAATTTTCTATGACTTAGGAGTAGCACGGTTCCTATTTGTCATGTTCTGACGCTGTTTAAAAATACTCACATAAGATTAATGCAACGAACTCCCTTAACACCTTGAAGGGCGGTGGGATATTATATGTCCCACTTAATCTTAAATCCCAAATACCACACTGACACCAGAATTTTGGATTAAAATTTTGTTTTTATAATGTACGTGAAGCAAAGCTTTTACTTATTCTCAAACAAATTTGCTCACAAATCCTGGTGTCATTCAATCGTTTCAACATTTTAGCAACATAAGTACTTTGCCCCTGAAAGGGTTAATATTCATTTATAACTTAATTATAAACTTGAAATTATTTGATTAAAAAGTCATTCACACCATCAGTACTGCTGGAGAAGAAAGAACTGGAAACTAAGAAGAACACATCATTGCAGTAACCCACTCATTTTTTCTAACACTCTTTTGTTGATACATGTTTATATACTGGATGACGCTAATGTAACAGACACACCAGACTAGCTTTATTTTAGTTAGTTTCATTTTTTGGGTTCATTGTTAAGGTTAGTAGGATAAGAACATGAAAAAAAGAATATTCTTGCGTGAGCTTTGTCAAGTTTTCTGTTTTATTGGAACATTTGCAGAGCCCCTCCTTCCTATCTCTTTTCCCGTTGACCTTTGCGACTTCGTCCCACCTGTGTTTTCTATTACCAGATGATATAAAAAGAGAAAAGTTCTTCGGCCCCGATCATACTACTTGAATGATGACCCATTTGTTCATAAGAAGAAGAGACAAATTAGCCCGAAGACATGCCAAATACACTTTCGATGAGTTTGAAAATTGTGACTATATGTGATAAGAATTAAGAAGATGGAGAAGAAAAAGTAAATTTCTTGGTTTATGTATCTATTTAATCTATGATAATGAACAGTAAGAAGAAAAAGATTGCTTTAACTGTTTATACCAATAGACATATCACATTTATTATTTCTGTTGTCAACATCGCTTTGTCTATGCATTTACAAAACGCACAATAATGAATAAGGTATCATCCGAAAGGTTTTTGAATCGCCTTCTGATATAATACACACACATTTCGTAAAAACTTATTTTGTTTTATTAAAAATTAAATCAGCATTGTTTTCATAACTGAAATGAAAGGTTTTTCTCAAATGAATGTTGCCACAAATATAAAATATCGCATTATATCGTGCTCAACAATGATTATACAAAAAACAAATATTACAAAAAAGATAAAGTGGGACGCACGGGTTTCTTTTATATTTATAATTGAAAAGCAAAATTGAAATTCAAATGTTTGGAAGAAAAATACACCATCGCTTGATCGAAACAGTTATTTCACGTGTAGCTTAAAATGTACGCTATGTTATATTAAATCAAATTGTATTTTATAAGTATTCAATTTATTTTTCTTTGTCCCGTGGTTTTCCCGAAGCGGATGACGTCATCTTCTAATGCATTTAAAATACACGATTGTTATTTTTTTTTCGCGTGTGCCTCTTCCTATCTTCGATCAGTATTTATTTTAATTTTGATGGAAAGAATGAGAAGATATTCTGGCTTGACTAACGATGTTTTCAGATGTTTCATGATTCTAGCATATCTCAAGAACGAATGCACGGATATTCATCAAACTTCAGATTCAGTTAGACGTTGATATAAGTTGTTGCTGATTAGGGTTTGGTGTAAATCGCCCAACAGGTAGCGCTGCTATGCTGAAGTTTTCAGGATTTTCACGATTTTAGCAATAGTCATATCTCAAGAACTAATGCACGGAATTTCAGCAAACTTCATATTCTGCTAGACTGCTCATTAGGTTTTCGTGTAAACCATAATTGTGTAACAACATAACAGGTGGCGCTGCATGCTGCATTTTTTTATTCGAAAATGCATAGTTAAAAAAATTACGTTTTTTGATGTATTATCATGTATGAGATAGAAGAAAGTTTTGAGATTGGTACATCGGACTAGTTTTTCTTTGCAACTTAAAAGAAACAAAAAATACACAGACGATGAAATGTTATTGCATACTTTTTCTCTATGCAATCCTATCAGTTTACATACGAGATCTTATTGGTTTATTCTTTTCATTCATTTATTTTTTTTTAATTCTGCAAAGAAAATTTTAAACGAGCAGTTTAATGCGCAATTCACTTTCAATCAGAATATTCGACATTGCAATAATGCTATTAAATTGTCAATTAACACTACAACATATATTCTGGTTGTCCCTATTTTTAAATTCTTTTCTCATTTTTACAGTGTTTTACGCATATTATTTTGAGGTTTCCCTTCATAAAAATAAGTTTTTAGTAAAACTGAAAATGTGAATTCTCATTGAAAATGAATATCAAAACAATCATTAATAAAGAGTAATACATTCTAATTTTTTTTTCTATTATCCTGAAATTTTTTATTACTGCACTTTCTAAAGCTGCCTTCATAATATAATGGAGCTTTTCTTGGGACTGGAAAAAATACAGCACAACTAAAAAGTTACTTTGAAAGTACTAAGAAGACATAAAACTGAATTTTAAACTTTTATTACTGCTTCCACACTGCAAAAAATAACTGTTGATTTTACAGTATAAAACTGGCAGCTGGGGCGCCAGTTTTATACTGTAAAATCAACAGTTATTTTTTGCAGTGCAACAATTGATGTAATTTTTGCGGTTATTATTATTTTTATTAAGGGGTATTCTTAATTATTTTTCAATTACATATTATGGTTTTGTTGAATCTCAATATTTTCTTTCGGTCCCATTTTTTAATGTCAAATTTTTCACTGTGAATTAATTAAAATATTACAATCTTTTTCACTGTTTTAAAAACTGACGGTAAAGAGGATTAAATTTTATTAATTATAATTTCTAATATTTGTAATTCGGATACATGCAAAGTTAAATTATAATAACTGTAGGGCATTTAAATTTGATGTTTAAAAAGTGTATGTTTACATGCTATACTTTAAAGTTTTGCGTAAGCTTATAAAAATTACAGTTAAAAATATAAAATACATATTATTTAAAGGTGTTTTAAAGTAAAACGTAGGTATATATGCCCATAATGAAAAACAAAAAATATATGTATTGATATACCGCTTTAAAATATTGATTATATAAAAATATCAGGCTGAAAATATTGATATTTTTAATGTATGGTATGCTTTCGTTATACTGGGAAATTTCTACTATTAATTTTATGTTTGGAATGATTTTTTTCCCTTATATTATGTTAAATAAAAAAAAAGCGATTTAGAAAAAAATAACACTGGTATATGCATCGTTATTTTTGATTTTCCAACATAAATAATAGTAATTAAAAAAATATTAGAATGGAGTAATTAATGAAATGAAAAAAAATTAAACCAGGTTAATTAATTCTACTTCAAATACTTTTGAGTAAAAACATTTTTAAGCAGGACAATTTGAAGGATATTAAAGAAAAATAAAAAACTTTAGTTGTTAAAATAAAAGAGTTGCGCTAGAATTAAAAAAAAAAGGAATATGTACATATTTAAATAATTACAGCCTTTTATAGAACATATGAAATAGTTAAATATCCGATACAGCTATAAATCAGTGAAATGATTCAATGAAGATACTGCCTTTATCATATGAAAAAAAATGCTATGTACTACTAATTAATAAGAAAATTTTGTATAGAAAGTAATGTATTTAAAATCTTTTAACAAATTCATTTAGAAGAAATGTTTATTTCTACATAGTGCCGAAAATAAATAGCCTTAGAATATCCGCCAATATCCCGTTTTTAAGAAAGTTAAATAAATATAGTTTGAACCAAAAATTTTATTTTATAAATGAAATCAAATATGTACCACATAGAAACAAGAGACCTTTTATTGAATGAATTTCCCAGTTCAAAATTTGTTTATTAAACGTGAAAAAAGAAAAAAAAAACCCTGTAATGTTGACAGTTATACTTTATAATTCTCATTATGTAATATTGTTAGAATTGCATTAGTATTGGAACACTGTAGACTTATAAATGTCTCTATACAGATATATCTGAATTACTTATAACCGTTATAACAGAATTTTTTTTTTTTTTGAATTAGAAATATATATGAAAAAAAAAAGCACTGAAAAAATATCGATTATCAGGTAAAAGATATTGATAGATCGATAAATACCGACAATTAAATATAATGTATTATGTCTATGCATGGATATTTTCCGAGAAAATTTCGATATACTGATAAACCTTTGACTAGTGATGGGCATAACGATTATTTTGATTATTCGAATGATTCATTCGAATAATCAAAATAATCATTATGCCCATCACTACCTTTGACATTCCTATATATGGTCGGAGTAACGAGCAATGGGAATTGAGATCAGGCACGAAAAAAGATTAAAATCTAGATCTTCCATACCATAAATATAGTTTTTTTTTTTTTTTTACTTTTACAGGTCATGTTTTCAAACACATTCAGTTTATAATAACAGGAATTAGCATGATCTTTCACAGGAAATCTCAGAAAAATAAAAGTACACAGTTGGACATTTGTAGAGTTAACGTCATAACATATTTTATCTGCTAGCTGATTTTTTTTTCTGTTTTTAGTTGTAACTCAACTCAACTCAACTTGCATGCTAAGCAAGTGAATGTGTGGGATTAAGACAAATATAAGGTAGATCTAAATTTAGGTACAACTTTCATTTGATGTTTGACTATGAAACTGCATTGTATCTTGGAATTCATAAAAGAAACTAAATTATATATGTATGTATGTGCATATTTAGACTCGTGTACTTATTTATAACTCTTTTTAAAATGTTTAAGAAGTAGTAGAGGATTTAAGTAGAATGATGTAAACAAATGGCTATGCGGAAAAGAGTGTTTCGGCCTGTCACCCGCATTACCAGTTGTTGGTGGAAATGTTGGAAAACTTATTCATGTCACAATATATACACTAGAAGAATAATAATTTTTTTACAAAGCATTTCTTTACAATTTAAACTTTTGCAAGCACTTTTACACATGTAGACGTTTAGAGAAAAAAAAAGATTTTTTTTCCCCTTAACAATTCATTTTTTTACGAACTTTCTTATTGTAGCAATTTCATAAATGTATGGGACTTTTAAAAACACATTTTGTTCTGTAAAATAACCTTTTTATTTTTATCAAAATATCTGCATTTAAAAAATTTTTTGCAAGCACTTTTACACATGTAGACGTTTAGTTTAAATACTACACTGAAAAAATAAAACTGTTTTTTACCGAAAAATGCGCAATATATATATATATATATATTTAATGAAATAAAGTTCGTAAAAAATGCACATTTTTTGCGAACTTTCTTTTATTTTAGCAGCCAGATACTATATGTGACTTTTAAAACGATATTTTGTTACTAAAAAAAAAAAAAAAAAAAAAAAAAAAAAGTTTTTTACTGGTTAACAGTTTCTTTTTTCTATAAAATAGGTTTTTTTTTTTCAGATTTTCAGTTTAAGATAAATTAATATTTTCATGCTTTAAACGCATTTTATAAATAAGTATTTTTGTTATTAAATTAAATTAAGTATTACATGACCAACAGCGGTTATTATTTAATTAAATACATTTTCTGCAAAAAATAAATATCCGTTTTATAAATGGAATAATATTAGTCAAATTTTAATGTCATATATGCACTTTGTTGATAGTGAATCGGACAATTAATTAATACTAAATGTGTTACGAGTACCTGAAATTAGTTATTATTGCATATTGTGCTTCGTTTACATCATAGATTTTATGATTTAATTTTAACCAAAAAAGCAACTATTTTTTTAAAACCAAATTTAAATGTTGTTGAAATATTTTTATGTTACATTCTCCATAAATCATTCTCAATCACATTCGGTTATTTATTTGATCGTATTGGATGCATTTTTTTAATGGTATAATAATATCAGTGACATTATAACATGATAATGTGGTTGTATACATTTTATTAAATTCTATATTAATTTTATTACTGTCTTACTTTGTTGTTTCAGAAACTTTTTCTACGTAATGGGTACAGTTCATATATTCTTTTGTAAAGACTACCCGGCCACATAGTCAAATTATTCAGAGCCTAACTTTTTAATGAAACCCAGTATACATAAGAATTCCTATCTTCTTTATAAATGTTCATATTTTATATATTTATTTAAAAAATATTCCATGTTTCATTTCTTCGAAGTTTTTGAAAGATACGTTTAGCCATAAAAAAATGCAGCCTAACATAGTTTGTAAAATTGTTTGATACAAATAACTATAATCTTGGACAAAAATCTGTTTTGAAACGAATAACTGGCATTTTCATTAACCCATTTCTATCATTAGAGTATATGCATGCATTTCAGAAATTTCTTTTTTATTCAGAAATATCGAATAATATTTTTTCTTTATTTAATAACAGACGATTCGTGATTACATAAAGTAAAAATTTCTTATTTCGAAAATTTCGGTATGGATTCGGAATTTCTGAATAAAAAAGAAATTCCTGAAATGCACGCATACACTGCGAAAAATAATTGTTGATTTTACAGTATAATACTGGCACCCAAGCTCCCAGTATTATACCGTAAAAGTAACAGTAATAAACAGTAAAATAAGCAGTAATACACTACCGCGCATGCGCGGCGATGCCACGGGAACAGGAACCTCCTGTTATGAAACGGTTTCAATGGATTTACATTTCAATGCATTTTGGTTTCAATGTATTTACAAGTGTAACATATTCAAAGTTAAAAATGTACCTAAATCTAGCCTTTCTCAAAATATATTCGTACATGCTAGTGATTTAATTACATGGAGGCCAATCGAAGTGCTTTGAAACATTAAAAATATATCACATATATTCTTTTAACCGATATAATATTAAGCCGAGCCCGACTGTGCTAGTAAAGTATTCGGCATATCCCCCCCCCCCCACCATTTGATGTGGTTAAAGGTTTATGATAATACATACCTGGCAATACATGAAAATGATTATGGTTTACCACAAATGCCACATACCATTTACTATTGGTGTGCGATATTTGTGGTAGACCATATTAATATTTTGTAACTATGGTGGAATTACCTCAATCATTTTTTTCCTTCAAACCTTCATATTTTTGAATACCACAATTTCCGATAAAAATATTCGCTTTAGTTAACGAAAGAAATCTGCGACTAAATAAGAGAAAGATTATTATTCGTGCTAAAAAAATCGGAAGACTTGCCAGCTATGTACTGAGTTCCGTACATTTTAAGTCGCATATTAACGAAAAGCAAAATGTGTATTTAGTCATTTGTAATTTGCAAATTTCACAGAAATCTATTTAGAATGAAGGCAACATCACATTCTATTCTATACATAGCCAAATATTATTACATTCATTTCTACAAATTTATATCGAAAAGTAATCATTTGTATAGGTGAAGGATGGCGAACCTATGGCCCGTGATAGAATATTTTCTACGAAGTTCTAAATCATAATAGAATGAAATGACACAAAATTATAAAAGCTTTATACTTGTGTAATTAAAAAAAATCAAATGAAATTTATTGAATTCCAATTTATTTCAATATGAGCTCACTAATTTACCTAATTAACCCCCTAAACGCCAAGCAAAACAGCAAATTTGTAACGTTGTGTTCTCTGTAATTTTTTAAAAATGCTAAAAATAGGAATTTTTAAACTTGATATAAAAAACTTAATTATGTATATGAGTATAATCCTTGATAGCATTAATCATTACTCGATGTTTTAAAACTGAATTATAATTTTAGAATTATATTAATTTAAACAATGCTCCTAATGCAGTGAAACCTACAGCATAGTGAACGGATATATTAGTTCACGGAGATGAGAAGGTAAAGAAATTGAGAGAATATCAATGAGAAGGATTATCAGACGTTATAAAGCAAGAATACCAATGATGAAATTATCGCGACCTGGTTTGATATTTGCATTTTGACAATTTCCTCTTCTATCTAAGCCTTCGAAACATTATTTTCAGAAATCAATGATATGAAAACTCAGATAGAAACCACTTGTCCGATGTTCAGTTTTAATTCTGTTAAACTAACCAGGTATGAACTCGATATTAATTATTTGGCATGCAAGATGCACTAACAGAAGTCGCATTTACGTTTTTATTACTTTCTAAAAAATAATTTTTACTGTATTTATTACAGTGTAATGCCTACATGTATATTACCCATATTTTTTTAAATCCTGATAAAGAAAAATTAAAGTCTATTTGATTCAGTAATTTCATCCACTAGAATTTTTTGTTGTTGTTGTTGTTGGCACGTAATGGTCACGAAAAATATTTTTGGAAAAACATTGGCACGCGGATATGAAAAGATGGCCATCCTTGGTGTAGGTGATCCTGAAACTGGACCCATGGCCTCGAATATCTTAAGATGACCGTAATGATGTGGCTGATTCTCTACCATAAAACGACTTTAACTTGAGGTATCAATATTAACAAAAAACCCACTATTAACAAACATTATCAAAATTGTTGCCGGCTTCTGTGAAATATAGAAATTAAATTATAAACCAAAGAAGAGTTTAGAAATTCTGCTAAAAAAAATACATATTTTCAGGCGATCTCACAGCACGTTATTTGAACACCTGTAAGCCTCTAACCACCGTCTTACGCAACGCCTGTAAGTTAAACGATGTTAAAAATAAATGAAAAAGAAAAACTAAAAACCGCAACATATTCCTTAGATACTATATTTAGACGTATTCTTTTGGCTTAATGTTTTTATATGCAAACACTTCATGGATCTTTCAGGAAACTTCAGCAGTTCAAAATCCGCCGCCAAATCGTGGCCTGACCACGTGACGAACACCTTCTGTAACCTCGAACATTAACTGGGTCAGTGTCCTATCTTTGAAAAGAAAAGGAAACTAAGTGGAGTTTTAAAATACTTAATAAAATAAACCAAAAATTTTATATATTTTAAGGTGCTTCTGATTTACTTTTTCTTTTTAATGTTTTTAGATATATAAGCATAGATGCTTTTCTGAAATGTAATTAAATTGTTTGAAAGTATCTGCTAATTGCTATATGCATAAGTGCAGATTTTATGTAAGAAAAAAGACTATCATTTATTTAAATAATTATGCTAACACTACGAAGTATACTAATTCGAAGAACTTTTTGATCTGAAAACGTCTGTAAAATCGATGCCTTGTATGTGTGATGGGGGGAGGGGGGTGCAAACCGCGCCCAAATAAGCGACAGTTTCTGTCGAAATTATTTCAAATAATAACTCGGCTAACATTAAACATATCACTACCATCTTAGTCTTGTTTGAAAGAGGAAGAATGTACATTTGTGCCAGTACTGCTCCGACATTTGTGGCAGTCGGACGTCGCGAACTGTGCGGCCAATCTGAACCCACGATGTTCGATTCTGCGGATATAACACGTGTCTATAAACGGTTCACTAATTATCAGATCCGAGTGAACCAAATGTTGTTTGAAATAGGAGTGTATCGTTTACAACTCATCCTGCGCTCCAATTCTGTATCTTAAAAAACTAACTGAAAAAGATACGAGGCTGTAAAATTGAAAAAGTTTGAAACTTTTCCGATTTTCTTAAAATGTTGCGATATGTAAAGGCAAAGTACAACTAGAATTACAAAAATTGGGCACGAATGGGTAGAGCACAAAATTTTAAAGAGCAAGACACCGAAAACGCCGAGCCCGAGCAAAAAAACAAACCACAGTACTTCCACGAATACAGGTAACGTAAGCTCCCTCGAACAACTCAGGTAGCATCTGACGAGCCAGGTCAGTATGCATCAGTATGGATGGGTCAGTATGAATGTAGATTTCGTTGTCGATGAGATGGAGAATGCAATGGAGATCGACCCAGACCCATCGAACCCATTTGACATACCCAGCATGACTGGGTGCACCCAACATTGGATAAATGTATATAACCATCAAGAATATGACAGTGACATACCGCTCGTATTGATGAGCGATTTCAACACTAGTGGCGAAAATTTAGAAATCTTATATGCATACTTTCAGAAATTCTTTAAATTTGAACTAGTAAATAATTTGGACAAACCAACTACGCAAGGGAAAACATGTATAGATTTGACATTTGCAAGAAGTATTCAAATGACTTCAAAGCCATCCCTATCCTACTTCTCATACTCTGGATCAAATAAAAGTAAATTGCAAATGAGTTAAATGATTAAAGGAAACTTAATTTAATTTCAATTTACTATACACACCCAGAAAAATGTTTTGTTGAATCAACAAAAATTTGGTTGACCCAACAAAACTTTTTGTTTAAATATAGGTCAATGGAAATTTTGTTTGAATCAACAAAAAAAATTTCTTTTTCGCAATTCCAAAAAAAAATTTCTGTATCGACAGCAAAAAATGTTTTGTTAATTCAAATAAAATGGTTCAATTTGACTTGAATTTTGCAAAAACAACCAAAATGTACTCAACAAAACATGTTTTGTAGTTTTAATCAATTCCTTTTTCTGGGTGCACGATTGACGTTTTCACGAAAATAATTGTGGCCTTGTCCAACACTACCTATCATTTTTTTTTTTGGTCCGGATTTATAGGATTTTATATAAATGTCGCATGATTTTAAAACAGATTTCATATGATTAATGTTTATTAATAACATTAAGTTAGAGTAGTTTTAATTTTTTAATTTTGTTGTTTTTGTAATGTATTTTAAAAATGGCATTTTCAGAGGTGATAATTTGTTTAAAATTTGTTAATATTGTAAGGGAAACAGGATAGATGTAATATAATTTACATTGTACAGTCTGAAAAAAAAGAAAAAAAAAAGAAAACCGCCACAAATATTTTAATCTCACGAGAAGTTATTCCGTCAAGTAGTTTAGGAATTAAGAAGTTTTAACACTAAATAAAAAAAAAAAAACAACCAGTCATTTGACCGATACGAAATGAAAATATTTCGATTAAAATCGGAAATTCCCCCCTTTAGATAAATTTTTAATTTAACAAAATCAGAGCAATCGTGAAAAATTATATTAATAGAATATTTTACAAAATTACATTAAGTTATTAATAAGGGTGTATAAAATATCATATTTTCTTTTATCGTATAATTACGAAAACTTATATATTTAGTAATAAATTTGCTACCTATGTGAGTGAATAGTATCTATTTTATACTTTCCAACCTCTAGTTTTCTTAAAAATCAGATATATATTCTTTGAACCAGTTTTTTTAGATAAAATATTATATTTCTTCTATGTAGTACTTATATGTTTTCATTCACTAAGTAATGTTGAAATATGTTTATTAAAATAAAAAGGAACTTTGGTGGTTATGCTATTTAGAATATAAGTGCAAAGATATTTCGATTTAAAACCACGTGATACTATACATATCTATAGTTGAATATTTCTAGGAAAAATAACAAGCAATTATAGATTCCTTGCTTCTGAATTTTTTAAAATTTATTTAAAAAAATAGAGAAATTAGAAGAACACAAAGATTGGAAAAATGTACTCCTTAACATGTTTTGATCTCATTTTCTAAGATGGAGAATAAGAACTTAATATGTATAATTAACATTCGATTGAAATGCAGTAACTTAATATATATATATAATGTATAATTGTAATACCTTTGAATTTCAAAATACATTAAACAAGTTCTTCCATCAAATCTAACCTAATCTTCTATTTAAAGATAGGTAAGAATAAAGTGTATACAGAATACAATTAAGTTAATACAAAAAAATTAACAAGTGCAAACATCAGATTACCAATGCGTCATTTCAGTGATGGCACGCAGCCAAACATACTGAAAGTTTATATATATATATATATATATATATATAATATGCCATATAATATAAGAAAATTGGAAATTGGATATCAAGTGAAATTAAAAATAGAATTCAAAATATATATCGAAACAAAGACTGCAGTAATTGGTTATTTTTATGAAGAAAATACTCGTTTGTTCTCTGGATTCGCTAATGAATAGTTCATTAATAAAATATATCAGATAAAAAAATTTAAAAAATTAATAATCAACTTTTCAATTGATTTATCAAATGAAGTTTATTAAAATAAAAAATAACGAATTATTCTATGCAAAGAGAGTCACTGTATAAATTCAGTTTAAAATGAAAGTCGTGTTTTGAGAATATATAAGAAAGGATTTGTATGCTTAGTGAAGAATTACTTGATGGGATTCAATTAAAAAGAAATTAAGAAACAAATTTATCTTAAAATTAATTAGAATTCTCTAGTTTATAGTTGAAATATGTTAAACATAATTCCACGTAATTTGTGAGAAAACCCTTGAAAAAGTCACAATTTCCGTCTTTTAGATTTGTCGTAGATTGACTTAATTACGTGAAATTCACAAGAGAGACAGCACAGAATTTTTCAGAAAAATATTGTAAAGAGGTCAGTTATGTTTCACATGTTGTATTTCGAAATTAAGCTTTTACCGCTATTTTGAAAGTTACTAAAAGCCATGGCAATTATATTTAAAAAGTCAAAACAGGAAGGTTCTTTTAAGCGAAATGATGATGAAAGAAGACTTTAATTACAGCCACAAACCTTCTTCCTTGTTTCACCACTTTCAGTTTTAATCATAAAAAAGACCTATTTAAAGTCATTTTAAATACTGGAAATTGTTAATTTAATAATAAAGAGTGAAAAATAAAGAGCATAGACTCTGATGATAGCAGTTCGCAATTTTCATGCAATTAAAATGAAGCAATTCGTGACAGCATTCCACAATTTGCTGTTTCATGATACCTGTTCATTAAAGTCTCTTTAGAATTTTGGTCATCATTTACTGCTTAAAATTTATCCACTTGTGTGGAAAGTGTAATAACCCCAATAAAGATAACTATGATGATGAAATTTCTTTTATTAAAATTCCAGAAACAACTAGGAAGTGAGTAAACAAGATGCTTTTTCATTTCATCCGAGTTAAAACGTTTGTTCATATTCGTGACTCTGAGCATATAAAAGAAGATATTAGACGTGAGATGTAATCTTTTTATCTTATGAATATTTTTAAGAACAACGCCAGAGTTTTAATGCAAAAGTAGTTAAATAAGAAAATTCATTTCAAATGTAATTAACTGTGCACCTGTTTCAGATTTCATAATACAATTAATTTTTTATAAACATGTAGCTTGATAAATTCATTATTTCTTACAAAATTAAACAAATTTAGTCAGAATTAAAAGTGTTGATTTGTTTAATTTCCAGAAATTATTATTAAAAAGTACGGATAATCCTGCATCAGGTATAGGTTATGAAACACTTACCAGCACTAAAAGAATATTATTAAGAAATTACATTCTTTCATACACTGCTTATTTAGATATATTATTCCATTGTACACTGCAAAAAAAGTGTTGATTTTACAGTATAATACTGGCACCCTAGCTGTCAGTATTATACCGTAAAATTAACAGTAATAAACAGTAAAATAAACAGTAATACACTGCCGCGCACGCGCTTTAGTAAAATTGTTTAATTATAGCAATCGTATAATCTACCGACAGTTATTTGGATAGCTGTTTTCGGAGAAATCGATATTAAACGGAGAAAGAGTCTAAATATGGATTTCAAGTTCTGAAATTTTCAAAGCTAGGCTTAAGTTTCCCAATGGAATTTTCAATGAATGTCGACAAAAGTTATTAATCATATCATAATAAGAGACGATATACTTCATTTTACTGAAACTTGTCATAGTACGAATTCACCTCATTTGTCATGTTTGACGTACAATTTCGAACTTGTTTTAAAATTCATTTTATGTTTTAAGTCGCAAGAGATGAGAAACTGAGTCTCATCTCTTGCGATGAAGTAAGGTAAAATAAGTAAAATAGAAGTAAAATATTTAGATAGAAGTAAAATAACTCGAGTGAAACCCTATTATACATATGACAAAAGAAGGAATAAAATTCCTTTAAAAAAAAAATAAGTCCTTGATAATTAAAGGTCTAAATTTAGCAGAAATTATCTACATATTTATTAATTAGGGAAACTTAAAAATGCGTACTTATGTGTGATTCAACATCACAACCCGATTAAGTACCATCGTGTTCCGCTGAGAAGGAAATCTCCTTGGCAGTGAGGGAAAGTCTCTGAAAAAAAAATCATATTCATCTGTAATCCGATTACGATTTTAATGATATTTTGAAAAGCTATTTTTAAGTGTCCATTGTTGAAAGCAGTTTGCTTTATTCCATGTAGATTTCTATCAAGATCAATTGGCAGCTAACTCGTGAAAGTGAAATGAATAGATGTGATTTATTTTGAGAAAGTAAATAGATGTTTCACAGCTTATGGTGCTTTATTGAAAGAGAAATGGACTTTTTTTGTTGTAGTACTTATACGGACTATTCTTTGCATGAGAAAAATGATTAACGTTTTAGACAACAGATAAATACAAAAAATATACATTCCAAAAGTTTCGATGTGGAGAATGTAGTTTTCTTCGAAGTGGTTTATTAATGGACAATACAGTTGCGTTTTTAAAAAATATTTTTCAATATTTTATCTCCCCTTTTGTTACAAATTTGCTTGATTTTAGTTAAAATTTTTCCAAATTGTAAAATTTGGAAAATTAAAGCAGAATGTATTAGAATACAAAAATAAAACGAATAGTTTGTTTAATGCAACTTTGTTTTATACGTTTTTTTAAATATATCTAAAGATTAAATATATGTCTTTTGAATGAAACTTTTTTTTTTTTTTTAAAGGGGCCTGGGAGTAGGAAAATAAATTACATGAAATTTGTGATGAGTACTGTGTTATAAAATTTAAACCTGAAAAAGTAAAAGAAAAAAAAAAGAGGAAAGGAAAGATAAAAGGAGATCGTCATTAAAACTATTTAATTTGATTTAAATTGATTGTAAATAAATTGTAGAAAAGCAAACACTTCCGTCTTTTTTTAGCAGATGTGCGTTATGGTGTCATATCATTTCTGATATTTTAATTAAGAAATTTATTGTTTACTTCTATACTGTTTTTAGATTATAAAAAATCCTCATTTCGCAACAAGCAAAATATTACTAAGCATTTCCCTCCCCAAAAAAATTATTTCTGACATACAAAACAAAGGAATGCACAGTAATATAATATTATCAGAATAAATAAATAAAGAGAGAAAAGATGATTGAGGAAACATACTTTGCAATTATTTCAAATTAATGATACACAAATAAAGTTCACTTAATAGATAAAAATTCTATAATAGATAATTCTATAATAGAAAAGTTATTTTGTAAAGAAATAATATCCTACTAAGCGGGATGTTACACTTACCGGATTCACACGTTTTAACATAATTGAAGCTAGTAAAGCACACAATACTTTAATACAATTCATTCGAATATCACTTCCATTTATTCGCATTTTAAAGGTTTTTAGTCCTTTTTTAAACAAAATATTTGTTTGACAGATCGCAGATAGCGTCATGTTTCTCATTTTATGTAGTTAGTTTTATTTGAGAAAGAGATGGGTCGTTGAATATTTTCATTTCCCTCATCAAAATACCTTCCAATTTTTTCTTACGAAGCTTCAATCTTTATTTTAAACAGAATATTGGTCCTACAAACCGCAAAAAATTATATATTTGTCATGCTAATATTTTTTAGGAGGGAGGAATTCAAAAATGTCTGCGCAAAGTGAGGTTAGTCAGTCTAAGATATTATGAAATTATGTATATTTCAATAATGCACGCATAAATAAATAGAAAAAAAAATCATTAAAATATTCTACCAGGGAAGTGAAACACATATATTCAAAGAAAAGTACAATGAAACTAAAAGTTTTCAAAATCAATGTAGTGTTCTTTCTACAGTGCAATAAAATTGCACATATCTATAAATATCCCATTCTTTATCTCTTGGTTAAAAAGATGTTACTTATGATTTAATCATATATATTATTTTAGTTGTCAGCATCCTTTTTTCTAAGAATTTACCAAACGCACAACAACGAATGAGGTATCATTCGAAAGGATTTTAAACCGGTTTCTGACATATCACACTCACATTTCGTTAAAATATGTTTTTAGATTAAAAATTACTGTTAATTAAAAATTAAATCGGCAGTGTTTTCATAAATAAAATGAAAAGTTTTCCACAAATTATTGTTGCCACAAAAATAAAATACCACATTATATGATGCTCAACAACGATTATAAAAAATTCCGCACGGGTTTATTTTATATTTATGATTAAAAACAAAATTGAAATTGAAATGTTTAGATTTGTATTTCTTTGTCCCATGTTTTTTCCCAAAGCGGATGACATCATCCTCTAATGCAGATAAAATACGATTGTTAATTTTTTTCTCGCGCGTGCCTTTTGCTATCTTGGATCAGTTTTTATTGTATTGTAACTTTGACGGAATAAATTAGTTGATATTCTGGTTTGACTAAAAATTAAATGTTGTTTGTAGATATTTTTACCCTTATTTTTTCTTTAGAAGTTTAAACCTGCATCTAAAAAATATTGGATTGCAGTACGAAATTTTCACACGGGCCCACTGGTTTGTTGTATTTTTAAAAGGTAGCTTTAAATAACACAAATTCATACATAATTTTCTGGTTTATTTATTTCACACACACATATATATATATATATAAGGACAATTAAAAAAAGCAAGGGGAATATTTTATTCCGAAACGTGAAGAAGTACAAAATGAAACTACAGTATGTTATTAAAAGCCAGAAAACTAACGTTAAAAATGCACAAGTAATGTACAAAAAAGCTGTTTCGAATCCACAAGCGAGATTCTTCTTCAGTGCGAAAAAAAGCAAAGCACAGCGTGCTAGAAAAAGCAAGACCGGGCAAAACATGCTTTTTTGTGTATTATTTGTACATTTTTAACGTTGGTTTTCTGCTTTTCAACATTCTTGCACAAATGTTTTATTTGCTATTTTTATACAGTATGTTATGCATGTTATCACCATTGGTGGTTTCAACTGAGAGATTCTTGAGCACTATCCATACTATACCGATCTCATTCTTTTGAGTTTGATGAAGAAGTAATTATTGTACTCTGGCGCAACAGTTTGGAAAAATAATTTATTGCGACTGGACGATTTGGTTACTCGCAGTAATAAAATGTTTGTATCGTAGTGGCGACTAGGTGGAATTGTAATATGTTAGCATGTCCATAAAATACCACATTTTCATATTTAAACTCCTATATCTTTCGGAATACATTCAATATGACATTAAATCAGTTATTTTCGTTCAAAAGCAACATTTTCCCCTTACAACTTTATCAATTTAAAATAAAACTATTTATTGTTATTAATTCAAAAATAAAATTATGTATGTTATATCTCAGCTCTAAAAGACTGTGCTTTTCTCTAATAAATTGATATAATAGGGCATTAGAGATGTTCTGAATATTAAAAGATCTCATCCTCTGTTTCCAATCGTGTTATGCACACGTTTCTATTACACGCTATTTTTTCCTTGTCACTCATGTTTAAATTAAACATCTGTATCAGCGAATTCAATTTTTATGACAGCAAAACATTAACTCCTATGTTTAGAAGAAAATTTGATGGGAGGAAACTCGGATTTATGTCATATTTTATCCTTTTGTTTCTTTGCTTTTATTCTTAAATAGAAGCAGAACAAGAAAACTGGGCGGACTTCTTTCATTAACTAAAACAGTCAACCTTTGACCAATATTAAATAAAAGGAATGTGTAGAGTGGCTAAAAATATAGAAATTCTTTACATTGACCAGACTTAAACATTTGTAGTTTTTTCCGAGATACATTTCGAAAGCCAACATTTTGCAGTTAAGAGAGATATGCATTTTCGGCGATGGGAATTTCTGGCACTGCCTGAGTCTGAAAATGTAAGCCCGGGCCTGTCTCTAGACTAATTTTATTTTGGTGTAAAAATAAAAATTTGAACTCTTAACGATTTATAGTTAAAACGTAAGTAATTCGGAAGTAATGACTTATAAATCTTTATTGATAAAAGGTTGCCATAGAAACGGAATCCGTTTTCTTTTCGCTGGATACGCGAAATCGAAAAAATAACTCTATAAAATAAACAATTAAAAATGTCTTCGCAAAAATGAAAAAAAAAAAAAAACGCATTTGAAAATTTTGAATGCTGTAAGGTCGCATGGCGAAATCACTTATCTCCCACTCATAAAGAAACGTCTTCCTAAAAAAAAAAAAAAAAAAAAAAAAAGAAAAAAGAAAAAAAAACAAGCTTTTTAGTGATAAAAGGCTACTGTAGGAACCCAATTCTAGAAAAATCCCTCTGTGGAACGTCATTTCGGTCGTCGGAAATTTCTCTTTTCTTAAAGTTTTTAAAAATTCGTAAAATTTCAAATTAATAATATTTTTTGAATAAAAAAAATATTCATGAAGTTTTTTCCGATACAGAGATATTAAATATAACATTGATTGGCTAAGGTATCAAATACAAGTCGGTTGATAAAAAACAAATTTCTCATTTTAGGAGGAGATGGAACGTTAAAAAAATCACGAAAAATTCAAAAACTAATACAAATTCCGAATAAACTTTATTGAAAAGAGGATTTGAAATCTTTATTGAAAATGTACTATATTGAGCTAAAAGAATGAATTTTGATTTTTATAAGCAAATCAAACTCACTCACGAACTTGGAAAATTAGATAAATGCGAGAATTTTTCAGTTTAATATGAAATAATAAAAAATGCAAAATCTGAGCTTTAAGTATATTTGGACCTGTCTTAATCTGGAACTTAATCTGCAGGCCTCTACGTGTGATAGCTTTCCCTAGTCATCGCCAACAAACAAACAAACAAATAGACACACAGACAAAAACATTCTTTTGTTAGTATAGATTTCTGATAAGAAAATTAATGAAGACAAAATCAGTTTCTTGATGGGGTATAGATAATAGAAAAATATGAGCATATACAGAGTTATGTATGGTTTTTACAATGTTGTTAAATACTGGTTGATTTCCTTTAAAATTTTATTTTATTTTATTTTATTTTTTTTTTAATTTATTACCAAGATTATTTTAAGATATTTTGATCTATATTCACAGTCTTATAAAATTTTTCATAGAAAATGTTTATTTGTTTGGTTTATGTCATTAACACTTTATATTTTATTTTTGCATGAATATTATTCAAAATATATTCAAATGCAAATTATGGAGAAAACATCTTCAAAAGTTTTGTGCTAAGGAAAAGTGTATTTAAAAATCAATTTATAAGGAATATTTTTATTTATTTTTCTCAGATTTAGAATTTTGTACTTCCTCATGAACTTTAAACTAGATAGGCAGGCATATAATGACATGGATAGATACAGTTGATTAGTTGGTTTCGAATTTTTAGGGAATGATAATTAGATGCAGGTATAATTTCTAGCTATACGTGTAAATATAGACAGAAATGTATACTGATGGCCACATCTTTGAAAAGATTCAAGTTAAAATAAATAATTTAATTTATTTGAAATTTTTTTTGGAAAAACTTAAAAGTTCAATAATTTCTCAGTCAGACAGTTTCAAAGTTTGAACTATTATCGAACAGGTATAATCCATGTAACTTTAAAGAAATACTGTGTTTGATGGACGAAACAAAAGTCAAAATTCATGTAAATATATTTGAATTCATAGTAAAGTATTTACGCGTTAAGTTTACAATCGGACGTGGGAGAAATATAGCTAGTGTGTAAAATATATATATATATATTTTTCAATAGAAAGATTCAACAATTTGTTTTCAAGGTTTTTTCTATTTGTTATATATTATGAATAAGTAACAAAACATGTCAGTGACATCACATAACAAACAATGCCTTACCTACCATTGAAAATATGCATCTTTGAGTGTCTGAGGGTTTTCTTATACTCTGTATTTAAAATACTCATAAAATTCTGAAAAGAAAGGAAAAAAAAACGTGCTAAATTAATTTTTCTTTCGCTGTTTGGTGCTAAAATATCTTCCATATCCCTTCATCTTAGATTATTCTTTAAAGAAAATTATTTTAAGAATATTTCTGCCTGCAATCAGTTTGTTTTCGTGAAACAGAAAAATACGAGACAACGGCTTACAGGGTAAAGTTTTCAAAGAAAAGAGACGGACAAAAATATGTTTCCCTCTTATTTAATGATTATTCAATTTCAATTATCCTCCTTTTTTCTTTTTCTATTCTTGTGGACTTGTTAAAGGCGTATTCTTTGTAAAAATTCACCTGAATCTGACCTTTATTTTATTCATAAAAAATTTCTCTATCCACAAAACACTTTAATCAAACTTAAAAAACTGTAGAAAAAAAAGGGATATTTTTTTAGCATATTTCTATAAATTTACAAGAAATACCGAGTTATATCGCCAGTATAATTATTCGATTTGTGTGGTGATATTTAACAGGAAATCTTTAAAACACCTCAAAATCTTTTAGCGAATTATTATGGCAGACAATTATTAATATCAATGAGAGCTAAAGAATCGCACTAACGATCTATTAAAGAGGGCATGTGAGACCTCCTATCGAGACGCAAGATGCAATTTCAGTGAAGAATCTTAATGGAACGTAATGTATTTATAAGAAAAAGGAATGGAAATAAAAGAAAATAAATATGCATGATGCAATACCTAAACTGCGAAATTTTATATATAATAAAAAGGAAAATCCTCTTTGTGTTTCAGATATATGCATTGATAATGAGATGTCAAATTGACATGCAGTCACGGTACAAAGTGTTAACATGAATCTCAGCTATCTTAAACTCTTTCTTAGTTGATTGACATTAAATTCCTATTTTGAATACCGGGAGCTTTCTTATAAAAATAAGAAAATACTTTTTAAATTTTTTTTCTAAATTTCTATGTTACTTTTTATACGAAAGTGGATCAAATATAAATGATACTTTTTTAATATAAATAGAAATTTTTTATACTATTTGTCATGGCAATTATAAGTTATTTACGACCTAAACAATTGTTTTGCGTCTTTTTATTCTTCATACAGTCATTTATGATGATGATTTAGCATTATGAATAAATACAAAGTACCTTGTGCGGTTGCACAATGTATGATTAGAAAACTTTCTACAAATGAAAATCTATTGAAATTGGGCCCAGAATGAATATACAATTTGGAAAGGATACCCTATCAAAGTCTCAGGGATGTAAATGGGACAAGTTGTCTAAAAACGGCCTTAAAGAAGGTGAAACAAAGCGATCCAGTAGTGAAACTGATCCACTGGAGCAAAAACCGACAAAGTTCTCAGTAATAATTTTGGGGATTTACGGAGTATTTTGTGCGTCAATTTTCATCATGAATGACGTACATATAATGCAGTATATCAATGTTAATCTTTGGAGAAGATTAACATTGATATACTGCATTATATGTACGTATCTTTGGAGAAGATTAACCTTTGAAGAAGATAGTTTTATTCTGATCCGAATAAATGTTCATCTTCTTCGGAACAATGCAATGCCTCACACAACAGGTCTAACAAAACAAAAATTTCAATGTTAATCACTTATTTACCTGCCTTATAGTCCGAACTTATCGTCTTCAGACTTAAATTTATTTATTTATATCTCCGCAAAGAAGTCTTAGGTGGAGTAAGATTTTCATCAGATAAAAAGTCAAAGAATTTTTGTGCAGTATAATTACAACACGTTCTAATTCTTTTTATTATACAAGAATTAAAAACCCCCAACATGTTGAAAAAAGTGTGTAGATTGTAAAGAATGCTATCTAGAAAAATAACATTGGTATAATTTTGGTAAATAATATTTCAAAAATTATTAAATAAGACTCCTTTATTATTTGATCTGCCCTCGTATATCATCTATGCATTTTTTATTGTCTAATTTCGAAATGATGTAATCTGTGAAATACGTATTGCATTAGAGACTTTTTATTTTAAATATAAAGGTCGTAAAAGTGAAAAATTTTTAATCGTATAATTTAATTGCTAAATAGTTTTACAACTGTCAAGAAGTCATGTTTAAAATACAGTAAAACCTGCAGATACGGGACCCGAAAAAAATTTCGTTTTACGCAGGTTTTCGTCTTAGTAGATACGCATTCCCTTAAAATGGAATTATATTATTTTTGCTTGAATTATGAGATTTTCTGTTGAAGGCAGGATTTCGTTTTCTCACTGTTTTACTGTATAACATTTTCGATAATATTAACATTGTTAATACTTTTATTTTTTCATTTTCACATTCGAGAGATAGTGTTCACTAACTAAATACTACTAATTAGTTTTCACAAGGAAAGATCACAAAAAGCAGAAAAAATATTATGATACTCTGAAGATATGTAGGGCTTATCTAAGTATGTATTGTTGTTGTTGTTTCCCGAATTCCCCTTAACAAAGTAAATTTTATTCGCGGAATATTTTTTGCTTTATTTTATAACATTAATGGTAAGAGATAGGGAAAACAAAATATTAATAATATTTGAAAACGTTTTAACAAAAATTTATTAATTTTTTTTTAATATACCTTTTATTAGAATCCACAATTCCTATTTTATTGTTAGTGAAAATAATAAATGATATTTGATGCATTGTTAACAAGTATTTTAATACTATTAAAATTTGATATTTTGCTTAATTTCGATAATACTAATAAAAAGTAGTGACATTTATCTTATCTTTTTTTTCTCTACTCCTTAAAATTAATGAGTTATAAGAAGTTCTTACAATTAAGGAGTTATAAACAATAGAAAAGTATTCCGGGAATCAAATTCAATCATTAAAGTGAATTCCAGAAAAGAAAAAAAAAACGTTTTACTTATTTCAATGAAATTTACCTATCTCAAAGATTAGAATATATTTTAAATTTCTAGTTTGGGGATCTTTCCTCGGTTATTAATAGTATATCAGCTTAATTATTTCTAAAGAATAAAATTACGGCCGCTAAAGGAGACTTCGCATAATGCAGAAGTTAACACAAGATGAATAATGCATAATTATGAAATTGCACCCTATTTTCTTCAAACTTTACCTTCCTTTTTATCTAAATATATGTAAATTACATGTTTTTGTAAATGTTCTTTTCTTTCATTTCAGTCATCAGTCCACTGAAATTCTAAGCCGTAAAATTTAGACAAAAATACACACATACATTGTGAAAAAAACAACAAATGGCTATGTATATTTTCGTTCGTGGTTATATTATATTTCCCTGTTCTCTCACTGATACACCCTTGTTAATACGTTCACTAAGATCCAGGTTTCACTGTAGTACAAGCATTATTTAAATTAATATAATTCTTCTGTTATAATGCAATTTTAATACATTGAGTAATGATTAATGCTCTCAAGCATTACATTTATATGTATAATTAAGTTTTTATATAATGTTGGAAGAATCAATCTTTTTTTTAGCATATTTCAAATAAAATACATAGAAAACAACATTACAATTTTGCCCATTTGCTGGTCAGTCAGAGGGTTAATCAGTTTTCTCAACCCGGAATATCGATTTTTCGGATGCTACCCATTCTCAAGTAAGCATTTTCATGTTCAACAGACATGCTTTACAGACAAACATGATAAAATAATAAAATTAACATTAACACTAAAATTAACATTATTTTGCTACTCTTGCATCTATAAATTCAGTTACGCTGCTAAAAATGTTTAAGTGAGAATTGATAGCATCCAAAAAACACATATTCCTGTTTGAGAAAACTGATTAATACACTATTAAAACAACTCGGAAATGTTTCCGAAAATCGATGGCACCAAAAGAAACTTTCTTTTTATAAACGGTTCTTTAAATCTCGAAATTTTATTAGTTTCTGAGGTTTCTAAAGATAAAGAATGCTTTTGGAATCCTGGGTAACTCAGTATATGTTATTGTACGCAGTTTCGTTCGCAGTTAAAGAAACATTAAGATTAAGAAACACTTATTTGTCTTTTTAGGTGCGTTCGTAATTATATAAATACTTAGCACTTATTGTCGTCGTCTAGTCCGTCCGTCTGTACGTCTGTCCGTCCGTCCGTCTGTCTGTCTGTCTGTCCGTCCGCATATAACAACGCGAAAACTACCCAACCGAATGGTTTGAAATTTAAGATATATTATCTTTGCAGAATTTTGTCGAGACATTTCAAATTTTATGAAAATCGAATCAAAACTTTAGAAGATATTAATAAAAATATTTATTAAGAAATTTGAATTAAAAAAAAAAAATCGGTGCTTTCTTGTTATAGGAGCTTCCGAGGTTTAATCGTCAAGCGACCGAGATACTTATTTTATTAGAGAAATTAATCTGCAGACGATATAATTCATTTCACATAATATAAAAATCATCAAGATCTGAATATTTATATAACTAGCTATAGTACGAATGCACCTCATTTGTCACGTTTGACGTACAATTTTCAACGTGTTTTATATTGTCCACAGCCTGATAAATGGATAGCTTTTCTTAGCATTCCGCAATCGGAAAAAAAAAAATATATATATATAAATTTCATTGTCTACTAACAAGTGTGGAAATAAGTCTCTTCCGGGAGTGAACTCTAAGAATATAAAGCTCTACATGAGCTGAGGAACAATGAAGAGTACATATTTTCGCATGTAATTTGAATCCGCGATCTCTCTCTCTCTCTCTGTACCTATTTTTTAGTTGATTCGCCTTATAAAAAATATATTTTCATTATCCTTGATTTCAATCAAGATTTGTAAAAGTGCAAACATTACTAGATTTATTTTCTAAGAGGAGGTTTTCGTCTAGATTATAAAAATAGTGAGATTTTTTTTTTCTTTACTAATCCTTCTTATAAACTGCATTTGAAATAAGTTTATATCTTATCGATTGTTGTTTCTTTGTAACAATTTTAAGAGGATTTCCAAGTTGTTTTTATAGATTATAGAATTCTAAATAATAAAGGAAGATGGATTGCAGGTTAAAAAAAATATCGAAAACTTTTGTAGTGCTATATATGTGTATATATGTATGTACATATGTAGTCGGTTTTAGAGAAATTTGAGGTAATTAAAATATGAAAATTCTGAAGAAAAACGTTGCAAAGTTTTTTTTAAAGATTGCGCATTTTATTATTTTATTTAAAATAAATTTATCTGGTGGTTCCATTTTTGTAAGTAGATGTTCTAAAGTAACTACAATCGAATTTCAAGACACTTTTTACAGAATACTATGCGTTAAAATAAATAGTAATATAAAAATAAATAAAAACTTAGATCTTAATTTTACAAAGTTGAAATGTTTCTGATTGAGAAAATGACATATTCTAAAGAAAACGTCCCTTTTATTCATAAAGCTCAAACTTTTCTAAAAACTTATGACGTAATTTTCAATGAATTTTTATTCCATAAATTCTGATATGAAGATCTATTAATTAAAATAAATATTGAAATTGAATTTACATGGACATGTTAATGGGAGTTTTATTATAACATATATATTTTGTCATTGTTCCTCAACAAAATACAGTTTTTATCACATTAATAAAACTAGTTCTATTTTTTTCTTTGCCTTTTTAAGAGGAAAAAAGTGTATTTTACTAAATTAAGCCACGTTCTAGTAAAGTATGGCTGTTGTATGAAAAGATGATGAGCCTGAACAAAAAAAAAAAAAAATAATTGAATAATTGAGTTAAAAAAGAAAAAAAAACTTTTATTATTATTATTATTGTTCTTATTGTCACAAAATGGTTGAAAAAGGGTTAAGATACCAAACCTGTTGACCGATTTGTACAAAAATGAATACAACTCTTGCAACAATGGCCTGTAACTTATTCACCAAATAGGAGCTCAATCGAAAGTATAGTTTGGGCGCAATCGTATCCAATCAGTCACACACATATGCAGACCAACATAATCGAAAACACACCAGAAACACACTATGTGGACCAGAAAACGTAAAAGAATGCCAAGATACAAGCTTGCATACATACACTGCAAAAAAAGTGTTAATTTTACAGTACAATACTGGCTTCCCAGATTCAAGTATTATACTGTAAATTAAACACTTTTTTTTTGCAGTGTACATACATATGGAATCATTGTAAAAATAGCGATGGCGGATCCAGGGAACCTCAAAATGTAAAAATATACTAACATTTCCATGATGAGGTTTTTATCAGGATTATAATATTTTTCTTACACTATATGTGTACGAAAAGTAATAAATTTCTCAAGTGGTTGAATTTTTGTAAATAGATGTTTCTCCCTCTTTTTATTTCTATATACACTGCTAAACATTTTTGTAAAAGCACAGAAAAGAAACAGAGATTCTAGGTAAATTTACACTAGTTCCCGGTTAAAAACATTAGATTAAGATTTGCGATCATTATTTCACACGTATGTTATAGATTAATGGAAGAAATTAGATTGCACAATTTTGTACTAAGGAAGTCAGGAGATGTAATCCACCTCATTTCGCTTTACAGCTATAGTATAGCAGCTACCGATTTATTGTGAGTTTTTGCAACAACACGTTTCTCGAGTGTTTTTTGAAAAATTGCCCATTTGTGCTGTAATTCGACAGTATACAAAACACCAGCTTACAGTGGGTTATAATTTGCTACCAGTATAAGAACATAAAGCAACAACAAAAAAGTAACAAATTTCTCTAGTGGTTAAATTTTGTAAATAGATTTCCCTCTCTCTTTTTATATCTAAACACATTGTTAAATATTTCTGTAAAAGTACACACAGAAAAAAGTTTTGTTGAATCAACAAAAATTTGTTTGCCCCAACGAAACTTTTTGTTTAAATATGGGTCAATGGAAATTTCGTTTGAATCAACAAAAAAAAAATATTGTTGATTTTTTTTGCAATTCCAAAAAAAAAATTTGTATCGTCAGCAAAAAAATGTTTTGTTAATTCAAGTAAAATGGTTCAATTTTACTTGAATTAACAAAATTATTTTTGTTACATAGATATATGCTATGTATTATTTTAACAATCTATTTTCTTTTTTCAACAAACTATATTTTGTTTGTTTAATCAATAAAATATGTTATATTACGAACTTGTTTTGTTTATACTACAAAAACATTTGTTAAATGAACCAATCTACATATGCAATTTTAACTATTTTTTAATTCATTTTCAACAGTGAATTACGCTTGTAAACCTTGAACAATAACAAGTGAATTTTATCGGGCTTTTTTTCAAGCGCAAACCGAGAGAATGAAAATTGCCCATGACGGGAGCCGATCCCGGGTCCTCAGAACAGCAGCCTGACGCTTTACCACTGCGTTACCAGGAACGATATCTGAGTTCGGCATTTCTCACTCTTATATATGTCGGAACGGCTGCAATCGCAGCACAAGATGGAATGTCATAAGGAGCACGCAAATTTCTGCGGCAAACATGAGAGGACAGTACAAAGCACAGCATACGGCAACACATAGTTAATTTTTTATTCATTTTCAGCAGTGAATTACGCCTGTAAAAAGCAGGATAAAAATTTCCTTGTTATTATTCAAAGATTATAGGCGTATTTGACTGCTGAAAATGAGATAGAGCTATTGCAGAAATCACGTAAAATGCAACATAGCAGCGCCACCTGTTGCGCGATTTAAAGTAAAAAGTAATCAGCAACAATTTATATCAGAAAGTAACTGAATAAAAGGTTTTATTAAATTCCGTGCATTAGTTCTTGAGATAAAAACAGCGAAATCGCGTTCAGGACAACCGGAAATCGAAAATTTTCATGAATCCAATTCTTTCTTCTTGCAAAGATAGAAGACGGTAATAAATGGGACAGGGGGATTTTTAAAACTACCTTTGTCCGTCCCAGTGAAAAAAAAGTTTTAATTACCCCAAAATTATGTTAATCATGTAATTATATAGCTATATAAGTCAAATAAATCAAGTTACGTAAGAGAGATATGGCTACTACACAAGAATTTAAATTTTTCAAAAATAACAAAATTTTGCTGGAATTACAAAAATATTGTAAAATTAAAAGAAACAAATTTTGTTAGTTAAAGTAAAATTGGTGAAATTTTGTTAAAATTTTGTACGAGTGTTAACAATATTTTTTTGTCCAAGCAACAAAACCAATTTTTTTACTTGAACTAAAAATTTGACTAAAACAACCAAAATGTACTCAACAAAACGGGTTTTGTTGTTTTAATCAATTCCTTTTTCTGGGTGTACGCAGAAAAGAAACAGAGATTCTCGGTAAGTTTACATTAGTCAAATTTTTATTTTTTTTAATGTAAAGTTGCAAAGTTTTACGTATTTTTTTATGCAGAATCTACGAAATTACACATTAGTTTCTCTATTTTTAACAGAATCTCGGTTTTCAACTCTCTGTAAATTTACATAAGACTTGAGACCAGTAGATTCTCCGTTATTTCCTGAAAAATTTCTAACAATTTAGTGTATGTATACACACAACATAACCTCATTTTTACGTTTGACAAAATATGCAAGTATTTAAAATTGTTGTGCTTATTTATCTTTTCTATGTTTACTTCTCCCCACAATTTACTGGTATTAGAAATAAGTTCAGTTTTAATATATAGATGATCCTTTATTACAAAATAAACCATATACAATTACAAGAACTTTCTACGAATTAAAACGATACTTACATTTTTTCCTTTACATCTATTAGAATATAGTTACACCCAGCTTTCGAAACATTTTTAAAAATTCGAATACATAAATTTTTAATACTTTTATTATTTTATTTCTATATACAAACACGTATGCATAAACGACCATTGCTTAACAGAGACGAAACTTTCATTTTCATTTTCTACGACCTAAAGAAAAGGCATTTAATGTCAATGATACACGCTAAGCCTTATTCAAGTGATGTCTTCGTGAACCTAATTTGCTCATCTCTGGTCAGACATTTCCGTTAAGGAAGCAAAAATATCTGTCATTCTTCTCGTTTTCGTGTCCACTGCTAAGAATTTCCTTGCATTGTTATGCTTCGACGAACACTCTCTTTGAGTATGGTTATGTTTTTACGTAAAAATTTATAAATTGAAAAGATTAAAAAAAAAAAAAAGAAGAGAACTGATAATTACTCCTTACCATTTTTTCCTTCTTTGGATAATGAGATATTTCGTCTGTCATCATGAAATAATTTAGTATAGCGAATCGTGATTAGATAGTATTTTTCTTTTGTTATTTTTTGGCTCTGCATGTTTTGAATTTATATAATGTTTTCAGAGGTTATTTAAAATTGTAGTGAGTTGTATAGTGAAGAGTGGTAATGTTGAATTGTAATAGATTTTTTCAATGTTTCATGAAACAGTTTGGGCCGTCATTTGAAAGTCGAAGGTCCTGTACTGTAAAATTCGGGAATGTTTCTAGCAGATACTTGCCCAAAATTTTCAAGGAACATTTTTTGAAAATATCAGAAGTTTCTAGAAAACTTCATTCGTATTCGGTTATTGTTAACTTTGACTAGGAAAATTTTAAAATAAAAAAGTAGAATTTTCCAGGAAATTGTTTTTGGTTAAGCATATGACCATTATTTCGCGGGAATGTTCTTGGATTATTTTACAGTGTGGTCCGATTGATTATGGGGGCTGTTACTTAACTTATTTATTTTTCTAAACGTAATTAGTTGCGGAAAGAACTTGTCGTTATAAAATGGAATCAGTTGATATTACAATCTATTTTTATAGACTTGCAATAAAATCTTTGCTTAGTGACTATTACTTTTCGAAGACGAAACTTTTAGTTTCTATGACCTAAAAAATACATTTAACGGCAATTGCAATTGCAAAACAAGTTTAAATGCAAGTGATTTTAAATTTTACCTAATAATAGGATTCTCAGTGGTCACGTTTTTGGCTACCACTGTTCCAAAACAATAATGTTAGTGGTGTATTTCTAAAACATTTGCAATAGATATCTACCACGAACATTATTGTTTCCAAACAGCAGTGGCAAAAAAGGTGATCATTAAGAACCTTGTAATATTAAAAAAATACGATTTTTATCATTATTTTAGGAAATATTTTTGAGTTATTAATAATGATAATAATAATCGTTATAATAAAAAGAGTTTTAGATATTAAATCATTTCATTAGGCTTCACCCGAATATTAAATGCAATATTTTTTTTAGTTTTAATGAATAATGTACACACACACACTTATATATATATAGATAAACCAGATTCTGCTAAATCGGGGTCCTGGCTTTAGGGCCTACTGGCATTACATAAGTAGATATTGGAAATATGTATGCCCAAAAGCAAGTATCGATTTTGTAATATATATATATTGACATATAATCAAGAGTATCGTGGATATAATGAAGTGAATGTAATATTTTTTTTTCGCTATTAAGTTATGAAATTTGTGAAAAATAATTCAGAAAATTTCCTTTGTTTTAAAATATATTTTCGTTGATTTTAAAATATACTTTTTCTTTAATATATATTTTAATTTATTATTTAAATTTATTATTTATTATTTTTATTTATTATTATATATTAATTTTAACGACTCTTAAATAAATTAGCTCAAAATATGTATGATTTCATTTATGGTAATAATATATATATTATAGGTTCGTTGCATAGTTGGCATGGAATTCATTATAAACAAGGATAAATTTATATTTAAATTAAAAAATAAATAAATCATGGTTGCGTCCAATAATGCTTGTTAAAAGATAAACGATGATAAAAATAATTGGGGATTTGTGTTACATAACTTTTTCTTCTTTTTTTCTTTTTTCTGTTCCTTATAAATCTAATAAAGTACCTGTAGATTTGATTTAATCTCTCAACTTCATGATGTTTTAACGATGCTATCTGTATAACGGTTACACTTGAAGAACCATCAGCCACGTGAAAGAACAGCAAAAGAATTACACTCGGAATCACAGAAATTCATAAGTCGTCTGTTATGTTGGAGGTAAACGGTACGAAAGTGGTTTCTGCTGCTCACGATTTCTGAATGGCGTGATTCCTAAATGCTCAACAATGGAACTTGTAAATGATGGTTGTTTATAATTCCAAGCTTTCATGTGAGAATATGAATAATGACTCACCGATAAATGTATAGAAAAGTGGAAAATTGTTGTTTATGCAAGGTAAGATGAAGGTCCCCGGAAAAGAATTTGGAATGAAATTCAGCATAGAGTGCATAAAATTATGCATGTATTTTGGAGTGCGGTGGCATTGGATAAGATAAAAACATACTTTTTTTAACAACTGGTTTCTGTTTGTATTAATAAAAAATATTGTATCAAATAAGAATGAGCTTTTTAACCCGTATATTTAAAATACTGATTATAGAAGTTTATGGATACACGTATGTGTTTGTCTGTACGCGCTCATGTTCATACAATTACACATACATACGAGTACATAAACTAGACGATTAAAAATATATTCTCTTTCTTTTAAGTTTTATCAAACTGCAATAAATCTAGTTTAAAATTGAATCTTATTAAATAAAATAATATATATATATTTTTTAAATGTAAGCATTCTGCTTATATCGAATATGAGTTGATGACTTTCGTAGAGGATTTCAGGCTAAACGCAAATTTACTGCTGCAAGTCTTTTCAAGTGTGTTGTGACTATTAAATATGAAAAGTTTTTTCCGAGCAATAATTATTTATTTTCTTATAAAAACTATATATATATTAAACAAAATTGCATCAATATCAATGGACCCTTCAAAAAATTAGTACTCTAAATTCTAAACATAAAACAATCTACTGGTTTTATGAAAATGTAAAGGCGATATACCGTTTTATTTTTTTTTCGTGTATGCGCAGCCTTTAGTGATTTTTAATACGCCACTGAGGCAATATATATGTATATATGTATAGGATTAAAAAAAATAGAAGAAAAACATTTTAAACATGTTGTATTCTATTAAAATCTAACAATGAGTGCTAAAATTGCACAGTATTCACAATGTATTGCTTAATGATTTCTTAAATTTGAGTACAAAACTAGTGCCCAACAATTTTATGCGGTGGCCAATGGTCATATCTATAAAATCAAATACCAAATGCCTGTATATCATGCGCACGTCGATTTTTAAGGTATATTTTGAGGGGGGGAAACTCGCGGTTTACACACACACACACAAAAAAAAGAAATACGGCAACACAATATTATATGGACGTGCCAAAAAAGTTATTTGCATCTGGAGAGTACTTTCTATCTATTTTGGGGGCCATGTTGAAAAAACGTCAGTATTTAAGATGTATCAAATTTGTACACGTGGTTTCAACTGCTAGTCTAATTTAACTCAGAAAGGATGTAATATCAGTTGGATATTGTATAATACATATGTTCAGTAACTTGCTTTTGTGAGCAGAAATATCCAATGAACAACTCCAATGAAACTCCAATGAATTTCAACAGTAGTTGCAATACTGTGAAGAAGCATTTTTGGTTTGCAAAATACTGCACATTTCTAAGTAATAGCCGCACTGTCATTGAAGATAATGGTTATAAGGGATGATTGTCATTAACATTCAATAACGGTGGGGTACGTTGGCTGCGTTAAAGAACTGATTATTGCAAATTACAGCAAACAATATTAATTTGAATTGCCCACTTCGCTGGACACCTGATTACTATACGAAATCCCAATACGAACGCTACATTCAGCTGATGTAATATCTCTGATAATCAAAAATAGGCATATAAAGTGAAGCCCGTACAAATATCTTATACGCCTAAAAAACGAGCCTTCCCACAAAGTTTCGTCATCAACTATTTCCTAAACGTACGGTTTTGCCAGTTGCAACGAGCGTTTTGACTGACTTATGTACGTACAAATGAAGACGTTAAAATGACATATTAAAATTCTAGTGCGGCAAAATTTTCTATTTCCCTCCACTAGGCTTAATATAGGCTCGAGTATCTATTTTTTGCAGCAACACTTTGAGAGTATGGGGTGTTTTACGCCATTTATTCATTTTCGACCTTTTTGGATGACAGAATTCACATTGCTAGGGTCTTTATCCTTACGTGACAACCTTGTATAAAGGTGCTACTAGGTTGTTCCTAATGTATTGTAGGCTTCAGACAACACTGATGTTGTATTAGCTAATTGAATGATTGAACGATATATATATATATATATATATACATATATATTTACATAGTTCTAGCAAACACAAAATGCTACTGAAGAACTCACGCCCTTTAAAAACAATATATGGTTTATGTTTGCAAAGTGTTAGTGAACTTATAACAGTAGAATGAAAGCTCTATTTTATTCTTAACCAGATTTAATAACGTACTATTTAATATTCGCGGAGTAAAATCCTATCCAGAATTTTGTGTTCTATGTTTTCTTCCGCTTCACGTATTCATGCACCGCTATTCGACCTCACTTTCGCATTCGACCTCGCTCGTTGGTGACGTCATTACAGTTCTACTCGTCTACTAATCTTTCTAAACGACCTAAGTTTGCGGTCGTGATACATTAGTGATTAGAACTGGTAAATAAAGGTGTATTCAAGCCTGTAGGCTGTGTGTGATTTGCATGCTCTCTACCTTAAAGGAGGTGTCGAAAAAGGCTTTCTTCTTCGTTGCATTGGCTGAAGAAACTGTAGATATTGTTCACGCGAATAATAAATGATTAACTCATGAGCATATTTTAAGCAGGTAATTGGTTATTCTGAAACGATGGCATTTTCCGCGGGTTTATTTAAAAATAAGTAGAAATATTCCTCATTTTTTAATACCAAATGCAAGCAAAACATAAAGCAATATAAAGTATATGAAAAAAGGAACATAATCTAAATAGACTAAAATCACTGTATCGATTTATTAGATCATTTATGACACACCCGGGCTTGAGTTAACATAATGTTAAGTCCGCATTCAAACCTCTAATTTAAAATCTGTTCGGTTTTTTATGCATAAACAAAGATAGAAACAGAGACTGGTTATTTTTTTTTCGTATTCATAAATTGATATAAATATTAAATTCAATTTTCAATAAATATAATAAATTTAACAGGACGTGGGACCAAATATAAATTGTTACTTAAATTTCTAATTTAAAATCTATTTATGTGCTAGGAACACAAACAAATAAAAAAAGGAGAGAGTATAATTCTTCTTAAAGACAACAACAACAACAATAATAATAATAATAATAATAATAATAATATAAAATAAATAAATAAATAAATAAATAAAAAAGGCCTGGTTTTTCAAATGTAACTTTTACAAGAAGATGGACGAGATATAAAATCCTTGGAAGTAAAGTAAACAATGAAAAAAAGTAAATAAAGTAAAAATACATTATCATAAAAAGGCCTAAAACTTTATATATATTCCATACCATGTTGATAAAAATGTTATATACAAAATACACAAAATTCTCATTCCATCATTTCGTGTGATTATTCCAAACATCCTTTTTTTTGGCTTTTTCACGCTTAAAACTGTATAACCTTTAATATTTTGGAGATTTATTATTTTAGTGAAGTTAGTTCATATTTAATTTTTATTACCTCATTTTAGTAGCTGACTGCATGCCTATTAACTATTTTCGTTTAAGTAATAGTTAAATATTCTTAATCTTAAAAAATCTAACACAATATTTAAAAACAACTTTTCTGCACTTATATGAATGGTTATATATATATATCTATCTATATAATATACAAACATAATAATTTTACAAGATAACACACAGATATTTAAATGTATGTATATGTATAGTCTCATAAAAATATAGTGGCACCATATTAAATTAATAGGTTTAATACTCTTAATACGCATATTAAAAAAAAAAAAAAAAATCAATTGTAAAAGGTAGAATTTTGAAAAATAATAAGAGAATATAGGTATTTATTTATTTTCTAAATATAAGAAAATAAATAAATCCCTATCGTTTTATCAACAGTTTAGTTAAATAAATGTTTGAAATTAGCGTGATATACATAAATACATATATATAAACTCTGTTATATTTCAGTGATAACTTGAGAAACTTATAAAATTACAACATCGATTTATATATACAAATTTGTATATATAATATATTTCACTATAAAATTCAATATAATTAAACCTCTTTAATCAATATGAGCATATTTTCATACAATAATTAGGCAACAAAAGGTCAGCATATCGCGCATAATGAAATAAGGTCTTATGTTCGATTTTATATTCCGTTCATGTTTTTACTTCAAGATATAAAGCTAATAAAATCTATGTATTTCTCTAAAATACACACATTATAAAAAAGACAAAAAAAAAAAAAAAAAAGTGCGCCAATAAACAAATCTATTCCTCCGTTGTGTATGGAAAGTTTTTTTTTTTTCTTACGCAGAAAGTAGTTTGAAAATTGTAAACTGGTACCTTCTTATAAATTGACTACTACACTGGTATAAATTTGATTTGCATATTCTTAATTATATATAATAAAAATTTCATAAACATACTTAATCGTACTGGAAGAACAGTACTAAATAGAACAAGTTGCAAGGCTTTAATAATTAATTAAAAATTATTATTTATATATGGAATTAATGGACTTTTCTAAGAAATCTGAAAGCTCGACGTAATCTTTTTTTAAAAACATTTTTGCTTAAAATATCAATTAAATATTTCTCTTTTGAGAGAAGCTTTCAAAATTTTTTTTGCCTTTTAGATATAACTCATTATTTATATTCCTCAAAGAATTGATAAAAAATTTTAAGTTAAAAGAAAAAAAAATTACAAGTATCTGAAACATTGAAAGTTCTTTTTTTCTTTATTCAGTCTTCTCTTTCCGATAAAAATTAATAAAACACTTCTGAGAAACTTTGTTAGAATATATGAGAACTTGAAAAAATTAAACATTTTTCTTTTTCTAAAATAATAAATAAATAAATAAATAAAAATAGAAAAAAGAAATTGATATTTGTCATTTGCTCAAATATGTCAAACATTTGACGGAAATTTAATTTATCTTTTCATAAAATAATGATGATAATAATAATAATAATAATATTTATATTTTGATAAAAATTCTTTAAACATTCTTACTGTGTAATATAATTATTCATTTTCAGAATCCTACAGTCTATACACTTTTTTTTTTTGAAAAAATAAAAATAAATAAATAAATATATATATACATTATTTGGTGAAATAAATATAATAGAATATTTCACATTTTCTTTTTCTTTCTTTTTTTTTTTTTTTTTTCTAGAAATTCAAAATTTCGAGTATTTTTTCTCTTTACTCAATCAAATATATATATATTTTTTTAATAAAAATTAATAAAACGCTACTGAAAAAAAATTCTTAAAAAGTTAGGGAACTTGATAAATTGAAATTTTCTAAATAATAATAATAATAATAATAATAATAATAATAATAATAATAATAATAATAATAATAAAATATATATCATTTGCTGAAATATGATAACATTTTTCAGAAAAACTTTTTTTTTTTTTTTTTTTTTTTTTTTTTTTTTTTTTGAGAAATTTTGAGTTTTTTTTTACTCAATCAAATATTTATTTTTTAATAAAAATTGATAAAATGCTACCGAAAAATTTTCTTAAAAAGTGTACGAACTTGATAAATTCAAATTTTCTGAATAATAATAATAATGATTAAATATATATCATTTGGTGAAATACGATAAAACTTTTCACAAAAACTTTTTTTTTAAACTTTGGAGCATTTTTTCTCTTTGGTCGATCAAATATTTACCTTTTAATAAAAAATGATAAAATGATCTTTTGGTGAAATAAGATAAAACTTTTCACAAAAACTTTTTCTTTTCTTTTCTTTTCTTTCGTTCTTTTTTTTTTTTTTTAATAGAAATTTTGAATTTTGAGTGTTTTTTTTTTAAATAGAAATTTTGAATTTTGAGTGTTTCTTTTAGTCAATCAAATATTTATATTTTAATAAAAATGATAAAATGATACCGAAAAATTTTCTTAAAAAGTCTGGGACCTTGATAAATTTAAATGTTCTGAATAATAATAATAATAATTATAATAATAATAATGATAATAATTAAACATATATCATTTGGTGAAATATGAGAAAACTTTTCACATTTCCGAAATTTTGAGTTTCTTTTCTTTTCTTTCTTTCTTTCTTTCTTTCTTTTTTTTTTTTAGTCAATCAAACATTTTTTTAAATAAAAATTGATAAAACGCTACCGAAAAAAATTCTTAAAAAGTCTTTTAATAATAATAACTTGATAAATTTTAATTTTCTAAATAATAATAATAATAGTAATAATAATAAATAAATAGATATCATTTCGTTAAATATGATAAACCTTTTTACAAAACTTTTTTTTTTTGAGAAATTTAGAGCATTTTTTTTTTCTTGACTCAATCAAATATTTATCTTTTAATAAAAACTGATAAAACGCTACCTCAATAAATTTAAAATTTCTAAATAAGAATAATAATAACAATTAAATATATATCATTTGGCGAAATATGATAAAATTTTTCAGAATTATATATATATAAAAGAAATCCAGAATTTTTCTTTGCTCTCCGCTCAGATATTTATCTTTTGATAATAAAATATTTAACTTTTGATAAAACTTGATAAAACATTCTCTCTGTGTAAGATAATTGCCCATTTTTAGATTCTTAAAAGAATAGAACTATAGTGAAACAAATACGTGTCAAGGGTTTTCCATTTTGCGTATCTGAATAAAACAAAAGAAGAAGAAAAAGAGCAGAAGGAAAAAATGATTTGGAAGCACGAGACTAACAGTCTGTTCAAACGATTGTTTTGCGAAGCAGAAACAATTTCATATTTTTTTTTCTTTTTTACCTTTTGTCTTTTATGAATGGCAGCTAGGAAGTGTTCTCAGTTGTTTGTCGCCGGCTTATTATGGTATTAAAACTTAGAGAATCTGAAGAAATGGAGATTTTTAAGTTTGTAATGAAACATTGTGTGAAATTATCGGGTTTATTTTAGTTTGAAACACAGAAAAATTCTTGTTTAGATTTGTAAAACAATTGAATATTTAGAATATATGTTATAAATGATCAATTATATATTTTGATAGTATCTGAAAATTACAGATAGCATTTGGAATAATCTGTGTATAGTAGAAAGAACGAAAAAACTCTGCACATTTTTGTCAATAAAATACTTATTAATATAATTATAATTATCTGCGTATACTAGAATGATTGGGGGAAAATACTATAGAAACCAACGCGGGCACATTAAAATAATAATAATAAAAATAATATATATATATATATATATATATATATGTACGAATTAATTGTCTAATAAAAATACCACAAAGCATTTTTGTATGAAAAATATCCATAATGTATTCAAATAAAATTTTGAAATTTATTAAAAGCGATACTTTCATGTTAGCCGCAAGCCAGGAGTTAATAGCCAGAAAAATAGCCAAGGATCCCTACTTACAGCAGTCTTTTAGATTTTGATAATTTCAGTGGTTTAATCGCGTAGCTTGATTACATGTCTGTTAAATTAGCGTTTTATTTATATTATTTTATTTAATTATTGATGAATTTTAATTTCGTTATGGAAATTATCCGGAAACAAATGCGAGCTACTATTTATATTGTTTTAAGTACAAACGGGTTAATCTTTCGTAATAGGACTGCACGTGGTAAAAATAGATTAAAAAAAAATCACTTAAAAATTATTTTAAAACCATAAAATATAATAGATCAGTAAATTAATATACAGTTAAAAAAAATGGATTTGGAAAAAAAACATTTTTTTTCTTGTTGGACGGTCTGAAAATTAAAATTATGCGATGTTTAGAAGTTAAAAAAAAAAAAAAAAAAAAAAAAAAAAATGCAGCAAAACCAAAATTTATTGGTCACGTATTGCCACCGTCAATATAACATCAGCCTTACACACACAGCGTGTTTTTGCTTTTATATATATTATTTGAAATGCCTACGTAATTATTTCGGATATAATAAAAGTAAAATAACTTTGAAATTATCAAATATCTCCGGCAGATATACTTATTATTATTGCTGTTATGATGAGAAAAAGAAATTTTGATGCAAATAAATATAATTATTTAAATTATTTACCTGCAAAGAAATTTCTTCCAAAGAAAATTTCCTGCTACTATTAAATCTGCATTATTTAATTATAAATTTAATTTCTGCAATGAATTATCAAAATTAAAAAAATAAAATTATCTAATTATTTAAGAATAAAAATTATGCCAAACAGACATATTCATTTATTTGCATTATTTGAACACAAAACTATTTAGAACAATTTTATCTGTTTGCATTTAGACGTTTTAAATGATGTCACAGTTATGTACTTAACATATATTTTCTAGAAAAGAGAAAATTATTTTTAGAAAATGTAATACTAACCTATTTTAATTAGCATAGCGGTGTGTTATTATGTTACTAGAACAATAAAATTTCTTTTTAGAAGCTATACTATTTCCTTTTACAAATCTGATAATTAATAAAATGTTTAAAAAAAAAGGACGAATATTTTTTCATTTAATTTATTTTGTCAATTATTTATCAGTTGTTCAAAGTTAGGTATTTATTTGGCGAGTGGCAGTTGATGAAATCAAAATATATGATGTTTTAGCTTGTTTTTTACAATGTAACTTTCTGAGCATTAAAAAAAATGTTTTTAATTTGTTTAACTGAATAAAAAATTAATTCAGTATGTAAGAAGGGTTAAAAGGACGTTTCTAAATACATGATTACATTTTTATTGGTGGATTACTTTTCTTTAGTATTTTATTGTAATTATGAAAGAAACGCTTACATTATACTATACATTTGATTATTAAAGTATTCATACAGGAAGTATATTCAAAAAGCATATAAAAATACTTGCTGTAAATATGCTCAATTACAAATCTTTACATATTACCACTTTAAATACACCTGTGTTAGAAAGTTTGTTTTAAAAAATTGCTTCTATATAAGAATTTAAACAATTGACTTATTCTTAACATCTCTTAATAAATGATGCACTCAGTAACTACTATAGTATAAAATGTTCAGTGTGTGTGCTAAACTGCTAATATGCATTTATAGCTGCAAACGAATGGTCATATAAATTAAAAGTTTAAATTTAATTTTTTCAAGAATTTAATATAATATAATATAATTTAATATATATTTTTTTCATTTGAAGTGGAAAATGAAATTTGTAGGACATATTGATTTAAGAGGAAATTTCAGCGTAGTCCAAATTTCAACATACAGTTCTCTCGCGTAGACTTGCTTTTTAAATGTCATAATGTACTGCTAATAAGCAAATATTATATTAGTTATAAATCGTCTCCATCACAATTTTTTACATATAACTGCTTTAAATGTTTCTGAGTTAGAAAGTTTGCTTAAAAAATTGCTTCTAAGTAAGAATTTAAATAATTGAATTATTCTTAACATTTCTCAGTAAATGATGCACTCAGTAAATATAGAAAATGTAAAATGATCAGTTTGTGTGTTATATGCATTTATAGCTACAAACGTTGGATTATATTGATTAAAAATCTAAATTTAATTTTTTTTTTATAGAACTTTTTTTTTTTTTTTTAATAACATTTTAAGTGGAAAATGAAAAATTTTGGAAATATTGTTTTAACGCCTTGAAGGGTGGTGGGGTATTTTTTATCCAACTAATTTTAATCAAGATTTTTGTCAGAATTTTTAAACGAAATTTTACTTCTATAATTTTGGTGAAAAATAAGCTGTAAAATTGCACTTAATTATTTTCAAATGTGTTTTTTTAGAAAATTCTGGTGTAAATTCAACATTACAGAAACAGAACTTGCTTCTGAAAAGGTTAAAAGGAAATTTTAACGTAGTCCAAAGTTCTTCCGCGTATACTTTTATTCATTTGTCATAATACATAGCTAATAAACAATAATATAATTAGAAAATATTTGAAAAATCACTTACCTCGACCTCTTCCAAATTGTGAGTTAAAAGTTGCTCTCACAGCTCTGTTGTATCCAAGCATTTTGCAGACAATATAGGCTTCTCGAATGTCCCACTCATCGTCGCAGATAGAGCCCCATCGACCCTTGTAGAATACTTCTACGTTTCCTTCAGTCGGACTTCTACCACCTACCAGGCGGATAGATCCATCAGGATATACCTGCTGCGGTGCTGGTTCTTGAGTTTGGATGAATCCGAGGATCATTAACGAGCACACCAAGTGCAAAAATATGGACGCCATTCTTTCAGGAATGTTAGGAAAGGGTGTAATGAAGATGTCCTAGGGAAACAATGAAATTTAAGATTGCAGAAAAAAAGATGCGACGATCTAATGCAAGAGCAGTAAACTATTGCTAATGCAACAAAAATTCTATGCTATATTATGTAAATATATATATATATATATATATATATATATATATATAGTCCTGGAGTTCTCACAAGCTGAATAGTTGGACGCAAGGTCTTAAAAAAAGCGTGTGATTAAATCAAATATTAAATTCTTTCCTTGTTATTACAATAGTAAACGTCTTTTAAATAAGTACAAGCTCAAATACTACAAACTGCCATGTCCGACAGATAAGATGCGTGGAATAGCTTGATTAATAACGTCCAAAGAAAACGAAAGGATATTTGGGCTGAGTACTCCACTTAGTGTTTTAACAAGCAGTCACGGATTCTTTCGTCCAGGACAAGCAGGTATCGTGCCGCAGAAAGTGAATGCAAAAGAAGCAGGACAGGCCACACCGCGAGACGGTGTTAAGAAAAGTGAATCCGAGCAGCCACTGGTCGGTGGAGAGAGCGTAAGCCAACGAGCCGTTAACTTAACCTATTTCCCGAGGAATCGGCTGGACGCAAGCCGGTTGGGAAGTTCTCTTTTCTCTTTTGCTCGTAGCTTTAAAAACTAGGGCTCTGAGAGAGGCAAATAAAGAAGGGAAAAAGAAAAACTAAAAAAGAGGAACAAGGTTTTAAGCCATGCGATTCTACCAAAACAACTCGGAGAAAGTGTTTTTTACAGGAAGCTCACCTAGTCCGGTTTCTTATTATAGATGGACACAATCTTTTCTCTGAGTGTGTTGTGTGATCGGCTAATCCTGAGGATGGCTAAACGGGGACTAAGGCAACGAGCTGGGAGAGATGGGTTTTTAAAACCGTGTGGTTTCCCAGATCTACCTGTCTGTCTGTACCCTTCCTCAGGCCTCTCTCTCACTCTCTCTCCCTCTCTCTTTCATCCTACTCTCTCCTCCTCCACCCCTCCTTTTTTCGGACAGGATTCCCCGCCTCTGCAGGTTTTGTTTTCATCCCTCCCCATCAAACGTTTTCGTGCATTCTTTCATGAGTAGCTGTGACCATCTTTCAGTAAAAGAGAAGCATGTTTTTATTTATTTATTTTAGTGGGAATTACTATTATCTTTTTTATCTTAATATTAGAGGGGGGGAATTCAGTTGTGACGTACACTGCTGAATGCATTCTGGTTGGACGCTGCATCACGTGGGCACGCGCGCAACAACTGAGGTTTTTACCGCGAAGGTTAACGATGGCAATACTCACTTCAGTAGTATTTGGCGGCCCACACCCGCACTGACATCTGAGCAGAGTAGACTTCAAAACAAAGTTGTTCTATTATGGTGTTCTTCATCAACAATAGATTTTTGTTTCGTTTTTGCCTATCGGGCAAAAATAAATAAATGAAAAATAAAATAAAATAAAAGGGAATTTATCATGATGTATTTTCGAAAAGAAAAGATGAAATATTAAATCGGACATTTTCTTTTCTCACATGAGCACATTAAAATTAACAAAATATATTTACGAATGAAATAAGCTAATAGTTCTGTTTTATTTACTCATTTTATTTATAGGATCAGGGAATACTTTTGGTACTTAATTAAAATAAAGCAAGAAGAAAATGTTATTTTATTTAAATTTTGAAGTGTCATTTTAATTTGTCTGGAATTTTGCGGAGTAAAACCCTCAGTAATCTTATATTTATTTTGCGAATAATCTTTAAATTCAATTGCATAAAGTTTAAACATAAAAATTGCAGAAAACTATTTTTTATACATAGCTCTTTTTTTTTTTAATATATTCGGAATGAAGAATTATTTTTTAAATATATGGATATTTTAAATATTAAAGTTAATTTTAATACTTTAAATTAAATATTTTAAATTTAATACTTTAATATTTTAAATATTAAAGGAGCATATTTATTTTTTTATGAATATTGTTATTGTATAATATTATATAGTATTATATAATATTATATATAGTATTATATAATATTACATTTTAATATTTAAAACAGGATTGTATCCAATGTTAAAATAAATTTTAATTGTTAAAAATATGTTTCCTATTTAAATATCGTATTTTTTGGCATATAGTTCTATACGTGAATTGGTAAACTGCATAATTAAAGTATGTATATATATATATAGTGATATATATTTACACATATATGAATTTTTAAACCTTTTTGGTGACTGGTGTATAACGCAACTAAAAGGGAGATATAAATGGGGGAAATAGGGAAAAAATACTTAAGATACGGTTTTCTGCATTGACTTTTCAAATCATTCGGATGAATAGAGAGTGAATGGGGAAAAATTTGCGTTCTCATGCATAAACCGAATTTTTTTTGGATGGCGCTCATAAATCTAAACCCATTCATAGACGGTTGATAATTTGGGCGTCATTTTATGTGTGTCATTTTTGGGTGTCGGGTATATGATGAGAATACAAAATTGTGTCCGTTGTCTTCACTGCGACTTATATGTCCAAATATAGAAAAAAAAATGTTGAACCAAAAATTTATTCCTGATGCTTATAATTTTAGATAAAAAATATCTTTTTATGTTTCAATTAAAATTTATCATTTTTTTTCTTTTACTTTGTGATTATTTTGTTCTTGCTAAGAGTTACTAAGTGAAATGTAAGCACCTTTTGTATCTCATTTTTATGTTAAGAAAGTGATTCTCAAATCGTTTTTCTTTTCTTTTGAAAAAACAACATCGATACAAAGACTTGTAAACGAATACTAATAAACATGAGCTCACAGTGATTATTGCAAACTGGATACCTTTTATCGACAATCTTTGTTCAGAGCTAAAGTATTCTATTCGTCGTACGAAGCAGATCTACTTATCTCAAGGTGATTAGTAGTATTTGTTTGCTTTAGTTTTTCACCAATAAACGTAATAATTATTATTTTCTTTTTTACTTGAATAAAAGCGTTATGTAAAATAATAATGATAATAATAAATATAAAGAAAAATACTTTTTCTTGTTTGGTGTTTGATTTTTTATGGATTTCTTTATCAGAGGCACTAGTGCCGATAAGACCGCGAAAGTGGCACTTTCGTAAAAGTTTCTTCTGAACGTTTTTTTATTATAATTTTTAAAATTATTTATTATCTCTATTTAATATTATGTAATATTTTAATTCACTACAATTGATAATCATTTTTTTTGTGACCAAACTTGGCTATTTATTACATTTTTATTACTTTTTTAAAGCATTTTATTTATGCTATCTTATTTTAATCTATACAGAAACAATAAAAATACCATTTTGTTTTTGGTATATGTTTACCTTAGATTTATAAATTATAAAATATTAATATTAAATTGGTACGTTAGTTCGCTCGTACTATAGACAAGAACCTTTCTTGTCTGCAAAATAAATAAAATGTATTATAATTTTATATATTTATTTTTATATATATTTATATAAAATTATATCTCTGTAATATTAATAAATAAATTATATTTCTGTGGTGTCCATAAATAAATTATTTTACCGTAATATCAATTCATATTAAATCTTATTTTAATTCTTAATTACAATACCCATATATACTTGACGTTTTTTAAAATAATTTTAATTGCGTATTGTTAGTTAACAATAGTTTTGTGTTATATTTTAAAATTAACATGAATGTCACAGGGACCACCCTTAAAGCCTTATCGACGTTATTCCTTTCTATAAAACTAGAAATATCCAAGTAAGACTCTTTATTAAGATTCTGATTTATGAGTAAAAAATATTAGAAGAAATAAAGTGCAACACCTACACTTCACAAATTATTTTTCATAGTACCGGAAAAAAAAATGCTGAACTATTTTCTAAAATATAAAAAGGATTTCTGAACTTTTATTGTTATTTTGAACAACCATCACACCCGACTTGTTAGTAGGGTCTACATTTTTTTCTCCTGAAATTATTAAGTTAGAAAACCAATTGTTGTACTCAAAACTATAAAATAGACATTAGTGAACAGTATTCGAAGGATGATCATTCAATATAGATATAAAACTTTTGAATGAATCATCGAGACATTGCTTTGTCACTTTGGGGAGTCGTCACGAAGATGAGGTCATTTCAGGGGCAATAATTCGCGTGTAAATTGAGACAATTTCATTGGAGTGAAATAAAGAAGTTTAACCACATTTAAGTCTCGTTTTGATCAGCTGATAAAATCACGTTATGGTCAGTGTTGTGGTGTGCCTCGTGTAAACAAATGCGATATGAAAGAGATAACACTCCGATTGTTTACTGTATAAGTTTTGAAGCTCGCAAAATGCACACAAGTTGAAGAATTATGATGTAAGTGTGGTTTGAAAATATATAAGAATGTATTTTTATGGATATTTTTAAATTATTTTAAGAATTTCAATTTTGTTGCTTGTCAAATTTAATAAAATATTTGTATAAATTTGTTTAGTACCAATATTTAGAAATGTTTTTCATTTTGCGTTTTATTTGGAAAATAATAGAATTTGAAAATCGAGGGTTAAAGTTTCCTTATTGAATTATGTAATCTAAGAAAATACCGATTTATTAAAAACTTAACTTAAAGTATGATTTAAATCGATTTTTCTATGTATATAAAACAATTTTACTACCGAAAATTTCTACTGTAAAATACTAACTAAAAATATATCTCATATATTTCTACTATGCAGAATATATTTAAAGGATCTCCCAAACCGTTTGATATTTTGATTGTAATAAAATATATTTTAAAACTATGAATAAAAATATATGCATCTAAAATTGTTTAGAAATTATTGAAGAATGGTGTATTTTTCTTTTCTAAATTACACTTTTATTATAGTTTTCTTCGTCTGCAATTTTATGTGTCTTTTAGTGGAGTTAGTTACAGTTTAGGATTTTTCAAAATAAATTCCATAGTAATTTAACATATTATCATTAAGCTAATAGGTGCCATTTTTTGTACACAATGTCGTTTTTCTGTTATGAGACGGATTCTCCATGTGAATTAATTTTGGACATGAATATAAATCGTTTATTTTGGTAAGTCATCAAACATATATTTTTACTTAAGTATTTTTGGATGGAATTAAACAAGCAAGCACGAATTCCAGCAGTGTGTAGATAATGCAAAAATTTTTTGACCGGTGTACTAATATAAATTCTTCAAGTGCTTATGTACAGATATGTGTAATGGACATCTTAATTTCTATTTTTAATGACAATACTTTTTTAATATATAAATATTTTCGTATGTTTTATTGCTTGGCACCTTGAATAATTCTAAAATATTATTCAATATACAGTCGACCAACAGAGAAAATAAAACAAAAATCCCATACATTTTAATAACCAAATTATCGCATAGAAAAACGAAAGTAGCCATTCAACTGGTAATCAAATCTTCACTGTTAAAAATTGTGTGCTCGGTTAAACCAACTTTTTGTGCTCCAGTAGCTGTAACCATAAGAGGGTGATATCTCGTTCCAACATTTAGAGCTCCAGTTGAAACATAGCTTAAAATGTTGGTACAATATTTCATCATCTTGTGGTTGCAGCTATTTCAGCACCAAAAGATGTTTCAACGTGGCACAAAACTTTTAACAATTTTCGTTCAATTTAGATTGTGTTTGTTTTGTTTTTTCTTTGCTTAAATAAGATTAGAGGGACGTCTCCATATTGAAATTATGTCAGACTTTGAAATTGTCAATGCGAACACCTAATTTTGAACTCATATTTAGACATTAAATATATAGAAAAAGTCTAATATTGGAACATAAATTCCCCTTATTATACCAAATAAAAACATGAAAACATTAAAAATGAATCACAATTCATTTGTTTTACTAAAATAGATGTAAAATGAAATATAGGTTCTAAAATATTAAAACTATGCTAAGATGTTAAAACATTCTTCGGAGACCCGAGCGCTTTCGACCAGAACCTGATGATGGTAAGGTTCTGGTTGAAAGCGTTTGGGACTCCAACGAATGCTTTAGCATCTAAGCATGGTTTTAATGTTTTAGAACCTATATTTCATTTTACACCTATTTTAGTAAAAAAAAAAATCATATTTAGACTCTTTAGAAAATGTTACCATGAGATACAAAACGGGAAGTCATTCGGTGAAGTAGCTTAAGAATTATGCAAATATAAATTTTTGAAATACTATTGTTAAATTCCACTGCAATGCGTGTAATTGTTTAAACATAATTTAAAAACTTCTTAGCGAAATGAGCTGAAATTTTCAAGCATAGCTTAAAAACGACTTAGCTAAATGAGTTGAAATTTTGTATTCACACATTTGGAATTTTTATACATCAATATCTGTTAAAATTTTTACATGTCAAAATATATTATTTTGTAATATTTATTTTATAATATACAAATAATGTCATTAAAATTCGAGAAAAAATGTATTGTAACCTACAAAAATTGAACAGGTATTGATTTCGAAAATTTTCAAACGTGTGAATTCAAAATTTCAGTTCATCCCGCCCAGCATGTTTTGTGTTAAAAAACTACACGAATTGCAATTTGTTTTGCGGCTATTAAAAAGCAACATTTGCAACAAGTAACAAGTAACATTTGAAATTCCAAATTTTACAACTGCATAATTCCTAAACTCTTTCACCGAATCAGTTTTAGTATATCAAAGAAAATTTTTCCGAAGAATCTAAACTTAACGTAAAAATTAGATGATTAGATTGAAAATTTCAAATTTTGTCACAATTTCAATATTGTCAATCAATTTCAATAAGCTTTTTTTTTTTAAACATAAATTGAAGACGGCATAATTCCCAATTGAATGCTTGCTTTCGTTCTTCTCTGCGAGAATTTGGCCATTAAAGTACATGGCGCACTGAAAATATATTAAAATATCTTTTTTTTCTTTGGCCTACTGTACATTTCAACTACAGTCGAGTTTCTCTATAACAAACTTCCATATAACAAATTTCTCTACATAACGATTTTTTTACAGGAACGGCCACTTTCCCCATGATTACATAAAAAATAATCTATAAAAATAAAAATAATACAGCGAAAGATCTATCTCCATATAACGAATTTTTTCAGAATTTTTTCTTCATTTGTTCAGAAAAAGCCTCAAAAGCACGTGAAATCAATGTTCCTTCACTGATTCCTGGTTTATCTTTCAAAGCTGAGTACCTCTACCTTATTCTTTATTTTGTTTATCAAGTTATTTTCACAAAAAATTAAAAATATCGAATCACGATAAAAACCCGATTAGGGAAATATTGGCATATTTTAACATTTTGAAAGTCTCTATACAACATGTTTAATTTTAAAATTGATTTTTTTTAAATGTCGCATTTAATCCACATGACAGATATTATTATGACAGAGTATAATTCTATAAAACCACTTAGAATCAATTTTCCTTCTCTGATTCCTGGTTTATCTTTCAAAGCTGAATACTTCTACTTTATTCTTTATTTTGTTTATCAAGTTCATTTTCACAAAAAATTTGAAAATGTCGAATCATGATAAAAACCGATTATGAAAATATTGGCATATTTTAACATTTTGAAGGTATCGATACAACATGTTTAATTTTGAAATTATTTTTTTTAATATCGCATTTAGTCCACATGACAGATATTATTATGACAGAGTATAATTTTATAAAACCACTTAGAATCAATTTTCCTTCACTGATTCCTGGTTTATCTTTCAAAGCTGAATACTTCTACTTTATTCTTTATTTTGTTTATCAAGTTCATTTTCACAAAAGATTTGAAAATGTCGAATCATGATAAAAATTATGATAAAAACCGATTATGAAAATATTGGCATATTTTAACATTTTGAAGGTATCGATACAACATGTTTAATTTTGAAATAATTTTTTTTAATATCGCATTTAGTCCACATGACAGATATTATTATGACAGAGTATAATAGCGGGCTCCGCCCGCTATAGGACCAGTTAAGATTTTCGAAAAAAACGAGAATAATAGACCTGTAAATTTTTACTTTATAAAAACATGATTTTTTATTTTATTTATTTATTTATTTTTGAAAATGAAATTTATTTGGATTTATTAAAGAAAGGATAAAGTGTTTTGAAAAGAATATTAAACGAAACCCTTTGTGCGATCTTAGATCACACTTACCCACTTGTTATATTTTATTTTTCAAAAACAAGTATTATATCATTGTAAATTTACTATTAAATCTTCATAAAAATATAGTTAAAGTGTTGTAGAAAATTATATTATAGTTTATTATTTTTTCTTTTACTAGAAATTACCATTTAATAAATTAGGGGAAATGTTTACTGTAGTGTGTCTTTTTATGAACATTATAGTGGATGCGTGAAATATTTTTTGAAATTCAATCAAAATGAAAAATAAAAAAAATCTAAATAATACCGCTGAAATATTAGACCCGGGTCAACATTGAGAAAGTTCCCCCATTTCTTTAGTTCTCACAACAGCTTAAAAATAATGGTGTCTCACATAGCTGTCTCATATTATCCCCATTCGGTGGTGTTAATATAAAACAGAGTTTTTTTTTTTTTTTTTTACCTTTGTTTTTATGACAAGCAATAATTTTTTGTTCATAATTAGATAAAGGAAAGAAAAACGCAAATTACAATAGATCACAAATAACTGGAAAATATGAGAATTTTGTCTTATATTAGCCCCGACTGAACCTATTTTTTTAAACAATATAATGAAGTTTCAACTGAATCATTTAAAAGATGTTTTATAAAGAAAGATAATTAGGAAAGATATCTTAATCTAATCATAATACTATACAAGGCTGAAGAAGGGAGAAAGAAGAAACAACGAAACTATGATTATGATTTTGTTAATAATCTTTAAAAATTATGCAAATTTTTTTATTAGAATTGATGATGAATTAACAATGATTATTAAATGATAAATGCAAAAATTATGCAAATTTTCAGTTTAAATTATACAATACAAATCTAAGCCATTACACCATATAAGAAGAATGAATTTATTCTTATTTTAAATTAATCTTAGATTAAAATGAACATAAGATATTATTATTTGGTAATAAAACGCATATTTCAGACATTAACATATCCTACACTTGCATTTATGGGAAAATCCTTTCATAATGATATGAAGAGGCTAAAATAAGTCACGTTTTCCATCACCTGTCTCTTCACGCACTAATAACAATACTTTCCTTTGGAAGATGCTCCTTTCTTATTGTTATGGTTGGAAAGCAAACATTGAACCCCTAATTCAGTTTTTACCTTTTCGATAATAAATGTCACGAAATTTTTCTATTTGCCAAAAAATCGAAACGCAAGGATTTGAAGTGATTAAAAAGGATAAAAATCTATCACATATCATGCTTAGAAGGTGTTTAATATTTATCTAATAGAAATAAATTTAGCACGCATTTCTGGAAAATAATTAAAAATATCCCATGCTATTCGGACAATGAAAATGATTAAATATTACCAATTGATTAAAAAAACAAACAAACAAACAAATAAAAACAATTACTACAAATTGATGCGTTTAGAAGCTGACAAAAAATTATTTGAATATTAAAACGAAGCAAAGTTTAATATGTGGGATAATAATGAATTTGAAAACGTGGAAGAACTTTGTGAACTCCAAATTATTAAATGAAACGATTAGTTTCAATTTAAAATCTGAGAATTTTTTTAAAATCATTGTTGATATTAATTATTTTTAAAAAAAATCAATGTAAACCTGTCCATATTCAAAATTTTAATACCAAAGCTGAGGAATTAGTTTTCAGATTTCGGGACAGCTGTAAGACATTTTAAGGTTTGTATATATTTCAATTTGTAGATGGCTTTTCAAAGGGCGTTTAATGCACCTTACACTTATAAAATACGGAATAAATAAACAATTGGTGCCTCTCGCCTAGCATCGACATATATTTTCATTTAAAATAAATACATATGTACGGTTTCAAATAAATGATTTTAGAAGATTAGTATACGGAGAATTTTAAGTTTGAGAAAAGGTTAAAGTTTACTTTAAACTTTAATGCATTTTATTTTATTTTATCTGTTTAACTTTCGAGTGTTTTATAGTGAGCAATTTTTGCTATAACTCTTTAGTTTGAAGACACTAAAAAATAGGTTTAAAAATCAAGCAAATATTAAATTTTTAATATCCATTAGAAAATTTCAAATGGAAAATAAAAGTAGCTTCTAATGAATATAACTTTTTTTTTTTTTTTTTTTTTTTTTTTTTTTTGTAATATTACAAAAACAATCAGATACTATATTAAGCTGAAACTGATAATAAACAACTAAATAAATAAAATGCTTTGTAATAGCAATATACAATAATCTGTTCATATAATTTAAAACTTCAAATTCGAAGTTTTACACGAGGAGAATTAAGTATAAGGAGATCAAGGAGGAAACCTGGGCTTAAAATCGTGTATTGCATTGAAGAGTTAATTTCTTTAACGTGTTTCTCTAATGTATTTCTTTAACATGGATTGTTTTTTTTTCCTGTGGTAGCTTGATATATGTATTAACAGATATTTGCATGTTTTTTCATCGAACAATATATTTTTTTAAAAATTAATATTTGAAAGAAGTGTGTCCAGTGACGTAAATGATATTTTAAACCCTAACTACATGGATAAAATACTAGTATGTTATATTTTAGTGTATGATAATTGTACACTTAGCCAGAAAAAAAAGAGAACGCTTCATACATTTTATAATAATCACCAAATTGTCACAGAAAAAAAAAAACGGTAAAAAAAGATACAAAGTATTATGACGAGATGCAATAACGGAAACTACAAAACGGAAACAACACAAAATGTGATGTTGTTTAAATGTGTTTCCTGTGAGGGGGGATGTCCTGATGTCAACATTTGTCTCCCTAGATTCCATCATTGTAAACCTATGAACTATTATATTTGTGACATGATTGAACAAGTAACCAAATGCACTGCCAATATCATAAATATCCAATTTATCGACAAAATTAAAGTAGCTTTTGCCAGATTCATGTGGCAGATTCCAAAGCCACCTCGAGACCGCTATGGTTGCTGATGTAGCTTCTTTGATTAAACCCTTTGCATTGCTGTAATCTTTATGCCACGTATCCATTATTCCATTAAAATTTCTTTCTGACCTAGGTATTTCATGTTTTTGTCTTTTAACAGCAACTGTCAAATTTATCCTGAACATTCTGTACATCGAAAACTAATGATAGGAATGATCTGTAAACTTGCACACCTATGTTTTTTACGATTTCGTTCATTGTATGTAAAAGTTAATGTAGTTCATAATTCATAACTTTTTAAAATATGACTTTATTAATAATTTTTACAACCAAAATATGTTTTTGAATCAAAAAAATCCCAGCATATGTTTGGGTATATTTATGGTATCTTATAAAAAATAGTAAAACATTTCAATCAGATGTTTTTTCGGAAGATATCAATTAAAGTTTGTCACGTGCATTTAACATTATAATCCTGAAACTTTGATATCTTCTAACTCTATGAAGATATAAGAAAAGTATATAAACAATAGATAAAATTTCCTGTCGAATGTCACCTTTAGCATATCTTTGCGAAAATTTGGCTATAAAATAATATACGGTTCCGTTTATTCCCCTTTTTTTGACCGACTGTATTTTTTAGTACCTTCGTATAAGCATACAAAAACAAATATTCTTGGAATACAAGAATAATGATCGAACCAAAATAATTTACAATGACACTGCTTCGCTAATTTTCATTATCTTTAATTTGGTTACAAAACTTGGAACAATTACTCTATGAATTTTTCTTAAAGAGTATCTTAAACCCATCGCTTTAAAGGAAGATCACAAAGTTACAACTTTGTAACCTAAACTATAATTAATTCGCTTTTTACACTATAAATAATTTTTCTCTATTATCACCGCAACTTACATACACAATAACTTGCATATTACATTTTTCTAAATTCGGCTTAAAAGAAACATTGAACTGGAAATTAATTCGACTATCACAAAATTAAATATAAGTAATTTTTATATTGGGCTTATTTTAAAATATGCATTAAATTAAGTGGAAAATTTGAACATGGGAAGCCAAAAAGAGTGGTTTGGAACATACAAAATGTATTACATTGAACGAAGTACGTATTTTATTCACATTATAATAAATTGGAAGAAAAAAAAATTCCAAATAAGGGATAATTATCTCAATACAGTCAGCATTGCTGATAATTCCGAATTTAAACCTTAGATATTATATAAATCAAATAAAGTTATTTAATGTTGCTAGCAGCCGCTTGTCACGCTACTGTTGCGTATTCAGAAGGAAGACACTCCCGCCATTTTGGATCAAGTGCGTTTGCAAGTGATAGTAAGTTATTAGTTTTTTGTGAGTTTTCTAATGCACGAAGATAACTTTGGAGCTACGTAGTTTGTGTGAAAGTAAGTACAACAATGTTTTTAGTGTTTTGTTAGATGTATGCTTTATACTGTAAGCTGTAAACATGTCTAGATCTGCCAATACGCATGACAGGTAGTCAAAGCGTCGGAGTATAGCTTTCGGGTTTTATTGGGCAAACGGTTGGAGGGTTGTATCGGACAAAAATTTACAGGTTTAAAAAGTTAAATTCCTATGGTTTTCTCTGTCTTATTCTAGGATGGAGAAAATACGTCATAAGTGGGATGAAAATCACATAAAGGAAGGTATAGAAAAGTCCGACGTCATGAAATGACAACCAGGGAAGTTAGTGAAAGATATTATGTACCTAAACGCACCTTAGAGGATAGACTCAAATAAGTTAAAGTGAAAAAGTGAAAATAAAATCCACAACAAATAAATAGAAGAAGAAGTGTGTTAGGTCCAATTCTAAAAGCGAGAGAAAACTTCTCGAAGGAAAAGCTAGAGAGCCTTTGAACTTTGACGAAGAATTGCGGGAAGAGGGTGAATTGTCTCATTGTATTATTTGCAATGAAACTTTTCAAGACGACTGGATACAGTGCAATATTTGAAAAGGTTGGGTACATGAAAACCGTACGTACGAGTGTGATACTTGTTTTTAAAAAAGAAAACGCCATAAGTGTCATAATTCAAATACTAAAATGCCTTTTCTGCTTTCTACCTCTGATAAGTAATGTCTATGTATTTTTTTTTTTTGGTATAATAATGTAGGAGGTGTAATTGAATGTAACAAATGCCCGTATGCATATAGCAATAATAAGTTGTTTTTAAATCCAAAAACGACGTTTTTTCAAGCACAACACTACACTGTTCAAAATTTGCAGCAAACTGTCCAGTCATTCGACCGTTTTTATAGAAGATGGTTACATAACCGTAATTTAACGCTATTCTGACCATATTAGTGCCCATATTATGGTCAGATTAGAGTTAAATTACGGTCATGTAACCATTTTCTATAAAAACGGTCAAATGACTGGACAGTTTGCTGCAAATTTTTAACAGTGTATGTCCGATACAACCCTCCAGGAACAAGAAAGGTCAAAATGTAAAGTTTATAAAAATTCAAAGAAAACCCAATACAGATAATTATAAGGGAAATGAGCTTGTTAAAGTACTGAAATAACATGTTAAAGTTTTCATTAGTGTCGAATTTTTCAAATTTAACCATTATTATTTTTAAAAAAGTCGAAATAGCTTAAGCGTCCGATACTTCCCGACCTTCCCCTATACCCATCAAATGCAACAAAAGGATCTTAACTTGGGATTCGTAGCGATACATAAAATTATTCATGACGAATTACACATGAAAAAATTAGTGTGTCGTTGGGTACCCCAGTATTTAACACTACACCAAAAAAGTGAAGCGTATCAAAATCAGTAAAAACTCTTAAATTAATTTATGATGATAGATATCAGATTATTTATAGAATCATAACGCGTGATAAAACGTACAGTCGGCCAAAGAAATAAAAGACAGGGAACACTCCACACATATTAGTCACCAAATTGTCGTAGAGAAAAGTCCATTCGACTGGAAATTATGTCTTTTTTCAAATGATCTTAAAGAATTATTTCATACAGAAATTATATTAAAATTAGAAATGTTCAATACAAGTACCTAATTTCGACATCATATATTTGGATTTTCCGAAATTTTCACCTTGACCAAACGGAAAGTCATTCGGTGAAGTAGTTTACGAATTATGCCGACTTAAAGTTTTGTATTCCTAATGCTAAATTCATTTTTAATAGTTGCAACATAAACTGCAATTCGGGTTATTTTCTATGAGTAACTCGGAAACCATTTAGCGGAATAAATTGTAATTTTGTATTTGCATATTTGAAGTTCTAGAAATCGATTTCTGTTGAAATTTTTATAGGTTACAATACGTTTTTCTTTCATATACTAATTTCATAATTTATGTGTTTTTTGAAGTAAAAGTTCAAAATAAATATATATTGTAACCTATAAAATTTGTAACAAAAATCGATTTTTAAAAGCTTCAAAAGTGCTGATCTAAAATTTCAGCTCATTCCACCTCGTAGTTTTCGAGTTATGTTTAAAATACTACCCCGCATATTGTTGTCCATTTTGCAGAGAGTTAAAAAAAAGAAGTTAAAAATAGGCAATCAAAATTTTAAAACGGCATAATTCCTAAACTATTTCACATGACTACCCCAAGGTAAAAACTTCTGAAAAGTTCAAAAAGGATGTCAAAATTATGTATTCGCATTGAAAATTTCTGAGTTTGGTACAATTTCTGTATGAAGAGGATCTCCTAATCTTAATTTTTTAACGTAAATTGAAAGAACGCTTAATTCCCAGTCGAATGTCTATTTTCGTTTTTCTCTACGACAATCTGGCTATTAAAATGTAAAGAGTGCTTTCTCTCTTTCTCTCTCTTTTTTTTTTGAAAGGATATGTTGGAAATGTCAATAACATGCCGTTATTGACATTTCAATACGCCAAAAATTAATGTCATTGAAGATGATCAAACCAACAATGGTGAAAAGATAAAAATAAATGAAAAAAGTAATGGATGCTGTTTTCTTCGAAGTACAGAACCGCTCAAAGCTAGAGTGACAGAAGACAATTACAGCTTGGTAAACCACTACACTGCAAAAAATAAATGTTGATTTTACAGTATAAAACTGGCACTCCAGCTGTCAGTATTATACCGTAAAATTAACAGTATTAAACCGTAAAATAAGCAGTAATACGCTGCCGTGCAAGCAGTAATACGCTTGCAGTACTGCTTGCAGTGTGCAAGCGTACTGCTAAATTTGCTAACTGTACACTGCAAGCAGTACTGCTTGCAGTGTACAGTGTCTTCTAGAAATTCTTCCTCTCTGGGTATTCATTCTACCTCATGAGAATGCATCTTCTCATTCAGCAAGTTGATAGCCAAATTTTTTAAACAAAAACACATTAAAGTGATAGAACATCCACCCTAATTTCTTGATTTAGCTATATGTGACTTTTGGCTATTTTTTAATTTAAAGAAAATTTTTGCGAACGTCATTTTTATTTCGAAGAAATTATTAGGCTATAAAACGCTATATATTTTTTTTTTTTATCGATTTCAAGAAATGAATTCTAATAATCTGAAATTTAATCTTTAGAAAATTCGCCTACAAAAATGCATTGATGTTGAAAGGAACTACTTTGAGTGCCCCCAAGGTTTGCGAAGTTTAACTTCTACCATTTAGCTACATCTCAAAAGTTTCAGAGTGACCCTCGTATGTGAAACATGAACGAATACCCGATATATTGCACATGCATGCACATGCACTAAAGTTTGGCGATGGCAAAAAATGCTGTTATCAAATAAGTAAAGAGTAAAACATGTATATCTAATTACTACGGCATATCATACATATTATTTTTGTTGTCAAAATCCCTTTTTCTATGCATTTACAAAACGCACAACTACAAATGAGGTATCATTCGAAAGGTTTTTGAACCGGATTCTGACATAATACACCCATATTTCGTTAAAACGTGTTTTTTTAATTAAAAATTGCAGTTAATTGATAATTAAATAAGCATTGTTTTTCATAATGAAAATGAAAAGTTCTCAAATCAATGTTGCCGCAGAAATAAAACACTGCATTATATCGCGCTCAGCAAAGATTATATAAAAAAACAAACAAATAGTACGAAAATGATAAAGTGTGGATGATGTATCCGCAAGGGTTTATTTTATATGTTTGATTAAAAAACAAAATTGAAATTGAAATGTTTAGAAGAAAAAGACACCATCGATCGATCGAAGCAGTGGTATTTCAGGTGTAGCCTGAAAGGTATTCTTTGTATTATTAGATTAAATTGTATTTTTCGTGCATTAAATTTATATTTCTTTGTCCCATGTTTTTCCCGAAGCAAATGATGTCATCCTCTAATGTAGGTAAAATACGATTGTTAATTTTTTTTCTCACGCTTGCCTTTTGCAATCTTCGATTAGTCTTTACTGTAACTTAGATGGAGTGAATGAGATGATATTCTGGCTTGACTAATGTTGTTTGTAGCTATTTTTATCCTTAATTTTTCTTTAGAAGTTTAAAAATCTGAGTTTAAAAAATATTAGATAATGCTAAAAAGGTATTAGATTGAAGTGCAAAATCCGCGAACGGCTCCACTGGTTATATTATAATGTTTCTAAAATGGTTTTCTTGAACCTTTACTGGTAGAACATTTTAAGTCTTATAAAAATAAATAGAAAATAAAGTGAGTTCAGTTATTAATTCATTGCTTAAGCTTTTAGAAGCAAAATTTTATGAAATCTCATTAATTTAAAAAAAATCAACTTTTTTCATTTTATTTATTTCAAACTGGCATTTTCTTTTAGGAACGAAAAACGCTCTTTATAGAAAAGAAAAATCTGGAGTGACTCTACGCGACTTTCCGAAATCATGTCCGGAAAGTACCAGAAAAAATAGACTTTTTATAAATTTCGAATAAGGCGGCCTACCTGGTGTTCTTCTTACACCCCAGTCAGTAGGTAAGTCACTAACTGTATACTGTTAGAAATTTGCAGCAAACTGTCCAGTCATTTGACGGTTTTTATATAAAAAGATTACATAATCGTAATTTAACTTTATTCTGACCATAATATAGACAATAATATGGTCAGAATAGAGTTAAATTATAGTTATGTAACCGTATTTTATAAACACTGTCAAATGACTGGACAGTTTGCTGCAAATTTTTAACAGTGTACTATGCATTAACCCCTTCTCCCCCCCCTTTTTTTACAAAGTTTCCTTTACGATTGTCAGTTGAGTACGGACCGGCTGATCCAGGCGGTTTGTGCGAGTGTTGTGCACAGTGAGACCTCCCCTCCCCCTTTTACCTCGTTTTTTCTTCTTTAATTTTTCTTTTTTTTTTTAAATGATCTGCGTATTCAACAAAATTAAATAGAAACCACGAGCCGGCAAACAAAGAAAACTGAAGTAAGCCACTAAATAGCATTTCAGGGATGCCGACAAAGGCCTATGTCAGATAGATCACAGCCATGCGGTGATCAGGCGAATATCGCCCCGCTGCCAGGTACCAACCCGTCAAACTAGGCAATCAGCCCGGCAGGTAGGGGCCTAGTCAGTGATAAAAATAAAAACTACTAACTGCAAACCACAAACAAGTGACCGAGTTCGGGAAAAACTTGTGATATCGAAGACGTCCGGCTCTGCAATAGGCGGAAACAGTGACAGATCCCCTTAACCTTGATGAAAACATATGTATTTGACAAATTAACATTACACTGGCATTATTTTACAAAAAAGTAGAACTGGTGTGCAATATCTAATGCTGATACAAAACAGACTAATATTCAATAATATATGCAATATTCCATGAACTTGGATGTATTCAAACACTGAACCTGCAGTTTTGAAACTGGAGACGTTATCTCTGAGCCACCAATGCTCGATTACATGACCGCAATATTTATCATTTGTACTCTGTCACATTTCTTTGTTGATTTTCCCTATAAAATTGGTCGCAAAATGGTTTAAAAAAGATTTAAATGCGTAATCCGTCGGCTGGTTTGAACGAAAATCTGTACAGTTATTGCGACAGTCGTTTATATTATATTCGGCAATTGTGAGCTCAAGCGGAAGTACTGTTTGGGAGTTATCATGTTCACTCACACACATATAAACAAAGCATTATTACAATAGTTTCCTTACACCATGTCTTCGAAAAGTTAAAAGGAAAAAAAAAAGTCTATGCGTACTCTTAGGAAAATGATGAGAGTAATTAATGCCACCCAACAATGATCTTGAAACAAAACTAATGACTTGTTCTAATTATAGGCATTAATCATTTCGAAGGCGTCCGTGACAGAGCTGTTTATTTACGTTGAATACGCGGAAATATAACATCTTCCTGATGACTTCAGTCTATCTACATATTTTTCTATTTACATCCAAATTAAAACGAAACATGTTTTTACTCGACTTACACACATAATGGGTTTTACTAAATGTTCCACTGATGTTATTTCATTTTTTAATTACATTAGATTTTTCATTGAAATATTAAAGTTATTTAACTCTTAAAAACATCCACGATTATAAACTAAATATTGTTTAGGCATGTACATCTTTTTAAGGAATTTTTTGTAGTTTTTTTATCATCAGATAACAGAAAGCTCGCCAAGATGCTTAGCGATTCGTTTTTTTTTTTTTTTTCCAAAATCGTATCGACCAATCGAATATTTTTGTCGGTATGTCGCTATTATCTTACAGAGACACCCTATTAATGTTGGCGCGCATTCTATTATCACCAAACTCGTCTAATCGAACTCAGGAGGGCGAGTATAGTTAAGTTATTGAATGTGAATTGCCATACTTTGGACAAAAACTGTGCATACCGCATTGTGCGCCTTTCGCCACTGTTATGTATAAAAGCAGTCTACTTATTTGGTAGCTTTGCAGATGAAGCGCCATCTATGAGGTATTTTTGGTACTATTTTTTTATTTGCTTAAAAATAAAAAAAAATCAGATCATATGAAGCATTTTTGTCCAAATCGCACTCTCGTACGCCAATTGCTTGATATTTTATTAAATTTTAAAATGTGTCAAGGACTTTTGGGACACCCTGTATATTGTAAACTACCATTACTCGACATATTTATTATTATTTTTGTATACATTTTTATAAATTGTCCTTTTTAGTGACATATAAAAAGATCTTTACTATAATTATTTATGTAGAATGTGCTTTTCTTATATCAGTATTTTACAAAAGTCATTTACACAATTTTTTTAATTTCATGAATGATTTGAGACTCTGCGTCAATACGTATAAAATTTAAACAGTTTCTTTTAAAAGAGTCTAAATCTGCAAGTTAACAACATTTCTTCAACATTTCATTATTTTAGTAAAAGGGATCTTGAACTCTAATAAGGCATACCTGCCAACAGAAATTTCAGAACAAAAATAAATCTAATTGTAAGTTATATATTTTTATGTTTAAGTTTTAAAATTAAAGAACTCCTTTCTAAAAAATAGCATTTTTGAAAAACTTAAATTAATGCATGAAAAATATGATTTGTGAACAAAAAGAGTACTTTTATGTTGATATTATACGTATACGTACAGTCAGCCAAAAAGAAAAAAAAGTTAAAAAGAACACCCCATACATTTTAGTCTGCAAATTGTCACAAAAATAGAACGGAAATAACCATTCAACTGGAAATTATGTCTGTATTCAATTTACGTTAAAAATAAAAGCTTAGGAGGTCGTTTTCATATTGAAACTGCACCACACTCTGAATTTTGCAATACGAACATATAATTTTGACATCATATTTGGTTTTTCGGTAAACTTTATCTACGGATACTACACTGTAAGCCATTCAGTTAAGTAATTTAGGAATTATGAAGTTTAAAGTTTGGAACTCCTAGTGTTAAATTTATTTGTCATTTTTGCCAAAAAATATTGTAATGTGGTAATTTTTGAAGCGGAACTCAAAAACTATTTAGCGGAATGAGCTGTAATTTTGGATTCACATACTTGTAGCTTGTATAAATGGATTTCTGTTAAAAAAAATATAGGTTACAATTCATATTTCTATCGGAAATTAATTAAAAAAAATATATATTCGAAATTGTTTTTCGGAAGAATTATGAGTGTAAACTATGGATGTTTTAGTAGAAATCATTTTCTAAAAGCTTCAAACATGCGAATCTAAAATTACAGCTCATTCTGCTGAGTAGTTCTTGAGTTATGCTTAAAAAACTACCCACAAGGCGATCTGTTTTGCGACGATTACAAGGGAATATAAAAGGAGGAGGGAAAAAATATGCAGTAACCTATAAAAACTTTCAAAGAAATCGATTTACAGAAGATTCAAACATTCGAATCCAAAATTACAGTTTATTCAACAAAGTCGTTTTTGAGTTATACTTAATTAGCCAAAAGCATTATAGTTTGTTTTACCACTATTAAAAATTAATTTAACATTAAAAGTTCCAAATTTTAAACCTTCATAATTCTTAAGCTATAGAACTGAATGACTTACCGCTTGGTATCCCAAGATAAATTTATCAAAACCTCGAAATACGATGCAAAAATCAGGTATTTGTATTGAACATTTCAGAGTATAGTACAATTTCAGTATGAATACGATGGCTTAAACTTTTTAAATTTTTAATTAATTTTCAGCAGAGAAATTGCATCATTGAATTATTGAACATTACAAACGTAAATTTACACATTGCTAACAAAGCGTATAGCCAGCCTACAGAGTGAAAAATGTCCAAACCGGGAATCGAACCCGGACCCTTGGAATAACGCTCCAATGCTCTATCATTGAGCTACGAAGACGACACACAGAGGGCATCTCTCATGTCAGTAAGACTGCAAACGCAACACAAGATGGAAATGTCTACATGTGCTAACAAGCCTGTGGCAAACATGAGACGAAATCAAAGCCCAAGCATAGGTGAACACATATAATTTTTAATTAATTTTTCAGTAGTGAAATTGCGCCATTAAATTATTGAACATTACAAACGTGAATTTACATATTGCTAACTAAGCGTATAACCGGCAAAGTGAAAAATGTCCAAGCCGAGAATCGAACCCGGACCCTTGGAATAACGCTCTAATGCTGTATACCATTGAGCTATGAGGACGACACCCAGCTTGGCATTTCCTACTTACATATGTCGGTAAGACTGCAAACGCAGCACAAGATGGAAATTCCCGGCTTGGACATTTTTCACTCTGTCGGTTATACGCGTTGTTAGCAATGTGTAAATTCACGTTGCTAACAAAGCGTAACAAAGCTAACAAAGCGTTTGTAATGTTCATAAAACTTTTTTTATTTTACATATATTGAAAGACGTCCTAATTTGCAGTCCTATAGCCGTTTAAATTTTTTTGACTGTTTAGTGACTAAAAGGTATGTGGTGTTCCTTTTTTTTTTCTTTCGGTCGAATGTACATAGTACTATTTGTTCTAAGAATTCTGATTTAGGAACAAACTTTTAAGGGAAAATATAGAAAGTACTTTTGTAAAATTAATTATTAATAATAAAAAGAATCAATGATAAAAAAATGTTTTTATGAAGATATTATATAGTTTCCAAGAATTCTGTTTTGTAAACTAAATAAAAAAAAATATATGTATGGAGATTTTGATATTCAATAGCTTAAGTAAAAATATCGTTTGCTTGGTAGAATAAACATCTTCCTATATCGGATAAATGCAAATTATCTGAGCTGATACTATCAGCAGTGGAATCTTTCTTCTCAATAAATTAATAAACTTTAAGTTCATTGTTAAGTCTTTTGTATGTTTGCCGTTTGAAATGAAATTAATTGCGAAGTCATCATTGGTATTATTGATTTCTTTTTTAAATTAAATAAACATTAGAAAATACATTAATCTTTAACCTCATCTCTTATCCCTGAATTACTAATTTCATTACCGTAACAATATTGATATATAATATCATTTAAATAAAATAATAAAAACATACTATCTGATTTCAAATATTTTATTATTTGTCTATATAAATTAACATCTCTAGAGAACAATTCTGGATATATATATTTTTTTAAATTTTAATTTTGAACTGTAAAAGAATAACTATCTTGCAGTAACACATTTTTATCTGAAAACCCAGTTATTTTCACGGCAGTTTGTCCAATACTTTATGCAATTAAAATTGATTAAGCCAAAAATTTTGTAACGGGACCACTGATCGATTTCTATAACAGACAGTGTGTGTGTATACAAACCTACAATGTTTGACCGATTTGAACGAAACTTGACGTACGTAAGTTTTGGAATCCGATGAAAAATACTGGTTATTTTATAATTTTTCCAGATTCAAATTTTCAGACGTGCTACACAGTGCTGGCTATCTCATAAATTTTCTAAACCACACCCCTTACTACCTTTTTCAACCGCCTGCTATAACATATCTTTATAAAAATCTATTGTTTTTTCTACTACCAATGTTTCAATGTTTTTTCATTTAATTCTTTTCTGTTACCACATCTTAAAAAAACTGTGCAAGAATTATGCAAATGATAACAATGTATGAACAATATTCCAGCACGCGACGTTTTGGATTTACTTATTTAATTCCCTTGTTAATTATGGTAAACATATTCAATATGACCATATGTACTTTGCTTTTGTAAGCAATAAAAAATCATATTTGTATCCAATATGAAGTCACGGAAATATTGCCCATTAATTTAACTTTATATATCTTCTAAAAGGAAAATTTGAAGTCACATCTAATATAGAACGTGCTGTTTCGTTTAAGGCATATTATATTAGTTAGAAAGTTATCTTATTTTTGACAACAAAATCATTTTTTAATTATAGTGCATGCGCAAGATATTTCTTTAGAAGAATTTGTAATTAGAGTTTTTTTTTAAATTTCATGATTTTTTTTTTTTTTTTTTTACGTTTTCCGGATTTCAATCATTTTACAAAATAAGTATATTTTCTAGTCTTTTCAAGAAACTTTATTTGGAAGTACCTTCTTACGATTAAAATACTGATCACCAATCAACTATTTGTAAGCGCGACGCGTACAGGGCTCGCATGTAATGATTCCCATATTAACAATTTATGGGCGTGAAGCTGACAGGACTCTGTCATAGTGATTATCAAAATAACTGTTTATGAAGGCGAAGCGTACAGTGGCTGGTATAGTGAGAACACCAGTTATAGTGATTGCCATTTATGATGCGGGAATAACACTGGATCCCGTTGTAGTGATCGACGTATTAAGTATATTTTTGAGCAAAGAGCATAGTTACTCGTAATTGTGATCACGTTTCTTTTTTAGAATATTCTATTTTTGTTTATTTAACAGCACAAGGTTAGTATAGGTAAAGTTGGACAGGTCAGCTAGTTTGAAAGAAAACCAAAATAATTTTGTCACGAAAATTTGTGCCTACTTTGTTATGAAAATAAATTATTGCATTATTTACTTTAAAGTGGGAAAAGATAGAACGAACTGCGTACTATTCCCTTTTAATGAGTACCTGGGTAAAACCAATTTGACATGAGATTTTCAAGATATTATTTTTGTCGTTTTCTTAAGACGCAGATTTTACTGCATAACAGCCATATTGTTTAAATATAAGTGCAATCGCTTTAAAAGTTGCACCAGCATAAACGATTTCAATTAAGAAATTAAAATACAATTTTCCAAAGCTGTATTTGAAGTAGCAAATGTAACCCCTGTTACTGAATAGCATTTGGTCAATTTATGGGTTGGGTTGGGTTGATTATTGACGGCCAATTATCTACACTTGGGATATAGGCCCAGGGGGAGTGGCCTTCGTGGGGGTCTTTCTAATGGAACCTAACCCGTATTTATGCATGGATAAATCCACGGTTCGAAGAAAACCACGAAAACTCCGAACGATTAGGCCGACGGGCGCGATTGGGATCGAACCCAGCACCTCCCGGTCAATTTATGATACAAATACTTTCTCAAAAAGTGTAGCTTTGTAATGCGATTTTAGCAGTAGGGTCATTCAAGTAAAAATACTGTTTTTGAGACATAAGAAAATAGTAATAGAAACGAATTTTTATAACAATATGTAATTTTCATTACTGCGAAAAAAATTAAGGTAAATATTACTAATAATACTGTATTTTTTTAAAAAAAAGATAGGTCATATTGTATAGTACTTAAAGAACAGAAAGGACACAAACACACTGGTTCACACCTGTGTGCAAGGCAAGGGAATAAAAGAAAATATTTTCGGTAAAAGAAGCTTGTAACGTCTGTTATAAAAGTTACAAATTTTGTAACAGAAGTTGAGAAAAAGTAACAGGGGTATTATAATAAACGATGCATGTAACAGGAATTACATTTATCAAAATTAACTTTTTTATCTTTAAAAGTTATATAAAAGTACATAAATATATTGTTTATACAAGTTTGAATTTGCTTATTATTATATAATTTAAACAGAAATTTTATCTTTAAAACAATATTTAAACAAAAAAATTACCCCAGAACAAGAAGATTCTGCTTTATATTCGAAACATATTATGAAGAATTTAAAAATGGTTTTAGATTTCTTTTCTAAGAAGCGTTTAATGCAGTATAAATTAACAGCACTATCTGGTGGATGCTTTTACAAATATTCATTCCAGTGGACATAAATGTAGTAATAGAAGTTACAGATGTTTAGGACAAGAGTTAAATTAAATGTATTATATTAAAAATAAATATTTTAATTACCCCATAACAAGAAGAATCTGCTTTATATTCGAAACATATTATGAAGAATTTCAAAATGGTTTTAGATTTCTGTTCTAAGAAGCGTTTAATGCAGTATAAATTAACAGTACTGTCTGGTTGACGATTCTTAAATATTCATTCCAGTGAGTTCCGAAAAAAAAATAGATATCATATGAAGAAGGAAATTTCTTATAATAGCAAAAATCGTTATAAATTCTTTTCAGACATAATAATTATTTGATAATTCTAAATTGTTCAGCTGTTCAGGTAGAAAATACTCTATTGATACACTCGCAAAAGAAAGCAGGTAACCCCAGCATCTCCCAACTTCCATAACAAAGGATGGTGGTTTCAACGTCATTTCCGTCTCATTGGAAATATTTTCTTTTTTTAAATACTCTATTTTTATAGAAAATACATTAATGCATTAAAACATTCCAATAAGGGACACCCATGGGACCAAATATTTTGTCCCTTAAATAGAGGTGACCTTTATTAGGAGGTAAGATTGAGAAAATATGTAAAATCACAGTGTATACATAAACGCGCAATATAAATTCTATCAAGAGATCGAAGCTAGAAGTTAGAAATAGATAATAATTATTCAAAAGTTTCTGCCTTTATCCATGATGTGTATTAATTTAATATATTAGATAATGTGTGATTAAAATAATTCGAACAGTACTTAAAAACGTTTGTTTTTATGTTTGTTTACATTAAGCATTCAGATGAACGATCTTATTTTGTAAATTTTGTTTAAAAAAAAAATCTGGTTCTAAACCAAATTTTAAAGCACCGCTTATATTTTTAATATAGGTTTTTTATTCCTCATCATCTGGTTCTAGACCATATTTTAAAACACCGCTTATATTTTTAATGTAGGTTTTTTATTCCTCATCTTGTTCTTAACCATGTTATTTTAAGAAAATAGCTGATGAATTGGTTGAAATAAACTAAATGATGTCTTCATTTGCATCATCTGTATGTAGCTGATCACATATTCCATCCCAGTATTACAGTCTTTCATCAGTTGGCACAATCCTATATTTTCTTCATTATCATCATCTAACATGATCATTTCACTGAGTAGATTGATTGAAATCTACCAACTTTGAAACATTTCTTGACAATTCTTTGGATAACAGATCTTCCGGCTGTCTTTGGAATGATTGATTTAAGTCTTGTTAAGGCACTAAAAGAACAGCTTAAGGAAGAACTTTTTTTAATGTGGTTATAACTGTCTCTTAAGTAGAAGTGTCAAAACATATTCTATTCTGTATTATAAAATTGAGGAAATATTTTTTGGAATGTGGTTACAACTATTTTTTTAAATAGAGGTGTCAAAAAAGGTTTTACTCTGTATTATAAAAATTGAGAAAATATTTTTGGAATGTGATTATAAATGTTTTTTAAATAGAAGTGTTAAAAGAGATTCTACTCTGTATTATAAAAATTGAGGAAATATATTATGGAATGTTGCTAAAACTGTATTTTAAATAGAAGAGGTTTTACTCTGTATTATAAAATTTGAGGAAATACTCTTTGGAATGTGTTTCTAATTGCCCGTTAAATAGTGGTGTCAAAAGAGGTTTTACTCTGTATTACAAAATTTAAGGAGATTTTTTTTTGGAATGTGGTTATATCTGTCCCTTAAATAGAGATGTCAAAATATGTTTTACTCTGTATTATAAAAATCTAGAAAATAGTTTTTGGAATGTGGTTACAACTGCCTCTTAAATAGAGATGTCAAAAGATGTTTTACTCTGTATTATAAATGTGAGGAAATATTTTTTGGGAATGTGGTTATAACTGTCGCTTAAGTACAGGTGTCAAAAGTAGTTTTACTCTGTTTTATAAAATTTGAGGAAATATTTTTTTGAAATGTGGTTACAACTATCTTTTAAATGGAGGTGTCAAAAAAAGTTTTACTCTGTATTATAAAAATTGAGAAAATATTTTTGGAATGTGATTATAAATGTTTTTTAAATAGAAGTGTAAAAAGAGGTTTTACTCTGTATTACAAAATTTAAGGAGGTTTTTTTTTTGGAATGTGGTTATATCTGTCCCTTAAATAGAGATGTCAAAATAGGTTTTGCTCTGTATTATCAAAATCTAGAAAATAGTTTTTGGAATGTGGTTACAACTGCCTCTTAAATAGAGATGTCAAAAGAGGTTTTACTCTGTATTATAAATGTGAGGAAATATTTTTTGGGAATGTGGTTATAACTGTCGCTTAAATACAGGTGTCAAAAGTAGTTTTACTCTGTATTATAAAATTTGAGGAAATATTTTTTGGAATGTGGTTACAACTATCTTTTAAATGGAGGTGTCAAAAAAAGTTTTACTCTGTATTATGAAAATTGAGAAAATATTTTTGGAATGTGATTATAAATGTTTTTTAAATAGAAGTGTCAAAAGAGATTCTACTCTGTATTTTAAAAATTGAGGAAATATATTATGGAATGTTGTTACAACTGTCTTTTAAATAGAAGTGTCAAAAGAGGTTTCACTCTGTATTATAAAATTTGAGAAAATACTTTTTGGAATGTGCTTCTAATTGTCCGTTAAACAATGGTGTCAAAAGAGGTTTTACTCTGTATTACAAAATTTAAGGAGGTTTTTTTTTGGAATGTGGTTATATCTGTCCCTTAAATAGAGATGTCAAAATATGTTTTACTCTGTATTATAAAAATCTAGAAAATAGTTTTTGGAATGTGGTTACAACTGCCTCTTAAATAGAGATGTCAACAGAGGTTTTACTCTGTATTATAAATGTGAGGAAATATTTTTTGGGAATGTGGTTATACCTGTCGCTTAAATACATGTGTCAAAAGTAGTTTTACTCTGTATTACAAAATTTGAGGAAATATTTTTTGGAATGTGGTTACAACTATCTTTTAAATAGAGGTGTCAAAAAAAGTTTTACTCTGTATTATAAAAATTGAGAAAATATTTTTGCAATGTGATTATAAATGTTTTTTAAATAGAAGTGTCAAAAGGCATTCTACTCTGTATTATAAAAATTGAGGAAATATATTATGGAATGTTGTTACAACTGTCCTTTAAATAGAGGTGTCAAAAGAGGTTTTACTCTGTATTACAAAATTTAAGAAGATTTTTTTTGGAATGTGGTTATATCTGTCCCTTAAATAGAGGTGTCAAAATATGTTTTATTCTGTATTATAAAAATCTAGAAAAAAGTTTTTGGAATGTGGTTACAACTGCCTCTTAAATAGAGATGTCAAAAGAGGTTTTACTCTGTATTATAAATTTGAGGAAATATTTTTTGGGAATGTGGTTATAACTGTCGCTTAAATACAGGTGTCAAAAGTAGTTTTACTCTGTACTATAAAATTTCATGAAATATATTTTGGAATGTGGTTATAACTGTCATTAAATAGAGGTGTCAAAATATGTTTTACTTTGGATTATAAATTTTGAAGAAATATTTTTTGGAACGGTCTTATAACTGTCCATTAAATAGAGGGGTCAAAAGAGGTTTTATCATATTATAAAAAGTGTGGAAATTTATTTTTAACATGTTCGTGAACACTCTTTTTTTAGTAGTAGTATGCATAGCATCACCACTATAACTAGTAATAAGAAATAAAAGCAAAAATTAACAATATACTAATTATTTACATACGGAGATTGAAAATTAGTAAAGGGGAAAAATGTATACAGAAAATCCTTCTCACTTATTATAGAAGAAAAATTACAAAAAATCGCAGAAACTAAAAAGTGATTATAAATTATTATCTTAAAATTTAGAAAGAAAATACTAAGAAACAATATTCAAAGTTCAAAACAAAAGACACACTAATTTTCATATTATAATTATAAATACTGTGCTGGACACGATGGGGGTTTCTTCACATAGAAATAAATCTATTTATATGGTGTTTCTTTTCTTTTTTTTTTTCGTATTTCTTTTTCTTTCTTTCTTTTTCTTTTTTAAATTTAAGAACAAGTTGAGTTTTTTCTGATTCTCAAAAACAAGAATAATTTCCAAAAAATCTTAGATATCAAGCACATCGGCAAAAAACGTCTATAGGCATCAGTGCCAATGAATGTGAATTCATATGTTGAAACATTTTTATGCTTTATCATATATTAGAATACATACAAATGTTGTGTGTGTGTGTGGTTATGCAAATTTTATCTAAAAAACGGCTCTACCAATTTTAACTAAATTTTGTATCCAACCGTTTTGGTATACGATAAGACCAATGGGCGGGGTTACATGTTCGAGAAAATTCGATTAGTGGGTCATTTTAGGTCACTACGGGTCAGAGTCAAGCTAATTTTATCTAAAAAACGGTTCAAACGATTTTGGCAAATTTTGTATCTTACCATTTTGGATTACAAGAAGACAATTAGGCTAAGTCACATTTTTGAGATAATTTGATTAGTGGTCCATTTTGTGACACTACGTATAAGGTCAAGCTAATTTTATTTTAAAAACGGTTCTAACGATTTTGACAACATTTTGTATTCTGCCATTTTGGATTACGAGAAGACCATTGAGTTGAGTCACATGTTCGAGAAAATTCGATTAGTGCGTAATTTTGGGTCACTACGCGACCTGTTGGCGACTTTTGGCGAAAAAATTGTCTTTCAGAATCTGAGGAATGTTTTTAGAAATTCCCAATAGGAGCCGAGATACATGATTCAACCACTTAGAGTCCATAGTCATTTGTGCACGGAATACTGTACTTTGCTTTCTGACGTATAAAAAGACGTTCATGCCTAAAAGTCCTGCAAAAGAAAGTCTGCAACGAATTAAAAGTGTAGTTTGGAAGGATGCCATTTCGTTGTAAATATGTAAGTAATGTAAAATTTAGAAATATGTACATATTTTTAAGATTGATTGTTTCTGTAAATAATACTGTTATAAAATAAAATGCTTTATAGTACTAATATAGCGAGAATTTATTGTTATATCGACTTGAACACAAAACTGATTTTAACCGATCGTAGCTCGGTCTTCCCCGCTGCTTTTTTAAGAACTACGATAACTATTCTTGTGTTGTTTTGATTGATTTTACTTACAGGTATTTATAATTATATTATCTTAGTAGTACGCTTGTGCACACTAGTTATTGCAATGATATGAAAAATAGACATGTAAATTTAACCATTGTTTTTAAAAATGTGCTTTTAAGATCATTAGGATATGAAATAACAGACTTTTTATACATAAAAAAAAGAAAATGGACAGAAAAGAACAGAGCAAATAACAAATTGGAACATTTTTAAAATTAATTACTAGTAATAAACAGAAAAATTATATATTTTCTGGAAAGTCCTATCTTATTAAATAATAAATTTCAATTAATGCAGATCATGTTAAATCTACAAAACTATTCAAAATTAATTGAACTTAAAAAAAAATAATAATAATTTGTCACAAAAGTCAAAACACTTATGATCTACAATTTTATTACTTTATATATTTTGTTTATTTTCTCAAAATAGCTATAATTTTATAATTTTCTGTGCAGAAAAATTAAACTTTCATTGAACACAGTCTTACATATACTTAAAGTGTGTATAAAAACTTTAAGGACAGCATAAAATGTTCATTTTTTTGATAAATTTCAAATCAAATGAAAAAAGTATAATGTGTATTATAATGCACATTATACTATGTGTATACTATTGATACACATTATACTATTAATACACATTATACATGTATTATAATACACTATAATGTGTATTATAAAGTTGAAAAGCTAATAAAAATGTCAAAAAAATTATCTGTAACTATTTTATAACAAAATTAAAATATAGAAAAAAAAAACTCCGCTATTTCCACAAGTGTAAAAACTTTAAGGACAGCAAAATTAAAACAATACAGTAATGAAGAGAGAAATATTTAATATGTTGTGCCCCCTCCATTGATTTTAATGACCGAAAATATTCTATCTTTCATGGACATTATAAATTGTTGGCACAGTTCGGGACTGGTTTTGTACCATTTATCTTCACTCGTAGATTTGAGTTTTCCTTCCATTTTTGTAAACTCGTCTTCCTAAATCGCCCCACGAAATCTAAACACTATCGAGAACTCCGATAGGGTTTAGATCAAGACTTTTGGGTGCCCATTGCAAAACTTCAATATTTTTCTTCTGGAACCAGAGTTTTGTCCCTCGGCTTATGTGGATAGGTGCATTATCTTGCTGATAAATCCCTTTTTCCCTTACTAAAAGGGGGGGGGGGGTTGCAACAAGTGAAAGATGGTCGTAAAGAGTTTTTAGATATACTTTTGATATAACTTTTCCTGAAAGTAATGCAAGTGATCACACGCCGTTAAACGAAAAGCAGCCCCATGTCGTAATGGATCCGCCACCTAATTGACGTTTTGAGAAAATTTCTTTTTCTTTTCTCGAATTATGCCAATAATACTTCCTGTCATCAGGACTATCTAAGTTCCATTTTTTTCACAGGAGAAAATAACCAGCAGCTATTTGTAGCCCCAAGTCATCACTTGTCTTGCAAAATGGAAACGCTGGATTTTGTTTCTAGTCAGTAAAGAAGATTTATACAATTTTGCTGTGTATTGGAAATGCCCAGATCAAGTAATTGTATCGCTGATAGTTTTCTTGTATACACTGAATGCAGTCGTTCATAAAATTTCTTTACTTGAGTATTTTCCAGTTAATGCTAACTTTAAAATTCTCCTTTCATCTCTGTGTGACAAGGCCTCCAGCATTTTTTTCTCCATATTTGTCTTTTAACCTTAAAAAATTGTTGATGACGGTTTTAGATCTTTCTATCTTTTTTGCAATAAACCGACAACTCATTCCTAACAATCCAAAAGATTCAATAGCACTTTTTTCATATTCAGCTACTTTACTTGCTTTTGGCATTATTATAAAAGTAACAAAACGTTAGAAAAATCACTACACAAAAGTTTTTAACATGCAAATCAATAATGGTTACACGCAATGTTCCTATAAAAAATAGTCGAGTTCATAAAATGTTTACACTGGCGAAAATAGCGTTTGTTTGCATAATTATTCATTTTTCGCAATAGAAAGGTCACAGATACATTTTGTTGACTTTTATATTAGTATTTCAACTTTATGATCAACATTAATTTTCCATTTCAATTTTCTCAATTTAAATTTATCAAAAGTTTTACAATTTTTTGCTGTCTTTAAGGTTTTTACACACTGTAAATATGCACTATTTTCTTCTGCACCATAAGTTTTGATTAAACTTGAAAATACATGCGTCATTTACGAATGAACTGAAAATAAATCCCATGGTTACAATTGTAAAACACCTTCACATGTTGAAAATTGCAACAATTATTTTTTTAATTTAAAACACGACATATATACATTAACACTGTATGCCGTTTTTGTGTTTTACACCTATTTTTTCGACAATATTATAAAATGGTAAAAGTTCGCTGATGTTATAGTAGCTCTCAGGATTTTTTAAATTTAAATCAATTTTCGAGATCTTGTTATTTTTTATAAGACGTTCCAACATAGTTTAAAGTGTTTATGACTTCCGTTTTTCTTGCCGTCTGTCCGTGCTCTAATTCTCGTAAATATACTCAGATTGCCCTGTAAAATTTGCATGTTTTTAAAGTTTACTATAGTACAATGGCTATTGAAAATGAAGTGTGTAGCATTATAGTTTTTTACAGGCAGTCAAAAGTATTCCGTTACATTATGGCTAATGGGATAAAATTGTTTCAAGTAATGTTACATCATTTCAAACATAATGAAATTAATACGTATTTATGAAGTGCACTAAAACATGCTTCATGTAGAATATGGGGCTCAAAGCATTTATTATTCATTTACAAGGCACACAAAATATTTCCGTAACATAATGGCCTACGAGGGAAAACAGTTTGGAGAATAATATATAACATTATTTCAAATATATCCGAAGATCTGGCTATTAGCGATAATTACTGGAACTGCATTTTCAGTTATGGTAAGCGTTTTTAAGCTTAACTAATTTTTTGCATACTACGTGGTATGTATAAATGCTATAGATTATATGCAGGGCTACACAAAAGAATTCGCAAGCTTTGCTGAATATGAGCGTGAATTGATTAAATGTGGTTTCTCATTGAGTTATTCATTTTCTAGCTGAACTATATTTAGTATACTAAGAGATGTTAGTAGAATATAAATAAAACCATATACAGGGCCACGCAAAGAACTGGATACAGGGCTGCCTATGGATGATAATTTTTGGAAGTGTGATTTCAGTAATTTTAAGCATGTTTTAGCCTGAATTAAATTTTACCTTAATGAGTGGCGTGTATAAATATCTGTAGGTAATATACAGAGGGCTGTACAAAATAATTGAAGTAAGTGTCTGTCTATTGGTAGCAATTGCTGAAGGTGAATTTTCAACCTGTTATGCGTTTTATTACTAAACTAAATTTTAGCATACTATGTAGAATATATACAAATCTATTGATTAAATACAGGGCTGCATAAAAGAATTGGACTACTTTTCTTTCAATGGGTGGGGCGGTAAATGTTGAAATCTGGTTTTCAAACGTGTTATGTATTTTCTAAAATGGTTACTTACGTATTTCATTTACCTTATTAAAAAAAGAAGTTTTGTTAAAGTATTCTGGAAGTGTTGTAAAGTGTTTCATAATCTATGCTTGATTTTTCTTTTCTTTAAAAAAAAAAAATTATGTTATAAACTCGAGTGGTAGCAATCAGGTTGTACATTGTTGTGAAAAAACCGAAAAGGGAGATTATTATTATTATATTTTATAGATGTCATTTTCTCATTATGAACTAAAAAATATTTTGAATAGATGCTGTTTAAGACCGTTCTAAAGGTCCTAAAAGTGGAAAGTTTTAAAAATGAATGCTTTTAGAAAAATGGAGAATTCTTTTAAAAAAGAAAGCATGTAATTTAATCCACAAAACTGAAACATTTTTATATAAGTGCGTGAAAAGGACGTCTTTTTTACTCTACAAGCTCCGAAATCAGAGGCAAAATCTTCAGAAAACGAAATATTTTTCATAAACGACTTTAATTTTGAAAATGACGTAACTTTACATTTTCTTTGAAAAAAAAAAACTGCAACGTTTTATATTGTAATTATATCAAAAATCATATAATTTTCAAAATGTAATTTTCATAATCTTTGTTCACTATACATTAAAAATAGGATGTTTCATTTATTTTAAGAAATTTAATGATATTAATATTAAATTTATTTTCAAAAAATTGATTACATTTTGATTATTTTCTCTTCCAAAATTAAAAGATCTCATACAATTCAAACACAAATCGCATCGGATTGCCACCCAGATGGTCATTAATCATTAAGATTTTGTACTAATTTATAATTTCATGGTCCATCTCAAAACCTAAACAAACTTATTTTACAAAAATACTTGAAAAGAAAAGAAAAAGAAACTGCAACGTTTTACTGTAATTATATCAAAAATCACATAATTTTCAAAATGTAATTTTCATAAATGTCCTAAAAGTGGAGTTGTGGTAGCAACATCCATTTAACATACATTAAAAGTATGATGTCTCATTTATTTTAAGAGATTTAATGATATTAACATTAAATTTCTTTCCTAAATGTAGGAATGCATTTTAATTATTTTCCCTTCCAAAATTAAAAGATCTCATACATTGCTTCGGATTGCCACCCAGGTAGTCAGTATCATTAAGATATTGTACTCATTTAAAACTTGGTGGTCCATTTCAAAACATAAACAAACTTATTTTACAAAAATACTTTTTGAAACAAAAACTAATCATACGCACAAGAAGGTTAAATGACATCTGCCGACATGACGTGCCAAAAAAAAACTAATCATACCTATTAAGAAGGTTAAATGACTTCTATTGGCATAAGATGCCGCCTTAGGTCGCTCTTGAAAATCTTTCCTTAGTCATTCTACACTAATTAGTTTCATCCGTTTCTTAGGGCGTTGTTGACACAGACTCAAATGTCTGAGAAACCTTTCCACGCGGAAACAAGCGAGGGTCGGCCCTGAAATTTTGAAAATTAAACCGACACCCTGCGGTTTTGATTGAGCATACTATACTATATTTCGATTGTTTTGAGGCTTAGACAATGAACTATGCAGTTCCTTCTTTTATATGGCATTTAATTTATTCAATCGAGGTAAAATAGGTCAAAAGTAATTGTCCTAAATCTGAATTATTCACTAAACGCGATAGTGGAATGTGAAAATGAGCAGAATCGACGAAATTTCAATTTAAAAAAGCATTACAAAAAGTATGTGTTTGCTCTAATTTTTATTTTTTGACAAGATTTTACTTTAAAAATGTAATTGAAATTCAAACCAACCTGATGAAGTAATGGAATTTTCCTGTAAATGAAAAGTTAGTGTATGTAAATGAAATTGCAAATGCCTCCTGACAGTTTACAAACATTATTAACTCAGTTTTCTGTTTTGTTTAATAATAAGGTGTGGGAGATAAAAGATATGAAAGCAGAACTTCATCTAGAACAAGATGCTACTTTCATATTCTGCAAATTTAGGACTGTAACATATGCATTACGTACATCAATAAATGAAGAATTACTAGGGTTACAGAATGAAGGTATTATAAAACCTGTCTCTAGAGGTAATTGTGCAATTCCTATAGCTCAGTTGTCTATGTGGTGACTTTAAAATTACTGTAAATAAATTTTTGAAAGTTGAAAAATATTCTTTGCCAAGGGTAGAAGGTATTTTGGCTACATTAGGGGCTGATTAACAGTTCAAAATTATTATTCCAATTTTTAAAGTTATCCATTGATCTTACCAGTTCTGCTGCTATTTGGCAGAGAAAAATTAAGTTTTTTAAAGTGGAATTGAGGGTGTTACAATTTTCGTTGGATGGTATTGGAGTTACAGAGAAAACTGATGAAATACATTTGAAATGTTTAAAAGAGGTATTAGTAAGGTTGTGTGAATATAATGTTAGGATAAATAAAAGAAAAATATTTTTTTATGACTGACGAAATCCCGTATTGTGTGTTTAAAATTGATAAAACGATATTCATAAAACACAAAATAAAATAGAAGCTATTTTAAATGCCCCATGAGCAGTCAATGTATCGCAAGTTAAAACTTTTCTAGGCTTAGTTGCGTTATTATTCTAAGTAAAGAGCTTGTCTACAATTTCACATCCCTTAAATCAATTGCTAAGAAAGAATGTAAAATTTATATGGTCTTCTGTTTGTGAGCAGGCATTTAAGAGAATTAAAAATAAAATTACGTCTGAAACGGTTCTTACGCATTTCAACCTCAAATTATTTTTAATGTTAGCAACTGATGCTTATCCTTACAGTATCTCGAAAGTTCTTTCGCATATGATGCCAGATAACATTGAAAACGCATTTTTTTTTTTGTTAAGAACATTAACAAATGCAGATTAAAGGATAATAAGAAGTTCTTTCTATTATTTTTGGTGTAAAGAAATTTTTTTAATACAGTGATACCTCGGTTTTTGTCAATAATCCGTCCGAAAACAATCGGCGAAATCCGAAACCGACGAAAACCGGGTAAATTATACCCATATGAAGCTATGTAAATCCAATTAATTCTTCCTAAACACTCCAAAATATGTATCAAAAACACATTCTATAGAGAATAAGTATAGCGTTTAATACTAAAAACAATAAGAAATTAATGTAGTGTTCTTGGCGTATGGTATCAAGGCACTGTATCTGGAGTCACTTTCCCTTTTGGTCTTTTGCCAGTAGAACGAGCTTCAGAATAAAAGGAGCTATGTCGCTCAAAAAAAGCTGCCCAAAGTGATCTGTATCTACCGCCTCTTTAAGATTTGCCTAAAATGGGGCAAGACATTATTATTAAACAAGTTGCTTACAAGAAATTTTCTTTGGTACCATGATGGAGCACTCGAAATCAATAAATAAAGAGCAAAAATACACAGGAAATAAACGAAATATGAGGCAACCGACGAAAACCGAAGCAAATTTTTCATGGAAAAAATCGACAAAAACTGAAACCGACGACAACCAATGTCAACGAAAACCGAGGTATTACTGCATTTATATGGTAATATATTTACTTTGTTTACTTACAGTAAACCACTTGTATCTATATTTTCTCTTACTAAGAGTATTCCTGTACTTTCAGCTGTTAGAATGCAGATATATGCATTATATTTACAAACATTTCAGTATGATATTCGTTATAAGAAAATCAACTAGCACGTGAATGCCGATGCTCTTTTACGTCTTCTATTACGTAGTGAAGACTTAACACCACAACTTAACTCTAGTGATATGAATGGTGAATCTGAAAAATTTCTAATTAATGAACTTTCAACTTTACCGTTAACATCCAAAACTATTGCCTTGGTCCCAAAATAAAATCCATCGTTACGCCAAATTTGTTATTAACTCATTCATTATTTACATACTATTTATATACTACAGTCTGTCGAAAGTACTGGCATTTATGCCGAAAAAAGACTACCAGGTTATAAAACTGTGCAAATCGCTACATATATAGCTGAAAATTTAATTAAAGAAAGCAGATTTTGTTTATTAAGAACGAAAATGTTTTTAGAATTTCTGTTAGTCCGGAAGCCAGCCAGAAGTTATGCCGTCAATGCCGTGTTCAGAATGCAGAACACGGTATGTCCAACGCTGCGAGAAATGCTCTAATCGCTAGACGAACAACAAGTCGCTGATATGCAAAATTATGAAGCAGAGGAAGGACTCTTGTATGGCCCAGGAATAGTCGAGGAACGGTGAACGTTTTGGGAACTTCTGATCTGGAAGTCAGAAGTCGCGCCACCGATGCAGATGAATTTTGTGTGCAGAATACAGAACACGGTATGTCCAACGTTGCGAGAAGGACGCTCATCGCTAGACGAGAACAACAAGTCGCTGATACGCAAAATTATGAAGCAGAGGAAGGACTCTTGTATGGCACAAGAATAGGCGAAGAACGGTGAACGTTTTGAGAACTTCTGTTGATATGGCGACAATCACGCATGGCCCAGAAATAGCCAACTAAGTGTAAGTTAACATATTAAAAAATACATACATATTATATATTAATCCTTCGCAACTTTTGAATTTTGAAAATTTGACTCAACTTCGTGTTCGGCAACAGAAAAACCCCTCCAAAAATAATTTTTGGGCAAAACGGATGAATGGCAAAAAATTTATGCCTCAAAGAGTTTACGAAAATTTTAACTTAAAACGCGTTTTTGTCAAAACAAGATTTTTCAAACCTTCGTAGGTGCTATCGAATCAACCACTGAACTAATTGATTTGAAATTTTTTGCCAGCAAACTAAACACTTTTGAGCATGGGATGAATCTATAATATGTTAAAATTGACCATACTAATATTTTTACATAGCATGTCAAAGGCCCAAAACTCAATATTGATTTCAAGTGCCACCCGTTTTGTCATCTTTTCAATAAAATTCAACTTTTTTAGATTTATTCCATAAGAAATTATGTTATCAAATATAAAGAAATGCATTTCTGATTTCAGAGCAGGATTTGAATAAACTGGAACCTATGCAGATCGGCCGCGTTTTTTAAACCCGACATTCTTCAGACCATCATATTGAACGCCATCTAAAAAAATAATTTTTTTGATTAAAAAAAAAAAGATCCAATTTTTAAAAGATTAATAAACATTTGTGAAAAAACATAATGTTTACAAGTCTTGTCTTATTGTTTCAAAACAAATCTCAAAGTTGACCTATTTTTGAGACGATTATAAATAAACGTGGCCTTAAGTGAACAAAGTGGGACCTCCTCTTAAACAGTACCAAATTATTTTAAACTGCATAAAACTGCTGCTTTAGATAAAAAGAATTCCAGCATAAAAATATAATGAAGATAATGTGAAATAGATATTCGAAATTAACTTCCATTCGTTTGGAGACTGCCTCTGAGCTCAAGTAACCCGGATCTTCATAGGGAAAATGTGGATTTGCATATTGTTCTATTTATATACTGTTTAGTATATTTGCACTGAATCATCTCCCTTGCGGTTACCATTAAGACACAATGACACAAATAAAATATTTTTTTGAAAAAACAAAAAATTCTTATTAAAAATACATAGCCGGCATTAGATATATATTTTTTAACCAATTTTCTACCTTGTATTTGAAAAACTTCAGTGTGATTTTTTAATTACCATGCTACAGTAATAGGCTAGTGTTCCAAATATTATGTGGGTTATTCACGCTCAGAATATGGTGAAAACAATTTTTTTAAGCTCTAATATATATTTTACATTTAATATGTTTTTATAATTGCCCATTAACAAAAAAAAAATTACTTTTTATATGAAAATAGGAATTAGCAATTCATATAAAGTTCTGAAATTTATTAAAAGCGATACTTTTGTATCAGCCGCATGTCAGGAGTAAACAGCAGAAGAAATTGCGAAATAATTCGCTACTTACAGCAGACTTTTTGATTCTGAGAATTTCAGTGGTTTAAGCGCGTGGTTCGATTACATGTCTGTTAAGTTTATGTTTTATTTATATTATTATATCATTTTATTTATTGACTAGCCGGTCTTCATCCGCCTAAACAGTCGCTTAAGGGAGGGGGAGGGGGGATGATATCTGAAGCATAAAGCCCCCACTTCACCTGGGCCTACAAAGTGTATTTTACATGCAAACAGAAATAAAAATAAAATACCCTATTTTAAATTATACGAAAATAACCAATAAAAATATCAAAAAAGCATGTGAATAAAGATTTTGAGACATAAATAATAAATGTTATTCATGAGCCCCCTGACAAAGACCTGTTTGGCCCAACTCGTGCTTATCTTCAGGGAAGGGAGAGCTTCCGGATAAAATAAACATATAGGATAACCTAAGGTATATGGTGATCACTGTAAATGGGTCCTGTGGGTTTCGCGCCCACAAATTTTCAAGTACGGTGATCAAAATAACGGGTCCCCGTGTGCTTATCACCCATAAAGTGTTAATACAGCAATCACTACAACGGGGCGCTGAATTTTGCGTGCATAAATCGTTAAAATGACAATCATTTTAACAGAACCCTGTGGATTTCACTCCTATAAACTGATTATACGGGAATCACTATAACGAAGCCTTGTGCATGACCGAGTCCATAAATATATCAATCACTATTAAATCGTACCTTTCTACTTCCAAAAAATATTTTTTGAGACGAGGAGGAAATGTACTATATTTTGTATAACGATTGAAATTCGATCGCTAAAAGACGAAAAGCACAAAAAAAAAATATATATTAGTACTAGAATTACAAAATATGAAAATAAAAAACACAACATCTTTGACGCAAAATGTCTAATAAAAAATCAGCAATAGTTGTCTTATTCGTCTAATCTTTCATAATCAGGTACATAGCCGACGTTGGTGACAAAATCGCTAAAATAGCTTTAAAACCGCTGAAATACGCGTTGAACTATTTTTTTGGCAGATTGGTTTAGCTGTATTTTACTCTCCTATCTAAAACTGTATCGGAGATATGGCAAAATGACAAAATTTTCGACCCCCCATTTGATCCCCTTAGTGGTTGAATTTCTAAAATCCTTTCTTAATGGGTTTCTGTATTGTGTAAGGAAGATGTCTTTCCCAATTTCATTGTTTTAGGAGCAACAGTAGCGGTTCAGCGTTGATTATGAGTCAGTCAGGACATGTTCTTTTGCATAAGTAAAGATAGATAGATAGATAGATAGATTGATGAAGTTTTTATTTCGTTATGGAATATCAGACAAAAACAAATGCTGAACTATTTATATTGTTTTAAATGCATTCGAGTTTTTTTAATTGGGCTGCACGCGATAAGGGAAAAAAAATCCATGCTTAAAAATTATTTTTAAAACAATAAAAAATCAGTAAATTGAGATACAATATTTACTATTTGTAAGTGGAAAAATTGAAACTGTGCGAAGTCTAGAATAAAAAAAAATTGCATTAAAAGTGAAATTTATTGATTAGGTGTTGCCACCGTCAATATGACGACAGTGATACTCACGGACATGCTTTTGCTTTATAATATAGATATGAACCGCAGTTGAGATAATATATTAAATTTTTTTATGTGGTTCTAATATGCGTATATATGAATGGGAAAATGTTTTCAAAAGATAAAATTCTATATTGTGCTGCAACAGCCCTTTCAACTTTCGCAGCAGCATTTTATCGAGAATTGTATTTATTAAGGTAGCTTTCAATACAAAACGTTTGCAGCCGTCCGATGGAAAGAAATTCATGAAAATATCGGTATATTTTCACCGATCATGATCCCCAAACCCCAAAACCACCCCCGTTCAAATGTTGATTTATATCCATATATATATATTACGATATTTAGAAATCTATTCCTCTGAAAACACCAGATTGCCGTATCAGACCGAAATTCACGGAGACGCATTTCAATATTTATTTGTTCTGGCGGATAATTATTGAGAATTTCCAGAAGAATGAACGAAATTAAATCATCGAAGAAAAATTTATTATTTATCCATAATAATATAATGATGAAACATTCTTCACTCCACTAGACATCGTTGAATAATCTTCAATAATTTACATTTTAATAAGATGTTAAGAAACATATTTCGAATAATTCATATGACTCTCCAGACAGCTACAGATTTTTTAAGAGAACAACAATATTACAGAAAATCTACGCTCCGCAGCTCATGTTTTAGGTTAAATATTCCAAGAATGGAATGTTATCTGCGCTAATCCAGGTTACAGATCAGCCAATCAGGTCTTTTGAGCAGTGCGGAACTATGTTTTTGTGGCGGTAGATAATTGAAGTGCTTATGTTCTTGCGAGAAAAGGCGCGAATCCAGCTTTAGAATGAAAATAAGAAAAATAAAATGGTACAAAATGATAATTTTAAATAGAATGAATTCGGCTTTTTAAGAATCGAGGGAAAAAAAAGTCTTTAAAGAAAAAAAAATTACGGAATCGTTTTTTAGAATATTTTGAAGGGGAAAAGTATTAAATAAGCATTTTAAATAGAAAGGAATTTAAATAAATGAAATAAATGGAATATAGACTAAGCTAGGGAACAATTTAATGAACTAGGATTGTATAACAAATTTAGAAGGGGAAAATTTTATAGAATATTTTTAATGAAGTATATATATATATATATATATATATATATATAATATCTGATTTTTGTCATGCTGTAAATCTCGTATTTATCAACCGATTTGGATGTGACTTGGCATGTGTACAGTATATACCAATGTCTCGGCCGAGTTCGTTGACCAGCCTCAGCCGCCATATTTTTTCAAAATGACGGCTACTTAAAAATTTCAAATTTAAAAAAATGTACAAAAACGTTAGAAATCCTTAAAAAAAATCGTATAATTTTTAGGAATTTATTCCTAAAAATTCCTAAAAACTGCAAAAAACTCCGAAAGCCTTGATCCAAGGATTCCGGAGCAGTTTTTGTTTTGCCTGTATCTTAAAAAATGCTGAGATACAGAAGTTTGAAATTTTAGGGTGGCAGACATTTTGAAACATGAAAGCAGGATTCTTCCATAAACGGGTTTAATTTATGAGTTTAAGTGAACATTTTTTCTGGAAAATTTTCTTTCATTGTTGTAACTCTCGTTTCAACTTTGATATGCTTAACACTATATATTCATATCCGCCAGAGTCAAATTCTCGCCAAGCTTGGCGGCACTTGGAAAAATATAACAAAATTTGGCGACAAAAATAGGTTGCCATAAATGAAGCCGGCTATAGCTGGCTAATGTGGCAAAATTCTCATTCAAATTCAATTTTGACGAGAATTGGGAATGAATCTTCTGTAATCGGATTCCACGCATTTTAGCTTCGTATTTTCCTGTAAAATTAGCTAAATTCTTAAAACCAAGGAAGAGGGAAGCTACCTTTTTCTGCTGGGACAGGCCGGAAGGACTTTTTTAATGAGTAAGCTATATATAATACGATACTAAAAATATATGTACAGTATGATTACCAAAGAAAAATCTTGCTATCTATTTTAACAATGTATTAAAATTTCATGCTGTCAGTTGGAGTATGTTACAAATATAAACATGAATTTACAAGTAATACATATAGATGGACATATCATATTTAGGTTCGAAAAAACACGATAAAAGTGGAAAATTTTCTTTTCATAAAAAAAGGAATTAGGAATATCGGTGCACCACTTTAGAATTACACACAAACATACATTATTATTTTTTTAAAATTGAATATCCTATTTTGTTTTTTAAATAAAAAAATTCATTTGTTTAATGCATCCGAAACATTTTCTGACACTGAAGTTTGAACTAAAAGAAGGGTTATTAAAACTTTAATTTAATTATTATCAAATTAATTATATCTAATACTTATTACTTTTCTCTTTACCAGGTAATTCAACTATTTGTTATCTGTAATACAACACTGTTGTTGTGTTCACTCTTTATTTTAAAACATCAGTCGAAAAGAGAATGAAGCATTTGAAAAACTTTTTGTCCAATTTCTGGTGAACATTCTTGGAAAAGATAAAACAACGAACACTAACCATTTAAAAAAATGAAAGAAAAAGAAAAGCAGCAATTTATTGAATACTTAAGAGATATGAAAAAATAAAACAACGGAATTTAAAAAGCCTAGAGGTCGTACACCATATAAATCTACACTGGAGATCATTTGTAAAATAGAGAACTTCTTCAAGAAAATATTTCTATTTCCACCCGTGCAGTTGCTAAAAAAATTGAAATTAATGTATATTAAAAAATATATAGATATAATGTATATTATAAAGAAAAAAGACTGCAAATTAGATTTTTTGTTAAAAAAATAAAAAAATAAAAAATAAAACTCTGCTTTAAAATACTTAAAAAATCTTTGAAGAATCAGGGTGTCAAAGCATTTGAACACGAAGTAAGATTGTTAAAGTTTTAATTTTATTATTAGCAAACTAATTATATCTAATATTTATTACTATATTTTATACAGGTAATTCAAAGAATATTGTATTGTAACAGAACAACGTTTTTTTTTTTCATTTTGGAAAGCATAACGGTCGTTACTTTATCTTTTCCAATAATATTTTCACATTACATATTGTACAATACCTTTTACAAATGCTTTATTTTCTCCTCGGCTTATGTTTTGAAACAAAGAACAAACACAAAAATAATGTTGTATTGCAAATTATTAATCATGGAGTTACCTGTACCAAAGAAATAATAAGTATTAGATATAATTACAATTATTTTTTGAATAATAAAATTAAATTTTAATAGGTTTACTTCTTGTCGAAACCTTATTCACTATCCGGTATAAAATATTCTGTTTAGAGCTGTTCTCAAAATCAAATTAACTATTTTCTGACACATTCACCAGGTGCTTTTTATTCGAAATTTTTAGATATTCTCATTCAAATAACAAGAAATGGAACAGTGCTTATTTTTTCCTTATAAATAAATAAATAAAAAAAAAAAAAAAAAAAAAAAAAAAAAAACTTTCACAACTTTTTTATAGAGTTGTACCGATACATCCGATAGAGTTGACCACACCATCCTATATAGGATGGTATGGTCAACGTAAAATCTTCAACAGAAAGCAACCGATTATAATTCGAAATTTAATACATTTATCGGAAAATGAAAATCCTTATTTATTTCCAGGATGGTGATGTCGCCAAGTTTCATGCATTTATTTATAAAAAGAACTTGTGTGCCAGAAAGATTCGTGCTGTTGAGAAAAGAAATAAAAAATGAGAACACCCTTTAACTCCATAAAAAGTTCGTGTTTTTATTGAATTTAAAGAAGACTTTTAACCAGATTTTGCTTTAAGCCTACATTTATTTACAATCCAAGTTTATGTCAACGTTTGGATGTGCAAATGACACAGAAAAAAAGTATTCTCTACAAATCTTAGGTATTCTTTCCTCTAACATTTTTAACTAAATGACTTACACCGTATCTCTCAATAATTACAACAACGTTATAATTCAAAAATCATCAATTTTGAATTATTTATTTACGTAGAGAAATACTATGTCTACTTAAAGAAATTGTAAGAAACTTTAAAATTTTCAATGCTAACACCCAATTTTGACGCCATATCTGGGTTTGTCGGTAACTTTTATCTTCGGATACCAAGCAGAAAGTTATTCGGTCAAGTAGTTTAGGAATTATGCAGGTTTAAAATTTAGGACTCCGATGTTAAATTCAGTTTTAACCGTTGCAAAACAGATTGCAATGTGAGTAGTTTTTTAAACATAACTCAAAAACTACTTTGCACAATGAACTATAGTTTTGGATTCGCATAGTTAAAGCTGCTAGAAATCTATTTCTGTTAAAAATTTTATAGGTTACGATTCACAAGTTATTCAAATATTAATTTCAAAACACATATTATTTAAAATAATTATTTAAAAAATATGTATTATAACCTTTTGATTTTTAAGGTAAAATTTACCAAAAAATCCATATACGATATTAAAATTGCATTATTGAAAATTTAAAGTTTGTTTCAATTTCTGTATGTAGGTGACCCCCTAAACAAAATTTAAGTATACAATTGATTAGCAGACATTATTACTAATCGACTGTTGACCGTCACAGCTTTTTATAGAATAATTTACGGCAGAATTGGTTGGGGTATACCTTTTTTATATATATATATATCTGTACTTCTAACAACTTTAAACTCCATTAAATACATATCTGTAAAAAAAACCCTTGCCAGATGAGATCATTGTTGATCGTTGTAGCTTCCGACTATAGAGTGTTATATTTAATACATAGTTACATATTTACATTCTTACAAATAAAATTTAGGAACGTTATGCATACTTGATAAGCATAAGTTGGCTTGTGACCTTGAAGGGTTTGCTATGCTACGGGAAATATTAGCAACTGAAATGGCACAGATAGTGAAGAGAATAAGTTATTTAATATAAAAGTAGGTTCTACTAGTTACATATTTACATTCTTACAAATAAAATTTAGGAACTTTATGTATACTTCGACAAGCATAAGTTGGCTTGTGACCTTGAAGGGTTTGTTAAGCTACGGGAAATGATAGCAACTGGAAGGGCACAAACGGTGAAGAGAACACATTATTTAATATAAAAGTAGGTTCTATTAGTTACCAGTTCTCGTTGCCACCATAATCAACGAGTACTAATTAGTTTAAATTTGTGAAATTTACAAGACGACTTATCGTAGTCGAAGTATTTGGTTATTCTACAAAGATTTGTCAGTAAAGTTGCCTTCAAATGTTTGGTTCCAAGGTGAAGTTAAAAATCCCCATTTAAATAAATTTTTTTATAAATGGTTGATTTTTTGCTTTTGACATTATTCTATTTAATGAATGTATCATCATAACAATATAATTAATAAAAACAAATTTCATCGGAATATCAATCAAAATTTTGATTTATTTACAAAAACTACCTTTTCTATATTGAGGTGCGGTCCGTAGTCAGATTTGTTGAGACGATCGTAAATTTATAAAAGCGAGGCTTTATTATTAAATTTATACATTTTATAAACAGGAGACACTGCGCCGAAAATTGTTACCCTATATACTAAAAATATATCTACCGTAAAGACTTTTTCACTTTAGATGAATAAAAAAGTGACTCTATTCTTTCTTTAGGCAAAACGGAAGGTTAAAGAACTCGGATATCAATTTAGCCTTGAAAAGAATATATTTATTCTTAAAATTACAGTCTCTCAAATTTTCTAAGCCAAGAAACTTGCGCTGCTTATCTAATTTTGAAGGCTGTGCGTATTGTTTTAAAATTTTTAAACCGATGAACCCACCTAAGATGAGTCACTATATTGAGAATTGTTACCATACTGTGAAATATAACTTTATCCTCTTATGTAAGCTATTGTTTCGATAGATCACTACTTCTGACCTTCCCTCCAAGGATGTGTAATATTTGTAGAGGGAATGATTTAATGTCAGTATGGTGCCGGACTGTTAGAAAACTGATATATAAAACTAGAATATAATATTTATGTATGTATACGGTTCCATTTTGCTTAATAAAAATATTTTTATACAATAGTTTGTACGTTCGTTAAAAAAATTAAATAAGATGAAATGAAGAAATAAAATACATAAAATTTTTAAAAGTTCAATGACAGTTCTTTTGTTTATATCGGGAAATACTAATTCAAGAATGGATGTTAGTAGGATCTATCAACAGGAGAATAAAGAATGAGTCAAAACAAAATAAAAAATTAATTAAATACGTAATTAATGGGTTGTAAATAATTGTTATATTGAATCCAGCCCAGTGTTAATGTTTTTAATTATTTAAAGAAACAAACAAACTACAAAAGTAAAAATATAAATAAATAAAAATAGAAAAAGTGCCTGATTTTATTCATTTGCTAGAATAATTACCTTTCTGATTAATAATCTATAGATGCACACATATGTTTTTACTTATATGACTACATTTTATATACTTATATGTACAGTATGTCAAAAAAAATCCAAACGATGACTACAATTGTATTTCTAATTAATGCAAAAATAAAAAAAAGTACTGTTTTAATTTATATAATGTTCCTTAAAATTGTATGGAGTTTATTGTGTCATAAAAGGTTATCTACACTATTAAACACTGCACCAATTTTCATTTTTTAAATTGTAACACCCATTTTTGATACATACAGCCATGTTTTCCATGACTCTGATTATTTTTATGTAAATTTAATGTAAGTCCTAATTCATAATTTTGAAATATGCAGTTATTAATAGTAGTCTTAACCAAAAATATACATATTTTTGAATTAAAAAAAGGAAGAGATTGTGTTTCAGTTCATTCAATATATCTTATTAAAAAGGAAACATTTCAATTACATATTTTTGAGTGCCTTGGATCAAAGCAGCCTGGAAAGTATGCAGTTTATGAATTTTCCTTTAATTTTCGTAGACATATAAAAGAAAATGTGTTATGGGTTTATATATAAATTTAGAAAAATTAAATTAAGGTTTTACAGTGAAAAATTACAGGAAACACTCAATTAGTAACTTGAGAAATTGTATGAAAAGTCTGAATATATAATAAACAAATTTAATGTGCGGAAATTTTATCGAATTTTTCCGGTTAATTTTTATTCTATATATATAGTTCTTCTGTGTGTTCCTGTAAATGAACCAAAGAAGAGCTACATACTCGTTTAACGAACGCATCCAAGATACTTGCAAGATTAATACACTGTCCGGATTAGATTCGTTTAGTATTTCGGACGTCATTCTGATGACAAGTTTTGCATTATAACATAGAATATTTATCTATATTATAAAGAAAAATCTTTTCTGTAAATAACGCTGATATAATATCGGCAGTGGCAACGATCTATGCCAACTATTTCCACTTTTTTCGAAAATTTAATTACTTCTAAACATCGCATGCTTTTAATATTTACACCGTCGAATAGGGGAATACTTTCAAATGCAATGTCTTCAGAAACTGTATCTTAATTTGCTGATTTTTTATAGTTTTTAAACGAGTTTTTAAGCATGAATTTTTAAAAAATCTATCTCCATCGCGTGCAATTTGATTGCACGGAAGATTCCGTTTAAACGTAAAACAGTATAAATAGTTCAGCATTTCTCTTCGGTGATAGCCCAAACTGAAAGTAACTCTTCATCAATCAATCAGTCAATAAATGAAGCACAAATGTAACATATACGTAATCGAACTACGTGCTTAAACTCTGAAAAAAAAAAAAAAAAAAAAAAAAACTTACTGCAACTAGCAACATCTTTGACGACTTTTTAGGCTATAAACCCTTAGCATGTGGCTAATACGAAATTATCCTTTTTAATAAATTGCAAAACTTTATTTGAATGCATTTTGATATTTTTCATACAAAAATACTTTTGATGTTGTCAGTGAGCAATCTAAAAAATTTATATTCAGTGTAAAAAATTCTATTAGAGTTTTCAATAATAACAATGTTTTTAGTCGTAAAAATAGTTTTCACTTATGTTTCTGTGCACTAAACAGTATGTTCTGTATCCCGGGTTGAATATCTTGGTGAATATTAACGAAGTTATTGGAACAGTTCGATTTCTTAAGATATCAAACTTAAGGAAAGAAAGAAAGAAAGATCATGGAATGATGAAAATGAGACTAGTTTTGAGAGCAATACTTTAATATTGTATTCGTTGCGATGAGTACACGCAGAAAAAGGAATTGATTACAAAACATGTTTTGTTGAGTAAATTTTGGTTGTTATAGCAAAATTCAAGTAAAATTGAACCATTTTACTTGAATTAACAAAGCATTTTTTGCTGACGATACAATTTTTTGTTTTTGGACTTGCAAAAAAAAATTTCTTTTGTTGATTCAAACAAAATTTCCATTTACCTATATATAAACAAAAAGTTCTGTTTGGTCGACCAAATTTTTGTTGATTCAACAAAAAATTTTTCTGGGTGTATGAAGGAAGACAGCAGGTTTAAAAATATATTTTCCAGATCTTGTTTCACTCTAAAGTTGTTCTTCTAAAATTAATGTTTTTTTTTTTTTTTTAAATTTCATATCGTTTTTCTAAATAATTCTTTTAAACAAAATACTTCTTTAGCATTTCCAAACGTAAGCAACTTAAAGCGACATAGAAAATTTCTATCGATTTTTAATTTACATTTAAGTTTTAGTAGTAAAGAGTTTTAGTATCGTTCTTCCTTTCCTCTGGATTATAATTATTTTATCTGAAAAGTTTATTTTATATGAGCTGATATTGATAATTTATATTTTCCTGCCTAGCTTTTATCATTCTATTTTAAATAATATTTTCCTTCATGGGGTGCATAGATTTTTTTTTATTCTAATATAATTTATTCTAGGAATACAAAAAAAAATAAAAATAAGAATGTCACCAATGATTACAACAACTTAACAATACACATATACTAAATTAATTGAAATATCCGAATGCTGTAAATATCGCGTATAAAATCACACAGTCTTTGTGTATTTCATTCAAAACTGCCTATCTATATGATAATTTTTAAAAAAAAAATATTGTAATCGATGTATTCCAGACCAGACATAAAATTTAGACTATATTATATCAATATGTTTTATCGCAAGGTTTTTCAAATATTTATTTAAAAATAATAGACGCTATCTAAATGATGGTAAGTTAAAAGAAAAAAATATCTTATGCAATATTATTGTCTCTACTTATCAGCTATAATTCTGATTTTTTTTTCTGTTTGTGACATAAATGGCACAGTTTATGCATTTCATGTACTGTGTGTGTGTGTGTGTGTATGTGTGTGTGATACAGAGTTCATTCTAATTATTAAAATACCATATACATAGCTGCCAACGTTTACGCTTTTTTCCTACCACCAAAATTTTATAGTAAATTTAAATTTATTAAATCCCCGAAATCTCGTGGTTCAATAAAGCAAAATTTTTTATTAATTTTTAGTGGTATCAAAAAAGCGTAAAAGTTGGCAGCTATGCATATATTTACCTAATACTATTTTGCTTGTAATCACTGAGCATTTGTTAATTAAAAAAAATTATATATTTCACACTTGATTCCCACTTCTGTTTTTTCTGTAACAAAATACAGTATTTAGCATAATACGACAATTAATTGAACTATACTTGTGTCATTTAATATGTATTTTCTTCAGATATGGAACAAGACTCACATTATGCAAATCTGTAGCACATGGGATGATTCAGAACAACTGTTCAAAAAATTGAAGAGAGGTCGGAAACACAAAACCAGCAATAATAACCACACAATCATTTATTCAATCTTATCTACAGAGTGCTTCATTCTAACCGAACTCAGATTTCCGTTAATAACTTTGAGAAATGTGAAGATATTGTAATGAAAATTTGAAACTTTATTTTGTGCGAAATGTGATAACTTCAAAACAAACAGGGTCCGATTAATTCTACATGGGACTCTGCGGCACAGATCAAGTTGGGGGCCCTATAGCATATTTTTAGCCACAATTTGCACTCATTTTAAGAATAAAAAAATCCTGATTTTTGACTTTGGAGGATCTGGACAGCTGCCCCATTTATCCTTGAAATAAAAAGGCCCTGAAAACAAATGTTATAAATTTACACTATCTGCGCCCAAACAGCATGAAATCGTCACTCTATAGTTTTGAAAGTGGTTATTATTGCATACGGTATCCATAACTCAATTATTGTGCTTTTCCAGCATTTTTTATGATGTTATGACATTTCAAACAAAGCAAGGTCTTTTCAAATTTTCATTATAACATTTTCACTTTTTTAAAAGTTATCGGAAACTCGACTTAAAAAATTCAAAATCGTGTATTTTTGACTGAATAAGTGGATTGCTACTGTATGTTCCTATGTTATTATTGTTTATATGTTTATGTTTGGGTTCTTGACCTTCCCGCAAATTATTCAACAGTTGTTCTGAATCACCCTCTATATTATTTTTCGAATATGATAAAAAAATCTAGTAAAGTGTTAAAAATATGTGTTTTGTCGATTTATTGTTATATAAACTAGTCGTTGTCATTATGCTGCAAATTTGGTTTTACAATCTCAATATTCTGGATTAAAAATATAAGAAATTACATAGATATCATTCAACCGTTTTGAATGTTATTTATTTTGATACATTTGACATACCGCTTAGCTGCAGCTATTTTATAGAGACGATAGCACCAAAATGTTCATTTCTTGCGTCAAAAGCCTTTTACTAGAAAACAAAAAGGAATAGAAAATTATTTTTAGTTACATTTGCATGCAGTTACTAGACAATACTCAAAACACTCGTTCTCTTTCTGTTTCAAAATCGTGACTCACTAAAAAGGACCTTTTCTTTCTTTTCGTGTCAAATCCTGTAAATGCTACGAACATCTCGTCATTGTAAGAGTTTGTTATCCAGGAATCAACGTTTAGTATTTCCTCTGTGCAGAAAAAGTTATTTCAGTACAGAATAATTTTCAGAATATTCAGACTAAACGGATTAAGTTTTGATTTGGAAGTAAGAAATGTTTTGTAGTCATTTGAAAATATTTGGATGCTGCGGTGACAATTACCAAAAGCGAATACAGCCTCATTTTTGGGGATGGTACATCTTTTTTTTTTTTTTGGGGGGGGGGGGTGAATAACTTAATGAATAATTTATTTTGTAATTGATATAGATTTCCATAAACAGAATGAGTTAAGAAACGCTTCTTGGCTCAGATCTTGGCTTAAACATGGTTAAAAAAGGAACGGAAAGCTATTTTAGCTACATTTCCATGCAGTTACTAGACAATACTCAGAACGCTCTTTCTCTTTCTGTTTCGAATTCGTGACTCTCTGAAAAGGATTTTTTTCTTTTGTGACAAATCCTGAAAATACTACGAAAGATTTCGTCATTGTAAGCGCTTGTTATCTACGAATCACTGTTTAATATTCCCTCCGTGCAGTAAAAGTTATTTCAGTGGAGAATAATTTGCAGAATATTCAGATTCAGCGAATTAAGTTTTGATTCGGAAGTAAGAAGTGTTTTGTAGTCATTTGAAAATATTTGGATGCTGTGTTGACAATTACCAAAAGCGAATTCAGCCTCATTTTTGGGGATGGAGGGAGGTATACTTTTTTTGGAGGGGAAGGTGAATAACTTAATGAATCATTTATTTTGTTATTGATGTAGATTTTCATAAACAAAATGAGTTAAGAAACGCTTCTTGGCTCAGATCGTGGCTCAAACATGGTTCAAAAAGAAACGGAAAACTATTTTAGTTACATTTCCATGCACTTACTAGACAATACTCAGAACGTTCTTTCCCTTTCTGTTTCGAATTCGTGACTCACTGAAAGAAGTTTTTTTTCTTTTGTGACAAATCCTGGAAATGTTACGAAAGATTTCATCATTGTAAGCGTTTGTTATCTGCGAATCACTGTTTAATATTCCCTCCGTGCAGTAAAAGTTATTTCAGTGGAGAATAATTTTCGAAATATTGAGATTCAGAGAATTCAGCTTCATTTTTGGAGATGGAGGAAGGTGCATCTTTTTTCTGGGTGAAGGTGAATAACTTAATGAATCATTTATTTTGTTATTGATACAGATTTTCATAAACAGAATGAGTTAAGAAACGCTTCTTGGCTCAGATCTTGGCTCAGACACGGTTCGAAAAGGAACTGAAAACTATTTTAGTTACATTTCCATGCAGTTACTAGACAATACTCAGAACGCTCTTTCTCTTTCTGTTTCGAATTCGTGACTCACTGAGAATAATTTTCAGAATATTCAGATTCAACGAATTAAGTTTTGATTCGGAAGTAAGAAGTGTTTTGTAGTCATTTGAAAATATCTGGATGTTGTGTTGACAGTTATCAAGGGGAAATTCTGCCTCATTTACGGGGGAGGGGAAGACACACCTTCTTGTGAGGAAAGGTGAATACTCATTTATTTTGCTATTAATACAGATTTCCTTATACAGAATGCATTAAGACAACATTTTTTCGTTTAGATCTTCGTTCATCCATGGTGTTTGTGACAATATTTTATAATTCTTGAAGCAGTTTTGTAAAATGTAAACGTTCTTTAATAGACCTTATGAAAGAATAATTTTTTATTCACCAAGTGACAATGAAACATACTCAAGCATGAAATTAGATATGAACTGTGAACACCGAATTATTGATCTATGTAGAATTGGTAAGATATTGCGAAGAGAGACTTTTTAGAAGTGTGCGTTATAGATCGCAGAATTTTGTAATATGTATACAGATATATATACACACACACACACACACACACACACACACACACACACACACACACACATACACACACACACACACACACACACACACACACACACACACATATATATTTACTGCTGCTTATGAAAGTATAATTTTCCCTACACTTTTTGATGATTAATCAATCATTTAAGGGTAAGATGGCATTCGAATTGGAAACAGAATATATTTGATCTATATAGAATTATTAAAGTAGTATACAAAGTGATTATTTAGAAGTGGGAGTTAGAGATACCAGAGTTAAAATATAAGTATCCTCTATATTGAGACTGATGAAAGTGTAATTTTTCATTCGCCTAGTGACGATAAAATACTCAAACACGAAATTAGATGTGAATTGGGAACAGTGCATCATTTGTCTATATAGAATTTCTAAAATAGTCTGAAAAGATATTACTTAGAAGTGTGAGTTAGCAATCTCCACAGTTTTAACTTACAACATGATCCCATTATTATTAATTTTGCTAATAAAGCACCAAATATTCGACTAATTATAATATTTTATCCTTATTACTTGCATAAAAAAATCCTGCAATTTCCGATTGAAATAACAGGAATTATATATCTATTTTTAAATTTAAAAATATGTTAAGTATTATCGTTAATACAATGCCACTTGCTTAAATTGTTATTGCTGTTTAATACTGAATATATGAAGTGTTTCGTATTTTTGATACTTAAAAAAATCAATCAATTTTAGAGAAGTTTTAATCAATCAATTTTTGTGTGAAACTTTGGTCACAATTAATCTGATACATTTTGAATACATTAGGAATATGTTATTTAATTTAATTTCTTTGAAGCATTTACTTAAATGCAACAACCCTTCTTTAAATGCTGGTGTTTTGTTCAATTGTTATTTTTAATTTTATACTTTTTCTAAAAGTAAAGTAGTAGGTATAATAGCTTCAGCCGAAGATACGTTAATCTTGCAGTAGAAATGCCATAATGACTTATTAAAATCTGGCAATAGTACCTAGATAAGTGTAGGAAATGCCAAAGGCCTAAATTCTAAGATTCTCTCGTAATAATTGTGCCTGGTCTCGAGATTTTCGACAATATTCTGAAGAAAATACTTACAGAATTGCCATTGTTTACTGTTAGTAACTTAATCATAATAGTATTAGAAGTTTTTAGAGAAATTTAGTTCACATTTCTGTATTAAATAATTTTTATTTAAATTTCTTTCTCAGAAAAAAAAAGGTGGTAACATTGACATCCGGAAAAAAAAACTATGATGAGTGATAGAAAACAACAAAATATGCAGTTGTTTTTTGAGTATCATATATATTACTTCTCATGTTAACATTTCTTTTTCTATGCACATACAAAATGCACAACGATGAATGAGTCATCATATAAAATGTTTTTGAACAGGTTCTTGACATAGTACATTCATATTTCGTTAAAACACGTTGTTTGTTAAAAAAAGTGCACTTAACTGAAAATGAATGAAAAAACGTATCAGCAAATATTCTCAAAGATTGCTTTTTAACTACTTTTTTTGGAGGGGAAGGTGAATAACTTAATGAATTATTTATTTTGTTATTGATGTAGATTTTCATAAACAGAATGAGGTAAGAAACGCTTCTTGGCTCAGATCTTGGCTCAAACACGGTTCAAAAAGAAACGGAAAACTATTTTAGTTACATTTCCATGCATTTACTAGACATTGAAAAGCCTCGCACAGGTTTACAGGTGTGATGATAAAAAAGAAAAGAAAAATCCAAGGCTTGATTTTAAGTCAATTGCAAGATTCAATTCTAACATAACCAGTTGCCGAAAATACTATAACTTCTTCAATAATTGAAGGAGAAATTGATCATAAATATTGTTACTCTAATGACTACAGCTGCAGGTTCTTCATTCTCAAAACAACTCCTCCCGTTTCTAAGTGCTCATCGAAAATTGGATTGCCTTCATATTTCAGGTTCTAAATTTCCAATCTTTTTCAGATCACTCTCTGTCTTCCTCCTTTCTCTGTTTCGCTATTGAACCCTTTTTCTAAAAGACAATTCATCGCAATGTCATTTATCAAAGTTTTTGCTTTTTGTTATTTGTATATCTTCGCTGATGCTTCCTTCTTTGTGGCTTTTCAGTTAATATTTTTATTTGTTGTATTAAGGAAAACCAACAAACTCTAAATTAATATCAGTTCTAAACTAATTGCTAATGCAATTAAAATTTTTAAATAGCTTTTTCTAAAATGTAAAATTTTATTCGCCAATTCCGTGGCAACATAATAATTCCACCTGTTGTTTAATTGCAGCATTTGCTTAAAAAATTGTAATTTATCGGATCTATCGCTGAAATTCAGGGGCGGTTCATTAGTTGGAGGCAAGGGAGGCTCAGCTTCAATTGTGAATTTCTTTAAATTAAACAAAAGCCAAATTAAAATAGTTCTATTATAAATGAAATTTAAGATCACAATTTCGAATTGTCCATGATTATAATACTTTAAAAAAATTCTACCATTCCTGTATCTTTTTCGGTGACGGATGCTTGAAATGTTCCAGCCGCCTGTAATTTCGATTACAAGTGAACGAATTAGCCGATTTAGGGGGTAGACGAGAGAAGCGCTACGCTACGTGTCAATGGTATCTGGTGGCTTCAAGTTATTTAGACTTACTGTTGATAGAAATGGTAAGAAACATGATATTTCATTTAATTTTTTTCTTGTTTTAAATGTTATATTTTCAAGAAAAAAGCTAAGCATGTATTTGAAAATTGCTTTAATACTTGTAAGTTAAGGGGGCATACTACTGTTAAATCTTCAAGAAATTCTATTTTTCGAAAAACGTGTACATATATAAAAGAGAGCAACGTTTACTGCACATTTTAAAACAAACCTCATAAAAAATATTTCTATAATTACGCTAGTTATGACTAGAAACATATCAGGTTTATCGCTAATTTAAAAAAATGCTTAAAAGATTAATTTAAAGGGATTTATTTCAATTTGTTAATTTTTTTTTCAATTGCATGCAAGATTTTCTCTTGAACTACTTAAAATTTTTATGTGCGATATTCACGGATTTTTAGCTCATACAGAGCCCGTCAAAAGGAATCATTCAAGGTTTTTGTGCGCATGCGTGGAAACTAGAGTGGTGTGAGAGGCGGGGTTCATTTTAAACGGAAATTCAAAGTATGCATACATAAAGAAAGCAAAAGTTTGAGCAAAAAGCGTTGTATTTCAGTTATTATTTTTTTTAAGTTTAGGCCAAAAATAGTAGTTTATTCAATTGAACCACCCTACATTGTCTACCGTAAATTTGATTTTTTTTATATCAAGGTGAAGCTGAGATTTTTGACTATCAGAAAATGTGATTGTTTGTAGGTTTAAAGGTAGGGTTAAATTGTTATTCAGATTTGAAATTTCAGTCAATCGGATCTAAATGGATAAAAAATACCTAACCGAGCTTTGACGCTCGAACGACGAATTTCTATCGTCATGAAACTTCTTCATTGTGTACTCTTTAAGAAAAAAAATATTGAAGACACAGTGAACCAACAAGGCAAAAGATAAACAATATTATCGCCAAATTTAAGGAGACAGAAAGTGTAGCCGATCATCAGGCAATTTTAACTGGAAGACCATGATCTGCCAGGACCGCTGAAACTATCCAGCAGGTGGATGGAAGTCTTAATCAAGATCCATATCTGTCAAGTTCGAGACTTGCTCAAGTGATCGGAATTCCTGAGGCAAATGTTCGCCGCATCTCAAGAGGTGAACTGTATATTTACCTATACAAAATTCAAGTTGTGCACAATTTGACTGCAAATGCCCAGGAAGAGATATTTGTTTTCGCTGAAAAGGTTCTTCGGCTATCATGAGGTAAAATCCCGCTTCCAATCTTTTGGTTTAATGATGCGGCTCACTTTCATCTAATAGGGCACATTAATAAGCAAAATTACCTGTACTGGTATAGCGAAATCTGCCAGGAGTCTTTTGAAAAGCCCTACATCCACAAAAAATGAGTAAAGTTATTGACCAAAACCCGTGTATGATTTCTTTTGATGGACCTTGTATATCTTAAGAATGAACTTAACCATGTGTCTGTCGTACAAAATTTATATATTTAAAATAAAGTTGAATGTATTACACAGTTTATCTATGCATATATTTTTTTTGTATAGGTGAAACAATAATCATATTTAGGTTTAGTCTTAAGATATAAATATCATCTATAAATCCGTGAAGATTGTATGTAAAAATATTAAATGGTTTAAGAGAAATCATGTGCGCAATTTCGAAAAAGCACATTTTCAACTATTTGAAATAAACGTCTTTAATACATTGACCACCTCACGAATCCATATGGGTTCATGCGTGACTTCCATTCTGCGCACCGTGAGATCATATGTCTCCATATGGACCATGATCGTATGTGACGTCATTCTATAGTCTCGTTGCAGATTATTATGGCCCAATAATATTGCTGAGACCGTGTACGACTCGCAGGTAAAAGTTGCTGATCGTGGAAAGGAAAATCAAATGCATAAGGGGCAGTTTGGGTGGTTTCGAAAAAGTAAACAATTTCAGGCTGGTAAGTCAACGTGTTAAAGCATTCTTTATACCTAGGGATCAACCGATACGTTTCTAGTCATAATCAGCATAATTATAGCAGTTTTGTTTTATGTAGTTTGTTTTATAATGCGCAAAAATTTTGCTCTATGATATACAGGGTGATTATAAATAAAGTACCACTTTCAAAATGCTGTAAAAAATGAACCACTCGTCAGAATGACTTCAAATTTGAACTGGATATACTGGAAGAACGGAGAAATAGTATAGCATAAGAAAAAAGTTTCAAAGTGTATCAATAGATGGCGCTGTATGTGGCATACTATACAACTTAAAATACAGTCATGCGCAATTAAAAACCGAATCATTATGTGCTTTTTATGCGGTTTTTGGTCCAAGGACAATTAAAAGCAGATTTTACCCATCCGATGTGGTACGACCTTGCCGTGTTAATGGGCTTTCCGCTAACAGTACCACAACTGTTGACTGATTTGGAAGTCATTTTTTTACGTCAAACAACCAAAATATTCAAGCACATTGAACAGTACAGTTGGTTTACTGTGCAACTCATACCATAGCCGCCGTACTTCAATTAAAAATGTCACGTGTAGCCGAATCCACTTTCGTTGTGCCGCTTACAGCGCCATCTATTGACGCACTTTGGAACATTTTATTTCTTATGCCATACCGTTTCCCCCTTCTTCCAATATATTCATTTCAAATTTGAAGTCATTCTGACCAGTGGTTCCTGTTTTACAGCATTTTGAAAGTGGGACTTCAATTATAATCACCCTGTATATGTTTCTCAAAAAATCATATTATTTAGGATTTAAGATTTAAGTATACCCCTTTAATTTACTATAAAATGCACGAGATGTAAAGCACTGATTGCTTTGTCGGTCTCAGATTCTCTCTTATTTTGTTCACCGGCCGCCATTGATGTGACTGCTAATTCGTGCATGGTGCTATAGCCTCTGGATTGGTTAGTTGTATAACCAAAGTATCTGATCCCCCGATTTGATACTTGTACTCTTCCTTGTAATCTCGTTTTGTATTTCTTTAGATATATACTCTTAAATACTGACAAAAATTATACGCTGTCTCCTTTGATGCGACACTTCAGAGAACCTGTCATTTTATATTAAAATATTAATTTTTCTAGCTGAGAATTCAGAAAGTTTAGTTGAAACTGTAACTGTTTCTCATGCTTATGTAAAACAAAACTCAATAAAACTAATGTATATAAAAGATAAAGGTTGTCCCAAATAGGTTGAAACGTGCTTTAATTTTTTACCTGTTGGAGATAAATAGGCAATGTAAAATGCAAAAGTCTTCTATATTAACACAAAGGATATGATTTATCACTTTCTATTCAACGTAAGGTGGAAAATAAGATTATGTTAATGAAATAGTCTTTCCAATAATATTTAAAATTTTAAAATATTTATTCGTCCCCTCTAGACAAAATTGGCCAATTGGTTTTTTTTTACTGTTACTGCAACGTAATCATTGTAAAAAAACTACATACTTTAAAAAATCGAAGTAGGAACAAATTAAAAAGATTACTTATACCACTTTTCCGTACTGTATTTAAAATACTACTTCGTCAATAAAAATAAAGAATATCCACAAATTGTTTAAATTAAAAAATATCTTAATAAGTTGGGGAAAATGCTTGACAAATACATCTAAATAGAGCATTACATAGACAGAAATTATTCAAAGAGGCAAATGTAGTTTAAGATTTTAGAAACATTAAAAAAAGGAAAAGGAAAAGCGACTCACCAAAGCATTTTCAAAGTATTTTATCTCATCTCTACTATATTACTGAGCTCTTCTAATAATACTTCTGTAAATATTTTGGAGTTCTTCATCACTAATATTGTTGAAGCATTGGTTATCTTTTCCTGAAAGTCAACTAACTGCATATGTATTGTTTTATCATCCATGCTTCTTTTTTCTTGCAGAATCTCACAGATTTACATTTCTAATTTGAAATATGGTCCCAATTCACAATTGTGAATTTTAAATTCAGGATAACTCTTTCAATTTTAAAGATAGAGGTGTGCAGATTTTTGTAATGATGTAAGTGCAGTAAAAGGAAATTTTGTTCTAATTGATTAATTTTGTTTAGTGGGGTCGTATAAGAATTTAAAGCGTTTAAACTTATTCAAAATTAATGTGAGGACTATTTCACAAGCATAATCTTATTTCCCACCTTATTTTGAACAGTTCTGAAACTTACATTGCTCATTTATCTCCAACAGGTAAAAAATTAAAGCACGTTTCAACCTTTTGGGGCACCATATTTATGACTCATATGCTTAAATATCAAATGGAAAACATTTATAGAAATGTTTGCTTATGGAAATGTAATATTTTTCTTAGCAGTCTACAGGTTTGAAATATTTGCAAGTTGTTTGTAGTAATCTACAATTGTTTAATCAGCGTGTGTAATAAAGCAAAAGCAAATTTTATTTTGTATATTCCCGTATTATAACCATACCATAAGACTCCCATCCACGTTTTTTTTTATCTCCAACAGGTAAAAAATTAACGCACATTTCAACGTTTGTGGGCGCCATACTTATGACTCATATGCTTAAATATCAAATGATTAATATTTATAGAAATGTATGCTTATTGAAATGTAATATTTCTCTTCGTAGTCTACAGGTTTGAAATATTTGTAAGTTGTTTCCAGTGATCTATAATCGTTTTAATCAATGTTTGCAATAAAGCAAAAGCAAACTTTATTTTGTTTAAATATTATCGTATTCACGATACATTTTTGTGTTTTAATGAAGATAAGAACTGTTTCATGGTCATATGCCTTCACTGTCGCGAACATAATTAAGACCCCCATCCACCCTTTTTATAGCCAACAGGTAAAAAAATAACGCACATTTCAACTTTTGTGGGTACCATATTTATGACTCACATGCGTAAATATAAAATGATTAATATTTATAGAAATGTATGCTCATTGAAATGTAATATTTTTCTTCGTAGTCTACAGGTTTGAAATATTTGTAAGTCGTTTGCAGTGATCTACAATCGTTTTAATCAATGTTTGCAATAAAGCAAAAGCAAATTTTATTTTGTTTAAATATTATCGTATTCACGATACATTTTTGTGTTTTAATGAAGATAAGATCTGTTTCATGGTCATATGCCTTCACTGTCACGAACATAATTTATTCTAGAATTTATCAATGAAATATACAAATATATCGTAAAAATGATTGTACCGTTATTCCTGAACTCATAATGGATAATAAAACCTGCTCAAATCACTGACTCTGAAATGAATCTTTTGAAAATATATTTGGTTATAGAACACTGAAGAAATAAAATCTTGATGAAGAGGCTATTGTTAGCAGTGCATGTCCCTGGACAAGGTATTTCTTCTATCAATTTTAGAGACTATATTTTAGAGACTGCGGCTATTTCCTAAATAAGTTTTATCTCCTGAAAAGGTCAAGTGATGTTTTGGAACGTGCCGCTAGTATGGACTGTCCTTTTATAAAATTTTAGACAAATGATAAAAAATGCATGTGGAACGTTAGGGATGGCATTTATCAAAATACTATTGTTCTTAGAATTTTACTCAACATCAAGGTATCTTTCATACTTCTGTGTCTAGTAACATCCAGAAAATGCATTTGGAGAAGAGTCAATGACAACAAGAACAATAGAAGTTGAACGTTATAAAAACTTTTTTCTTCTCTTCTGGAGAATTTAAAAAATTGAATTGTAACTGTCTAAAGGATACTCATTTGCATATAAATAAAAGAAAGTTTCAGTTCGAAATATTCATTCAAAAGCTATCTGTTTTCTAGGCAGTTGAAATAATTGGGAAATATTAGGTCTCTTTTTAAATATTATCAATGAAGCCTCGCGAAATATTACATGTTTATAAAGAGAAAATATGTGAAAGTGGATTTTTAACAACAGAGTTAGTTATTACTTTCAATCACCCGAAAATGTTGTGTCTTTTATAATAAATATACTTCGATCATGGAACGTTTTAACTGTGCATAATTTTGCTTAATAATTTATTTCTAATTCTTAACCTACAAAAGATTGGATAGCTACAAAAAAAAATTTTTTTTTTTGTTAATGTAAATTTTTTTTAAAGTTATTTTTTGATATTTTTTATTATTTTTTTTTATATTAAAAGATTATTAGTGGAGCTTTGCCCGCTACGCTGGTCGGTTTATTTAGTAAGAAAATTTCATTTAGAATCTTGCAGAAATTGCATCAATGTATTTTCAAAAAGTGTGATTGTTGATTTATTTTATCACTGGTGAAACTCGGAACTAAAATCGTTAAATTATGTCGATATCGAATATAATGAGCTAAATTGCGTCGTGATCAAACCCATACAACCCGAGAAAATTTGAAATGAAATAGCAAAATCCTTAGCGTTTTATTTTTTTTAAAAAAATCGGGATTTTGCTAAAATAAAAATTATGGGCCGAATTTGAAAATTTTTTGAAACTCTGAAATCCCAGACCACTTTAAGCAAGGATGCATACTTTTCAGATCCAAAAATCTGATATTTAAAAAAAATTATATTGCCCCGAAATTTAGCAGTATAAAACTTTCGGTAAGTAGACTCAATGTCTCGAGTGAAAGTCAGACGTTTCGGCTATGAAAAGATGCGTTAAAAAAGCGAATCAATTGATAAAAAATAAATGATATCTCCGCTTCTAACTATCCCACAGTTATGAAAATTAGATATTTGGATTCATCGTTGAAAAATACGTTTATATGCATAATTTTCAAACCCATAAGTGTAAAATTAAAAGAAAATGATAATATGGCCGTAATTCTCCTAGTATAAAGAAATGTGGTTTCCGTCCTCCTTTCCGATTGAACACAAACGAATGGGGTTCTCATTGTAAACCCCGCTATCAAACAAAGCATGTGAGAAGGTTCATCGATCACGATCAAGGCGCTCGGGGAAGGGGTAGAAAAAGTAGAATTCGTAGAAGGAGCGCTAGTAAGCCAATAGGAGAGCTATTCTTTCTCCATCCCTCTTGATTCTTATTAATTCTAATACCTTCTTTATTCAACGTTCATAAAAAGTTGAAACATGTGCAGAAAGATCGATTTTGCGCTGAATTTTTTCTCTTGTTGCTTTAATATATAAGGATTGCGGAAGAATATTTTTTTAATATTCTACTTCCCCACAGAATTGAATTAATAAAACTGAGTTAAACAGAAGCTGTCACATTTGTAAATGTCTTAATTTTAAAATAGCTTACGATATAGAGAAGAAAATTTCAAAGCAATCTGTCAGGTTCTCTCTCTCTCTCTCTCTCTCTCTCTCTCACACACACACACGTGCGCGCGCGCACACACACACACATATATATATTACAAAAGTTTTGTAGTTATATCAGTAATTAAAAATTAACCTTTCAAAATAATTTTCATTTAAAATATTCATGAAGCTTATATAGTTATTTTTTTAATAATAATTCTAAGACTAAAATAAAACTTAATCTTAAAAAGTTACCCCTATTGCGAATTATTTATTAACAATTTATAGTGTAGATGATTAATTTAAAGTTGACATGACAATTTTGTACTCCTTTTTTCTGCTACTAAATAAGTTTTTTGTTTTAATTTTTCGTCTTAATTTACATTTTATCGATTTTGATTTTAGTGTATCGAAGAGATTTTATAATAAAATATGTTGCATAAAAAATTATAAAAGTTCTTTTACCTTTACTTATGTATTAATTATCATCGGTATCATAAAAGTTTTTGTTTTTGAGGCGTTCATATTACAAGTTCTTTTATACATAAAATATCTTATCTAACCTGAAAGTTTATCTGACGAAAAGTAATTTTGTTTTTATGAGAACTTTGCATATTTTCCATTACTTAACATATTGTTGACAATTTAGCGTGTTTCTTTATTCAAAATATCTACCAGATTTTTCCAACATTACATTTTCTTTATTTAATGACAAATATTCCGTGATTGAATACTACTCAATATTTCTGGTAGATGTTTTGAATAAAAAAAGTGCTAATTTAGTGACAAATATACTCTTTACCAGACAACAAAGTTAAAAAAAAATAATAACAATCAGAAATGGTTGTTTCTAAAGTAAAATTTGGAATGGGATATTAAAAGTTTTTGAAATATTTATGAGTTTTATTATCAAGTTAAAGCTAATTGAACATCAATTAAACTTAAAGAAAAAAAAAAAAAGGACATATTTTTATTCGATGTATTAAGAATGTCAAGGAAATTACAGCACCAAGTTTTGCATACTGACAGCTTGCAATTATGGCGTTAATTATAATCAAAGGAAGTTTGTTCATAAGAAAAAAAAGATGCAATATAAACTCGGAAACGGGAAACAGATGTCAATTATAACTAGAAATTTTATTACAAAAAAAAAAGTCTTGCAATTACATTTCTTGATTTGACTTTTATGTTACTGCTGTCAATATTTTACTTATGTTTCACAAGTCAATAGAAGTTAAGATGACACTTTTCGTACTGCATAAAATTTTGATGGGTTTTTTTTAATAGCATTTTTATTTTTACTCTTTTAACACTGTACAATAAAATTTAAAGTTATTATTTAATTGTTCACTAGGGTTTTATGGACAGTCGGCTAAATAATAATAATAAAAAAAAAAAAAGAAAGAAAAAGTAAAGAAAATAAAACACCCTAACACCTTGTACATTTTAATCACCAAACGGTCCCAGAAAAAAAACATAAATAGCCATTAGATTACAAATTATGTTTTCTTTAAATGTATGTTAAAAGAAATAAACTTAAATAAACTTAGAGTCTTCATACACAAATTGTTCTTTACCCTTTGTATCACCGCGTTGCATATCTGCAACATAACCAAAAGTCAATGTTACTTATACAGTGGGCTTTAAAAGACGATTTTATTTATAGCTGATATCTTCCTATACAGCAATTAATATAAATTGTTCATAGAACTTTCAACAGACGGTGATACTGAATTAATTTGTCATGTCAAAGTTTTATTTATCATTTGAGTAGATTCACAGAGTTATTGCTAAAATGATTTTCGTAAATTTTGTAAAATTAAAAAGGCTGGAGACATTTAAAAATAGATATTTTACAATGATAAGTTCGTATACTTTACAATTTTGTATTAGAAATTTGATAATATACAGAGTCATTACAATTAAAGCCCCACTTTCAAAATGCTGTAAAAAAGGAACGACTGGTCAGAATGACTTCAAATTTGAACTCAATATACTGGAAGAAGGGGGAAACGGTATGGCATAAGAAAGAAAGAGTTCCAAAATATATCAATAGATGGCGCTGTAAGCGGCTTAACGAAAGTGGATTCGGCTATAAATGACATTTTTAATCGAAAAACGACGGCTTTGGCATGAGTTGCACAGTAAACCAACCGTACTGTTTAATATGCATGAGTGTTTCGGTTGTTTGACGAAAAAAAAGACTTCCAAATCAGTCAATAGTTTAGGTACTGTTAGTGGAAAGCCCATCCACCAAGGCAAGGTCGTACCACATTGGATGGGAAAAATCGGTTTTTAATTGTCCTTGGGCCAAAACCTCCATAAAAAGCATATAATGATTCGGTTTTTAATTGTGCATGAGTGTATTTTAATTTGCATAGTATGCCGCTTATAGCGCCATCTATTGATGCACTTTGGAACTTTTTTTTCTTATGCCATACTGTTTCCCTTTTCTTCCAGTATATTCATTTCAAATTTGAAGTGATTCTGACCAGTCGTTCCTTTTCTACAGCATTTTGAAAGTGGGACTTTAATTATAATCACTCTGTATATGAGAAATATGTATTTTCCTGTTTATTGCAGATATGGAAAAAAGAACCTTTTTGTCAATGCATTTTATTTTTATGATTTAAATTTTTTAATGTTTAAAATGATATGTATTCTAACATCAGAGTAAATATTTTTAAAATCGGAGTTGTCGAGTCACAAAACGTTAAATATGAAATTATCAATCTGAACACCCAATTTTGACAGCATATTTGTTTTCCTAGCTAACTTTTACCTTAGGATGGATTTCAAACTGGAAGTTAATTGGTCAAATAGTTTAGAAATTAGGAATGTTTAAAGTTTCGAACTCCTAATGTGAAATTCCTTTTTAACTCCTTGCCTGTGGCCACCGAACTCAGTTCTGGCATTACAGGCAAGAGGTTAGAGAATTTTTTTTTTCCATTTTTGGCACGTTTTTCTCAAATATATTTTACAGACAAGGGGTTAATCTTTGGAAAATAGATTGTAATGTGGTTAGTTTTTAAAACATAACTAAAAAACTACATGGTAGGATGAGCTGTAAAATAGTAGCTTTTATAAAAAAACATTTTCTTTTTTTAAAAATTAGGTTGGGATTCAATAATTTTTCATTTGTTTTTTATATTATTGTTATATCTGTGTTCATTGTTGGTCTGTTTAAAATTTAAATGCAAGTCCACTCTCATCAAGATATTTGAATGCTGTGAAGTGTAAACTAAAAATTTTATAAAGAATAAAATACGTTTTATGTGATTGTTGACATGTTTCGGCTCTATCGAAGCCATTATCGAAACAAATAAGAATATTCTACAACTGTACAATCTAGGATGTAATGATTTGAAACGCCACCATTCAGTTTTTCATGTACACTTTCAAATTACGCACGTATTTTTTTTAAATTTTTACTTTGATTTTTATTTTCATATTCGTAATCATGGATTAACTCAAACCATAGTTTTGGTGAGCTAAATGATACTGCATCTTTTTAGTTAATTAAAACATTAACTTAAAAGTTAATTCTAATGGACGTATTTTGACTCTCCACTTTATTTGAAATATAATAACAGTTGATACTGCATCGTTATATATTGTATTTTTACGTGTTACAATGTCTACTGTTTCTCTTATAATGGATGGATAGTATAGATTGGAGAGGAAAACTATCTTACTTTTCCATTGAAATATATTTGGTTGATTCAGATCCTAACCCGTATTTAAAGACAAGGTTCGAAGAAAACCACGGAAAACTCCGAACGGTTAGGTCGACGAGCGCGACAGGTGTTTGAACCCAACACCTCCCGTCTACCAGCTTTGAGAACAGAACCGCTCAACCACTGGTGGGGCTGAAATACATTTTGATGTTTTCTTCTGGATATAATCTTGACAGGGCTGTGTTTTTACTTTCTTCTATCTTTACAAGAAGAAAGTATTGGATTCGTGAAAATTTTTGACTTCCGGTTTACAACGGATTTATACGTTTTAGGATGGTCCTGAACACGATTTGACTGTTTTTAGAAAATGTCTGTCTGTGAGTCTGTGAGTCTGTCTGTCTGTCTGTATGTGACACAAATTTTGTGGGCGCTCTATCTCAAGAACTAATGCACGAAATTTAATAAAACTTTTGATTCAGTTAGACCGTGATATTAATTGGTGCTGATTCTTTTTAGTGTATGCGAAAATTGTGTGAGATAGAAGAAAGTTTTGGGATTGACACATCCGACTAGTTTCTATTATACTTTATATCAGCTATATGCTCCTTTTTTCTATAACTAAATTCCCTGCTAGTCATGCCAATATAGCATTCTTTGATCCGTATGCTTTAATAAATGACATTTCATATACTCCTGAATAATTCTCAAAATTAATTGGATCAGTTTTAGTGCAAATGATGTTCTTTAATTTCGGAGGGTGTTTGGCTATTAAGCAAAAATCCAAAAGCTTAAGACTGTATTTTAATTTCTCAAAAATGTGTAATAAAACTTATTTTACTGTTTAAAATGTTTATATTTTACACCTTTTAGCAATTGAAAGAAGCTGTGAAGAATGTTGTCAGACAGGGAGCGGAGCGTCTGCGTGTCCAAATATGGCTCCTCTAAATATTAATGTCTGGACTGGTAAGTAAAGAGAGAGAGAAGAATGTGCTATTATTCGATTTGTAACAAGGATGTTAATTCCCATTCATCTTCCAGACAGAGATATGCATAACGACCCCCAGTACCTGGACATAAGATTACGGTGGCCTTGCCAAGACCTTGGGGTTTTCCCGACTGAGGTTGGAGACCTGTGCTTCTGCTTTTCGATCTGATTTAATGAGATGGTTATCTGCTAAAACCAAAGGAGGAAGAAAAAGTAAAGCAGGGTGTGTTGGTATTCAGAAAATTAACAACTGTTATCATCTTTAGGTGCCTGTGAAAAAGACGTCCATTTATTACGAGAGTTCAAAACACTGTCTACCTTTGCTTTATTTATTTAAAAACGTATTCTGCTAAAGAACACTGTGTTATGGTTTATCGCAAAATTTAAACATTTTTCATCCGATGACATTCCGGTGTGCATTAGAATTGTAATTTTCATTTTAATACGAATCATTATAAGGTAGATCAAAGCTTTATCGGGTAAATAATTATCCTTGCCTAAAAGAGCGAACACAGAACATGTTATGCAATTTCTTATCTTAAGCATTAATATTAGAGACAAACTTTCGCGTAAGTTAGAATAAGTTTTGTGTGGAAAGGGAACAGTTTGTGATTCACTTCCATCATTGCGAGGTTCATTTAAAATAACTTAAACTTTAATTTGATGTATAATTCATTGGTTAAAACAAAAAAGGGAGAAAATTACAACATAAGATGTGCATGTATTTAGAAAATTAACAACTGTTGTCATCTTTACGTGCATATGAAAAAGATGTCTCTTTATTACAAGAGTTCAAAACGCTGTCTACCTTGGGTTTATTTATTTAAAATTATATTCTAATAAGGAACACTGTGTTATGTTTTATCGCAAAATTTAAACATTTTTCATCAGATGACATTCCGGTATGCATTAGAATTTGAATTTTCATTGTAATGTGAATCATTATAGGGCAGTTCAAAGCTATCCTTGCCTAAAAGAGTGAACAGAGAACACATTATGCAATTTCTTATCCTAAGCATTGTTATTAGAGACAAACTTTCGCGTAAATTGGAAGTTTTGCGTGGTAAGGGGACACTTTGTAATGCAGCTCCATCATTGGGAGGGTAATTTAAAATAACTAAAACATTAATTTTATATATAATTCATTGATTAAAACAAGGAAAGGAAAAATGACAATATAAGACGCCTTGATATTAAGAAAACTAGCGACTGTTATCTGTTTTAAGCGGCTATGAACGTGACATTAATCTATATATTTAAAACGAAAAGCGCATTCTGTCAAATCCACATGAAAATTGCCTCTTTGCGCATGCATCAACTTTTTTTGAAGGTGAACCCTCAGAAACGGGAAACCTGATTAATTAACCCAACCCTCACCTGTTTAGCAAGGGGATTGAAAAGGGTTGAGTAAAAACGGATGAAGCCGTACCATTGCATTGAAAGCATAGACCTTCTAATTTATTTTTGCTCTGAGGTTGAAAGCTAAAGCTTTTTTTTTTTAAAGAGCTCATGTGTTCACTACTAAATATGCATATTTTTTCGCAAAATTTTAAAGAAGGCTTGGATACAGTTATATTTATAACCGATTGAAATGTCAGAGAGTTCGGAAGATGAGAACTATTTTTTTATTGCTATGTTAAAGGAGCCAACGCGAAAACAAACAATCAAACACAAAAGCGACAAGAAAACATTTCTTTTACAACTAGATAACAATATTTTTTCACGAAATTTTACACTAGGTGTAAAACCGTTTTATTTATCACCAATAAAAATTTCAAAGAGTTCGGGCAAAAATAACTTTTTATTTTAAAACTATAAAACGACACTGGGTAAAAAAATAAAATAAAAATAAAAATAAAAAAACAACAACAAGAAAATGAGCGCTTTTATCACGAAATATCAATATTTTTTAGCGAATTTTTCATTAAAAAATATAATTTCATACAAAATCGGGTTAAAGATATAAAATAATAAAAACTTGATTTTATTTTTAAATTTACTATCACGGGCACGGGCAACGCCGGGCGGGGGTCAGCTAGTTTCTTATAAATGTCCGAAACACTGTATACTTATAGTAATTTTATTTTAATAAAATTTATCCCATAAGAAAACTGTGCTATTTTTCTTCTTGTAAATGTTAGTCATTTTCCATTTGATGGCATTAGAATTCTACAGTAAGGTTTGTCTTTCCACTGTGATGCAAAATATGATAGGTTTTACTTAAGGATGGGAGGGGTTGAACTTTATTATGTAAAGAATTATCTTTACATAAAACAATAACATATAACATGTTTATTACCCTATATATCAACAATATAGTTAGAGACAGTTTCAACGTAGAACTGAAAAAACTATTTTAATGAAAAGGAGATCTGAAATGAAAGGAGAATGTGTTTGTATCTTTGGGAGTATCTTTTGTATCTTTTTTATATCTTTTAATTTCATACATATTTCACAAGTTAAAACCAATAAATTCCCCCTTAAAACCAAAAGAAGAAGAAAAAATGGGTTACAGCGTGTTGATATTCAGAAAATTAACAATTATGATCTGCTTCAGATGACAACAAAAATATCGTATATTCATTATAAGAACGCAAGATGAATGGGAATTCGGGCCTATATATTTTAGAGATCTTGTCTACCTCTGACTTATCTGTTCAAAAATTATACTGATAAATAATGTGTTTTATTTTTTTTAATAATATTTATTCATTTTTAGTTCTAGGCTATTTAAATGTCGCTTTACTATTGGAATTTTCATTATAACGGGAATTATTATGAGGTAGACTCAGGGCCGTAGCTAGGGGGGTGCCAGGGGGGGCTCAGCACCCCCTGAAAATTTTTGAGCCCCCCCCTGGGAAAGTTGCCAAGGACACCAAATGAAATTCTGTTTCAAAAATCGTGTGTTAAAAAATTGAACTTACTTTTGGGGGCTTTTTACAGTTTTGCATAAATACTAAATTATAGTAATTTGTTTAAAAACTACAAATAAGTGCTTCAATATGCGAGCATCCTATCTGCACATACTCAGAATTAGCAACCTTTTGCTGATGCAAACATTCACTTTTACATAAATTATACACTGAAATTTTTCATTTTGCAGCGTTTTCCATTATTAACATAAATTCTAATGAGTTTGATAGTAAATATAATGCTTATGATAAACGTTATGCTTCGTATTTGAGTCATCCTAGTTTAAAAAAAAATATATATAAGATCCTTGATTTATAAATCATACTAATGAAAAAATGCTAATAGCCAATTTAAATACAAGCATTTGACTAAAGACAAAAATAATTTTAAAGTGCAAAATACATCCTTGGTTTTTCTAATGTTTGTTATCCTATAAAAACATAACTTTAAAATTCTTAAGGGCAGGGAATATTCAGAGAAAAAAATTCAAGATTGCAACTCTTTTGAAACAGGTGAACTGTCAGCTTTTTATTTACTTATTGACATTATCACTTATTATTTCACTAGTATAATTATACACGGAAAATTTTCATTCTGCAGCCAGTGAAGTATTCTTTAAAAATCCAGAGGGCATACGCTGTAGGCAGAGGGTATACCCTAAAGAGTATATGCTTTAGTGTTTTTGAGTAGAGGGTATCCGGTATTCCTTAAAATAATCCAGAAGGTATACCGTATAAGTCGTATCCACCGTATATCCTCCATTACATTCACGTCTGCAGATTTTACTTTTCTTATCATCAAATAAAGTTATTATAAACAGTTTAATAAGAAACGTAGTGCCTACAATATATGAATATGCAATAATTTATCTTTCTATATAGTACTTTGATCATATATATCTGTGTTTGTGCGTGCATGAGTCAGAGAGAGAGAAATAGTATGAGCCCCCCCCCCCCCCTACATTTTCTTGAGCACCCCCTGTTGTTTACTTCTAGCTACATCCCTGGGTAGACTCTAGACAGATAAAAGTTTTATCATGTAAACTCTAAAGAATTATCACCTGATAAAATGTCTCAGAATATATTGTATAGTTTCTAACAATATTTGTGGACATTAGATAAAGACAGCGTGCTCAAGTAAATTAGACCAGATTGCGAGTGAAAGAGGCCTTTTTTGTGATGTGTCAGTGGTTTTAACCCTTAACCCTTAATTGCATTGTGATGTAAATTTCCATCACTTTTTATTTAGCTTTTTATAAATAAATCAACTTCTTCGCCACCACTATATTTATATAGAAATATTAATCCAGTAAATTTCCCGTGAAATTTGTTGCTGAACAAAGTTAAAAATCTATCTTAAAATTTCTGGTGTCTAATATTTAATATATGTATAAAAAACACAATTGTAAAAGAAAAACTCATGCAAAGAAGGGTTAATTTCTTTAAAATAAGTAAAATCCTAATTTCTCATCTATAATTCATCTGTTAACCCCTTGAAGGGCACCGGTATATTACATATACCACTTAATTTAAATCCCAAAATGCTACAAAAACACCAGAATTTTATAATAAAGTTTTGAATTTATAAGGTATATGAGGAAAAGCATTTACTTATTTTAAAATAAATTCGTTCGGTAATCCTGGTGTCAATCAATCATTTCAGTATTTTAGCTACAAGAGTACTTTGCCCCTGAAGGGGTTAAAACCTAATTAAAAAAAAGACAGTACGTGCTGATATTAAGATAATTTACGATGATAATCCATTTTAGATAGTTATGAAAATGATGCGTCTCTGTGTATTATAAGAAATAAAGTTCTCTGCTTTGTCACATCTGTTAAAATTGTTATACTGAAGACTATTGGGTTACCTTTTTCTCATGCATGTAACTCTCGGTTTTTTCTTTCGATAACATTCAAGTGCATTTTATTAGAATTTTTACTGTAATGCACTATTAATGAACTTAAAGCAGATCAAAGATTTTACCTCATAAACGATCTTTTGATATGATATTTCAGTAAATAAAATATACATTTTATTATCTATGCATTAATTTTAGGTAGTAACAGTTTACTCGAGTAAATTGGAAAATGATTCGTGTGAAAGAGAAATCATTGGTTACTTTTAAAGATCCACTTGAAATACGTAAAATCTTAGTTCCATGTTATTTTGAGTTTTGAAAAAAATAAAAATAAAACATGAAACATATTTAAAAAAGAAAAAATACCACTGAGTAGAAACCTCTGTACTCCTTATCTAAAAGAAAAAAAATATATAAAATACACCTCACAAAATGTATGGTGTAATTCAGTTTTCTGTATGCTTTTAAGTTTTATGTAACAACGAATAAAAGAAAAATCGTCATAATATAATATTATTTTTTCGCAATACATTTAACATATTGACATCGGATTGAACGTTAGAATTTTATGTTGGAAATCATAAATATAATAGTGTGTTAGCCTTCAGTTTAATATACATATTCATGTTTTTCACAAAACTGATAATGCTCATGAAGTATACTATTTCAATAGAGGCAAAACATCTTATGTATGATTTGAATATTTTAGAAATTAAATATACTGTGTTCCTACTTTGCAGATGTATTAAAAACACCTTTCTTGGAGTTTTCATTTTGAGAACAGTTTATTTTATTGAAATGAATTAATGAATTAGTATCCGAGATACTGTATACCTAGATACATATTTTACATATTTTTCAAGCCGTGCTCCGCCCCTTTCTGCATTTTTTGCATTTGTACTCCGCCCATTGCAAACCTGATATCATTTATAATAAAAACATCAATGCAGAAAATTTTGTAAGCAAAATGGGCGGAGCATCGTCTCAAGATAGTGCTAGTACCAGCGTAAAATGTGTTAACACAAATTATAAAATTAACTTATAAACGGTCCAACATAAAAATTGCAGTTTACAAAATTAATAACACAAACCTCATGATCATTTTTAAATATTCTTCCCTTTAAATGATATAATATTGATTCCAAAAATGTTTTTTAAATGCTACAGAATTATGGTACCCAAAACGTTTCTATTGATGAAAAGACTATCATTTAAAATTACCTTTAAACGTAAAATTTTAATAATTAAAAATTCTATTTTAGTCGGATTACAACCTTTCCTTTCTTTTTTAAATATTTTGTGAAAAAATTCATTTAGTTTTTCATTCTCTCTATGCTTTATTACCAGTATTAAGTTGATTTCCTTATCTGATCTTAAAGTTTATTATGAGATGCTTTTACCAAATTTTAATCTTCCTATTTCAAAATTAATCTTCTTTAAAATGTTTTGCTCAGTCACAAAGAATGTGTTAAGGCTGAAACAGTTTAGTTAAAAATTTCCTGATTTTTCCGCATTTATAATACCTTAAATATTACTCATGTATGTAATAGAATTTAGCATAAATATAAAAGGAAAATCGCACATTACTTCAAAAATACCGATAATGTATTTGAAAAATATCTGAGAACATTCAATTTGGGTGACAGTTTTTATTTTTTTTTTATAAGCAAAAAAAGTTAATTTACTTTTACCTGCAATACCAGACAATTTTAAAATAAAATTATTTAGACTTTCTAATATGATAATTTTCAAGGTAACGTTTTTCATTCAATAAATGCACCTTTCAGTAAATTTCTATTATTAATATTGAAAAAAAATAATTCACTAATTTTTTCTTAAGATTTTGTTTAAAAAATATTTTATTGGATTCATTAAAACTCCCATTCAATATCCATTCACAGAAATAAGTTCGAGTATTTCTCGAACTATTTAATGTTTTCCAAACAAAAAATGGTTCTATTTATAATAAAATTTGGTGAAAGTATAGGAAAAATCATACATTACATCGAAAATACTGAGAATATATTTGAAAAAAATCTGAGAAAATTCCGATTATATCTTATATGTAATTATTTAAAAGGGAAATAAGGTGGAATTGTGAAAAAGAATCGCACCGATGTCATCACACATGTCAATCACCTGATATTTCATCACCAAATTATCACAAGAGATACCATTCGACTGGGCTTTATGCTTTCTTTTACGAATATGAAGTTGGTACAACTTTTAATATGTAGATCCCTAACTCAATAAATAACTAAATAAAACAAATAAATAAAATAAATAAATAAACACTCCCAACTTCAGAAAATGGATTCATATTTGGAAGGAAAACACAATTCCCAGGCGAGTGGTACCTCTCGCTCTCTCTGCGACAATATGCTTAAAAAATAGATGGGTAGTACATTTTTTTCTTTCCACGACTTTTCATTATTCCTACATAAAATGAAACATAGAAAGTTGGATATGAGAGCATTTATAATTTTTTACGATGCGAATCTGCAAATGAATGTTTTTCCTTCAATTACACAGTTACTGAATGGTTTAAATGCAGATTTGTGCGATTTTTTTATGAAAACCATTTTAAGAAAATATTTCACTGATATTTATGTTTAGAAAATATTTTCTTGGACTCATTAAAACTCCCATTCATATAGCCAGCCACACAAATACACCCGCGGATTTCCCGGACTATTCAATGTCTTTCCAATATTCTTAAAACAAAAGGATTCTATTTTTATTTTGTCAAGGAGTGGTCACACCATTTGCAAGGGCGTATGCTCTGGTTTATCCCCTTTATTCGGAACAATCCCATTCTGAATTCCAGGGTTATTTCACCAAGGCCAATCACGTACACAAGGATGCGAAGTTTAAATTTTCTGTATGCTTCGATTATAAATATCGAACCTACGATAAAATCAGATCGAAAAAAAAGATAGAAGTGACCAGGAGGTCAAACAAAGAATGAGATCTGTACCGCCATTGTGGTATAATCAAAATGCCATCCATCTTGGCAAAGCCTCGTATTTAGTTCAAGCGATGTTCATGAACATTTTTCTCTTTTTAATTCGCCATTGTTTGAAGGTGATGCACATTCTTCACACTAAATAAACAGATAAATGATTTAAGAAAGTAAAGTAACTGAAAAGGTTAAAGATTTTAAATGATATTAGGTTTCATGAACTTAGATCAGAGTTTAAATCACGGCATGTGCTTAAATCATAAGCATTCTATTTAAAATTGATGTTTAGCACGGCATTCAGTTCTGGTTTCACAAACTATATAAGCATTCTTAAAAAAAAATACATTCAAAACAATATCAATTTTTAGTGCAGCAATAAGAAGTTTTTCTTTTTAAAGACAACGTCTGAAACAATATGCAATTCTAGTACTTAACCCTACGCGGCACGAATTTTTCTTTTGGAAGTCTGTTTTCTTATACTCATATTTAGGGATATATAGCACAAATTTTAAAGAGTAATTCTTCACCTTATTTATCAGTTGCATTTGTAACTTTTGTAACTTTTATATTTACCTTTATTTTTAATGTATGGTCACTAATAAGTTTTTTTAATGAGATGTCAGGGCTAGTCTTCGGTTGCTTAAGAACTAATGGTATATTTTTTTCTTTTTAATAGCTTTCCTTTCATTTATTTTGAAATATAATTTAACTCGTTTATTTTACTTTTTAGAATCTTATTTTACTTTTTAATTTTTCTTTCTTTATACTTTCATTCACGTAGTTTTTTACGACAGGTATAACTAATTTTATTTAATGGCTTCTTTTATGTCTCCGCAAGTCGCTTGCATGTTGCCAGAATGTAAAGTTATCCCGAAACTAGGAAGTCCAATCACAGCCTGACATTGTTATCATTATGATTACCAAAGCGGTGATTACATAAAACGCATATTTTTATTTATATATGGTGACTCCTTGGAACAGAATTTATTTATCAAAATTAAAATTTTAATTGATTCATATATTAGGGCTCCCAAATGGTCCGCTTTTTGAATACCGTTATTTTTGTAGAAACATCTTTTGTTTAGATTTTTCTTGCAAATTTTGTAGAATCCACTTTCGGAGGTGAATTTCTGCGAAAATGGTGTAGACATCTACTATGAAATTTTCTGTTAAAAAATATTGGTATTCAGTTGGCGGATCAGTTGGGAGCCCTGATATATGGATCACTGCGCAGCGTAAGGTTAAATAATGAGTCTACTTTTAAAAACAATGTTTAACCCTTTCCGGCACAGGCAAATTCTGTTCGTAAAATGAGAAATTACTGACTGACACCGGAATTTCCAAACGACCTTTTTCGATAATAAAAACTGCTTACTTTTAAGCTTTCATTATAGAAACAAAATTTTATTAAAATATTCTTGGTGCCGAATGCAAGTATGGAGTGGGACCACTGTGCCGGAAAGGGTTAAAACGATATTATAGTTCTTGTGTAAAAAATGATATTTTTAACATTTTTACAAGTAAAAACAATAATACAAGAAGAAAAAAAAATCTTTATTAAAAGCCGCAACAAGTTGTTTGTAAATTAGTAGATAGACAATACAAAGAAAGTATCTTACAATTTAGAAGTATAAGTTAAATATTTTCTTTAACTTTACGTTGAATGAATTACAAACCGTCTGCATTTATTCCCTAAGTTTGGAAGAATTTCCGTGTACTTGCAACATGTTCAACATGCTTTTAATAGAGTTTAGACATGGTGGCTTAGACAAAAATTGGAAGAACAACCATTTTACTGATCAAAACTTGTTCACTTGTTATCCTGTATAAAATCTGTAGTATTATCCTCTATAACATATTTATTATTTTCGAAATAAAATTAATGCAAAAATGTTCCTTATAAGGCTAACATTTATTTTAAGCAGCTGTTAAATTTTATCAACAAATTTCTTAAGGAAAGCAAAGTCTTGAAATTATTTATTACAGGGCAAATTAAAAATTAAAGAAACCTAAGAGAGTCAGTTTCTCATTAAAGTAGCAACGCTGATGGTATTTAATTCTCGACAAATTTGCAATATATGAGGGAAATGTGTACATTATTCCAAAAATTGCGTATAGTTAAAAACAAGGGGAATGATTACAACTTACTACAATTAACAGAAGCCTGAAGTCACAGTTTTATATCCAAAATATTTACTAATTAACCCGTGAGCTCACTAGTAGTAGGAATTCGCACCAATCAAAATTTCAAATGTTGACTTCTTTTTTTTTTTCAACACACTTTCATTAATTTGTGTTTTTCATTAGCAAAATTAAATTTTTGATAAAAATAAATATCCCAGTTTGATTCAACATTAATCCTTTGAAACCCAATAACTCTGGTTTGAAAAAATATTTACTCAGGTTTTAGAATATATCATTTTAAGCATGTAAAAAATAATTAAAAAAATTAGAACATAAAAAATATATATATATTGGCTAAATGGTACTTTTTTTTTACATCTGCAATAAACAGAAAATTACGTACTTCTAATAAAAATGGTCAGTGTTCTAGTAGTAAAATCTTCCGAAAAATAGATAGTTAAGACTAACAGATATCTCAAATCGTCAAATATAAATATTTGAAAAAGTTATAAATGAAAGTTATATGCAAGTTATGCTTCGAAAACAAAATAAATTTAGGCTAATTTAAGGGTTTAGATTAGTTTTTTTATGTCAAAATTAGGTATTACTATGTAAAATTTAAAGTTTTATTCTATTTCAATCTAGAAATATCTTCCTAGACTAATTAATTTCATTTAAGTACTTTTTAAAAAGACATGATTCTCAGTCGAAATTTTCTTTTTGCTGTTCTCTGCGATAAGTTTAACATGGTATGATCTGCAAACTTTGTTTTGGTATTAACTAACTTTTAGTATAAATATTACCTTATATATTATATAATTATATATATAAATATTTTAGTAGAAATCGATTTTTAGAGATTTTTAATGAGCATAAGCAAAATTTATTCAGAAACACAATACATTGGGAGACGATACAGTTAATATGAATGTTGAATTTCATGAAACTACAATGCGATATAACAACAATTTCAATTGAATAGAGAATTTAAATAATTTATTTAGCGTTTCATATCACTTGTGATATTTTCTATTGAAATGTATTAATGAAGCATGCGTTAAATCTAAACCTTAAAGTAATGGGCTTCAATTTTGAAACAACCCCAGATGTACCCCCAACTTTAGATACTGAATAAAACGGGAACTACTCGTAGAAACTTCGAAAACAAAATAAATTTCGGGTAATTTAAGGGATTAAATTAGTTTTTTATGTCAAATTTAGGTATTACAATGTAAAATTTAAAGTTTTATTCTCTTTCAATCTGCAAATATCTTCCTAAACTAATTTTAATTAAGTACTTTAGAAAAAAAGACATGATTCTCAATTGAAAATTTCTTTTTGCTGTTTTCTGCGATAGGTTAGTGACTTAAGATGGTATGAGCTGCTACGTTCTAGGTATTGAGTAACTCCGGGACAACAAAAATTTTGTTCTGGTTTGAACTAACTTTTGGTGCTGCCGTAGCTGCAACCATAAGATAATGAAATATCGTTCCAGCTTTTGGAGCTCCTGTTGAAACGTAGCTCCAAATGTTGGAACGAGATTTCATCATCTTATGGTTGTAGCTACTGCAGAATCACAAGTTGGTTCAAGCGAGCACAAAAATTTTAATAGTGTATTCGTAGAAACTTCGCAAAACTTTTATAGTTAGGATTATGTAAAAGTTTAGATTTGTTTTTTGATATCAAAATTAAGTGTTAGCATTGGAAATTTGAATTTTTTTCATATTTCATCCTGAAAACATCCCCATAAACTTATATTGTTTATACAGATTTAAAGAAGACAATTATCAATCGAATGGGGATGTTTTTTTCTTTTTCCTTCTTTTATTTTATCAGCTGTACTTTGTGCTTGTCTAATGATAGGGCGCGAGTTACTACTCTAGAGGTATCGGGTTCCACTCCCATTATCGTGGTGGGTTCATACCAATATAAATGAAGTCCCCGTCTGTTTAGACCTCGTGTGCAAAATGAATCCACAGTGCCCCAAAACTAACCAACCAACCAACTGTACTTTGAAATAAAAGCGACTTTTCTGACTAGTGTCTCGCGGCTGACATCACGTGACCATACTTAGATTCCTGCCTTCAGATCGCAGATTTGCCTACTGGTTTTAATGGTTTATTGCCGAACGGCTTTGTATGCTTGGTAGTTGAGCGGTTAGGGCGAGGCACTTGAGTTTAGATAGCATGAGTTCGAATCTCGCGTCTTCTTTTAATTCCCAACTTTTCTTCTACATTTTTATTTAAAAATGTTTTATCGGTTAAAATATTATATTTCAAACTTTTTAAGACTTTTTTATTTATAAATGTTTGATCGGTGAAATATTCTATTTCAGTTTTATTTTTAACTTTTTTATTTAAAAATATTTTATCGGTTGTTTTATATTGTTCATGATAAATGGAATATTTTTAATAAAAGTAAATTTTGATGTTAATAAAAATTAAATTTATATTTATTAATGAAATAAAATACTTTTTAAAATACGATAAAATTTTTTTAGAATTTTACATTAAAGCGTCTTTTAATATTTAAAGTTTCATTTAAGGGCAAGATTATCAAATACTTTTTTTTAAAGATGTAAAAGAGCATGAATCTAAGTATGGTTATGCGATGTCTGCCGCGAGACACTTGTACTTTTCTGAAAGCTACCCACCATAATTATATAAGCTGCAATGTATCTACCGTTCATTTAAACCCTTTCTTAAACTAGCCGCAGTATATTCAGGACCAAGACAAATATCCATAAAAAGAAATGACAACCTGGAAACATTTCCTGTCACTTTAAGAGTTTTATGTTTGATGGTGCAATGAGACTTTCTCATGCAAGGAATACTATACAATTTCTTTCTGACGCTTCACTAAGGACGCCTTCTTACTTTTATTGCAAAACAAAAGAAGATATGTATTAGAAATATATGATAGAATATTTTTAGGCTTTATAATTTTCTGATTATATTATTGTAAAATTTAAAGTGTTTGGCGCATGCAAAACTAAATTCTTCAATTCGAATGCAAATTTGTTATTTTAATGCTGTTGCTACCCATTTATGAAAGGACTGTGAGAATTACTGTTCATATCCAGTGTTGAAATATGAGAATAGTGGTTGAGTGAACATCACATTTTTACGATCTATATTTTTAAGAAGTGAGAAAATTTATTGACATCTGTTTTCTTCTTCTTTTATTTGCTAAACTTTAAATTAACACTTGAGATTTTGAAATATTAAATCGGCAGTAGGTCATGAACTGCGGAAAATGTAAAGTCATACCACTTTTTGAATTTACGTTTAATGCCAATAAATTACAGGAATTTATTTAAGTTAAGACTCCGTAATAACTTAGCTCGAAGAAATAAATCACTATCTACCACTGAATTTTGTTAGTTTTACGCTCACTCTATTTTACATTAACATTTTAAAGCTATAAATTATAATAATTTACTTTGTTTTAATTTTATTATGTTTTTGCTACATATAATGAAAGAAATTTGAATCTCAAATCAACAGACATTTAATTTCAAACATTTCATAGAAGGTTTCTCAATTGGAAGAGCATTGAGAATTAAAGTCGAAGGTTCTGAGCCTTGGTAAATTTTTACTCAATCGGAAAAATTACTACACGTATGGTGTATTTATTAACAAGTTTGATTGTATTAAAATGATAGATGCGTAATTACCTATCCATAGTTTGATGGAGTTCCTTTATCTGTGGTTTATTCAGTCAAGCTATTTCAAAAAACAGACCAAATGCCATTACCAAATGGTTGGCTGAGTGAATTGCATTGACTGGGATGTCATCCAGATAGCTCAATTGGAAGAGCATTGACAATAAATGTAAAAGGTTCTGGGTTCGAGCCTTCCTGGACACATTTTCACTCAGTTGGAAGAAATACTACTAATACTATTTATTTACCAATCAATTTCATTGTGTTAAAATAATAAAACTGTAATTTTATACAAGTATTTCATTTTTTATAATATTTTAAAGAGTATATTTTTTAATAAATCTTTGTAGATTTGTATTTACAATCTGAACTTAAAAAAAAATGTCTTGTATTGCTTTGAAGAAACTTTATATACAGGGTTAGTCTAAATGATTTATAGGGTTTCAAAACACTGTGTATTGAGAGGTATGCGATTTACAAAAAAGGGTAATACATGGCAAGATACATACACTCACCAAGTTTAAAAGCCCGCCTCGTGGCTCGCGTGCACGCTAGATGACAGGCTATAGGACGCACTGGTCTGGGTGATGTTCCTCTGATGCCATGGTCCCCAGGTCGCCAGATCTCACGCCATGTGATTTCTTCCTGTGGGGATATGTGAAGGACAAAGTTTATGTACTCCCAATGCTAACAACGCTTTAAGCATTGCAGCAACGCATCACTGCTGCTGTGATGGACATTGACAGAAATGTGCTATTGAACGTCTGAACGGAACTGGACTCCCGTTGGGATGTGGGCCGGGTGACTGAAGGCGCCCACATTGAACATTTGTAGTATGTACCAGAAACTTGGTGAGTGTATGTATCTTTTCATGTATTATCTGTCTTTGTACGTCGTATATACTTGTAAATAAACAGTGTTTTGAAACCCGATGAATCATTTAGGCTAATCCTGTACATTAAAGAAGATAGATGTTTGTTTTATATTTGTAATATATTGTTAAATGTTTCTGATATGATCACATTCATTATTAGAAAGAACTGAATTAAACTTCGAACAGTATGATGTTTGAAAAGGATCTTTATTTAAAGGTACCTTCTCCACTTTCAAAATAAATGATTTATTTATCTATAAAATCTAAGAACATTTTTCTAAGAGTATTTGATTAAGAAATGTTTTATAATTAATTATTATTATTATTATTTTTATTTTAAGAATATTTTAGACCTTTTTCTATTATACTAGGGGTAAATGTATTCAGATATGAATGTTTTTATACCTTGCATATTTATCACTCATTTTTCTTTCTTTTTGACTTTCAGTTATGAGGTGTTAATGATGTGAGATAAAATTTGAAATAAAGACAAAAATAAAAATTTATTTAGAAAAATCATGCAATCTTTATTTTAGGAAAATTAGGAACTTGTAGTTTATGTAGGATTATTTCGACTTGTTCTTATGTAAACAGAGTGAAAGCCCTAAGTGTTTCTAGAACTATTTCAGAAAATGTTTTGAATGCTAGTTCTAAGAAATTGTTTATTAATGTTCTAAAATAGTAAGAAGATTAGACATTCACATTGGTTAGAAATGATCTTTTCCGAAACAAAAGCATTGAGATTCTATATAGTGACTTCACGCATTTTTTATTAGATCTAATTTTTTTTATTGCGTTTTAGAACTGTCGCTAATGATAAGCCTCTTGTACACGTCTGACTAATATTTTTTTTTTCTGGAATGAGATAAAGCACAGGAAATTTGGCTCTGTGAGAGAAAAAAGCACCTTATTTCAGAGTCAATAAGTTGTTGCCAGTAGTTTTTAGCTTTTTATTTGTGTGGATTTTTCAGGCAATAGAAATTAGAAATCGACTGCGAATAACAATGAAAAATACTCGAGAATAGTAAATTTTGGAATTCTTTAATATTCGCAGGCGATTTTTGGTATTTTATATATTTTGATTTCGTTTTAAATCTTCTTATATAGAGTTCAAAAAGGAAAGCGATATAGCAACTCCAGTTTTGTTAAAAAGAGGCATACAATGATGTCTATGCCAAGAATCTGTCAAAATCTAACGTATACTGGGGATGGTTGATCTTAAGAGGGAGGCTTGGTCTACTTTGATTTACTTATATATTTATAACTTTAAAATATCAGCTTTTAACAAAGAGTATGTGCTATTAATTAAAAGTATTGTCTTTCTTTAGTACGTAAGTAGTTATCTCATTAAAAACGTCACCTGTAAAAAATGCAGCCAAGTCTCGTGACTCTTTTTCCGTAAAAAGTTCTGAGATCGTGTAAAGCCAAGTTTAGCTATCTTATTAAATCTGAAATTTTCATTCGCAAATCACTCCTAGTCTCTACATTTTTAGTTATATATTATTTTGTGACTTGGCAATTACGCAGCACAGGGAAGTTATTACACCTTAATATGTTATGGGATGGTATGGTATTATTTGATTAAGACTAATTATATACACCACATTCTCGTGCTACGTAATTGCCAAGTCACAAAATAATATTTAAATAAAGATGTAGAGACTAGGAGTGATTTGTGAATGAAAATTTCAGAGTTAATAAGATAGCTAAACTTGGCTTTACACGATCTCAGATTTTTTTACGGAAAAAGAGTCACGAGACTTGGCTGCATTTTTTAGACGTTTTTGATGAGATTTCACTTCTTTTTGTAAGTAATCCTCCTTTTCTTGAGTTTGGGTTCTTTTTGGAGATCATCCACTGATTTTCGCTAAGCCCGCCCTCTGTCCGTATTATTTACAGGTATAAAAAATTTGAAGCTTTAGTTTCGTTTGCAAAGTACTGTAGATAAAAAGAGATTTGAGGTTCCTAGGCAAGCACTAAGGTATGGGAGGGGGAGTGTCAAAAGTACTCTCAATTGCTTCCAGGATAGGTGCTATCCATCTGAGATATTACTCGCAGCCCTAGATACTTGATATTTAACATAAAAGAATTTTTTAGTACAAAAAGAAAGCCAAAATTAAAATTTCCGGAAATTTCCAATAAATCAAACTATATTCATTTTTTCGATGTATTTTTTTTTTCGTTTTTTTTTTTCAGTTTTTTTTTAAATTTATTTACGGATTTTTTTATTTTTTCCTTACTTTGTATACTAAACCCTACCTTTCTGCCAAATGTCAAGCTTCTAGGACTACAAAATCGAATTATTTTCAAATTTTCGACTTGTTATAAATTTATTGATTTTTCGATTTTAATTCTAAGTTACCTGATTGTCATGCCAGTATAGTAATTCTTTGATCCGTCTTCTTAGGATCATTTAGGTTAAGTTTAGAGATAAATCAAGTGAATCTTAGAGTCACCATGATTTTATTTAGAAAGGACTATCAAGCCATAACCAGCCAGTAATATCGGGAGGGTAGGGGGAGCTGTGAAAATTTTTGTGGGGCTAACATCATTTAACAATCCATATTTCATATGCGAAGTAAATAGAGTATAACCTGTGAAAGAAAACAAACCTGTCTATAAAGAAATCGCCTATAACGTAGTCAGTCTATAGCGGAACTTTTCTATAACGAAATTCGTAAACGAAAGAAAATAAAACCATAATCCGGGGGAAATAACATAAAACAATTAGAGGCGTTGTACTAGCTAATAGGACAATTATCTTAAAACTAATTGTAATATCTCTTCCGTATGTGTGTGGGCGTTCTAAAGGAAACAGGCCGTTGTAATTACGAACACAAGTTTAATTCTTGACATAACGATGACATAAAGTTGACATAAAAATGACGAGGACAGATGACGAACACAGGAACATAAATCAACGTAAAAGATTATTCATATCTTTCATTATTCATGACCGGTAACATTTACTCACGGCCATTTTTATAACCAATTCTGGTTTTTCATATCACAAACGACGTTCTTCGCCGCTGACGTTCTGAGTTCTACTGCCGCGCGCTTTCGTTTCTCCAGAAGGGGGCGCTACTAGAGCAAGAAGAGGCATGCGCAATCCTCACACCTCCCCCTTTCGAGAATTTGATTTAGTCTTTTGAGACAAATCAATATCTGGTAAATATCTAAACAAACAAGTAAACATATTAATACGAAAATTCAAACACTTAAAGAATATCAAAGAAAATAAACAAATATAATACACTATAACACTAATACTAATATTTTAAAGTTCGAGGATAAAGTTAAAGTTTTTAAAGTTAAAGTTCAGACTTGTAACACAGAAACAAAAGAATGTTCAAAGTTTTTAAGTCCAATGTGAGGCATGTAGCCTACTTAGAGAGTCAGCATTCGCGTGGAGTTTCCCACGTCGGTACGTTATTTGGGCTTGAAAGCGCTGAAGTGCAAGGGCCCATCTTTGAAGGCGCGCACTTTGAGGTGCACAGTCCGTGAGAAATTTCAAAGGATTATGGTCGCTCACCACAGTTACGTGCGAACCATAAATACAGTGTTCGAACTTTTCCAGGGCGAAGATAACAGCATAAGCTTCCTTTTCGATGGTAGCATAACCTTCTTGGCATTTGGAGAGCTTTTTACTTGTAAAAGCAATGGGATGCTCTTGTTCATTTTCATCTTTTTGAGATAGACAAGCGCCTATCGCATACGAAGAAGCATTTGCACGTATAATAAATGGTTTCTGAAAGTTCGGGGAATAACAGATGGGTGATTTACTGATCGCCTGTTTCAACTCAAAAAAGGCTTTGTCGCAATCCTCAGACCAGGTAACTTCATTAGGGGCACGTTTCTTGGTAAGTTCAATCAATGGACGAGCTATGTCGGAGAATGAAGGAACATAGGATCGGTAGTAAGATAGAAGACCTAATATGCTCCTGACATCTTTCTTTGACTTGGGAACTTCTAAATTTTGTATCGCTGATACTTTGTCGGGATCGGGTGCATGTATACCGGATCCTACCACATGACCTAGAAATTTTATTTTTCCTCGTTTTCGTCGTCTTCCTGTACTAAATGTATTGTTCATTCGGTGAAAGCCATCACGTGCATACTGTTTCTTCCTTACAGTTTTCTTTATTTTCACTTTAACATAATTTTTAGAAAGTTCAGTTTCATTTTTATTTTCGTCGATCGTCACTTCTTTATTCGCTGTAAACTCATCAATCTTCTCATATCTCTTCTGGCGTTTTTCTAACATCATGTTGTCAGGATGATTTAACTTAAGGAATACATCGGGTTCTTTGTTTGTTATTTCATGTGATTTCACACAACCATTGACTATAATGTAGTCGGAATTTTCATCGTAAACAGGAGGTTGTTTCTCGCTGAACTCAATCGTGTTGGATTCGGAACTTCCATCAAGTGTTTCTGGCATTGTATTATTGAAAACAGAGTAAGATTCTTCTGTTGTCGTGACATCAACTTTTGAATATTTATTTTCAGAAATTATCTTTCGTCTTATATTTTCTTCCTTCATGTCTGCTGATGCAATCAAATATTTATCCGAGGCACTTGCATTCTTTTTAGCATAATTTGCAGTTTCGTATTCGGTTTCTTCATCAGGCGTGACTGCATAGTTTGAGGATTCGAAAATTGAAATTACATTGTTAACTATGGGAGTATCTTTCATAATATTGTGTTCACTCTGTAAATAATTTTGAACTTTTAAATCTTTTGAGTTATGTAAAATTTCTTCTGCTTGCCTAATTTGGGAATCTTCTTCCTTATAATGAATTTCCGTTTCAGTTTGATCTCCACTCTCTATTACGATTAAATCGGAAACGGTACATATGTCATTTTCATTATTATTAGTTTCTTTCGTGATCGATTGTGCAATACTAGTACGCGGGTGAGGGTTATTTTTTGTATCATCAAATAATTTATCCAAGTGATATAAGAAATTCTCATGAACGGAAAAGCTATTACATTCATTTTTGTTAGCTGTCGAACACTGATTTAAAGAAGGGTCGTTTTTCTGTTGACTTTTAAATTTCTCTGAATCAGTTACAAAAATATTAGAGTCGTCACCAGGTGTGTGGTCAATTTTCTCGTTTGCATTCGCATTTTCAACTGACACATGGTCTAAAATTGAAGCAGACAGATCTACAGTGTTGGTTTCTTTCGTATTGTCACTTATCGCGTCAACATTACAATTTAATGCCTTTTCAGTTTCATTATATTTATTCAAATCATTCAATTCATTATATGTATCAAGAGAAAGTAATAAATCATTAATTAAATTATCAACCACAGCACATGTTATCATAATATTAGGATATATCTTGGGGTTTAATTTATCAACTGCAATACTCAATGGAATATTTATTAAAGGAGCTTTCAATTGGTGACCGAATGCAGATTGCAATATTATAGTACCACAAGGATTTTTAAAGTATTCGGGTACACAATTAGCCTTTATTATAGAAATTTGAGTTCCAGAATCTACTACGCCATGTAATATTTTATTACCACATTCGATATCTACCGTCGGTAATGTTTTAATTAATTTCGTTTCTTTTCGCGGTGTTTTCAAATTAAATAACTCATCTGACCTTATTCTTGCAGTGAGTGCTTTTTCATTTGCATTCGAATTATCTTCCCTATCAAATTTATTGGCATTGCCAAATAAATAACTACATATCGTAACATTATGATATCTGCCGCAATTAGTGCATTTTTTATCTTTTATGGTACAATCTTTAGCGACGTGTTTACCTTTCTTTAAGCATAAAAAACAGCGTCCTTGTGCTTTTAATTTAGCTATTTTCTGATCAACGGGTAATTTATTGCACTCCTCAGTCGAATGACTATTACAAGAACAAAATATACAAAAGGTTTCGGAGGTGGCTTTAATATGAGATACTTCAGAATTAATTCTATCACTAGCGAACATTTGTTTACGAAATGCAGTGGAATCATTATTATACGACTGCTTTAACCTTGGGTTATCTAAATTGCCAATTAAATAATTTTGTTTTTCTCTCGACTCTATTTCGGTACGAATAAATAATAACAAATCATCAATGTTTGGTTGCGAGTCACTAGAATTTTTTATACATTGCTTATTATATTCTAACGAAAGATTATATGGCAAGGATTTAAGAATTATTGGTGTCAACAGGTTATCAAATCCATTTGATTCAATGTCTAAAGACCTGAGACTTCTTATTTGGCATTGAATGGTATCAAATAATTTTCGCAGAGCTATTACATCATTTGTTTTCAATACAGGTTTCAAAGATAATAAAGTATTTATATGTGTCGTCACAATGAGATCCTTTCGGCCAAATTGTTGTTTCAGAATTTGGACAGCTTCCAAATAATTTTTATCTGATAACGCAAACCCGGAAATAGAATTATATGCACTACCACCTAAATAACTTTGTAAATAGCTCATTTTTTCAATATTTGACAGTGAATCATTATCATGGACTGCTATTTTGAATGAGTTCCAAAAGTTTTGAAACTTACTTATATCGCCGTAAAATTTCTCAATCGTTAATGTAGGGAGTTTAACAGATTGCGCAACTAATTCTGCTTGCTTATTATCGGCGTGAGATACGGGGGAAATTTGGCTTTTGCTATTATTTTTCAATTTCTTATTAATTCTAAATCGCCATAAAGTTATTTTTTCATGATATTCTATGGAGGTCTTCGCGTCTCTTTCGATTTCATTTTCATCATTAATTAACGCTAAAATTTGTTCATCTTCCCGTTTAAGGTCGATACCTTTCTGTTCTAGCTGAGCTAGATTTTCTTCTAATTCCACCAAATTCGGCGATTCTAAAACCCATGTATCTTCGATCTTTTTAACAATAGAGGTAATAGATGCTTTTATTACCCCCCTAGTTTTTTTAAGTTTAGTTAGTTGATCGGCCATACTTAAATAATAAAATTTACCTTACCTCTGTATAGGTTATCCAAAAATTTTCTTCACTATAATATTTCACTATAATATTTCAGTATAATGTTTCACTATAATATTTCAGTATAATATTTCACTATAACGTTTCACTCCGTAATCCAGTAATACAGCCTGTTTTTCATCCATTAGTTCTGACACCAGTGTAATATCTCTTCCGTATGTGTGTGGGCGTTCTAAAGGAAACAGGCCGTTGTAATTACGAACACAAGTTTAATTCTTGACATAACGATGACATAAAGTTGACATAAAAATGACGAGGACAGATGACGAACACAGGAACATAAATCAACGTAAAAGATTATTCATATCTTTCATTATTCATGACCGGTAACATTTACTCACGGCCATTTTTATAACCAATTCTGGTTTTTCATATCACAAACGACGTTCTTCGCCGCTGACGTTCTGAGTTCTACTGCCGCGCGCTTTCGTTTCTCCAGAAGGGGGCGCTACTAGAGCAAGAAGAGGCATGCGCAATCCTCACACTAATGTTTCTAGCAGTACAAAATTAAATTGTTTTCGAATTTTCAATATTTTAAAGATATTTCGAATTTTCGAATTTTCGATTTTATTTTCGAATTTAACGAATTTTTTAATTGTTACTTTTATTGAATAGTAAATACTACCTTTACACCAAGTTTTAAGTTTCTAAGACTACAAGATAAAATTATTTTAAATTTTTGATTTTTTCGAATTTTTTTTTTTATAATTTTTTGGATGTTTTAATTTTTTCTTATTTGTATCCTTTATTACAAATTTCAAGTTTCTAGCGCTACAAAATCGAATTATTTTGAAATTTCCGATCTTTTTCGAGTTTTTTTTAATTCTATTTTCGAATTTATTGTGTTTTAATTTTTCCTTTTTCTGTATCCTAAACAATAAGTTTACGCCGAATTTTAAGTTCTAAAGCTTACAAAATCGATTTTTTTTCAATTTTTAAAATTTTCGAATTTTACAGATTTTTTATTTATTTCTTTTTTTTTTGTTTGCTATACCTTTCTTCCAAATTTTAAGTTTCTAGCTCTACAAAATCGAATTATTTTCAAATTTTCGTTTTATTTTCGATTTTTTGATTTTATTTTCGATTTTTTTGTTGTGTTTTTAATTTTTTCTTTTTCTGAAACACTACCTTTACACTAAATTTTTAGTTTCTAAGACTACGAGATTATATTATTTTCAATTTTTCTCTTTTTCTTTTTCTTTCTTTCTGTCTTTTTTTTTTTTTTAATTTTTAATTTTTGAAATTTTCGACTTTTTTTTCGAATTATCCATATTTTTTAATTTTTTCTTATTCAGTATCTTAAATATTACCTTTATTCCAAATTTCAAGTTTCTAGCGCAATAAAATCGAAATATTTTCAAATTTTCGATGTTTTTCGATTTTTTCAATTTTTTAATTCAATTTTCGATTTTTATTGTGTTTTTAATTTTTTCTTATTCTGAATTCCAAATACTACCTTCACGCCGAATTTTAAGTTTCTAAGACTAAAAGATCAAATTGTTTTCATTTTTTTCAATTTTTTTCGAATTTTTCGAATTTTTGAATTTTTTTTTCGACTTTTCTGGATTTTTTTATTTGTTTCTTTTTCTGTATCCTAAATACTACCTTTAATCCAAATTTGAAGTCTCTAGCGCAACAAAATCGGATTGTCTTCAAATTTTCGGTTTTTTTCAATTTTTTTCGTTTTTTTCAATTTTGCTTTCGATTTTTTTGATGTTTTTGATGTTTCCTATTTCTGGAAGCTAAACACTACCTTCACACCAAATTTTAAATTTCTAAGACTACAAGATCGTATTATTTTCAATTTTCAATTTTGATGGAATTTGTTGAATTTTCGAATGTTTTTTTTTTTCGAATTTTCCGGATTTTATAATTTTTCCTTTCTTTGTATCCTAAACACTGCCTTTTTTCCAAATGTCAAGTTTCTAGGCTACAGGATCTACCTAATCATTTTGATGACGCGTGAATGAGTGAGTGAGTGAGTGACAAAAAATCGAAACTTTGACAAATTTTTGGGATACTGCAGCGCAGCGATATGGGGGGATCAAAAGTGCCCTGAGTTGCTTCCAGAAAAGGATGCTTACGGCTGTGCTTTCTCGACTTGGCGGAGGCACTGCCGTGCCTCCAGATATGCAGGGCTTAATTAATAACAAAATAAAAAGAAAAGTGCCCAGTTAAACTGATGGCATTGAACTCACAGGCTATTCACAATAATTGTACATTATACTCTTATTTCAAGGAATAATGCCCTCAAAAAATAAAAAAAATCGATAATAAATTAAGGGGGGGATTAAGTCCCCTTTATACTTAACCAGTGAACCCCCAAAACTAACCAGGGAAGCGCCTTATCACAATGAACCTATATACAAAATTTGAAGCAAATCAGATAATTCTACAGGAAAAACCAATTAATCTAACTTGAGAGGGGGGGGGAAATCAGCCCCTTGTTCCCCCCTTTATAGTTAACCAATGAACCTCCAAACTAATCAGAGAAGCGCCTTATCACAATGAACTTATATACAAAATTTGTAGCAAATAGGATGATTCTGCGTGAAAAACCCATTTATCTAAATTAAGGGGGGGAATTAGCCCCCTGTTCCCCCCTATATACTTAACCAATGAAACCCCAAAAGTAATCAGAGAAGCTCCTTATCACAATGAACCTATAACCAAAATTTTAAACAAATCGGATATTTCTATCAAGAGTTATCGCGTTACGTACATACATACAGAACGGGCGGGCACATTAGCTCACAGGCTTTGATAGCCTGTGAGATAAATAAAAAGAAAACTGCCCAGTTAAACTGAGGGCATTGAGCTCACAGGCTATTCACACTAATTGTATATTATACTCTTATTGCAAAGAATTTGAAATATGCCCCTCGAAAAATAAAGAAATCAACAATATATTAATGGGGGGGTCATCCCCTTATTACCCCCCTCATAGTTAACTAATGAACCCCTTAAACTAATCAATGAAGTCTCTAATTACAATGAATATATATACAAAATTTGAAGAAAATCGGATAATTTTGCATGAAAAACCCATTTATCTAAATTAAGGGGGATTATCCCCCCTTTCCCCCTTTATACTTAACCAATGAACCCCCAAAACTATTCAGAGAAGCGCATTATCACAATGAACCTATATACAACATTTGCAGAAAATCGGATAATTCTGCATGAAAAACTCATTTATCTAAATTAGGGGGGGGGGGTTATCCCCTTTTTCCCCCTTTATACTTAACCAATGAAACCCCAAAACTATTGGCAGAAGCACATTATCAAAATAAACCTATATACAAAATTTGAAGAAAATCGGATAATTCTGCATGAATGAAAAACTCATTTATCTAAATTAGGGGGGTTATCCCCCCTTTCCCCCTTTATACTTAACCAATGAACGCCCAAAACTATTGACAGAAGCACATTATCAAAATGAACCTACATACAAAATTTGAAGAAAATGGGATAATTCTGCATGAAAAACCCATTTATCTAAATTATGGGGGGGGGGGGGGGTTAGCCCCCCGTTTTCCTCCTTTATTCTTAACCAATGAACCTCCAAAACTAATCAGGGAAGCGCCTTATCACAAGGAACCTATAAACAAAATTTAAAGTAAAACGGTTAGTTCTATCAAGAATTATCGCGTTACGTACATACATACGTACGTACATACAGAACCGGCGGGCACATAAGCTCTCAGGCTTTGATAGCCTGTGAGCTAAAAAACTGCCCAGTTAAACTGAGGGCATTGAGCTCACAGGCTATTCACACTAATTGTATATTATACTCTTATTTCAAAGAATTTGAAATAAGCCCCTCGAAAAATAAAGAAATCAACAATATATTAATGGGGGGGGGTCATCCCCTTATTACCCCCCTCATAGTTAACTAATGAACCCCTTAAACTAATCAATGAAGTCTCTAATTACAATGAATATATATACAAAATTTGAAGAAAATCGGATAATTCTGCATGAAAAACCCATTTATCTAAATTAAGGGGGATTATCCCCCCTTTCCCCCTTTATACTTAACCAATGAACCCCCAAAACTATTCAGAGAAGCGCATTATCACAATGAATCTATATACAACATTTGCAGAAAATCGGATAATTCTGCATGAAAAACTCATTTATCTAAATTAGGGGGGGGGGGGTTATCCCCTTTTTCCCCCTTTATACTTAACCAATGAAACCCCAAAACTATTGACAGAAGCACATTATCAAAATAAACCTATATACAAAATTTGAAGAAAATCGGATAATTCTGCATGAATGAAAAACTCATTTATCTAAATTAGGGGGGTTATCCCCCCTTTCCCCCTTTATACTTAACCAATGAACGCCCAAAACTATTGACAGAAGCACATTATCAAAATGAACCTACATACAAAATTTGAAGAAAATGGGATAATTCTGCATGAAAAACCCATTTATCTAAATTATGGGGGGGGGGTTAGCCCCCCGTTTCCCTCCTTTATTCTTAACCAATGAACCTCCAAAACTAATCAGGGAAGCGCCTTATCACAAGGAACCTATAAACAAAATTTAAAGTAAAACGGTTAGTTCTATCAAGAATTATCGCGTTACGTACATACATACGTACGTACATACAGAACCGGCGGGCACATAAGCTCTCAGGATTTGATAGCCTGTGAGCTAATAAAAAGCACCGGAGCTCTAATATTCTGGAGTAATAACAACCGGAGTGTATCACACCGGGGCCTCCGAGATGTCGCTGTGTGTCCTACACCGGGCTTGCTACAAGTATTAGTGACGTCACAGTAGTGATCCACTTTGGTCAAAGTATCGCAGCAGAAAGATGTAATAAAAAGAGCATTTTCGCTCTTATAATTTGTGATTACATAAATAATATTAAATTTCATAATCGTGAAATAAAAGGGAATTAACATACTTGTTTTATTAAAGGAAATTAAAAGTTTTAAATTAAAAAAATGCAAAGATTAATAAATCAGATTGAACCCATTGACTTACCTTTTCCTAAACACATTATTTTACAATAAATATACGTACAAAAAATATAATAAATCTACCAAAAACTTTACAAAATCAATCCCATTCCTCCCTTTTACAACTACATACCATAATTTAACCATCAAAACACAATAAATGTCAATTTAAATACAGAAATCGATATTTTTTAACTATAGAGACCTTGGCACTTTTTTTTAACGCTTTGGCGTAATCCGGGCTTCAGAAAGTTAGATATGTTTTAAAACTATATACACAATTATGAAAACAAACCTAATGTACTTTTATGTTTATTTATATATGTATAAAATTATTTATATATACAATTCTGTTCTACCTGCATATAAAAAGAGATAAATGGCTTCTTTATATTACATAAATTATATAAATATTGAAAAAAAAAAATACTTATTTATATGAAACTACGAATAGGTTGCCAGAAAATATTTTGCAACTTTCCTTCTCTCGCCATAAGCCTTTTTCGGTACTTTTCGGTTAGCCGGGCGCCAGTGATACATGTACATATATAAATATATATATTAATTCATATATATATGTGTGTGTAGATATGTGTATATATATATATATATATGTGTGTATGTGTATAGATATGTGTGTGTATATATGTATATATATCACTGGCGCCCGGCTAACCGAAAAGTACCCAATTTTCTATCTTGACTTTGTAACTGATTTGTAATATTTTAAAAATTGTCTATTTATTGTACTTGGGTCTAGGACATAATAACCACTCAAAATAACTTATCAAAAGATTTATTTTCATAATATATTTGTACACTTAAGTTAGCTAAAATGTTAAATTGAACTACGTAGAATTACTAAGTTGTGTAAATCAGTTACTTTTAATTTTATAAACAAAGCACATCACTCACTTCTAACTAAATGTATCCAGATATTAGTCAGTTTATTACAGTATTTCTTTCAAAATCATTTTTTAAACTGTTTATCGTCTGCTTCTTTTATTTATTTATTTTTTTTCTAAAGATCATTTGACTCTTTTCGATTTGGAAGTACAAATTCAATCAAATATGCCAGAATATTTCCATTACAGTAGGCTAGACATTTGTTGTTAGGTTTTTTTTCTCTGCACAAGTTCAATACCATCATATTAATTCTAGCTTCACGAATTATGAAAAGTATATCGAAACATTTAATGCAAACCACTTCTGTTGAATTGTAAAAATAATTATCACAAGGTAATTTTCGTAGCTAAAATTTCTTCTTTTCATTATCAGTAGCGAATTTGAAGACTTAGATTAGAAACTAGGAGCGCAACATTTACTTCTCTTTATTTTATAGATATAATCTACACTTTCTTTAATAATTATAATCAATAATTATTGATAGCATTATAATCTAAATACACTGAAAAATATTATTAATTACTATATAAAACAATAAATAAAATCAAAATACTGTCGTAAACAATCCGTACAAACGAACAAAGTACATGAAAATTTTTAAGTTATTATGGATCACTGTTTTGACGTCAGCAGGTTGTGACGTCACCTGTAGCAGGCCCGGTGTAGGACACACAGCGACATCTCGAAGGCCCCGATCACACCCGTTCCCTTTACCCGCATATCTATATTTCATACATTGGTTGTAAAATATAAAGACATTTTGTGTTCAGCAAAAGAAAAATTTTAATATATTTTCACTATATCTATATGCATTTATATATAATAAGATCTAATAAATGAACAATGAAAAGCAACTATCTTTGTATCAAGTAGCAAAACACAACACACAGCGCTGTTCCGGTGGGCTTTGGCACGCAGTATTTATAAGATCTGGAGGGCTCCGACTAATATTTAAATATTCACTAAAAATAAAGAAGTACTGGAGCTGCTCCTATGAATGCCGGTGCAAATTAAGCACTGCTTGGAACTAAAAAGTTGATTAGTAAAAATACTTTATTCACACGAACAACACGACCCCGAGTAAAAACGGCATATTCGGTTGAAGTTAATTCTGGCATTCTTTGTCGCCGTTCAGAAACCATTGCGCAAAAACCCCATTTATTTTACACTTGCGAGCGCTAGATAGAAGTATGCTACTGCATGTGTGACACACTACGTTACACATATAAGCACTTTAGTAAGAAAGAACGAAAATGATTGGAAATGCTTGGGAAAGGAAAATATAACTTAAGCTTTGGTTTTTCAGAAGTGCTGTGGCTCCGGAGAGCAGCATTCATGATTTGCGGTGAATTCCGACCAATATTTAAATATTCACTAAACACAAAGAAGTACCGAAGTTGAGCTCTGGTAAGTTTCAGCGCAAATTAAGCACTGGTTATATGCGATGTTTATTACTAGAACAAACTCTATATTTGTGTTTTGTCAGCAAAAGAGCAAATAATTTTGGATTCGTTGCGTAAGGTTTTAAGAAAAAAATCAAATATCTGAATACAATTTTAATTAGTTATAATTAGTCTTAATTAAATAGCACCAATAGGACACTTCATTCTTGTCCGATAACAGAGTCTTGACCGATGGGTCAACATTCCCTTATATAATATTTTTATCGTGAATCTGACAATTTAACTAATATTTTGTTACATAACGTAAGAAGAGATATACAGGTACACTCTGACTTACATAAGTAACTTTTACGTAACTTCAATTTTACGTAAGTCGAATTTCTAAATTGCTTAAGTAAATTTACTAAGAAACTGCAAAATTTAATATATTTACACAGTGTTATTTTATAAGTAAAGCATCATGAAGCAATATCTATAAAGGTATGAAAAAATATAAAGAAATAACGCTTTTCAAAAAAAAAAAAATATCTTGTGGATTATGGGGATTATAAATTTAACATTGGTGAACTGATTGATAACGAATTTTGAATATACGTAAAACGACCATAAAAATAAGAAATAATTAAAGAGAATTGACTTGCATCTTGTCCACGAATTTCCCATGGCAAGACAAATGAATAGCATTCACAAAATAAAATAACCCTTGATAAGCACAAACTGTATATTTATTATGAATGGGATGACTACTATGTATAACTAATAATAGAGATTAAGTTGTTACGACAATATTACTTTTGGTTCACAAAATAAAATAAAAATAATTGACACTTGTGACAGGTAATTTGGTTCTGCAGTGGGAAAGTCAACGCTGAAGGAACACGAGTATTTTTTTTTTTGCTTTATTTCAGTTAGATTTGGGTTTTTTTTGTTAAAGTTTTTTTGTATATCATAAATGAAAATATAACTCTTTCTATATATAAAACTATATTATGTATATGAATTTTATCTGCATATTTTATTTACAAAATAATTATCAAAAGTTTGCAAACCCTTATCAAATGCGCTTGTGTGTTCAAAAATGTAATTTTCGAGATTTATTACGTAACTGCGAATTTACGTAAGTCGCGTAATACCTCGGGGGGTTGGCTGTATTTACTTTCGTTCTTAATGTAGTGCGTTAATTGATTAAAAAAAATCCTAAAAATGATTTCAAAATCATTTTTCAATCATATTTATTATGTTTCACACACCATACAGATTTCAAATAGTTTAAAAGTTGTATCCTTCTTTTTATAAAATTATAAAATTACGTTTATATATTCCAATCGTACCCATATTTAAGCTCTTGAATTTGATGGATAGATTTAAAAAATATATATATATATATATATATATATATATATATATATATATATATATATATTTATTTATTTATTAAATATCTTAATAGTTTAAAACGGTTGATTCATATAAAATTACTTTAAAAAAATAAATATGTTAACATAACTTTCTGTCATTCCTCATTTCATTCAAAACTTGTTCTTGACCTAGAGACCATGAATTATGTTACTGATTTACTTGTTAGTAATAAAAAAAAATTGAAAAAGGAAGATACTTTTTTTCAAAGCATTCGTAACTAAACTGCTATTAACGCAAATCATTGTTATTATTCAGGCCAATGATCCATGAGTGAGAGATGCGGCATTCATGGATCAGTGATCATGGGCTCATTCATCTAGGTAATCTGACATAACTTTGCAAATGAAAGTGAGAAAAACGCGGCAGGCTAGAAAATAAAATAAAACACTGCACACTATCACATTCTCTGAATAAATAAAAGCTACAAAATGAAAACCGCATTTTATGATGTTGCACGATTTACTCGTTAATTAATGAATGAATTAATTTCTGAATCGTACGATGAAGAGAATACATTGTCAAGAAATCCAGCATTGATAATATCCTTACCCGTTGAAGATATGGAGATTTACTGATGTAATAATAAACTTTTCACTTATTAAAGCGTGTAATGAAGTTGGTATTAATTTTTTAAGGTGTTTTTATTTTGATTCAGTAGATAAAATATTTTTCTTTTTTTTTAATATGCTCATTCCTTTTAGTTATTTTTTTCTTTATTTGTACAAATTGAACAAATTTTCAAAGTATCTTTAAAAAATTCAAAATTTATTTTAAATATTACATTTTTCTTTATTTTACTACAAAATCAACTTTACCAGCTTCTACAAAACAATCTTAAGTTTCACGGGTTTTTTTAATGCCTCTAATTGCAGCAGATCACACGAATAATCTCTCTTACTTGGTAAAATATCTGAAATCTTTTTGTGGAATGTTTTAGTTTCCAGAAGCCATGAAATAATATTCATGTTGGACTAGGACTCTGATACAGTAATTTCTGCATGAAAAATATTTGAATTTCTTACTTGGTGAAATATCTGCAAACTTTTTGTGGAATGTTTTGGTTTCCGGAAGCCATGAAATAATATTTATGTTCGATTAAGACTTAGATATAGTAATGTATGCATAGAAATTAGTTAAACTGCTTACTTGGCGAAATGTGTGCAACTTTTTTACGAAATTTTCCTCATAAAGACATTCATTAATGGTTATTTTAATACATTATTACTAGCAGGCTTTGTCCGCTACGCTGGTTGGGTTTTCCAAACGAACCTTGAATCAAAGGAAATACACCTGTGAATTTGATCTTGTGTTTTAAAGCAATATGAATGTCTTTCCACATTGCTGTAAAACGATAAGAACGTCACTGCGCTGTTATATTTTCTAATGTATTACAAGAAATTTGGGCTGCGAAAGACCAATTTGTTTATTTAATAATTTATAGTAGGATCTGCTAAAGAACGATATAAGGAAATGCAATATACTATAACTATCCTTGAAAAATTAACAATGCAAGTTCCATCAAAATCCATTCAGCAGAATCTTTTAAAAAGGCTAATGTTTCACAATTTTTCCGTTGCTATAAGTAACGGATGTATTTTTTGAAATTATTACATGTATTGTTAGACATTTTGAGATTTTGGCGTCAAAGACATCACCAAATTAGACAATGTGTAATATCTTACGAACTATTTGACTTAAAAGAATGTACTTGGTACCATTCGATTCAGAATACAAAAATACATTAAAATATGTTATCATTTGTCACGTAACTATAATACTCAATTTTTAAGGATTTTGTTTAATGTTTGTTCCCCTTTTTACCCCCCCCCCCCGCTTAGGGGTGGAGTTTTAGAAAATCCTTTCTTAGCGCTTGTCTACATCCTAAGAAGTATTTTCCATACAATTTTCATGTTTTTTAGGTTCATTAGTTTGAGCTGTGCGTTGATGATCTATCAGACAGGACTTTCTTTTATATACATAGATTATGTTTCTTTGCTATGAAGAAAGGGAATTGCTTATTGCTGCCGATCGCCGGTAATTTATGATAAAAGCATCTCGATCATGTAAATAAACTATTCTTGTACCATTTTTGCATTGTGGAGAAGAATTTTTTATAGATTCATTTTCTTATGTCATATTCATCTTAATTAAAAATAAACTCTGTCAGCTTTCGTATCAAATTAATATATTTATTAATTGAATCATAGTTATGTAACATTTTCCATTAGCCACTATTAGATTTATTCATTGGATAAAAGGTTGTTATATCCGTTGAAAGTTATTGTAAGTAAATATTTATGCATGATATAATGTGTACACAGGTATACAAGATGATTGCATATATTAGATGTACGGCTGCGCATGTAAAGCAAAAGATAGGGATGTATGTAAGTATGTAAACGATGTATAAGTATGGAATATTGAGCATGTACACTGAAAAAAGGACAAATGTTTCTTAATCTACGAAATTAAAATATAACCAAAAGCAAAAATACACAATAACCTCTTCCGAGTCATCCAGGATTCCGAAAAGCGTTCTTTATCTTTAGAAACATCAGAAAACAATATATTTTCAAGATTTAAAGAAATACTTATACAAATAAAATTTCGGTTGCTGCGACTAATTTTGAGAAGCTTTTCCAAGTAGTTTTTATAGTGTTTCAATAAGTTTTTCTCAAACCGGAATACCACTTTTTAGGATGCTATCCATTCTCAATTAAACATCAAAGCTGAGTAATTGAATTTATACGTACAAGAGTAACAAAATAATATTAATATTATTAGTAATGCTAATGCTGTAAATTTATCGTGCTTGTCGATAAGAACCGAAAAGCGTTCTTTATCTTTAAAAACATCAGAAAACAATATATTTTCAAGATTTAAAGAAATACTTATACAAATAAAATTTCGGTTGCTGCGACTAATTTTCAGAAGCTTTTCCAAGTAGTTTTTATAGTGTTTCAATCAGTTTTTCTCAAACCGGAATACCACTTTTTAGGATGCTATCCATTCTCAATTAAACGTCAAAGCTGAGTAATTGAATTTATACGTACAAGAGTAACAAAATAATATTAATATTATTATTAATGCTAATGCTGTAAATTTATCGTGTTTGTCGATAAGAACCGAAAAGCGTTCTTTAAATTCCGAAGAACGTTCTATAATTTTAGCAAGCCCAGAAAACGATATACAAGATTTAAAGAAGTATTTATAAAAACAAAGTTTTTGTTACCACTGATTTTTGGGAACGTATCCTATTTTTATACTGATGAAACTTCCCACTTCCAAGTTAACCCTAAATGCAATTCCTACTCCCCTTCCCACCGCCTAACAGTCTTCACCGACGGCTCATGCACCGAAACCGGCGTAGGCGCAGCTTTCTGTGCTACGGAAGGCGGAGTGCTTACTCACCGGTGGGCCTGCAGATTGGACAACTTCAACTCGATTTATCAGGCTGAACTCTTTGTCATCCACAAAGCTCTAGAATGGATTTTGGAACAACAAACAACCATTGCAATCCCCATCTATAGTGATAGCCTATCCAGCCTGCAAGCAATCTACGCCTTTAGAACCATCAATCCACAAATCTACGAAATTAAAACCCAACTTAGTAGCCTGCTACATAAAACTTCGCTAGGTCATGTGACATCACACAAGGGGATCTTCGGCAATGAATCTGCGGACATGTTGGCAAAGGAAGCAACGACAAAAACATCCATAGACATCTCGCTACCTGCGCCCCACTCCTATATCAAAAGATCCCTTAAAATGCGCATGTTGCAGCAGTGGCAAGACCACTGGGACTACTCAGAGAAAGGTAGATATACCTATGACATAGTCCCGGCGGTATTTTGCAATCTTATTACTTTAACTCCCTCAACCACTGCCTTCCTAACGGGACACGGCCCTTTCGGGTCATATCTAAACAGGTTTAAAAGGGTCCGAACTCCCACCTGTGAGTGTGGCGCAGAGGCGTCAGCCTCACACTTCTATTTTAACTGCCCCCTTGCAGCTCGCTGGCACATCCGTCGCCCCTCTTCTCCCCCTAGTGGTTGGCTAGATAATATCCTTTCCCGCCCAGCACTTTTAAATAAACTGAAAAACATCTTTAAGTTTTTGATGGATCTTTCTAACTTGACCCGCTCCTGAGTTATGGACTTCATTCAATCATAAACCATCTTCACTGCCCAGTGTCGCGCTGGAGGTATGTCTCTGGCAGTGAACTACCTGTAATGTATATTAAGATAGTATCACCTTATCATGTCTGTTTCCACCCCGCCCCTTGTCGCGTTTTCTGGCGGGTTCAGCTCCAGCTGAATTATGTATTTTTTTTAAAGACCTTAATAAAGGGACCGGGAGGCACATCTATGCTCTACAGATCTGGTTCGCAGTCTGAGCAGTCCCTCTTAGGCATTCAAATAGTTTTTATAGAGTGTATTAATCATTTTTCTCTAACCAAAATATCGGTTTATAGGATACTATCAATTCTCAATTAACATTTTCAGCTATGCAATTGTATTTATACTTGCAAGAATAACGAAATAATGTTAATTTTAATGTTAATATAATTGATGTTGATTTATCATGTTTGACTGTAAAACACGTTTGTTGAACATGCAAATGTTTACTTAAGAATGGAGATCATTCGAAAAACCTGTAGTACTTTGGGTTGAGAAAGCTGATTAATAATACACTATTGAAACTACTGGAAAACGTTTCTGAAAATCAGTGGCAGTAAAAGAGGTTTCTAAAGATAAAGTAACGCTTTTCGGAATCGTGGAGAAGAAGATATTGTATCTTTTCGTTTGTGGTTCTATAATATTTTCCTAGATTAAGAAAAACTTGTCTTTTTATACACGGTAATTTGAAAACTATATAGCATTTATTAAAATTAGCCATTGTAGTGCGTGGTAGTGTTAAATGATGTTTTGTATAAAGAATACTGTTAAGTACAGAAATCTATCACGATCTTGAAAAAAAGTTTAAAGATTATGTCTATCCCAAAATTCAACACAAAAGAGAAAATATTCTAAAAAATAACAAGTTCAATTATTTCATTGAGTGATAAATAGAAGAATAAATAAATGTAAATAAGTTTTAACCCTCTCAAGCATCAGAATCTCATGTGAAGTTTTATTGAAAATTTCCCTCAGCAAATTGTGCATCTGTTATTTCTATTGCTATATCACATGTACAACTTCTTGTGAAGTACAACAATAGATTTACTATTCTAATATTAAGTTGGAAAATTTGCTTTTATCTTTTTTTTGTTGTTGTTGTTGTTCTGCACGAGATAAGATTTTCTGCTCTTGCATCTCGACACAAATATGACTAAAAAGTTTTTTTTTTTTTTTTAATTTTTACTTTGTGGTAAGATATTCGAGGTTTAAATTATTAGAAAAAACAATTTAATATCTCTTAATAATAATAATTTTCTTAGTACTTATAAATATTATATTAGGGGTCGTTTTGGAATTTTGTAATAAATGAAAGTTTATTTTTATTTTTATTTATTATTTTTTTTATTGAATACATTATGTTCCTAATAATCAATTTTAAATATGTTTTAAGTAAAAAATGTGTTTCTCACCCATTTAAAAATTATTCATGCGTGGGAGGGTTAAACAGTATTGTTATCCTTTTTAATATTTTCAACTATGTTGGAAAGTGTTTATGATTCGGTCTGTCAGTCTGTCTGCATTACTCTAACTAGCGTAAATATTCTCTGATTGTTATGCAATTGATATAAGTTATTGAAGTTTGCTATGGCATGCTCAGTATTGAAAATGAAGTATACAGCACTTATAGTTCCTTTACAGGGACACTCAAAAGCATTTCGTTACATTACAGTCTAAGGCAAAAAATCGTTTGCGTTTTATTTTAATAATGTTTCACTATTTCAAACAAATTGAAATTTATATATATAACTGAAGTGCATTACAAAAGGCTTACTATGGAATATTTTGTGTTTAGTGTTCATTTTTAATTTATAGGGACACACAAAATAATTCGGTTAAAGTACTGTCTGTTAACAATAATTCCTGGAAGAGAAATTTTCCGTTGCAAAATACGTTTTTAAATTTAACTATTTTTTTTTTTACTATTACTTGGTGTGTATAAATTCTATAAATAATGTACAGGGCAACACAGACGTTCTCTAGTACATTTCAGTTTATTGACGGGAATTCCAGAGGGGGAATTCTAAACTGCGCAATACGTTTCCTAACTGAACTAAAATTGAGCATTCTATGTAGTATTCATACATATTTATAGATCATGTACAAGGCTGCACAAAATAATTTACGTATTTTTCCGAATATTGTTGTTGGATACGCTGATAGCTCAGTTAATAATAATTATCACTACGAAGAAAAAACACACAATCTCAAAATAAAATAAACTCACTTGCGGACTGTAACTCATTTAATTTTTCACAACACTAAATAAAAATGGTCGAGAGCCGAGATTTACACAACTCCTCAGATCGGCATCTCGAACGCAACTCACAATTACAAGTTTTTTTTTGTTTTTTTTTTTAAACATTTTACATAGACGGCGCTTCTAGCGGCAACATACCGCCGGCCTTGAATGTTGCTAACATTCAATAATATAAATGCAATATAATTCAAACACAATCTCTAAGTGAAAAATACAATCTAAAAAAAACACACAATTTCTTCTCAAAAATACTACACTAAATAAAATACTAAATTTACAAATATAAACACAAGAATGCAATACACTGCAGGAAAATATATAGTTTAATAAAATAAATGTATGAATTTAAGTAGTTAATAAACCATCATTCACATATGGCAAAACAACAATTTTTGTGACTGGCCTTTTATATGTGCCATTTTTATCTTTCAAGGGGACAACTCTTATGATATTGTCTTGGCCTGGATGAATTTTAATAATTCGGGCCAAATGCCATTTTAAAGGGCAATAATTATCAGAATTTTTTACTAATACTAAATCTCCCTCTTTTATCTTTACCTTTCCCTTGTACCATTTAGGTCTATTTAAGAGCTTGTTCAAATATTCTGATGACCATTTTTTCCAAATATGTTGTGTTAATTTTTGAACTAATTGCCATCTGCTCAACCTATTCATAGGAATTTCTGTATAATTTGGTTCTGGTAAGGCCATTAAAGAGGAACCAATAAGGAAGTGAGCAGGTGTCAAAGTTTCAACATCATTTGGATCATTTGAAAGGGGGCAGAGTGGCCGAGAATTAAGAACTGCCTCAATTTGAGTAATAAGAGTCAAGAGTTCCTCATAACTTAAAATAGTTTTACCTACAACACGTTTTAAATGGTATTTAAGGGATTTGATATTAGCCTCCCACAAACCTCCAAAGTGACGAGCTGAAGGGGGATTAAAATGCCAGTTAATACCTTCATTAGCTAAATAGGAAAAGCTATTTCATCTCACTTTTATCTTTAAATAAAGATCTGAGAATTGCTCTTAATTCTTTATTGGCACCAACGAAATTTCGACCATTATCACTATATATATCAGAAGGTTTGCCCCGCCTTGCTATAAAGCGTTTAAGTGCTACTAAGAATGCTTCACTTGTTAGATCATTTACGATATCAAAGTGCAAGGCTTTTGTAGTAAAACAAACAAATACACAAATAAATACTTTTTTTACCTGTGTACTTCTACCCACGAAGTTTTTCACTTCAAAGGGACCACAGTAGTCTAATCCAGTACGCATAAATGCTCGGGCCATTGTTACTCTAGAAGATGGCAAATCAGCCATTTGTTGCTCTGAATTCTTAGAATTTAAATTTTTGTAAGTCATACAATTGAAAAGGATTTTACGAACTACATTTCTAGCAGACAAGATCCAAAATTTGTTTCGGATGAGAGAAAGAGTTGTCTCAGCACCTGCATGGAAATACAAATTATGAAAATATTTAATAACACAAAAAGTAAAATTATGTTTTGAAGGAATAATCATTGGATATTTTTGATGATCAGTTAAGTTGCTGTGTCTCAGTCTACCACCAACTCGGATTACACCGTTATCATCTAAAAACGAGCACAAGTTTTTCAGTTTACTACTGCTAGGGATTGCATTACCCTTTTCCAAATACTGCATTTCCTTCACGAATGAAGTCTTCTGGATGTTTTTTACTATACAGAATAAGGACTGAGAGAGTTCACTGATGGTTAAAGTTCCACCTTTGGGATACAAGGGATTTCTACAGTTATGGATGAATCTATTACACCATGCTACTACTCTTTGCAGCTTTATGAATGAGGAACTGTTATTAATGATGTCTAAAGGCTCAACAATGTTAACTAAGGTACATACTTGAGTTACTGATGGTGCTTTCAATTCACGGATAAACAACTCACTGGTTTCAACAGAAATAATATCAGGAGACTCCACCATCTCAGGCTGTTGTAGGAATAATGGACCGAACCACCATAAATCACATTGCTGGATCTTGATGGGATCTAGGCCTCTAGAAATGAGATCTGCAGGATTTTGCTTGGAAGGTACATAATTCCACTGATCAATCGAAGTTAAACTTTGTATAATTGATACTCTATTTGCGACAAATGTCTTTAGATCATTCGACTCCTTTTTTAACCATGCAAGTACAATAGTACTATCTGTCCAAAAACAAGTTTTAGAAACTTCTTGCTTTAGAGCACTTAACACTTTTTGCATCAACTTAGATAATAGGAGTGCGGCAGAAAGTTCTAGGCGAGGGATAGTAATATGCTTTAGAGGAGCCACTCTAGATTTACTAGTGAGCAGTTTGACAGCAGAATCACCATAAGAATTAATAGATTTTACATAAACGACCTCACCATAAGCAAGTTCAGAAGCATCTGAAAAACCATGCAATTCCACACAATTAGATTGTTCTACAAATACAAATCTTGGGATATTGATCGTATTTACAGTTTTTAAGGAAGTAAGAAAATTAGTCCATTCGATATTTTCTTTCACGGGTAGATAATCACACCAATCTATTTTCAGTAACCATAATTTTTGGAGGAAAACCTTGGCCTTTGTAATTATTGGACCTATCAAACACAACGGGTCAAATATTCTAGCAATTTGCGATAATACTGAGCGTTTGGTATACCTTTCACTTTGCTCTATAATTAAATTAAATCCAAAACAATCTGGTTGCGGCTTCCAGAATATTCCTAATGTTTTTGTCTCATTGGAAAATGAATATTCAGATATTGCATTATTACACAAAAGAGAAGAATTATTTACTGACCATTTGTGAAGATCCATGCTTCCCTTCTTTAACAAAGATATCAGTTGTTGTTGGATCTCTTTAGCTGTGTCTAGATCATCAGCACCTGTCAAAATATCATCCATATATACGTCTTGAAATAATACATTTGCAGCTAAAGGAAATTCCTTTCCTTCATCTCTAGCTAGCTGGGTAAGGGTTCTTGTTGCTAAAAAAGGGGCACTCGTTGTGCCATAAGTCACCGTACATAATCTATACACCTTAACTGGTTCATGCATCTCAGATTTAAACAAGATTCTCAATAAATCTCTTTGACTCGGATGTATCAATATCATACGGTACATTTTTTTAATATCTGCTACAAAAACAAATTTGTGCTTTCGAAATCGCAACATTATACTAAATAATTCATCTTGGATTGTTCCTCCGTTATATTGCAAACTATTTAAAGATTTTCCGGTAGAAGTTAAGGAGCTAGCGTTAAAGACAACTCTTAATGGTGTGCTACTTGATTCAGCACGGAACACGCAATGATGGGGTATGTAATAAGTGATATCTGGTTCTTCAGATTCTATCACCTCTTTCATATGACCCATACTTAAATATTTTTGCATAAAGACTTTATAAAGATCATTAAATTTAGGTTCTGTAACTAAGCGATTCCATAATGAATTTAAAACTTTCATAGCCTTTTTCTTTGATTCTCCAAGACAAGATGGGTCTTCCTTAAATGGCATTTTTACTATGTATTGCCCTGTTGAAGTTCTGGAATAATTTTTCAGAAAATGTTTCTGATTCCTAATTTTTAGAAACTTCAGACTCTCTCTCAATGTTTTCTATTTCCCAAAAATCTCAAATTACCCTTTCTAACTCCAAATTATCTGTTATCAACCCACAATGTATATTACTTTCACCCTTAGCCGGAAGGCTTCCGCTAACAATATAACCGAAAACACTGTTTTGTAACACTATTCTAGTGTTTAATGGTTGGGGGTAAATTTTACCTGGCCTTAAAAATTCATAGAAATTTTCTGCACCCAAAAGCAAATCAATAGAGCCTGGCACATTAAACTTTTCATCAGCTAATTTGATGTTATTTAACGATGAAATACAAATCTCAAGCGGTCTAGAAGGCGCAAATTCCGTAATTTTCGGAACGACTAAAAAATCTAATTTCAAATAAAAATCTTTATCTCTATTCGAAATAGTTGTGTTAACTCTAGATCTAACATTAAGGGACAAATTATTTATACCTGAAATAGAAATATCAGTCTTTTCTCTTTTCAAATTTAGTTCATCTACTAAACTTTTACTCATAAAATTAGAGTTTGCACCGACATCTAATAAACCACGTGCTTCATGAAAATTACCATATTCATCTTTTATTAAACAAACAAATGTGCTAAGTAACACAGCTTTTAACTCGTTAGACAAATTACATATCGTTGAAAATAAATTGCTTTGGTTATTAGCTTGGAAAGGCTGGAATACTGGAGCCAAAGCATCCAAATTACATTTATTTCCGACTTCGTTTTTAGAACTCATTTCCTGTGAAATTCTCTCTGGATTTTCAACTTTATTTATTTTTTGTTCACACGGGAAATGCAAAGTCACATGGTGCCTTTTTTTGCAAATAATACAAGAGAATTTAGATTTACAATCAATCACTTTATGATTCATAAGACAGTTAAAACAAAGATTTTTGGATTTTACAAGCTCAACTCTATTATGCACTGACATGTTTTTATAAACAGGACATTTATGCAAAGGATGATTTTCACTACATGACAAAATACATTTAGAATTTTTTACGTCAGTTAGAAAAACTTTAGAAACATTTCGATAATAAGTATTTTTATTACTCGCTCTAGAATTGTCAACCACGGGTTTTTCCTTAGACGTATAATATAAATCAATTTCCCGAGATAATTCAATGGGAGAAAACCACGAGTCTGGTTGTCTAACATTTATAAAATACATGACATCTTTATCAAGCGTTTGACAAATCTTATCAGAAACTATTAACTGTTTTAAAGTTTCGAAATCTGTCACATTCCTCAATTTTAAATAATAATCCCAACTCGTTGTTAATCGGGATGCATATTGTACATATGTTTCATTAGGATGACGTTGTGCTTTCCTAAAATGTTCTAAACAAGTCTGGGGGGATGGCTCAAATTCTCTAAGTACTATAGCCTTTACTTTTGAATAATCTTCTAATTCCCCATCTTTAATGTATGTAATTACGTTTGTTGCCCTTTCTCCTAACAGATTTAGTAGAATTTCCGATTTATATTTTTCTGGGACATTTTTAGAAATAAAGGCTCTTTCTAATGATGAAAAAAAAAATAACTCCAACCTTCTGGTTTAGATGGAATTTTAATCGTTAACGTTCTTACACTTTTAATCAGAGAGTCTAAAGATTCTATATTATCTTTTTTCTCGAGATCACTTAAATTATCATTTTTAGTTTCTGCACGGGCCTTAGCCAACTCAATTTCTAACTTTGCATGTTCAATTTTTAATTTCTCAAGATCTAGTAATTTTGATTCCTCATTTTTTCTTTCCTCAATAAAACTGTTTGCTATGTCTTCAACCAGTTTATTATCTGCTTTATACTTCGAACTTTCCTTTATTAAATTTATTAAAACATAAATAGTTAATTTCGAATCTGATATATCTATGTCTAATTCAGCAGCAATTCGCTGATAATCTTCTTTTTTTTGCACCTTTAAACATTGTATTATAAATACAATTCACAATAAAATAAATAAAACTGACGTACCTTTATCTATTAATAAATCTCCAAATCGAATAATTTCACATTGGAAAGATGTAATCCATTTTCTCTATTCTCAAATTAGTTCAATAATAAAGAATATCAGTTATTTTCTGCGTGAAAACATTCACAGTTTATTCTTTCGTATTACGAAATTCTCCAGGTTAATCGAAATTATTTTTCTTCTGGAATCAAGAAAAACTTCATCAGAATTCTCAATCACAATATTTTGTACTTCAGTATAAACAATACGATGATTTAATTTTAGTCTTACTCATTCTAATTACTTGATAGAATTCCAAACACCATTTTATCTTCTGCAGACGATTACCGAAAACATAAACATCGAAAATTCTTTTTGTTCCTTCTCCGGCTAGAGGAGACCAATACTATGGATACGCCGATAGCTCAGTTAATAATAATTATCACTACGAAGAAAAAACACACAATCTCAAAATAAAATAAACTCACTTGCGGACTGTAACTCATTTAATTTTTCACAACACTAAATAAAAATGGTCGAAAGCCGAGATTTACACAACTCCTCAGATCGGCATCTCGAACGCAACTCACAATTACAAGTTTTTTTTTTTTTTTTTTTTTTTTTTTTTTAACATTTTACATAGACGGCGCTTCTAGCGGCAACAGTTGTTAATTCCTGAAATTCGGTTTTTAAAAGTGATATGTTTTTTCCAAATTGTTTACATTATCATTATTGCTATTGTTTACACTATCTTTCATCTTATTAAACGGTAAAGATTTGTAAAAGTACTTTGGAAGTGTTGGAAAGTATTACATAATACTTTCAATCATGCTTGACGCATGATTTTTCTTTCTTGTTTAATTAAAAGTTGTATCAAATTGTTATATTTTAATATATAGTGGTGAATGCATATTTTATGTCAATAAATAAATTGGAAAAGTTACACTCTCTTTTATTTTCTATCATCATAAAATAAGTGCGCAGCAGAAGCATATCTTTAAATTCAAATGTTTCCTGAAGTAAAAAAGAACGAAAAATCATGCATCGCACATATATTATTAAACACTTTCCAACTCTAAAAGAATATTATTAAGAAATATATTTATTTCATGCAATGAAATCGATCGTAGTCTGTCCTGTAACCGAATTTATTTGTCATCTCAGTCAATGAAGGATAAATGCTACGCACTTCATAATCAATTAGAAAATATGTTGTAGTGCACCTGAGTGATCCTTTTTCATTTAATTATGCTTGAAGAAGAATAATATCATTAAAATGCATTACAAATGATTTTTTCCCATATATCATAATATAATGGAATGTTTTTGTGCGTTCCTGTTAACGAACTATAAATGCTTGCCTATTCTATGCTCCTGGGGCAACTCGTTTATGTCACCTCAGTGACGCATCTCAATTTAATTATGTTTTAAGTATGTAATATTATTAAAATTCATTGAAAACGATTTTCCCCCATAGACCATAATAGAATTATTTTGTGTGTTCCTGTAATCGAACCATAAATGCTACACATTTCATTTTCAATACCAAACATTCCAAACAACATCAGTAACATATAAAAATTGCATGACAATCCAAGTATATTCATGAGAGTTAGAGGTTAGAGAACGGTGAGATGGACGGACAGACAGACGAACTGAATTCTTAAATACTTTTTGACTATGTTAGAAAGTGGTAATAAATATTTTGTAAAGTGTTAAAAAGGTTTGAAAAATATGCTGTATATGGAAACGGGGAATCTTATACGTAAACATGCTATCTTTAAAAGGAACTTATAAACTTTCTACTCGTGCCATAACTGCTACACACGTCATTTTCAATACCAAACATTCTATAGTAAACATCAGTAACATATAAAAACTGCATGACAATCCAAGTATATTTATGAGAGGTAGAGGTTAGAGTACTGGCAGACGGACGGACAGACAGATGATCCGAATTCTTAAACACTTTTCAACTATGTTGGAAAGTGTTAATAAACTATTTTGGAAAATGTTAAAAAGGTTCGAAAAATATGCTGTACATGGAATCGGTGACTTTTACATGTAAACATTCTATCTTTAAGGAAACTTATAAAGTTTCTACTCGTACTTTTGATAATCTCCCGAAAGATCATAAAATCTCATCAACAGGAAAAGTTTCTTTAGCATTAATCGGATAAAATCTAACGCTGGGTTGCTGAGAGTTACCCATATCGTGGATGATAAATAGCAAAAGAGGAAAGATAACATTTCTCATCTGAGTTCCGGTTTTTTGTCCAAAGATATTTATTTACTGACCCGGATTTATTAAATTAAAATCAGGCTGTTCTGTATGTTATAGTAAATCTAAAAAATTTGTTTTCAAATCATTTGCTCCACTTTTGCGTAAAAATTTGTTTTCTTTTGAAAATAACAAACAGAAAAACAATTTAGCACGGAATTATTTCATTATTTTCTTTCTATTTATGTACGCCATTCGAAAACTGTGAAAAGTTTAAATCGGTTATATTACTTGTCTTTTAACATAAGTTTATATTCAATAACAAAACTATAAATTGTTTAGGATAAAGAAAATTCGTTTGTTTATTTAAAATGCTACTTCCTTTAAAGAGGCAGGAGAAAAACTCTGATGGTGTCTTTGTATCCGGATTTTCAATGTTTTATAAATTTGAAAGAAAAAAAAACAAATTATGTTTTTATAAATATGCACAAAGTAATCACGTGGATATCTTTCAATGCTAGTATTGAAAGTTTTATAAATATTATTTTATACGATTTAAAATAATTTTGTTTATATTTAGTGATATTAAATTATGATAGTAATTCTTATCGAGAAACTGAATTGCAATTTATTAAACAATAGAATTGTAATAAACTGTAGTTAAGAAAGTAAATTTTCTTATGTAGTTAAGGATTTCTTATGTAGTAAAAAATTTCTTATGTAGTTAAGAAAGTAAGAAAGTATAAGTAAGAATCCATAACAGTTTTATAATAAATAGCATTGGCTCTAAAAAGTTTGATTAATCTCTAATTAATTTTATTATCATTAGTAGATGGAATATTAGACATTATTCTACTTTTCTATAATGAACTTGATATCAAGTTCGCACAAGCCCCAAAAAGGATATGAGGTTGGGCATTTGAACATTTTTATGGCTCTTGAAAATGATTTTACCTAAATTTCTTTGTCTAATTTCTAACTTTTGAAGAACTTTTAGAATTAGCGCAAAATGAATTTGTCAATACCTAAAGGCACAGGTTTGTTATACAGTAAAAAAAAAGTCGAGAAACATTCCTGGGAAATAATGGAAAACTGGTTTCCCCCAAAAACTTCTAAAAACTTCTTGTTTTCTATCCTGAAACACTCCTGATCAAAGTTGACAACAACGATAATGAATCGAGTTTTCTAGAAATTTCTGATAATTTTAAGAAGCGTTCCTGGATTTTTTTTTTTTTTTTTTTTTTTTTTTTTACTTTTTACAGTGTATGTCCGTACAGTTCGTGGAAAACCGAAAAAGACGTTCTGTCTCCTGCATTACTCGACGACCAGTACAATATCTCTTCGTTATTCAGATTCTAAAATTTGAGAAGCATTTGAAACAAATTGTCAGGCGTTTAGAACCAGTTATATCAACAATATTTCTTAGTTAAAAGAAAGTAGGACAAAGCAGAAAATGGACATAGCATATTTGTGCTTTCAGTTATCGATTTTTTTTTTTTTTTTTTTTTTTTTTTTTTTTTTTTTTTTTAAATGTATAAGACCAGATATTAGTTTTGGTGAAGCTTATCTCTCTTATAAGACGGCACCCAAATTATCAACTAGTGATGAAATAGAAAAGAGCGCAACAGATATAAATGGTATCCATAATGGCGACAAAATAATGGTATATTTTGTAACTAAAGTAATTTTAGTTTAATGCCTGCATATATTCTTTGGATACAAAAAGCTGCACCAGTGACATAGAAAAACCACTACATGGTTAATGGAAGGGACGATCTAATTGACTCTCCGTGGACACTAAAGATATATATTTTTTAAAGTACCATAGATGGCAGTACATGGCAAATCTTCATTAGATAATTTGAAAGACAGAAAGCCATTTTGTTTTATAGATCTTTCTTTTTTTTGGTGAAGTTATTGAATCTGTTCCAATTTATTAGTTCCATTTGAAGTTTGGCAAAGTTCTCAGTATATACTCCATGGTCATAAATAAGGTATGAGAAAGACAATTTATAACTATAATAAAAATTTTAGACAGCTTTAGCATTGCCTTTGACAAACAGAAATGCAGCATTTTATCAACGTGAAAAACAAATTATTTAAAAATTCAAAACTTAATTGTTGTTCCCTCCGTGGCGCTTGGCGAATCCAATTTTACTGATGTCGTCTAATTTATCGATCATTTATCAAGCCTTGTGTGCAGTATAAGGTGGTCTCAAAAACAAAGAGAAGTTTTATAAATAATAAAATAAAAAAAAAATAACATCCTATAAATTCAACGGTTTAAAGCATTTCTTAAGCCAATTTTACCTTTTCTGTGAAACGATTCAATTAAAAAAATAAATATGTACATCTACGTCCAATAATTACTCAAGTATGTCTTCATTTATTTTTCTGAAATGTAAATGTCCCTTCCCATGCCCATGTCAGAATTTAAAAAAATTAAAAACTTATGAAAAATAAAACAGAAAACTCGATCACTAATATAAGGTTAATTAATAAGCATAAATGAAAACATCCATGTAATTTTTAAGATTTCTTACATACTTTTATAGAATAGATTTTTTTCTTTTTGCTATTTGGTACCTTTTTGTGAGAATGACTCATTTAGTATGTAAAATAAAAAATGTTTTCTAGTATCAGTTAATTGAGGCACAAATTTTATTTTAATGTTTTATAATTCTTTATATAATTAATATAAACATATATAAGAAACAAAAGAGTAACTTCTGTCACTCTGTGTAGAAAAAAATAGACAAAATATTTAAATTAATAGTCAAACAAAAACAAACAAACAAACAAACAAAAAAAACCACCCAAGTTTGGACACCGAAAAAAATCTGTTTAACAATTGCAGTGAACCTAAATATTACATTATATTGAATAGATATTCTAATAAACAAATTAAAAATGTATAAAAATGCTTTCCCCCCCCCCAAAAAAAAATAAATAAATTTGTAAAGTTGCATTTGCAAAGTTAGTAAAATATTATGAACACCAAAATCAAAATTACGTTACTCATTTTACTCGAAATTAGTATTTCGTCTTGAAATTACTTTCAATTTAGAAAATTATTTTATTAAAGGTTATGCATATTGAACCAGCTATTAACTTTCTTCACAGGTCAACCTTTTGGGTATTAACCTTCTATAAATAATTAAAAGGTTTGAAACAAAGTTTTAAAGGTTTGAACTTTAGTAACCTCTAAGTGAATGTCTATTCATTAATGTATCCAATGAAACATTAAATGAAATAACGAAGTGATTACGGTAGTTTAATACTTTTATACCACTCCTTTTCTTAAAGTTCATTCACATATCATTTGTGAAATTACAGCAATTTCATTTTATAAATTAGCTTCTTTAAACAATCTAGAGTAAGGTTTTTGTTACGAAATAAATTGATTAATATTGTTAAACAATTATTCGGGAAATGGTTTCTAGAATGAATTAATTATATATTGCGATGAATGAAGCATTACTGTGTAAAAAAATTGTGAAATGGAAATTATATATCTACAAAACCAAAGGTTCTAATGAAAACCAGGTATATTTCTTAATATGTTTATGTATTTACCGAAGTATTGATTATAGTAGTTATTGCTATTGATTCATTAAATGAAAGAAATGCAAATGAAAATTTTATAACTTATAACTATTAAATATAATGTGGTGATTGAAGAAATCATATATCGGGATAATCAGAAAATAATGCAAGATTTGGAATTTGTGTGGAATAGAAACACTAGCATCAAAAGAAGACTTGCCTGTTATTCTTATGTGTTCCAGTACATTTGATGGTGCGCAGTGCAACCTGCCAACTAATTCGCTGATTGTGATACTTAGATCTGACTCTTCAAGTGCTCTCAGTTCTTAAACAAACTGTACCGATCAATCATTTCTAGACTATTCTTTAAAACTGAAATTTCTACTAAGGAGTTCTTAAACCTCCGTTGAGTTTGACCTTATCTCGCTTTTGTAGCATTTCTAAGAAGCTTAAACTGAAAAATTACGATAGGATTATTATGTATCTAACCCACAATATATCTAGAAAATTAAATGGCACTTTAATGAAGCGGAAAATGAAAGGCATGATATGAGGAATATAACACGTAGAATAAGTACCTAGCTACTCTTATGAAGGTAGTCTCGAGTCAAAGGGATATTTGAGTTTTATGTGTGAACATGTTGTATCAATTCTAACAGTACATGCACGAGCGTGAACGAGCGACTATTCTGGCGTCTCTTTAATTTTCGCAAAGTGTGCTTGAATCTCTGGGAATCTAATTGTTACGGTTATTTTAGTGGAACGATATGCTAATTAGGAATCTGTGATCATCTAGCTGGTTTAAAAACACTGTGGAAGTTAGTCCCATGGAATTTTGTCGCATCCCAACCTTTGTGGAGAATAAGACTTGAGTTCACGTTTTCGTATTTTTTAAAGAATTCTGCTATGTGCTGAATATCCAGTGTACGTTATGAGTAGCTTTCTGCAGATGAATAGTCGACTAAGAGCTTCGACGTCGTGGTAAGGTGTTACCTTGGTATATCAAATAAAGAAAGCCGGATTCCATGGTATTACCTTGTTAGTGCTATTGTAATATTTTAAAGTGACATTTTTAGTGTTTTCAGTATCAGTTTATAGTGCTAACTACAGTATTTTTAGAGTGAGTAGAGATAATCTTTCCGTAGGTTCCGGCAAACGTTCAGAATAACCATTTTGTTTGACGCTACTGTTTGCGTTTAGAGAATTTCTTACAGATAGAATTATCCACTAATTCTGTTCAGTGTTTTAGCTTAATTTTAATCATTGTTAGTTTAAAGTGACCACTCTAGTCAATTTATTGTACGTATATGGATTTGAATTTCGAGAAGTTACAATTCTTCTTACTGAAAAAATTGTTTTAAGAGGTTTTTGCAGCATTACCATGAAGCCTAAACACAAAAATTACGATATGGGAATTAGGCATCTATTCCACACTATCCTTATAAACTTAAATAGTAATTTAAACGGAATGAAAAATAAAAGACATAATATTAGAAATGTAACAAAATTTGTTAAAGAAACACGATAAAAATATAAAAGGGCGTGGACAATTCGTTTCGAATAATATAAAACTGATACGATTTAGTTTTTTATGATCCGAAACACATTTGTCGTGTCCTTATATATCTTTATAGTGTTTTTTAAATTTAAGTATCTGATGCTAATGTCTTGATGCATTTTGACTGCTTAGTTATGCTTAGTTAGAAATTAGTAAATTATGTGTAAGATACAGCTGATCTTTTGAGGTCATTTATATTTCTGGATACTATAAATCTAGAAAATATCTCTGTGGTTATTTTCAAGAACTGTACTGATCCAACTCGCGAAAAAGATAATTTTGGAAGAAACATACATCCTATATTTAGACGTAACCAATATTCATGAACTATACTCAATTACTTAGTTTGTAGGAGGGATTAACGCTTTTGAGATAAGCATTATACAACGGTGAAGAGATCGATATATTTTTAAATAACAAGAATCTATATATTTAAAATAGAAGCCGGTTTTTTCCTCATCTGTTCTGAGCTTTGTACTGAAACAATTTTAATATTTACTTTTTAAACTGAAAGCTGTTCATTTGTAGATGAGCCCTAAGTAACTATTTTTTTAAATAATTCCTTTTTTACATTTTATTTTTAATTTAAAAAGTTTTCAATGAAATTTCTTCAAAATGATGGCAAGATAAAAACTTCTCTGTATAACATGACTTTCATTTAAACAAATTAAAATCATAGCGTTAAATTATGTACTAACTTTCGAAGTGAAGAGCTCAGATTACTTATGAGAGACTATTGAGAAAATATTTTTAAGTAATATGTGTAAATAAAATAACAGTAAGTAATCTATCATAACATGTGGAGCGAAATGGTTCCTATGTGGAAAATGATGTCATTCGAAAAACAGAATGTGCGTTTTCATCCATGAATATAAAATATTTTATTATGAATGAGTCAATATGACGTCATATTTCGTGACCTTTATTTCTGTGCCTAAATAGATTGGGCCCCTGCTATTTAAATGTCCTCCGTATTCGCAGACTAAAATATTTCTTTAAATTACGTCATATCCAATAATTATAATACATATTGAACTAAACTGAAACATTTTAAAACAATTGTTTAACCCCTTAAAACCGGAATTATTCTTCTCTTTAAAATGCAAAAATTGCATTTCATACCAATTTTTTAAAATCGCAACTTTTATCTCCTTTTATTATGGAGTTTCTGACATCAGATAATAGAATATTTATCTTAAAAAATACTGGTGTACAAACAACAAAATAGATGTCAGCTATTCCGGTACCATATGGTACCAATAGGCTGTAATGGGTTAAATGATATCTCTAAAGTCGGAAAGGATGAACGTTTTCGATGGTGAAAATGATGTCATTTTTGAAAGACAACATGAGTTTTCGTATAGTAGAATGGTTCCACTCCACACAAACAATGGTTTCTTCGTAGGTTTTCCCGTTTTGCATTGTTTGAAGGAGTTGCCGCCAAGGAAAGTACAGAAACAGCCAGGAAATGCACACCAACGGGTTGTTTTAAACTATCAACAACGTCAAGACTTTTAGAGTCTATATGAATATATATATATATCGATTTCGAGCATATTCTGATGCAACGTATCTCTTAACCAATTCAAGTTAACGTGATATTAATTTTATGTTGAACATAAAATGAAAATCTGTCTCTTCATTGACAGATTTCAATTGAGCGCCAAAGTTCACCTATAATTTGATATTTTGATTAATCTGCTTTATTTTTCTTTTTAATTTGCTCTGGGCCAATACGTTATGAAATGTGGCAATTTTGCTCAGTGCTGAGATAGATTAAAATAAAATTATGCTTGAAAATTATTTTAAAAAGTCATAAAAAATCACTAAATCGAGCTACTATTTTCAGAAACATTCCATTCGAAAGTACATTTTCCCCTAATCGATAATGTAAAACTTGGAATGATGCAATATTTAGAAGTCATGTAGGAACAACAACATAAAAAGCGAAAGTACAGGTGGTTGTCATCATCATTATACATTTTTAAAACGAACAACCGTGTTTGGCAGCTGATAAAAAGTGAGTATGAATTTTTGGAGACGACAGAAAAGCCCGAAGTGAAAGAAACAGGATTTTGTTTTGTTTATGATTGTACCAATTTGACATCATATTCACTGAATTTCTGAACGTAAACAGACTGAACTCCGTACTACTTATTTCAAGATCTTGGTTTGATATGCAAAAAAGTTTCTGAAAATTACGTCATTTCGACTAATCATAATCTATATTACTTAAACTAGAAGCCGGGTTTTTTCGTCATCTGTCCTCGGATGAACCAATTTTAATAATTATTTTTTTTGATTGAAAACTGTTTATTTGTCGATGAGCCAGCATTAGCTATTTTTAAAATATTTCCGTTCTTATTTATTTTCCATTTTAAAAGCTATTAATGAAATTTCTTTAAAATGATGGCAGTCGGGTTCTATCGATTGTTCCAGATAAAAGGGATATAATAGGATCATACCTTTATTGATTCCATTTCTACATTACAATTAAAATGAAAATATATACGTAATTCGAATAGATTGTGTTAAAGAAAATCAATATGCTCCAGAGCCTTAAAAGTGCAATGACTTTTTGTTTTGTAAAAGCAGCATTCATTTAAAAACATGTAAGTACGTCAAAAGGACACTGTTTTCAGAAATTTTTCATTCCACAAGTTCTGAAATTAGAAATCAAATTTTCAATGGAAAAAAATGACGCTTTAACTTTGAAAATGATATTATTTTAAAAAGCAATTACGCTGAAAATGTGCACTTTTATTCATAAAACTGTAACTTTTTTCAACTATTGTGTCTAAATGGCATGATTTCCTTCTATATACGAAAATAGGCCTAAATGGCTCTAAAATATCCCCCTTATACTACAAAGTGTCTTAATCGCAGAAATAGGGTATGCTTTTGCCAGAGAAAATTACGTGTTAATAGTGAGTGTGAAGCTTTAGTGTCTTAAACCTATACTTGCGAAATGAATTACGTCATTTGAACTCAATTATAGTTTTTTTTTCAGTTTTTGTGAATGAAAATCTATGTTTAGGACGCTATTTTCCATTGTTGAAATCAGTTCGCTGTTGAGCAGTTAAGAAACTTGATCATGGAAAGCAGCGAAATCCTCCAGCATGTGAAAATAACATCATATTTAAGAATCAGTGAGAATTTTCAATAACAAAAAGGATTGTTTTTTACGACGAATACATCTAAATGACGCAAAATTCTGCACTTTTTACTCTGTCTCGGTTCTGAGATTAGGACATCGAGGTATAGCGACTAGAAGATACAGTATGGCAACCGGCTATTCAAGTAATGCTTTGTTGTATAAAGATTGAGCTAGCAGATGTCGCTGCGTTCGACATTTATCGTTCAGCATCGTTCCATATTTATCGGATTCAATTTATTAGCACTCTTTGGTTGGCCGGTTTCCACACTATATTTTCTAGACGCTATAATCGAGGTAACCCTTGAAGTGTGAAAATTGTTCGTATGCAAAGTTGTCGCTGGTAAACATGACGTCTATTTTTGTTCGGAATATATCTATAAATAACCTATTATGCATTAAATGTATATGGATAAAATATGTGAAAAGTATATATAAAAAGTTTGGGCTGACAAAAGAAAATAATGCCATGTTTAGCTTCAAATATACCTTTCCATTGATAAAACTAAAAAGCAAAATATATTTGTGTCAAAGTGAAGCAGTTTTCGCTGAGTTTTCATTTCGTAATTACAAAGATTAGCATATTCATAATCTTGATTGGTTAATTTATCTTTATTATTTAATTTGATTACATGTCACTGATTACTTCATTTTGAAATAAGCTATAGATTAAATGAATGAAATTTAATTTTTCAATAATGTGAAAAACTAAAATTAATAAAAATTGTATTATGGTAAATATAGTTTAAAATAATAATTGTTTTTTAAGTTAAATTAGCCAATATAATCTTGATTTTTACATTGGAATTATTTTTGTAGATTTTTCTATAAATTCATTTAATAGTTCCTTATCAAACTTTTTTTATTCTGTCAAATTTTGACGGTTCGTGCCATGGTTATCATTTAATTAACAATTATGTACTATTTATGATTTTTATATAAAAAAGTTTACTATTTAGGTAATAACATGCTCATGCAATTGTATGTTTGTTTAAAGACCTATAGAAGCATAATTTGATGTACCAACTTAGACAGGCACAGGGGTATTGGATTTGGCGTGTTACATTATTTTTAAATGGGATTTTTTCTTGAAAAATTTACATCAACCATGCATCTTGAAATAGACTGATTTTTAGCCGTTTTAGGGGGCAAAATAATTTTTTTGTAAATAAAATGTTGTAAATTTTGTTGTGACTGTAAATAAAAATGTTGAAATGACTGACTGCTACAAGAATTTATAAACAAATTGATTTATAAATAAATAAATAATTTTATTCTCTTACATTATGAAAGCAAATTTTTATTCAAAAATTCTGGGGACCATTTGGCAGTTTGGAATTAAAATTAATTAGTACATATAATATACCACCGCCCTTCAAAGAGTCAAATTAGGGTGAACATATAAATTTGTAGTTTTTAGCAGAGTATTTTTTCATTCACACAAAAAATTGTTCAAACTTTGAAAGTTCCGAAAAAATATTCATCCCATAAAATTGTATAAAACTTTATAGTAGCGGGTCCTTGTTTTTTCTCGGGGAATCGGATATCCCCCCCTGTCCTCCCCTTCTCTGCGCCAGTGATTGTTGCGTTCATTGTCAGAAATCCTCCTTACTCAAGCTTCATTCGTTAAAAAAATACATTAATCTCCGCCTGCTCTGGATTTATGTTTATGCAGTTATGTTTATGAATATCTTCATGTTGCACTACAACATCCAATCTTCCGGTTTTTTCAAGTCAAATCTATTATGAATCAAAAATTTCCTTAATAAATTAGTTCTTGTTTCTATGTAGTACGCATTCAACTTTATTTATTATGTAAAATCTCTGGATCAAAATATATTTAACTTGGAAAATAAACGAAAGGTTGGCAGGTATGGAAACATCCATGGAAAAATTTTGAGATTGATATACATTTTGTGAGTACACGGGAGGAATATTTAACAAAAATAGATATTATTCTCTTAATTTAATATATAAACTCATGTTTGTAAAAATTGCAACACCATGAAGGAAAAAGACGAGTGAGCTGAAACTGACAGCAAATGTAAATTAGGGTGTTGCATTTAAATGATTAGAATTTCAAAGTCACCACGCAAGCATGGGCTTAAGCAGCGCCCTCTGAACTGCTGATTTAATGGTATAAATAGAGATCTATAGCGAGACGTGGAAAATAGTATATGGTTGTCTGCCAGTGATAAGCATTTCACGAGAAGTCACTATACCTCGACGACGACTGCGGGCGCCATATGAGCAAGGTACTAAGTTTGAAAGGGGGTGAATGATTGTCTACGTGAAGGGGTTCTATCTTATCGTGCAATAGTAGATCGTATGGAGTGCAATTCGACGGCAGTGATGCGAGTATGGAAGTAGTGGACACAAGAGAATCGAACGAGTCGGAAATCCGGTAGTGGATGATGAAATGTTATTTCAGCACAGGATGACACAGACCTCATCCTCGTGGTAGTGACGGACCGTGCAGCATGATCTGAACAGTTGATAGAATATTATAGCTCCTCTATAGGTGTTTTATTGTCTGCTTCAACAATTTGTCAGCGTCTAATGCAGCGTGGACTGCATGCAATAGTTCCTTTGTACAAGATCTCCTTCTTACAAATTAATCGGCGTTTGTAGCTACAATGGACTTGTCGACATGGGCACTGTCCGAGGAAATCGATGTAATACTGGACGAACGCCAAGCGTGATGATTTGACGCGCTATATTGGGTACATACTCAACATCTAAGAATTATGACAAATCTGAACAGCAACCGGTACATCAGAGACATTCTGGAGCCCGAAGTCATATCCTGCCTCCAATGCCTTCTTGTTACAATATTTGAAAAGGACAATGTTCGTCCACATATTGCTAAGAATGATGAAACCTACTTTCCAACACAACATACACTGTAAAAAAATTTTCGTGAAAAAAAAACGGAAATTGTACTGGCAATCGACACGCCAGTACTATTTCCGTATTTTAACGGAAAAAAAATCCCGTAAATTCCAGGAAATTTTCCGTGATTTCTGAAATTTCCGTTTTATAACAGATATCTTCTGTATTTTTCAGAAATTTTTATGTCGTTAAAATAAAATTTAAAGGACGAAAAAAATAATAAGTTACTTCGCGAGGACAACCTTATAAGGTTATACGGGATACATACATTTCTGCTCATTTTTAGGTGCGTTCGTAATTATATAAATACGTAGCACCTATAGTCGTCGTTTGGTCCGTCCGTCTGTCCGTCCGTCTGTCTGTCTGTCCGTCTGTCTGTCTGTCCGCATATAACAACGCAAAAACTACCCAACCGAATGGTTTGCAATTTAAAATATATTATCTTTGCAGAATTTTGTCGAGACATTTCAAATTTTATTAAAATCGAATCAAAACTTTAGGAGATATTAATAAAAATATTTATTAAGAAATTTGATTTTTTTTTAAATCGGTGCTTTTTTGTTATAGGAGCTTCCGATGGATGTTAAATCGTCAAGCGACTGAGATGCTTATTTTATTACAGAAATTAATCTGCAGACGATATAATTCATTTCACAGAATTAAAAATCATCAAGATCTGAATATTTATATAACTAGCTGATACATATATATCTGAATATTTATATAACTAGTTAAGATATTTGTATGAACAGTGTCATAAAATATATACTTAACTAGCTGTTTAAACCCGTTCTACGCACGGGATATCATGAATTTAATTCTAAAACGTGCGTACGAACGCACCTCGTTTGTAACGTTTGACGTACAATTTCCAACTTGTTTTCATTCTTGTGTGAGTTTACAGTATTTAACCAACCCTTGCCTTGAGCGGAATCGAACCCGTTATCTCCCGTATACTAACCTGACGACTTAGACCAACGCGCCATGAGTGATCACGCCTACTTCTCAAATGTTGCTAGTTATTTTATGATGCAAAAACTTGAGGTTTCATCTGTAGATAGGTTTATTGAGTTCCAATGTTTTTAATATTTTCTTTTCATAATTTTCAATATTTTGCTGTTTTATTTGGTGCCTTATAACAGACAAATTTCAATTTATTATGTATTATATGCGTAAAACATTGTATTAAGAATAATGAGTGCTTCTTTTTGCAACAGTACCAACATTTTCTTTTTTCGAATATATACTTTTTAACACTTTCCAACCTAGTTGAAAAGTGTTTATGACTTTGGTTTGTCTGGCCGTATGGCCGTCTGGCCGCTTGTTCGTACTCTAACTCCCGTATATATGCTCGGATTTCTCTGCAATTTTTATATGTTATTGTCGTTATCTATAGCATGTTCCCTATTTCAACGAAAGTGTGTAGCACTTTTAGTTTTTTTACAGGGACACTCAAAAGAATTCCGCTACATTACGGTCTATGGGGAAAAATCATTTGCGGTTTATTTTAATGATGTTACACAATTTCAAACACATTGTAATTGATATATATCACTAAGAGGTGCATTACAAGAAGCTTAATATGGAATAGGGTGTGCATAGCACTTATAGTTACTTTACAGGGACTGTCAAAAGAATTCCGTTACATTACGTGTGTAGAGAAAAATCGTCGGCGGTTTATTTAAATAATGTTTCACTATTTTAAACGCATTGAAATTTATATATATCACTAATGTGCATTACAAGACGCTTACTACAGAAATTTGTGTGTATAGCAGTCATAGTTCGTTTACAGGGACATACAAAAGAATTTTCTACTGTCTGTTAACAATAATTCCTGGAAGTGCGTTTTAATTTACTGAACGCGATTTTAAATTTAACTCACTTTTTGTCTATTACGTGGTGTGTATAAATTCGGTAGATCATATACAGGGAAGCACAAAATTTTGCGAACACATTTCCGTTTATTGACAGACGCTCCAGAAGGAGAATTTTAAACTGTGCTTACGCGTTTCCTAACTGAACTAAAATTTAGCATCCTATGTAGTGTATATAAAAATCCATAGATCATATGCAGGGCTGAATTAAAGTATTCGGATATTTTTCTGAATATTGTATATGTTCGTAATTGCTGAAATTATGTTTTTAAATATGTTATGCGTTTTCCAAATTGTTTACTTAGATGTTATTTTTCAGCTTATTAAACGGTATGATTTGTAAAATTATTTTGGAAGCGTTGGAAAGTGTTATATAATCTATGCTTGACGCATGATTTTTCGTTCTTGTTTTTAAATTATTTGCCTGATTATCTATTTATCAATTACAATAAAAACAACAATTATCTTAATCAGACGTGTTTATTACATGCTATTAAAATAATTTTTTTAATGTCTTATTTAAAAAAAAAATGTAAATAAACAATTTTATAACAAATTAAATTATTATATTTCAGCTATGCTGAGAGCTTTTGCGTACGGTTCTGTTAAACTGAATAGTTAAAAAAATGATTTTTAGAGAAAAATTTGAAATTAATGACCTTGGGATAGGTAGGTTTAAATCTGGACTTATTGATATAATATAAATTAAATTAGTTTAATTTATAAAAATATAAGCTAACGAAATAAATTAAAAACGTTATAAAGTTAAAAACTTTATTTTTTTAAAAGTAAAGAAAAAATAATAACTAATTTTATAAATTGAAGAAAAAAATTATAAGCTTTGTAAATTTATAATTTATAAAATAATAAATTTTAGCGTAATCCATGAATTTGTAAGCCAAATCAGTTTAGTTTAATACCAATTTGCACAGTTATAATTTGCAAAGATATAAAAGATGAAATTTTTAAATAACACAATATTGCTTCACGTTAAAAAAGTTAAAATAAATTTTTAAAAAATTAGTGGTAAAAAAAATCATAATTTTGAAGTACTATCAAGAAAAAAAAAAGTAGTTTTTAAAAAGTATATATTTTTTTCTGTAATTTATAAAAATAAGATAAATTTCTAAATATTTCATTAAAAAATATAAATATTACTATTCTTTTCACAATAAATTGACATGCCCTCGGTTAGAATGGGCCAGCCGGCGAGCTGGGCCAGGCCTGTATCCTAGTTCGCATTTCAAAGAAGGCGATTTCTGTACTCAACCTTTAAACGTCATTTACGGAAATTGCACTGTTTTGGAAGAAACACGGACATTGTACTGTTTTGAAAGAAATACGGAAAAAATCCATTAAATTTACGGAAAACTTTCTGCATATTTACGGATTTGAAATCTCTTTAACGGAACTAATGTCATTTACGGAAATTGTACTAAAGTTTTGGAAAGATGAAACTTCTCCGTAAAATTTTACGGAAAACCTATTGTATTTTCACAGATTTTTTTAAGAGTGTATACCGCTTCTTCCTTGGCCTGCCTATTCACCAGATATATCACCTTTTGAACATCTTTGCGATTTGTATGGTCGGCGTCTCGCTCGAGGCGTGATCCTGTTTCAAATACACACGAACTTTGTGTTCGGATCGAAGAAGTCTGGAATGCGCTTCCACAGGTACAGATTTAAAATCTGTTAGATTCGGTAATACTTCGTACTGAAGCACTTATTGCAACGTGTAATAGCTGCGCAAAATGCTGATTTTCGACATGTACTAGTGTTTTTTTTTTTCTTTGTAAATTTAATCATTTATTTGTCCCGATACAGGTCGTTTGCGGAATAAGTTTTATTCAATTCTCATAGGTCCTTCATGGCGTTCCAATTTTTACAAGCGCGAGTTTATAATATTATCGTTATCTGCTAAATTTCTTGCCAGAAGAAAATTAAATACTAATTATAAGTCTTTAATACTTGTAATAATATAAACGTCAAAATTTTACCAGAAGCTGAAATTGTATTTTTTGAAAATGAAACTATTTTATTATTTCGATTTGTAGAATGACTTAAAAAAAATATATGATTTATATCGTTTCAAATTTGGGAAAGACACTTTAAAATGGATATAAAACGTATTTTGAAGAAATATTTTTAATTGAAATCTAATTGACCTTTTCGTTTCACATAAATGAACTTAGCGCAATGAAACGACAATCACGAAACATTTTTTTATATGAAGAACTACATAATTTCTTACATACTATTATTTTAATAATTGTAATACTGCTAACTTTAATGAGGTAGTTTTGATGACATTCGAAGAACGAATACGAACGATTTAAAGTATTCTCAAATTTTACTTTATTAGATCTATTAATGAAAAAAGCTCTGATATATTTATTTACTTGAATTTTTGAATTCTATAAAACAGCTAGTTAGTATATAAGTTTTTAGAATGTTTATTGTAATGTTATTATCTTCAAATGAAACAATATTAACAATAATATCATTAACGTGCATTTTAATAACTATTTAAAATTTTAAAAAATTGTTTCAATTCCTCTTACTAACATTTTTGAATTCGTACTTTTTTAAACACATTTCTGCAATCAAAGAAAAATCTAAATACAATAAGTTTTAACTCATACATATTTAACCTTTTTAGAATTTCTAATCTTGTAACACCAGTATTTTCTTACGGAAATGTTTGTCTAGTTTAGTCGTAAACAATATTTAATTTAATAAGACAAAATTAACAATTAAATATTACTGGTAGGAATACTGAAGATTCTGAGCACCCTATATGTCCCATACTCGACGCGTATCGCGAAGGGGTTAAGAAAAATCGAACAATATTTTGCAATCCCGAACTACTTCTAAGCCATTTCATCATAACGGAATGTTTGCAGGTTTTACTCGCGTGGGAGAGAAAACCCCGTTTGCTATTTCCTAGGTAATAAGGACATTAAACTCAAAAGACTGTTAGAATTTCTGAACCTTATAAATGCATACTAAAAAGAAAAGTTTTTTTTTTTTTTTTTTTGAAGAACACTATCCACTGTTATATTGGAAAAGTTACCGGTTATGTGGGACGAGATGCTTGAAACACATAGATTCTACATTACGTAACTTTATTTCTTGTCCGTCAAGTCCCACGCTGTAATGATGTAGACTGAACAATATGGAATCTTATTACAGAGTGTAAAGAAAGTGTGAAACACTTTTTTATTTAAAGATTTACAAGGCAAAATATAAAGAAAATTGGTTTTGTTCGTGGGAAAACTCGAAGTGTCACAATATTTGACTTGGTATGATTAGATAAATATGCCGATTTAGAACCAATAAATTATGTATAAATTTTGCTCAATGATGATACGTTCACATTTACAACAGACAGATTAATTTTGAACTAAATATGAAAATTGGGTAAAATATGTAGTTATCTAAACTGTTCTTTTAAAGGAAGAAGAATTCCGCTAGGGAGAAAATATTTAACAAGTCGAATTACTCTCGTATAGAGTTGCTTCATGAAATCTCAGGAAAGCTTTACATTGTTCTTTAAGCGTTTATATGAGTCGATAAAACAGAATATATATGTATTTAAATACGTAGCCAAAAATTTAATTCTTATTCTTATCACTCAACAGTTAAAATATTACAACATTGTTAATATTACAACATATGCCATGCACAAAAAGACCAACTGAGAACTCTGTCGCCGAATTCATTCTGTAGCCTTCCAACAGAAATTAGCATAAGATTGCGCTTGCAGCTCTAGTGGCATTAATTTTGACAAGTCAGTGTGCCAAGAGATATCACTGTGTTAACGGAGTCATCCAAACGAGGAAGCCAGCATATTAAGGCTTAAGATATAGAGACCTTGCTGGCAAGCATATCCATTATTTTTCATACAATCATTAGTTCGTACCAAAATCTCATATGACTAACGCAAGGGATGAGACATATGGGGGCTTGTACCCGGGTGTTTTTATTAGAGGTAATCTGAGATTCCATTCATCTGATTTCCAGGAAATTGAAACAACGAGTCAGCGTAAAATTTTAAGTTTAAGAAGCGTGCGCAGATAAGACAATGAATAATACGCAATGCAACGTGAAACTCTAGCACTTCAAAAGTGGAAGAACATCCTTTAAAAACGCAGTCAACGAAAGGGACAGGCCGCGATTATTCCAACCATCTTGGCTATCACGCGATCGAGATAAGTTGGTTTATACTAATTGTCGAACTGCCATATGATCAAGGCTGACTCGAATGTTGCCGAGATCTATGAAGTGTCATGGTCTGTCTTTTTCTTAGGGTACGCTGAAAGACGATGAGCTATCGGGAAGAGACTTCACGACCGTGAACACTAAAATATAGGGACGTTATTACGGAACTTGCCCATGAGGATCGCCTGAGGGCAGACATAATTGGTCCATTATCCAGATGGATACAGACAACCCTAATGTTGGAATTGAAGATAACGCTTTCTGCCCCCACTTTTGCCCTCCCCCTGCTGACCTCTGTGCCTAAGAAACATCACGTCGCAGAGTATCAAGATCTCCGTGAGTGTGCCATGGATGATCTTACGTTCAGGCTTATCATTGGCGAAGAACTTTGCGCTTTAACCTTGAAAGAAAGCGACCGTCATTACAATGAAAAAGGCCATCATGATCAAAGACATGACGAGCTGCAGTTCAATGAAGACCATAGTGATTGGGTTTTCGACGTTGTCAAAAAAGGTAGTTCAGAAAGGTTCTATAGTACCTCTGTAGCTCAAAAACTCTGTAAATGTTATTCTCATTTTTATTATTCTGAAAACGCTTTTTATTTTTAGAAAGCATTTATTAAAATTTTAGAAAAAGATGCTAATTAATAAATTACTTAACTAGTTTAGATTTTTGTTTTTATGATATAACTATCCAACTTAGTTAAGTTTATTCAGGGTTCGTACGCTTTTATCACAATTTTGTAATAGAATTTTTCTATTTAATACTTAAATAGTAGAAATTGTAGGCGCTTCGTTTAATTGTAAGATTGGTAATACTTTTCTGCATTTAAATAAGGTGAAAAATAATATTAAAAATTGTGGTAAAACCGCACGAACTCTGTTATTCTTATCAAAGAAATAAAAAATATTTCTCCTTTTCAAAATAGATTATTTGTTGAGGGATACACACACGAGCTTGTTCACAAATTTCTACATGGAATTTAATGAATTTGAGATCGGTTTGGAAAACTTTTTATGTTTCAGGAATGACACCAACTTCTTTTAAAATATACCAATATGTTACGAAATCTTCTAGTTTCCTAGTAACTAGTGATGAATATTCAAGAAAAACCATGAATTGTAAGCGAAGTTGAAACAAGTAGTATCTTGTATTTATGGAGGGTGTTTCCCTAAAATTTCAACACAAGGAAGAAAAAACTATCCTCTTCTGGCGCTTATTTAAGTCAAGATGAAACCGGAAAACAATCCAGACCATGACTTGTCGTTTGTGGTTTATATCGTTAAACTTCTACTTTTGCATCGTCATTCTATTCAAATATTTGTATTTATGATCACATTAGAACCCGTAAAATGAAAATAAATGAATTTTACACCTTTCAATGAATGTATACATTCTGTTACGGGGAAACTTACAAGTATGCTAAACAGTTTAATAATTGCATATCTTAAGTATGTGTTAATTTCCGTGTAATATTCCACAACTAAATAGCCAAACGCGATATAAACTTCACAAATAAATAAATAAATAAAATACGAATGTTACAGATATGTAATCAAACTAATTTCAATAATGCTTTCTGGTGTAATTGGCGGGCAATTTAAGAAAATATTCTGAATGTAAAAAAATCTATTAGAATTTTCAATAAAAAGCGATTTTCAACTGCGTTTTGTAGTATATCGAGAATGTTTAACCCGGGTAGCTCGGGTTTGTATTGCCTGATATTTTTAAAACAAAAAATGTTAAATGATAACACAAATATTTAATCGTTTTATCAATAATTGATGCATTCTTGAAATGTGGAAAAAATGAAGTGTCATTTATTTCATGTTGTTTTTTACATTTCATATTATTGTTTTTATCAGTTTGTTTTCAGTCAAAGATAGATTTTCTTAAGAAAGTTAGATGACTAATAAATTTAGAAATAAGAGAAAAGTTAAAAAAACAAATTACAGTGACTTCTTTGTATTTAAAGATGTTTTTCAAAAACTAAATTATCGTAATTTTTTTTTTAATTGCAGTTGAATCTATTACATTTAAATCAACTGCCTTCTTTAATTTCACAACTACTCCTCTTAGACTATGGAATACAACGTGATGAAATTAACACTATTTATCGGCATGGATCCGACATAGTCATACAAGTTCTAAGAATTTTAAATTGTGAATTAGTTAAGTTTCCGAGATGTTATTTTTTGTGTGACTTTATATATTCAAATTTGGCAACTAAATGATTACATTAAAAAGAACAGAACAGAAAAAGGTAAATAATGAGATATCGACTGCTATCCGAGTTGGTGAACAATTATCTTTATTTTTGTTTTGTTTGATTAAATCGATGTAATGATTTTTACTTTACATTCTCCTTAAAATCATGTAAAGTAAAGAATATTTAGATAATTTACTTCCACATTTACTAAAATTATTATTAATAAGCTGAAGTATTTTACTATTATTTATGTGGATGAAATAACATTTTCTGAATTTGTTTAAAATGTAAATGAACAGACTGTGATTGAGCATGTAGTCTGAACATAAGTATAGGGCATATACTCAGATTAAACGTTTTTATGTAAATCATAGCTACCCACACTATTATAGAGCTTGACGATACTCACCTGGTGTAATTCGTTTAAGCGAGTTAGAAAAGTAAACAAACATTAGTTTGGGGATAATAGTTCTCTTCAAATTTTTATCAAAATTCCTCTCGACCAATGGAATTTTATTGCCCGTATATCGCCATTTTCTTTTAAAGGCATTCTCCTATAACTGCATCACAATCACGTAACTTGCAAAATGTAATTTTTGTAATTTTCAGTTCATTTACATTGTAAACATGATTTCTTGCTTGTAATAAGAAATGTAATAAAATTAATATTATAAATCTTTTGTGAATGCAAAATTAAATTAGATTTATTTTGTTCCTAAAAAATTAATGCCATCCCATGCAGCGCAAATGCAACACACCGGGTTGTTACGCCAGCTAGTAAATATGTTATTACATGTTTTACAAATATAGCGTTTCAGATATATGCACAGGTAGCAGGTAGTTTACAGGCGAATCAATATCAACAGTACTAGATTTATATACATTGACTGCAATAATTTTGTTGAAATCCGCCATTTTGACTCTTACAGTAAAGTTCATATTTTCGTAAGTATTTTAATTTATCTTAGAGAAAATGGGATGTGGTATGTATTTCCTACATTATAGTATTAAAAAAATGTTTTTTTCTAAACGTAATATCAATCTTTTCAAAATATTAATATTTTATAATTGATATTTTCGGAAAATCAGAAACCCTTTAATTTTATGGTTTCCTCTAAATTTAACGTTAATAATAATGCATAGCTGCCAACTTTTACGTTTTTTTCCCTACTATTAAATTTGACAAGAAAGATGTGTCTTATTGAATCCGAGTTGAACAGTTAAACAGTTTAGGCATTTCGTGGGATTCCTAAACTTTTGGTAATTAAATAAGATAATTTTTTCTTTTTAAAAATAGTGGTATAATATAAGAGTAAAAGACAGCAATGGCAATATGTGATTTTTTTTATATATATATTATGTAGAAAGTACGTAATTCTCAAGTACGTAGTATTTCTCAATTCATTTTGTCACATCTGTTGGTAAGTATGCTACTTTTCTTTTGTTATATTTGTCTACATCATATATTTATTCATCTCATTACTTGTGCATTGTGAAAAAATGATGTGGCAGCACTGATGCAAAGTGTCAGTGAGTGGAATCTTTGAAAACAGTGGTAAAGTTTGTATTAAAAAACTAAAATATGAAAGATAACAATGTGCAACAATAACCTTTCTATTAATTTACACTCTGATATATGGGGAGAAAAATGGAGGAATACGATTACATCATTGATTATAACACAGTGACATCGCACGGAGATGGTGAAAGGAAATATTTAGTACACGCTTCAGGCTATTAATGTCCAAAACAGGCGTATATAAAATATGTTTTATTTTAATGCCTATTGTGTTATTGATAGTGATATAATAACAATCACAAAGAGCAGCGAGATTTGTAACTAATGGCGAAAGAAAGGGTTCGAACAAGAAGCGAATTTATAAATCATAAAGTTTTATCTATCTTTCCTGTACTGTCATGCTTAACAACACGCTTGAAATTGTAATATCAAAACATGTCGTAAAAAATTGATAAAGATGAAAGATGAATGTGTCAGTATTTAAATGGTCTTTGATAACAGATAGCTAAAGAAAAACTGAGTACAAGATTTTTGTAGAAACTACGAATTAGTAATGGCAGCAGGAGATGTTTCACTTTAGCCCAATATTAGTAACAGTTTAAAATCGTTGTAGCAAACCATGAAACTTCTAACATATTCCAGCCATTAACAAGAGTAAAATTCGACAAATAAAGGCTTTACGTTTTACTTTCCTCTATCTATAATAGAAGAAAGTATTGTAATCGAAAAAACTTTTTTACTTCCGATTTTCGACGAATTTACACGTTTTAAGGGTCAGAGATTCCGAAAAACATGTTTTTATAAAATGTCTGTTTGTCCGTGTGTAGGTCATCTTTGTATCATCAAAAAGTGTATGAAGTTATGCTTAGAATTGAACCAAATTTCATTTATATGTTTTTGGCTATGGCCAGCAGTTCCCACTTGAATTTGGGGATCTTCTGACGAAAGAGGGCGCTGTGCAAGCGAGTTTTGTTCCACTTTCATTATTGTATCACCGAAAAGTGTATGAAGTTATGCAGAGAATTGAACCACATTTTTTGTATATATTTTTGACCATTGCCTGCAGGCCCCAGTTGAATTTGGGAATATGCCGCCGGAAGGGGGCGCTGTGATACCCACTTAAAGATTTCAAATAAAAAATTACAAAACAAATTTAGAGATTCTAAATGTTTTTCCGTTAAATCTTCGGGCTTTATCCAAGGATCCCGGAGTAATTTTCGTTCATATTCCTCCATAAAAGGGTTTAATTTATGAGTTTTAGTGAACTTTCTCGCAAATTTTCTTTCATTGTTGTAACCATTGTTCCAACTGATATGTTTAACACTATATATTCATATTCCCCAGCATCAAATTCTCGCCTAGTTTAGCGATATTTTCCTAAATATTGCCCAATGTGGCGATATTTGGCGAAATACCGCCAAATTTTGCGACAAAAATAGGTTGTCATAAATGAAACCAACTTGGCTATAATTGAGTAATTTGGCCATATTCTCACTCAAATTTAATTTTGATTAGAACTGGAAATTATTCTTCTGTAATCGGATTCCACTCATTTTACCTTCGCATTTTTCAGTAAAATCAGCGAAAATAAAAAAAACTAAGGAATAGGGAGGCTATCTATTCATGCCTGAACAGGCCAGAAAGAGTTTTCGTAGTTGTGTTGTACATTGTATGCTAATGCAACGAAGGGTGCTTGTATCCAGATATCCCGACGATTCGCAAGCAGCTGAGTTACAACAGAATGATGAAAAATATTGATTTTATTCACGCTGTGATAGCAAATTTTGAAGTATAACATGTATGAGATAGAAGAAAGTTTTGATATTGGCACATCCGACTAGTTTGCAGTGGGCATTTCTCAAATTCACAATTTTCCGGTTACGAAGCATATTCTATACGTGTTAGAATTTTACAATTGTACATTTACTTAGAAGTGTGGCATTGATAAAAAATGTGCTTACATCACTTTAACAATGGATCCAAGAAAAAAAAGTAATCTAGAATGTTCTATATGGCTAATTTTTGTAATTTGTTAATATAATAAAACTATTTATATGAAAGATTTCATGGGCTCGATTTCTTTTTTATTTTTATATAATTTTATTTTGCATTAAAAAAATCAAAATTTATCCCCCATTCTTTGGAAAACGTGCTTTACAATTCAATTGTTACGTACTTTCAATCTATATTTAAACATATTGTAAAACTGATTTATATTTCTTGTGCTCGGATCACTGTAGATTATATATTTTTTTTTTTCACAAAAAACTGCTATTTATTTTTTTTATCAAACAGTGGACTTTTGCAAAAAATGCAATTTTTTATTTGTAAATCATGTTTAATGTTAAAACTATGTAAAATTCGATAAATAACTGTTTAAAGCACAGTTCTTCTAAATTTCATGTTTTTATCTTCTTTTGTTTTCAAATTAGACACAAAAGACTGGCTGTACCGTAACTTTTGGAGGCCTGTGTGGGTTATCATTATTACTAGAATTAGCTATTTTAAATATTATAATGAAATTTTTAAAAGACTGTTGTCTAAAAGGCAACAATAAATTTTAAGAGAAATCTGGTGGGCTTATTGGAATTTTCTCATACATTATTTTGGAAAACTAGTTTTAACACCATATCAGATATTTGAATCAGGATTTTCTTTTGGGCATCGAAAGTTTATCAGCTTCAGACATTGGTTCTCTTAATTTTAATGACAATATTTGATTTAGGGATTATTTAAAATATCTTTCAGTGACTACATTATTTGTTGTGCAGATGGGTGACTTATTTGTAGCATTAGCATATGAAAACATTAATAATTGCCAGAAGTAATACAGATGCTTATGATTGATATATTAAGTGAAAATTTTAAAATAATTACCTAACCATTTCAAGCAAGATTATTTTGAGGAAAAGTGATTTTTTTTAATTCAACAGTTAAATAGTTTATTATTAGAATTAGAATTAGCTATTTTAAATATTATAATTAAATTTTTAAAAGACAGTTGTCTAAAAGGCAACAATAAATTTTAACGGAGATCAGATGGACTTATTGGAATTTTCTCATACATTATTTTGGAAAACTAGTTTTACCACAATAAGGTAAATCCAGGAGAGATGACGCGGTCGGAGAGATTGCGCACGTAGAGGTTCGGGAGGAAGGAGTAGAGTGAGAGCGCAACGACTCCAGGTAGGTGTACAACAACAGTAGTCGAGTGTCTACTTGATAGTACACGTTGATTGCTTTGAGAGTTTAAGATAAAGTAATGCCATTTTGTTTTGTTTTACCAAAGTAAGTGCTTGAATTTTCATAGCTATTCATCAGAATTTCTATACAATGTCAATAGTACAAAATATTTTTAACTTAAACGATTTCTCATAAGCTACTAATCTAGACTAACAATGTGAACATCAACGGTTCGTTTTAGTAGCGGCCATGTTTAAATAAAAGGCCGCACAATCTCTCCTACCGAAATTGGAGAGTTTGCACATTCTGCTTCTTAGGAGAGATGGCTTATTGTTCCCATTAGTTTCCATGCTAGGAGAGATTACGCAGCTTATTGGTAAATTTGCATAAAAAAATGAAAAATGATAATGGACTAATTTTAAGTTAAACGTGTTATTAAGTTGCATAATTTTATTTTTTAATCTTATCTGGACTTTCTTTTTCTGATTCTTTAATTTTTTTCCTTTAATTAAAATTTTTTAATCGTTTTTAAAATTATTTCCTTTTTCTGATTCTTTAAGCATTAGGTTGAAATATTCACTCCCAATACAATAAAATTTGTTCACAAAAATCTTACAGCAATGTCATTTAAGTGTAATTATTATTGTTAACAATTTAATTGTAGTTATTATTAGTAACAATCTCTCCTACCCATGTGCGCAATCACACCAACCCTGTAAGGAGAGATTGCGCAAAATAACTTTCTTGGTTTTATTGCAACATAACAACAAAATATCAATGGAAATGCATAAAAAACAAATGAAGTAAAAATTATTCATAGATAGTTTAGCAAAAAATTTATATTTAGATTTTTTATTGCTATTCTTTTGAATTGTGCGCAGACTCTCATAGCTTTACCTTATACATAATCCAATTTTAGTTAATTTGATCTTTCATCGTCGGATAATGAGCTCTGCTCGTCAAAGGGTAAACGAATATTGCTCATCGAAATATTAGTGGGAGACACATTCTTGAATTATTTACATTCGAGTGAAATGTAGCACAAAGATTTCGGAATCTACTTTAATAGTTTATGTATAAAAATATTTTTTTTTTAATTTGAAACAATATCAAGTTATTAAAATATAGTTTGAAAAAGTTAACTGATACGCAATATCAATGTAAACCTATTTAATAATATACATTTAATTTCAAATTCAAAAATAAGTTAATGTAGCTATGTATTATTCACTGTTCATTTAAATAATAAAATTAGAATAGTTCTCCTTAAACATAATATAACTTCGTTGATTCTTGAAACATACACTGAGGTAAAAAAAAATGCTATACTTTGAGAATTACTATGTAATGAATATTCAATTGCTCAGTAAATTAACATAATCATGAGATAGTATATGCGATTAAATAAATTTTATGTAATTTTATTTTTTAATTATTTCAATAAAAATACCTTTATTAATGGCTTTTTATACCGCCATTTCAATAAACGTCTTAAACAGATACAATTTTAATGAATGCTGCGGCTCTTGTAATCATCAACTGAAGTTCGCGTGTTCTTTTTAATGAAGTGTTTTTTTTTTGCACTTGACATCATTTAATATGCAAATGGGTTGTTTAGGTAATAAAGGTTGTGATTATGTGTGTGAAAAGGTTCAGCATTGAAGAAAACACATTTTTTGCTAATTGGATGATATTTATATAGTTTCGTTTAACAAAATTTTTCGAACAAAGTTTTACTATAGGTATCATTATAAGCATGTGTATAGCATGTGTAACTAACATGATCGAGTGATCCTTTATTCTTGAAATATTCATAAATAATTTTAGTAGAATCAGATAAAGGTTGAAAAATTCGAGTTATAGGTATGATATCAATTGTAGGTAGATTTTATGCAAATAAGGTTTACTTAATTCAATTCAGATATGTTGGTTTTTATCAAAATATACATCATACTGCGTCACATAAAAAAAAGTTCAAGGCATAAGTAGAAATTTTTTTCTCGTAATATATTTAATTAATTTTTTAAATACAGAGTGTTTCGACTTAAACTACACATTTTCGAGAGGGTTACAGCGAAAGCAATTCATCAGAAAATCGTGATGTCTGGGGCAGTTTCGTAAAGAGATAATGGGTGTTTTATTTAGAGCAAGAAAAATATTGTTAAAGACTTGATTTACCGTGATCCCATAAGATCTCTGTGTGATCTTAAAGACAGCCCACCATAGCCCACCCAATTACATAAGACGAAGACCACAATTTTCAAATTCTAATATTCGCCTTATTTTGCTGAAGAATTTTGTGAAGATTACTTTTCGAAAACAGTGGTAATCAAAAATAAGACCCTATATGCAGCCTGAGATCCCCAGCCAGCATACACCAAGATCTGTAGAATTATGAAAGTATAAAAAAATCCATTATAGACTATGTCTCTGTGATAGAATGGAAAACAATCAAAATGTGCACTTAAAAAATGTGTGCAACCTAATAGACCAAATTGTTATAAGCCATATCTTAATGTAATATTGCATACATGTAAGCCTATAAATAATAAACAAAATTTTTATAACACACAAGTTACATAGTTTCAGTGCCACTTGTTCTTGTGACTGCTAAATGATTTATTACAAATTTTTGCTTAGGAAAAAAAACAGAATTTAAGTGCGCTGTTGGAAATAAATAATCTTTTTTGATGTTCGAAAAATCACATAACATTCAAAATCTATAACTGAACTAATATGGTGTGGCCAATTACAAAAACTTTTTTCTTTGTTTTTATAATATATTAATCTAAATATCACTGTTACACACCAACAATTATGAATAGGAAGTACTATGTGTAGTGCATTTTTTTAAATTTAACTTGTGATTTTTTTTAATGTGTGTGATTGTGATTGATTTAACAAGGATCAGCTAATAAAAATAAAATACAGTTCAACAGTGCCTCCTGTTGGTATTCAAATGCAAAATCAGAAAAATATATCTATATTTTTAATTAATAACTTCAAATATAAAATTTGGTGCATTTCTACCCAATAGAAACTGAGATACAGTTATAATGTTCATCGCAAAAAATAGCATATTGAGTGAACAAAGCCAAAATTGAGCCAACATAATTTTTAATAAATATTTTCCCCGTTACATGGTGAAATTCCATCCCATAGGTGCCAAGATATAACAAGTATCATGGAAATCGCAAAAAATACAGCACAGCAGCGCCTGAGTAAACAAAGCCAAAATTTAATTAACCTAATTTTTTTAATAAATATCTTACATATTAAATTTGGTGAAATTCCTATCGATGTTGAGATATAGAATCACAGAATTAATTGAAAACACAACACCTGTTGAGCAATATCAGTATCAGGTATAACTGAATATGAAATTTCATCAAATATCCCATAGATACCGATATATAGATGTTCCGGAAATCGTGAATAACAAGACATAACAGTCAAAACACTGGCTACCAACACTGACTTGGGCTGCCAAAACACTGTAAATACACCAAAACCTAATAAGCGTCTATATGTGCCAAGGTCTAACTGAATATGACGATTGATGATATTTCATTCTATAGATGCTGAGATATTATAACTTTCACAGAAATCATGAAAAATACAGCGTAACAGATCCCTTGTTGAGCAATATACACCCAAATCTAATCAGGGATCTGAAATTTATTTTTATTGTAGTGACATACAGCTATAACTACAATATTGAAAATATAGTTAACTACAACTGCAACTACTTATTTTAAAAAGTAGCAACTACAAACTACTTTTCATTTGTCAAAGGATTCAATTTACACTCGCAACTTAAGATACGGATTAATGCATTGTTCTATTGCATCTTCTGGGTTGCCATTAGATAAATGTGATATAACCAAGGGCATTAAAAAATTACTAAACATAGCATAAGAGAAAATGTTTTTTGTTTGTCGCCAAAATGTTAGTTTATACATATATTACAAATTTCTTAGCGAAATTAAGAGAGATAAATTATTCAATCAATATTTAAATACAGTTATTTAAAAAAAAATCTGAAATGACTCCACTCGACTTTACTGACACTTTACAGATTACTGTAGACTCAAATAAATAGAAATATAACAATAAATAAAAACGTAGATACTAATTTTACAAAGGTGAGTTCTGGGGACCTGAAAACGTGTTCAAATTTTAATATACACGCATACATCCACACATATATTGATCGAATCATACACGAATCATTGTAAAAATAGCTAAAATGAATTCCAGGCACCTCAAAATATAAAAATATACCAATATTTCCATAATCGTGTTTTTGTCATTATTGCAATACTTTCCTTACACTGTATGTGCACGAAAGTAAAAATGCGATTAAACTCAGCTTATTTTTTTGGAAGGCACGAAAACAAAACTATATATATGAGCGACTGATATAACGAGGGGCTACACTAGTATACAACATATTTATGCATAATCATTTACCGCTGCCTAAATTTTATTTACTATTCTTACAGTAATTATTGCATTGGGATATAAAATTGACGTGACATGTATTTACCAATAGATTTGGTTACTTAACTCTTCACTACACTCTTAATATGTTAATTGTATTGTGTTCTGTTAAGAGTTAATTATATCGTGTTGTCTAATTTTATAATCTAGAAAATTACAGAAAACTAACTCTAAATGGAAACAATTAATTAATCAGTTTTGGGGTTTTTAACTTGATCTTTTTTGTGTATGCGTGCTATGTCGATCCCACTTTCAGATCTGTTATGCATTTTCTTATGGTGTCCATGAACAGGTTTAAAAAAATTCAGAAGATTCCAAATAAACTTTGATTCTAATGCTTTATATACCGCTTGATTAAACATTGCATTCTGAAACTGTTTTGGGATCTGCGAACGGTACAAGACTAAGCTGCGCGGCCATGCGCCAGAGTGGCGCCCGTCAAGCACGTTAACCATCGCACCCAAATCCTGAGGGACTTATAACGCGCACGACCAGGAGACGCCTCCCGTATGCGTTGTGACAGGTAGGAGCACCGCCACCTGCGCATCACTTCTATTGAACCCATAAGGTGACGACATAGGTCTTTGCGATACGCGGTGGATCCCAATATCAGAGGAAACCACCCCGTAAACAATTGGGGACGAGCCGGAGTCCCCCAACAGCTTCGAAGCTGGACACCCAAAAGGGAGCCAGGTTCTGGGTCTTAAGTCGGGTTTTCCCGCCCTGCACTTGCTCTACCAAAACTCGAGGGATGTGAAGACCTACAGAGGTAATCACGGTTCCCTCTTGTAATGAATAATCTGCCAAAGTCATATCTACATATTTAAAATAAAATAATTTTCTTTTTCCATAAGTACTTATCCGAGCCTTGAATACAGTCTGAACATTTAAGTATTTGGTAAGTTCACTACCATCAATCAAGCCTTGCTCAAAACTTATACCATGCGTGTCCTTCACCAGTTACAAAGTTTTTGGAATAAAGAAAGACATGTAGCAACATCTATGGTGTCACTCTGAAGTTATTCATATAATTTATTTGAAAGAATAAAGAGTGCCAGAAAAATAGCGAAACCAGAAACTTGTAATTTATCGTTTGACTGAGTAACTATTCAGCATCACTTTTTTGCTTGAGCATCATCAGTGTTTTCTGCAGCTCTTCTAATGCACTACGAAATTTAACAGCTTGGTACCGTACACCTTTCACACTTTCCATTCAACATTCCCATTGTTTCAGAGAGAATTTTACTGACAGATCTGTTATGTTTTCTAATCTATTCATCTTTTAGTCGACGACGATGCAAAAAATACTCTAACACTAATTTTTACATTATATTTGGATTTGTCGCTAAAATTTACCTTTGGATACCAAACGGAGATTCATGTGGTCAAATAGCTTATAAATTATACATGTTTAAAGCCTTCAACACTTAATGTTAAACTAATTTTTAATCGTTGTGGAACAGATTACAATGCAGGTAGTTTTTTAAGCAAAACTCAAAAACTACTTGGCGGAATGAACTGTAATTTCGGAATTGCACATTTGAAATATCTAGCCTAAAATATATAGATTTTTGTTTTTAAAAAAAGTCATAAGTTACAATTCATATTTTTTTTCCGAAAACTAATAAAAAAAATAATTTGATTTTCAAAAAAAAAAAAAAAAAAAAATAATATTAATAATAATAATAATAATAATACGAGTTGAAACTTGTGAATTTTTTAACAGAAATCGATTTCTAGAAACTTTAAATATGCGAATTTAAAATTACACAAGTTTCAACTCGTATTATTATTATTATTTTCGAAAATTAAATTATTATCTCTTTTTAAATTACTTTTCGAAAAAATATAAAGTGTAACTTATGATTTTTTTTTTTTTTTTTTTTTTTTTTTTTTTTTTTTTTACAGAAATCAATCGCAAGATATTTCAAATATATGATTCCGAAAATTACAGATCATTCCGCCAAGTTGTTTTTGAGTTAAGTTTCTAAAACTACTCGCATTCGCCTTACAATTTGTTTTTCAACGATATGAATTTAACATTAGGAATTCTAAGTTTTAAACCTGTATCATTTCTAAAATATTTGACCGTATGAATCTCTGTTTGGTGTTCGAAGGTAAATTTTAGCAACAAATCCAAATATGATGTCAAATTTAGTGTAGTATTGAACATTTTAAAATATGTTAGTGGGAGTTCAAAATTTAAACCTGCATAATTCCTAAACTATTTGACTGAACGACTTCCCGTTCCGTATGCGAAGGTAGAATTTACCAAAGAATCCAAGTATGACGTCCAAAGCCGGTGTCCAACGTATCGAAAATTTTAAAGTTTGATACAATTTCTATATGTAGACAATCTTTAAGCAAAATTTAAGTATAGCATTAATTAACAGACGTTATTAATAATCGATTGGTATCAGTCATATTTTTATATGGATTTGTAAAAGAATTATTAGGAGGTGATCACTTTTGTTTTCCCCTCCCCCCCAAACTGTATAAACTAGGTAGAACAGTTAAAAAACAAGAAAGAAAAATCCTGCATAGATTATGAAACACATTTCAACAATAACAGATTATTATTAAGAAAGTTATTTTTTTTCCCTAGAATGAAACGAGATATATAAATAAACAATTTAAAAAATACATAACTCAGTAAAAATCCCTTTTCAGCAATTGTGTCGTCTAGTTGCAAAACCGGCCAACTCCTCAAAATTTGAAAATGTGTTTTTTCAACTTTTTAAGTTCTAAGTAAACGCTTCTACCATCTGGAAACAATAAACAAGCCTAAGCTGGTCAAATTCCTGCGTTATATGCGTTTGAAAATCACGATGTGCTGCATAACCGGCCAAATCCATAAACTAGTGAGGTTCAAAAGTGGCCATCTCCATATCCGCTAGATGGCATCACTTCTGCTTCTCCCCACAGTAACCTCTCACTTGTTGATTAGATTAATGTTATAGTGTTTTCTCTCACTTGTGACTGCTCCTCCTTGGTGCATACAAAGTTTCTAATAATTTAGTTTTTTGTTTTCTCTGACTATGGAAAAGTTTGTGGAGGAAGTATCTTCTAATCAATCAAGGAAGAAGAAAAGTGACCCTACGACGTGGAAAAGGAAATAAGCCAAAGTTCACCTTGTGATAACCAGGGGCGGATTAATATGTTTTTATGCTCTAGGCAAAATACTTTTCTACGCCCTCTCCCTTCGCTTTCATAAAACTGTAAGTGAATTTCTTCTGATAATTTAAGAATTTTTTTAATCTATTTAATTTTTTAATAAAATATTCTTCCATTAAAATTTTTTTTTACAAATTTTAGTATTTTGTGGACTGTAGATGCGGAATGAACGGATGATTCGTTGCTACAGTTAAAATCTGAGAGAATACATTTGTGATTACATTTTCATAATTTCTGGCATTATTTTTTCCAGGTACTGCCCTACTGGTAATCCAAGAAATCCAAGCTGTGGACACTCTTCAAAAGCTTACCAATGCTCACAACGCTTCCTCGAACATTTTTGTGTGTTTGCTACCCCTAAAAACCCAATGTCACATTAAATTTAACAAAAATAAATTTCTGGTTTGTTGCAAAACCGGCCAACTCCAAAGTAAGTTGCAAAGGTGGCCAAATCTAAAACAAAGACTTAAATAACCCCCTCATTTCATGTGTCCCTGCCACCTTATTTTGTGTTTTCAAATATACTGTCATAATGACTATAAAACTAAAGAATTTTGGTTCTAATCTCATTTTGGCTAAGTGTGGCAAAAAATCAGCTTTTTCTCAAAATTGTACTGTTTGGAGATGGCCAGTTTTGCAACTAGACGACACAATTGCTTCTCATATTCAAAGTCTTTAGTGCAGCCCGGTATATGATGCCCAGAATTTGTAAACAACACGTAATGCTCTAAAAATTACATAAAAATTCATACCGCAGCAGAAAAGACAATTCCAGCAATTCCAGATCATAGTAAGTTTTTTAACCGAATTCTTTTGTGTGCTTCTGTAAATGAACGATAAATCTTACGTACTCCATAATTTATATAAAATAACGTTAAAACTGTTTTTTAAATTCCAAAATTTAAAAACATAAAACTTCACCTTTTCTAAAACATATACACAAATTAAAAACATCTTTTAATTAAGTAAGGTGTCAAATACATGTAAAACAAAATATCCAAAAAAGTTTGGATATTTTGTTTTACATGTATTTGACACCTTACTTAAGTAAAAGATGTTTTTAATTTGTGTATATATAAAATAAGTTATACTTAGTTATCTTTTTAAATATCATTATGTTTCAAGTATCATAACATGCTCAAAAATGCACCGCAAACGATTTTTCTACATAAATCATAATGTAAAGGAATTATTTTGTACATCCCTGTAATTGAATTATAAATGCCACTAACTGTACACTTCGGTGAAAACATACTGTAATCCACCTCAGTAATGCACAATAATTTCATAATGTTTGAAATATCGTAACATAAATAAAATGCGCAGCAAACAATTTTTCCCCATGGACTATAATAATGTAACGGAATTCTTTTGTGTGTCCCTGTAAATGGACTATTAAGGGTAAACACTTACTTTCATTACCGAATATTCTATAGTAAAATACAATAATGTGTAAAAATTTCATGACAACCCGAGTATATTTACGAGAGTTAGAGCACGGATAGACGGACAGACAGACGGACGGAAAGACATATAAACAGACAAATAGAGAAATCGAATTCATAAACACTTTTCAACTATGTTGAAATGTGTTAAAAATGACATTCTATTTCACTACGATTAAACTTGGCAACATGTTTGTGTGATTTATTGCTAAAATCCATTGAAAGCTTGACAGAGAATACTTTAACAATTTTCACACAATGAGAACAATTAGTTTTAGATTACCAAGTGCAAAAAAATTTATGTCAATGATAAAAATTATCATTTTGTATTATTATTGCCAGAATGTTAATTTTGTTTTTGTAATAAGTCATAAAAATTCTACAATTTTCTAGCTACCCGAAAATTGGAGAAATTCACTAATAGAAAAAGGCATGCATAATTAATTTAATTATTTTAAAATTTTAAAATAATTTTCAAAGTACAAGGAAATGGGAAAATTTACTTTACAATCAAACAAATTAACCAATAAATTAAAAAGTTCTTTGGAAAATTTCACGATAATGTTAATAATGTTTATATATGATGATGTACTATTGTTTATTGTCTATTACCTTCCCGGATAGATTACCGCAACAGTTTTTTTTGCGAAAGAAAATTAATATGTACAGAAATTATTGTGTAAGTTTAAATTTATCTGATTTGAACGCTAATTTTAGTTTAAAATGGCTATAACAGTTTCACTGCACATATCACGAATTTATTTATCTTGGTATAATGCATGTTCTATATGCGTCTTTTAAAATATATTATTAATTTCCACATGGCTTTATTTAAAACAACTGAAAAGTTTAATTTATTGCAAATATACTTTTTTTTAAAACTTTTATGCTTATAATGAACTTTAAATAATTAATTAGTGTCCACAATTTAAGAGTTTGTTTAGAGCAAAAACGATATTGGAAATTTTAATTTGACATTTATAGAGAAACAACAAAAAGTAATATTAAAAGTTCCATTGTATTAAGGTTTGAATAAGAAGTAGGGTTATTAAAGTTTTAATTTTATTATTACAAAATTAATTATATCTAATAGTTGTTACAATTGTTATAGGTAACACAATGATTATTAATTCGTAATACAACCATTATTTTTTTGTTTGCTCGTTGTTTCGAAACATAAGCTGAAGATAAAATGAAGCATCTGCAAAACGCGTTGTTCAATACTGAGAAAACATTGCTTGAAGAGATAAAGCAACGACCGTTAATCATTTTCAAAATGAACAAAAACAAGGTTGTATTACAAAACAATAATCTTTTAATTGCCTGTAAAAGAGAGTAATAAGTATTAGATAGAATTAATTTGCTAATAATGAAGTTAAAACTTTAGTAACTTTACTTCTTATTCAGGCGCTTTCACACCCTGATCTTTCACTGATTCTTCGAGTATTTTAGAGCAGATTTCTTTCTTTCTTTTCTTTTCTTTTCTTTTTTTTAACAGAACTAGGGGGCTCTGCCCCCTGCTCGGTACGCTCACCAACCCCCGTTCTGATTTCACAGCCTCTTAAAACCTGGTAATGTATCCTGTTTTAAAAAGATGATGATGATGATATCACGAACGGCGACTTTCTGGTTATAATGCTTTTTCATTTAATTCATCTTTTTAATTTTTAATATTCATATGTAAACACAATTTTTATGACGTAATTTTCTTTATTTGCTGCTTTCAACACGTGATCATTTAATTATTATTTTAAACTTTCATTATTGTTTTTAATAGTCTCGCGCAAATACATTTTTTATTTCAGATAACATAATCCTTTGCGCTTATTTAGAAATTGGCAACAATATAAAAAAATGACTTTTTCAATAAAAGATTTTTTACTCGATTTTTAAGGATTTTTTGAGTTTTTATTGTCCGACCGTGATAATTTTTTTAATTTCTGAAAGCTTGCTATATTTCGCGTCTGGTGGTATGATTTTCGAATCCGTAGGATGGCTAGAAAAAAAAGTAATAACTCCTCAAAAAAGTCCCTAGTAAAAAAGCGATGAGAATAACCCGGAATATCTACGCAGGATTTGTTTGGTCCATTTCGTTTTTGGCTCAGTTCCAGATTACTTTTTTTTTAATATAGAAGGAAACGTCTAATTCCCAGTCTGTTTTCCCTTTAATATACGTTAAATCTATAATCTTATTAAAAAAACGTTATTTTCATTTTTTTAGCAGCTCTACGGAAGGAAATAGAAGGATTTTCTTGAAGTACTATTTTTCTATTTTACGAATGATTTTTGGTGTAGCTTTAGATGGTGTAAAATATTTTTTTCAAACCTCTTAAAAAATCGCTACTTTTCTCTTTCCTTCATTTTTGTTACAAGAGGCTTACTATAGAATATGGTGTGCATAGCACTTATAGTTGCTTTATAGGGACAATCAAAAGAGTTCCGTTACATTAAGATCTATAGAGATAAATCGTTTGCAGTTTATTTTAATAATTTTTCACTAGTTCCAAAAATTTGAAACTGATACATATTGTCGCTACCATGTCAAACTATCGAAAGTGAAAAAGTCCTTCCGGCCTGCACCGGCAGGAAAAGGTAGCTTTCCTATATCTTCGTTTTAAAATTGTAGCTAATGTTACGCGAAAACAGCAAGTTAAAATGCAAAGAAACGTTTACAAAAGATTCGTTAATACTGAATTTGAATAAGAAATTCGCCAAATTATTGAGCAATAGCCAAATTGGCTTCATTTTTGAAGACTTATTTTGGTTGCCAAATTTGGCGATATTTCGCCAAATGTCGCCAAGTTTGGCGAGAATTTGGCGCTAACGGATATGAATATATAGTTTTATGCGTATGATTGGGAAAATTATTACAACAATGAAAGAAAATAATTTGCGAGTAATCGCGTTAATGTGCTGTTTTGTTTCAAAATGTCAGCCACCCTAGAATTTCAAACTGCTCTATCTCAGCCATTTTTTAAGATAGAGGTAAACCAAAAAATGCTCTGGAATCCTCGTATCAAGGCCTAACACTTAATTAAAAAAAAATTAACTAAATTTAAATTTTTAACTTTTTTGTATATTTATTTTAGTTTTAAATTTTTACGTGGCCGCCATCTTGAAACAAAATGGCGGACCAAGCTGGACAACGAACTCGGTCGAGACATTGGTGAGCTTAATACACACAATTAGTATCATCAAAATTGATTTATAAATACGAGCGTTAACGTATGACATAGGTCAGATATATATATAAATCAACATTTGAACGGAGGGTGGTTTTGGGGTCTGGGGGTCATGATCGGTGAAAATATACCAAAATTTTCCGGAATTGTTTTCCTCCGAACAGCTGCAATAGGTAGCTTTATACTTTTTTCTATTGAAAGCTACCTAAAAATGAATTTTCCATTACTTTTAAAAATGGGACGATTGACACCACTAAATTTTATTAGAATTACTCGCCAAGTAAGAATGCTAATAAAATTTATGCGAAGAACAGTGTTGGCAGTTTGACCGTCTTATAGATTGAGAGATGCCGAATTCATACCGGAAATTTTGGGAGAAAAATTTTTACTTTAAGTAATCACGAAATGTCTGTCATTAAATATAGCAATAATTTCTGCTTGAAATTTCTGGTATCAATGCGAAATTTCTGAATGAAAGAGAGGCCAAACTATTAACCCTTCTGAAGAATATTATAAAAATTTAGTGGTGGCAATCGGGCCATTTTCAAAAGTAATGAAAAATGCATTTTTGCACATTCGATAATTTGACATGGTAGCGACGTTATCACTGGGGTGCATTACAAGAGGTTAGGCTTACTGTAGAATACTGTGTATATAGCATTTATCGTTCATTTACAGGGACACACAAGATAATTATGTTAAAGTACAGTTTGTTATTAATAATTGTTGGAAGTGCATTTTCAGCTGCGGTACTCGTTTTTAAATTTAACTAATTTTTTGCCCATTACTTGGTGTGTAGAAATACAAGGCCGCACAAAAAAATTCGTATATTCTTCCGAGTATTGTTGGTAATTCCTGAAATTGGATTTTTAATTGTGTTATGCGTTTTCCAAATTGTTTACTTAGACATCACATTCCTTCTACTTATTAAACAATAAAGATTTCTACAAGTATTTTGGAAGTGTTGGAAAGTGTTATATAATAAATGATTGACGTATGATTTTTTGTTCTGTTTTTCTTTTCAGTATTATATTTAACAATGTGCTGCTTTAGTAAACTGCAAAAATGTGCAGTTTACTTCCAGATTTTTTTTTTCTCACAGAAATAACATTGTAATCAAATGCGAATAAAAGTATAAATGACTGGATAACCTCTAAAAGTGTTCTGGGAGATTTATTTTACTGCATTTTAACCTTTGACTTTCGTGCACGATTTCACAAGGAAGTCGATACATATAATGCTGACAAAAGATCAGCAATCGTGATTAATCCACCCTTAACTATTTGAACAAAAGCCCACAAATGAATTTTCAAAGATGGTACACAAAGAAAACTTGTTCCTTGAGAAACTTTCTCCAAGACATGATTTATGTATATTGAGATTTTTTTTTAAAATGAGACAATTGATGAATGGAAATTAGAATATACGCATTACAATATCTGCCAAATCTTGTAAATTTAATGCAATATTTTAAATCTTTGCAATTTAAAGCTATTTTTACACTCTTTTATTTGACCTTTTAAATCTTTTATTTAACTCTTTTAGTTTTTATGTGTAAAGATGTAAACTATGTAATCGATTTTTCCTTCACTTCTTGATATGCCAGAATTATGAAAAAGCATGTTCACAGGTGTGTTTCTGATGACAATACTACATTTTAATATTTTTAGAGCTTAATTATAAATTAATAACTTAATTTTAAGGCATTACTCCTTTAGTCGGCCACAGGTGATACATTGCCAAATATTCTTTATGGATACAATTGTACAGTAGAAAGAACAACAATGGATTTAATTATGCGCTAAACCAAGCTCACCAAAATAGATCAACTGACTGTGAAACTGCAACAACAAAATTTTTAAACACTAGAAAGTAGAAAATATAAAAATAAATAAATAAAGAGTGTAACATATCTTCAAAAAATATCCTTTAATAAATTAATAGTTTCACAATAATTAAATTATGATTATATTTTGCGAAATCAATTTAGAAATCCTAAAAAGATAGCTTAATAATGTTTAGTTTTTTTCTTTCCTGTTACCATATCTAAAAAAGAAACAGCAAAAATTATATATTTTTTAATAATTTCACTAGTTCCTGTTTTCTACCAAGCATAAACAGAAACAGTGAAGTTTTCTTATTCGAGTTTAGAGCCTAAACTATATGTATTGTAACAGAAATATTTTGGCAAAATCCTGAATTGCAGTCATGAAATTAGGCGTGATTTTCAAAATGAACATTAAATGTTTATAAAAAAGTGTTTTTTAGAAAACTGTTTTTACCTTTATACTTATCAGTTTTATATTTTATTACTTCCCATTTGTATTAGAATACAATCGTTTTTTCTATTTTGTATTTCAAAAGAAATTGTTTTATTTCATAAGAATGTTTGCTGAGTACACTGGTTGGCCCCAACTCCCCTCCTCCGCCCCCTGTAAAAGTAATAGATTGATCCTTATTGGTTTCTCCTCGCTAAATCAAAATATGCCAAAAGAATAGCTGTATCATGTACAGTTTTTTATGTGGGGTGAGTTGTCTTTAAAATTAAGGTATTTTATGTCTTACTAAGTGCAAATTGCGTAAACAAAAATATGTGTAAATTAATATTTAAATAATTTGTAAAAAATGTATATAAACATAACTAAGATACACTGGCAAAGGAATTGAAAAATATTAGGGGATACTGCTGGGCTCGAAAAAGGGGAAGACAGCAAACAAACAATGTACGAAACAAATATCAACAAAATATATTTTCATGATTTATTTAATTGATTTGTTATCTAAGAATACTCTTTTCATGTTTTTAATTTTATCCAGCCTTGCAAATCACTATAACAATCTTTCATTATTTTTTATTACTAGAAAACTATTTCTCAGAAAAATTAGTCATATTGGGACAATTTGGATGTCATATTTAGATTTTAAAATGTCAGATCTATATAGTTCACATATTTGTTTCACAGGGAGGCAAAATTTTTATCTTTTGGCCGACCAGTGTTATTTGTTGTTTGATAATGGAAAATTTTATTCACTTAGAGTGATAATTTTATTCAGATAACATATTATACTTATCAATAGAATTCAAATATGCCGTATGTAATCCTTCGTAAAAAACAATTCTATTAGACACCATGACTAATAGGACATATTTTTTATAAGCCAATTTACGGTAAATAAAGTAACATATTTGTAACAAATTCATAGAAAATACTACAAAATTTGCAGTTTCTTAATGTATTTTAATTTGAATATTTTTCTGAAACTATTTAGAATTAAGTTATTCAACATTATCGTATTGTGTCTCTTTTTACTAGCTTTTGTTTTTTTCATTACATATAGTTACATGTATAAGAACAAGTAGCCATCAATGGACATTCCGTTTTTTATAATTATTTTGTTTAAATATAAAAACTGTCTGGATTGTTATTGGGTTCTTTCATTGTTTTTATTAAGTAGAAAATATTTCCATCTGATGATTTCTGAATCTTTAAACTGAAGATTGTCAATTGCATTTAACATTTAACAAGAACATTTAAGAAACATACATCACCTGTATTTTTTTCTGGGCTTATTTAGAGTAAGAAAATCAAATAAAGGCTCACAAGTTATTAGTACTTGAAAAAAATGCGTTGTTGCAAATTTTAATATGTAAACGACTCTTTATGCAAAAAAGTTTTTCTTATTTAGAAAGAAGAAATTCTTCCGTGTCTAATTACACTTTTGTTCTGATTTTATTGTTAACAATTCGCGAACAATAACGGGTGTATGGCGTATCGTGTTTTATGAACGAGATTGTTAATAATATAGTCTTTACCAAAGTATTTGTCTCCTATATCAAAAGACTTAAATCTTTTGATACTGTGCTACGGTAATGTAGATTTAAAAATAGCTATAAATTTAAAGAACAATAATAAAACTCAGCCATTTCTTGCATTGTAGATGAAATAGTTAAGTTTTCGAACTGTTTTGGTATATAGCAATCCAGTCTAGAAGATATGCACTTGAGGGAATTTTTTTTCACGGGAAGTTCTTTGCAATTTTGATTCAAAATCGACCAAAAAAGATCAAAGGGATTAAACATCTGGAAACTAAAGAAGCGATTTCAGAAGCCAGTCCAGGAGAATTGGATGTCGGTCTACGACGTAGACGATATGCAAAGTCTGAATGAACTGAAATGTATATTTTTCACTGAAACCATCATTTGCATTTCAGCTGTGTACATATAAATGATGAAATAAACATGCAAAAATTTGTCATTCAGCTCCTAGACTGAATTTTCAATGCCTACTGTGCTACGATAATGTAAATTTAAATATAGCTAAAAAGTTAAAGAACAATAATAAAACTCAGTATTTTGTGCATTGTACAGTTTACTGTAATAAACCTTTTCGATAATGTAAAATATACGTATATGTCAGTTTCTTACATATATGTTGAAGTTTAAACAGTTTAAAGGTAGCAAAATGTAAAGCAAAGAAGAAAAAAAACTCGTACTGAAAAAGATGAATTTAAAAATAGGAATTCTGATATATTTAAAAGATAAATGGATGCAGTAAAAAGCTCTTTTCACACGTTTATAATCATCCGATTTTTATGCAACTTCGACAGAATATATGAAGGATGTCTAAATAGATCTTAATCAAAAAATTCGAAAATTGATATTTTCGTCATTTTTTGAAAAGTGAAGGGTACCGTATCTTTATCAGGAAAACATACAGAATAAATTATTGAAAATAAATTATATTTTAATATGCTGCAGAGAAAGGAATTAGAAATGTGTAGTATATGTAATAATTGTGTATTCACTCTAAAAACGACATTTTCAAAACTGAGCAAAAAAATACTCAAATCTGAGTATGCCGTGTACTCAAAATGGCTCCAAATCAAAATTACTCAAGTTTGAAACATGTATATACTTATTTCTGTAAACGTGCACAAACTCGAGAATGAAACATCATGTGCTCATATTTGAGTATGTTTCAAAAATGAGTATGAACTGACTTCTAGGTGCTCATTTTTGAGTATGTCCATGTTTCAAAAATGAGTATGAACTGACCTCTATGTGCTCAGTTTTGAGTATGTCCATGTTTCAATATTCTGAGTATTTCTGGTATTTCAGAATTGAAAGGATTGGATCGTCATTTTTGAAACAAAAATTTTCATAACAAAATGAAAACATCGATTTACTCAGATTTGAAAGTGTCATTTTTCTCAGTGTGTTTAATATATGTATGTTTATCTATAATGTGTAATATATGTATAATTGCAAATTAATAGTACTTAATGCAATTATGTTATATTCTCAGTGATTTGATTCTTAAAATCCACTGAGCGGAACAGTCTAAAATAATTTACTGGCATCAGAGTAATGAAATACCAGCCTTACACTACATGTTTTCAGAGTTATCAATAACCTACTCAGCAACCAAATTTGATTAACAAATAATTAATAAAATTAAAGGCTTATTAATATGAAAAATAAATAATTTTCATTTCAAAGTATTATGTCCAAATAATTTTGTATTAGACACAGCGATGAGCTGTGTGAACGTGTACGTATTAAAAGCCGAGCTCAAAGTAGGTTACTTAATTAACATTACAATAGCTTTATCTTGGTTTCTGACTTACCAGTTTAGCATGTGCGGTCTTTTAGTAAGCAGTTATCCAATACATATCCAATCCGCAGAGCTCTAGGTGCTGCATAGTCTTCAGAAGAGAATTTTGGCAAAGCTTCATAATCCTTTCTCACATAATAAAGTGATGACATTATTAGTAAGCATCTTTGAAGCTCAGGCAGGGCGTTTATCAGTTAGAAAACATCCTCCGATTTGTCACCGTTTGGGTCGATGATCCTCTTCGGTTTACAAAAGAGCTTTATAGAAAAAGGGAATTCAAGCCAGCCTACTTCGTGACGCCCAAAAATGGGAGAGAGCATACAAGGTCAGAAGTTCCTGGAGAGAACTATTCCACTGCATGACCTACTCAGCAACTAAATTAGGAAATTTTAGAATTACAATTATTTATTTATTATTTTTTTACTTTGATATTACAAGCTTAAAGATATTTCTTTAAGTCATTAGATTATTCTAAGAAAAAAAATGGGAAAAAAAATGTATCAAAAAATATTTTACAAAAATGTCTAATTGCCTTATTTTATTTACATGACAGATTGGTTAAGACAGAGAAATGCATGAAATGGACTATTACGCCATCAAAACATTATAGCAATTTTTGTTTGTGAAAAACAAATCTCACTATTACTATATGGTGTATAAACATTTATGTATATTTAGAACTTATACAAACATTAAAAACTTTAGTTTTTAATGCTTGTATAAATTCTTAGACAATAGAACTTATACAAACAAGTTAGAGCTTATACAAACATTAAAAACCTTAGTTTTTAATGTTTGTATAAGTTCTAAATATACATAAATGTTTATACAGCACATAGTAATAGCGAATTTTATTTTTCAGAAAAAACTTTTTGCGACAAAGAAATTCATTTTAGTTTTTTATCATGTAGTTCTCCAAGTTTAATACATTATCTTCATATTTACATACATCATTTCCTAAATTATATACTTACATACATACTTCTTATATACTTACATGCGTCTTCAGGGTTCTGTTTAGGAAGGATATGGGTGCTTTAAAGGAATCTTCACAATTTTTTTTCATCCTAAACCAAGACCCTTCACAAACCTTTTAATCTTAAAGCATTATTCTTCACAAAATTCTTTGTCTTAAAAAGGGACATTTCACAAAAATTTTCGCATGAAAGTGGACTCTTCACTATTTTCAACATCTTAAAATAAAATCGGCTCTCTCACAAAACAGCTGGAATCACCAAAGAACCTATTATCTAGTTATATATATACACACACATACACACACACACACACACATATATATATATATATATATCCTCTTTAATAAAAAGGTACGTGTTGCTGACGACTGGGTTTTTCGCTAATCGTTGCCACAGATTAATCTCGGAAAATGAAACATTTGAAGTTACTGAAAAAAATTAATAGCTCGAAAAGTTTTTGTCAGAAAATTGTAAGACAAACTGCATTATAAAGGTAAAAAATTGTATTTTTCTTTATATAAATTTCAAATCTAATAATTATTAATCTAATGATTTTTCAAATATTGAATTTCAAAATTACCAAATTTCACAATGGAGTACCATAGCGAAACATCGCACGTAAAAAGATAATCATAACGGCAATGTGTCCTGACGTCTATTACTGGCTATAACACGAGTCAGAAATTGTAGCCTTATTATTCTGTTAAAATATAAAAGTGAATTATGATGTCACGATTGCATGATTTTTATTTAATTCTCCACAAATACTAGATGCGCCATTTCTTTTTAATATATACACACATATATGTATATATATATATTAAATGTAAAAAATCTGTTAGAATTTTAAATTAAAAAAAATAGTTTTCAGCGATGGTCTGTAACGCGGGAAGCCCGAGTTCGATTCCCTAGTATATATAATAAATATAGATTTATTTATATTTATATATTTAAATTTAATTCATTTATGTGCATTTATGCATTAAAACAGCTCCTTCTTAAAAATGTCTAAATAGAAACCTAAATATAACGCTAGTTTCAAATTTACAAAATTGTGATTAGATTTTTACCACAAGTATAAACAAGAAATAAAAATCATTTGTCAAGTATAGATTGTTAAACACTTTCCAACACGTTCAGAATACTGTAATCTATTTAATAAGGTAAAAGATGGTATCTAAGTAAACAAGTTTAACTAGGTGGGGATGTATACAAAAGGGCTGAAGCTCTACTAGTCCCACCCAGCTACGCACATTCGACATTTCCCAGCTTATATCCTGGAAAAGTTTAACAAAGTTTTGGAAAACGCATAACACATTAGAAAACCAAATTTCAGTAATTACTATCTGTAATCTGAAAAGTCAAATACTTTTGTGAAGCCCCATATACGATTTAAAGATCTATGCATGTACTACATAGCATTCTAAAATTTAGTTCGGTTACGAAACGCATAACACAGTTGAAAATTCTCTTTCACCAATTTCCGTCAATAAGCGAAAATGTACTCGAATTCTTCTGTAATTTATAGAATATATACACTTCAAGAAATGTGCAAAAAATTAGTTACATTTAAAAACGAATATCACAACTGAAAACGCAATTGTGGTAATTATCGCTCTTCGACAGTACTGTAACCGAATTATTTTGTGTGTCCCTGTAAATGTGCAATAAATGCTATGCACACCCTATTCTACAGTAAGCATCTTTTAGTGTACCTCAGTGATGTATTATCAATTTTAATATGTTTGAAATAGTTTAACATTATTAATATACATCGCAAATGATTTTCCCCATACACCATAATGTAACGAAATTCTATTGAGTGACCCTGTAAACGAGCTATAAATGCTACGCAATCAATACCAAACGCGCTTTAATACCGAACATGCCACAGTAATTCTCAATAACATATATCAATTACATAGTAATCCGAGTATATATCCGAGCGCGGCCAGATAAATCAAGTTAATAAACCCTTTCCTAATGTGTTGGAAAGTGAGAATTCAGAATTTTCACAAAATAGGACTTTATGTGAAAAGTCTGACCCCTGGTCTTAGACACTCATAGTGACCGTGCATATACTTTGATTCATCTTAAGTAGAAATAGCGCAAAAAAGGGCCTTGCTTTACAAAAATTCGGGTAGTTCTGATTTTTGGGTATACTATAAAGGTTGACCCTCTAATAAAAAAAACAAGTTTTCGACCTTCTAGACCTTGTGCGTTTTTCACAATATTGAAAAAACCAATATTTTTCGGCACTTTTTTCGATTTTTCTTATATAACTCAATTTTATTGCAATGTACAGAAAAAAGCACTGTCACCATTTTGTAGAGCATAAAATTCTCTACAACATGCAGTATTCAGGTTTGTAAATTGTCCAAATAGGGGGTAAGATACGGAGCCGGGAAAATAGGGTAAAATTTGCAAAAAATGCAAAAATCCACTAAAGACGTTAGTTTTTGCTTAATAACTTACTTTTAGAACGTTTTAGAGACAGAAGCACTATAACCATTTTGTAGAACATAAAATTCTCTACAACATGCAGTATTCATGTTTGTTAATTGTCCAAATAGGGGGTAAGATACGGAGCCGGGAAAAGGGTTAAATTTGGAAAAAATGTAAAAATCCACAAATGACGTTAGTTTTTGCTTAATAACCCACTTTTAGTGCATTTTAGAAACAAAATTGTCATAATCAACTTTTTAGAGCATGAGATAGTCGATAGTTTCATTTATTATAGGTTGACCCTCTAATAAAAAAACCAAGTTTTCGATCTTCTAGACCTTGTGCGTTTTTCACAATATTGAAAAAACCAATATTTTTCGGCACTTTTTTCGAGTTTTCTTAAATAACTCAATTTTAATGCATTTTACAGAAAAAAGCACTGTTACCATTTTGTAGAACAAAAAATTCTCTACAACATGCAGTATTCAGATTTGTAAATTGTCCAAATAGGGGGTAAGATACGGAACCGGGAAAATAGGGTAAAATTTGCAAAAATCCACTAAAGACGTTAGTTTTTGCTTAATAACCTACTTTTAGTGCGTTTTAGAGACAAAAGCACTTTATTAAGGTATTAAGAAAAACTAACGTCATTTGTGGATTTTTACATTTTTTCCAAATTTAACCCTATTTTCCCGGCTCCGTATCTTACCCCCTATTTGGACAATTTACAAATATGAATACTGCACGTTGTTGAGAATTTTATGCTCTAGAAAATGTTGAAAGTGCTTTTGTCTCTAAAACGCACTAAAAGTAGGTTATTAAGGAAAACTAACGTCATTTGTGGATTTTTACATTTTTTCCAAATTTAACCCTAGTTTCCCGGCTCCGTATCTTACCCTCTTTTTGGACAATTTACAAACATGAATACTGCCTGTTGTAGAGAATTTTATGCTCTACAAAATGGTAAAGATGCTTTTGTCTCTAAAACAAACTAAAAGTAGGTTATTAAGCAAAAACTAACGTCTTTAGTGGATTTTTGCAAATTTTACTCTATTTTCCCGGCTCCGTATCTTACCCCCTATTTGGACAATTTACAAACATGAATACTGCATGTTGCAGAGACTTTTATGCTCTACAAAATAGTAAAGATGCTTTTGTCTCTAAAACGCACTAAAAGTAGTTTATTAAGCAAAAACTAACGTCTTTAGTGGATTTTTGCATTTTTTGCAAATTTTACCCTATTTTCCCGGCTCCGTATCTTACCCCCTATTTGGACAATTTACAAACCTGAATACTGCATGTTGTAGAGAATTTTATGCTCTACAAAATGGTTACAGTGCTTTTTTCTGTAAAATGCATTAAAATTGAGTTATTTAAGAAAAATCGAAAAAAGTGCCGAAAAATATTGGTTTTATCAATATTGTGAAAAACGCACGAGGTCTAGAAGGTCGAAAATTTGGTTTTTTTATTAGAGGGTCAACCTTTACAACATACCCAAAAATCAGAACTACCCGAATTTTTGTAAGGTAAAATGCTATATCTACTGGACTATTGTAGTGTGTACCAAAAATGACTGATGGATTTTAAAAGCCAATAAAAAAAAAAAAAAAAACAGAACGCGATTTGCGGCTTTATGTTTGTGAAACCAGGCAATTTTATACCACCAATTTGCAAATTTAGTTAACATTTTCGCCAAAAGATGGCGTTGTAAGTATGCAAGAGCTGCAGAAAAATTGAATCTGTCACATCTTCAATTCGGTATTTTGCTGCATTATCTGTTAGTGAGTGCTTTTGAAATAGTATACACTATTGAAAATGGTTTATTCATTGGTATGTCCTTGTTTTGGAGTTTCAGTGCTATTTCGCCGCCTGTTGGCGATACTAAATTTGGAAATTGGTGGGATAAAATTCCCTGGTATCCCAAACATAAGCCCGCAAACTATGCATTTCTATCGCGTCCCCCCCCCCCCCTTTTTTTTTTTTTTTTTTTTTTTTTTTTATTGACTTTCAAAATCCATCAGTCTTTTTTGGGACATACTGTATATTAACACATTATTTCAATTTGTTTCATTTCTAACTTAGGAGAATCCAAGTAGCTCTTGCAATGCCAGTAATAACTGTTGAATATGTTTCAAATTAAAAATGTATATTTTAAAAACGCATGTTGAAAGGTAATATAACATCACATCCCTCCCCCCTTGCTATCATATTCATATTTGCTTAATCTCTATGCAACCTATTTCTTCAGCTTGTTTCATTTGTAACTTAGAAAAACCAAGCAGTTCAAGCAATTTGATGAATAGCTGTTAGACTATGTTTTAATTTTAAATGTATAATAATATACTACAAAATTTGCACATTGAAATACACCATACAAGTCCATATTAAGAAAAAAGATTATTCCTTCAAAAGTCCATTTAGATAATTTGATCTTAATAAGTAGTTTCTCACGTGATGTCTATCAATTATGACATAACAAAGTTCATTTTGTTTTAACAATATGCTTCTAACAAGAGAAAAATAAATTTCCTTCATAGAAAAATCTTATCAGTGATGAACATTTAAAAAAAGACTTGAAATTTTTTTTTCGAACCTCGTGGGAAAAATTGCATGTCTTAATTTATCATTAAATAATGACAAAGTGACTACCCTATGTTTTGATGACAAATTGAATAATATTACACCTTTTCCACCATCGAATTGTTTTAAATTATAGGAATTACTAAATGGACAAAAACAAAAAAAATCCATTGACATGTGTAGACGATTATTGAAAATATCTTTCCAGGAAAAAAATCTTTCACTAATAGTCATTAAACACAGCCAAATGAAAAGTTTACACTTTTCTTTTTATTTCTAAGGTTTTGTATTTCTATAATAATTCATTTAGAAAAATTAAATAATTTTCCTGTAGGAAATTTCCTGCATCATTTTAGAGTGGCACGAATTTATTTCTTTTTATTACAGGTGGATCCACCAATAATTATTAAAATTCCTTTTAGAATATGTTAAATATTTCAATTTTCGTTCTTAAAAAAACGATTTTCGTTTCCGTTCTGCTTTTTGTTCCATCAGAAATAACAATTCCGTTCTCGTTCAAAGCCTTGTTTATCTAAAATATAAGCTTGTTTCGATAGGTGGGCATTAATTAGTCACTAGTTAGTCACATTAATAGATCACTAGTTGTCTAAGTGATAAAAGTAAATTAGCTCAGTTAGTTGAGTTATGTTAGTATTATCCTGGCTCAAAGGTTTTAATAACATACGCATATTTTCCGTCTTAAAACAATTTTGATAAGCAAAAGGTAAGATGAGACTTTTAAGTTTTTTAAGTAAGCTATGCGTCAAATAGCATTAAATCGACCAAAATTTCGAAATTCATTGATATTAAAATTTTATTATTTTGCAATGTTTATCAAGAAAATCGCGTTAAAAATGTTGCATTAGAACAAAAGTTCACGTAAAAATATTTTTAGCTATCGCCCTTATACTTCAAAAGGAATGTTTATTTTAAAAGTCATCATTTTAACTGCTGACATGCCTGCATTACATGCAGGATTTTTCAAAAATAGCTAATCAAATTTTCATGAAATTTAACAACTTGTATAATGAATGTGTGTATGTACTTTAAGTGACCTAAAATTTTTATCCTTCATTAAATACTCATAATATAATGTTTGTTTTATGTTTTTAAAGACTTCTGGATTTCTGACTTTTATGATGCATTCATTTTAATTATTGAAAAAATCTATAAACTTCTTTCGGTAGTTGGGCATTAATTAGTCACTAGTTATTCACATTAATAGATCACAAGTTGTCTAAGTGATAAAAGTAAATTAGCTCAATTAGTTGAGTTATGATAGTATTATCCTGCACCTATTCTTGGAAAATATGCATCTATTTATGATTTACGATTAGTAAAAATTAAATATATTTAATTTCTTTAAAAGCCAAATTCAAAACAGTAGGTTTGTTTAAAAATGTCTTTAAAGTTTTGCCATTTCAAAAGCTTTATAACACTACGTTAATGTTTATGAGTTTCTAGTTTCGTTTGTTCGATTTGAAATTTCATCTGTAGTTTACATAAGCAAAAAAAGAATAATGAAATATCGAATTGGCTGAAATATTTCATAAACCAAAGCCAAACAAAGTGATCTTTTTAAAAAACATATGTTGCTATGTACCATTAGACAATTACATTAAATTAATATAAAATAAGGAAATATTGCATTATTTTTTGTTTAAAATATATTCCAAATTACTGACAAATAGATGACATTTACATAATATAAGACTTTAAAAGCTGATCTAACAGTAACTTTTAAATTTTAAGCTTAAAACAGAAAGATATAACGATTAATGTAAAACCTACTTTGTTATTATTTTTATAAAATTTATGCAAAGCCTATAGAGATTAAAACCAATAAATTTTGCAACTAAGTCCTGCACTTGAAAAACAGAACTAAATTACAGCTTAATACTTGCAAACCATGTTGAATTGACTTATTAGGGGACATGTGTGTTTTGAAAATGTGAACAATAACTTTCCATAATAACTTTCCATATATATATATATATAATACATATATAATACACACATGAATAATAAATCAAATTTCATTAAAATTCAACCATTACAATACAAAATTAAACCTCACCTATATTATATATTTATAAATGCTGAACCATGGGAGTAATGTACTTTATTGCACAGTCTTTCGCAAGAAATAAGGTTGGACTATGTTTTTACTTTCTTCTATTGTTATAAGAATAAAGTATTGAATTCGTGAAAATTTTTGACTTCCGGTTTTCGACGGATTTATACAATTTTATTTTTCTTATTAGAAGGTCCTGAACACGATTTGACTGTTTTTCGAAAATGTTTGTCACTGTGCTTGATTGTCCGTGTGTCTGTCTATATGTGACACAAATTTCGTAGGTGCTCTATCTCATGATTTAATGCACAGAATTTAATCAAAATTCAGATTCAGTTAGACCTTGACATAAATTGGTGCTGATTAGGTTTTGGTCTAAATAACTCAACAGGTGGCGTTTCTGTAATGCATTTTTCACGACCTCCTCGACAGTTATATCTTACCCAGATAAAAATTTTTGATTTTTTAAACCTTTTTATAACCCCAACATGTAAATGACTAAATGCTTTTTAAAGGCTTTGTCTGAAAGGTTTGCAAACATTGTAAAAAGGATTATAAAAGGTTGCTAGTTGACACAATCTGAGGTATTTTGTAAGTGTTTTAGGACAAGTATACCAAAAGATAGAAACGTAAGGCTAATTATGGGATTTCATATTAATCATTGTAACAAGAATTACAATCAAAGGCAGATAATAATACTTTTATCATAAGCATCTATAAAGGAAATGAAAAATGCTTTGATTAATCTGTTCGTTTTAAAATCTTAATTGACAGAGGCATGAGATTTTCATCAAAATAATTTGACTTAGAATTTTTTTTTGTTTCTGTGGGAAGTTAAATTTTAGCCTAATATTTATATACTGGAAAAAAAATGCTTTTTATTAGCCCTTATTATATTTAAGAAGTCATGTTACATATTTTAATTAATACATTGTTTTTTTTCCCTTTCCTTTAAAGTAATTGCTAAAATTTGAATATATTTTATTTTTTAAGTTTTACTGATTGAATTTTTCCTTTGTTTCTGTGGGAAACTAAATTTAGTCTAATATTTATATACTGGAACAAAAAGGAAAATAATGCTATTTATTAGCCTACATTATATTTAAGAAGTCATATTACATTTAGCAAGTTACATATTTTAATTAATATATTGTTTTTTTTCTTTTAAAGTAATTGCTAAAATTTGAATATATTTTATTTTTAAAGTTTTACTGAGTGTTTCTTTTGTTTATGATGGAAACTAAATTTTAGCTTAATATTTATAGGCTGAAAAATAAAAAAAATAAAATAAAGCTAGATAAAATAAAATAATGATTTTTATTAGCCCATATTATATCTAAGAAGTCATATTACATTTAGCAAGTTACATATTTTAATTAATATATATATATATTTTTTTCCTTTAAAGTAATTGCTAAAATTTGAATATATTTTTTAAATTTTACTAAGTGAGCTTTTCTTTTGTTTCTGTGGGAAATAAAATTTTATTCTAATATTTATATACTGAAAAAAAAATAGATTAATGATTTTTATTAGCCTATATTATATTTAAGAATACATATTACATATAGCAAGTTACATATTTGATTTAATATATCGTTCTTTTATTTTTCTTTTAAAGTAATTGCTAATTTATTTTATTTTTTATATTTTAATTAATATATTGCTTTTTTCCTTTAAAGTAATTGCTAAAATTTGAATATATTTTATTTTTTAAGTTTTATTGAATATTAAACATTGTACTCAGGGGTGTCATGTCAGAACTTTCTTCGAGGGGTAGGGGGATTCTTTTTATCTTGTTGTGGACAGCCGAGAAATAATTGATAAGTTTTTCGGAATCAAGGGTAGCTCGAAATTGGTTATTGTATATTTTCGTTCGTGATTACATTAAATTTTTGCAGATTAAGAAACATTTGTCTTCTTTTTTGACAGTGTATATGTAATTTGATTATGCTGGGAATCTAACTTGTCTCATTCATCTAAGTATGCAAGTAACTCATAGCGAACATTATCAGAAGCACAACACGTAATTAAGCATATGGCATCACCCCATGCAAATAGGTGGGGATTAGGAAATTAGCTTTTTTTTTTCTCTTAACACATGGCACAAAAACACACTAGCACAACCACTCCTTTTGAATAACCTTTCTCCCAAGCACTTACACCATTGGTTATGAAATTTCAAAAACTCCCAAAAGCATAATAATTTGGAGGTTGCATTAACCTTCTTCAATAAGCACTAATAAACTAACTTAGTGTAAATAACTCAATACATTAATCACACCATTCACTCTCACACTCATATTAAGAAATATAAGAAATATTACTTTCTACCTTTCACTTCAAATTTTTTTCCCTATTGTTTCAAAGCATCGACTAAAATATTAAAAATAAAAGTGAAAATGTTAAACAACTTAATTACTCACATTGTTTGATACACCTTGAGGCAGCATATGCTAAGTTAATAACAGGTATATGGAAGATTATTATCAGAATTGGTCAAAACTTTTAAGGTCATAAAATTAGGCCATTCGAACTTTTGACACTTCAAAGTTTTTCTGCAAATAAGTTATTTGGAGCGCTTGAGTAATGGTTAAATTTTTAGACATCTATTTATTTTCAATAATTACTAAATTTAAAAATTCCAGTTAGAATCTTGTGATGGTATTCAGTGATAGAGATCTACGCGTGACCGAAGCGCATAACCATCGTCCAGTCTATTTTCTTTCATTAGACTCGGGCTTTTCCGGTCCGGGCCCGGAAAGCAGTCCATATTCTAGCATCACTGTTGGGCAGGCATTTCTAACACTTTCAAACACAGTTGAAAAGTGTTTATGAATTCGGTTTGTCTGTCTGCCGTCTATCTGCCCAGCTCTAATTCTCGTTAATATACTTGGATTCCCATGTAATTTTTATATGTTATTGAGGTTTACTATAGAACGTTCGCTATTGAAAATGAAGTGTGTAGCATTTATAGTTCGTTTATTGACACAGTCAAAAGTATTCCATTACATTATGGTATATGGGGAAAATCGTTTGCGATGCATTTTATATTGATGTCACGATGTTTTAAACATAATGAGATTGATATGCATCACTATGATGGACTAGAACATGCTTTCTCAGGAGTATAGAATAAGTAGCGTCTATAGTTCGTTCTTACAGGGATAATTCATCAAACATAATGAAATTAAAAAGGATCACTGAGGTGTAGTACAGCATGTTTTCATAGATTATGGAGTGCATAGCATTTATCGTTACTTTAAAAAACACACAAAAGAATTTGGTTACAGCTAGGACTAAGATGGATAATTGCTGGAAGAGCGTTTTCCGCTGTGGTATGCATTTTTAAACTTATTTAATTGTGAGTATATTAAGTTGTGTGTATCATTTCTATAGATAGCAGACAAGGCTACACCAAAGAATTCTCACATATTAACGGTTATGTACAGCGATTGCTGAAAATTGATTTTTGATGAAATATGTGTTTGTTAAGCTGCTAATTTCATCATATCTCATTTCATTGCAGTGGAGTATCGATTATCCGAACCTCGGTCAACCGAACGAACACGTTGAAAAAAGACCATCCACTAAGGAAGCTTTTCGGCGCCTAGAGACAGCCTTGAAGTGGTTGGAGCAACAAGAAGAGTGTGATTCTGTTCAATTGCTTTCATTAAAATGTTTAAGATATTTAACAGCAAGAAAAAGAGTGTCCTCTCTGAAGCAAAATTTGTGATTTTCTTTGATCATATTTTACTTACTAAATTACATCAATGTTTTTAATGAGTTAATTAAAATTATTATCTAAGTGATCAATAATATTGATATTCTGCATTCCATGCTTTATTGACATATAATCTGAAATATGCTGCACTTTAAAAATTTTCCCGAAATATACATGTAATATTCTTTTAAAAGAATTTGAATTTTAGGTTAACGTTGAATATTAAATATTGGCATTTTTTAAAGAAGTTGAGCCGGGCCGGGCCAAATTTCATTGTATTTTACACAGACCGGGCCAGAACATGGACCGCAAAAAATACACGGGCCGGGGCCGTACTTAAAAATTTCGGTCCGTGCAGAACCCTTTTCAATAATCCCTTAACACTACCGATTTTTGGTTCATTTTCTCATAACTTGACAAAAGTGAACAGGAAAACTTCAAAAGTGTACAGAAATTTGTTTCGGAAGACTTTCAACCATTCTTATTTTCATGGCAGAAAAAACATATTTTTATTATTATATTTTTAATAATTGTATTCATAATTAATAATTTATATTTCCAAAGCATTTTAAGATAAGATAAGCATTTTAAAATAAGATGTAAAACAAAAGATGATGAAAGATATAGAATTATTCTTTGAATCATGTCAAAATAACTGACTATTTCTTTAATATTAATCGGATTACTTTTAATGATTTACATACCAATCTGGTCTAACGTATCTTTCAAAGTTGGCGAAAATTTGAATTTAATTTTGTTTGTCACGATCTGAATTCAAAGATGTAATAAAACCATAATGTTGCTATTGTAACTGGGTCATTTCACAGAATTTCGACAAATTTTATTTTAGTTATTTCTTTATTTATTTTTGTTGCCAGCTTTTTTTTCTCATACTTTGTATATAGAAACTTATATAGAAAAGAAGTTAAAATTTATTTGCAAAACATTTCTATGTTAAACATCTTTTTAAATAGAGGAGGTTAAAATCTGCGAGTTTGCACGTTATTGCAAAATTCAAAAGTTTATAAAATCTTGCACATTTTGTTAAAAAATACAGATACACAATTTTTTTTAAAAGATCTGACACTTTTAGGTAGCTCCCATTACAAAAAGTAAGAAGCTCTACTTTTTGCAACCGTACACTTCCGGAGGAAAACAAATCCGGAAATTTTTGGTATATGTTCACCGATCGTGGCCTTCAAACCCCAAAACTACCCACCGTTGAAATGTTGATATATATATATATATATATACATATTGTCAAGTGATAGTACTCGTATTTATGAAATTATTTAGATGTGACGAAGAATGTGAACAGGACTTACCAACGTTTCAACTGAGTTCATTGGTCAGCCATCGTGTTTCAAAATGGTGCCACTTAAAGTTTCAAATGCAAAAAGGTATACAAAAAAAAAAAAAAAAAAAAAAAAAAAAAAAAAAAAAAACTAAAGAGTTTTTCGCTTAAGTGTTCGTCCTTTATATAAGGTTTTCGGAACATTTTTTGTTTTACCTCTATCTTAAAAAATGAGTGAGATATTCTACGGCAGGATACGGTATTGAATTCTGCGGTGGCTGGCATTTTGGAACGATACAACAGACTAAAGAAAAAGGGATTCCTCTATAAACGGGTTCAATTTATGAGTTTTATTAAATGTGGTTTCTTGTAAATTGTGTTTCACTGTCGTAACCATTGTTCCAACTCGCATACGCTTCAAACAACATATTTATACCCTTCAAATTCTCACCAAGCTTGGCAAATACTTTGTGAAATATCGCCAAATTTAGCAACAAAAATAGCTCACCACAAATGAAGCCAACTTGGCAATAGCTGAGTAAATTTTTTGAAATTCCCATTCAAATTCAAAATTGACGAAAACTGGAAATCTTCTATAAAGGAGTTCCAAGTATTTTAACTTCATGTATTTCAGTAAAATTAGCTGAATTCTTAAAAACAAGGAATAGGGAAGCTACATTTTCCTCCCGGTACAGACCAGAAGGATTTTTTCTATTTGGACATGTGATTGTCGTAGGTTTATTTATATATATTACTAGCAGGCTTCGCCCGCTACACTGGTCGGCTTCTCTAAACGAATCTTTATCAAAAGAAATAGATTGGTGAATTTGATCTTGTATTTTAAAGCAATGTGTACATTTGCACGGAATATCCTTCACATTGCTGAAAACGATACAAACGCCTTTGCGCTATTATATTTTCTAATTTGCCTGCTATCTGATTAATAATATCAGATTTAAAAAAAATATTTTAATGTGTGTTCTCTTTTTTGCCCCCTTAGGGGTGGAGTTTTAGAAAATTCTGTTTTAGCGCTCGTCTACGTCCTAAGAAGTTTTATTTTTCCATTTCGCATATTTCTAGGTTCAGTAGTTTGGGCTGTGCGTTGATAATCTCTCATTCAGGACATTCCTTTACATATATACATCTATTTTAAAAAATGGGTACTTTTAAAACATTTTGAAATATTAGTGAAAATGTCAGTTTTTGAAATATATATATATTAAAGGGAAAATGATAACATTATTACTTTCTAACACGTGCAGAAAAAGTAGACTCTTATATATATATATATATTTATAATTATAACAATTTCAATTTTCCAAAATTTCCCAAATCAGCAATTTTGACAGTTTGTAACTGAAAAGGGGGATATGTTATTCATATCTTATTTGAAAGGGAAAGTCCTTTTATATAATATACAGGGTGGTCCTAAAATATATGTCAAAAATGTAAAAGTAGGTAGAGGGGACCTAAATAAGCAGATTTCGTATAGGAATGTGGGTGCGGAAATCCAGCATTGAGGCAGTAGAGGACGCTGTTGAGTTCGTCGGATGAAAGCATTTCACTGGCTTGAATCGTCATTCCCGCATGGATTTTGAGCAACATGCATCGTTACACCAATGCAAAGCTTGTCGACATGCATTTCATGTATGGGGCTGCGCAAGAAAATGGAGCGGCTGCTCAAAGGATGCGCACGTACAAGGTCCCTCGAGCCTGTCGAAGGACTATCCTCTGTGCGTAGTACTTCTTCTTCTACTGCAGGAATTCTGCGATATCTTCTAGTGCCCGTATTACGCCTGGTAGCATAAAACGACACACTCGCGCACAACATCCGATGAAGATGCTCAAATGTTCGGCGATCTCGCAGATTCCTACCCGGGAATAGTTACATGTACATCATTTTTAAGCAGCCGCTCTATTTCCTTGAGCAGCTAATATATGAAATGCATGTCGACAAGCTCCACATTGGTGTAACGATGGATGTTGCTCGAAATTCGTGCGGGGAATGACGATTCAAGCCAGCGAAGAGATTTCATCAACCGAATTCAACAGCGCCCTCTACTGCCTCAAAGCTGTATTTCCGCACCCACATTTCTATACGAAATATGCTTATTTAGGTCCCCTCTACCTACCTTTACATTTTTGACATATATTTTAGGACCACCCTGTATATTATCCGTAAGTCGTTTTCTGTTTATCTAATTGGTGTATGATGTACAGAGTTCTGAAATTGAAGAAATGACAATCATCCACGAAGAAGACCTCAAACATTTTACTCAATAAATTTTCTGGATTTATTTAGAATAATAATCCTGGCATCTGCTTTTACTTTTCTGCTATATTTAAAAGTTCAAGAAGCATAAAATTTCTTGCTAACAGATTTGATTCCTGTATTAGAATTTTGAACACTCAGGATTGCTACAGCTATCGATATCCATATGTTTATACCATAAGATTTTGCGAAATGAAATATTTTCTTGCATTGTGATTCTTGTACCAATAAAGTGTTCAGAAAGGTAGATTTCATGCATTTTATGGTATGAACATAAAGCTATAACTGTGCTAAGCTCCCGTATTTAATATTCTAATACAAGAATCGAATCTGATGGCAAAAAATTCTTATGTCTCTTGAACCTTTATTTGCAGCAGAAAAGAATAGAATAATTTAGGATAATTACTTTAAATATATTCAGATAATGCATTTAATAAAAATTTTCTTACTTCTAAATGTTTTTTCTTTTCATGACCAGTGGTTGGAAAAAGTACTATACTTTTTGTAGCGAACTACAACTACAACTAATTTATCAAAAATGTAGTTAACTGCAACTACAACTGCTTGTTTTAACAAGTATCAACTACAAACTGCTTTTCAAAAGTAGTCGTTACATCGCGACTTTCAAATTTTGTCAATGTATTCAATCTATACTTGAAATATATTCTAACCAAGTTTGAAGGATAGAGGGGGCACAGATTGTTACTCATAAAGTAAAATGAGTAAAGAAAAATGAGTGCAAACTACAAATTAAAAATAATTACCACATTTCTCAACTTACACTTTCGTCAAGGTTTTAAGAACGTATGTCCCCTCAGGTTTTTCAACATTACGGTTACGTCAATTTAAAAGATCGCTTTCACTATAGAATTTATAATCTCTGAAGCAATATTTCTTCAAGGTTGCTCATTTTCAGTTATACAAATTACTTTTATTAGAAAACTTAAACATATATTCAAAATATAAAAGATAAAAAAATTTCTCTGAATCATTTGATAAAAATGTGTATCACTAAAGTAAAAAAATCGTGTTTAAAAGTACCAGTTAACTAAATTCTATTTTATTTTATAACAAGAAAGAAAAATTATGCGTTAAATATAGATTATGAAACACTTTCCAACACATTCATAATAGTGTAAGAAAACTTCACAGTTTAATAAGGTGAAAGATGATGTCTAAAGTAAAAACGATTTGGAAAACGCATAACACATTAGGAAACTCAATTTCAGTAATTATCATCGATATTCTGAAAAATATCCTAATTCTTTCGTTCAGTCCTATGATCTATAGATATATATATATATACTACATAGTATGCAAAAATTTAGTTCAGTTAGGAAACGAATAACATAGGTGAAAATTCCCTTTTAGCAATTTCTGCCAATAAGCGGTAATGTATATGAATTTTTTTGCGCAGTATATGATCTATAAAATTTATAAACGCCAAGTAATATGGCAAAAAATAGTTAAATTAAAAAAATTATAGCACAATTCAAGCCGTACTTCCAACAATTTTCATTCATAGACAGTACTGTAACCGAATTCTTTTGCGTGTCCCTGTAAATGAACGATAGATGCTATGCTCACCCTATTCTATAGTAGTACATCTAAGTATGTTTATCAATTTCAATATGTTTAAATTATTGTAACATCATTAAAACACACTTCAAACGATTTTCTCCCATATACCATAAAGTACCCGAATTCTTTTAAGTGCTCTCCCGCCTGTATGCATACTTCATTTTCAATTCCTGAACGTGCCACGATAAACCTCATTAACATGTATCAATTACATGTCAAACAGATTTTTATTTACGCGAGTTAGGGTGCGGACAGACAAACAGATAGACAGACAGACAGTCAGATAGGCAAATTGAATCCACAAACACTTTCCAACTGTATTGGAAAGTGTTAAAAATCATCATATATATTATTTTTGATGTCAACTTCCTCATTCTATGCACATACAAAACACACAACGATTAATGAGGTATCATACAAAATTTTTTGGAACAGGCTTTAGGCATATTACACTCACATTTCGTTAAAATACGTCGTTTGATTAAATATTGCAGTTATTTAAAAATTAATTTAAAAAAAACGTATCAGCAAATAATCTCAAAGATTGCAGTGCGAAAGCCTCGCATGTGTGTACTAGTAGAAATATAAAACAATGATTTTTAGCGTTTCTTTCATCTGACGAAACCCTATTCGTCTCACACCTCTGTCTGTCTGTCACACAGTTCATTCTCGGAAACTGCATAAGTTAGATACTTGAAATTTTGTATACTCATAGCTAAATACATGAAATCACATAAAAAAATCATAAAATTTTGAAAAAGTCTTTTATTATTTTAATTAAATTAGTTAATTTAATGACATCCGACAGATTTTAAAACAGAGCCTTAATTTCAGCCTTTTTCGCGTAGCCTAGGTGGTTATGTGGTAACGTGTTTGCCTGCTGTTCAAAGGTTCCTGGATGTAAGCTGGGCATCGGAGTTCAAAAAGTTTTCCCTGGAATGTTTTTTTAATATACAAAGAGTCCAGTCAAATATCGTAAAGAAAGATATCGGCGATACAGTGAGCTTATTGACAAATTGTGGAAAATTCCTTATCATTCAGCTACTTTTAGAAAGCAACTCACTATATCGCCATTATTTTTCTGAATTTTCGCTATATTTGACTGGACATGTTATATAAGTTGCCCGAAATAGCTAACTACCAAATTATGAAATAAAAATTTTGGTATCTTTCACGCATGCGCCGTTAAAAATTATTTCATACAAATACCCATATTTCATTAAATATTCAATATATCCATTTTTTAATTACAGTATACTATTTCTAGTGTTCTTCGACAAGTTTTTGGAAAATGGTGTTAAATTTGGTTGAAAACTCTGTATGATATAAACAAAACACTTTTGAATATTTCACATAAATGTTAACATCTTCACGAATATGCGTGCTATGCTTACACAAATGCACGCAAACTTTGAACAGAACCCACATAGTCATTTGATAAGTGACAGGCTATTTTGGACATTTTGTGTTACTTATGTGATCTCAATTATTATTATATTATTATTATTATTATTATTATTATTATTGACCTCCTAATTGTCCACGTGACAAAATCTTCAGTGAAAAATATTACGTCAAACATGTTCTTTACATCCTCGAAGTTCAAGGACAATTCGAGAAGAATTTCAGAAGATATTCTACAAATCGTGTAAAATCAAAAGCGTTCAGTCACTGCCCCTTAATTTTTGGAGATAAGTGTATATACAAATGAATTGTATAATCACATTTGTTTGATGTCGATTAAAAGAGAAAAATAAAGCATCAGATTAAGCAAAAAGCAACATTTATTTTTTGGTGATTTTTATAAATTTTGATTTTTTTTTCTGACTCAATGATAGCCAAAATAATAATTTTAAAAAAAATGACAATTTTCTTTCGGTTATATAAAACTAAAAAAACATGCATTGTTTCTCCTAATTTTCTTCAAAAACTTATTAACATATAACTTTATAGAAATGCAGAAAGTGACTTTGCTAATTAACTCTACATAATGGTTTTTTAACTTAAGGATGAATTCCCTTTTCCAGTTTATTTAACTTGCAAAGCATCACTTAATTTTCATCAGAAGCTAATTGAAACATAGTTTTACGAAAGTGGAGATAGTTATTTCACTAATTAACTCTGTAACTACATAATGGGGTCTTTCGCTGTAGGATACATTTCCTTTTCCAGTTATTATTTACCTAGAATTAAGAATTTAATTATTTTTCCTGCTCTCTCACTGTAAATCCTTTTAACTTTATCTATGGTGAAATAATTTAATGGCAACCTCACATTAGGTACTTGGGTGAACATTATGATAAAGAATATATCCGGTTCATAAATCTAAAAAATCATAAACAAAGAGACTGTTATTAGCGAGAAAAAAAAAGCGTGATATAAAGGTCTTATGGTTGGAAAAACTGGGTCACTAATCTGTTGTTCTAAAACCTTGGGATTCTTTGGAAATTTTATGCTACATCAAAAATGAAGGATGAAAAATTAATGTATATTTAAGAATTATTAAACAAGGGAAGAGGTCCAAGTTATAAAAGGACATTAAATGTTAATTATCTGGAATGAACAGTTTTGATATTTTCTTGAAATTTTTGTGTTTATCTCAGTTAAAGCAAATCCTATTCATTCTTGAAAATAGTTCTTATCACTTAAATGATTAATTTCAGAAACGAATATGCTCAAGCCTATAAATAATGCTCTGTACTCCTCATTTACAAATTGATAACAAAAGAAAGAAGATACTTCCAAAAAACTCTAACCAAAAGGTACACATCGATTTCGATGAAACTTTTACCATAGAGAGTACCCATGATATGATGAACAATGGTATCGATTTTATTGGCTATTGTCAATGTTTAGTTTTTTTTTTAAATATTTGTAAATTATCTATTTTGGAACTAATGAAAATCGCTAACTGTTTTATTAAAAAAAACATTTCATTAATTTCAAACAACGTAATCGTCATAGAAATGATAATTAGCATAGAAATGAGTAAAACACAATAAATGTTTACACCATCCACAAATTATAAAACATTTATTTTTTCATATTCATGACATTCAGTTCCATTACTTGTGAAACAAAAATCAACTGGATTCTGGAAAGTTATTGTGTTTTACTCATTTCTGTGACGATTATGTTGTTTGAAATTATTGGAATATTTTTTAATAAAACATTTGGCGATTTTTATTAGTTGCAGCATATATACTTTACAAAAAAAAAAAAAAAAATACTAAACTTTTACGATGGCCGATAAAATTGGTATCATTTTTCATCATATCATGAGTACTCTCTATGATAAAAGTTTAATCGGAATCGGGGTGTACCTTTTGGATAGGGTCCCTTAAAAGTCTATCAGGAGAGAAAAAAAAAAGATAAATTTTCTTTTCTTGAATGTTAGAATAAAATGGTTCTAATTAAATAACATATGTGGAATTTAAGTAAACAATAGGACCTTAACCCTCTAATTCCCATGGTAGAATACGTTGTAGGAATTGCGTAATTCAGAAAATCTTAATTCACACCAGAAAATTCCAATAATAAATTTACCTTTATTTAATGACTTAATGCTTGTTATTAAATGAAGCAAATATTACTATTTTAAATTTTTGGAATATGAAATATCTGAATTTAAAAATCTCCTTAATTGGAAACAGTGGTGGTAGCATATATGCTACCATGGGTATTAGAGGGTTAACCGCAAGGAAGATTACACTTTAATGTGAAGACAATAACAGACATTTAATCAGACATGAAACACACAAAAATGACAATAAAATACTTGTACAGTTGATTAGCACAACTAAAGATATGGCCTATTTACACCACTAATATAATGAAGAAGCAGTTTTGCTTTCTCTCATTAATGGAAAATCATCAGCTACTTGAGCTTTACTGGAAAAACCAAACAACTTCTCCGGATCCAATTCTAATAACCATCTTATCCATCAAAGGCTATATATTATGTCGGCTATATTTTACCGACATAGAAGAAAAAGCCTCTGTTGGAGCTGGGATATTCATTAGCATTTTGTCAACATTAATTTTGAAATTGATTCGGTAGTTCAAGAAATTACCCCCTAGCAAACAGAAGTTACTTTTTTATAATCTTATTAGTATAGATTTAAAATATATAAAGACATTTATAAAACTATCATAAAAATGGAAATTAAACAAATACAAATCATTTACCTTTCCCATCTCTATTAAAATATTTTAGATGCAATATTTTTAAGTTTTAATAGAGAACACAACACAAGGGTGAATAAAATGTAAATGAAAAGTTTTAAATATCAATAGAAAATATTTATAGTTGTTGTCATGGCAGTCATGATAATTTGCTTACGGTTTAAAAATAAATACGTTTGGAATCATTTTTATGTTTCATGCGTTCATTTATTTAGTCCCTATAATTGAATCGGTTATTTTGAAAACGACTGAAGTCAAACATTTTGACTACAATTACATTTGTCTATAGTACCTTCATATTTTCATGAAAGATAGCCCTTGTTCCCCACTTGATTCGATCGATACGACATGTTTGTTATAGAGTTTAAAGTTGCTGAAGCACATTCCTAGTGATTACTTATATATATATATATATATATATATATATATATATATATATATATTATTTAATAATAAATTGCTATACTAAAACTAGGTTAAAGTTGCTGAAACACATTCCTAGTGATTACTTGGAGTTTTATAATTTAATAATAAATTGGCCATTTAAAACTTCTCACGACATTGAAGAAGATGCGTAATAAATAAGATTAAAGTTTAATTGTAAGAAACGTGGTATTTCTCAAAATAAAGACTCAATAAATCATATAAATATGAATGTTTCATTAAATTAATCTTCATTTAATTTCGAAAAGGCCACAAGTCCACAACTTAATTTTTTTTTCTATCTTACCGACTATCAATGTTTACAAAATGTATATATTTAGTAATGTCTAATAGTGTATTAACATATAAAAACAATAAAACACCACTACTCTTTGAATTTTTAAAATTGCATCAGTTTTTCCTGAAAAATGGACCTCCGCTCTTTTCAAAATAACCGATTCAATTATAAGTGAGCACAAAGTGTTTAGCGCGGTTGCACGAAGTATAATAACCAAACTTTCAGAAAATTGGCACAGACTGAATGTACAATTCAGAAATAACACCCCATCTAGGTCTCAAATATGCGAATGGCACAAGTTTTTTTTTAAATTTAAATTGGTCATGAAAAAGTTAAAGAAGTCGATCTCATATGGAATATCGTATAAAAAATGAAACTGTTCCACTGAAGCAGGAAATGATAAAGGTCTTATTAGTATACTAATTAATTTTTCAGCAGAGCTGAAATTAAGCTGTAAATTAATGAAATACAAAGGATGTGAATTATCACTTTACTAAACAGCGTAGAGCCAATAGAGTGAAAAAATGCTCAGACCGGGGATCGATCCTGGATCACTTGGTATAGCGCACCAAGTGCTTTACCATTTAGGCCATCCAGACGACATCCAGTCTAGAATTCTCTCACTCTGTCGTCCAGATGGCTTAAACGGAAAAGCACTTGATGCGCTATACCAAGGGATCCAGGATCGGTCGTTGGTCTGGGCATTTTTTCACTCTCTTTAGTTCTACACTGTTTAGTAAAGTGATAAGTCACATCCTTTGTATTGTCTTATTAGTATTTTGGAGGATTTATGGGATATTGTGTATGCCGATTTTGTTCATGAACGATGTACATGCAGTAGTGTTATGATAGAATAGAAGTTATTTTCTTAACTTTCACTATTTTAAAATCAATCGAGAACACATTTTTGATGTCTCAGAGATCACTCAGGGATTCTCGTTAAAAACAGTTTATTTTCAACATCATTACAGAATGGACTTGGACATCACAATGATTATGTACAAAGATTATATACAAGATTATTTACAAGTCGCTTACTGTTAGAAGAAATCCACATTTTTAATTCTTTGCGCGCGAAATAAAATGAAACGCCACTTTTTAGCAACCGTATTTTACAACTAACACGTCTCATGTCTACGCAAAGGATGATGGAAAATACTATATCTGAGTAGGCACAAAAGAGATACTGTGGGGTACTGTCACCTATTGAGTTATACTTTGACTATTGCATCTGTTAAACTGTGAATTTTTGGAGAAGCTTAAAGCAGCACATCTGTCCTATAAACGTTCCATTCTGCTTTTAATATTATTGTCCATTACAATACAAGACCTCATAATTGGGATACAAAAACAAAAATTAAAGAAACTTCCCAGAACAACACTGGATCATTCTCCTCCCCGTTCAAAATAATCATCTTTGGACTAGCATTTGTTTGGATGTCCTTAGAAAAGCGTTAGAAGGAAAATTAAATTTCGTCAGATGAAAAATCAAACATTTTTTGTGCAGTTGACTCCATACACGTCATAATTTTTTTTTTATTTACAAGAATAAAAAAAAAATTCTAATATTTCGAAAAAAGGTAGCAGATGTTTAAGAAAGCTATCTAGGAAAATAACATTGGTATAATTATGATAAATAATATGTCAAAATATTTTATTAAAAAAGTCTCTTTTATAATTTTATCTACCCCCGTATAGTAAATTATGTAAAGAAAGATCCTACCTAAAATGTAAAAGTTAAATTGTTTTAGTCTAAAAAAACACTATATAATTATACCAGCAAAAACAAAAAAATCTAAACGAAAAACTTTTCCGAACTCTTTGCAATTTTATCTTGTCAGGTTTTATTGTATTTACTAATTTATGAGTTACGCTAGAAGAGTTTCAATCATGATTTGTATTTTGAATCTTAAATATACAACGAATATGGAATATATTTATCAAGTTTAGTAAATAGATAAATGTATATACAGGGCCGGATTTTCTTTTTATGAACTCAAGGATCAAGTAAAGTCTTCTGCCTCCTCCCCTTAGCAACCTCTTGCGTCTCTCTAAGTGCAATCTTTTACCTGTTGGAGATACGTAGGCAATTTAAGTTTCAAAACGGTTCAAAATAAGGGAGGAGTTAACCCTCCGCCTACCAAATGGGTCTAATGGCCTCGACAAGTACATTCAAAATGACTATTCTAACCAGAATTTGTTCTAAAAATAAGTTAAATATAAGCCACAGAGAACTAAAGTAAATAAATAAGTTAAATAATTTAAAATTAAAATTCTGGTGTGAAATGTTTTTATCAATGTTGAGTAAAGTTTTCGTTAGTTCTAGGATTAACCTTATGTTACAGAAATAGTCCTGCAATTACTTTTCTTTAATTACACTTTTTAAGTTTCTATTACACTGTAAAAAAGGGGGAGTATTATTACGCTTAATTTGGGTTTATGAAATGCCAAAGAAGGTTTAAATATGCACTAATTTTGGTGTTAACACTGAATTAAGTGTTATAATACACTTAAAATAGTTTATCTTTACTCTTTCAATAAAAATCGGTGATATCATACACCAAGAATGACGCTTTCAAATTAATTTGGGAAACAAAACTCCAAAATAGGTGTACAATTATATCTCACTATGCAGCGTTTGGTGTTCGAATACACGATGACGTCAGAGTGTTGCGTCAGCAGACGACAACAGAGAACGAGAACGGAACAGTCGCCATTTCGCTTTCATTTTAAAACGTTTGATTTGTTGTAGAAAACACAAGGTAAACGAAATGATTATTCCTTATTTATTTAAGAGTACTAAATAGCAGTGGTGCCAACTTATATGGGCTGACGGAGCCCAAGTCCACCCAAAAATTTGCTATCCCAGCTTACCCAATTTCCATTGTTCTGTTATTTATTTACCTCTGAAACGAAATTTCATTCTGTTGACGTTCTCAAAATTGTTTTGTTGGAAAAACAGTAAGACAGACAGGGGGACTAAATTAAACAGCCGTATATTTGGGTTTAATTTAAAATTATTTTTTCTGCATATTCTACTTGTGAGTATAAATCAATGGTCTCTTGTATTAATGCTCTGACTCACAACCATAAAGCACTTAGATAAATGCATTTATTTTCTCGATGTTCAGATTTTTACGCATTTTATTTGTAATCATATCCATTGTATGATAATTGTGATAAATACTATTTTCTTTATAAGGAAGAGCTCATGAAAGTATAATTTAATAAAATTACTATTTTCATACATTAAAAAAATGTTAGATCCCCTTTCTGTTTGCAGACCACAAACACATCTAAGCCGAAATTTCCTATGAATTTGGTAGCAAGCTGAAACGAATATAACGGCATCGTCAGATGGGAAGGGGGGGGGGGGGGTAGCTTATTTGATCAGTATCCTATAGCAGCAATTTTAGTTTTTATCACACACAAGATGTAAAGTTGTATAAAAATGCAACATGTGTAAAGAAAATTTGAAAAGTAAAGAACATTTGTTATCAACATTTACTATGATTTTCTAAACAAAAGGTTTGTGAATTATTTAAAAAAGTAAATAAAAATAAAAAGAAGTGATTATTTATTGTTAGGAAATTAGCTGAAGAAGCAATTTTTTTCAAAAAATTTACTCTTTATAACAGATGGTGATAAAGTTTTTTTTTCCTTAGAAGATTATGGGGGGGGGGGGCGAGAGTGTTTTAAATGATGATTTTGGTGTGTAGAAAATTAAAAAATTGTCTAATAAGGACTATTCAAGATTTTTTTTGGTGGATGCAAGTCTCTTGCAATTTAGATACCATTTTTCAGCTACTACACAAATGGAAACTGGTACACTGTTTTAAAGCATATTTTGGTAACATTAAATGATGTTTCATACATGGAATGCAATACTTAAGAAATTTTGTTACATATAAAAATTGTAATATTGTGTGTAATATCAGCTGAGCAATTTTGTTAAGCTAATATCAGCTTAACTTAATGTCAGCTAATATCAGCTGAGCAATTTTAACAGTAAAAGTCCAAAATTACAATTTTAGAAGAAAGTGAAAAATTTGTGTAAGCCTGTTTTAGGTTTAACTGGGTATAGGCTATTTTGGTTAATTACAATGTATTTAACCATGAAATGTGTTTTGATAATGTTATGTAATAATTATATGCTGTTTGATTTGGTGCACTGAAATATGCATTTTTTTTTACAATTACGATTAATTAAAACAGTTCTTTATTTTTAACCTTGACTTATGCTCTTTTAAGTGCTTATTAAAATCACTTTTTTATTGTGAAATTGCAAATATATTGATTAAACCAAAGCCTTACTGTCAAAACCGCCTACCTAAGATATGAGTATGTGTCTTCAGAGAAAATTCTATAATTTTTATGCTAACTTTATCTGAGAAAAGTATGTGTCTACCCATTGGTCTGAAAGCCGTTAAAAATTATTATAAGCATTGCCTGCCTATCCAAATTAAGTTATGTTATTTTGTTTATTAATGCATTCAAATTTCTTTGAGATATTTTGAGTTTAACTTTTTTTTCTTCACAGTATTTCATTATTTCTTACTTAGTTATTACATTCTCTGATTATTATATAATTATTTACATATACTACTCTTAGTATTGACAAATGTGTATTATACTTTCCAATTCAGTATTAGTTAAATAAATATCATAAAAGTTATTTTGTTCTAAATCTTGCTATTAAAATTTCGAATAAATTCTCCATACATGGTTACCTGATTATTCTATTGGCCAAGTAAGTTATAACCGGAAATGTAAGATGTGTTAGGGTGCCATAGTTAAATATCATTAACAAGTAATACTGAAATTAAATTCAGTGCATTTAAGCCTCTTAAGAGTGATATTTGAAAATTGACTTTTATTTAAAGTGAGTAACATTTTCCTTGGGATATTTTTTGAGAAAAAAATTGAGAAATTAAGCCAAAACACAAAACATTCATTATTGGGATAATAAAATCTTATGTGTTAATAAGAGTGGGGGATGGCTAAAACTTCTACAATGCTATATTGAATGTTGTTTAAACCCTTTAACTACTAAAAATAAGTGCAAATAGTTCCGTATGGCTCCATTGTTAAATATGTAAGTATTTTGATATGAAAAATACAAAGTCTACAATTTTACTTCTACCACATTTTAACTAACTAACTACATTTTAACTAACATTTATATAATCATAACATTTATATTGTTAAATTTCGATGGAATTCTTTTTAATTTTAACTGTTATTGAATAAGTCTTTATTAATGGTGGCGACAAAATTGCTATCATAATTGTTGTAATTAAACACCAGATAAATCTTACAGCACCAAATTATTTTTTAAAGCTCTATCAAGTCTTTGACCGGAAATTTGTCGTCCCAATTTATCCTAACAGAAAAAGAGAATGAAAGGTAATGGATATTTATGTAAAACTACAGGCATTTTTACTGTATTTTTCCCCTCTTTGTTAAAAGATAGCATTTTTTGAAACATAAGTAAACTTTTATAATTGAAATTAAAAAAAAAAAATAGTGAGGATTTCAATTAGAGATTTGCGAACTGACTTTTAACTATCCTTTTCTGAATCAAAGAGAAAAATGTGTCTAAGTTTTATGTAAATGTATAACAGTGCAAACATTTTTTTTCATCAGGATAGCAGGGACAGTGAATTTATTGAGCAGATTTGGAACACCAAATTTGGTGTGATACTGCATCTAAGAGGCATATTCTAAATTAGTTAGTAGAACACCCAATTTGGTGTTAAAGCACACCAAATCAATGATGGTGCTTTATTACACCACTGTTGGTGGCACCAAAAGTGGTGTTTCTTTACACTAATTAATTTTTGGTGTTTTGTTACACCAATTTACAAGTGGTGTTTCTTTACACCACTTTTGGTGGCACTTTGTTGCCACCATTTTTGGTGTAAAGTAACACGAATATTTTTTACAGTGTACGGATTATGGGTCCTATAAATTACATTTAGATAAAAAACATTAATTCTGCTTTGACAACTAAAATAGTAAAAACTCAATTCTTCTACGATTAAAATCCACCGAGATATGATACTTTGAATTTTATGAAATTTTGTAGTTTTCCGGCATTAAAAAAAGTCTATCCGTTTTTAGCATCGGGAAGCTAAGAAATTTCATAAAATTCAAAGTATCCTATCTCGGTAGATTTTAGCTGCAAAAGAATGGAGTTTTTAATATTTTAGTTTTCAAAGCAGTGTTATTTTTTTTCTAAATATAGGAACCAGAAACCACATAAAAATGTACAAAGTGTAGAGGAGAAGGTCCAAATATCGGCTGTTCTGAGAAATGAACGCAGTGCAGCCTGGCTGCGATAGGCAGAGTTTGTACCTTTAATTGAGAGAAGAAAGGTTGTTGTTGTTGTGATGACCCTATTGGGCCCGCTGATCAGCTTTTTATTTTTGTATAGCTGTCATAATCTACATAAAGCAAGATCCATATACCATAGAAACGAAATCTCCTAATTTTGAACCAATTCCCGATGAGAGACTTGCATCTGGATTGGCACCCCCAGAGGTAACGCTTATATAGAACTTATATACTGGAGGACTTTAGAGCCACGAACAGATTTAACGTGCACCAGCTACCATTAACGTACATGGTCCCACAGCAGAGGCAGACGAGAGAGGTGGTCACCCTCCCAACCTTGGTCGATGCAGCTTGGCTTTCGGTGATTTTACGAGAACCGAGCTTTACCGTCCGCGCCACTGCGGGACATCGAGAAGAAAGGTACGAGTTTGTCTCGTTTACAAACAGTAAGAGCAAAAGTGTCGATACGACAAAATCTACGATATCAAAAGTTTGTCAAGTATGTGTTTATCAATTTTTTAAAATACTGATTGTATATTGGCTTGAAATGACGATTAAAGTGTTTTCTAGACATATTTAGTTCCCAAATGTCGCACGCACGTTATTGGTAGTTTACTATATACATGAATGAATAATACCGGCTTGAACTTAAACATAGAAATGGTCTAAATACCGGCCACCCAGAGTGGTCTAAATACCGGATAGACGGTATTTGGTTGGACCGGCTTTAAAATAGATAAAAAGGGAAGATATTCGAAAGAGGAAGATGATGCAATTTGTGTCTTCTGTGAGGGTTCTTTCTCTGTGAACAAGAATGGAGGACTTTCGATTTTACGTTTAGAATGCAATATGTGGGCCCATAGTGACTGCACCGACGCGACGCACAGAGTGATTACTATGTTTGCAATTTTTGTAGATAAGTAATCTACATTTAAAGCAGCAAGATTTTGTTTGTTTAACACGTTAAAAACAAAACTAGGAACAGAATGGAAAACAGACTGTCGGATATAGTCGTTAAGAGTTTTATAAATTTAACAAAAATGCTTGTTAATTGAAAATATCATGTTTTTTTCTGCATATATTAAATGTTATTAATCAATAAAATGTATTAAAACGATGTGCTTCTCTCTTAATTAGCGAAATTGAAATGGTTATTTTTTTTATTCTGAGGCAGCCGGTATTTAGACCCCATTTTCTGAATTCATTATATGGAGACGTTCGGAAATTTTCTTTTTATAAACAGAAAATACTTTTCAAACTGTTTTTTTTTCTCTAGGCCGATGTGGGCATATCAACGTACCCTACCATGATTTTTTCCTTCACTAATTTTCAAAATTGTAGGATGTAGATTGTAAATAAAAGTGGTAGCCGGTATTTGGACCTTCTCCTCTAATATTTTGGGAAATTATTGGCTAGACTATTTCAATAACATAGACATAAATCCTACCTTATTTTGAACACTTTTGCATTTTACATTGCCTGCATATCTCCAACAGGTAAAAAAAAATAAAGCGCGTTTTAATATTTTTGGGACACCCTGTATACAGGCTGAAAAATTACCACCTGTCCATATTTTGTAGCTCCCCCTTATAAATATTTTCCGTATGCTACTGTTGTATTGTAAAAATATACTGTACAAGTATTGAACACCTCACATTTTTAATCTACACTGATGTTCATAAATTAAGGGACAAACATAAAATGCTAATTTTTTAACACAAAAGTTAATTGTGAGTGGTCAAAAGAAACTCATATAAATGGCACAGGTAGCAAATAAGAACTACCCAACTGGCACAGGCAGGCGATGCGAGGTTACTCTGACGTCACAAATGTCACACTCACCACGATGAACCAAAATTTGATGCTTTTTATTCGTCTCATTTTTACTCTCAAGTGACGGTTATTTGGTGACTCCACTGTCAAGCCATCCTGATTGTAGCTTTGTGATTATTCACATATTTGTTGCCCGTGTTACGGAATTAAGCCTCTAATTAAGACAAGTGCTAAAACAAAATAAAGAAAAAGTTACATCTCCATCTTATAGAACTTACATCTGGACAATCTTTCTGTGACGCTCACATCTGGTTAGCTGACAGTAACGAGGCAAATTTATTGCCTGTTAGAAAAGACTTTATTCGTTAGCCATCTGCAGAATATTTGTGTTAAGTATCGTCGGACACTTTAAAGACAGTTTAGCTCAACTTCTTTTTAACGAGACTTTTACTGACTCTATTTGATAAACACTTGAATTTGGCTTTTAATGATGCAAAATGGCCAGTTTTAGATAATGATGTTTATCACGCATATAACCTTTTGAATGTAACCCACTTTTTGAGAAAAGCACGTGTGTATTTTCGTATATATGTTTTTTGCTCACTTCGTGCTTGAACACCCGACTAAGAGGGTGCAAAATGTTCAGTCTTAATTTTATCTTATATTAAATTCTTTCTTTTCCTTCTAAAAAGTGTGAAGATGATTTTCTCTACTTGGTATACCACTACAATAGTATGGAATACATAATTCTATAGCAGTGATCATCTTTCTAGTGAAATCATATAATTTCTTTTCAAATGGATACTTCAAACAAAATAATATTCACACAACAACAAACAAAGTTGTTTCAAACGGATTACTCGGATATATCACTGACGAAGCTACCAAACGGTAAGAACAATCTTTTTTACTTCTATAAGATGTTGTGAAGAAAAATTATTAAGTATTTAGAAATAAAATAAAGGAGGTAATTAACCGTTCCCACGCCTTAATACTCGTTAGGTAAATATTGTCTAACAATATTGAGGTTACAAAGAAGTCACCTGCTGGATCTTATGTGACAGTCATTTGGAGACTTCACTGTGAAATCAAATTGGCCGTTGTTTTGTGAGAATGTACCTCCGAATGCATCCCAATGAAGTTACCAGGTGACTTTCGTAAAGCAACGGTCATAAACACTTTACAGTGAAGTCTCCAAATGATTGGTTAAAATATCAGTTTATCAATTAATGAAGTTTAAGTAATTTTTGATTAGTGCATATTACCCATAATTAGTTTATTAAATAATCATTATGGTACTTTTATATTTATTATTTCTACTGTAGTAAACCCATATTCACGCATATATGTATATAGTAGACTCTCGATTCTTCAAATCTGACGAGACCAGGGTTACGTCGGAAAATCGAAATTGTTGGATAATCGTGAAGACATTATCAGAAATATTTTCTAATTATATAAGCATTCAACTATAATTTATTAAAATTGCTATAACGAAAGTAATTAGATGTTATCGTGAAATAAAATAAATAACTGATACCATAAAAGAAATATTATGAATAAAATAAGATAAATTGAAGTAGAAAATTCTGTAATTACGAACTTTTATTTATTTTTTTTGTCAGTAAGAATAAGAAAACGTTTTGGGAAAATATCAGGGATACATTTTAAAAGCGATAAGGAGAAAAAAATTGAACATGCTTGTTTATATGGATGCCAAAAACAAAGTATGATTTTCTTTAATGAAAAAAAATTACGAAACACTCTTCAAACATAACTTAATATATTGCAACCCCCCCCCCCCCCAACAGTTTAATTTGTTACTGAAACCTATAGAAAAAAATAGCCCTTTTTGGGGGCAAAGGTAACCAAAATATACAGGCGTGTTTCTTAAACGTAATTTCCCCGGATATTTGAAAAATTTCAATTATTTTAAATGATTATTCTCAAGTGACATAAAATAATTAAACGCTAAGAAAGAAGGAACTTCGGATTTTCGTTCGGGGAGGTAATTGCGCCCTCTGGAACCCCCGTGAATTTTAGTCTTTTATTTACTTTTTTTTTCTATTTAAAAAATATTTTAACAGAAGGTTCAGGGGGCGGGACCCCCTTAAAGATAATAACCCGTTTTCATTTTGAAAACAAACAGTCAGTACAGAGGGTGTTCGCAAATCTTTTAGACGATTTTCATGGTATTACAGAACTTTTCAGGTTTGTTTCCTTTATTCTGAACTACTTGTGTACACTGTAATTTCCATGACAATAATGTCTTTTGTAGTTTTGGAAAAGGTATTTTGTACCATTCCTCTTGAAGAGATTTCCAAAGTTCATGAAGGGTTGTGGGTCGACGTTTGGACAACGCGCTTTTTAAAAGTCCAAAAGCGCAGAAATCTATGGATTATGCATCAGCAGATTTTACAGGTATATCAGTCAAGGATATAACTCTGATACTCGTTTCTCGTTCCATTTTTTCCAGGATATTAACAGTGGATTGTCATGTGTGACTGCTTGCTTTATATTTGTGCAGTTCAACATATTGATAGCACGCTGCTGAACAAAATCGTTGATTTTACAGTATAATACTGGCATTTCAACTGGCAGTATTATACCGTAAAATTAACAGTAATAAACAGTAAAATAGGCAGTAATACGCTGCCACGCATGCGCGGCATTGCGTACTGCTTATTTTACTGTTTATTACTGTTAATTTTACGGTATAATACTGGCAGCTGGAATGCCAGTATTATACTGTAAAATCAACACTATTTTTTTGCAGTGCACTGGGATAGAGATGGTATTTCATGTTTGAAGATTGGGAGTAAAATATGTTTCTGATAGTATGCAAAGTTGATCTTAACATTTTTCTCCACTCTCTGTATATTTAATTTGCCGTATGCAAAGCTAACAAGCAACAATCATAAATCCTTTTCTAAAATTTTCTTTACATACATTGAACCATGTTTTAAGATTTTTTTTTAATTTTCTTTTTGATAATAACAAATGGATCTCTTTTTATTAAAATCAATTAAATCTGTTTAAGCTTGATCTATTCTAATAACATTTTTCCATTTTTCTCCGGATAAATGCTTCTCATAAAGAATTAGGCATCGTGTTCTACGTTCGGCGATATGTCGTGAAGAAAGACGATGAACATTGTGTTTTTTGGCCTTTTTAAAATTCACATCAGTGTTAATGATTTCGTTAACAGTTGATACTGAGCATTTTAAAGATTTAGTAACAGCCCTTTGAATTGGAGGATTTTCTTTCAGCATAAAAGATTTTATCTTTGTGCAATATTCGAAGAATTCCTTTTTGTTCTTGATTAGATATTTGGAACAATTTTTCCACTTGAAGCCAGACATTCAAGTTTTTTCCCTGTCTTAATGACAATATTTCCTACTGTGGCTTTATATATTAAAACTTGGCTTTATATATTAAACATGCCTTTCACAAAGATTTTTAATAATCGAATATGAATAATTCTTTTCTCAAAGTGCAGAAATATAGCCATCCATCCATCGATTCTTTAAAAGCGTCATTTTGCATGTAAACAAAATTTTTAGTTGCCAGATGAGAGTTTATACATTCCAAAATATATTAACTCTAGAAAAAAATTTCTCTATGCAGACGATTTTTTGTTACACTTAAACAAACTCGTCTAAAAAATGTTGAAGATCCTCGGTATATAAGCTTAATTTTGGATTTTTAAAGTTATATTTCTGTACTGATTTTTATGATACCGTGTTGTAAAAATGTGAGAAAAAAATAAATTAGTTTATTTCATTCTTACACTCGTGTTTTAAAAAAGCATGGACTTGGCAGCAAACTATTACAAAATCTTAGCCCTTTCTGGGTTTTCTTCTGCGGGTACCCATATGGCTCCTACTAAATCCGGCATTGTATATGAACAGTGCAGCAGCAGTTCTATTTGGGTCTGATGCGAAACAGGTTCTTTGTCATTTTCACCGATCATCTGCGCCTGTGCATTGGTAGGAATAGCTGTCGACGACGAAGAAGCATTCTACAGGTTCAATCTTGTCCCGGGGCATCCTTATTATCGGTTGCGGCTGCACATAACGGGTGAATGGTAGAAAGTATGTAGAAAGTAAAATTTTCTTAATCCTGAACCAGGACGGTACTTGTCAACTATAATTTACGTGTACACATTTTCAAAATATATAGCTTACCTGTTCCTCAAAATAGAAGAAAAAATAATTTCTGCTTTATAATTTGTGTATGTAGTGATGTCCACACTCTAAAAAAAGACATTTTTTTTCTAAATCTACGAAAACATAAAATAACCCCGAACTAAAATATACAATAACCTCTTCCGAGTTACTCACGATTCCAAAAAGCATTCTTTATCATTCGAAACTTCAGAAAACAATGCATTTTCAAGATTTAAAGAAACATTTATAAAAAACAGGGTTACTTTTTCTGCAAATGATTTTCGGAAACGTTTCCGAGTAATTTTTATAGTGTATTAACAATTTTTCTCACACCGGAATATAGGTTTTTAGCATGCCATCAATTAAACATTTTCAGCTGTGTAATTAAATTTATACAGGCAAGAGTAAAATAATAATATTAATTGTAACGTTAATGATAATGCTGTTTATTTATCATGTTTGCCTGTAAAACTTGTTTGTTGAACTGGAAATTGTGAAACGATACTTGTGAAATGATAGAATCCGAAAAACCTATATTCCGGTTTGAGAAAACTGATTAATACACTATAAAAGCTACTCGGAAACGTTTTCGAAAATCAGTAGCAGCAAAAAAAAGACACCCCTGTTTTTATAAATGCTTTTTTACATCTCGAAAATATATTGCTTTCCAAGGTATCTAAAGATAAAGATCGCATTTCGAAATCGTTGATAACTAGGAAAAGGTTATCATATATTTTCGATCGTGGTTATATTATATTTTCCTAGATGAAGAAACATCTGATATTTAGGTAGCTTTCATTACAAAAAGCTACCTATTGCAGCCGTTCGTAAGAAAACAATTCCAAAAAATTTTGGTATATTTTCACCGACCATGATCCCCAGACCCCCCAAACCAGCGATTTTACAATCCATCATTGCTAGCGCGATTAAGAGAAATATCAAATGATGATTGGCTGAAACATGATTACGTAGAGGTTGGGGGAGGCGTTTTTCGTCAAAGTTTGTATTTGAATGGTATTTTGAATAGTTTTACAACTTATATTAAATACAGAGAAGGGTGGAGGAAGAGTAGTTGTATTGTGCCCTTTTAGGAACCAATTTCGCAATAGAAAGTATGTAAGAATCTAAATTCCTTCTGTTTGTAAAAAACAATATTCTGCATATGCACAATTAACAGTTTTTTAAACATAGGAAATGTTTTTTCTTATGTATTCCTATGCATGGATTCTTTAAAACTATAATTAAATATATATATATATATATTTATTTATTGTTAAATATAAATTTGAATCATGAAGATTTTTGAATTCTAATTTAATTAAGAAAACTGTACATAAAATTGAAATAAGATTTTACTTTATACTGATATTTACTTCTGATTAAATATTACTTCAATTTTGTGTATAAGCGATTAAATTAAGTTAATAATAATCTTGGGTAAAATTAATGTGTAAATATTAAATGGGAGTTTATATGAACTTGAAAAGTGGTTTACTATTGTATTTTCTCTTAACATTTCTTTAATTTTCAGTTAGATGGGTAAGTTACAGAAACAAATTTGTTTTTACTGGTGGTGGTGTGTGTGTGGGGGGGGGGGGGGGATTAGCTTTTACTGGATACAGCTGTATGAAATACACCAAATACATTATTACTGCTTATTGCTTCAATTTTGATAAGAAAGTTTTAATGCAATTAATTTTTAGAAGGTATATTTATTGTTATGTTGAATTGTGTTAATAGAAGGCACAACCCATGCAGTAAAGAGTTTAATTATGGAATACTGGCTAGGTGATGCTATAAGATGCTTAAATTATTTAAAAAAACGATTTTATTTACATATTGTGCCTTGTATTTTTTTAATGCAAGGACTTTTTTTAATAATTTGTACAGCTTTATTTACCGAATAAGCTTTATTTCACTTAATTGTTTCTGTGAATACATAAAAAAAATTTGTAGTGTTTTATTTGTTCTGAAACTAAAAAAATAATTATTTAAAAAACTAAATAAATTTACATGATTTTTATTATTTTATGCTATTTCGATTTAAAGCGATGGCTGAAAAAAAAAAACCCCTTTTAATTAAACCCCCGGCCCCTCCCCCATAAAGATAAAAGTATAAAACTGCATTATTTATATGCCAATTTAACTGTATGTCAGTATTATGAAACAGTTCAAAAAGTAATAACCGCTTGTAAATGTATCTTTACTTTTACTTAAATTATAATTATGACAAAAACATTTATTAATTTTTGTTGCCTTATTTAATTTTATTCTTGTGTAAAACTAGATGCGTTGATTTAAGTTTAATCCTTTAGTTCCAGCTAATTACAGTAAATTCTATAAATAAAATTTAGAATAAGAACTGCTTCTACAGAAAAAAATGTAATTATGTAAATTTTATTTAAAATTTATTATTATGAAAAACAATAATATTAATTTTTTAAACTTCATACAAGATTTGTTATATATCACTAAATTATCCTAAATGAATAGCCCCCCCCCCCCCCCCTTAAAAAATAATTACACAAGTTTCTACAAATTTAAATTATTTTTTGTTCAAGATTTCAATTAAAATATTAGTTTTCTTTTTCTTAAAAAAGTATAATATTTATGGTGAAGTATTTGCTAATTCAACTCGATTCATATTAAATGATACTTGTACATGTACATATGAATTGTTTTCTTTTAAATGGATTAAGTTAATAATATTTGTTTGACACGTTTAATATGTCACAAGCATCAGTAAAAATAAAACAAATGTGAATATGCAACTTCTGAATCTTTAATGAAATTTCGACGAAATGAAAAATATCGTCTTCAAGCGCGTTAAGCCTCTCCTACAATGTCTTGTACAATCGACCAATCAACATTCGATATCGCTCTTAATCGCGGTAGCAATGATGGTTTGTAAAATCGCCCCAAACCACTCTCTATTCAAACGTTGATTTATATACACTGCTCAAAACAATTAAAGGATATTGCAGTTTTAGGTGGATTTTGTATCTGGGAAACTTTTTAGCTGATTGATACATGGTCGACAGACATAGTAGGTTATATGAGAATAAATTACACATGTTTGGCAGAAAAAAATGCATTTTATTGCGCATTTGTGTACAAAAGGAAAAAAACACAATTTGTGCATATGAGAAAAAAAAGAATAAGAAAAGGTGTTTTCTTCAAAGAAAATCATTTTCAGTAGGGGTATGGTTTCCACGGGCGGCCAGCAACGTTGAACACCTTTGAGGCATGGACTCAATGAGGCTATTAATGACGAGTTGGGGTATTCTGCCCCACTCTTCCAGAAGAGCTCTTTCCAGTTCTTGGAGAGTTTGTGGGGTTGTTGGCGGCCAGAAACTCGTCTTCCTAGATCGTCCCAAACGTGCTCGATTGGATTCATGTCTGGAGAACACGCTGGCCATTCCATTCGAACGATTCCTTCCTCGAAAAGGAAATCCTCCACCAGGTTTGCACGATGTGGCCTGCAGTTATCGTCCATTAAAATGAAGTTATCTCCGATTGCTGCAGCGTAAGGGACTACAATAGGTCTGAGGATCTCATCCCTATATCGGCGACCAGTCAGAGCTCCATATCGAATGATGTAGAGGTCAGTGCGCCCGTCAATGGAGATGCCACCATACACCAACACTCCTCCACCGCCAAATCTGACACTTTCGTGCACGAACGCAGGATTATTCCTACTGCCACGGTCCCTCCAGATGAAAATACGCCTATTATCCGGATGCACAGAAAAACGGGACTCGTCAGAAAACAGAATATTGCTCCATTCATTTCTCCTCCAGTTGACATGCTCGGTTGCCCACTCCCTGCGGTCGCGACGATGCCTCGATGTTAATCTAACACATACCATCGGTCGGCGAGCATACAAACCTACAGCATGGAGCCGGTTTCGGACAGTCTGAGTTGAAATCGTGGTGCCTGTAGCCGAGCGAAGGTGTTGTTGGAGAAGAGTAGCGTTCATGTTTCGGTGTCTCCGAGCTGTTAATGCTAAATACCGATCTTCATTGGGCGTTGTTGCCCGTCTACGACCTTGCCCTGGTCTTCAGCCTGCACATCCACTCTCCAAAAAACGGTTCCAGATTCTGGAAATGACACTTTGTGACACTCCAATGGCTTGCGCTACTTCGGCTTGAGTTTGGCCCCCTTCTAACCTACCGACAATTCTCCAAGCTTCTGAATCTGTCAAATGACTTCGCTGAGACATCGTACTCATCGAAACAAAGCAATCACTGAATGCCGATCATCCTTGTCTTCATTCTCTTTTATCCAGTTGAAAGTCAAATTTCATTCGCTGCCGCTGAAGCGACGTTTTTGACGTCGAACTCAAAATTTGCATACTCCACTGTTTGAAAACCAGAAAAATTTGCATTTGTGATTCTCTTCTTCTATTTTCGGCAAAAAAAATTTCGTTTATATCTTTATTTTATATAAAACTTCAAATATCCTTTAATTGTTTTGAGCAGTGTATATATGACATATGTCATGCTGTAACTCTCTTCTTTATGAATTGATTTGGATGTAACTGAGTATGTGCATAGGATATACCAAGGTCTCGACCGCGTTCGTTGGCCAGCGTCATCCGCCATCTTGTGTCAAAATGGCAACCACACTGTAAAAAATGACGAATGTTTCGGAATCTACGAAAATATAATATAATGACGAATAGATTTATAATATAAACTCATCCTTGTTAACCATGATTCTGAACAGTGTTTCTTTATCTTTAGAAACCTCAGACATCAATGGCATTTCGAGATTTAAAGAATCATTTAGAAAAACAAAATTTTTCTAGCTGCCCGTAATTTTCCGAAACGTTTACGAGTAGCTTTTAAAGTGTATTAATTAGTTTTCTAAGCCCGGAATATAGTTTTTTTTCGATGCTATCCATTCTCAAGTAAACATTTTCATGTTCACCAAATATGTTTAACAGACAAACATGCAAAATTAACAGCGTTAACATTAAAATTAAAATTAAGATTATTTCTTTACTCTTTCATGTATAAATTAACTTATGCAGCTGAAAACGTTTACTTGAAAATGAATGACATTCGATAAATAGGTATTCCAGGCTGAGGAAACTGAGTAATATACTATAAAAACTATTCGGAAACGTTTCTGAAAAATACGGGCAGCTAGAGAAATTTTATTTTTATAAATAATTCTTAAAATTTTGGAAATGTATTGTTTTCTGGGGATTCAAAAGACAATGGAGCATGCTTTTCGGAATGTCGGATAACCCAGACGATTATATTATATTTTCGTTCGTGGTTATAGAATATTTTCATAAAATAAGAAATATTTTTTACAGTGCAGTTAAATATTTTTAATTTTTTAAAAATTTAACAAAATGTACAAAAAAAATTATAAATTGAAAAAATTGTTTCTGTTAAGTGTTAGAACGTAATACAAGTATTCTGGAACATTTTTTGTTTTTGCAATATCTTAAAAAATGACTGAGATATGGCAGTTTGAAATTCTAGGGTAGCTGAGATTTTGAAACAATCTGATATTTGTTATGTTGTAACTCTCGTATTTATGAATCGATATGAATGTGACTGATCATGTGTACAGAACATACCAAGGTCTCGACCGAGTTCTTTGGCCAGCTTCATCAGCTATCTTGTTTCAAAATGGCGGCAAGTTAATTTTTTTTAATTTTTTTAAAAATTTTAAAAATGCATAAAAAATTATAAATTGAAAATTTTGTTTCCGTTAAGTATTAAATCGCGATACAAAGATTCCGGAACATTTTTTGTTTTGGCTTTATCTTAAAAAATAGCAGAGATATAGCAGTTTGAAATTCTAGGGTGGCTGACATTTTGAAACAATCTGTTTTTTACTATACTGTAACTCTCATATTTTAATTCGCATTCAAATTCAGTATTAGCGAAAACCGGGATTGAATCTTCTATAATCGGTTCCAAGCAATTTAGCTTCGGTTGTTTGAGCAAAATGAGTTGAATTTTTAAAAACATGGACTATGAAAGCTACATTTTCCTCCCTTTACAGGCCGGAAGGACTTGTTTTACATTGTACGTTATTAGCCAAAATTTCTCATTGTTTGCTTCATGCTAAAAAAAAAAAAAAAAAAAAAGTCATATAAATTTTTGAAACTTGATGTCCAAAATTCATTTCTGAATATAGACATTGAATATAGATATCGGATAAAGTTTATTTCTAGGTTCAAAAGAATAGACGGAAGCTATAAAAGAATTTTTTTTTACAAAATCAAATAAAATATTCAACTACGTTATTGTTATGCGGTTAACTGCGCTATTTTATTTTTCACATGAGAATATATGATAGTTCTTGTTTGTATATTCAACAAATGACATCTTTTATGTGTCTCTCAGTATCCCAGATAAGTTAAAATAAGGTCTATGCGTTCAAAGCTATTGTTGTACAAGAAACAGCTGTTTTTTGTTTACCACTTAAAAATTAAGAATCTATTCTTTCGCAACTGCATATTCACACATATTTGTAGATAGGAAATAAAAGCTTTGTCCGTCTTGCAACACGACGTCCATCTGTATATGCCACTTATGCCATTTAGTGAAGAAGCCATACAATTATACAGGTTACTAGACAAGTTAAAATATTTTTATGGCGTAAGAAGTATTGTTTATTATTTTCAATATGTAATTCAATATGTAACTGAAATCACGATTTTTCATTTAAATATCATGAAGCATGTTATTAAATGTGTAATTTGTGTTTAGAATTAACATAGTACTATTTTTTTTAATATTTCGAAATCTAAACAATGAAAATTCCTCTTATGCATTAAAATCGGAGTGAGTGTTTGCCGCTATGTATCTTACATCAAATTCTCAGAAAATTGCGAACTGAAACATACAGCAATTGTTCGTAAGGATCTGAAGATGCTATAATAGCTCTCAAAATTTCGAAATTTAAATTCCTTTATTACCTTTATTTTTAAAGCAATATTTGTAGTAAAATGTGTATCAAATTGTGAGATAAAGAGAGAAAAGGGGCAATAATACGGATTATCACATCTTTGTTGATACCATTTCCTCATGAAAATTTAAAAGAAAACACATTTTTAATTTGAATATATGATGTTTAAACCTGTCTTTACAATGTTTCCGCGGATGAAAATGGTGTCATTTTTAAATGCATTTTATAGGAGACTTTCTTTTCCAATTCGTTTCAATAAGATTCATAATTTCTAAAATTCTTGACCGAATAACTTCTCGTTTGGTACCCTAAGTAAAGATTTAACAAAAATGGAAATTATTATTTGAAAATGTATAGGAGCATTTATATAAGGAGCATATTATTTATATAGGAGCATTTATATTTATAGGAATGCTTTTTATAGCAGACTTTCTTTTCACTTATGTCAAAATTAATAGCCGCATTTATATAAGGAGAATAGGATTTATATAGGAGCATTTATATTTATAGGAGTGCATTTTATAGGAGACTTTCTTTTCAATTATTATGTCAAAATGTATAGGCGCATTTATATAAGAAGCATAGGATTTATATAGGAACATTTATTTTTTATAGGAATGCATTTTATTAGGAGACTTTCTTTTCAACAAGATTCTTTTAAAGATTTACAAGAAAGTCATTTTTTCAATACGAACACCTAATCTGGACTTTTCGGGAAATTATACTCTAGGATACCAAACGGGAAGTCATTCGGTCAAGTAGTTTAGGAATTATAAAGGTTTAAAGTTTGGAACTCCAGACGTTAAATTCATTTGTAGTCGTTGCAAAACAAGTTGAAATGAGGGTAGTTTTTAAACATAATTCAAAAAGTACCAAGCGGAATGAGATGTAATTTGGTATTCACACATTTGGAGATTCGAAAAATTGATTTCTGTAAAAAAAATTATAGGTTACAATTTATATTTGTTTCGAAAATATACCTTTTTTTAAAAAATTATTTTTCGAAAAAGGTATAAATTTTAAAATTTATTACATAATTCTTTTAAACAGAAATCGATCTTTAGAAGCTTCAAATATGCGAATACAAAATTACATTGGGAATTCCAAACTTTAAATCTTCATTATTTCTAAATTACTTGACCGAATGACTTCCCGTTTGGTACTCTAATGTAAGATTTCACAGCAAAAGCAATTATGATGTCAAAATTAGGTGGTCGTATACAAAATTCACAGTTTCTGATACAATTTCACTATAAAGGCTACCTTTTAAAGGAGTTTATTTCTTTAACATAAATTTAAAGAAGACAATTTCAGTCGAATGATTTATTTCTGTGATAATTTTGAAATTAAAATGTATGTCCTTTTTCTTTTCGGACGACTGTACTTATGATATATTATTTGTTGTTAAAACTTTTTTCAAGCAATTTTTATAAACCAATGATAAGGTCTTGTTTTTTTTAAATGTAACAAGAACTTTAAAAAATTAAACTGCGATAAATGCGTCTAAAGAATAAATTATGTAACGCAAATATTCTTTAGATGTTTATAAAAACAACTATATATGTTTTAATTGGAGTATTCTCTTATTGTATTAAAATGTACCTTAAAACAAAAAGATGGTTTAATGTCTCAAAATTGATATTTTATGACATTTTCGAGAAATATCGAACCTTTAAAGCATTACGTTTTATTAGTATGTTTCTTTTAAGGAAAATTATTATATATTATTTTAATTCATGCTTTGAAAAACACGTATTCCGGCGTATTATGCACATCTATAATTTGAAATTAACATTTTTTCTACTTTTAGGTAGGGTAATCCGACCAGTAAATGAATGCTTAAGCACATTTTAAAAGAAAATGATAGATAATATTTTAATAAACGATACCTTTTGGTGTCTAACAGCGCAAATATGTGTGCTGGTATAAAAGTTATTAAAAAATAATAAAAGGAAGTTTATATTTTATTTGTTTGGGATGTTAGGGGTATCTTAATAAAAAAGTTCACAACCACCAAGTAAAGGAACAGTTCTTACCAGTGAATGAATGCGAAATTACAGTGAATGAACAGGCAGCAATTTAAAAACACTTACGTTTCATACTATGTTATTTATTTCACAACTTGTAGTACAGACTTATAATATATTTTTTCTGAATTACGTGTTTTTTAAACCTAGAATGATAATTAATTAGTTTGAAAAATCGTCACTTTTAAGTCTTAAATTAATTATTAATTACTGATTTATATATAAAAAAAACGAACAAATCCATGATTCTATTTCCTAAAATCTTTGGCCCTGTACTTCTCTATTTCAGGAACAAGGTAAATTCCAGAACCTTTTGGTATAGAAAAATAACAATCGGAGGAACTTTTCTAACATTGGCAGAAAAGTTTGCCAAAACGGTAATGCTTTATTTTTATTTTTCAGGTGCGATTGTGTAGATGTCTTTGTAATTTTTAGGACCCATGGTATTTCCTGTTTTTCGACAGCATTCAACCCCAGTTTTATCAGCATTTTGTTTACGATCGCCACATAAAAGGTCAGAACAGTTTTCCTTTTTAAGGTATTTTTGAAGCTCTTGGAATCACTGTCGAATACAATCTTCTGTGAGACAAGTTTTCCCTTTTGAAATTATTTCTGTATTACGTTGTGTTATCCTTGGATGCCATTTTAGAAAAAGAGACACCTATTTATCCCCTGGACTGTTATCTATAAATGGATTTTTTCTTCCTGTTTGTTTCATGACATTGTAAACAGCATCTTTTACTTCATCTTTATGCATTGCCAATCCAATTTTCACTTTTCCAACAATCCAATTTTCCTTCTTCAAAGGACAACACAGGCAAAGGTTCCAAACGCATATCTTCAATTGTTTTCCCTCCCACAGTTTCATAGATAACATTGCTTTTGGAATATTAAAATGAAGAGATGCCTTGTTCAAACTGAGCTGACCTGGCCTCACAACTTGTAAAGCATTTTCAAGTCCACTGTGGAGTACTTAAACCGTCCATACTTCCTTTTTGAGGAATCTTCTTGGTCATCAGTAAGAATATTTATATCAGTCATCTTTAAACGATGAAAAAATAAGATTTGAAGCACATCAAGAATCATTACATTTAAAAATGTGCGTGTATATCTTCTTTTGCTATATTTTTATATTTGTTAACTTTTCATTTGTTACCATTCTAGAAAAATCACTTAATTCAAAATATATTCTATAAAAGAAGCCACAGAAACATAAAACCCAAACAGTTCATTCAATAGGAAAAGTAGCCTAATGTATTCTTTCCAGTGAATGAACACTTGTGTTCAGTCATTGGTTAGATACTGTTTTCTATTCATTCAATGACTTTATTGCATATAAAACAATAAAGAACTTGGCTTTTATTCTATGCAACACAGACAAATCCCAGTGAATAAACCGATGTTCATTCATTAGAATTTTAATATTTGCCTAAACAGTTATTAAGCATCCCCAATTCTAAAATTCTACTTATTCTACAATGATTAAAACAATTAGAAATATAGCTATAATATGTATATTTAATATATGTTCAATGAAATTAGGGCATAATAAAAATTAAAAAAATCAATTCTTATCAAACTTATGAAATGGCATATCACTTACCTTATTATTTCAGTTCAGAAACCACGTGTTGCTCAGTCATGAAAAATCCAACATGTTCTCAAATTGAAGTCATGTGACTTCAGTAATTAATCAGAAATGAGATAGCTTCCTATTGAATAGAATTAAGGCAATATTGTAACCCCATCTAGTGGAGAGTTTTTCAAACCTTATTCTATTAAAATATTTACTAATTTACTAATATTGACTGGGGGCTGTTCACTTACTCGTCGGACTACCCTATATTCGTCACACCCTCATTTCTTCGCAAATAAACTCTTCATGAATAGTGTTACCAGGTTCAGTGTCATAAAAAGAGGGACAAAAAAGCGGGACAATGGCTTCTAAAACGGGGCATAAAATACAATGGATCCTTTTAAAACTTAACCTGTCTATAACAGAATCCTGCTTTAAATGTAAAAGTTTCATTGTCTGATAATACGAAAACCTGTTTAAAACGGATTTTTTCTTCGGTACCTTTTGATTCCGTCTTAGCAGGTTTCCCTTATACTAAATAAACAGAACAATCTTATACATTGAAACCTGCGAAAGTGGAATTGTTGGGACAATGAATTTTTTATTTTTAAAGCAAAATTCCGTTGTAAACAGATTTGTTTTCACTTTATTTACTGAACAAAGTACAGTAAATTTACACAGTTTTCCGTATAGGCAGGCTTATTTATAAGGTATTCCTTGCAAAAGAGCTATAAAAATTTTCCATTATAGACAGGTTTTACTGTGTTAAGTTCCAATAGATGCAGACTATCGAATAGCATGGTACTAAAAATAATTTAAAAGATTTCATGCATCGTGAAAAATCGGGACTTTTGGCGTCCCACGCAATGGTTATACGGGACAGGTCATGGAGACCTTGAAGATCGGGACACCTGGCAATACTATTCATGAGATATGTAATATGAAAATAAAACCATAACAGTAAAATCTCCCTTAACCCTTTGACTACGGATTGGAACATATACGACCCAGTGGCTTATTATGTTTTTTTCTGTTCGCACCACTTTTTGAAAAATAATCTCTGCATACTCTTGTACTAGGATATATTTTTTAAAAATCTACCACAAAAAGCAATTTTTGTAAATTATGGTACGATTGCATATAGAAATAGTCGCAAGTTAAGGCCCGTAATCGAAGGGTTAATGAAGAAATCGCAATTTTCATGCCCATCTTTCATTAATTCTTCATTTTTATACCCGACTTATACCGCGCATCAGTAATTTTTATAGAATTTTCTCGTATCAAAAGTGCGAGTTATACGCCAGAATATACGGTAAATTAAAATCACGTTTTTTTTTTTTTTTTACTGGTAATAAAAGAATGAAGTATGTTTTATAAATACATTCTTTAATATCATAAGAGACGGTAGTCTCTTGAGTGACGCAGCGAAAAACCGAAAACCGTAAGCCCAAAACCGAAGATTCCGTCACTCTCATATATACAGCTAGCAGGACATCAAAGGAAAATCGAAACGCCGACATTTAATATCTCAGTAAATATGAGGCATACCGTTTCGATTTTTTCACATTAGTCTTATATCTATGGCCTAACTCTATCCTGAAATTTATAGATTTCTACATGCAGTAGATTTTGAGATCTGGAAACCAATTTTTAAGCGAAAATGGAAAATGTAATGGTGTAATGGGCACAGAGTTGTTATCTCGAAAATGGATCGAACGATTTTTTTAAAATTAATATATTATATTAATCAGTTTTAGATGAAGCGTTTAAGATATTGCGCTAACGTAGGAAGACTCTTGTTTTCAATATAATCCACTTTTAAAATCGGACTATTTTCTTATGCTTTTTCTGGTAGACTAACATTACAGATCTTCAGCCTTTTCACCGCTTTTTATTACTGCGCAATAAGGAAGCTCTTGTCTATTACGGTTACAGTTAAACGTTAAAGCATATCCATATCGCTAAAAAACTATTTAGATTCTTTTTTTTTTTTTAATACGAAAACAGTTTTTAATGCAATTTTTAATATGTAATATATATGTATTAAATTAAATTATTGTTTGTATATTTTTCTTTTTTGTTATAATAAAGAATTTCTTATTTCAAAATCTTCATTAAGTCGAAAAATATTTAGATTCCTTGATTAAAATATTGAAATATTTTATAATTATATATATACAATTTAATTATTATTTATATATTTAATTTGTCATTTTTTAAAGGAAAAAAAATATTCAGATTTTTTTTTTTATCAGTTAATTTGAAACAGACTCTAATCAACGAATCAATCATCTGTTTGTTTTGACTCGCGAATGTTGTTTAGGAATAACACTCATATGAGGTATTTTACTATTTATTTATTGTTTGTTTACTTATTTTGATTAGATTGTCCTTTTAGAAATTGTCTTTTGATTTAGTGGCGTAAATGGTGAGATAATTGTCAATAGTATTACCTGTTTTATCGTTAAAAATAATATAAGGAAATTGCATTATGGCCAGTGAATCTTTTAAAGAAGTCTTTTAAAAATCAGATGACGATAGAAGATTGGTTTTTTACTTGTTAGCTATATTTTCCAACTCTCCAAATCAAACTTTCCCATCATTCACCTCACACAAATTTAATAACTAAAACTTTTTATTTCAGTGTGATTGAAATACGTTTAATTGTGATGAAACTTTGGTATATTATATAGGGAATTTATATAACGTAAGTTTTCAGTTTTATGTATATAAAATTAGATACGATGTTTTCATTATGAAATACAATGTTTCTAATTTATGTTATGGCTTACTTTAACATTTTTTTTATTGACTAAGCCTATCATTAATATAGGGGAGACCGGTACACAGTGAACCTATAGACACAGTGGACCACCCCCTAATATTTTATTTATTTAAATTTTTTTTTTAAGCTTCTCTTCTATCCTAATAGACAACAGCACTGCAATGATTATTTATAGCCTTCAGAAAGTATGTTTAGCTCAGATTGAACTATTTTATCCTGCTTTGTTGTTTTGAGCTTCTAAAAGTAAAATTTTTCATCATCATATTTTTATTTTTTTAGTAATTAAAGGTTGTAGATAAATAAAATAAAACAGCTTTTTTGAAAAGCTAACATACTTGTTTTTATTTTACTTTAAAGTTATTATGTTTAAAAGAAAGCTATAAACAATATTAATATGATTATTTATTGAACTTCAACATGGGGTACAGAGGACCACCCACTCCTGGGGCACAGTGGTCCACAATCCACTCTGCACCTCTAATGCAGAATGTTCAAAATATGTAATAATTGTTTTCTATAAAGAAAGATTGTTTTAAAGTAGAATTAACTGTAAAATAAAGTAAACAAATAAAAATAACAATTTTTTTTTTAACATAGTAAGAAATATTTTGTTTTGTATTTACTGCCTTTGATAAATATAACTGTAGTCTAATTGTTGATGATTCTATTCAAGTAAGATTCATGAGATGCAAATTGAATGGAAATCAGTTTATTTCTCCCGAAACTGTAGATGAATCTGCTGTTGATGTCAATGATTTCATAATGTTGCTCGCAGACCCAAAATTATTTCTTGAAAATTCCAGGCTCAATCTTACTGATAAGTATTTTGGAATTTCATTTGCAAATTTTATTGTGAGCTGATTTTTTTTGTACTTAAGTAATAACTTCAACTAAATTGCAATTGTTCCTGTATTAATCTGTTATTATTTTCAAAATATAATTAATTTTTTGTTTTTGTTTCAAAATTTATATTACTATGTTATTTTGCGAATGAAGAGGCAACAAAAAAGAATTAGATTAATGAAAAATAGATTTATATTATATTTTAGATAATACCTAATAGTGGTCCACTGTACCCTGGTGGGTGGAACAGTGTATATATATATTTTTTTTTAATGTATTGAAAACTATGTTGTGAGAAAATTATGATGGATGTAAGAAGGTTTAAGGAATATTCAAAAATATTTTCATACAGATTGGTCAGTCTGTTAAAGAGAAAAAAAAATTTAACTGAAAAAGTGGTCCACTGTGTACCGGTCTCCCCTACCCATGAGATTTTGTTATTTGTATTGATATGTTTGTGTTTACGTATTTTATCAAGATTATATTTCAGCTATTTTTAAGTAAGTTTTTTAAGATACTATATAGCAATGTTAAAATGTTGGCTATACTTTTTAGCTTATGTTAAAGATTGGTCAGAAAAAAAAGGTTGGCGAGATTAAAAAATTTTGTCGATCAGCTAGTGCTCGACTAACATAACAACAGGGCTGCTGGGATGGAATTTAATTTTTAAAAAGGACACAATTTGAACCGGTTTGTTTACAGTCCCATTTTATTAGTAGAATTTTGTGATAATTTCCCGAATGACTGGCAAATTTTGCATTTTTTGTAAAAAAAAAAAAAAAATTTAGATGTAATTTTAAACAAAATCTCTTTTCATTTCTTTAATTTGCAAATATTTTAAGTTTTCTTATTTAAAATACTGTGATTAAATGTCCAATGTAAGATTTCCCTTAGTTGAAAATTGTTATGACAGAATTTACACAACTGCAAAAATAATTGATTACTACAACAATGCATTTTCAGGGTTTTTTTCCAATAAAATTAGCTATACAACAGAGGAAAGTTAACTTCATACTATATTTACATTGCAGTAATTTGGAGAGTTGCAAAATATAGCTAACAAGTAAAACACAAATCTTCTTTAGTCTGCGGGTTTTAAAATACTTCCTAAATATTCACTCGACACGATGCAATTTACTTACCTTGTATCATTTTTATCGATAAAACAGGTAATTGACAATCATCTCACCATTTAAGTAACAATCTAAAGTCAGTTTCTAAAAGGACAAGAAAATCAAATCAAAATAAGTAAACAAACAATAAATAAATAATAAAATACCTAATATGAGTCTTATTCTTGTAAACAAGAATTTGCATTGCAATCACCGCTCATGAATACATGACACAAGCGATAGGTTAATTTATTGTTAATTGATAGTAGAGGTGCCCAATCTTTTTAGGCGAAGGGCCACTTAAAAAATTGTTGGGTCGAGGACCACCATCAGTAGCACAGAGAGAATTTTGTTTCGAGGAGATGTTGGGTAGGGTGGGGGGGGATAATTAGCATTATCCATACATACAGCATTGTTCGGTTGCAAATTTGGAAGAATGCACCCACTAGATGGATTTGTGATTTTTATGCGGCTACTTGACAAAATTGTGATTTTTATGTGCCCGTTCTAAAAAATTCATGATTTTTATGTATAGGTTCAACTTTTATGTATAGGTTTCAACTTTTTTACTCAGTGACCACTGGCCAGTACATGGATTTTTTTACTCCTGTTTTTCAGCAATGACCAATAACAAATTTACAAATACTTGATAAAAAATTTAAGAAATTTGTCAAACGATTGTGGAATAAACGGCGAAATTTGTCAAATAGTGTTGGGAAAGAAATCGCGACATTCGTCAAATGGTCTCGGGAAAGAAATCAGGCATTGCAGGAAAAAAATTAATTATGTCTAACTGTCGTGAAAAAATTAGAGAAATTCGTCAAATACGTTCGGGGGAAAAAAATCACAAAATTCATCAAATGATCTCGGGAGAAAAATAGTGAAATTTGTCTAACAATCGCGGAACAGAATTGCAAAATTCGTCGAATAGCAGTGGAAAAAAAGTGCACAATTTGTTCGTTCATGGAAAAAGTCGTGAAATTCATTAATCGATAGTCGATAAATCACGAAATTCATCAATCGATAGCAGAAAAATCACAAAATTCATTGATAGTGGAAAAATCACAAAATTCATCAACTGGTTTCAGGGGAAAATTTTTTCGAATATCGTCGAATGGCTTCGAGAAGAAAAAAAGTCACAATCCGTCAAATAATTTCGGGGAAAAAATCGTGAAATTCGCCAAATGGTTTCGAAATTTGTCGAGCGACAGCGGGGAAAAAATCTTTTTCCATTCAATCATCGCAATTGGGACTATTAAGTTTGACCAGTGGTGGCAGTAAAGTCAGTCGCGAAATTTTCAGTATTACTCGCCGATTGGCGAATGGCAATTTTGTCCTATATTTTTACACGCCTGATCGATGAAATTCAAGATTTTTACGCACCCGATTGATGACTTTCTTGATTTTTATGGATCCGTTTGACGAAATTAATGATTTTTATATGCCCGATAAACAAAATTCATGACTTTTATGCATGCGTTCAACAAAATTTATGATTTTCCTTCTCCCGATCCACAAAATTCATGTTTTTACTGTGCCTGATTGACAAAATTCGTGATTTTCAACTGATATGCTTTCCGTCGGCCATTTAATGAAATTCACAATTTTTCTTCTCTAGAAAATGGCAAAATTTTCATTTTTTTTTTTTTTTTTTTTTTTTTTTTTTTTTACCGTTTGTTGAAATTTACAATTTTTTCACAAACATTCGATGGAATTCTTGATTTTTCCACGCCCAATATACGAAATTTGCGATTTTCCATGCCTATCGACAAAATTCATAATTTTGCAGAACCGATAGACAAAATTCATAATGTTTTCCCACAATCTATGGACAATTTGCAAATTTTTTCCGCGACTGTTCGTTGAAATTCGCGATCTTTCCATGCCATTCGATGAAATTCATTGCTCGATCCATGAAATTTGCGATTTTAAGTGCTTTATTGACAAAATTTGCAGGTTTTGTCAACTGATTTACAAAATTCAAGATTTTGAGTGATTGACGAAATTTACAACTCCAGAATTACCGATTTTGGCATCTCTGGTTTCTGTTGACCGATTATTGAAATTTGCGTTTCTTTTTCTAGCGACAAAATGGCGAAATTTGTGATTTTTCCATGCCCATTCGACAAAATTTGCATCCAGTGGATGCAATTCATAATTTTATGCACCTGATCGATGAAATTCATATTTTCCTACGATCTATGGACAAAATTTGCGCATTTTTCTCACGAATTATTAAGGAAATTCGAAATTTTTGGATAGGTTGGCATGTATGGTCTCTGCGGGCCACCAGTTACCCATCACGGGCCACAGGTTGTGCATTCCTAATCGTGATGCAGTTTAGCTCATTCGACTCGACCTCAATAGAACTTAATGATTTTAGTTTCACCACCACGGGCAGTTATGTTCATATAGAACAGAGTGCGCCCCTGGCAGTGGAAGGGGAAATTAATGGAATTTGGAACTAACTCGAGTTCTATGGGTCCCATCACAACATGGTTTGATTCATTCAATTTGACATTGACAGGATATATCAATTTTAGTTTCAAGTTTGACCACCAGGGGGTGCATTCCTATCTCAGGTTCTATGGCCCCGATCATGACAAGGTATGGCTCACTCAACTCGAAATCGACAGCCTCAACAATTTCAGCTGTTTGTACAGAACAGAGTGCGCCCCCTGGTGGTGGAACATGGAACTAACAGATTTTGCAGCTAACTTGAGTTCTATGGGTCCCATCACAATGCAGTTTGATTCATTTGACTCGACATCAACAGGATATATCGATTTTAGTTCCAAGTTTCACCACTAGGGGACACTATCCTATCTCGTGTTCTATGGGCCCGATTACGATGAGGTATCGCTCATTCGACTCGAAATCGACAGCCTGAAAGATTTCAGCTATGTTTGTATAGAACAGAGTGCGCCCCCTGGTGGTGGAAGATGGAACTAACGGATTTTGCAGCTAACTCGAGTTCTATGGGTCCCATCACAATGCAGTTTGATTCATTCAATTTGACATTGACAGGATATATCAATTTTAGTTTCAAGTTTGACCACCAGGGGGTGCATTCCTATCTCAGGTTCTATGGCCCCGATCATGACAAGGTATGGCTCACTCAACTCGAAATCGACAGCCTCAACAATTTCAGCTGTTTGTATAGAACAGAGTGCGCCCCCTGGTGGTGGAACATGGAACTAACAGATTTTGCAGCTAACTTGAGTTCTATGGGTCCCATCACAATGCAGTTTGATTCATTTGATTCGACATCGACAGGATATATCGATTTTAGTTCCAAGTTTCACCACTAGGGGACGCTATTCTATCTCGTGTTCTATGGGCCCGATTACGATGAGGTATGGCTCATTCGACTCGAAATCGACAGCCTGAAAGATTTCAGCTATGTTTGTATAGAACAGAGTGCGCCCCCTGGTGGTGGAAGATGGAACTAACGGATTTTGCAGCTAACTCGAGTTCTATGGGTCCCATCACAATGCAGTTCTATTTATTCAACTGGACATCGACAGGATATTTGGTTTTTAGTTACAAGTTTCACCACCAGGGGGCGCTTTCCTATCTTGTGTTCTATGGGCCTGTGATCACGACGAGGTATTGCTCATTCGACTTGAAATCGACAGCCTGAAAGATTTCAGCTATGTTTGTATAGAACAGAGTGCGCCCCCTGGTGGTGGAAGATGGAACTAACGGATTTTGCTGCTAACTCGAGTTCTATGGGTCCCATCACAATGCAGTTTGATTCATTCGACTCGACATCAACAGGATATATAGATTTTAGTTACAAGTTTCACCACCAGGGGCGCTTTCTTATCTCGGGTCCTATGCGCCCCATCACGACGAGGTATGGCTCATTCGACTCGAAATCGACAGCCTCAAAGATTTCAACTATGTTTGCATGGAACAGAGTCCGCCCCCTGGTGGTGGAAGATGGAACTAACGGATTTTGCAGCTATCTCAAGTCCTATGGGTCCCATCACAATGCAGTTTGATTCATTCGACTCGACATCGACAGGATATATTGATTTTAGTTCCAAGTTTCACCACCAGGGGCACTTCCCTATCGGGTTCTATGGGACCGATCACGACGATGTATGGCTCATTTGACTCGGAATCGACAGCCTGAAAATTTTCAGCTATGTTTGTATAGAAAAGATTGCGCCCTTTGGCGGAGGAAGATGGAACAAACGGGTTTTGCCATGCATTTTCATCCTTCTAATTGTGTTACTCTCTCGCTGTATAATTTAAAAGTTGAGTCTTGGATTCCTCTCCCTGGGCCACCACCTTCATATTTTATTGGGGTCCAAGGGGTCTTTTTTAGCATTTCTTTAAAATTTTATTCTAATGATTAATTTATACCCTATACTTAATTTCGACTAATTGACATTTTCATCAATAACCTTAAAAAAGTAATGATATCAGTACAAAAACCCTTAACGGGTTAAAAGTGTTGACGCAGCACTTTCTTTTGGCTCTATGAATTTTAAATATGGGTCTTAAAAGCAATGATATCAAATTTAAGTGACGCTATGTTAATAATTTTTTTTAAATCATAATTTTCTTTTTAGTTTTATTTATGTTCACAGGTGCAATTATTATCTTAATATGAAAAAATATATAAAATTTATTCGCTGATGCTTTTTCATTCACATCTCTCATGAATTCAAAATATGGGTTTTAAAAGAAATGATATCAAAATTTGAGTGACACCTTGACGTTAATTTAATAGGACTCTTTTAAAATTCAATTTAAATTATTTTTGGTTTGTCTTCTAAAGTATATTTACACATACAAACAATACTTTTAATTTTTCAATACACTTTTAAATATATTACTTTCACTGAGCCTATATTATGTATTGAAATGTATTTATTTCAATAAATTGATTTATCTTCTGTGCCACGCTATCCAAAATCATAAGTAAAATTTATGTAAATGATTATTTTGCGTCATAGTATCCAAACAAAGGGAAATGTATGCAAGTGGATAATATGACGCAAAATAATCATTTACATAAATTTTACTTATGATTTTGGATAGCGTGGCACAGAAGATAAATCAATTTATTGAAATAAATACATTTCAATACATAATATAGGCTCAGTGAAAGTAATATATTTAAAAGTGTATTGAAAAATTAAAAGTATTGTTTGTATGTGTAAATATACTTTAGAAGACAAACCAAAAATAATTTAAATTGAATTTTAAAAGAGTCCTATTAAATTAACGTCAAGGTGTCACTCAAATTTTGATATCATTTCTTTTAAAACCCATATTTTGAATTCATGAGAGATGTGAATGAAAAAGCATCAGCGAATAAATTTTATATATTTTTTCATATTAAGATAATAATTGCACCTGTGAACATAAATAAAACTAAAAAGAAAATTATGATTTAAAAAAAATTATTAACATAGCGTCACTTAAATTTGATATCATTGCTTTTAAGACCCATATTTAAAATTCATAGAGCCAAAAGAAAGTGCTGCGTCAACACTTTTAACCCGTTAAGGGTTTTTGTACTGATATATATATACGAAAAATATCTGTGCCTTACAATTAAAAACAAATAATAACTTTTTGTGTACATAGAAATATGAGCGCACAATTTAACAGAATAATTCTGCTTTATCAACATATTTCAAACATCCAAAGCACAATCTGAACCTAAACTTGAATTATTTTTAAAATAAAATAATGAAGGTTTTTCAAAAAAGAAAAAAAGTTTATGCATCAACTTCTTTTTGAGAGTTTAACCAGTAAACAAATTTAGGTTCAGTCTTAAAATATTAAATAAATTATGTAATTTGTGAAAACTTAATTTAATATATTCAGTAGTTAAAAAGATATAATGTGGCAATACAAAAAAAAAAAAAAATGTTTTTATGTAAATCCCTTTAGAGTATTTTATCAGCATTTTTTACAAAAATTGTCTGACGCATTTTTTTTTCGTTTTACATTTTTGCCATAATTAGCTTAATAATAGGAATCTTTGTTAAGTATTTTTACTTTCTGAACACATAGTTTAAGGAAAGTATTGCAATCATGATTTGTATGTATGTGTGTGAGTGACCACGATAATTTCCCAAACGGTACATCGATTGAGCTGCCATTTGGTGAATATGTTACAAATCACCGTCGCAAGAATTGTATGAGATTTCCGTAAAAATCAACGGATGAATTAGGTATTTAAATCCCTTTTTAAACCTATTTGAAAACATTTTGCGATCGATTCTAAAGGGAAAATCACTAAAGAAATGTAATAGAGTATATGTTATAAATATGTACTTCTCCATTATCCCGTCGACCACTTTTCATAACAAAAAACTATCGCCAAACTATAGGATTTAAGGCCAAAAATGCATGATCGTGGTATCACATTCACTTGACGTTAGAAGCAGTACATGTGTTTGTTATGTCATCCAGCGGTTTTACTCTGAATTTTTCATTATTTTTTACTGATTTATTAGTAATTTCGTAAATTAAAATAAAGATTGCGACTTTAAATGACGGTGCCATGATATTAAAAGAGAAAAAGCATTGAAAAACTTTTGCGATGCTTACGCACAATAGATCAGTTTCAACTGACATCACAAACATTTATTCTCCAGCCGAGATGGATAATTAAGAAAAATAATGTAAATAAATAAATATCCATGATTATTTTTTTCTGTTTTCATTAATATATTGTAAATTTTATTGTTTAAGCTTACTAAGTTGACAAATGGGTGAGTGGGGCATTTCCGAATTTCTTGTATTTTTTGAGATTTCAATGGCAACATTCTTCCATCTGTGTATTTGGCGGAACAGTTTGTCGATAAAAAGTGGTCGACGGGAAAATGGAGAAGTACCAATAAATATTATTATCACTTATACGCTGATACTGCGCTGTAATCAAGCCTTAGTGATTTTGAGGTAACGCCTTCAGTTAAAAGTCGAGTGGAGTTACAACAAAAAGTTTTTTTCTTAAGGCGGTTCACAAATTCCTTACTCAACAACGCGAAACTTTCTGACACATTTTCTGACTCATTTTTAAAAGTAGAGTCATAAAAATGAAGCGATTTTGTATCGAATAGTATTTTCCATATTTGATTAAAAAAAAAAAAAAAAAAAAAAAAAAAAAAAAAAAAAAAATACTTATCGAGTTATAAGTAATTGTTGTCACGTCTCCTTTACCGATCTGTTGCATCCAGAAATTCGGTACCAAAAGCCAATTTTGACAGTACTTTCAGCAAAATCTTCTGCCTTTGCCAAAAAATGAAAAACACCTTTCAATTACATAGTTTCCAAATAAGAGCACCTGCCAGTATCTTGCGGTTTCGAACAAAAATGAATTCAGAAATGTATCAGAAAGTAGCTATTTTAGGTTTGAGAACAGCCTTAAATGCTCGGAAAATATTGCTCATTCATATACAACTCCCAAATCATACTAGTCCCAAAAGCATTGACCTCGTTTTTTATTCCTTATAATGATCCTTATTATAAATTACAAAGTTACTTTAAAAAAGGCACAGAATGTTATGAAATCGATTAAAATTTTCATAGGAATAAATTTGAAGAAATACAAAATTTAATTTTTTATGCGGCCCCCGTACAAAATATCTCTCAATTAGTAAATTTTGCCCCATACACTAATAAGGTCATGTACAAAATTTCAGCACTTTATCAGAAAGAATCGTAGAGATATGAAAATACATAAAAGCTGACCAATTTCCGTGTACTATGATCTAGTTCCAGGGCTTGTACACAAATTACGCTTACATCACGCTTAATTACTAAAACGCTTACATAAGCTATATTATTGACCAATGGCAGAGCAAAAACAACTTTATCATGTAATGAGGTGTCTGTTGCGATTATGTGACGCACCGATATGAGGCAGATACTTGCATATGCAAACATTTTTAAACTGTTTTAATGTTCATTGACTATGCCATTTCCAAGTTTTATTCTGCAATCTATCATGTAAAATTTTAAGGTATATTCAGTACGCATAGTTTTGTAAATTTGTAAATAAAACTAAAGATAAGAACCATATTTTATTTCCTTATGATGCATTTCTGCGTCTATTACTGAAGCCGTAAACATTTACATTTTAATTTATGATTAACCTCTCACCAATTTTGTTTAAACATAGTTCTGCGACTTTTTATGATAAAATGCTGAATTTTTGTACATGAAATTATTAGTGTATGGAGTACATTTTAGTCAGTGGGGGAATTTTTTTTTGCACGGATGACGTATAAAAATTTAAATTTTGTATTTCTTCAAATTTAATCCCCTGAAAATTTTAATCGATTTAATAAAATTATGTACATTTATTTACGTAAATTTGTAATTTATAATATATGTCTATGATCAATATTTAAGGAATAAATGCCCAGGTCATTGTTTTTAGAACATCCTGTGTATATATGTTTTCACAAAGTCGATTTAAAAAAAAAAGATTTAACTGTCGTATTTCCATTTAAAACTAATCATATTTATTCATTTAAACTTATAATAATACTTTTTTACATGAAAAACGTGTATAGCAACTCATTATTAGCATTTATTACACCTATTTAAATAAGGCTTGAAAATGTTGACGTGAAGAGCAGAATTTCTTCATGGTCACAAATTCCTGATGAATCAAAAGCAGTGGGAGCAAACCTGAACGAGAACGAGGTCAAAAGACACAGAAGGGTATTGTATTTTTCCACAAAAGTGTTTGAATTCAGAGAACGGATGATTATTTCGGATCTTTGGAGAACTAAATACAATTGGACATAATACTAATTTTATTTGGGTATAATTTGCTTTCAAAGAATTTTTTTTGTCAGAAAATCTATCAAGGACGGTAAATCTTTGGAAGTGATGTCAAACAAACAATAATTAGAGGAAACATCAGTGTAAAAAAAATAGTTTTCTTGTTACAGTGGCCTTCAGAACTATTAGTTTTTAAATTAGTTCTTTCAATCAGATGTGTAATTTAATTGAAGTCCAAAGACAATCACGTTTGTGTATACATTACGTTTGACTCTGTCATAGACATAAGAACATAATTAGTTTAAATCATATTAAAATAGCATTCCGGCTGCTTAAAAATAAAGCGGAGATAGAACTAAGAGTAGGAATTTGAATAGTTGCATTTCAAATTATAAAACCTTGGGAAGGAGGAAGTTTACATTATATATACAGGGTGTCCATAATTAAACGACCCTACTTTAAAGTTGTCTACAGACGAAACTATTGGTTAGAAAGTTGTGCAATTTTGTGAAGGACGAAATGAAGGAATGGGAATTTCTTTAAGCGAAGAAAAATTTAGTTCAAAATTTCGCCACCAGATGGCGATTTTAATGAACTAATTACACATTTAGCATATATTTACCACAGTTTGCATATTTTATTGCAACAAAACCTGTTCCACATGACGGCCATCATTTTCAGCTACCATCTGGAATCGTAAGATAGCATGTTCCACAGTTGTATGTTATGTTGCCCGTAGTGTGTTCTAGAAAATGCTAAGAACATATGGTGAAAAAAGTTTTGTTGAACATTTTTTGTTGAAATAAAAATTTGTAAACTATCGTAAGTGTATGATAAATGTGTAATTAATTAAAAAACGCCATCTGGTGGCGAAATTTTGAACTAATTTTTTTTTCGCTTAAACAAATTCCCATTCCTTTATTATGTCCTTCACAAAATTTCACAACTTTCTGACCAATAGTTTCGTCTGCAGACAACTTTAAAGTAGGGTCGTTTAATTATGGACACCCTGTATATATATATATATATATATATATATATATATATTAATTTGCCAAAGAGTTTAACAAAATGCATCTGAGGTGGTGTAAAAATAAAAACTTTTAAATTTTAATTTTAAAATACAAGTAGTTGAATTATTATAATACAACAACAATAACGAACTCCAAAGACATTTTTAAAGAAATCCAAGAAAACAGCGTGTTGTATCACCATTAATGAATCGGAAAAATCACAGTAGATAATCCCCTTCAGAATTGTACACCAGATATGAGTTCGGGTTCTTTTTTCGGAGCCGTATCTCACCCGATACCGATGATTAGACATCCGAGACCGTCCGAGGTCGAAATGTTTTGTGTCAACAGAGCCTGATCATGAGCTCACTTCCGGTACGCGTATTTCACATATGCACATTGGTAACGCGATCGTACTGCTCTCATAGGTTGAACGAGTTTCGTCACTACCCGTAAATGTTTGTTTACATGTTTTGGTAAAAATTATATGGTAGACACTTTTCCCTAACCAATCAGGATACATATCTCATTTCGTCGCATTAACAAAGAATTTAAAAATACTTAAGAGTAATTTGAGTTTATTACAAACATTATGGTATCAAATTTCGTATGTTATACTATGGATTTTGGTTTATATATAATATAAAATAACGTAAGTTATACTCAATCATGGTAAACAACGAATTAGTATCACTAAAAACTATATTATAACGTTATTTTAATGGTTAAAAATTAATTGTTAGCCTCTTTATGTGTAACATATTTAATATATAACATTTAATTTTCCCCATTATACATTAATATATATATATATATATATATCTATATATATATATATTGATACTTCAAATGTAATAAATATTTGCTGCTTATAACTAAGCATTATAATTATCTATGTATGCTGATTTTATTAAAATATCCACTAATCCTAGTCCCACCTCCCCCCAATCCTAATATCTGATATATATTTTTTAATAATATAAAATAAACCAAACCAAATAATAAAAATACTGCTCAAAATTCTATATACAGTTTTGTGTGTCTGTATAAATATGAAACATTGTTAAAAAGTCAGTTATACGATATAGTCCCACCAATACTCTTATATTCAAAATTGTCAAAGGGTTTACTTAGGGCCTACAATTTTTTTTTTTGTTTGATTTTGGTATCGCTTACACGGACGAATATTTCTTCAGTATAATTTTTTTTTCATTGCATTTCAAAAATCCTTTCGCAAAGTTTGTGAAAAGTCCTAATATTATATGAAGAGGACTTAGAATAACATTGTCAGTGTTGACTAATGATGATTGTATAACATTTTTACCTCCAGGTATAAAAGATTCACGCGTGGCCATTTCTTTTTTTATATAAACGAATTTTCTTGTCCCTGCTATCACAATCGCACAAAATAAATAAATAAATAAATAGCATTGCCAATCTGAAAACGCATTCAAAATGCAACGATTTTTAAATTACAACACATAGCCTAAAAAAATATAGGATATCCCAAAAAGATTGACGCCTTTTTTTTACCCTGTTAGAGACACGTAGGCAGTCTAAGCTACAAAAATGTTCAAAATAATGTAAGTATTAAGATTATGTTAATAAAATAGTACTACCATTATTATTTTTTTTAAAGTTACACTTTTTAAATTTCATATGGTCTGTAGATCCTATAAGTAATATTTAGAAGAAAAAAGTCTATGTTCTATCAATAAGAATGAAGCCCTGTGGCTTAGTGTCCAGGGTCGATTAAATGACTAGTATCTCACAGCTGAGATCAAGTGACCATACTTAGATTCCTGCCTTCAAATTTGCTTATTTATTTTAACGTTTCGTTGCTGAACGGTTTGGTGGTTGAATGGTTAGAGCGATGCATTTGAATCTAGATAGCAGGAGTTCCAATCCCACGTCTTATTTTTATTTCCAACGTTTCTTCTAGATCTTTATTTTAAAATGTTTTATCAGTTAAAATATCCTATTTCAGTTTTTTTTTTTTTTTTAATCGGAGAAATATTATATTTCAGTTATATTTTCAACTTTTTTATTTAAAAATATTTTATTGGCTGCTTTATATTTTTCATCATAAATGGAATATTTTTAATAAAAGTGAATTTTGATGTTAATAACAATTAAAGATTTATTTTTATTTTAAAAATAAAATATGTACTTAAATATTCTATTTCAGATTTTTTTTTCTACTTTTAAAATGTTATGCATGGAATATTTTAATTAAAGTCAATTTTGGTATTAATAATAATCACATACAGGGTTAGCAAAACATAAGTTCAAATAATCTGAAGTGAAGAGGCCCAATTCTGAGACCTGTAGAATGCGTTTTATTGGTCCAAATGAGATAAAATTTTAAGTACAGATAATTCAAATCATATGCTCGACATTTATTAAATAAAATATTTTATTATGAAAATTCACCAATAGATGGCGCTGTAACACAAATGGTATTTTTTTGCATATATTGAAAATGTGAAACATCATTTGCGTTACAGCGCATGCCTATTAGCATTATTCTTTGGATAAAAAGAAAGCGGTTTCTGAACGAGCATTAGTTACTTCTCTGCACATCATGCTTACGTTGCAAGAAAAGACGTTACTGGTAAAATTAATCTACCAGAACCAGCGGAACTCCTTTGCAGCTGTAAAGTATTCCGCCGTATGAAGCAGATACGAAGAGGTCCAATGACTCAATTTGCCCTACGCAAGATGATAAAGAAATTTGAAATAACAGGGCAACTTGGCATTTTTCCAAGTAGAGGAAGAAAGAAAATCCAGCCTTCTAGTGTCGAAAATGTGGCTATCACGGTCGTTGAAGCTAGCAGTAAGTCGCTACATGGTAGTGTGAGTGTGTCATTTGTTTCCCATGTATTGGGTATGCCGCAATCCACTGTACGAAATATGTTACGGCGGAATTTGCATTTTTACCCCTACAAAACAAAGCCTATTGCCGGACGGAGACTGAGAGGTTCGTAAAACTTTTGTACTTGATTTCCTTGCTCGAATGGTGGTTGACGTCACTTGGCCATGGAACATTCTGTGGACTGACGAAGCCCACTTTTGCCTCAATGGGCAAGTTAACACCGACAATTGTCGAATTTGGGTAGCGCTATCCAGGAACAACCCTTGCATCCTGAAAAAGTAACACTATGGTGTGATTTTACGGCTACTTTTATCATTGGGCCGTATTTTTTTGAAGAGATAACTGCAAATGGAATCCAAACGTGTTCCGTCACAGGACAATGGTACCGTGATATGCTGGGGGATTTTGTAATCCCACAACTTCAACAGCGTGGATGTCTTCAGGACATTATTTTCATGCAGAATAGCGCACTTTCTCACACTGATCGTCTTGTAAAGTAATTACTAAGACAGCATTTCACAGATACACGGGTGATCAACCGCCATTTTCCAAGAGCATGGCGTCCTTGTTCGCCGGATATCATCCTCTGCAACTTTTGATTGTGGAGTTTCTTGAAGGACAATATCTAGCATAAAACGCCAGCATCTGAGGCAGAACTGAAGGACAGCATTCTCCGTCATGTTTTTGATATTACGCAGGCTCACTCCGGTCAAATGTGGAAAATATGGTTCTGCGATTAGAGCACATTGTTGAAAATAAAGGGGGATATATTGAGCAGTTTTAATGCTACTTTTTTTATATTATTTAACATTTATAAAGCATATTAAATGTTTTTATCTGTATTGCAGCGCCACCTATCGGAGGCTTTCTGTACTATTTTTTATTTAATAAATGTCATGCGCAGCATTTGAATTATCTGTAGTTCAAATTGTATCTCATTTGGACCTCTAGAGCCCTCTGAAGCGGGAAACTTATTTATTGGTAACACTGTATATTATTTTCGTTGTCAACATCCTTTTTTCTATGCATTTACAAAACACACAACAATGACTGAGGTAACATTCGAAAGGTTTTTGAAACTGTTTCTGACATAGTACACTCACATTTCGTTTAAAACATGTTTTTTGATTAAAAATTGCAGGAAATTAAATATTAAATACGCATTGTTTTCATAAATGAAATGAATTGTTTTCCTCAAATCAATTTTGCCACAAAAATAAAATTCCGCATTATATCGTGCTCAACAATAATTATAAAAAAATAAATAGTACAAAAAGGATTAAGTGGTACATTTCTGTTACACGGGTTTATTTTATGTTTATGATTAAAAAGTAAAATTTAAATTCAAATGCATAGAAGTAAAAGACGCGTCGAACGATCGAAGTAGTTGTATTTCAAAGTTGTAGCATAAAATGTATGTTTCGTTATGTTAAATTAAATTCTAACTTATATGTAATCAAATAATTTTCGTTGTCCCGTGTTTTTCCAGAAAATGATGACGTCATCCTCTAAGGCAGTTAAAATACGATTGGTATATTTTTTTTTTCCTCGCACGTGCCTTTTGCTATCTTCGATCATTTTTTACTGTAAATTTGATGGCATAAATGAGATGGTATTCTGGCTTGACTAATGTTGTTTGCAGATATTTTTATCCTTAATTTTTCTTTAGAAGTTTCAACCTGCATCTAAAAAATATTAGGCAGCAGCGTGAAATATTCGCACGGGTCCACTAGTTAGACTTATTTGTATTAATAAAATAAAATATTTATTTAAATACGATAAAATATGCTTAAAACTTTACATTAAAGCGCTTTTTAATATTTAAAGTTTCATTTCAAGGCAATATTATCAAATATATATATATATATATATATATATATATATATATATATATATATATATATTAAGCAAAGCCTATTCAAAGATGTAAAAGGGCTGGAATCTCAGTATGGTCACGTGACGTCTGCCACGAGACACTTGTCTGTAGGCCATGATCCTTAAGGAATTGTAGTGCCGCAGATTTAGTTCTAGACAATAGAAATTTCATTCTTCTACGACCAAAATTCACCTAATTATATTACTTTGAATTTTAAGAGATTTCCCGGCACTAAGAAATCGCCTATCTGCTTTTAGTGCCGAAAAGTTCCGAAATTTAATAAAATCCACTCAGAAGTCCTTCAAAAAGTTCTCAAAACGCAGGCTTCTGATTGGTCTGTCTAGTTTCGAAAATATAAAAAATTTCATCTGGATCCATGCCTTGTCCTTTTTAAAATTTTGCTAAAAAATAATTTAAACTTTTGACTTTCTTTTGTATTAAGTGTCTCAAAACTTTTAAACTTAAAGCAGAAACTTTTAAAATAGTTCTGTAAACTAATATTTCTGAATTATAAAACTTGTGAAATATCACTTTAATATACGAGTTTAAATTAATTGATTGTAGTATTCATTTAATTATAAACAATATATATATATATCGGGTAGATTGGGTGAAGATGCCGTAGTTTTTGATTTAATTTTTTATAAAATCGACTGTTGTTTTTATTTGTTATTCATTAATTTCTTGTTAAAGTTGATACATTTATGTAATATGATTTAAAAATGTATTTCATTTTACAAATGTCATAGAAAGCATCAAAAAGTTTGCTTTTGTAAATGCTTGCAATTTGGAATCTTACCCCAATCTTGGGGTAAGAAGGCCAATTACATAGGGGTAAGATGACTCCTGACTTTCAATGTAAACAATAATTTATTGAAGCAGTGCAACACATAATGGAACGAAAAAAAGTAACTAATATTTTAGACATACTAAAGTTGTTACATACTTAGTATTCGACAACTACAAAAATATGAATGTTACAAACATTGGCAATTTAATAGAAAACAAACTAATATTTGAAAAAAAGATTATGTTCTACTTAACATTTAAAAGTATTATGGCACTTAAATACGTTAATTTTTAAAACTTTATAACAAGTTGAAATATGGCAAAGCCACTGAGATAAAGTGCTTTAGTGTCCAGCCCTTTTGCTGATGTTTTTCATACGTTCCTCTTTTTTTAGCAATATCTCAGATTTGCCGAAAACTGTACATTTGTCTAGGAAATTTGAGAAACTTTCATGTAACCAACAGTTGCACTGAATGCACTTGATCCAATCACATTTTTCCGGGGTTTTATTGTACTGTTCTAGACACTCTGAACATTCATTTTCATCCACTTAAAAAAAAATCCTCATTTTCTGAATCATTGTGGGGAATTTATCTTCATCCATATCATCGTCAGTTGCAGAATCTTGCTTTCTAGCTTTTGACTTATTCTTAAACACTTCCTTTTTAGAAAGGCTTGAGACATCTTGCAATTCGCTGCTATTTTCTCTCTGTTTCGGTTTTCGCTTTTATAGGTCTAGTTTTTGTTTCCATTCATTCTCAACTTTTTCACCTTCTTCATAAGTTTCTTTTTTCGCCATTTTACTTTCTTTTCTTCAATAACTTCTGATGATGTAAGTACTTGGGCTTCTTGCCTTCTTTTACTATGCTTTCTGTTTTCATAAACTGGAACAGGTGAAATTTATTGCAGAAATTTTGTTGGAGAAGACTGTGTAATATTTTCGACATTTGGCACTAGATCTTTTTTGTCACTTAAAGGCAAGTTCTAGTCGACTGTTTGTGTGATTTTAGTGATGTGCATGGTTGGGGGAAATCTTGAATCAGCTGCTTAGCGAACGGTCTTGAGAGTTTGTTCGACCGTTTTGAAGTGGATTTCTCCTTGAAAAACAGGGGCTTTGACTCATGTTGTTCGTTGGACCAAACGAAAGCTCGACTTGGAATAGCTGTTGCATTAAATTGAAAATTTCCCGTTGCTTCAAAAGACACAATCCCGTTTTGTGTGGTAGCACTTTCTTAAAATTTTTCTATCATTTTAAACATTTACAAAATTTATTATTTTAATCAATGATTTAAAAAAATCAGTTAATTTAAATAACGATTTAATCACGGATTTAAATGATCTGATTAAAATCGTTGACACTTTAGTGACTACCAAAAGTAATTTAAAACAATGAAAAAACAACCAGTTAATAGAAAAAAATCGGCATCTTACCTCTAAAGATTTTCGTCGGCTCACCCCAACGTATTGGAGAAGACGCCGATATCCCTACTAAAGTGAAGAAGAGTTAACCGGCCGCCTTTTACGTTTGGCGGAAAGGGCACATACCAATATTCTCTAAAAACATCAGATTTATTTCTCTGATGTTTAAACTATGAGTTATAGGGTAAAGTGCCCAAATATGAACCACTTTTTGTTTATGTAATTTTTTGATTATTTTCAAATGCTCTTTTTTGTCCAAAAATTACCAGTTGTAGATCCATTTCCTCCCTATAAGATTCTGGAGTCAAGTTTCTTCAAAATGTAATACAGCTTGAGATAAAAAAAATTGTGTGGTGTGTCATTTGCAGGTTTCAGCGAAAGGGGTTCTTAATATGGTATACACTGGGCCCCTAACATGGCACCCACAACAAAAATGTCAAAGAAAATCAAGATTTCAGGTATTAAAATAAAACGGCACATCTTTCCCGTAAAATAAATTTATTAGACTAGAATATTTAATCACAAAAGAGGTATTTTTCTCAAATATAAAATAAAGCTGGTGCAAAGAATCGCATAAAAAATTTCCTAACTTAAGATAACTAGCCTAAGATAGGTAATCAAAAATATTCAAATTAGTAGTTATGAAAAAATAAAAGTAAACAGAAAAAAACAACAAATAATTGACATAAAAGTAAAAAAAAAATTACGAAAATATATTAGATAAAAGAAAGTTCAAGACATGGGATGCACAGAAATAAGTCAGTTTTCCTCTTCCCCCAATCCTCGTGAGACCACCTCATACACTGGGTACATCTAGCCCACTTTTCCCTCATGCAATCATCAGAGAATTTTGATGCACAAAGGGCACACTCAACGTCTTCTTCTGTTTCATTGAACAATTCCGGGTCCATGTCAGAGTCTGTGTCGATCAGCGGAAGAACATCCTCATCGAGACTATCATCAGATGATTCAATATGAATAGCTTTTCGGGGTCTAACTAATAACTCACTGACTGCTAACTCTGTTCCGCTTCCATATATATGGGAGCGAGAGGATGTTCGAGAACATTCCACGATTTTCTAATGCTAGAATTTTCTGGAATCCCCTTGAAAAACATGGAACAGCATTTAATGCATATCCATCTCCATACCTATAAGGAGAGTTACCATGGGAGGGGGGGGGGGTCTGTCGCCAAATATCGCCATTTTTGTTGCCAACTTGGAGATATATCGCCAAATTTGGCGACCAAAATTTGTCGTCAAAAGTTATGCCAATTTGGCGATATCTCTAATATTTCACCAAATTCCCACAGACTTCCATTGTAATCCAATAGGGTTTACTTGCTTGCAGAAAATCAACAAATTGAGATATTTAATGCAACGAAAACTAATATCAGCTTATAAATAGAGCTTAATTGAACTATTTACATTATTTTTGAGCACAAACACTAACTATTTAGAAAATCCGTAACTATATGTAAAGATAAAGTAAATAGGTAATACACGAAAAAAAGGAGATCCAAATATGGCACTATACCCATATTTGGGAATCCTTGGTAGTGCCATATTGGGAATTCCACATGGATTGCTAATAGTAGTTACTGACAAAAAGAAAATGAATTTCAGCCCAAACCAATAATTAGCAAACATTAATATAAGTAAACTGAAATTACAGATATATTCAAACATTTCAAAATCACTTACCTTCTTCGAAAAAGTAACTCTTGAAAATGTAACCTTAAAGATATTCAACACTTGGAAACACAACTGGTGGAGAACAGTACTAAACTCGATAGAATGAATGCGAACGCACTGCACCCTGTTGAGTAAACTTGAAAAACTACTGTTTGAGTGCAACTTTTCCTCTACAGGATATAAGGAAGTGCCATAATATGCGACTATACCATATTTGGGCACTTTACCCTATAGGCAAATAAAGAAAGAGCGTAAAAGATTTTGGACTCTTACCAAAGGTGTTAAGACGAAATAGCAATAGAAAATCACTATTTAAATTTAAATAAAACAACACAAACTGGAATTAAACTATCAGTAGGGAAGCTTCTTCCACACGACTGAGGTGTTTCCCTAAAGCGCCTGCGTATAGGAAAATAACGTTACACGGCATCTTGTCCAACACGGCATCTCACCCCAAGTTACCCTATATCATATTCTTTATTTTTTACTTATATTTTATATTCTACTTTTTAGTTTTTAAAAGTATTTCATTGTTGCAATTTTACAGTCAGTTCGCATATTTTAGCGAGCGTGGTTTGGCGCATAATTAACTCCATTAGTTGTAATTCGTACACAGTTGTAACCATATTGTTTAGTTCAAAGAATATTCAGCGATTTATCACCTGCACCCGGCTAACGCAAAAAAAAAAACCTTAAAATTAATTTATTAATTTATAATTAAGTTCTAAAAAAATTTAAATATTGTATTGTCATCGGAAACACAACTGCGTAGATATTTTCTATAGCTCTAGCGTATCAGGAAGTAGGTAAATAATCTATTCCAAAATTCCATCTTTACATACATGTACAAAGTTAAGTTAAATAACAAGGTGTAAAAATGGAAAACTTTTTTAAAATAAAGTTAATTTTTTAAGTTTAATTTTTAAATTAGACACTATTAGGATATGTTACACAATTTTTTTAAGTTTTTAAAATAAATAATCTTTTTTAAATTTAATATGATTTGATATGCCTATTTATGAAGCTATAAGATGTTAATGAATATTTTGATGGACATTTGATTTTTTTTAGGATATTTGTTTAATTTGTTTTATTTATTTGTATATCTATTGCACGTCACTGATATTTTCAGAGACATGTTTGACGTAATTCTATATTTAAAAAAATTAAGAGGTGGAATTTACTATCCTCGTTTATGAAAATTATCCGTAAAATGTATCCGTAAAATAATCCGTAAAATGTTTTTTACGGAATCATATTCAAAATTTAAGTCCCTCATATATTATAGAGATATTTCACAAATTTTGTTTGAATCAAATAAGTTTTAGAATTCAGAAATATTCAGTGTGCTTTTTGTAGAACTATTTTAATAGTTTCTGATTTAAGCTAAGGAAATTTTGAGACACGGGGGGTTGCTGGGTATTCAACAGTTAATTTTCCAATGGAAAGAACGGGAAGGGTCTTGTGAAATATCTCTGGAAATGTCTCTTTAGGGCAAACACTTTAGATAAATATTGTTTCAAAAGCAGATATGAATAATTAAAATTTTAACTCTAATTTATTAAAAAGGTGCAAAATTTTAAACCTAACCCAACTTAGCACAAAAAATGCTCGAATTAACTATCCTCCGCTTCTTGACAGCAATAGAACAGATGTAAAAAAGACTGCCCCAAATGCGGCTAGAGAAATGTTATTAACCCCTTGAAAGGCGGTTGATATAATGTATACCACTTCACTTTAATTCCCAAATGCCACATTGACACAAGAATTTTGAAATAAAATTTTGCTTTGATAATGTACGTGAAGAACAGCTGTAACTTATTTTCAAATAAATTTGTTTATAAATCCTGGTACCTATCGATCATTTCAACATTTTAGCAACAGAAGTAGTTTGCACATGAAAGGGCTCAAGCGTTACGTAATACGCAGCTTAAATTCTCGGTGGTGGATAACGTCTTGTAAACTATCATTTTCAAGTATCTTCACAGAAAAAGTCATTAAGCGCCAGATGTAGGGAACATGGAGGCCATTCCAAAAATGATACCCGCCTGCCATATTGTTAATAGGAATAATTCTCATCGAGTTAATTTCTAACTATTTTTGTAATGAGCTAAGCAACCGTTCTTTTGGAAGACGATCTTTTCTTTGGAAATAATTTGATCTTCAGGAAAACGATAGAGTGGTTAACAACTTGTGTGATCGATTGCATCCTGTGGTAGCATTGTATGATAAAGATCGTCAGTTAAATTTTTGGCCAGAGAAAAATAACCGATTATATTATCTCCTAGAATTCCTGCCCAGACATTAATTTTTAAGATTTTGGCTCTTGATATTCTTAAATACTTGTGGGTTAGAATTGCACAATAATCGAATGTGTATTAACTTCTCCATTTTTCAAAAAAGTCTATTCATCGCTAAAGCAAATGTGTTTAAGCAATTGAAGATCACGTCACACATTTTTTTTCTCGGATTTCCAACCTTTGATCTGGGCCATCCAATAACAACTTTTGCATGAATTGTGGGTTGTAGGTATGAATATATATATATATATATATATATATATATATATATATATATATTAAATTTCAGGAAACATCGTATCGTTGTTGGAGGAATAACAGGGTCCAGGCATCTTAGGTTAGTTTTGATATCTTAAAAACATTTAACTTGTTCATGAAATCAGAGTTAAAGCATTAATTAGTCATATATGCCTTAAAAATCATCGTAGGAGATTTTTTTATTAACTTGCTTTATTGAACAGACAATTTCAAATATGCCGGATGGGCAAAGCAGGTGGGCAAGTCGGATGGAAAAAGGCCGGATGGTTAAGAAAAATATGCTATCGTTTTCTTTTTAAAATTTTAAAGTTGAAGCTTCTCAGTCGTCCTCGTGCTCCATTGTACTTACTAAGTTTTCTTTTACCAAATAAGATTCGCTTCGAATTAATTGTACGCACATTTCACCGTTTTGCAAATGCTAATGTATTTCGAAGGTAAGAGAAGGAGAGTGTGATATTTCACGGACCCTGTATAATGCACTGTAAGAAAAGTGCGTATTGTAAGAAAATGTTCGATGTAAGCTGTATGTGTTTTATTAAAAAGTGTGTAGTATAGATTTATCAGATTTATCTATATAAGGTGGATGCTTGTAAGTAAAATTATTTGTAAGCATGATGATACTAATTATATTATAATGGATATATATATTACAGTTAGAGTATTAAGTCTGGATATGATAAAAATACACTAATGTTTGAAAGTTATTTCAAAGTTAAAAAGTATTTACTAATCATTTTTAACATTTAAAGTGATGCTAATTTTATGATTTACATGATAGATAAAAATTTAATTGTGCAATGGTGAAAAAAAGGATGCCCCCGTACTAACTATATCGAAAATCATCGTATAAAAATCTAATTGGTACCAACTGATTAGTAACAACGTCTACTATTTTATACTATACTTAGATTTTACATCGGGGGTCGTCTACATACAGAAATTGTAACAAACTTTAAGATCCGAAGGTACAATTTACCGCCGAATCCAAATATAATGTAAAAATTAGGTGTATATTTCTCTATGTATACGACCCTCTGAGGACAAATTAAGTATAGCATTAATTAGTAGACATTATTGCTAATCGATGAGTACCTGTCACATTTTTATATGATGATTTTTGGCTGCGTCAGTACGGAGTATCACTTTTTTCACAACTGTACAAATATGTTATCTGTCTAAATGGAGAATAATGTGATTATCATCTATGATTAATAAGATACACACACACACACACATATATATATAGAGAGAGAGACAATTAATATCATTTATTGAAAATTATGTAAATGACACATTTTCAGATGATGAGAGGCGGTCTAATGATAATAAGTGAATTCTCTCAAAAAAGGATAAGGCGTAATTGGCATAATTTAGTGTTTATCTGTTTACTATGCACCGCCTATCACCTGCGATGACCTCTCCCTTCTGTGACGTGACCAGAGTCACGTCACACACTCAACTCAGCCGCTGGACGGCCACACCCCACACCCTACTGTTGTTTACCCACTTTCTTTTCCTGGCAAGGTAATAAAACTCAGCAAGGCAAAATACTTTTCAGTAGCTCCAATATAACCTAAGTTCAAGGTCTAAAATTGGAGAGAAAGTTGAAATAGCTGAGATATCGGGCAAGGATTTAACAGATGACGGGGAAATTTTCATACTTTTGAGTAGTAGCATACTGTCATACTAAATTAGTGTTGCCAGGTGCAATGTGACAAATAGCGGGACAGGATGCCTAAAAAAAAAAAGACGTCTAATTCTTAGCTGGGACAACATGTGTAAATTCTGTTTACTTTTACTACATTAAATTTATGTTAATTAAACGAACCTGAAAGAATACGATTTGAAGTTAGTAAGCTAAATTTTGTTATATTTTGGAATGATTAAAAATATTTGTATGTCAATCAATATAAGCGACTGGAACTTAGGCCATAGTACATTTATGAATATCTCATGTTGGCCGCTGCAGTACAGTCAAAACTCAAATTATTTATTTAAATGTTGGCGCAATACTTTCCTTTAATTACCACCATTTTTATAATAGAAAAAACAATCCTATGTGAATTTGAAACAAATTGCATTATCTTTGTTTTTACATTTTGTGTTCTCCGTAAATCACAGTTACAAAAGCTACTTTTATCATATGCACGGTTTGTAAATATCATATTTTCGAAAATATCAAAAATACCCGATACTTTGATATAAATCTGATATTTTAGATATATATCCGATATTTTCAAAAAAGTCAACTTATTGATGACTATAAATATTTTCAGACCTAATATAAATTTAAAAAGAAAAAAAAAACATGCTTCACTTAGCATGAAAACTTATTCTAAATGTCTTTTTCTTTCTCTCTTAAGTAACAAAATTAAAGATCGACTAATTGAAAAAAGACACAATTTGCTTTTTACTCTCACAAAAAACAAACTATAGGATTAGTATTAAGTATGAAGCAAATTTCATGTTTTATACAGCAAAACCTAAAATACAAAATAATTAGTTTTTATAAAAAAAAAAATTGAACATAAATATAACTTATCTGCTTTTTCGTCCCCATATCTATTGTGCAGTCTAAACTGAACTAACTAAAACCAAATAAGATTATTTCTAATGTTAAAATGTAAATAACAGCTGTTCTAAGTAGATATTGTTCCACATAATTATTGGTTGTATATTTAAAAATTCAGTTTCAAACGTTAAGTTTAGAATTTTTTTTTTGTCTAAAAAAATCACTGCAAGAGCAAAAGTTCTTTATCTACAAAACGACAAAGCCAATAATTGTTGAAAAATTCATTTACACTCATTTTGACTGAAAATATAAAAAATATCATACACAATATTTTGAAAATGATTATCAAATACATTAAAATATCGAAAATATCAAATACCATGATATTTTGAAAATAAATATCGGATATATATCATGATATATATCAAGATATATATCACCGAACCCTGATAATGTATCATAAAAATGTTACCTAAAACATAGGGAGAGTCTAGTGTTAAAAATAAAAGAGTGTAAACAGAGTGTTAATAAAAGAGATTTTGAAAAGTCAGTACTTTTGACGTCCCGCGCAGTGATTCCACGGGACAGATTATAAAATCTTTAAAAACCGGGATGTCCTGTTTAAATCGGGATTCCTCGAAACATTATCCTATATGCTTGAAAACATGAGAAGAAATTAGATATGGCATTATCTCTTCATACATTCGTCGCTACCATGTCAAACTATCGAATATGAAAAAATGCAGATTTCATTACTTTTAAAAATGGGTCGATTGTCACCAGTAAATATTAATAGAATTCTTCAGCTAGTAAAAATGCTACTAAAATTTCTGTGAAGAACAGGATTGCTAGTTTGGCCTTCTTTTAGGTAGCTTTCAATACAAAAAAGTATAAAGCTACCTAATGCAGCCGTTTGGAGGAAAGCAGTTCCGGAAAATTTCGATATATTTTCACCGATATCATGACCCCCAGACCCCAAAACCACCCTCCAGCAAATTATCTGTAATTAATTATCTGTAAGTAAATTTCTGCGACACGCTAATTATTATCACGCATTTAAAAAATTGTTCACCATTCATTTCTTTTAGTTTTATTGCATATCTTTTCTTCTTTTTAAAGGTTTTTAAACACCCTCCATATCTGAGTCACAATTTTATTTTTGAGTTGTTCTTTATTTTTTAATTATTTTTTTATTTTTATCTAACTCCTGCGTCATGTGACTTACAGCAGAAACTGGCACATGTAATTATAAAAATGACTGTAATTCTGAGTAACATGTTATTTTTTTATTTACGATTTTGATTTCACTTTTGATCGCCAAACAACTTGATTTTAAACCAAAAAAGGCATAAGCTTGATATCGGTCACAATAATGGTACAATAATGCACGTTCATAATAATTGTGTTTTTTCAAGTATACGACAACATTTTTGGAGTGATTTTTTATATTCAACTGTAAATTATATAAATAACAGTTAATATTATAAAAATAGAGTCAAATATTTAAATTTTAGTGTAAATTTCTGCGACACGCTAATTATTATCACGCATTTAAAAAATTGTTCACCATTCATTTCTTTTAGTTTTATTGCATATCTTTTCTTCTTTTTAAAGGTTTTTAAACATATTACACTAATCTTCTGTAATCGGATCACCCGCCAATTGGCGTATTTACTACACTGTTGGAAATTTCCTTTATATTTGAAGGGGGCTCTTGATGCTCAAACCGATTGCTGCGAATTTGTACTCAGCTATTAGTAAATTTATGGTTTTTCATTATGAAACAAACGGACAAAAGAATATTTAATATTACATATTTTCCATCTACAATTATTTTACTATCACCAAAAAAGCAATACTTGCAATGTAGGAAAAAATACTTTGAAATGCCAATGGTGGCCCAGGAACAATATTTGTTGATTTATCATTTTAACCTAGATAAGAAAAAAAGTACAGGGAATTCAGAATAATTCAGTAGATACCAATTGGACATTATTTAATGGAACGTAGTTTGGCGCGTAATTAACTTCGTTTTTTAGTTAACTCTGGTACAGTTGTAACTATATCGTTGCATAAACTTCTAACGTTTGACTTCAAACTTGGCTGTGCACCCCATTAAAGAAGATTAGGAATATTTTATTTGATGCATATTAGAGGATTATTATTTTGTTTTTACCAGAATCAGTTGTCGAGGTTTTTTTTCCAGGTTAATGGTTCCATGATTGCAGTTGGTATATAAAATGAAAAGGCAGTGAAAATAACATTATTTTAATTTTATTCAATTTTATTCCATTTTGTTTCAAGATGGCAGCCATTTAAAAATTTAAAACTAAAATAAATATACAAAAAAGTTAAAAATTCAAATTTATTTTTTAATTACGTGTTAGGTCTTGATACAAGGATTCCAGAGCATTTTTTGGTTTACCTCTATCTTAAAAAATGGCTGAGATAGAGCAGTTTGAAATTCTAGGGTGGCTGACATTTTGAAACAAAACAGCACATTAACGCGATTACTCGCAAATTATTTTCTTTCATTGTTGTAATAAGTTTCCCAATCATACGCATAAAACTATATATTCATATCCGTTAGCGACAAAATTGGTGACGTTGGCGACAAAATTGGCAAAATTGGCTACAAAATAGACAAATTTTGTGACATTTGGCGAAATATCGCCAAATTTGACGACCAAAATAAGTCTTCATAAATGAAGCCAATTTTGCTATTGCTCAATAATTTGGCGAATTTCTTATTCAAATTCAGTATTAACGAATCTTTTGTAACCGTTTCTTTGCATTTTAACTTGCTGTTTTCGTGTAACATTAGCTATAATTTTAAAACGAAGATATAGGAAAGCTACCTTTTCCTCCCGGTACAGACCGGAAGGACTTTTTTATTTACAGATGCCGAATTTATACCGGAAATTTCGAGATATTTTTTTTTTTTTTTTTTTTTTTTTTTTACTTTAAGTAATCACGAAATGTCTGTCATTAAATAAAGCAACAATTTCTATTTGAAATCTCTGGTATGTATTCGAAATTTCTGAATCTCAAAGAAGGGCTAACTGGCAACCTTGTTGAAGAATACTATTAAAATTTAGTGGTGACAATCGGCCCATTTTTAAAAGCAATGAAAAATGCATTTTTTCACATACGATAATTTAACATGGTAGCGACGATATCATTAAAATAATTTTATGAACTCCAAAGTGATGCACAATCATTTACAGTAAAATTTGCTAAGACGGAATTGGAAAGCGCCGAAAAAAAATTCTGCTTTAGTTAGGTTTCCGTCTTTGCAGGTACACTGTCCTATAAAACATACAATTTTAGTCAAAATTTCACTAAATAAGATACAAATATCAATTAATAATAAAAAAATAAGTACGAGTGTCTACTAATTGATAATATCAGCAGGTAAACCGTCTTATTTAATTGTATTTTACTCCTTTGCTAGGATAAGGAAATTGTGCGTTTAAGGAAAGTTTCCGTTATACAGAGATTTTGTTTTGGTAGGTTTAATTGTTGGAGGTAAATTTACTCATGGGATTAAACTAATTAATTTTTAGAATTTATCAAAAAAATTGACGATTTATTTATTTATTTATGTATTTATTGACTAAAAACTTTTTAAAGAAAAGAAAATGCACTTTACCAGATATTTAAAACACACAAATGGTGTTCAAAAATTCATTGAATAAAGATTAAAAAAAATTATAAATAATAATAAAAGATTCAAGGTGAGTAATCATTAACTGACACTTAAATTTCTTTAATATTTTAATTGACACATTTATTCAAAGTCCGTTATTCTACTATCAACAAAGTCCTCACAGCTAGCCCACGTGATCATTTTAAGCACGTGCCTAGGACCTATTTTTGAGCCCCCCTCCTACCCTCTCTGTAAAAATGCATATACCAATGTGCAATATATATAGCGTGTTTTTTTTTTTTTTTTTTTTTTTTTTCCAATTTCTACTATTAGCTCACACTCTCTATATATTTATATATCTTGTTCAAATTTTCAATCGTTAATAAAATATTTTCTATTCATCCTATCAAGTTCAAATAAATTTTTTTAAACTTGTACTAGATGACAGTTGGTGTTAATACAGTTTTTTCAAATATTAATTCATTAATTAAATTAAATTAATTAATTTTATATTTTATATTTCATTTCTGTTCAAAAGTATAGACTCACTCCATATTTATAGTCTCACCTTCACACGTAAAAAGATAATGGGGCTGGCTGTTCACGAACGAAGATCAGGCGGCTCGCGGGCGAAGTAGACTATAAATGTGGAGTGAGTCTATACTCTTGAACAGAAATGAAGTATAAAACTAAAATTAAATAATAAAATTTAATTAATTAATTAATATTTGAAAAAAAACTGTATTATCGTTAACTGTAACATCGCTATGGCACTTTATTGTGAAGTTTGGTAATTTTTGAAATTCAATATTTGAAAAACGGCATAATCATTAGATTTTAAATTTATATCAAGAAAAATACAATTTTTTTAACTTTCTAACGCAGTTTGTCTAACAATTTTGTGAGAAATACTTTTCGAGCTATTAATTTTTGGTATTTTAGCTATTTATTTTTTATTTAATTTTTAATACATTTCAAAAATGTCTCTTATGTAAGATATTTAGCAGGATATAAATTTAGGAATAAATACCGTCAGTGGCGAAGCGTGTAGATCGCTGAAAAAAAAATTCTATTTGACCTAAGTAGGAATTGACTTAAAAAAAAAGTTTTTTATGTTACTTGTTTTTTTTTTTTTTTTTTTTTTTTTTTTTTTTTTGTTTTTTTAAGAGCAGATTTGAAGATTGTATTTCATAAAAGCTGTATAACACAAAAACACATTCTGCATTCACTTGATACAGGAAAGGAGATTCCTCGACACAATCCCAGGACCGATGTAATTGGAAAGTTCCCAACGAGATCATTTTCAACGTTGTCATTTTTCCAAATTCTTTCACTAGTCCTTCAGGATCCTGAAATATTATCTTTGAATTTTCAATATCTTTCAGGCATTATACTGGATGATAAACTGAAAATTGCGCCAGATGACGTCGATCAATAGCTTGCAAAATTTTCTTTCGTCGTGATCCAATCTTTAGTCAAAAGCCTTATAATTCAGACTATTCATTACTCGATAACATGTTCTAAGGGATATCGCAGTTCTCAGAGTAGCCTGTATTTTGTCCCTAATAACGAATTGAGGGGGTCGGGGCAAGAAAGTGCCAAGTTATATTTTTGGTGAAATAAATCTGACATTATAATCTGTTACTTAACATTGTAAATTAAAATAGCATATTATTTTTTTCTAATGTCATTAAGTGGCAACATACTTCCCTGGTTTCGTTTTTGCCCCAAATGTTTCTTGAACTTTTTTACCAGAAAGAAAGTGTATATCATTAAAATAATACCATATTGTTATTCAGAATATCTCAAATATTACTCAGAAATTGGCAAAAAACTTTATGTTATGTATTTTTATTTCAGTATTTGATCTAATTTTTAAATTAATATATCTCAGAAGTTCAAAAATGTGGCTTAGAACTCTCTTGCCCCGACCCCCTCACTAATCAAAGAACATGGTGTCTTTTTCGGTTTACGATTTAATAATATTTTGAGTACAACTACCTTTTTATAAGAAAAAAAAACAGATTTTTAAGAAAATAAAATAACTGTACGTTTTCATTAAATTTGCTTATAAAGTTTGTTTCAATATTAAAAGGAAATTTTTTAGTGTAATATTTATTTAAGTTTTAATTTTTATCTGGAAAAAATCTTTGCCATTTTTTTTAACTCTTTAGTATACAACAATAGTAGGTGTAATGTTGTATATTACAGTATAGATATCAAAAAATATTTTTTGCCACACCTTAACGTACATTCATACATGCCATACAACGATTTGAAAATTTATAATAAAAGTTATATCAGCTAGTTTAAAACATTAGTGAAACAATTAATTTGTTAAAAGCATCCATTAACTTGTCTTCCCTAACCCTAAAATATTTTTTGCCATTTTTTTAACTTTTTAGTATATAACAATAATAGGTGTATGTTGTATTTTGAAGTTACAGGTATCAAATAATATTTTTTACCAGACCTTAATTATATTCATACATGCCATACAATGGTTTTAAATTTTATCATAAAAGTCACATGAGCTAGTTTTAAACATTCTTGAAACAATTAATTTGATAAAAGCATCCATCAACTTATCTTTTCTAACACTAAAATAATTTTTGCCATTTTTTTGTACTCTTTAGTATATAGCAATAATAGGTGTATGTTGTATTTTGCAGTTACAGATATCAAAAAATATTTTTTTTCAGACCTTAATGTATATTTATACATGCCATACAATGGTTTGATACGTTATCATAAATATCAGCTAGTTTTAAACATTCTTGAAACAATTAATTTGTTAAAAAGCATCCATTAACTTATCTTTTCTAAGCCTTGTACCATGCTGCATTTTCCACGCATGTTGAAACGATCTCCATTAAATGTTGATTCTAGAACAATATAAGAATATTTCCGTAAAAAAAAAAAAAAATGTAACAAGCCGATAAAAATCTAACCAAGTATGGTTTCATTTATTTGAAAGTACAAGGTCTTTGATGAGGGAATTTAAAGTTCTTAATATCGGACAAGGATGCTGTAACAAACAAAGTAGGGGTAGGTCGCAGAATTCTGCATTCGGGAGGACCCATGAAAATATACCGGACCTTCGGTTTAACGTGAAGAATGTCACTGACCTGTTGTTCTGACCTTTGCGTTGAGATGACTTACGTAACTGTATTGAAATCTTGGAATGGTGTCACTTGAAAGGTGTTTAAAATGTGATGTGACAAGAAAAACAAGTACTTGGCGCCAGTTATGTTTTGAAAAGTTAAAATAAAGTGAAATTTATTAACAAAGCATAAGTGATTTTGACATTGTTTTTGAGTTTGTATGATAAATGGCATATATTAATCAAAATACTTACGGTGATATTAAAGTCAGTTTAGTTATGTCGAAATTACCCTGACTCAGATAAAAAACAATATGAAAATTATTATTGTGGCGTAAAAATACTGCAGGCAAAAACAATACCAAAAGCAAAACTTTTTTTCAAACTCCAGATAGGCTTTTTCTTCTTTTCTATTGAGATTAATCATCAAAGCAATAATTTAATAGAATCCTTGATTTGGTCACTCTTTTCATTGCTATAGAATAGTGGTTCTCAACCTTTTATACTTAACGGCATACTTAAACATGCCGTTAAGTATGTTTAAAGTATGTTTAAGTATGCCGTTTAAATTATGATGATGAAAAAGTACATAAAAAGAATATGTGATTTTTAATTTACTTATTAACAGAAATAAAATGATTCATCATAGTAAAAAAATATCATATCTCATAAATATGCTCAAAGTGTTTTTTTTTTTTTTTTTAATATTTAAAAATTTCAGAATTGAGAGATAGGTATTTTGTATTATAATCCTTAATCAATTATTATTTATGTTATATCCTCGTCTTCTGTAATAATAACTTTTCTAGCGTAGTACATGCACACACCCTTAAAAGCATTTCTCTCCCAATCTAGAGAAGTTATGTCAAACATTGGTGGGAAGACGCATTGTTCAACATTTATATAGCATAAATCTAAAATTTGTAATTTTTCTGTAATATTTTTATCTGTATTATACCATATCATTACTTTAAATATTTCTACTGAATTTTATATTGTGGCCTTTTTCCTTGCAGAGGAATAATTTTTCTCTGGAAGTATAAAATTACCTAAAGACGTGAGACCCTTTTTATGAATTTTCAACATACTCCCATAAACGGTACACAACCACTGTAATTAACTTCCAAGAAATGCTTTATGACACTAAACCTTAGTAGAAATCGTATAATATGAATTATATGTTATAAATAACGATACTCTTTTAATTAATAAAATATTGATAAAATTTTACTAAGAATTGTCGCGTCACACCTGAGATTCTCCCACTGCACACCAGTGTGCCCCGCGACAAATCGGCTGAGATTTTCGGTTTACTAGATAAGGATTTGTTGTCACTACTTAATCATCTCATAACAGTGTCGTTCTATAAGAATTTGAGTGGGGACATTCACGTCACCTATTAACAGTACTTTCATTCCGATATAATGTATCGTATTTTGATTGTCTGTATAATCTGCAAACAAAGTATTTATCTTTTGTTCACTTGCTTATGTTGTGATAGTGTGCCCTGTATTATGGCAGATTTATGCAATCATTACAAATGAATTTAGCATTATTAGAAGATCCAAGTTTTAAACCTTCATAATTCTTAAAGTACTTTAGGGAATGACTTCCCGTTTGAAATCATAAAGTAAAATTTACCATAAAATCCAAATTTGATGTCAAATTTGATGTTCTTATTCAAAATTTCAGAATTGGGTACAATTTCATGTAAAGAGGACTAATAAGTTTATATTTTTAACATAAGTTGAACTAACAAAATTTACAGTCGAATGGCTATCTTCTGTTTTTATGCTGAAGCAGTTTTTTAATTAAAATGTATGGGATGTTCTCTCTTTCTTGGGGTGGGACGATGTGAGTACGACTGTACGTTTTGGTAGATTTCGTAAGAAATACTACCTATTACATTCTTCCCTATGTTAGAATTTATGGAAAATTTTTGTAGACCTGCGCCGATCATGACTCCCAGAACCCCAAACCACCCCAATTTCAAAACTTTATCAATCTATCTAACTATCTATATCACTTTTTTATGGACACGATAACTTCAATAATTCTGTACAAATCTCTTCCAAACTGATACATAAAATCAAGGGGCATAAAATCTCAGTCGAGTTCGTTAATGGGCAAAATCAAACCGGGGGGGGGGGTGCTTTTTGTAAAAACAGAAAAATCGCCATAACTTCTTAATTATGATACGTATCGAATCCGCTTAAAGTTATTATTATTTCTAGAAAAAGGGCCGAAAATTTATGTATGACAGGTTTTTGATATCATTAAAAATGGCCTCAAGGGGGGGGGGGGGTAGGTGTTTAAGAACAAAAAATTCATAACTTTGTCAATTCACAAGATATTAAATCCGCTTAAATTTATTATAAATCTTCTTAATATTATCTTCAAGTTTTTTATAGGACCAACTCTTACAGCAAAACAAATAAAAAGAAAAAATCCCTGACGGCTCCGCCTACTGACATACGTATATTTCGAAGTGGGCGCTTCCAACTGCCGCATCATTGCAAAAAGTTAATTTCTTCTGCAATTCCCAATAAACAGGCATCCCACAGTCTACGTTTTCTTTAATTTATCTGTGCCTGTAGGCCGAGCTGTCAGGGACTTTTTATTATTTAAAAAGTTTATGCCATGGAGTAAGCCTAAAAGAGTATGACAATCCTTTCATAATTTAGCATTCTAAATAGATAACATTTTCTTCCAAGTATGTTTTTAACATAACTGTATAAATACAACGAAGTTGTACAACTTTACCATTATACCTAGATGAGTTTTAATGTTTTTGCCAACTTACCTCAGCGTGAAACAAAATTGTTATATGGTCACTATTTTTAATTTTCACAAAATTTCTGGAAGAGATTCTCGCATTTGACAATAAATTTGAAAACATTGGTATATTTTATAATCGATTTTAGTACTTCAATTAGAAGTGAAAATTTTTAGACACTGCGATTTCCCTACAGAACAGGAAGCATTTCTCTGTAAAAAATGACGAATGTTTCTTATTTTATGAAAATATAGTATAAGCACGAACAAAAATATAATATAATCTTCTGAGTTATCCGAAATTACGAATAGCGTGTTCCATTGTCTTTTGAATCCCCAAAAACCAATACATTTCCAAAATTTAAAGAATCATTTATAAAAACAAAATATTTTTCGCTGCCCGTATTTTTCAGAAACGTTTCCGAAGTGTTTTTATAGTGTATTAATTAGTGTCCTCAGCCTGGAATACCTGTTTTTCGAATGCTATCCATTCTCAAGTAAACATTTTCATGCTCAAAAAATATGTTTAACAGACAAACATGCAAAATTAACAGCGTTAACAATAACATTAAAATTAAGATTATTTCTTTACTCTTTCATGTATGAATTAACTTATGCGGCTGAAAACGTTTACTTGAGAATTGATAGCATTCGAAAAACAGGTATTCCAGGCTGAGGACACTAATTAAAAACCCTTCGGAAACGTTTCTGAAAAATACGGACAGCGAGAAATACTTTGTTTTTATAAACAATTCTTTAAATTTTGGAAATGTATTGGTTTCTGGGGATTCAAAAGACAATGCAACACGCTTTTCGGAATTTTGGATAACTCAGAAGATTATATTATATTTTCGTTCGTGGTTATAGTATATTTTCATAAAATAAAAAACAGTGGTCATTTTTTACCCACATTCTTAAGTAGCCATTTTTCTTTCATTATATCTGCTAGCGCACTTCCTCTTTCTCGTTATCAGCAGTTGATCGACGAACTTATTTTTAATTGTAAATTGTATATATTGTTATAATGTATATTTATATACCGTGTATAAGGTCTGCACCATAGCCATACGAAATTTACTAATAACCCACTTCCTCTTCTCATACCCGTTTGAAATTTTTTTTTAATTTTATAATGTTGGTAGACTATACCTCGTATAGATATTCCAAATAATATTTTTTAGGTTAAATGTAATTCAAGACACTCAGATTTGGTCTTTTAGAAGTAGTTCCCTGTATAAAGTTTCTTTATGTGATACATTATAGAGCGAATTGAAAAAAGTTCCCATTCAACGAAAAAAAAAAAAAAAAAAAAGACCAGAAAAACAATAAAGATTATTTAATTTTTAAAAAGTTGCCTAATTATTAATTAAAATTTCATACAATTATTCTTTTTTTTTTTTGCATTTTTTTTCTTTTTTTTTCTTTCTTTCTTTTCTTTTTTTTTTTTTTTTTTTTTTTTTTCATTTTGGATTTTATGAAAATTGCATTACAAAAAATATTTTTTATTTTAGTTTAAAAATCTACAGGAATTACTCTTATTTTTTTACTCTACAATATTATTTATCCAAAAACAAAAATAGAGTCAAAAATAAACTGACAGGGAATGCGTTATTAATAACGAATCTGGAATTGTCCCTTTAAATATCAAATTGCCTCACTGTGGGGCGTACGTCTTCGTTAGGAACCACATATTTAGACCTCCAAAACAAAAATGTACCTGTATCTCGAAAATTAATGTTTGGAATAAACTGTAAACTTACTCACTCATATTTACTGACGATTGTGGTTCGTTTTATTAGAAAATTAATAAAGTCATAATTCATATTTATTGTTTAAAATGAGTTATTAATAATTTTTATAGTAAAAATTCGTTTTTTGAATTAAAAAAAAATGCCTAAAATGTGTGTGGATCTATTCATTGTATCTCACAAAGAAAAAAAAAAGCTGGATGATTTCCTGGGGAAAATTCAAATTAAAGTTTGTCACATGCATTTAACAACTAGCACCCTTAATCTTTGACCTTTTCTAACTATATAAAGATTTAAGAAAAATACATAAAATATACCTTGTTCAGGGTTGCCTTGATCGAAGGAACTGAAATATAGTGTCAAAAATCGATGTTACTGTTTGTAATTTTAAAGTTACTACAATTTTTAATATGAATACGCCTCCTATATCAAATATAGCATTCATATTCGGAAATTAGACAGTACCAGAGGACCCGTGCGAGGATTTCGCACTGCAGTCATTTTTTCAGAAATATCTAATATTTCTAATATTTTCACTCATCTTTTCAGAAATATCTAATATTTCTGATATGCAGGTTTAAACTTAAAAAAAAATTAAGGATAAAAATATCTGCAAACAACAATAATCAAGCCAGAATATCATCTCATTTATTCCATCAAAGTTATAGTAAAAACTGATCCAAGATAGCAAAAGGCACACGCGAGAAAAAAATTAACAGTCGTATTTTAACTGCATTAGAGGATGACGTCACTCGTTTCGGGAAAAACTGAGAAAAACCTTTCATTTCATTTAAGAAAACAATTTTGATATAAATTTTAATTTACTGAAATTTTGCTTCGATCGATCGACAGTGTTTTATTTCTTCTAAACATTTCAATTTTCCTTTTTGATCATAAATATAAAATAAACTCGTCCACAGGTATAACACTTTATACTTATTCTACGCATCATGTATTCCATAAATAAAATGTACTCTTATTACGTATGCCAGGGTTGTACTATTTATTTTTTAATACTCATTGTTGAGCATCAGATAATGCGGTATTTTATTTTTGTGGCAACACTGATTTGAGGAAAACCGTTCATTACATTTATGAAAACAATGCCGATTTAGTTTTTAATTATCAGCAAATTTCAATCGTAAAACATGTTTTAGGGAAATATAAGTGTGCTATGTCAGAAGTATGTTCAAAATAATTTCATATTCCATCTCATTCGTCGTTCTGCGTTTCATATTTGCTTAGAAAAAGGGATGTTGACAGCAGAAATAATATATAGGATTACCAGAGATTTTGTTTGCATTTTAATAAACAGCTTCAAAACAGCCAAATTTTCTTTTTTTTCTAAAAAAAAAAAAAAAAAAAAAACAACAACAACTTTGCATTGGAATATTAAAAAATTATTTTCCTTGAAATAGTGTAATCAGAACTGTTATTATAATTTATAAATTGCTGTTTCGAATACCTTCTTACAGAAAAGTGCAGGCCCAGAATATTTTGGAGAAGGTGGCAATTTTCGAAACTACGAGCTTTCAAAATAAATTAATATTTGTACTTCTATTGGAAATAACACAATTGTTGGTAATATTTATAAAATACTAAAATCGATTTTTTTTTTCTAGGTAGCTTTCAATACAAAAAAGTATAAAGCAACCTATTGCAGCCGTTCGGAGGAAAGCAATTCCGGAAAAGTTCGATATATTTTCACCGATCATGACCCCCAGACCCCAAAACCTTCCTCCGTTCAAATGTTGATTTATGTGTATATATATATCCATATATATATCTGATCTATGTCATGCGATAACGCTCGTATTTATAAATTGATTTTGATGAAACTGATTGTGTGTATTAAGCTCATCAATGCCTCGACCGAGTTCGTTGGCCAGCTTGGTCCGCCATCTTGTTTCAAGATGGCGGCCACTTAAAAATTTAAAACTAAAATAAATATACAAAAAAGTTAAAAATTCAAATTTATTTTTTAATTAAGTGTTAGGCCTTGATACGAGGATTCCAGAACATTTTTTGGTTTCTTTCTATCTTAAAAAATGGCTGAGATAGAGCAGTTTGAAATTCTAGGGTGGCTGACATTTTGAAACAAAACAGCACATTAACGCGATTACTCGCAAATTATTTTCTTTCATTGTTGTAATAATTTTCCCAATCATACGCATAAAATTATATATTCATATCCGTTAGCGCCAAATTCTCGCCAAAATTGGCGACATTTGGCGAAATATCGCCAAATTTGACGACCAAAATAAGTCTTCATAAATGAAGTCAATTTAGCTATTGCTCAATAATTTGGTGAATTTCTTATTCAAATTCAGTATTAACGAATCTTTTGTAAACGTTTCTTTGCATTTTAACTTGCTGTTTTCGTGTAACATTAGCTAAAATTTTAAAACGAAGATATAGGAAAGCTACCTTTTCCTCCCGGTAAAGGCCGAAAGGACATTTTTTTTTTGTAAAGAAAAATGTTTTCAAACTATTGCCATAAAATATTTGAAGCGCCCATTAAAGCGCAATCAATTTACACGCAACCACATATATGTAATCTATAATAGTGTATAGCAAATGATATATTTATTTTCAGAAGCAAACATATATATTTTAAAAAATAAGAACTCGGAAATGAAAAAAAAAGCACGTACAATTGCGTGCCATAATAGAAAGTTAGTGCATGACAATTTTTTATGATTATTAAAAAATATAATAATAAAAATAAACGTGACTATAAAGCAAAAAAAATAAAAGTGATATAGCAGTTGGCAAGCATCAAAATGTACCTTGCGTAGCATGTTTACTTTTATGGAGTAAAAGCTTAAGCTAGTGCATCCAAATGTTCATGATTATATTTATGTGGAAGGTCATTTAACTGCTGTAAGGTAGCACTTCGTTTTAGAAAACAACACTTTGTCTTATATACATTGACCAAAATTATGAGGCTGCATTATTACATCCCACTTTCACATTTTTTACATAATTCAAAGTAACTGTTTTCGTAATTTATCGAATATTCGTTTAAGATTGTTTTTCATGTCACGTTTTTTTTCTTTATTTTTTTTCTATAAAGTTATAAATTTTGCAATAAATGTAACTTGTTACGTAGTACTTTTTAAAACTTGTTTCTGAATGAGAAATTATTTGTCAAACAGAAGATTGATTTATGTTAAAAAGACATTCATCTTTCTTTTATAGGGGTGGGTGCGGATAATAAGGAACCGGCAAAAGAATACCCTTAATATAAATTTAAAAATATTTCAAGAATGCTAAAATTTAGCTTTTACCTTTAACTTACTATTACCTCTCCAATAAAAAGTTGTTATGATTTTTATGTACAGAGTGCGGCAGGTTTTTGAAAACAAAGTCGCATCTTCAGACAAACAGAAACAGACACTGGAGATGGAGCATCTATATTATCTTTTAGCGTTCTGTACAGGTGACCACCTACATAATGGATGACATCATTTAATGAACTCTTCTACACCTTGCTGTAACTGACTGTAGTCAGTAAGAAGATGGGTGTTGGGAACGTTTGCTATTGTATCCACAACGGCTGCTCGGAGACTCGCAATGGTGTTGGAGTTTTCTTAACCATGCCCCATACGTAATAGCCCAGTAAGTTAACATATGGGGAGCTGGAAGCTCGTAAGTTGGGAATGATATGGTCATGAAAATTTCTGGCCATTCATTATTGGGTTGCTCTATGAGCTGTATGGGATGGTGCGGAGTCTTGTTAAACAAACATACAGCCTCCTCTGTGCTACAGTAGTAATCCAGGGCTTCACAACTGTGTTTAATACCTCGACGTCGACTCTGGCACCTTGAAGAAGAAATGTGGAGCCATCACATCACCTTCACTGCTCACAACCCCCAGAACCACAATTGAGGCCGGAAATTTTGTGTGAATAACGGGCCAAACTTCCTTGGGGGTTTCATTCAGCCACCGATCATTTTTAGGTTCACCTTCTGGTCCTGGACAAAGGACAAAGTTTTCTCATCGGAGAAGAACCACAGTATTCCTGGCTCCTCTAGATGTTTCAGCTTCTTCAAGAGGCGCTTGGCTCTGGTCAGGCGGCTCTCTTGAGCATGAACCATTTTCTCCTCATCACGTACGACTTGAAATGAGGTACTCATGAGCGACACGTCGGATGGTGGCCTCGTCAACTTGTAGATCCCTAATGAGTGCCCTCGTAGATTTCATAAGTTCCTCATCAATGGTAGCTTTGACACGATGGACGAATTCCGGCATCCTCATAATGTCAGATCGCTAACAATATCATATGTTATTCAAAATCCCTTATTCGTGGTTAGAATTTTTCCAACTCTGGCGTAATAAGAGTTTTGTATGTTTTTGCTTTTTTAAAAAGGTATATTTTCCATATTATTTAGCTAAAAGAAAAAAAAATATTTCAGGCAATATTGTACCTTTATTTTTATTTCTCATGATAATTTATTTTTACAATTAAGTTTTTGAAATAAACATTTATAGTGATAGGTGGGGTGATAAGGGACATGGCTTATAAATATTTCTGTATCGTTTCAAATTTAGTCTCTTATGTCAGGCTATGTCTAATGTATGTATTTCATATATATATCTAGAAATTTATATTAATTTTCAGAACAAATAAAGAAACATTAATGTATTGTATAAGTTGCTGATTTCTTTACCAATTTGAATAACTGTGTCACAATTAATATAACATTAATGTATTGTTTCTAGAAATTTATTTTTTAGCCTTGTGTAATGTTATTTAACAACAAAATTTTGTTTTTATTAATCGAAGAAGTTATGTTGAAATAGTTTCTTTAAAAATCTCTGAGGTTAATCCCATTCAGCTTAAGGAGTCATGAGCATTTTAAATCGAAAAAAAAAAAAAAAAAAAAAAAGAGGCAATTTTCAACATTTAATATCTTAAAAAATATATAAATTTAAAACACAATTTTTGGACAGATGAAAGATATAAGCATGCTCTTTCATTTCAGATATTCATTAAATTACAATATGCAGAATTAATACTTATAGGGGCCTTCAAATTCTAAGACATTTTTCGAACAGAAAATTGACATAACAGCTTACGCGCAGTATTAAAACAGAAATTTTATATCTAGAATAAAACTTTTTGTGACTAATTACACTTTAGATTATAATAAATATGCTGAACCTAAATAAATTTGTATTTAAAGCATTTTTATATTTTTAATACAAAGTTGTATTTAGCTTATGCAAAATATTGAAATTTTCAACATTATAACTATCAAAAACAATACTTATTTGAACAATAAAAAGAAAATTTAGGTTTAATTTATGCAGACTAACATAAAATATATCTTCTGAAAATTTTAGGGAAACCTATTGCAAAGTTTTTGAGCTATCCTGCGCGTTATGCCCAAAAACCTCATTTTGAGAAAATTAACCTCAAAATTGCATTATTAAATTTACTTACATTCCGGGCGCTGTACATTTTTGCGTAAACCTCGAGAAATTGTACGAAATTTTTAACGCGATTTGTTTTATAATGCTCAAAAAAGGTTATGTATTTAATATATATAACCCTTAATATTTATTTCTTTGAAAGAAATTGAATTTTTGAATCTTTAGAAGTCCTATGACCCCTTAACATAGTGTATATGCAATAACGTAAACAGAAAAATTATAAGAAAGGGGGAGGGGTAACATATGGTTGTTTTTCTACCTGTATTTACTTACATACATATATGTAAATACAGTAAAACCTCTCACTACAGAATCAAAAGAAATGTTGGAAAAATTCCGTTTTAGACAGATTTTCGTGTTGACAGGCATCATTGCATAGTTTCTTTTTTTCGACGGGAAGCATGAAATATTTCTATTTAAGACGAGATTTTGTTCCACACATGGCTTGCTTTAGCATGTTTTATTGATGAGCACATATGCGTATCCAGTGCCGGGTTTAGACATGGGCGTCAAAATTTACAAGATGTGGGGCAGCAGTTAAAGTTTATAGAGGTTCTTTTTTCGGTTTGAGAATACGGAAATTTTTTAATGTAAAATTTATAAGCATTTACTGTTACAGAAAAAAAGTTAGATAATAGAATAGTATTCCTTAAAAAGTGCCAATTATTATTAAGTAATTGTCGTCACATTGTCACACAGAAACATAAATGAAATATTCAGTTTCCCAAGTATTGAAAATTTTATGATATTTCTTAAAACTTATTGAAAAATGTGATCCTTCTTAAAACATCTTTTAAATCTGATTATCTTCTGCTAAAAGGTGCAGAGATGACAAATCCATTTCCATTCCTTGAAAGTGGAGTATTCAAAGTATTTTTCAAAAGTATTATAATCATGCCTTGTCAAAAATAGTAATAAATTCATGTTGCCACTGTGTTTATTAGCATTTGCCTCTGTGGGCTTTGGAAGGTAAAACAGAGCTTGAGGGGTGCAGGCGGCATTGGACCCATGGGCGCATTAAACGATCCGACTTTGTGTATATTTATCTACTGATACAGATAAATAGATTGTATATCCATTTTACAAAAACAGATGCAAAACATAAATTATGTTTGAAAGTCATCAGTGTTCTAGAATAATTGATAAAAAAAAAAAGAAAATTCTCGAGACGAAATTGCAAGGGACCGGAGAAAAAAAAAACTCATAAATAAAATCTGCAGTTTTTCTCTTTTTTTAAACTTTTAAAACCTCATGATGTCATGACCAACGACCAACTTCATAGTCATTAGTTTGATTGCAGGGGGAGACACTTCCATGTAGAGCATTTTTTGTTAAGGGCTGGACAGAATTTCTAAATATTAAAGTAACTTCCTTATATTGATATGCGAAAAAAAATCCATCCGTCCTTTTTTTTTTTTTTGGAAGAGGGGGGGGGGGGGGTACATCACATCTCGTAATGTTCTTTCTTTTTTTTTAACATTTAAATTATATACATACAGCAAATACAGTGAAACATCTAAATAAGAACAGCCGATTTTGCCCGTTACTTGGAAGTGTCCTCTATTTAGAGGTAAAAATATGCAAGTATTATTTCTGTTGGGGATTTAAAAGTGTTCGCTAATTAGAGGTGTCCACTATTCGGGAGTATCGTTATGGATGTTTTACTGTATATTATTTTGTGGAATATTTTTTTGTTCAGGGGGAGGGTCAGGACCTGTGATGACTTCCGATAGATTTGCTTCTCTTGATATGCTCTAACTTTCTAATAATGTTGGCGCACATTATATACGATTATACTACAGTTTGCAAACCATATTTATTTTGTTTTTGTTGATCTATTACACCCTTTCTTGCGTAAAGTCCACGCAGAGGTTACCGTGTTCTTTTTTCGAATTTCTAAATTTCGAAGCCGATGTTCATAGGTGCAATGATTCAAGGATGAGCTAGCATAGTATTCAAGATTCAAGATTTTGTGTAGACGTAATGAAATTCAGATCACTTTCACTCAAAAAGTCAGTTCTCATAACTTCACAACTTCGACAAAATCAATTCAAACTTTTGAATATCTAAAAGAAGAAACTCATATATATCTATCCTATATATATAAAATCCTAATGAAACGAATTTGTGAAACGATTTTATGAAACGAATTTATGAAACGATTTTATGAAACGACTGATTATGTTTCAGGGCTATTTTTAATAAAATATTAAACGCTTGATGGTGAAATTAATACCAATTGTCCATAAAAATCCGCGGATGTCAAAACTGGTGATAGAATTTTGAAATTAGAATTACTTTTCGAGATTTTAATTTTTTTCTAATTTTAATGACATTTCTGTAATGATGGCAACTAATTACTCAGTTTTTTTTTGTGACAAAAAAGGGAAAAAAATTGAAAAGGATCCCGATAGGGATTATTGATTTCTTTTTATTCGTCATTTTCAAATTGAAATTGAATTTATCCTTTATTTCAATCGATAATGAAGACAAGATTGTGATTAAATTATGTTTTTCAGGGAAATTTGAAAAAAAAAAAAAAAATCACATTTCTATCGACAGGATTCAATCGTCTGTCAGCATTTAATTTAATTCATAAACTGAAAATATTTTGAATAAATTCGTCCAAATGACGTCATTTATGTAAACGCAAAAGAATTGAGCAAAAAAATATTTATACAATTTGTTTAGCGTAAAATGTCATTTATCCTATTTTATATATAATCAGAAGTAATTTGTATAGAAAAAACAATAATAATATACGTATAATTAAAATACGCATATAAACAAAAAAATCGTCGAATTTGTTTCCATGGCTGTTTATGTCATTTGGCACCAAATTTCACTTTCTGATGCCCGAATTGCGCCAAGCTTTTTAAAAAAGCGTCAAGACCCCTATAATAGAAAAGCACCAAAAGTTCATTGGGTTTGTTTTCATAACTTTTGGCAACAAATCTATGTATATTAACGAATCTATCCCTTTTCGAAACTCGAATTACGCCAAACCTAAATGCAAAGGATCCTATACTGGAAAAGTACCCGATTTTCTTATGAACAATATTCAAGTGACATAACATGGTGTAAAATTATCGCGGATAGCAAATTTGTTTAAATATCTCATCAATTGTTGCCAAATAAATGCAGACATGCATGCACAAAATATTTAATTAATTTTGTATCATAAATAATTATTAGAAAATTCGTATATACATATTAATTACAATAAATAATTTACATATTTAAAATAACATGAAAATATGCATGATGGTGCACTAAAATAGAAAGAAAATTAAAACCTGTTACTGAAAATGTCTATAACATAGTACTTTTCAATACCGTGGTTCTTAATGTTATTCACAAGAAGATGGAATTTTTCTCATCCTTAAACGCAAAAGAAAGAATAGAATACAGATCGTTGTTATAAAAGTCCGAGAGGTAGCCACAATTTAAACCTAACCATTTTATATAAGCTGGTTTTCAAGTTGTAATTGATTTTACTTATCAATCACAAAATCAGTCGTCAGTTGTCGTAGCAGCTGTGTACGAGGCCATGATAATCAAAAAATGCCCCATTAAAACGTTAAAACAAACCACGCTGTCATATTTTTAGAGGCCTCGAAGTCTGAGCGGGGGTTGGCGAGTGTAGCTCGCAGGGGGTAGGCCCCCTAGTATATATATATAATTCAAAAGAAGATACTGATTTTTTCTTTTTTATACTTTTAACTAATATCTACATTGTTTTATAAAAAATAATAAATCGCCAATATATAACATGTATATATTGTTTTTACTGTGTGTTTTATTGTCTCAATAATAAATACTGATGCAATAAAAACACACGAAAAGCTAATTTTAATATGATTATGATAATGTCAGCAGTAAAATAACAATTCTAATAATAAAAGAACCTCTGCGACAATAAAGTTTTTGATCAATATATATATATATATATTTCTAGTTTAAAAAGTAAATAGATGCATTCAAATTACACAAGAACGAAAAATCATGCGTCAAGCATAGATTATGAAACACTTTCCAACACTTTCAAAATAATTTTTTAAATCTTTACCGTAAGGTGTAAGATGATATCTAACTATACAACTTTGAAAACGCATAACATATTTAAAAATCCAATTTCAGGAATTACCAGCAATAGTCGGAAAAATATCCAAATTCTTTTGTGCATCCCTGTATATCATCTGTAGATTTGTATATATACTAAATAGAATGCTAAATTTTAGTTCAGTTATAAGCACAGTTTAAAATTTCCCTTCTGCAATTTCCGACAATAAACGTAATTGTACTCGAGAACTTTTGTACTGCCCTGTATACAATCTATAGAATTTATACACTCAAAGTAATAGACAAAAAATGAGTTAAATTTAAAAACGCGTTCAGCAACTGAAAAAGCATTCCAGCAATTATTATTAATAAGCAGTACTTTAACCGAATTCTTTTGTGTGTCCCTGTAAATGAACGATGAAAGCTATACACACAATATTCTATAGTAAGCCTCTTTTAATCCACGTTAGTGATATATATATATCAATTTCAATATGTTTGAAATAGGGAAACATTAAAATAAACTGCAAACGATATTTCTTCATAGACCGTAATGTAACGGAATTCTTTTGAGTATCCCTGTAAAGGAACTATAAGTGCTATGCACACCACATTCTATAATTAGTCTGTTGTAGTGCACCTCAGTGATATATAACAATTTCAATATGTTTGAAATTGTGTAACATCATTGAAATAAACCGCAAATGATTTTCCCCCATAGACCGCAATGTAACGGAATTTTTTTTGAGTGACCCTATAAAAAAACTATAAGTATATAACACTTCATTTTCAATACCGAACATGCCACAGTAAGCTTCAATAACATATATCAATAGCATGACGCTCCGACTATATTTACGCGAGTTAGAGCACGGACAGACAGACATACAAACCGAATTCATAAACATTTTTCAACTAGGTTGGAAAGTGTTAAAAAAATAAAGGAAAAAAAATAATTTTTATTCTATGCTTAAAAAATCTTTTTTTCGGAAGTATAAAACCGTAATCAGAATAATTGTACAGCTACATTAATTTAGGATGTTACTTTATTTTATTTCACTTTGCTTCACTCCATAATACTCAAATAAAACTGCTTAACAGTATATATTACAGTAACTATTTTAACTGTATAGCTGGCTGTTTTGAGTACATTTAACATAAAAATCATATGAAATATATAAATCGGATTTTTACCAATCTTATAAAATTGTCAAATGGGAATCTCGAAAAGAAATGGGTTAAAAATTAATAAATAATTTTATTTTATTTGCAATTGTGTTTCTTTAGTTTTATAAACGTAAATTTCATAAAAAAAATTAAAATTTTATAAAAAAATTCAAAATTTATAAATAAAAATAGATATATAATTATTAAAACGATTTTTTTAACTATCCATGAAATTATCGATTCATTAAAACCTTCTCACCGCCGCGACCTGATATATCCGTTCACTATGCTGTAGGTTTCACATGAATACAAGGTTTGTTTAAATTAATATAATTCTACAAATATAATGCATTTTTAAAACATCAAGTAATGATTGATACTCTCAACGATTATACTTATATACGTAATTACGTTTTTTATCTGAAGTTTGAAAATTCAGATTTTTAAGCATTTAATAAAAATTACAGAGAAAACAACATTCAAATTTGCCCTTTTGCATACAATAGAAGAAGAAGAAGAGAGAGAGAGAGAGAGAAAAGAAACTGTTTTACTTAAAAATAATTATTGAAATAAGCGTTATACACTATTTCGTGTTTTCATTTAATTAGAAAATATTGTATTTATCTTTATAATGGGCGCTATTTTTCAAAACATGTTTTTCAATTTAATTTCTTTTAAGTATATATAAAAGGCAAGTCATCAAAAGCTCGTAGGACTATTTTGTGGAATTTGATCCATTGTTTTATTTTTTTTCTGCAGAATCTGTTCTTTGTGTGTTTAAGATAAATTGACAATCGAGAACGTTTCTGTAATGTATCTGTTATTTAGATGGGGGAAACACAATAGAGACGATTGTAATGAACAAAAAAGGGTTTTTCACGAAGAGAGGAGAATAATTTTAATGGAAACCGTGATGTATGAACGGCATCAATTCTATACACCATCCTTGACCGTTTTATTTTTTTTCCCGCACTTTCGATTTTATGTTCGTTTGTTGGTATTTAGAAGCACCCACGTTCTATATTCTTCTGTTAGAAAAGTATACAAGGAAAATCTTATTGAACATGCGAAAACATATATTTTATTTAACCCAAATAAATGAACGAGTCTTTTTTTCTACAAGTGCATGAAAAGCATAACGCCTTTTAAGAATATTTCTTGAAAATTACAAGTTTTTCGAGAATGATGCGAGAGAACTCGAGACTGAACTAGATTGACCACCAACAACACCAAAAAACATTTATATATAAAAAAAATATATCAATTATGCATTCAAATAAAGTTTAGAAATTTATTAAAAGCGGTACTTTCGTATTAGCCGCATGGAAGGAGTTAATAGCCGAAAAAATCGCCAAAGATGTTGCAACTTACAGCAACCTTTTTGAGTCTGATAATTTCAGAGGTTTAAGCACGCATTTCGATTAAATGTCTGTTAAATTTGTGTTTTAATTGTATTATTTTATTGATTTATTGATGAAATTTTAATTTTGTTATGGGATATTAGATGGAAACAAATGCTGAACAATTCATATTGTTTTAAGTGCAAACGGTTTAATCCTTCGTAATTGGGCTGCACGAGACTGACATAGATTTTAAAAAAATCATGCTTGAAAATTATTTTTAAAACCATACGAAAACTGTAAATTGAGATACAGTTTTCAAACAAATTGCATTTGAAAAAACAGAATTTCCCCTACTATTTCCCCTACTACTATACAAATCAGCATTTCCTCTACTATTTGATGGTATACGATTAAAACTGTGGGATGTTTTGAAGATTAGAAAAATTTATTGGTCAGGTGTTGTCATCGTCAATTTGATGTCAGCTTTACTTACGGGAATGCTTTTGATTTATAATATCGATTGATATATAGAAGTTCGAATCAATGACGGTTTAAAAAAAATACACAATTTACCTTTGAAGAACATTTTAAACTCTCACTTTTTTTTTCTTCTTTTCAGAATCGAAACATGCTAAAAACACCGATTCCATTTTAAGTGGTTAAACTGGAATGCGATACAAAATTCTCAAAAATGTCACATTTTTTATTTGTTTGGCTTAACACGTGTTTAAGACCTTTTAGTATAAAATGTCGCAAATCGATGAAAATACACTGTAAAAAAAGACAAGTGTTTCTTCATCATCATCATCCTTAGTCAATTTCCACTAAACAGTAGGTTTCCTCGACCATAAAATCATTTCTGAGCGTTCTTTTCTATTTCTCTCTGTCCAGAAAAATAACATCAATTAACTTATAATCTTCAATGACTCTTGAATAGAATTTTTCTAAGTCATTCTTAGTCTGCCCCTTCTTCGTCTCCCTTTCGGGATCCATTCTAAAAGGATTTTGGCTGGCGCTCTTCTTTCATTTTGCGAACATGTCTGTACCATCTAAGCTTATTATGTTCGATTGTATGAACAGTCGTTGAGAAAAAAAAGAACTGAAAACTCCCCCACTAACTCTGCACCAAAGTACCGTAGAAGAAAGTAGTTAGTAGTAACAAACGCTTGGAAATAAAGTCTACTTTTGAATGATGTATATAAAATTTGCTTAGGAGGCCATCTACATATCAAAAACAGCCCAAACTGTGTATTTTTTTCAAAGGCAATACCCAATTTTGATACAATATTTTAAATCTTTGGTTCATGCTATGCCTAAATACCAAATTTCAAGTCATTTGAAGGATAAGTAATTTAAATTATAAACATTCAAAATTTAGAGGTTCTAATGTAAATTATATTTTTATATTTTTATTAATATCTCCTGAAATTACAATCCTAATGTGCTAATGTTTTATTTGGTTGTAATACTGAAAAACCCAAACCTAAATACGTTGAATTTGTAATTTTTATAATTTTATAGCATGAATTATGAAACTAATATTCCAAAAAAATATTAATTGCAACCTACAATTTTTTGATGGATTTATATTTATTATGTTCTGCTTTATGCGCATTTAAAATTTCAAACTTTTCTTCCAAGTAGTTTTCAAATTATGCTTAAAAAACGGCCAGATGCTTGTTTAAGGGGCCGTCTATGATGTGCAGAAAAGCATAGTTAAAAATATATATATTACTCATTTTATTGTTGTTTAGAATAAGACTTTTTTTTTTTACTTTTTTTGAGTCTGCTTTTAATTTTTTTATTACAATTACGTAAATCGTATTTGCATGAGATATAATTTTACGTCAGTTATGTAAATTAGTTTCTAGTTTAATTATTAAATTAACAATACTCATTTTTTTTTTAAAAATGAACAGCCTTACAAAAAGAAAATCTTACTCATTATTTTTGTTACCTTTAATTGAATTTCTAGCTTCTTCTACAGTCTAATAAACCTATTTTTTATTTTTTCTACAATATATATGATTGAAGTAAAGTTTCTTATAAATGCATATGTTTTGCGTATTTGCTGAAAAAAAGTTTAAAAATATGACATTAGCAATCCAGTTGATATTTATATTCAGACTGAAAAGCATTTGGTCTGAGCTTTTCCTACATTGTTTCCTTATACTGCTTCATACTATTTTTTATTCTAAATTTTGTATTCGCCGATATTCTACGTATATAAATTTTGAAAAAAGCTAGTAAAATAAATTCAAAATCTGGGAAAAAAGTATTATAAAAACAGCTATAAAATTCCAATCACATTCACATATTCGAAAACTATTTTAATCCCAGATAACCTTATATATATTTTTAATTGCATAATTCAACTCTTGTAAACATTATAAAATGATTATTTTAAAGGATTTTACCGTATATAACAATAGACCAAAACATATTAAGTGAGTAAAATGATCATATTGGCAAGAAATGATACATTAATAGAAGTGACTTAGTCATTCTGTTCCATTTCAACAATCGAGTACCGAACTTCAATTTGGATACAACCACTAAAATACGCTCGTTTTAAAATAATTAATTTCTCTGAAACTAATCGTTGGAATTTCGTGAAATTTGGTATCTAGGCATAGTTGGAACTGAAGATTTAAGATATTGTGTCAAAATTGGGTCTTGCCATTGAAAAAAATAAAGTTTGGGTTTTTTTAATATGTAGATGGGCTCCTAAGCAAATTTTATATACGTCATTTAAAAGTAGACTTTATTTACAATCGTTTGGTACCAGTAACTTTCTTCTACGATAATTTGTTGCTCAGTTAGAGTGTGTGTGTAGGGGGGAGGGGGGGTTAGGTTTTTTTCCCATGACTGTACAACATCCAATTTGACATGCGTGATTTGACGTATTCTTGAATAATTTTACTTTTTCCAGCCTTGATGCTCTTGCTGATCTTCGTCAGAAGTTCATTGTGGTAGAGAGGAATTTCTTTTTCAGGGATCGATTTAAGTTCCATGTCTCCTCACCGTACAGTAAAATGTTTGCACGATTGCACTATAAATTAATCGTTTAGTTTTAGGGAGAATATTACTACTCCACAGAACGGAATTCAACATCACAATTGCTTTTCTGCATTTACCAATTTTATTTTCAACATCTCTTTAGCATATACTACGAAAATATAATATAACCACGAACGAAAATATACAATAACCTCTTCTGAGTTACTCACCGAGTTATTCCGAAAAGTGTTCTTATTAAAAACATCAGAAACCAATATATTTTCGAGATTTAAAGAAACATTTATTAAGAAAAAAGTTTCTTTTGCTGCCACTGATTTCCGAAAACGTTTTCGAGTAGTTTTATAGTGTATTAAACAGTTTTCTGAACCCGAGATATCAATTTTTCGCATACTATTCTTTTTTTCAAACATTGTTTACAATTTTTTCAATTATTGTTTCCCAATATCTTTTTTTTTTTTTTTTAATCTAACGTAGGATATCTGTTTTACCCCACGAGAATGGTGGTCGAAAAGGAAGTCACAACTTACACCTCTAAATGCTAGCAACTGTTTTATTGTGGGGAATAAACCCTTATGAAATATGCTACACACAATAATATAAAAAGTTTCAATAACTTTAATTTTATCCACATTTAAGAATTTTAAAAACAAAAAAATGATAAAATAAAGTTCCGAAAACATAAACTACACAAACGTCAGTATGAACGCATCATAATGGCTCTTTCTTCTTACTTACACTGCAAAAAAAAAAAAAAAAAAAAAAAAAATGTTGATTTTACAGTATAATACTGGCACCCCAGCTGCCAGCATTATACTGTAAAATCAACTTTTTTTTTTTTTTTTTTTTTTTTTTTTTTTTGCAGTGAAGAACTAAGTATTTCAACTATTAGCCGCTAGAAGGTTGTTTAAATTGAGTAAAACTAAAATATCCAGTTGTTTTCACCCTACTGTACGATTTTACCCTACTTTTCTTCTATATTGTAATGCATTAATATGTTATGATATTCAGGAGGAATAAAAATATCTGGCAGAAATTAAAAGACCAGGCTGTCTCTCTGAAAAAAAGTGATAATCTCATAGAAGCATAAGGTCGCAGTTCACTTATTTAGTCCAAAATACAGGCTGCCTCATTTTAAGCTGAACGCTAACTTTTTGTTCATACTAGTAACTATCTTCTAGTATAACATGGAACATCAGACTTAATGTTTACTGAGCTACTTCCAACACTTATTGTAATGAAGAGCTGCACTACGATTCTTTGCTGCCAGTATATCCGAATAGCAATTTTCGTCTTATTTAATCGCATGCATCTGCGATTAAATAAGTCGAAAACTACTATTTGGAATTAGTAGAGAGAAAAAATCGTAGCGGTTGATAGCCATGCGTAATGCCATTTCATTTCTCAAAAAGAGGATGGGTTTGTTGAAAATTTCATTAAAATATCTTTATTACATTTTTTTATCTTGATCATACTGATTGATAAAGAAATTATATGAGTACAAATTTTCCAAATGAGTGAAAAAAGGTACAGGCAAGGAGTCGAACGCAGGACCTCTGGGTTAATCTGTCAACGCTCTACAAACTGATCTTTCTTCGACAACTCTGTTCGACACCATTCCCTCGGGCAACCTTCACTGAAACTCCGCGATTTCTAAATACCATTTTAACTTACGGGAAAAATTAAAAGTGCGAGTACTTATTATCTAATAAAATTATTAAGATACGGTTTTCACCACCAGAAAGTAGACGTTAGATACCGACAATGTGCGCTTAAAAAAAGAAGAAAAAAGTACCTTTGAGGCATTTTTAAGTACATAATAAAATTTCATCAAGTGGAAATTACAAATTTTACAGAGAATTTTTAAATACTTGACGTTTAAGGAGACAATTTTTAGAAATGTACATAGTCGGCATCTTACATTTACTTTCTGATGATGAAAACCGCATTTTAATAATTATATTAGGTAATGAGTAATCGCGCTTCTAAGTTTTCTCATAGGTTAATATGGGATTTTGCGATCGGGGAGTTTCAGTGAAGCGGCTCCTTAACTCCGGTCTGCGATTTTACAGAGTACAATAAAATAAATCTCAGGTAAACGAACTCCTTTAAACAATAGATATGTACATTTTTTAAATATTAATCTCATTGGTTGGAAATCGTACCTGCTAGCTTTATTAAGTTTGATACCTTTAATTATGTGGGTGATTTTTGTCTGTTTCCGTACGTCTGATTTTCGCCTACATCTATGACAAATATTATATTTCTCCGCTACCATAATCAGCAAAATAATTCCTTTCCATTTTTAAATATATTTTCCTACACTCGTTAAGCAGGGCCATAGTCCAGCAGATACCTGGTCAGCGGCCTAAAGGGGAAATAAATGATATATCTTTTCCTGAAGTATTTTCGAGCTTTTAGAAAATGGTTGCTAGTTCAAGATGCTATCTCTTTTAGATTACGATATTATTTAGTAGGGAATAAATTTAAGTCAATGACAGATGAAGAGAAATATCAATTGGGAAAAATAGTAGATGTAATTAATCTTAAGAAAAAAAAGCTTTGACCTTTTCGAGCTTTTAGATATCAAGAAAATGCTTGCAGTTCAAGATACTATCAGTTTTAGATTACGGTATTATTTAACAGGAAATAAAAGTCAACAACAGATGAAGAGAAATATCAATTGGGAAGATCTTAGATGTAATTAATCTTTAAAAATGTATATATATACATAGAAAGACTGCAGAAAATCAGATTATGAAACAATAAATCTTCATAAGAAACAATTAATTATCTTTCGACATGCGAAAGTAACGAAACACAGGTTTGACATCGAAAATAGCATACTTTATGCAGTTCGTAAACCTTATTAGCAGATAAACATGTCTAATAAGTATTAATATCGTTTCAAGTTTTATGCATAACAAGCTTGCATGTTTATCAAGGGCAAAGTTTTTATTTCATTTCTCAGAGAAAGTATAATATCTTTTATAACTTTTCCAATCCATTAATAGTTGAAATAGTTATAATCCTTTAACAATGCACAGTTTTAAATCTGTTAACAATACGAAATGTTGCATTCATAGCCTGTCACATCTCATTCGAAGAATTGTATCCTGATCTGTTTTCCTTAAATATATGTGATATCTATGTTAGTGATATTGATTTACACCAAGGTTATTGATTTTAATATTTTCCAGTTTTTTATCTATATCTATCCTCAGTCACACTATCCAGGCAGTCTGAAATATATTGAAAATAGGCGTGATACGAGAAAGTAAAAGGAAAAGCTAAAATAAATTATGTTGCATGCATTTCTCTATCTCTCTATATACAATAAAAGTGTGTTTGTCTCTCTTTCAGCTGAATTTCCGATAAGCATTAGTAAGCAAAACTCCAAAATTTGCAGAAAGTTATCCTTAAATTTCAATTAATGCATCTAAGAGGTATTTTTTAAATGTTGCGTCAATTTTTTTATTATTATTATTCAATGTTTTATGCGAATTTTTGTTTTTATGCACTAACATCATACATTCTAACTATAGAGAGTTGAGTTGAGTTGATTATTGACGGCTAATTATCTACACATGGGATATAGGCCCGGGGGGGAGTGCCCTTCGTGGGGGGTCTTTCTAAGGGAACCTAACCCGTATTTACCGATGGATAAATCCACGGCTCGAAGAAAACCACGAAAACTCCGAACGATTAGGCCGACGGGCGCGATTGGGATCGAACCCAGCACCTCCCGTCTACCAGCTTCGAGAGCACAACCTCTCAGCCACTGGTGGGGCTCTAACTATAGAGAAACAGAATTGACCGCATCATTAAAAATAGCAAAACATTTTCATTTCCTCATTTGTTTCAAATCTCTGTTTATTTATTTATTTATTTAGAAGCCCTTTTTTTCTTCTTTTTTTATACTAATTTGAAATTTGAACTTTTAAGTTATCACACCTGTGTAACTATTTAAACGTTCGATTGTAAACTAAAAAAAAATAATGAATATTTTTTTACAAGGTAATTACTCCACTATGAACAGGTAAGAAAGGGGGGGGGGGGTTACAAATGACTGGATAACGGACATAGTGGCCACTAAAGACAGCTTAGTAATTTGCAACATTTTTCGTTGGAAACTCAAAAATCATAATTTTTTAAAAATAAAACTAGCTTTGGCACTTCAAGATTTACATTAAAGTACAAAATAAAAAATTTTGACAGTTTCAAGTGATTGCAATTCTTATAAAAAAAAAAAAAGCGGTTATCGGTTTTATACTAATTTGGATTTGAACTTTGAAATGATCACATTCGTGTAACGATTACGGTTGTAAATTTTCTTTTTGAATTGTACGCTTTTTCATATATATATAATTGCAACTATAACAAGTATCTGTAAATTATTCTAAATAACTTTTATCAAAAACCAATAATAATATCTTTCTTAAAAAAAAAAAAACAGAAAAAAAAAATCAAAATTTCACAATCACTAATAATAATAATAATTACGATTATTATTATAATTAATTTTATATTAATAATTATATAATAATAATAATAATATCATTAGGGAATTCGACAGCGTTATTTTTTCCCCGTTGTTGAAACTATTAATTCACTACATTACGCGATATCTGTATATTCAATGGTTAATATTACAAAAAATACATTATTTCACACTTCATATATCACTAAAAAAACCTCTCGCCTGCTTATCTAGTGGTTAGGATGCTACCAACTAGGAAAGAGGTGCGGAGTTCGAATCCCAATTTAGTCATGGATGTGTGTAGTGGGCCGGAATCCACTTTAAACGGAGGTCCGGGCCGTTTAGCCCTCGCGTGCAAAAGATAGTTGTAGCGCCTCCCAACCAATCAATAAAAAAAGAAGCTTGCATTAAATAATTTTCTACAAATTTTATCCCAATCTGCAAATAAAAAGAGCTGAAAAACAATAAATGTTAGGTGTTTTCTATTTTGTGCAGTTAATCAATTTTGTAAAGGAGTGTTAATATTAATAACAAGAGAAATACAACGTTTTACGTAAGTACTAAAACAAGGCTTTATTGCTGTAGTCCCAATAAAGTGGTTCTAAAAGTAATTATATATCTCTAAGAATTACAAGTGGGTATTTTTGTAAAAACATTTTTCCAGGTTTACAATTCTTTTGAATAGTAAAATGATGCATCAGCTTAAATATTATTAATAACAAGAGAAATACAGTATTTTACATAAGTACTAAAACAAAGCTTTATTGCTATAGTCCCAATAAATTGGTTCTAAAAATAATTATATATCTCTAAGAATTACACGCAGGTATTTTTGTAAGAATATTTTTCCAGGTTTACAATTCTTTTGAATAGTGAAATGATGGATCAGCTTAAATACTATTAATAACAAGAGAAATACAGCATTTTACATAAGTAATAAAACAAAGCTTTATTGCTAGAGTCCCAATATATTGGTTCTAAAAATAATTATATATCTCTAAGAATTACAAGCAGGAGTTTTTGTAAGAACATTTTACCAGATTTACAATTCTTTTGAATCGTAAAATGATGGATCAGCATAAATATAATGAAAGTTAGATATTCTCTAATTTTCCTTTTAAGAATTTCGTTTTTTTTTTTTTTTTTTTTTTTTTTGTTCCAGAAAACAATAATTGATTTATTTTTCTCTAATTTTCCTTTTAAGAAGTTAGTTTCTACGTCCCAGAAAATAATAATTGATTTATTTTTCCAAACCTAAACGCCATTATGTTTATATATATAAAATAAGTATAATAAAATAAAAGTAAAAGTGTGTATGTGTTAGACATTCAAAATCATATTTATGTTTTTGTTTTTCATGTTTTCTTCTAATGCAAGAATTGAAAATACTTCAACATTCTTTCACCTGCATAAACCATTTGATGATCAGTATTGAACTCTTTTTCTCATTTCACAATACCTTTGACCTATAAAGAAATTACTTCCTGAAATTTTCATGATTTTGTCATAATACTGACGGGTTTTATTTTTTACTATTTCGTTTCCTGTTTTGTTATGTCAAATCATTGGCGATCTCTAGGGATTGCGGGATCATCTTATGGTATTTTACAGGAGAAAAAAAAACCGCACATTTGATGTATTATGCTTATTCATGTATTAAGTTTAATCATTATTTATATGCCTATTTCTGATTATACAAGGATAAATCTTAATTATCAAATATATTTTTTCTAAAAAATACATTTAATTCTTTAGAGACAAATTATGAATTAATGACAATATCGCCTTCCAAAGTCCATATTTTTCAACAATTTTTGAAAATATGTTAGAAGATCTGTGCTATCAATAAATAACTTTTAGAATGATTTTTGTTCATTAAAATTAATAAACTAAATGGGTATTTATAGGGGTTTTGTAGAATATTTGCAACGTTATTGAAATAATTTATTTGAAATACTGTTTTTATTATTTTACAGAATTAGAAAATGTACATAATGTACATAATCTGTATACAAAAAGTTTGTAAATATGTAACATATAATGTGTGTAAACATATAAGTACGGAAATGGTATATATAAATGAAGATAATGTACGTATGAAGCATGGAGTACTTGGCATGAAAGTACTTTAAAAATTAAAAAGTATTTAAGAATCTTAGTTACTGCGATGAGTCAATAAAATTTCACTATAAGGGAGTTCTTCGTCTATTTTTTTTTTTTTTTTAATATTTCCTATTAAAAAGTGAAAACATATTATTCTGGGGTCAATTTCTTGAGAGGAAATGAAGGATTCAATTCTTTTCTTTAAATTATGTTGACTAATTTCGAGTGTTACTTTATTTAATCTATATATATATTTCTCTTACGTAAGGCAAAAACAAGGCTGAATTTGTAGCTTGCCGTGTGGCAACAACCGTAGTAACATAAAATTAATTTGCTTTATTACATTCCACCAATCCGAAGCGTGATTTCACCACTGAAACTTGCATCATATTTAAAAGAAAAATCTCCATGTTTTTTATAAAATTTAAACACATTAAAATGATTCTGTTTAATTACGCACTAATTCCGGAAGAGCAGAACACAGATTATTTATTGAGAAATAATATGTGTAAATAAAATAACAGTAAATAATCTATCATAGTAAGTAATATGTAAATCGAAATGTTTCCGATGATAAAAATGATGTCATTTGAAAAACAAACGATGCATTTTCATACATGAATATATTTTACTAGAACTTTTTCAATGATGACGTCATATTTACTAACGCTTTTGCTGTTTATTTAAAAATCCTTGGTATGCAAAAAATAAAGTATTTCTGAAAATTATGTAATTTCCAATTAATTATAATAAATATTTGATGAAACTCAGGAATTTTAAAACAATGTCTTAGATGACGCTCTAATCTAGGCAGGGAAGAATGGCTCTGATGGTAAAAATGATGTCAGATTTGAAAGAAAAGGTGTATTCTCATATAGACTCGAAAAGTTTGATGACACAAGGTAGAATTGTTTCAAACAAACAACCGATTTCTGAGTAGGTTCTCCACTGTGTGAAGGAGTTACAAGCAGGAAAAGCGTAGCAACAGCCAGGAAATGCATAAGCAACGGTTTGTTAGGACGTGACCTACGTTATACCACTGCCTCCTTAATACTAAATGCCGGTCGTAATCGCGTTTTCCCCATACAGAAATTGGAAGCCAATTTGGTCCCAGAGTACAGTGCCATCTATCGGCGACAACTGACATATTTCAATATGTATCAGTATATGCTACCTCTGTAATACATTAACGTATATATTACGGAGGTAGTGATCAGTAAATAACGTAAACAAAGGCTGTATTGAGAATATTTATATGGAAAGTTAAAAAATATAGCTTAAAAAATAAACTTTGTAATTAATTTCTAGAATTTCACAAATGTATTTATTATCTTTTCTTTTATAAATAACAATTTAAATTGCTGTAGTAACTGATATTTTTAATTTAAAATATTTGTTTTTAATATAGAAGTTCTTTTTTTAATTAATTATAACATATAAATTAATAACACTGATCTTTATTTATAAATAGATTTCCATAAAAAATAAAACAAACAATGTTTATGGAGTGAAAATATTTATTAACACTAAAATTTAATTAATAGATAAAAAACTATGAGCAAGTTTTAAAAAGATTAATGCAAAATACCAAGTAGTGGATTAAATTAAAACCAGTGGACCCATACTAGGATTTCGCACTGCAGTCTAATATTTTTTAGATGAAAGTTTAAACTTATAAATAATAATAATAATAATAAAATAAAATAAGGATTAAAAATATCTACAAACAGCATTAGTTAAGCCGGAATATCATCTCATTTATTTCATCAAAGTTACTGATGAAAGATAGCAAAAGGCACGCGATAGGAAAAAATTAACAATTGTATTTTAATTGCATTAGAGGATGACGTCATCCGCTTCGAGAAAAACATGGGACAAAGAAAACATATAAATTATAAAATACATATAAAATAAAATTTAATCTAATATAACAAATTATACCTTTTAGGCTACACGTGAGATACCACAGCTTCGATCAATCGATGGTGTCGTTTTCTTCTAAACATTTCAATTTCAATTTTCCTTTTCAATCATGAATATAAAATAAGCCCGTGCGTAGACATCGCACTTTATCTTTTTTGTACCATTTAATTGTTTTAATATATAATCATTGCTCAGCATGATATAATGCGGTATTTTGTTTTTGTGGCAACATTGATTTGAGAAAACATTTAATTTGATTCATGAAAAAATTTTTTGAAATGATTTTGAATTAACTGCAATTTTTAATAAAAAAAAACATGTTTTAACGAAATGTGAGTGTACTATGTCAGAAGCTTGTTCAAAAACCTTTCGAGTGATACCTTACTCATTATTGTGCGCTTTTTAAATGCATATAAAAAGGAATGTTGACAACAGAAATAATATATACGATTACTTGTAGCAATTGATAATACAAATGTGAAAGAAATGAAACAGTGGCTTTTGAATATTTAAAATACTAAATTAAAAGGATTTTAAAATGAAATTGCAGAGTGACGTTTGAAGCCCCCGACCTGAAGACTTGCTAATTTCATTATTACAATAAATGAAATTAATATTTATAGTAATTATAGTTTAAAATCTTTAAAAATGATAAAGATTATGAGACGGATCATTATTAGCTTTTCTATTGCTTAAGAGGCTACTTCACTCACTGGAAAACATCCGCTCGCTAATGTTAATCCTATGGAACAATTATTTTACAATATCTCGTTTGTATTTCAATATTTTGAAATGATTTTTTTTTTTTTTTTTTTTTCGCTAGATAGCGGAGGTGGATTTCTACATAGGCCGTTTTTTTACTTTTTCGATTTCGGTTGCGGGTTTTTTCATGAGGATACTGCTACTTTCGAAAACGTTTCCGAAAGTGAAAGTATCCTCATTAAAAAAAACTGTAAAAAAAATCGAAAAAGTAAAAAATGGCCTGCATAGAGATCGATCTAAACTATCAAGTGCAAAAAAAAAAAAAAAAAAAAAAAAAAAAAAAAAAAATCATTTAAAAATTTTGAAATACAAACGAGGTGTTGTAAAATAACTGTCTCATAAGATTAACTTTAGACTGAGGGTGTGTTCCCGTGAGTGAAGTAGCCTCTTAAAACACATTTAAAATCTGCAAAATAATCTACTATTTTAAAGCTTTAAAATTTTTCTAGATTTGGTCTTTTCTTTACAATTATTATTATCTGTAGATTTCTGGCAAAAATTTGTCACATAGGGTCGTAGAAATTTTTTCAAGATATGTGTACACAATATTTTCCTATGACTTTCATCATTTATCAAAGGACATGAGAAAATGGGGTTTTTCATTATTGTAGGTATAAATATGGCCATTAAAACTTTAATTATGTCCTTTTCAAGTCTGTCAATACTAAATAAATATTTTAAGCTGGTATCCAACAAAATTAAAATGTTAGTAAATTGAGGTTTGGGATATTTCAATCCCCCTCTATCTATTTGAGAAATCATGTAGTTAAGAGGAGAATCTGTTTGTTCACTAACTAATAGGTTACAACATCCACCATAAGTCTATATTTTCTTGTACCGTTCTTGTGAGGTAGCCAGCAATTACAGAAAAAGTTGCCGTTTTTATACAATTTTGTGGTAACGCTACCATTTTCTCCAACTTTTCTAAGTGATCAGCCAGTATGCTTTGGTAATAGGAAAAGGCTTGATTGAAATCTGCTGGATCTTGCTTGTTTCTGAGATTTTCCGGAAGTGTTTTGGTGGTTTTAATTATTCCCACTTTTAAAATTTTTGCTATTGCGTCAATTGCTGCCTTAGCGTTTGTCAAATCATTGCATCCATTGAGTCTTCTGACATAGCCAAAAAAAGACTCAATATCATCACTGGAAAATTTCCTTGTTAACACGTAATGAAAACCGTTATCCAGAAGGTATGTGACAGTTTCGACTGTTGACTTGGTAGTAAGCACAATCGCTTCATATGTCTCCATGCTAAAAAATTCTAGCTTCTTATTTGTGCAGCCTGCCTTCCATTCTTCTAAATATGTAAGGAAATCATTTTTTAGCCAGTGTAACCTTTCATCAATGACTGAAAAAAATTCCATACAGTCAGGCTGATTTTTGTGGATGTGCTGTGTAGTGTTATGAATGTTATGGATCGTGAACCATCTGTAAATTGTGTCCATGAAATTTATGGTAGGTCCAGCATCTTCAAATCCATCTATTTTATTTTATTTCCCATGTTTTTGAAGATATTTTAGTGCAGCAGTAACCTCAGGCCGAAATATATCTATTGCTCGTTTTACGTTCATTTTCTCAAAGGAGGATGGATATAAATGTTTCCGTGTTAGGAAACGCACTGGTTTAAGTACTTCATCTTTTTGAAGATTGTACAGCTTATAAAGATAGTGTGGTGAAATTTGGGCACCTTGATTATTCAATCTTTTTTTGTTAGATAGAAATTGATTTCGTATATTTTTTATTATATGACAATAATCATAACTAATAAATAGCATCCTGCTTTTATCTTCTGGATGAACAATAAATGGATAAATTGTACCACCACATAGTTCCTTGAACATTAGCGTATTTACACTAAGGTTATCTGTCACAACCCGACAAATTTTGAATCCCATTTTCCCTATTTCTGAAATTATTTGCTTTGTTAATTCACAAAGATCTTTTCCTTGTAATTGGAGAGTGAAATAGAATGCAACCGGTATTCTTATTCCTGTCGAGAGACCTGAATATAAGAACAATAAAAGATGTTTTGCCAATTTATGTTCCATTCCTATTTCACTTTCTATCCCCTCCCCATTTCCACAAAACCAAAAATTTTATCTCTGAATTTATCATAGTTGAGCATTGGCTTAATGCTCATTTCATCAATGATTAATGAGCCATAAGTTCATTTTCCTTCAGATTATCTTTTTTTACAAGTAATCTCTTTTTTACCAATGAGCTAAAGCCTGTTTCTGCATCTCTGTAACCAACATATTTGTTTATGGTTGTCTTACAAGGCAAGTTTAAAATTTTGATTTCCGAGCATGCTTATATCCATTTGGGGAACATCTCTGCCACAATATGCAGATCCTTATAACTTCGGGACTCCACGGAAATCGTTTTTTTTGGCGAGATTTTATTTGATCCAATATAAATATAGCATGATCAGATCCTTCAGTAGCATCTTTTTCGATATCTGAAAGCTCTGTTAATTTTTGTGCTAAATCGGCATTTTTTTTCAACAAGGATTTGTTTTGTTTATGTATTTTCTTAATTCTTTGCCTAGTTTTACTTAGAGTTGTAATCAAGAGTTTTAACTTTCGTTTCAAAGCTGTCATTTTTTTTGTAACTGTACACTAGGCTGATCTTCAACATTTTGTGAAGTGGTTCTGTTATATCAGATGATTGAACTGGCGTACTTTCAGTTTCTATTTTAACTAAAGATCGTCTTGCTTTTTTTGCTGGAGGTTGAAGATATGCTGGATAATTAGCAAAAATCGAAGGAACAGCATCATTCTTTAAAACCGACTGTAAAGATGTTGGCTGATCAGATCATAGTTTGTTAATGTTGTTCGTGATCGAATAAAAATCCAAGGGAGTCAGGTTCGTTGTATAATAAAAAAACTCCAGAATAGTCGTCAAGTCATTTTATTAAAAGATCATTATGACGATGGCAAGATGATTGCGGGCAGAAGAGGGGAAAACAAGAAATACCGTTCTTAGACTGTCATTATTATGCGAGGGCAGGAGGCGAAGTGAGTGTTGTTTCCACGATACAAGTTGGAATTGCACTGACAAGAATCTCGCTAAAATAGGGTTGCTACAGAGTGTCTAGGCGTAAATACTTTCAGACTGAGGTACGCATAACAAATGGTATTTGCCGGGCGAGGTTACCAGATTATTGGCGACAGGACGAATTTTGTTTCAAAAATTAATATCGCCACGGCGATTATAACCGACAAATATCTTTCTCATGTGAACGGATTTCGACAGACAAAACAGTATGTGCTTTTAACAATCAGAATATATTTTTAGACATGGGTGTGAGTGATTGAGTTATTACCACTACCAAATAAGGGCATGCATTTGGGCAGTATGCACAGATAGACATAATTTTTAACGGACCTTGTGGCCACAAAAATGCGTTATGAACACATTGTGTTATAAGCTTGGTTACGGAAAGTAAAATTACGAAAAGGCATCTGTGCTGATTTAATTCTTTTCTTTTTTATTTTAATCGAAAAGCCGTGAGATATTAGTGACCGAGCACAAGTGAAAATGAAAAGGGAAAGGGTATAAATTACAGCGGGATTATTGTTTGTAGATAAAGATAACACGATTAAATTTTGACAAAGGAAGGGGAAAAATATAAATTAAATAAAGGATAGGGTTTGTTAAAACTTAATATATGATTCTCATATCATACCGACCTTTTAGGTCCTTGTCTGTAATCATCTTGTTTAAAATGTTTTTGGCACACCACATCATACTGATTAGGCACCCATGGAGAATCTTTAGATGGACCTGAAAAAAAAAGAGAATCAATCAAACCAATCAGATAATATTGTTATTCATCTCTGTAAATAAAAGAATACTATAAATATAAATTGAATTTATTGCCAGGCATCTGTTTAGGAAATTTTTGGGTACTGAAAATACCCCTTCACAAAAATTTTCATCTTTAAACTGAGCCTTCACAAAATTTTGCATCCCAAAATTAAATCTTTCACAAAATCCTGTCTTAAAAAAAAAACAAAAAAAAAACAAAAACTTTCTTTTCACATTTCTTTTAGAAAAAATATATTCATTTCCCGCTTCCAACAAACTGAATCTTTCACAAATTTAATCATTTAAAAATAAATTTGACCTGTCACAAAATAACAACTTGTCAAACAACAGTTTTTTTATACGTAAAAAAGTTCCTGTGTGAAGGATAGGTAGATACTCTGAAATCTGAATATAACGATAATTTCAAATTCACAAAGTTATGACTTAAATTTTCACAAATATAATTTTCTTTCACTATTTTACAAAAACAGGACATGTGAGAAACACATGGACACATCCTGATTGTAGTAATGAAACTAGCAAATTTTCAGGTGAGGGGCTAAAACATCAATTCTGCAGTTTTGTTTTGAAATAATTTGATTTTTATTTAAAACATTCAAGCCTTAGTTTTATTTCTTTCACATTTGTAATAACTATTATAAGTAATATATCAACAGGAGTCGAAGCAGGCCAAATTTGAACCCTTCACAAAATTTCTTTTTTAATAAAACCGGCACCTTCACAAAATTTCTTTTTTAATAAAACCGGCACCTTCACAAAATTCCTTTTAATAAAATAGGCCCCTTCACAAAATTCTATTCCGTAAAAGCATACACTTCATTAATTATTTTTATATTGTTAAGTTTTAAAATGTGTTATTTGCAAACAAAACAAGTTCACCAGAAAGGAAAACTTAAGCAAGACTTAAAGAAATTATTAATTATTAAATGTTTAGTTCGAATTGGAATAACTGGAATTTAGATTATAAATTTCACAAAAATAATGGTTGCTTTTTACATAATGGGCCCAAGAATAAAAACCTGCATCGAGCCCTGAAGTACTTGATGAAATTTAATTAATGGGAAATACGATTCTATGCACAGTTGTTTCAAGAAATTTTTCCCCTTTTTTACTGCCCCCCCTCACCCCCATTGTTTCAATAATTTGATAACTGTATTTCTCTTAAATTCTGTATTTAAAATCTTCTATCTAGAATAATATATTATTGATCTTGTGATAATGGCAATAATTAATTTGGACAATTAATTATTCTCAGAAATTTTTGTTAATTGATATCCCAATTGTTTAATTTATCTGAAAATGACTATTTGCTTCATTAGTATTCTTTAATTAAGTTCTGATTCTAAATACAATCATAAAAAAAATTATCTATTGCATTTTGTAAGGTGTCCAGTACAGGAATTTGGGGTGCTCTGATTTATTTCTGTTATTACAATTACATATTGATTCACTATGGGAACTGAAATTATGAGATTGGTGAAATATTATTGATACATTAAATAATAATAATCTCTATAATAAAACCGTAAGTCATGTGACTGTCATCAACAGTTCCGGAATGTCCGTTTCACTTTTTCATATGCCAGGCGGCCATTTTTATTAAAAATTATTTATTCGAATAAAACTTCATAAATGTGACATTTTTAGAAAGATCGTTCAAAATAAATTAATATTTGAGAGATGACTTACGTTCAATTATGTATATATTCTCCAATAACTTCAGTTGAAATTAGCTTCGCAGTTCAAATTCTCTATCCATGAAAGTAAACAACAACAAAAAAAAAGATTCATTCGTCGTGAAGGTTTAAAATATTAAACCATTAAACCATGGAGATAATCGTTCGTAAAGTTAGTTTTCCATGAAAGATTTTTTGGAGCGCTGCCTGGTGTCAAAAATATAATTCGTACCAGTGACACAATCAAAGTTTACCATAATTATGTGCTATACAACTCAACTTCATTCTTTATCTTTTCTTGATGTAAGCTGAATGTAAACAAATACAACTCATGTAATGATATTTAATGAATCAAATTTCGAAACAAATTGTCAGTTAATTTGGTATTTATGTATTATACGTGAAAGGAAGAGAGACCACCGAAAATGATTGTTAATCACCAATCATATTTACCATTATTAATGACCAATCGCTTTCAAAACAGTAATTTAATATACATTTACAAAATACATAACATCATTAAGTACTTTTGTGTTATTTGGGCGCAAATCTCGCCAATAGAATTTTTAAAATCGCCAATACCAACTTTTATTTTTCGCGTGTGCAAATTAGAAACGATACTTTTATTTTGAAATCAAATGTTCTGATGGAACAGCTGTCGTATACGCACCAGGGCACTATATTAACTATAGAGTTGCAATATAGAGAGAAAAAACGGGTTGCTGTAATTAGAATTATAGGCGGTAATGTTGGTGTGACATATTTACGTGATTATCAAAACTGGCTTCCAAAAGTTCAATGTTTCACCAAACCATACTCGAAAATTACGTGTTATAATATGCACTCCGATTATGTCACATTATTCAAGACGTTTTAAATGAGAATAATGATAGATTTTCTTCTTGATTCTCCCGTAATCAAGTCTACAGCCAAAGTTAGCGAGAAACAAACAAACAAACAAAAAAACTTTGGCAACAATATGGTTCAGTGTACATGGTGGATATCATTAAAGACTTTCACAAAATAGACTTCATTGCACCAAATCGTATTAACTAAAATACGCCATTTGGCAATGGATCCAATTACGGAAAACTACTTAATATGTTTAAGAATCTCCTCATTAACAAGCATATTGCAACTGATAAGCAAACGAATATATGAAGCATAAATGCTTAAGTTGATTAAGCGGTTTTTGTCAAGAAAGATGAAATACATAAAAACAAAAAATATGTGAAATGCTACCATGATCGAAAAAGTTTTTGATTTGTCTATTAGAATCTTCCGGTTTGGCGAAGGATTACGGAAAAAAATAAATTATGAATAAAAGTAACGTGTTACAGTGCTTAACATACATTTAAGGGAGACCAAACTGGTCGCCAGTGGCGGCTAGTGTTTAAAAGAAACTGGAATATAATAATTATAACTATATCATATTCATCTTTTACAAGGCTAATTTTTTTTAAAAGCTTATTTTGCAAGTGCAATGGAAGACATTTAAATATATTTAATGTTACAGATTCAGTTTCATTTAGACAATGATTTGGATAATTGTTTGATAAAAATAAATAATTTCACCGAATATTTCTGTCACGTTTTTAATATTAATATCATTTCAGAACTAGTTTTAGATCAAAGCATCCATTTACAGAATTGTAACCTAATAAAAATATATTAATAACAAATAGGGATTCATTTATTTTATTATTATTCAACAGACTGTTGCTAGAAAATTAAAATTTCAATAAAAATGCCTATTTGTATTTTTAAAAATACAAAGATAAAAGGGTAAAATATAATAAACAAACATTTAAAGATTAAAAAAATACATTACCTTGTCTAGATATCGCTTTCAGCCATAGCACCCGACGATTGTCAACTGGAAATTGATGAAAAGAAATATTTTCCTTATTTTTACTCGATGAACGACAAAAAGGGACACAGCATGACGGCATTTTAAAAAGAAAACATTAATTTTCGTTTACATAAGAACTTTCAATTAAAAAAATCAAGTAGCACTGTAAAAAATAATAAAATTGTACATTATAAAGACACTTCTATGAAGCTAACAATGTAAATATTAGAACGAGAGGTCCCATACGGTAGCGCCATCTAGCGGCTTCCACTTTTGAATCAAAAACGTAAGGCATTTAGTATTAAGGAGGCAGTGGTTATACATGGCCCGATCACGGTTTGACGTCAGGGTAATGACGTCATGATTATTGGATCAACTCTGAGAGAATAGAGATCAAATTTTGAATAGAGTTATGCGTAATGAAATGTGTGTTTACATTTAGAAATACGCCTTATCGATAGAATAAAGGTTTGAAAAGTGTATTGCTTCGTGTAAAGCAAGGTAAATTTCTAAAGCTTTTCTTTATTATCATATTTGTATTATATTACTATTAAATTAAGGAATTGTTTGTAGCAAAGTTGTCGTCTACGTTTCTTTTTCTGAAACGAAAGCATATCGTTTTACATTGCTTAGTTTTAGAATTAGGGGGGGGGATTTCTACAATCAATTGATCCCGATTATGAAACATTAGCCTTTTTAAAAGATTCTGCTGAATGAATTTCGATGAAACTTGCATCGCTAATTTTTCAGGTATAGTTTTAGTATACATTGCATATCGTTCTTTGGGAAATCCTACTGTAAATGATTAAATAAACGAGTTGTCTTTAACAGCCTATATTTTGTAAAAAAAAATATGAGTAATAAAAAATATGGTACTTTTCGGTTAGCCGGGTGCCAGTGATATACACTGCTCAAAACAATTAAAGGATATTGCAGTTTTAGGTGGATTTTGTATCTGGGAATCTTTTTAGCTGATTGATACATGGTCGACAGACATAGTAGGTTATATGAGAATAAATTACACATGTTTGGCAGAAAAAAATGCATTTTATTGCGCATTTGTGTACAAAAGGAAAAAAACACAATTTGTGCATATGAGAAAAACAGAATAAGAAAAGGTGTTTTCTTCAAAGAAAATCATTTTCAGTAGGGGGTATGGTTTCCACGGGCGGCCAGCAACGTTGAACACCTTTGAGGCATGGACTCAATGAGGCTATTAATGACGAGTTGGGGTATTCTGCCCCACTCTTCCAGAAGAGCTCTTTCCAGTTCTTGGAGAGTTTGTGGGGGTTGTTGGCGGCCAGAAACTCGTCTTCCTAGAGCGTCCCAAACGTGCTCGATTGGATTCATGTCTGGAGAACACGTTGGCCATTCCATTCGAACGATTCCTTCCTCGAAAAGGAAATCCTCCACCAGGTTTGCACGATGTGGCCTGCAGTTATCGTCCATTAAAATGAAGTTATCTCCGATTTCTGCAGCGTAAGGGACTACAATAGGTCTGAGGATCTCATCCCTATATCGGCGACCAGTCAGAGCTCCATCTCGAATGATGTAGAGGTCAGTGCGCCCGTCAATGGAGATGCCACCATACACCAACACTCCTCCACCGCCAAATCTGACACTTTCGTGCACGAACGCAGGATTATTCCTACTGCCACGGTCCCTCCAGATGAAAATACGCCTATTATCCGGATGCACAGAAAAACGGGACTCGTCAGAAAACAGAATATTGTTCCATTCATTTCTCCTCCAGTTGACATGCTCGGTTGCCCACTCCCTGCGGTCGCGACGATGCCTTGATGTTAATCTAACACATACCATCGGTTGGCGAGCATACAGACCTACAGCATGGAGCCGGTTTCGGACAGTCTGAGTTGAAATCGTGGTGCCTGTAGCCGAGCGAAGGTGTTGTTGGAGAAGAGTAGCGTTCATGTTTCGGTGTCTCCGAGCTGTTAACGCTAAATACCGATCTTCATTGGGCGTTGTTGCCCGTCTACGACCTTGCCCTGGTCTTCGGCCTGCACATCCACTCTCCAAAAAACGGTTCCAGATCCTAGAAATGACACTTTGTGACACTCCAATGGCTTGCGCTACTTCGGCTTGAGTTTGGCCCCCTTCTAACCTACCAACAATTCTCCAAGCTTCTGAATCTGTCAAATGACTTCGCTGAGACATCGTACTCATCGAAACAAAGCAATCACTGAATGCCGATCATCCTTGTCTTCATTCTCTTTTATCCAGTTGAAAGTCAAATTTCATTCGCTGCCGCTGAAGCGACGTTTTTGACGTCGAACTCAAAATTTGCATACTCCACAGTTTGAAAACCAGAAAAATTTGCATTTGTGATTCTCTTCTTCTATTTTCGGCAAAAAAAATTTCGTTTATATCTTTATTTTATATAAAACTTCAAATATCCTTTAATTGTTTTGAGCAGTGTATATATACATGTATATATACACACACATATATATACACATATATCTACATACATGTATATACATACATATATATTATACACATATAGTATGTATGAATATAGATATATATATTTATTGATGTACATATATCACTGGCGCACGTTCTAACCGAAAAGTACCAAAAATAAATATGATAATATTATAAAAATACAATATAAAAATATAACCCGGCGACATTGGCGATATTTTGTTTTGTATAGTAACCCGTTAGAGCAATTTGCGTGTGTTTTATATTAAATTAAACATTGTGTATTTTACAATAAATTAAGTATTGTGTATGTTTTATAATAAAATAATTTGTGTGTCTTTATAATAAAAATTTGTGTGTGTTTAACAATAAAATGAACTGTTTCATAATAAAATAAAACTAACAGGTACCCGAAAGCTGGGTGTTTCTCGCCAAAATGGCGCAAAACAAAAATCGCGCCAACAATGGTGAGTATGAGATAGCAGTTCCTTTCAAAGTATTAACAGATGCTTGTAAATTTATATAAAAAAATTAAACAAATATATATAATTTGTGTAATTTCCTATCTTGCAACCAACACTTGGGATTGCTTGTAGATCACCATTAGTAAATTTAAGAAATTAAAAAAAAAAAAAAACCTGTTGTATATTTGTAAACTTTTTACTTGTGTCCATCCAAAAACCATGTATTTCGCTTCATCTCGTCGTTTAAAGATGATCCAGTGCCTGTGACGTTATAAGAGTCATTCCGAATGATGTCATTATCCTTAGAGTCTATATAAAGCTAAAGTATTTTAGTATACGATTTTGTCATTGCGACATCATATTCACTGGGCTTAGTTTTAATTCAGCAAATCCAAATTCAGAGAAGGAGCTATTTTTAAATACACAACGATCTTTCGGCCGATGTGTGAATAGCAATGGTCAGTGGTTCATTTTAGGGTCACATGATGCATCCAGCAAAACAGCTTATTGATTAAGAATTTCTTTTAAACACAGCAGAAAACGTGTTGTTTACGTTTTCTTAACTTGCAAAGTAGTCCAGGCATTAGGGGATAAAAAAGAGCAAATAAAGGAAAGTTTTGGTGTAGTTTTTTTTTTTTTTTTTTTTTTGGGGGGGGGGGGGGGCTCCCTTTATGTTTTTTGTGTCGCTGAACATGAATCCGAGGTTTCCCAACAAAATTTTTTCCGGGAAATACGTTTTTTTTTTTTACAAAAAACGTGTAAAAAAACGGACTTTTCTCCGTTTTTTCAAAATAATTCCAAAATTGTGCATTTTACGTGAAAATCGGCAGTATATGAATTAAAGACAGTAAAATTTCCTATATTTTATGTACTGAAAGTTTTTTTCTCTGATCCATGAGTTTAACCATGAGAGTGACGCAAAAAAGGGTGTTAAAAACAAAAAACTGTAAAAAAAAAAAAAAAAAACGGGAATTACGGTAGTGTATGTCTATGTAACATGGGAACTAACCATTTTACGCAAACGGTAACCATTAATGATACTAATGATTATATGTTTGACTATATTTTATGCATTTGAGGTAGAGGAAAAGTGCTTATCCTGCGCCAGGGGAAGGTGGGAGCAGTGGAGCAGTTCCACCTTCTCTCATGAGTCGAAGGTGCTCCTCCGCCGGAGTGCTCATACTGTAAGAAGCGGTAAAATGGGGAGGTGTAAAAGACAAAAAACTGTAAAAAACGGGAATTAAGACCCTGTACGTCGATGTAACATGTAAATTAACCTTTTAAACAAACGTTGACTGTTAATGATACTAAAAACTATATGGTTGACTACATTTTACAATGAAGTTGCCTGATAATAAATACGGTGACTCATTATGAATCATTATTTAATTATAAATTATTATGCACATTAGTAACAAACATTAGTATATTTACATGAAGTCAAAAAGCAAAATTCTTATTTTCGCAATTTTTATTTGAAGGTCCCTGCTGTTCATTGACATCTACAACATAGAAAATAGAAGTATGGAATTAGTGGATTTTTTATTTACTATCAATATTATAGAATAAATGTTTTCTTAATGGTAATTATTTCATACCTTATGGCATGGCTTGTTCCTCTTCCATTGTTTCCACGGATTCAATGGGTGGGCAATCCATCTCCAGCTCGGTTTCAGGATATAACTCGTCTTTCTCATCTTGATTCTCCGCTGAGATGTTGCAGTTCCCTTCGCAGTTGAGGCACATGTTGGAACAACAAAGACCTGCCTTCTTGCACCCACAATTTTGTTGACAGTTCTTTCTGCACTTACATGATACAAGCTTCAACAACGCAGGGGGAGCAGGGGGTAGAAAGTAAATACAGGCTCAAGGCCAATATATATATTTTTTCCATCTTCACTCTTCAGCATTTTTTTCAACTCCTAGCCATTGCTGCACCTGGTGATATATACTCTTAAAGAGCGCTGTCGTGCTGCAGCTGCAGATGGTGGTAAAGCAGCAATATTTGAATTGTATTTAAATGCTGACTTCTTGTACGAAATATACCTTAGGTGGTTCAGCGAAGGCACATTCGTCCCCCTATAACCGTACAGCAAGACCAGGAAACGTCTCCCAGCAGCTGCAATCATCTCTTGAGTAGCGTTGGAGTCTTTAAATACTTTAAGAGCGTCAGCAACATCTGAATTCTTCACAAGAGTTTTGAGGAACTTCCTTTTTCATTGCATAAATGGTGCTGACGTTGTCTCACACCCGCTCATAGCATGTAGGAAGAGGAGGATGTTTTCCGCAACCGTTCAACTCACAACATTAATTGGAGAAAATATCGCTGAAGAAACAGTGTGATTTCCAGGTTTTAAAAAGAAAACGTTTTCAGTCCTGCAGAGAGCTATCAAAATGACCAAGAGGTGTACATCTTTCCCAACTATAATCATCGTCTCATCTGATGGAGCCAAGGACAAAGCATTGTTTATAATCAAGGTGTCTGCGTCTTCTTTTGCTTGCTTGCATGTAATATCCGCTAAAGAGAACTTATCACTCATCATAGATATTAACCGACCCTTGTTTTTTGGGTTAGCAAGAAACTTTTCTTTGCAAATGGTAAGTATCATTGTACCGTCAAACAATAATATCCGTTGAAGAATGTTTCCTTGCTCGTCTCATACGCTCAGGTGTTTTTGTTCCACCTTGTAAGTCATCAGGGTAGCCATCAAAGACAACTACTGCCTGCGGTTGGTACCGTGACTGTACGTACTCAACATATTTATCGCAGATTGTTGAAAAAGGCTGATTCTTAGGCCAAACATTCCTATGCAATAAAACCCCGTCATCAATGACGGATTGAATTCTGCCGCTGAACCGCTTGTTTGTTAGGGCGTGAATGCCTTGTAGAGAGTAGATTTGGTTCGTTTTCTTAAACCATTGTCGAATAGGGATAAGGAATAATATTTGTTGCTAATGCTCATAATTATTTATAATTAAATAATGTTTGATAATGAGTCGTCGTATTTATTATCAGGTAACTTCATAGTAAAATTTAGTTAATCCTATATATTTTAGTATCATTAATAGTCAACGTTTGCTTAACATGGTTAATTTTCATATTACATCGATACAGGGCCATAATTCCCGTTTTTTACAGTTTTTTCTCTTTTATCCACTCATAATGTTATCGTCTCTTAGAATACGAGCTCTCCGGTGGAGTAGCACCCTCGACTCATGAGAGTAGCTGGATCTGCCCCCTGGTGTCGGATCCGCACTTTTCCTCTACCTCAAATGCATAAAATATAGTCAAACATATGATCTTTAGTAACATTAATAGTTAACATTTGCGAAAAATGATTAGTTTCTATGTTACATTGACATACAGTACCGTAATTCTCGTTTTTTTTTTTTTACAGTTTTTTGTTTTTAACACCCATTTTTGTGGAACTCTCACGGCTAAACTGTTGATCAGAGAAAAAAACTTTCAATACATAAAATGTAGAAAATTATATTCTCTTTAATTCATATACTACCGATTTTCACGTAAAATGCATAATTTTGGAATTATTTTTAAAAAACGGAGAAAAGTCCGTTTTTTTACACAAAAACGTATTTCCCGGAAAAAATTTTGTTGGAAAACCTCGGTTTCGTGTTCAGCGACCCAAAAAACATAAAGGGACCCCCCCAAAAAACTACATCAAAACTTTCCTTTATTTTCTACCAAATGACTGGACTAAAGCGTCTGATAGGTATTCTATTTTTCACGTCGGACGAGCTGTAGAAGATGATTGCATGTTGATTTATATTGAACTATCGGAAACCATTTTGGCGAGAAAACCCTGTTTTCGGGTACCTGTTAGGTCTAGCTTGCTTAACAGCATGTTAGTTTTATTTTATTAAGAAACAGTTTATTTTATTGTATAAAACACAATTTTACTATAAACACGCATAAATCATTTTATTAACAAGGCGTAACATCGCCATTTTGGCGCCAAACAATATCCCGGTGCGTCTGCGACAGTTGTACCGAACTTATCTTGGTATTATATAGTGTTTTTTTTTAAGAGTTTTTAAAAATAAATTTAAGCCATGCTGTGCAATGGTATAGGCTCAATGAACGAAGTTTTAAATTGAGAGTGTTTCCAAGATATTTTTTTCAGTTTAATATTTTAAATTTCAAAAATTTGTAAATTTCATAATGCTGAAATGATATATGCCTATTGGTAGCACCAACTAAATGCATTTTTAATTGTGTTTTCAACGAAGTTTTCAATAGCTTTTTTTTTACATTACTAGGGGTCTCTGCCCCCTGCTCGCTACGCTCACCAACCCAGGTTCTGATTTCACAGCCTCTTAAAACCTGGTAATGTATCCTGTTTTAAAAAGATGATGATGATGATATCACGAACGGTGACTATCTTCTGTAATCAGGTTATAATGCTTTTTCATTTAACTGGTTATAATGCTTTTTCATTTAACTGGTTATAATGCTTTTTCATTTAATTTATCTTTTTTTATTTTTAATATTCATGTGTAAACACAATTTTTATGACGTAATTTTCTTTATTTCCTGCTTTCAACACGTGATCATTTAATTATTATTTTAAACTTTCATTATTGTTTTTAATAGTCTCGCGCAAATACATTTTTTATTTGAGATAAAACATAATCCTTTGCGCTTATTTAGAAATTGGCAACAAGATAAAAAAAATGACTTTTTCAATAAAAGATTTTTTACTATTTCTTAAAGAATTTTTTGAGTTTTTATTGTCCGACCGTGATAATTTTTTTAATTTCTGAAAGCTTGTTATATTTTGCGTCTGGTGGTATGGTTTTCGAATCCGTAGGATGGCTAGAAAAAAAGTAATAGCTCCTCAAATAGTCCTAGTAAAAAACCGATGAGAATAACCCGGAATATCTACGCAGAATTTGATTGGTCCATTTCTAAATCGTTTTTGGCTCAGTTCCAGATTACTTTTTTTTTAATATAGAAGGAAAATAATTTGCAAATTTTATATGTTAAAATGATTTATGATAGTACTCATTCTGGGTAGAGTTGCTGCAAAAAGTGACGAGCAAGTGAAGCGAGCTGGGACCGCGTAGCGTTGCAAATGTGAATTGCGTTGCAATTCACGGGGATTGGGGAGCGTTAGCGAGCAGGGGGTAGAACCCCTTAGTAATGTATAAAAGGCTGAAATAAATAAATATAAATATCTTTATAAAGGTAAAGCTATATAAATACTTTTACAAATGCAAACGTTTCTACTACTATTGAATATTACTTTTATAAATTTATGAAGTAAAAGATTTAATATATCATTAAAAAAATGCTTATTCTATGTCATTTTGAAGTATATGAGTAAAATAACTAAACAAGTGGGTAAGTGTGATCGACCATCGCACAAAAGGTTTCGTTTAATATTCCTTTCAAAACACTTTATCCTTTCTTTAATAAATCCAAATAAATTTTATTTTCAGAAAAAAAAAAAAAGTCATGTTTTTTATAAAGTAAAAATTTACCGATCTATATTTCTCGTTTTTTTGAAAATCTGAACCGGTCCGATATACTCTGTCATAATAATATCTGTCATGTGGACTAAATGCGATATTAAAAAAATCAATTTCCAAAATTAAACATGTTGTATAGAGACCTTACACATACTCATATTCCTTGTATTATTGAGAAATGCTTTAAAATTTCCGTTTTATTACCAATATGACGTCATATTAGTCTTTTTTTTCCAATTGATGAAACATTTTATTTAATTTTCATTTTTCACGTGGAAGTCTTTCAATAGAAAATTAATTATGGCAGAAATAATTTTATTATGGATTTTTAATTGTTGGCAGTTGCTATAACGAAAAATGTTATAGGAAAAGGCTGTTAGATTTTTGGTTTTTTATCTCTATATATTAAAATAATACGATTTTTTCAAATTTTATGATTTTGAGCTTCATAGTTGGTATTCAGCTTTAATACACAAAATTTCGAGCGTGTAAATTATTTAGTTTCTGAGAACCGGCTCTGTGACGGACAGACAACGAAGCGAGGGAATAGGGTTTCGTTAGATGAACGAAACCCTAAAAAGGAAAACAATTTTTTTTCTTAACCAGTAACTCTTAGCCCTATATCTAAGTAGACATTTCTTCACTCTAACCTGCAAAACAAAAAAGGGGGAATCTCACGGATTAGCATACCTTTAGAGTGAAAGTAATATCCTTAATTTGTAGTATGTAATTTGGCCGTGACATAAGCATTATACAAATAAAGATGTCTTGTATGCCGCAATAGGATAATTTTGCTTATTATGTCATTTTAGATGTTAATGTCGGATTAGTATCGCAGAGTGTATATTAGGTATTTCTAACAACCAAAACGAAAATAAGCATTAAGAAAATTATATCTTCTGCAATTATGTTAGTTCAACGCAAGATCATGACTAAGTGAAAGCAGTATAAAAGGCTATGATGTATTCATCGAAATATATTTTGCAAGAAAGACCACATAATGACGCTTAATATGTTTTACATATCCAAAACTGATATCTGTTCTTCTTCGGTTAGAAAACAAGAAAATGACGGCTAATATGATTTCGTGAATGATAGATTAAAGATTACATTTCAGTTTAAAGTGAATTACTCACATATTTAATCTCTTAAAAATGTTTAAATGATTCAATAGCACTTAGCTTATTTTGAAAGTGGGTTAGGGCATTTAAAGTTTTCAGATTTTGGAAGGAAAAGGGTCAGGACTTTTTGCAATATCCGAAATGGATATTTAAGTTTAACAGAAATATAAAATTGAAGAAAAAAATATTTTGATTGTATAGCATCCAATTTTGACTCAACAATGGCTTATTAAATTGCTTATTAAACAACAATCGCTTATTAAATTGTTCTTCCTTAATTGCCTTATTTTGATAAACGAAATACATCGTTGTTCAAGGTTTAAGTAAAATACTCATAGGTTTAACATACAAAATAAATAAAAGGTTGAGAGCTTTTGAACCCAATCATATGGGATGATAAGATGCCAAGATGAAAGAAAGCACATTATTATTATCATTATTATTATTATTTAGTAAATTCTCAGATTTCAAAGAATTCTGCCATTAAATAAGACAAAGATTACTATTTTTAAATAGTAGTAAAAAAATTTTATTGTTCCATTCTTCTTCCCCCTTCTCTAATAGTAAGTGTACCGATTTTGGTTTCATTCGGATTATTCCTTCAAGCTACTGACAGCTCCAAATATAGATTATTATATTATAACCACCTTTGTATTATATAAGCCCTTTTTCTCACTCTGATTTAATATATAAACATTTAACGTACAGGGGGTTATAAAATAAGTATCTATATTTGGAGCTGTCTGTAGCTTGAAGGAATAACCGGAATGAAACCAAAATCGGTACATTTACTATTCGAGAAGGGAGAAGAAGAATGAAACAATATAAAAAAATTAATTGCAATAATCGCCGACAGATGGCGCTTTTGAGTGTGACATGTAATGTGCAATATTGTGTACCGTGGAGGTGTCGCAAACCTCAATGACTTTACTGCATATCACAACATGTACGAAACATCACTCCTGATGCGTTACATTTTACGCAGTTGAGCGCGTCGTGCACAGCCTGGATTGTGTCCTCCAGTACAATGGCCATGTGGAACCTGAACATGATCGGCACCGCCATGCATAAGCGTAATCATATTCACTGTGACATTTTCCAATACATTAGGTATGCAATCCGGTTTTACGCCTTAATTCTTTATTCTTGTGTTACACATTACATTTCACACTCAATCTGTCGGTGATCATTGTTTTTTATTATTATTATTATTCCATTCTTCTCCCCCCTTCTCTAATAGTAAGTGTACCGATTTTGGTTTCATTCGGGTTTTTCCTTCAAGCTACAGACAGCTCCAAATAGAGATACTTATATTATAACCACCCGGTAGACCACACGATATACACGATGAAATGCATTACAGCTGTTTCTACTTTTAGTTCATTTGTGAGATGATGTAATTTTTAATAAATATGAGATTTAATCAGGATCACTTAATACAACATTCGACAATATATGATTCTAAATCTAATTACACTATTATTCTGACATTGGTGACGTTAATTGTGAGATTTGTGTTATTTTCATAACATAATCGACACTTCAATAGATTGTGAATAGAAAATTCGTCTAAATAAAATATGCAAGAATTTAATACATTCCGCAGCAAATTGTTCGTTTGTAGAATACAACTGTCGCAAATATTCGCGTATCGTCAGAACTAGATATTACGAGACATACAATCAGATGATTAAATAAAATATTTACTATTTTTAAACGTATCTTTTAATATCGATAACGACAGTCTTTTATTCTATATTGAAGTGAATCTCCAGGTAACATCTAGACATCTAGGTTTTCACTATCATTTTCGTCGAAGGTTTATTCACGTCTTTAAGAATGAAAGCGGATCAAGTTATATCGCTAATCTTCTGCGGCATTTTTTAGCCGTTTTTAAGGTCAAGATCCTTGAAGAATTAAGTATCTAGTACTAATCAGGATACTTCGAAAACACGACATGAAACTATGGTGAAACAACAGCTTTATCAAGATTACGTTGTTTTAGTTTTATCTTTTAATATTTATGTCTGTAAAAGAATGCGCATAGTACTAAAACTTTCTAATTTTTTTGTATAAAAGTGATTACATTAGTACAAACTTGTTCCCGGACATTCCGGATTCAACGAAGAAAAAAGTATTTTTTAACTCTTTCCAACTAAGTTAAAAAGTGTGTTTGACTGTCTGTCTGTCTGTTGTTTGTCCGTGTTCTAACTCGCGAAAATATACTCGGATTGCGGTCAATTGATATATGTTAATGAGATTTACTATGGCATGTTCGATATTGAAAATGAAGTACGTAGCGTTTATAGTTCATTCACAGGGACATTCAAAAGAATTTCGTTACATTATGGTGTATGGGGTAAAATCGTTTGCGGTGAATTTTAATAATGTTACACTATTTCAAAAATATTTGAATTGATATACATCACTTGAGGTGCACTACAAGAGGCTTACAGAATATGGTGTTTATAGCATTCGTCGTTCATTTACAGGGACACAAAGAAGAGTTCGGTTAGAGCACTGTCAAAGTTACATTAATTGTTGGAAGTGCTTTTTAAGGCGTGGTACGTTTTTTAAATTAAACTATTTTTTTGTCTATTACTTGGTGTGCATAAATTCTATAAATGATATACAGGGTAGCGCCAAAGATCTCGAGTAGATTTCCATTTATGGACGGAAATTGCTGAAGGGGAGTTTTTAACTGTGATATGGGTTTCCTAACTGACTAAATTTTAGAATACTATGTAGTATATACACAAATCTATAGATAATATACAGGGCTGCACTAAAGAACTGGATATTTTTCCGACTATTGATCATAATTCCTAAAATTGGATTTTCAAATGTGTTATGCATTTTCCAAATTGTTTACTTAGGCTGGGTTAGTTGAGCTTAAGCCGAAAGGTACGCCTCCCCGCCCGGTTTGACCTTGTTTTTTTTAGACATCTTCGTCCTGGGATTTCACTTATACTCTAAAGCGAAAACTGAGTTCTCGGGGCTGTCACCCCTTGTTTACAAAGACATCGTCTTTCACATTATTAACCCCCCAGCAAAAGGACAAAATTGTAATGTTATTTTCTCTGTATTTTATTTTAAAAGCTAAAAAAAAAAGATGAATATTCCAAAATTATATAAAAATATTAATTATATATATGAATGTAATCCTTGAGAGTATTGTTCATTACTCAATGCACTAAAAATATATTATATCCGCAGAATGATTGGCGCAGCTTGTCCCAAAAGGGACCTTGCGCCATAAAACCCTATACAACCAACCAACCAACCGTAGAATGATATGAATTTAAATAATGCTTGTACTGCAGTGAAATCTTTAGCCTAGTGAACGTATTAACACGGTGTCAGTTAGAGGATTAGACAGTGAAGTTTTGTTACGTGTTGGAAAGTATTTCATAATTCATGCTTCATTTCTCGTTCTTCTTTAATGTTGTATAGGAAACTATATATGTATCGGTAAGTACAAAATTTAGTTGTAATTGGCAAAAACAATTTATTTGTAGAACATATTTAAAAGATAGTTAAAGGCAGTTTAGATTCAAAAAATAAAAATAAAAAACAGTTTTTATTATTAACCCTTTTTTGCCCCAAATTATGAGTGAAGAAATTGCTCCACCTCAAATATTTATCTTCTTTAATGACCGAAGATATATATTAGAAAGTTTAGATAATAATAATATGAAACTTAGATATATTTTTTAATTAATTAAAACTGATTTAGATAAATTGATAGTTATATAGATCTTTTTGTAAAATGCTTACAAGAATAATTGAGGGGTTCTTTGCAATAGCAAGGCAAGTTGCCTTGATTCCTGGAAAACCATGTAAAAAGAAGGCTTGTTGGCCTACCTTGCTGTTCCTTAGATTCTATTTCGTATTCGAACCGTCATTGATTGTAAAAACATTTCCAAATCTCACATGTCTCAGTTTCCTAACTCTGATAACAGGGCTCAGGGCAGTATTATGACTTTTTTAAAGAAAACCCCCTCATATTTTGTAAACTCTTGAGTTGCACTCTATAAAAGTTGTAAAAAAAAAAGTGATTATGTGTTCCAAATGTACTTTTACTTTCATCCAAAACCATAGGATACGCAATAATAAGGTAAGTGTTCAATTTTCATTTTTATATAATGTATTATTCAGCTTATAAGGAAATCATAAGTAATCATACGTTATGATCATAAGTAAAGAAAAGATACTAGAAAACTCTTCTTAACAGGAATTTGTGCAAATAAGTTATATTCTAAATTAAAATGCTGAAAGTAAATTTAAACGTCTTTGTAGCTGAAAACTCCATTTTTCAATTGCCATGTTATTGCAGAGTGTCCCTCAATTAGATTAATTAAGAAAAAATACTGTTATCGAAATCGCGAAATTCTTATAAAAACAATGTAAATAAATGTATTGTGATCCTATCTGTATTAGGAAAGGTTTTTTAATTTAGTTGCAAATTTTTCATGTAACATTTTTTGATAAGAAAAAAGCTACATCTGTGTAAATGGCTGAGAGAGTAACAACCGCTTTAAAAATTGTTTAGCTTTGACTGTTTGACTGTGCTTTCTAAATGTGATCGAGCAAAGTATTTTGCATGAAAAGTAAGGTCTACTTTTATTAATAGACAGATTAAATAAATTTTATATAAATTTTTCTTTAATGGTACTTAAAATTACAGTCGGAGCATAAAGGTTTAAACGTTTATGTTCCGACTGTACTTTTAAGAATTCCGTTACTCCTTACCTTTATGCTCCGACTGTATTTTTAACAATTCCGTTACATTATGGTCTATGGAGAAAAATCATTTGCGGTGAATTTTAATAATGCTACACAACAGGATTCAAACTATTCTTCAAACACATTTGAATAGATTATTTCAAACATATTTAAATTGATATATATAGCTGAGGTGCACTACAAGAGACTTACTATAGAATATAGTGTGCATAGCATTGATCATTCATTTACAGGGACAAACAAAAGAGTTCGGTTAGAGCACTGTCAAAGCACAATAATTGCTGGAAGTACGTATTAAGTTGTAGTACGTTTTATATTAAACCACTTTTTTGTCTATTACTTGGTGTGCATAAATTCTATAGATGATATAAAGGGTATCACAAAAGATCTCGAGGAGATTTCAGTTTATTGACGGAAATAGCTGAAAAAGAATTTATAACTGTGCTATGCGTTTCCTAACTGAACTAAAGTTTAGCATACTATATGCACGTTTATAAAATATTATATATTTGTTGAACTAATATAGAGATAAACAAAAACAATTAAAAAAATCTGAAATTTGCCCACTTTTTTCTCTTAGACAACGTAATTGTCGTGGATTTAACGATATCTTTTGTAACTGAATACTTTAAACTATAGTAAAATATTAATCAAAATTCTCTTTTTTATAAAAACAAAAATACATACATATCTCATGTAGGGAAAGCTATAACAGTGTGTATTTTTTTTATGTGTTAATACTACCTCTAAACATGTCCACAAAATAAAAAGAAAAGAAAAAGCCCTCTGTTATCTCTCTTTACAACCATAAGGGATGATAACTGACATAATGTTAATTATATAGCTAACAACACGTTAAAGTATATCATCATTTTTTACACATAAAATTAACATTTTGAATTAAGTATCATTAAATACATCAAAAAATAACTGCGGTGTTAGAAAATGTGTGAAATAATTAAAACTTCTCAATAATGTATTAAGTTTTTTTAATTTTTTCAAAAGTGTTTTTTTTTTTTAGTCTGTGCCATGAACATAAGTAACTGTTGCTTGACTCTTCAGCATTCATCTTCTGGAGTGAAGGTTCAGCTACAAAAGAAATAAAAGTAAGTTAAAAATAAAAGTAACAACACAAAGTAATAAGAACAGTAAATAGATAAGACACTTTTAGCAGTTTTAAGAAATGAATTATTCCATAATTTACCTAATCGTTCGGAATTTTCCGTAGTTTTCTTCGAACATTGCGCAAATAGCAAATACGGGTTACGATCCCTTAGAAAGACACCCCCCCCCCCCCCACGGAGGGCACTCCCTTCCCAGCCTATATCCCTTGCGCAGATAATCGGCCGTAACAAATAACAAACCAACCAACCTTATATTCCACCAATAACAATTCCTTTACCCTTCAGATTGATTTTTAAATAATTTTAAAACCCTTTAAAAAACTTGGACTACATTCTTGTTTTTAAATAGCAAGTTTTTTCTTCTTTTTTTAATTTGGGAATAAATAAAATTCTCACTTTGAGCCTGAGCCTGAGTCGACCCAAAACCGAAGACTGATATAAAAATCAAGCCTGAGCCGATTTTGGTTCTGGGCTCGGGTTCGGCTTCATGGACTGGGGCTGAGCTCGTATCATCTCTATTTTATACTTATGTTGTTTTTTAAATTATAGATGCACTTGTACAAAACTTTTAAGAGATATTTAAACAACTTTTCTCTTTCAAATTTATTTCAAGAATCTATTTAGTTTTTTATATTAATTTTAAGTGATCCAATCATACAAATTTTATTCAGAACTGATTTACCATGAATAGAATAACACTCACATAACTGAACTAAATGAGCAATTTTTCTAAAATTTAGACAAACTGTGTCTAATTAAAATATTAACAAAATGATCAAATTTATAGGTCATTTAAAGTACATTCATTTACTATCCAAGATGTTAAAATTTCGTGAAAAATCTTGAAGTCTATTTTTGGGAAATCGTGTGCACAAGATAAAAAATAACCGTTTTGAATAAACTGACTTTAAAGATGAACAATACTTATGCTATATTTGATGATTAGTTGAGGTTCTTTGTAACCACAACTTTTGGTGTAACACAAAATTATGAATTATGTTTAGTTTCAAATACTACAAATTAGCTAACTTTTAACATGAGTAAATCCAACTAAGTTACAAGTTATCAAAAGATCTTTCTTTTTCCTTTATTCTTTCTTTCTTTTTTTCTTCTTATTTCGTTGATTTAAAAATATACTCGAACACTTAATTATAGACTAACCGGAATAATCATAAAGATTTAAAATTACTTTAGCTAGTCAAATTGAGATAGCAAATCAAGATTTATTTCCTATTGTTATTGGGCACGCATTATCGATGCAATTTTAATTTTTTGCATGCTCATCCATAATTTTACATAATAACATATTATTTAGAAAAGAAAGGGGATATTCTAATAAAGCTCTATTAGATCGTAAAAACCGAATATCTATCTCCGCAGGCCCTTTGAACTTTACTTCTGCCAATCAGATTTATTTACTTTCCTTGAACTTTAACTGACTTTCAAAAGAAAATTCTATCTCCCATAATTGCCCAATTTCCCTTTCGTAACAGAGGAGTACTCCAAGGTGGAGTTACGCGCATTTGGGGTATGGGTGTCCCGGAAGCATTCATACTTCGGGCATCCCTTGCCCAAAAATTTGGGTCATTTCTCCACGGGATTCAATGATCGTCATGAGAGGATTAATCCTTGGGCGTATAATACGTACAAAAAATAATCAAAATCAATCATTGGGTGGTGGTTGGGAAGGGTTTGTTCATTTAAACAGTTGGAGATTTTATTTATTTATTTATTTAATGTGGATTTTATTTTCAAATTCTTTGAAACAGTGCACTTGTTTCTCAAGCGATTTCTGGCCTACTTTATCTCAGATGGCCATGTTTCTTTAGCAAAAACACATTTTGACGTGCCGTGTTTGTGCAATGGCTAATGGGTTGCGTCACTTTTGTTTAATTTTCCAAATAAATGTTTCCGTAAGTTAAAAAAAAAGGACGAAAAATCATGCGTCCAACATAGATTATGAAACACTTTCCAATATCTAATTAAATTTTTCATCAGAGCTGAAATTACACCGGAAATTAATGAATATAACAAAGGGTGTGAATTATCACTTACTACACAGCGTAGAAACAACAGAGTAAAAAAAATGTCCAGACCGGAAATCGAACCCGGGATCCTTGGTATCATTCACGAATGCTCTATTGGTGCTGATTAGAGCATTGGTGCGTGATACCAAGGGTTCAGTTTTCGATCCCCGGTCTGGACATTTTATCACTCTGTTGGTTGTACGCTGTGTTGTAAGTGATAATTCACACCCTTTGTTATATTCGCTTTCCAATATATTCTGAATACTACAACATAACTTCACAGTTTACTAAGTAAACAATTTAAAACACGCTTAACACATTTGAAAACCCAATTTCAGCAATTACTACCAATAGTTGAACAAAATATCCGAATTATTTTGTGCAGCCCTGTATATGATCTAATTCGAAAGATTTGTATGTATACTACAATGTAATTTAAAACTTATTTCAGTTAGGAAATACATAGCACAATTGAAAATCCCCTTCAGCAATTTTCGTCAATAAACGGAAAGGTACGTGCCATGTATTAGCGGTCCTGTATATGATCTTTAGAATTTATATACATCAATTAATATGCAAAAAATTGGATACATTTAAACATGCGTACCACAACTGAAAACGAGCTACCAGAAATTATTGTTCATAGACAGTAGTAAGATCAAACATTTAAGTGTCCCTGTAAATGAACGATACCTTCTATGCACATCATATCTACAATTAGCGCCTTGTAGTGCACCTCAGTGATATGTATAGATTTGAATATGTTTAAAATAGATTAACATAATTAAAAAACGCAGCAAGTGATTATTCTCCACAGACCGTAATGTAACGGAATACTTTTGAGTGTCCCTGTTAACAAATCATAAATGCTACACACTTCATTTTCATACCAAACATGCCATAGTAAACCCAAATAACATCTATCAATTCCGTTCCGTGGCAATCCGAATATATTTACGCGAGTTAGATATTCGGATACGATACTCGGATACGATATTCGGATACACTTTTCAACTACGTTGGAAAGTGTTAAAAAGCGATAAACAACAATTAAAGAGGCCTTTATTGATATAAACTATAAATTTTTCAACTACTGTTATCAGCAGGACTTTACAAATTTGATAAAATCTGGTACCTAGCAAAAGAAATGTGTCTCCAGTAAAAAATATTACCCATAACACCCTCCCCGTCATCGATTTTGAAAAAAAATACAAGTTGTTTATGAATTAATTGAGAAAAAGCAATAACAAGCATAGTTTAGAATTATTAGTTACATACTTGGAAAGAATAGAATAGCACATAATTTAGAAAGATAATAAAGATAATATAAACTAACTTTTCTAATGAAACTTATCAAAATTATATATCTGAATAAAACAAATACTGTAAACACTGAATTAACCACCATGTTTGGGAAATGCTGATTGCCGAATATGTCAAATGTCAAAAAAAAAAAAAAACCTTTAGAATTTGTTAGTATTGTATCCAATTTTAGATGCCCAGATGCTGGATTGATACTTTTTCTTACTATTTTATTGAAAACTCCCCCTCACCCCCCATTATAATGACGTGGCACACTAGCTGGCTAGAGCGGAAAAGAATGGCGTTTTCTGTGAATGAGATGGAAAATTCCTTTTGAACTTGGTTATTATATTAAAAGTACGAGAGAAGAGGAATATCACTGCTTGCGGCGCACAACTAGGATGGGGGCGTGAAAAAATGACGCTTGTGCTCATTTATAAAGTCAATTTTTGTACAAAAAAAAAAAAAAAAATCCACCGGATTAAATACGGTGGTTGCCAGATCAAAAAAACTTGATCACCAGTGGCGACCTGGAAATCGCAGTGAAACATAGTCAGTGGACATGCTTCTGTGTCAGAGACAGCTTTTATTTTTGACTCTTATAAACTTTCCTTTATTACTATAAGTTTTCTTTGAACATCAATTTACGAGAAAATAAACATGAAAGAAAAATCATGCGTCAAGCATAGATTATGAAACACTTTCCCAAATATTGAGAATACTGTAACGAAACTTCCCCGTTTAATAAAGTGAAAGATGATATCTGAGAGTATACAATTTGGTAAAAACATAACACATTTCAAAATTCAATTTCAGCAATTACCATCTATAATCGTAAAAGTATTTATGTTCTTTTGTGAAACACTGCATATGATCTAAAGTATATAGGCAAAAATTTAGTTCAGTTAGGAAACGCATAACACAGTTGAAATTTCCCTTTCAGCAGTTCTCGTCAATAAACGAAAAATGCGGTCAAATGATTTTGTGAAGTCCTGTATATGATCTATAGAAATTATGTACACCAAGTAATAAGAAAAAATAGTTAAATTTAAAAACGCTTACCATAACTGAAAACGCAATTTCAGAAATTATCGCTCATAGACAGTACTGCAACCGAATCAATTTTGCATGCCCCTGTAAATGAACGATAAATGCTATGCATACCATATTCTACAGTAAGCATCTTGCATTGCATCTCACTGATATATATGAATTTCGATATATTTGAAGCAGTGTAACATCATTAAAATAGAATGCAAACAATTTTTCTTCAAAGTCCATAATGTAACGAAATTCTTTTGAGTGTTCCTGTAAACGAACTATAAAAGACATATACATTACATACATTTAATTTCATTCAGCGACTATATTACACTTCATTTTCAATACCGAACATGTCACAGTAAACCTTATCATACATCAATTACATAGCAATCCGAGTATATATACGCGAATTGCAGCGCAGACAGACGGACGGACAGACAAACGGAATTCATAAACACGTTTCAACTATGTTGGAAAGTGTTAAAAAGAAAAGAATCCCTTTTCCAAGGAATTTCCGCTCAGACATTTTTAAAATATGGAGTCTACTACATCAGAAAATCCCATTTTAAGCTTAGCGACGTAGTGCGGTCTCAGCGACAGTATCCCATCCCCTGTTAAGGGGTCAATGTATAATACAGCAGTTTTTGTGTCCAAGTTTTCAGAATATTTCTTACTTTTTATGTTTTGATAAATTTTGGCTCAAACGAAAAAAGGGCAGAAGAAATTGTAAAAATTTAACTAACAGAAAATAATTAAATGTCATAAAAGTTCTCTATTTTAGCATAATGAATGATTTATTAATACTTTCATCTATCTTTACAAGAAGAAAGTATTGTTTTCATGAAAATTTTCAACTTCCGGTTTTCGACGGTCTTATACGTTTTAGAAGGTTCTGAACGCGATTTGGCTGTTTTTTGAAAATGTTTGTCTGTGAGTCTGTTGTCTGTCTGTATGTGACAAAAAGTTTGTAGGCGCTCTATCTCAAGAACTAATGCTCAGAATTTAATAAAACTTTCGATTCAGTTAGACCTTACTATTAAATGGAGCTGTTAAGGTTTTGGTGTAAATCTCTCAACAGGTGGCGCCACCATGCAGCCTTTTGCAAGATTTAAACGATTTTAGCGATAGTCATGTATTAAGAGCTAATGCACGGAATTTAGAAAATGTTTTGCTATAGTTACACCTTGATATAAATTGATGCACATTCGTTTTTGGTGTAAATCGAGGTGGCGCTGCCATGCTATATTTTTCACGATTTCTCAAGAACTAATGCATGGATTTTCATCAAACTTCAGATTCAGTTAGACGTTAACATAAGTTGGGGCTGATTAGGTTTTCGTGTAAATCATGTAAGAGGTGGCGCTGCTATGCTGCATTTTCGGGTTCTAAAATGCATAATTAAACAAATTACGCTGTTTGAAATATTAACATGTATGAGATAGAGAAAAGTTTCGGGATTGGTACATTCAACTTGTTTTGATATTATCTTTATTAATTTCATATAACTTTTGAAAATATCCAACATTAAATATGAAATAATATTTACTATGAACGTTATATCACCGTAAAATATTTAAAGTATTACATATTATCAGATTAGCTCTGACTATAACGTTTATATATAAATATTTAGGTTAAATTTAAAAGCCTCCATCATTAGTAATCTAGTTGTAATTAAATATTCCCTTAAACAAATAGCCTTACTGTAAAAATAAATTAAAATTTTAAAATATACCAACAAACGTTTCTCATGTTTTTCTAAGAGCCTTTTGCAAAGAGCATAAATATTTATTACAAAAATAAAATGAAGCAGTGATGATGGAGATGGCGAAAATAAGTACTGTTACTTTGATAACCACAACCAATTTTTAAGTATGATGTGTGTAATAACAAGAAAGGGATACAAAATTAATTTTAACACAATTATTCTAATTGGTAAATAATTCATGTGAATTGTAATTTTCCGACTGTGTGAAAAATTGTTCAGGTCAGGATTCGAACCAGGAACCTCTTGGCTTAAGCTGCCAATGCTCTGCCAACTGAACTAGCCTGGACGAATCTGGCGAACAGATTTCTCACAGCTATCCTTATTGAAAATGGCACCTGGTATGTTATCTGAAACAACTTAACCCTCCTACTACCAACATTTTTTATGTATTTGAGTACCACTGGGGTCATATGTGACCCCATTAAGATTTTTATATTGTGACATGTAATATTATTACTAAATGATGACTTAAATTCATTCGTTTTGTTACAAAAAAATGTGTTTTAATGTAAAATAATATAAAATTTTGTGTTCAAAATTCGATCTAATACATAAATTTGTATTGGGGTCACAGGTGACCCCAGCTCATAAATTGTAAGTACAAAATAAAATTTACCCATTTTATTAATTTCCTCTATATGAGTCAAATGTACAAATGAAATGAACAAATAAAATGAACAAATAAAATGAACAAATTCAATTTCTTTTTCAGAATTTTAAAACTTGTACATTTTTTACAGTTGTACAGTAAAGTTGCTGTTTTGTCAGAGATGACCCCATGATAGTAGGAGGGTTAACAGAATAAATCGCTGGTAACGGAACTCCAGTAAACGCTAGATACGTAATTATACTTTTTCACGTATACTTGGAAAAATTACACCTGGTATGAATTATTTACCTAGTTAGAAAGTTGTGCTAAAATTAATCATTATCCAGCATTTACTGCAGTTCCGTTACCTGCGATTTATTCTGTTAATCTGTTCGAGATAACAGACCAGATGCCATTATCAATAAGGTTAGCTGGATGAATTGGTTCGCCAGATTTGTCCAAGATAGCACGGTTGGCAGAGCACTGGCAATTTAAGCCCAGATGTCCCAGGTTCGATGGACACTTTTTCACTCAGTTGTAAAATTACCACTCATAAGAAATATAGATAAATTGTTTAATTTTGTCAATTCAAAACGTTTAATGCGCTAAGTTTGAAATCAATAGAAAAGTGTCATTTAAAATTAAGTTAACAAATTAATATATATATATATATATATATATATATATACATATATAATTCTATTTCGTGCTTTTTCTAAAGTGACGCAATCGGAATTTAACTATTCTATCAAATCACGCAGAATGGTAAGAACAAATGATTATTCATTTTTCTTTTGATGTTTGATTATTATTATTATTATTATTATTATTATTATATTATTATTTCTTTTCGAACCACATCGAAATTTTCATTTGGTACGCAATACTAGTGTCAATTTTCCTCAATCATGGCCAACAGATTTAGGTAAAAAAAAAAAAAAAAAAAAAAAAAAATCAATAAATTTCCTGAATCCTATGTTTATACCATTGTCTCTATCTCCAAACTGGGTAACTTTGTCCTCCAAATAACATTTTTAGGTATAAAATTCTATTTCTTTTTTTACCGACTTTTCCGTCCTCACAAAAAATGTGCTGTCCACTCAATACTAGAAATGCGTTCTGAAAATTAGTACGGTACGCAAATGTAGTAACGATGGTGGCAACAACTTGCGTTATTGCTTTCGCTCTTACTGTTCATACATTTACTTCTAAACATCGCATAATTTCAATTTTCACGTAATCAAATATAAAAAGCCGATATTTTCAAATGAAATTTGTGTGAAAACTGAAGCTCAATTTACTGCCTTTTTATGACTTTTTAACCCTCTAGGCAGTTTGCCCGTATTTTTACGTCTCCCTGAAACAACTTAAATTGGCTGTAGACAAAAATATGTTTAACAGAATTGTATTTTGATATATGTAAGATAAAGGATACGAAGTGTATTTTAGAAAAAAAAACGTGAGAGAAAATTTATAATTAACATTAGTTTTACGAGCATTTTTATAAAAATGCAGGAAAGCCCCAGGCGCTCAGAAGGTTTTAAGAGTTTTCAAACATGATTTTTAAAAAATGTAGTCGGCTAAACAAAAAGGTGAACCCCGTACATTTTCATCACCAAATTGTTCCAGGGTAAAACGGATATAACCATTCGACTGAAAATAATATGCCTACTTTCAATTTATGTTTTTTTTTTTTTTTTTTTTTTTTTTTTTTTTTTTTTTAAAGCTTAGGGTGTCGTGTTGTCATTATATTTAAATTGTAACAAAGCTCCAGCATATTCTTTCGTGTTTTATTATTATTATTATTATTATTATTATTATTATTATTATTATTATTTGATTAATCTTCCGTAATTGGGTCCACTTCTAAGCGTTGCCATCATGGCGAAAATGTCCTTTAAAGTGAATGTGTATACCATAAAATGTTTTTGAAAAAAATACTCTTGCGCCAAATTACATTTGCCGAAACACGTCATTTGACTATGGCCCCGATTACGGAAGATTAACCATAAGATACCGGACTTAACTGAAATCTGTCAAAGGAAAAATTAATTCTAACCTCATATTGAACATAAAATTAATATCAAATTAAGTCAAATTGGTTAAAAGAGGGCATATGCCGAATGACACAATGGCGAATATGCTTGGAATTGTATTTGATATTTAAAATTTTTATATAAAAGAAATTACATACAAAAATAGCTTTAATTATTATACTTATTTTGCTAAACTGTTAACAACATTGTTTGGAAGAGCTTTTAAAGAACTGCAGCATTTTAAACATTTTAAATATAAAGAGATCGATTTTAATCAAACGGCAATTTTGTGAAGAAAATTACCCCCATTTGATGGTACATGACTTGATACTTATTCAAATTTGCTTCAGTTTAATCTTATTACTGATTTTATCCTTTTAAACTCAGGTTGTAACAAATGAGTTTTATTTTTTTCTTATTCAAAGAAAATATATTATTTATCGAGCCTTTTCACTATCACATGCGTTAGAACATTGATAGCCTATGTAAATGCATAGAACATCAACAACAGGTTAATACATACATCGTCCTTTTATTAGAAACAAGTGCCAATATTTGTTTTATTTTTTGACCCGATAATTGCGTGGCGACATTCAGGCGGGAACACAATATTATGATGTTAAGCCCTGGGGGAGCAATAAAAAAAATAGACGAGCAAAGCAAGGTCGCTATTCATCCGGTCGGCCTTCCGAAGGTTGCTGCTAGGATACCAGGGTTAACATGTGATTTTCCCATTAACATTTAAGAAATTTCACCATAGAATAATTCCGTTTTCACTTGTATTCGATGCAAAAAATGTAAACACATTTTTTAAACCTTGCATAATAAAAAAGCTTAGTAATTTTTAAAAAGTTTCTAAACTGATCAGGTAAATATCATAACAAGGTAGGCGAGTTTTTAAAGTCTGGACGTAGTCATTAAACTTAAGTGACTGCCTCTGAAATCTGTTGCAGTTCAGGGGTCTTTTACCTTTTAAACACGACGAAAATCCACAAAAACATTCAAACTATGAATTAGGGCAGGTTAAGCCGGGGTAATTTGGTGCTGGGATAATTTGGTGCCCCATTTTCAATTATTATTATTATCATGATCTTATTGTATGGTATGAATCTTTAATTTTTTTTTACAAATACTTACACATGTGTATTCTGCATTAAATATATCTCTATTTTGTAAGTATCATATTTTCAGGAAGAAAAAAAAATATTTTCTGGAATTTATCAAAACTGTGCAAAATGATCACATTCCAAACTTTCAATATCTCTCTACTTACATGAAGTCACAGAAAAAGCGAGATAATGAACGTATGTATAAAAATATTTACTGGCAGGTTGAAAGTACACTTTAATAAGTATTGCATTCCTTCCTTTTGCATCTTTGAAAATGACACAGAAAAAAAAAATAATATTGGTGTAAGCACTAAAGAGCCACGCGTAAAAAAGGAAGTTTGGGAAATTGGCGCTGTTGCATTTTACTTATAAATTGATAAATTTTTACTGTAGTTTTATTATATTTGATGTTTGTCACTAACATTTTGTTTATTAATCATTTCTCAGAAGTATACAACTGACTTCTTTATACCAGATTGATTCAGATAGGAATTTAGCTACTGAAATGTGTGAAAGACCTAAGACTTAACTTGCGTTTAAAAATGTGTACGGTGTGGCATAGACTTTTATTATGAAACTGCTGGAAAAAGTCATTTTTTTTTATATAGGCCTATTATTCAGAAGATTGCTTAATGTCTAAAATATCATTATTTTCAATCTAAAATGTTTCATTCTAGCCTATATCATTGAGTTGGGTTCATTTTGTCGCCTTTGTGTAGTACAAAAATGTTCATAGCTATTTCTTAAGAAATTGTTTGAAAAAGATATTTTTATAATTATTATTCAGAAGGTATCTTATCTAAACTATCATAATATCCAATCTAAAATATTTCCCTCTATATTATTGAGCTGTATTAAAACCTTCTAATTATCATTTTTCTTGCACTGATGCATACAAAATGTGTGTATTAAAAGTTTTATTTCAACTAACCATGTTGTAATTTTTTATGGTTAATTTAGCTTGAAAAGGCATCTTACAAAGAGCATAAAACATTATGAAGTTCAACAGAGTCTTTAATATTATTCATGTAATTGATATTTCAAACTGCCTCTTTAAAAAACATATGCTCTCAAAGAAAATTTCACAGTGCTCTCACAAAAAAATTATCAGCGTTCTGAATAGCATATTATTAAAAGTACAAAATGGCATGCACCTTATTAACTCAAAATGTAGGATTGGTGGTGTGGCAGTGATTAAAAATATGTCTGGTGTTTCCTGTTTCTTTTTTTAGGTGCGTTCGTAATTATATAAATACGTAGCACCTATAGTCGTCGTTTGGTCCGTCCGTCTGTCCGTCCGTCTGTCTGTCTGTCTGTCCGCATATAACAACGCAAAAACTACCCAACCAAATGGTTTGCAATTTAAAATATATTGTCTTTGCAGAATTTTGTCGAGACATTTCAAATTTTATTAAAATCGAATCAAAACTTTAGGAGATATTAATAAAAATATTTATTAAGAAATTTGATTTTTTTTTTTTAAATCGGTGCTTTTTTGTTATAGGAGCTTCCGATGGATGTTAAATCGTCAAGCGACCGAGATGCTTATTTTATTACAGAAATTAATCTGCAGACGATATAATTCATTTCACAGCATTAAAAATCATCAAGATCTGAATATTTATATAACTAGCTGATACATATATATCTGAATATTTATATAACTAGTTAAGATATTTGTATGAACAGTGTCATAAAATATATACTTAACTAGCTGTTTAACCCGTTCTACGCACGGGATATCATGAATTTAATTCTAAAACGTGCGTACGAACGCACCTCGTTTGTAACGTTTGACGTACAATTTCCAACTTGTTTTTTTTTTTTTTTTTTAATAGCTCAAACTTACTAAGTACTGACTAAAATTCCTTCTTTCTTCTATGAATTTGTCCCTGAAAAAGTATGTTTTGCCTTGTACATTTCAATCTTTTTAAAGGCCTATAGTTTTTTTTTTTTTTTTTTTTTTTTTTAGTTTTAAAAAATTGAGCACCAAATCACCACCCCGCATTACCCTATCTTCAAAACCTTTTTATGTATAAACATGAAATTTTGACTGTTATGAATTTTTTTATTGTTATGAAATATGATTTAGATATTAAGCACATGTGTGGGTTTAAAATTATCTACTCTTATGTATTTACAGTGATACTATTTTTTGTTATGACTATTTTTATTCAATAAAAAAAAAGTAAACTTTTTTTTTTTTTTTTTTTTTTGCATGGTTAATTGAAATAAGTATGACCTAAGAGAAGATCATTTGGAAAATACATATGTGCATATTATCTATATATCAAATTTATATCAATCCATACATATGTTCTCAGGATATCATGCACGCAATGACTTTCGGAGTACAAAATAGAGCTATTTTAATTTCAATAACACACAAATTCTGTGAAAGACTAGTCAGTTTCTAATGGTTGTATATTAAAGAGCATAATCTGTTTAATCAATAGTCAAATTTTTATGTTTATACATAACATTTTTTGGAGATACACTTTGAATGTTTTTGTTGATTTTTTTTTCGGCGCAGTATAAAAGGTACAAGACTCAAAACTTGTGTGTGTATGGTAATACAGCGGCATTTCTATGGCAAAGACATCACTTTAATTATGAAGCTCAGCTAACTAGGGATATCGAAACATTTAAGCAAATCATGCTTATGTTTATCAGGAGATTGGCTATAGCCCTGTAATTTGATCACACTTTTAAAACACATTCTAATCGAAAAAAAATAAAATTTTCGTCTTTTGGTTCATAGCAACCTCTGCACAAACATTTTTTCCTTTTCAGAGCGCGCAAGTAGCAAAAACACGATTTGAGATAAAAAGAGTGCAAAGTTAAAAATTAATTGGAGTATGTGTTAAAGTACACAATATCAGTTTTAAACCAATCTTGTTCTAATTTGAATATTTGCTTGCGGTTAGTTTTGTTCGATTCAGAATCGTATATATTTTTTAAAAATTTGAAAAACAAAAAATTTATTTTCTTGAGTTTTAAAATGGATGAGCCTCCTTAAGTAAAATATTTTTGAAAACAATTTGTGTAAACAATATATAAGTGAATAAAGGTGTTAACTTTAAAAAGGAATTCAAGATATTTGTCAAGAATATCACTAGTGAAATTTTTGCTTGCATTAATTTTAAGATCTAGAAAATGGTTTTCCTTATTTATAAACTCTGGTTTCATTAAGATCAAAATTTGAGAGCCATTTGATTGGAAGAGAGTTACAAACATCATCATTTAAGTGTAGAAAATGTCTTCAATTTACATATATAATAAAACTTCATGAATATTTTATTCCTGAGAATAAAACTTCACTCCTTTCTTTTATAAAAGTATGGATAAAAGAAAAAATTATTTTATAAAATTATGGATGTACATCTAGTAGGATGCTAGAAGATTTATTCCCTTGGGGGATGCCTGTAATTTGTCATTATAGTCTATTGTTATGCATGGTGTAATTATTGTATAGAGTTAAATTTGTTAAAGTTTTGAAATAGAGCTTTTAATATATTTTTTAGCGAGTCGACAGCTTTTTCGACTCGTTCTTCTTGGGGCACTAAATGCATGGCTGAAATGTTTATTCTTTTCTTATCACTATTTTTTTAAAGAAAACTTTTGGTTGGTTTAATTGCAAAATTTTCTACCAACAAATAAAGCAAATAATTCTTTTAGAAAATAGTGGTAAGAAAATAATAAATTTTGCAACTATGCATTTAGTGCCCCAAATAAAGGCAGTCACATGCCGTCACTGTAAGTCGATGTATATTTTTTTAACCCCTTCGGGACGAGCATCCTGTAGAGAATTTAAATATTTTATCATTGGTTTTCCAAAATAGAAAATGTTGCCTAATTTAATCGTAGAAGTACTTTAATTAAATAAGGCAATTTTTTGAATTTGTAATTACTAAGAATAATCAAAGATTCGAAGCAATTTATGCATCACGTATACCAAGAAGGGGTTAATAGAATCTTTATAACTCTGTGCAAGTCATCAATGTAAATACTGTTAAAAAGATTTTTGAAGTCGTATGTTTTTTATTTGTTTTACAATGTTAATGTTTTATTGTTTTCTTACATTATTATTTGGCTAATTGTTTGATTTTTATTTTGAGTACGGTTTATCGTAAAAATAAAATAAAAATAATAATGGAAAATACTAAAATTTCGTATATGTATATGGAAAGCGCATTTATAAACCTATTGCAATGGAACATTTTGTAGGTAAATAACCTGGTATTTATAAACTTTTCGAGTGTTAATTTTATAATTCATATTTCATACTACAAAATCATGAGAATTACAAAAATAAGTTACTTATGTTTCTAAAGTAGTGTGTTCTATGGAAAAAAAAGCTGCGCGATAATATTATAATTTCGGGAAATACTAAAGATATTTAAAAGTAATTTAAGACTAACGATTCAAAACTTTGAATATTTGTTTCAAAACATTTGGTCCAAATGATTTGTAATTTTGTATCGGGGCATACATTTTGACGAATATTTAAGATATTTCGGAAAAACTGAGTATCGCTACTAAAAATTTAAAAATTAGTTCCCCACTTCTGCTGTAAACGGATCTCAAAATAGTACAGGGTTTTGCGTTTCTCCTTTACACAACTTTACACTTTTTTTTATTGTAAAATTTGGGCTGAAATGTTCAATAGCATGTTACTAGCTGAATTGCTCTAATAATTACAACCAATAGTGACATCACGGAATTTAACACGAGATTTTTATGAAATTTAGGTATGATTGCAAGATAAGGATAGTTGAAATTTAAATTTAACAATTTAAGAAAATTAAGTTTTTTTTTTTTTTTTTTTTTTTTTTGTGTGTGTGTGTGTGTGTGTGTGTGTGTATGTTTTGATTTCTAAGTACGCAGAATAAAAAATATCCTAATAAAAAATTAAAAATATCCTAAATGAATCATTTAATGCATTGGTATCAAATACGTCACTGACTTTAGATCTTGTTTAATCTATACTAATAAAAGAAAGTTTAGCTCTATGTGTCTGTGTGTCTGTCTGCGATGGCTAGGCAAATTTAGCGCACCTAGAAGTCTGTAAATTTAGATTTAGGTAGTCCAAACCCTCTCCTGGTATACCTGAGTCTCAGAATTTTAATATTTTGATAATTACTCTAGATATTAATTAGAATATCATTCAACATCGCATCGAAAATTCCATCTTTAAAATCAAAATGGCTAAAGAAAAGAAGTGTTGTTGTGGATTTGCAAGCGAAAATGAACGAATTCGAAATTATTTTACTAATTAGCGAATTTTAAGAAAACTAATTAAGATATCAATTTGAAAATTTCTGCGCATATGTAAAAAAAAATTCTGCATCCGTCTATCATCCGTCTATCATCAATTCTGCATCCGTCTGGCTGGCGCCAGTGAAAAAAATCCGAGAAAGTTTCAGACAGGGATCTGCTTTCATTAAAAACTGAACTACAAAGAGATCTGTTTCTCTGGCCGATCCCTCCACTTAGTTTGCGAAAAAGAAAGGAAATAATTGCCAATTTTTACTAATGAACAAAAATTTAGATAACTAATTAAGATATAGATCTGAAATTGAGGATGGGAGGTGTTGTCATCTGCCGGCTATTTTAGCGTTGCGTCTTCGTTATGTTCGACTTATCAGAAAAATTTAATTATTTTTTTAATGATCGCGTTAATGTAGGTGAAGGTGGTTTTCTTGAACAAATTATTCGTTATATTTGCGGGTATGGGGAGGGAGGGGGTTGACGCCTTGCACAGAGATTGTTATTATTTCGGGCCCGGGCAACGCCGGGCGGGTAGCTAGTAGTATATAAATTAAAATCTGTTTTTACTCAATAATTTACGTTTTCCTGGCATTTTCGCATTATATTATATTATTTATATATTTTTACTAAAACGTAAAATTCTACTATATTATGCATACCAGAAACATCCCATATTTATCCATACATGTGGTGTACAAAAACAAATTTCTCATTTATTTCATAACATTTTCATTATCAATATTTATCATTCATCAGGATTTAAAACAAACAAGACTAGATAACGAATTTCTTCTTCTATTTTTCGTAGCAAATGTCGTAAGATTAGGAAATGCATATAGGGTTACAGTATAATATATGTTGAAGTGTCAAAGAAACAAACTCTTAAAGGAATGCCAAGGTTCTTTTCAATTGTTAAGAACGAGAGAGAAACTTGGATGATATTGATAAAGTTTCGGGGCACAAGTTCACACGGATTGAAATTCACTCCGGCTACGGGATATGAAGGAACAGAACGTATGATTAATAGCATGTGTAAGTTTACATTTATTTTGTGAATCTTTTTAATAATCTGGACCAATAATTATGTTGTAAACAACGGTTCTGTTGCTTAAAATTCTGTGAAAACGTAAATAAACGAAGGTCAAGTGGAACTTGAAATGCTAATGAAATTTTGTAATAAATGATGGATCGAACTAAAATTAATGAAGATAATTTAGAGATGCGTGTTTTGTAAAAATCTTCAGTCAAAAAAGATGCACCGTAAAAATTTTGTGGAAAGAATTGTCATTGTACAACACCTGATCCAAATGACTTTGACCTGACTGGATTAATGTGGTCATGTGTGCTACTGATATTGGTAATTCAGTAGCAATAGGTTTTTATGTTTTTGTAAACAAAATAAAATAAAAATAAAATAGAGCTAAATATCGGAAAAACGTAAATTCTTAGAAACTTTTAATTAACGAAGTCTTATCCACATAAATGAGATCTAAAGTTGTTTGTACATTTAATGCCGATGCAATTAATTATTCTTTTAATACATTCTTCAATTATACATACTTAGACGTCAAGGCAGTTCTACATATACATAATTAAAGTTCGTCTATTCAGAACTGTTGATAGTTGTAAAAAATAATCAAAAAGTTATGCAACTTGGAATGCGGTCTACTGAAGGGTTGGGAATAAATTCACACTGATTGAAATTCACTCCGGTTACGGTATATGAAGAAATAGAACGTAAGATTAATACATTATTTCCTAACCTTTTCTTATAAAAACTTATTAGCTGTATGGGATTTTTAGAATATAATCTGTATATTTTTGAAAACCCACCCCACTCTTCTCTTATATAGCCTCTGTTGTTGAAGAAGATTTTTCTGATTAATTTCATGCCTCTTGTATTAGGTATTTTGGAATTGTTTTTAATTTCCTTCTGTTTTGTTTTTAGTTTTGTATTTTGTATTTTTCTTTATTGTATGTACTACATTATTATAATTTTTTTCTTCATAAAATACTTTATTTTTAAACAATCATAAATGACCTTTAGCTGCTGAACTCTGTAAAGTCTACTCTAGCAAGATCTGATAATAACCATTGTAATTATTTAAGTAGCATATATACCTACAAGGTCATATGATCCTGCGGATTGGCTGCCTTAGAATTCTTTATACTCATAATAATAACTAGTCGGATGTTCCAATCCCAAAACTTTCTTCTATCTCAGTCCTGTTAATACTTCTAAATTCGCTATCACATCGCGAAGTTAAAATGCGTGGAACCCAATTAAACAAGATTCATTTCCAGCTCGTCAACGTTGAATTTGAATGAGAATATCGCCAAATTAGTCCTCTGCAGCCAAGTTGGCTTCATTTATGGCAACCTATTTTGTCCCCAAATTTGGCGATATTTCGCCAACTGTCGCCAAGCTTGGCGAGAATTTGACCTTGGTGAATATAGATATATAGTGTTAAGCATATAAGAATAGGAACAATGGTTACACAATGAAAGAAAATTTGCCGAAACCATGTTAACTAAAACTCGTAAATTAAATCCGGTTATGGATGAATTCTGCTGTCTTGTTTGAAAATGTCAGCCATCCTAAAATTTCAAACCGCTATATCTCAGCCATTTTAGGTAGATTCCGTAAGAAATACTACCTATTACATTCTCACCTAAGTTGGAATTTTTGAAAAATTTTTGCAGATCTACGCCGATCATGACTCCCAGAACCCAAAAACACCACCAGTTCGAAACTTTATCTATCTATCTATCTATCTATCTATCTATGTTACTTTTTTATGGACACGATAACTACAATAATTCTGCACAGATCTCTTCGAAACTGATACATAAAATCAAGGGGCATAAAATCTCGGTCCAGTTCGTTAATGGGCAAAATCGAAACAAGGGGGGAGGGTGGGGGGGGGGGGGGCTTTTTGTGAAAACAGAAAAAAACCCATAATTTCTTAATTATGATACGTTTAAAGCTATTATTACTTCTAGGAGAAGGGCCGAAAATGTATGTATGACAGATTTTTGATATAATTAAAAATGGCCCCAAGAGGGGAAAAAGGGGGTGTTTTAGAAGAAAAAAATTCATAACATCGTCAATTCCCAATATATCAAATCCGCTTAAATTTATTACAAATCCTCTTAATGTTATCTAAAACTTTTATATTGACAAGTTTTTTATAGGACCAACCCTTATCTAATCTTAACCCTTATCAGCAAAAAAAAAAAAATTAAAAACAAAAAAAAATCCCTGCCGACTCCGCCTGCAAACAAGTTATTTTTCGAAGTAGGCGGTTCCAACTCCCGCATCTTTTCGAAACTGATTCATAAAATCAAGGGGCATAAAATCTGGGTCAAGTTCGTTAATGGGTAAAATATAACCAAGGGGGGTGGGATGGGGGGACTTTTTGTGAAAACAGAAAAAAACCCATAATTTATTAATTATGATACGTATTGAATCCGTTTGAAGTTATTATTACTTCTAGGAGAAGGGCCGAAAATTTATGTATGACAGATTTTTGATATAATTAAAAATGGTCCCAAGGGGGGGGGGGGAAGGTTTTAGAAGAAAAAAATTCATAACTTCGTCAATTCCCAAGATTTCAAAGCCACTTAAATTTATTATAAATCTTCTTAATATTATCTAAAACTTTTATATTGACAAGTTTTTTATAGGACCAACGCATATAGCAAAAAAAAATCCCTGCTGGCTCCGCCTGCAAACATGTTAAGTTTCGAAGTAGGCGGTTCCAACTGCCGCATCATGGCAAAAAGGTCATTTCTTCCGCAATTCCCAACAAACAGGCGCTCCACGGTCTGCGTCTTCGAAATCTACCTGTGCCTGTAGGCCGAGCCGTCAGGGATTTTTTTTAAGGTAGAGGCAAAACAAAAATTGCTCCGGACTCTCCGGATCAAGGCCGAACATTTAACGGAAAAAACTTTTAGTATTTCTAATTTTTCTGTACATCTTTTTGAATTTGAAATATTTAAATGGCTAACACAGCGCCCCCTTTCGGCGGAATATCACCAAATTCAAGTAGGACCTACTGGCCATAGCCAAAAACATAGAAAAGAAATTGCTTTAATTAACTACATAACATCATACACTTTTCGATGATACAATAGCGAAAATAGAACAAAAATCGCGACCGCAGCGCCCTTTTTTGCCGAAATTGCCCCGAATTCAACTTGGACCTGCAGGCTATAGTCAAAAACATGGAAATAAAATTTGGTTCCATTATCTGTATAACTTCATACACTTTTCGATGATACAATAGTGAAAATCGAACATAAATCGCGATCACAGCACCCCCTTTCGTCGAAATATCCCCAAATTCAAGTAGGACCTGCTTGCCATAGCTAAAAATATAGAAAAAAAATTTGGTTCAATTTGAAGGATAACTTCATACACTTTTCGGTGATACAATGAGGACGGACAGACGGACAAACGGACAGACAGACATTTTGTAAAAACATGTTTTTCGGAATCTCTGGCCCCTAAAATGTGTAAATCCGTTGAAACCCGGAAGTCGAGAAAAATTTCGATTACGATACTTTCTTCTATTATAGATAGAAGACAGTAAAAATTGGAAGCAATAAACCACTCAGTGATCGGTACCTGCGTGATTGACTTATTGATGTATTACTTACTTAGTATGTTTCAGTTTACATTTATTTTTGTGGACCTTGTTAATAGTTTGGACCAACAATTATGTTGAAAACAAGGATTTTGTTGCTTAAAATTCTGTTAAAACGTAAATAAACAAAGGTCAAGAAAAGCTTGAATTGTTAATGAAATTTCGCAATAAGTAAAGGATTGAAATAACATTAACGAAAACAGAGAGTTCAGAGGGTGTACATTTCGTGAATAATTAGTCAAGAAAAATACACAACTTTTATTCGCGAATTTTTGTACTTTTCTGCCGTTTCATCAGAGCCAAAAAAAGTAGATGCGAAATATAGGTGATTTTTTTTTCGACTTAATCGTTTTTGCCTGATAAGTACCGGATGCCCCACATATCCGTCCACATATCAAAAAATTATAAAGAAATAACATATTATTCCATCGGAGTGCGGTTTTTACCATAAAACTTGTCAAAGATTCGTATTTTTAAGACAACACAAAGAAAATCGTCCAAATTTCGATCGATAGATAGATCTGTTAAAATCTTTGTTGCTAAAATGACACAAACAATATTCAGATATAACCACAAGACTGAAGAAAACCTTTGCGAATATAGTACACTCTCAAGTGCATACCCGTTGATATACCGTATACTCTCAATATTTTTTTAGGCTTTTAATAACGTATACATTAACAGCGCCATGTAACCATGAAATTTTGAACTGTTTATTCTACGTCATAGCCGACTTTATGGCAAGTCTTATACTGAAAACCGCACTCCGATCCAACAGTTTGTTACATTTCGATGACTTTTTGAAATGTGGGTGGACTTATGAGACAATCAGTATAATACGCCTCACAAACAATTCCAAACACACAAACAATTGCCTTATTCATTTCCTACTATTAGTTCACACCCTCTTTATATTTATATATCTTGTTCAAATTTTCAATCGTTAATAAAATACTTTTTATTCATCCACTCAAGTTCAAATACATTTTCTTAAACTTGTAGTGGGTGACACTTGATGTTAATACAGTTTTTTCAAATATTAATTAATTAATTAAATTTAATTTCTATTTTGCCACTTAATATTGTGATTCTGTCATATGTATATACATATTTATATTAAATGTAATTATTTAATAAAAAGTAACTAAAATAAAATGTTTCTTTATTGACCTAAGTAGGAATTGACTTACATTTTTTTTTTTTTATTACTTGTTTATATAAGTTGCCTGGGCGCCACAATGAAAAATTTACATGTTTTGCAACCTCCTTGTGATATTAACAGCAATTCGTCTTCTGAAAGAACTAGAGAATAATAATTAAAAAAATTCTTTGAGACAGCAACATTGCAGGCAAGTTAAAATCTATTCTGGGCCTTCCTTCACAAAAAAGCACTTTTTCTTATTTTCCTGCCTTATGTTACTGGTTCATGACAGATTCCTATAAAAACAAGAAAATAATTTTAAAGACTAAGGAAACAATAAATTAATTAATAAACAAGTGACAAGTAAACATAACTAATCATAGCATTAAGAGCTAGTTACACTAAGTATTGTTATTTTCTATGTGAATGGAATGCACTGTATTAAAATAAATAAAAAAATTTCCGTCTTCTTCCAATTAAAAAAGAACATTTCTGTTTTAACATTCAACGAGTAATGATAAAAAGAATATTTTCTGTTTATTCCAGGAAATTGTATAACTTCCACTCAAAATAGAAAGTTTCCATTAACAGGCAGAAATTTCACATAAAATCACTCGCATTTTGTGTATTTCACATAAATACACAGAATTCTTTTTACATTGTGGTAGGAAAAGGAATGGTTACCTCTTTAACAATTTCATGAATATTCTCTTACTTTTCAAACTTTTAATTAAGTACAACTCTTAGCCATTGAGTCCTTTGTTTACTCAAATACTTGCTTTTCGGTAATACCCGGTTCACATTGGATATTTAAAATATCTTAAACCGCCGAACTCACTGAGAGAGTTCCACAAACTCACTCAGTGAGTTCGAACTTGCTATTGCTAGATAAAGTCAGTACTACTCACTTTGATTGGCTACTCTGGAGGCTAGCTGTAACAGACTGGCTTTAGAGACTGCTTTTAACTTATGTGCATGCGCACATTCTATGTTTGTTCAGATCTCTTTCCATGAAGGTGATGTTCAGTGAGTTATCTTAGATGAGTTTTGAGGTGTGAACTGAACATGTATTCGATTCCGGGAGGGTACATCTCAAAAATGGCGGTCTAAGATATCTTAAATGTCCAGTGCTAGCAGGTTATAAGGCTGAGATCATAACCATTCATTTGTCTCAAAATGACCACTTCTTCTTGTGTCTTGCCCGATGTGAAGTCTTGAAAACAACATTGTATATGTTTTTGTTCGTAGCAGCCTCTACCACTTAGCGATACAAACATCGAACATCCTGGATGCTGTTCTTCAAAAATAGCTTTTTTAAAACAAATCCAATTCTACAGAACATTTTTCACCAAGTAGGCTTATTAAAACTTTGGTACTTTCCAGTGTACAGACCTTGGCGAGATAGAGAAAATAATCTTGGCGAAAGAAGGAAATTTGGAAATATATTTTCTGGCAACCCATTCACTGTTTCATATACACGAGCAATTTTTTCAATATTTATACAATTTATCATATATTCTAATACGAGCAAATCTTGTGTGTGTGTGTGTGTGTGTGGTTATGCAAATTTTATTTTAAAAACGGCTCTAACGATTTTGACGAAATTTTATATCCCACCGTTTTTTGGCATCAGAAAACGATTGGGCTACGTCACGTGTTCGAGAAAATTCGATTAGTGGGTCATTTTGGGTCATCAAGGGTCAGGATCAAGCTAATTCTATCTAAAAAACTGTTCAAACGATTTTGACGAAATTTTGCACCTTACCATTTTCGGGCACGAGAAGACTATTGGGCTGGGTCACATGTTCGAGAACTATCGATTAGTGGGTCATATTTGGGTCAACGTGGGTCAAATTAATTTTATCTAAAAAACGGCTCTAACGATTTTGATTAAATTTTGTATCCTACGAGTTTCGGGCACGAGAAAATCATTGGGATAGGTCACATGTCCTAGAAAATTCGATTAGTGGGTCATTTCTGGGTCATTGTGGGTCAAGCTATTTTATCTTAAAAACGGTTCAGACTATTTACACTAAATTTTGCATCCTATAGTTTTCGGGCACGAGAAGACTGTTGGGCTAGGTCACATGTTCGAGAAAATTCAATTAGTGGGTCATTTTGTTCATGGGTCATTATGGGTCAAGCTATTTTATCTTAAAAACGGCTGAGACTATTTACACTAAATTTTGCATCCTATAGTTTTCAGGCACGAGAAGACTGTTGGGCCAGGTCACAATTTCGAAAAAATTCAATTAGTGGGTCATTTTCGTCATGCGTCATTATGGGTCAAGCTATTTTATCTTAAAAGCGGCTCAGACTATTTACACTAAATTTTGCATCTTATGGTTTTGGGGCACGAGAAGACTGTTGGGCCAGGTCACATGTTCAAGAAAATTCACTTAGTGGGTCAGTTTGGTCATGGGTCATTATGGGTCAAGCTATTTTATCTTAAAAACGGTTCAAACTATTTACACTAAATTTTGCATCCTATAGTTTTGGGGCACGAGAAGACTGTTTGGCTAGGTCACATGTTTGAGAGAATTCAATTAGTGGGTCATTTTGGTCATGGGTCATTATGGGTCAAGCTATTTTTTATCTTAAAAATGGTTCAGACTATTTACAGGGTACATATAACTTTCTCAACGCATGCTTGGTGCTAAATAAAAGAATGTCGCTAAACTTGGCGATAAAAATAAGCGGCTTTTAGAATCTGAAATAATTCTCTAGAAATATCCAATAGGAGCCGACATACATGATTCAACTACCAAGTAGAACGCAAAGCAAATGTTGACCGAGCATTGCTCGGTCGTACCCGCTGGTTTAAAATAAAGAAGCCATTTATCCAATTTTATATACAAATAGAAGTAAATTGTATATAAAAAAACAATAATAATATATAAATAAATAAAATGTTTATAATGTTTTATAATTTAATTTTAGTTCCATACCTGTTTATATCATTTGGCAACAAATCTCACTTTCTAAATTTCCCAAATTGCGCCAAGCTATAAAAAAAAAAAAAAAAAAAAAAAAAAAAAAAAGTTAATGCTTTTATACGGGAAAAGTACCAAAACGTTCTATGCTTTGGGAAAACTAAAATTGGAGGAACACAAAACCCTAGTCCAGACTATCCATTTATTAACATATATATTGTTATGAATTTTGTAAATATTTCATTCTTTTTATTTTATTTTATTTTATTATTGTGAAAATTGCAGTATTATTAATGTATTTCCTATTGAGCATCATGTAACTCAATGCTAAAGGCCTCAGGTGCTTTGCAAGAAAAACAACCTTACAGCATCGGTTTTATAATGGAGTTCTATTGGAAAATCGCCAAGGAATGGGTTTTTCGCCAAGTTGGCGATGGTTTTGGCGACTTATTTTTGTCGCCAAGTTGGCGACGGATTTGGCGACTTTTTGTGCAACCACACCCCCCTTATACCTATACATTGGGATCCTTTCTTGCTTGGGTTCTCTATCGAAAGTTAAAGCACTTTCTGGTAATTTCTAGCATCTGAAGGCTCTGGAATAATCTGGAAAGATCTCTGAAACCTATATAAGGACCTCCATCAGTTCAGTTCAGTTAGTTGTCTGTCAACTGCGATTGAATTCATACGAGAGGCTTTGCATTGAGAACTGTGTTTCTCGGATCGATTTTGTCGTTGATACGTCGTATTGAACGCATTGTTTCTGTGTGAAATTTTGCTTAGCTTTTATTGGATTTGAAGATTACTGAATATCTTGTAATTTTCAGAAGATATTTGTGATCGTATTGCACTGTTTATAGTGAATAAAGCCTTTTTATTGTTCTTATATATTGGCATCAGTCCTTTCGAACCCCGAGCTCACAACATTTGGTGTCAGAAGTGGGATTGAATGCCGATTACCAGAGCAATGGAAGCGCAACTGACTAAATTATTGGAGAAATTAGGAGAGATGGATGAGAAAATGACTGCGAATCAGGCTGAAATGAAGAAGGATATGTCAGCGATGGATGAGAAAATGACTGCGAATCAGGCTGAAATGAAGAAGGATATGTCAGCGATGGATGAGAAAATGACTGCCAACCTTGGCTAGTTAAAAGATGAAATGAAGAAGGAAATGTCAGCGATGGATGAGAAAATGACTGCAAATCTTGGCGAGATGGATGAGAAAATGACTGCCAACCTTGGCGACTTAAAAGATGAAATGAAGAAGGATATGTCAACCAACCTTGGAGAGTTGAAAGACTTAATAGAGGATAAAATAACATCTTTAAATGACAGAATTGACGGCGTGGAAAACAAAGTTGAAGGAAGATTTCAACAAATAGAAGGAAAAGTAGAAGAAATTCAAAGGACAGCCAATGCCGTTGAAGAAAGAGTAGAAAAAGAAGTTCAAAAGATCGCCGAGACCGTTGAAGAAAGAGTAGAAGAAAAAGTTCAAAAGATCGCCAAGACCGTCGAAGAAAGGATTGAGAGTGTAGAAAAGGAGTTGGAAAATGTGAAGAAACAAAAGATAACTGCCGAAAACTATCCCGAAGATGTCAAGTATCAAGCTATGCTTCCTCGGGCCTCTATTAAACTCTCGACCTATGACGGAAAATCCTCATGGCCAGTTTTTAAGACACAATTTGGGATCGTAGCGGACGCCAATGGTTGGGATTCCCAGACAAAAGCTTGCCAGTTAGCTGCTTCTCTACGAGCTGATGCTGCCGACGTCCTACAGACTTTGCCTGCAAATGAACCGCTGGATTTTGAAACGCTCGTCACTGCCTTAGAATTGCGTTTTGGCGAGAAATGTATGAAGGAATATAGCAGACTCCAGCTCAAATCTCGACAGCAGAAATCCACTGAATCCTTGCAAGAGCTTGCTACGGATGTCGAGAGACTTTCACACCTTGCTTATCCTGGCTGTCCGACTGAAATTAGAGAAAGTTTAGCTCTGCAACATTTTATCGATGGTGTGCGTGACCCTGAGATCCAGACAGCACTCCGGATTGCAGATCTCAATGATCTAAAAGGGGCTTTGGTTTACGCTCTGAAATATCGAGGCAGCCCAGCAAGCTACTAGGAAAGATCGACACTTTGTGCGAGCAGCCAACCTGCCTGAGACGTCGGATAGAGCTGTGGAGCGTTTACAGCAGCAGATGAAGGACATAATGAGACAGATGAACTCCTTAATGGCCAACAAACCTTACAAGAAGATCAAGTGCTGGAAATGCGGTGGAGAAGGCCATATCCAAATTGACTGCACAAGACGACCCAGCACCGAAGGTAATATCTCACCCGCTAACGGAGGAGCAGGAAAACTGATTAATGGTCATCTTGCGGGGCGGAGGTTGCCAGATTTTGAGAAGCCCCATTTTCAAGTATGTGAAATTTCTGCAAGAAGTTGCGGCGAGAACGGAGTTTTTCTAGTCGGGAGTGTGAATGATTTGCCCTGTAATATGATCATCGATACAGGAGCCAATGTGACCATCATTCGGAAAGATCTAGCTCAGCGGCTGAAAGAAAAACTCTTCTGGACCCCGCCGCGTGTTATCCTCCAAACCGTGACCGGGGATAAGATCGACATACATGGAAGAATGAAATTGAAAATAAAGTTTGGGAACGCCGCTTACCATCATACAGTCTATGTGGCCGATATTTCAGACCCTTTCATACTCGGACTGGACTTTTTAAAAGAGCAAGGATTTACACTGGATTTTAAGAATAATGAGTTACGCTCTGCTCAAGAAGATGTCACTATTTTCAAACTTGGAAATGAGTCCGGGTCTATTCAACGGATCACAGCCAAGGCAGATGTTATCATCCCTCCTCGGACCGAAATGATGATACCTGGATTAACTGGAAACGAAAGAATTTTCCAGTATGGCTTGACTGGATATCCTGAGAAGAGCCCAAAGGGAGTGCTAATAGCATCAGCGCTGGTAGATCTGTCGAGAGATGTGATACCTGTGAGGATTGCGAACGTAAGTGAAAAGTCTAGAATTATCCAGAAAGGTGAAGTGCTTGCAACCTGTGCTCCAGTCACCTGTGTTTGCAAAGACCCGAGCTTGACGTTATCGGAGCCGCCTACAAGTTTAACACCTGTAATTGGACGAAATGAAAATTTATCTCCTGAACAGACACATGCCGCAGAAAGACTGTTCCAGGAATTTAAGGATGTGTTTTCACAAAACGAGAGTGACATAGGGCGCACTTCACTGACACGTCATAGAATTGATACTGCCAACCATCCACCGATTAAACAGCATCCAAGACGCTTGCCGTTCGCAAAACAAGAAGAGGTTTCTAAGCTCTTACGAGAGACGCAGGATAGTGACATCATCGAACCGTCATCAAGTCCGTGGACCTCTCCCATCGTGTTGGTCCGAAAGAAAGATGGCTCCACAAGATTTTGTGTGGATTATCGTAAACTTAACGATATCACGAAGAAGGACAGCTATCCTCTACCAAGAATAGACGACACGCTAGATACTCTTTCAGGACATAAATGGTTTTCCACGCTGGATTTGAAGAGTGGATATTGGCAAGTAGAGATCCATCCTGATGACAAAGAGAAGACCGCATTTACTACTGGACAAGGACTTTGGCAATTTAAAGTTATGCCGTTCGGGCTCTGCAATGCTTCAGCAACGTTCGAGCGCCTCATGGAGACAGTGTTAAAAGGTCTGACTTTTGAAGCTTGTCTCATCTACCTAGATGACGTCATCATTGGTGGCCGCACGTTTGAAGAACATCTAGAGAATATTCGAAAAGTGTTAACGAAACTAAGAGCGGCGAATTTAAAGCTGAACCCTTTGAAATGCAAGTTCTTCCAACGAGAAGTAAACTATTTAGGACACATCATCTCAGCTGAAGGTGTTCGAACAGATCCTGAAAAAGTGTCTGCAGTAAAGCACTGGAAACGTCCGGAAAATGTCCATCAGTTGCGAAGCTTTCTGGGACTATGCACTTATTACAGAAAGTTTGTACAGGGGTTCTCCAACATCGCAAGACCCTTGCATAGGATCACTGAAAGCAAACAGAAGTTTCTATGGACACAAGAATGCGACAATTCATTCCAGCGGCTGAAAGAAGCTCTCACATCCTCTCCAGTCCTTACCTATCCAGACCCCGACAAACAATTCATTGTGGACACGGATGCCAGTCAGGAAAGTGTCGGCGCTGTACTTTCCCAAGAAATAGATGGCCAAGAACGAGTCATAGCGTACTGGAGCAAATGTTTATCGAAACCAGAGCGGAATTATTGCGTCACTCGTAAGGAGTTATTAGCTATAGTGAAAGCCATAGAACACTTCCATCACTATCTCTATGGCAGGAAATTTCTCCTTCGTACTGACCACGCATCCCTAACATGGCTGATGAATTTTAAGAACCCAGAGGGCCAAGTAGCCAGATGGATACAACGACTCCAGGAATACGACTTTGACATCAGGCATCGCAAAGGCTCATCGCATGGAAACGCCGATGCCCTATCAAGAAGACCGTGTCCCGAGAGCTGTCGCTATTGTTCCAGAGCGGAGAGCAAGTATAATCCCGAATATGTCATACGCCAGACGAAGACTTCATTATTGACGCCACCAGATCCCTGGAGTGATGAGAAGATTCGAGAAGATCAAATGGCAGACTCTGAGATCAAACCAATCTTGGAGTTATTAGAATCTTCTAGCACGAAGCCCAGTTGGAAAGACATCTCGACTTACAGTCCTACGACGAAGCAATATTGGGCTCTTTGGAACTCTCTCCACGTCAGGAATGGTGTCCTGTTCCGAAAATTCGAATCGGAAGATGGGAAGACATCTCGGTGGCAGTTGGTACTTCCTCGATCCCGAATCCCAGAGGTCCTCAAGGAATTACATGGCAGTCCCACTGGTGGCCATTTTGGAGTCATGAAAACATTACACAGAGTCCGAGAGCGCTTCTTCTGGGGAAAAGCGAGAGCTGACGTCGAACAATGGTGCAAATCTTGCGATGCATGTGCAGCTCGGAAAGGACCAAAGAAACGTAGCCGAGGAAGACTACATCTCTACAATGTAGGAGCACCTTTTGAACGCATCGCCCTTGACATCCTAGGTCCTCTGCCAAGAAGTGCTGATGGCAACAAATACCTCCTTGTTGTCATGGACTATTTCACAAAATGGCCTGAAGTTTATGCCATCCCTGATCAAGAAGCTTCTACGGTTGCGGATGCCTTGGTACACCAGTGGATATCAAGGTATGGAGTCCCTCTTCAAATGCATTCTGACCAGGGGAGAAATTTCATCTCTGCTGTGATTGAGGGTCTCTGTCAACTTCTCGGAATGGACAAAACTAGGACGACGCCTTTACATCCGCAGTCGGATGGCATGGTTGAGAGATTTAATCGTACCATCCTCAACAATCTCTCACTTCTAGTCTCAAGAAACCAGCAAGACTGGGACCAAAAACTTCCCTTGTTTCTTCTCGCCTATCGCAGCGCCGTCCATGAAACAACCGGCTATTCCCCGTCTCAGATGCTTTTCGGTCGTGATCTTCGTTTACCTTGTGATCTGCTGTTTGGTCGCCCTCCAGATGCGCCTTCATCGCCAGAGGGATACGTGCAGAATCTCCAGGCACGATTTGAAGACGTCCACAACTTGGCTCGAGAGCGGATCAATATACAGACGGAGAAGATGAAGACCAGGTACGACACGAAAGCCACAGGACATCAATTCAAAGAAGGTGACAAGGTTTGGTTTTATAATCCGACTCGACACAAAGGACTTTCTCCCAAACTGCAATCACACTGGGACGGTCCTTATACAGTCCTAAACAGACTGAACGATGTCGTAATTCGGATCCGAAAGTCACCAAATTCGAAGCCTAGAGTCGTTCATTACGACAGGCTGGCTCCATACTATGGCCATAGTACTTAGTTCATTAATTATAAATAGTGTAATGTAAATAATGTAAATTAGTATGACCATGGTCTTGTAATAATTTCTTTTGCTTAGCATTATCATTATTAATGTTATTATTATTTAAATACTTGTATGTAATGATGTCAATGCTTTAATTTAATTTTTTTAAAAATAAGTGTGTATTTTGTATAATTCAGCATTATGAATGTGTTTAATTGTTATTTTGCATGTTTGCATTAAGTGTTTTGAATAGTATAGCATTTGTTGGTAACGGGTTTGCTTTCCGATCAAAGGTTGAACTGCCCGGGACGTGCAGTCCTTGAGAGGGGGGCAATATTATGAATTTTGTAAATATTTCATTCTTTTTATTTTATTTTATTTTATTATTGTGAAAATTGCAGTATTATTAATGTATTTCCTATTGAGCATCATGTAACTCAATGCTAAAGGCCTCAGGTGCTTTGCAAGAAAAACAACCTTACAGCATCGGTTTTATAATGGAGTTCTATTGGAAAATCGCCAAGGAATGGGTTTTTCGCCAAGTTGGCGATGGTTTTGGCGACTTATTTTTGTCGCCAAATTTGGCGATATATCGCCAAATGTCGCCAAGTTGGCGACGGATTTGGCGACTTTTTGTGCAACCACACCCCCCCTTATACCTATACATTGGGATCCTTTCTTGCTTGGGTTCTCTATCGAAAGTTAAAGCACTTTCTGGTAATTTCTAGCATCTGAAGGCTCTGGAATAATCTGGAAAGATCTCTGAAACCTATATAAGGACCTCCATCAGTTCAGTTCAGTTAGTTGTCTGTCAACTGCGATTGAATTCATACGAGAGGCTTTGCATTGAGAACTGCGTTTCTCGGATCGATTTTGTCGTTGATACGTCGTATTGAACGCATTGTTTCTGTGTGAAATTTTGCTTAGCTTTTATTGGATTTGAAGATTACTGAATATCTTGTAATTTTCAGAAGATATTTGTGATCGTATTGCACTGTTTATAGTGAATAAAGCCTTTTTATTGTTCTTATATATTGGCATCAGTCCTTTCGAACCCCGAGCTCACAACAATATCTCTGAGTTACTTGCATCAAGATAGAAAAACGTTTAGAATAGTTTTCTCACTACATATTAAACAGGGTCACTTTTTTTTAAAATAAAATTATTAATGTCATTATAAAGATAAAACAGATAAAACAATAAAACAAAATAAAATAAAACAGAAGGAATTTTCGTGGTCTTTAAACGAGATATTTAGTTAAATAAATGACAGCATTGCTGCTAAGTTAAAATAGGCTTTAAATAAAGCATGGGTATCTTGATGAATTTGACGAAAAACATTTTTGGAATTAAAACAGCAAATAATTATGAAAATCATTGTAAATAATTAAAAGTTTTCTTGAAATATCTAGTATTCATTATATGTTTTATACTACAGCTTTTCTCTTTTATTTTTCAGATCCATTCGGATTTTGCCCCACAAAAAATGTAAGTGATGCAGATATTGGAGATTTTCATTGGATTACTTCCAGCATGGAAAAAGGGTTAGCAGGAAATATGATCTTTATTAATGTTCGTAGAATTCTGCTGGATATACAAAAAGGAACTCTTTATGCAAAATATTGGAGAAAAAAGCCTTTTTCTCTGTTAAATATATAATTTGTATGTATAAATTATGTAAATAAACTAATTTTTTAAAATCAAAATTATGTTATCGAGCACTTTTACAAAGTAAACAAGAACGAAAAATCATGCTTCAAGCATAGATTATGTAACACTTTCCAACGCTTCCAAAATAATTTTACAAATCATACCGTTTAATAAGCTAAAAGATAACATCTAAGTAATCCGAATACTTTTATTCAGCCCTGTATAGGATCTATAGATTTGTATATATACTACATAGGATAATAAATTTTAGTTCAGTTAGGAAACGCGTAGCACAGTTTAAAATTCTCCGTCTGGAGTTAAATAATACGGAAATGTGTTCGCGAACTTTTGTGCTTCCCTGTATAGGATCTACATAATTTATACACACCACGTAATAGACAAAAAGCGAGTTAAAATTAAAATCGCTTTCAGTAACTTAAAACGCACTTCGAGGAATTATTGTTAACAGACAGTGGATAATTCTTTTGTGTGTCCCTGTAAATGAACGATAACTGATATACACACGATATTCTGTAGTAAGCCTCTTGTAATGCACCTCATATAAATTTCAATGCGTTTTAAATAGGGAAACATTATTTAAATAAACCGCAGACGATTTTTCTCCATAGACGTAATGTAACGGAATTCTTTTGACTGTCCCTGTACAGTAAGTATAAGTGCTATGCACACCCTATTCCATGTTAAGCTTCTTCTAATACACCTTAGTGATATATATAAATTTCAATGCGTTTAAAATAGTGAAACATTATTCAAATAAACCGCAAATGATTTTCCCCCATAGACCGCAATGTAATGGAATTCTTTTGAGTGCCCCTGTAAAAAAACTATAAGTGCTACACACTTCCGTTGAAATAGGGAACATGCTATAGATAACGACTATAACATATAAAAATTGCAGAGCAATCCGAGCATATTTACGAGAGTTAGAGCACGGACAGACGGCCAGACAAACCGAAGTCATAAACACTTTTCAACTAGGTTGGAAAGTGTTAAAAACGTAATTTCAGGAATTTTCAATAAATACAATATTCGGAAAAATATCCGAATACTTTTATGTAGCCCTGTATATGACCTATAGATTTGTATATATACATAGGATGCTAAATTTTAGTTTAGTTAGGAAACGCGTAGCACAGTTTAAATTCTCCTTCTGGAGTTTCTGTCAATAAACGGAAATGTGTTCGCGAACTTTTGTGCTGCCCTGTATTGGATCTACAGAATTTATACACACCACGTAATAGACAAAAAGCTAGTTAAGATTAAAATCGCGTTCAGTAACTTAAAACGCACTTCCAGGAATTATTGTTAACAGACAGTAGAGAATTCTTTTGTGTGTCCCTGTAAATGAACGATGACTGCTATACACACACTATTCTGTAGTAAGCCTCTTGTAATGCACCTTAGTAATATATATAAACTTCAATGCGTTTAAAATAGTGGAACATTATTTAAATATGCCGCAGACGATTTTTCTCCATAGACGTAATGTAACGGAATTATTTTGACTGTCCCTGTAAAGTAACTCTAAGTGCTATGCACACCCTATTTTATATTAAGCTTCTTCTAATGCACCTTAGTGATCTATATAAATTTCAATGCGTTTACAATAGTGAAACATTTTTAAAATAAACCGCAAATGATTTTTCCCCATAGACCGCAATGTAACGGAATTCTTTTGAGTGTCCCTGTAAGAAAACTATAAGTGCTACACACTTCAGTTGAAATAGGGAACGTGCCATAGATAACGACAGTAACATATAAAAATTGCAGAGCAATCCGAGCATATTTACGGGAGTTAGAGCACGGACAGACGGCCAGACGGCCATACGGCCAGACAAACCGAAGTCATAAGCACTTTTCAACTAGGTTGGAAAGTGCTAAAAAAGAAAAAAAACTGTCATATTTTAAATATACAGACAGAAATTAAAAAATATATATGAAGTTTGAAAGTATTTAAAGCCTAATATTTTGCAGTCGCGTGTCACACCTGTAAATGACGCTTTCGTTTCATTTTCAGTAATGAAATGGTTTTTTTTTTACTATAATTTAATATCAATGAAATATTCTTAAGTATATTAATTTATCCATAACAATTACTTTTATTAAAAAATATATTTTTTAAATACAACATTATAAGCAAAATTATTAATTGTAAAATATAACATCAAATTAAGTTTATAAATTTGAAGTATATAAAAGTTGAACTTAGTCCAGAATCTTTTACAAGGCTATAATGCATTAGAATTAGAAAAAAGAAAAAGAAAGACCTTTAAAAAATTTCATTATGATATTTTTTATTTTTTATTTATATTATATGGTACGTTGTAATTAACAATATATTTCAGAAAAATCATGATGTCGTATTTGGCCGTGTAGTTTCCGCACTTTTTGTCCTTTCTATAATGTGTGTAGAGAATACGAAAAATATATGATAGTTTTCTTTTTTTTTAAATAGATTTCTTCATGTTATTTTTTCTCGGGGAAATCGTAAATCAACAACAACAACAACAAAAAAAAAACGATTGTCTTGAAAATGAGCATTTACTTTTTTTTAAATGTTAAATATAATATAGGGTAGATGTGCCAGTAATGGACACCCTTAAGGAATTTCTTTAAAAATTATTTTTTAATTAATAGTTATAATTATTATAGTCCACTTTTTTTAATATTATATTAATCTATCAACAATATTTAATCATGCTCATAGTCACATTTCCCAATGTGGATCAAAATTTAATTGTAAATAACAGAAATAAATCAAAACACCCTAAATTCCAGTAATGGGCCACCTCTCTTCCAGTAATGGGCCACCCAGTAATGGACACCCCACAAAAAATAATAGGTAATTGATTTTATGATTGTATTTAAAACCAGAATTTCATGAAAGCATATTAATGAAATAGAATAGTCATTTTAAAATAAATTTAACAATTAGGATATCAATAATTAATAAAATATTTATGAGAATAATTCACTGTTTAAATTAATTATTGTCACTATCACAAGATCAATATTTTAATTATTTTAGATAGAAGGTTTAAAATACTAACTTTCAAAGAATTATATCTATCAAATTATTAAGTCATTGAGGGGGGGGGGGGGGAGGGGGTTTAGAAGGGTTAGTTTAACAAAAGAAAAAGATTTTTTTTTTTTTAAGTGTCTTGAAGTACCAGTGCATGGAATCATATTTCTTTTTATTCTTAACAGTTAAACTTCCTAAAACTGCTTTATATATTACTTTTAGCAATTTGTATAAAATATATCAAATAAATGAAAGTGTAGGGTGAATGTTTTTTAAATACTAAATAAAATTATTTCAAAATAAAATATCAGAACTGACATTTGAGCCCCCTGATCTGCAGATTTACTACTTTCATTGCTACTATAAATTTAATATTATAGGGATTTTTTATGTATGTAGTTCTTTTGTCAGAGCTGAATAATGAAACATTTAAGACAGAAAATAAATTTTTAAGCACTCGTTATGACTTAAAAATTTGTCTTTTTTTAAATGTGGAAAGTGTGAACCCCATGAGCCCCTCATTTTCCCATGCCCTTAAAGATTATTGTCTGCTTCCTGTGGGTGTTAGTTGCCACATGGGTGTTGTTGCTGATGGGTGTTAATTGCCACATTATAAAATATGCAAGGTACGGTTTACAAAAAAATAATTTGATAGCAATCTAAAAAAAATTATTAATTACATGAAATTAATAAAAAAAATGTATTATTACAGTCTGGTAAGTAAAATTAAAAAATTAAAATTTGACTACTTAGCTTTTCAGTTAAATAACAAAAATATATGCACTATGAACATTACTGAAATTGCTTTTTCAGTAATGTCCACATGGGGTGTCCATTACTGGAAATTGACTAATTAAGCATTCCAGTAATGGGCCATGGTCCTAAAACCTGAAAAATAAATGAAATTTTGTAAATTGCCATTAGTATGTAAAATTCAAAGTTTTCTATTATTGTCTAAACAAAAACATGCAATTTTTTCAAGAAAATAAAAAAGATATCAGTTGTTTAAGTGAAGCCAGCTCTTAGCATGTTCATTAAGATTTTCACAGAAAATCTGTGGAACTGTGAAACATTATTTTCTGCTTCCTGATTGGTTTGATTAAGAGTGTCAACAATAACCCAGATTATAAAACAAGCAAGGAGGAATTATGAAAAAATATATAAAAGGCTAAATTTTTATTGGTTATTTTTTTATAAATCAAAAACTTTGAAAGTGGCCCATTACTGGAAGGGGGTCCATTACTGGCACATCTACCCTATAACAATTCCAGCAGTTTTTAGATTTTCTTTTGAAAATAAGATAAAAGAAATCCTATGTTTGGTTTTCAGGAATATTCTAAAGCGAAAATTATTCCCTCACATTGTTTGTGTGGGTAAACTTGTAAGATTTACGGGAACATTTAGTGTAAGGAGATTTTTCTTTTTTAAAATTAAAGCATTTTAACTTTGCATCTAATAAAATGTATTTAAAATTCGAAACCATAAAATGTTTTGATTATTTAAGACTTTATTTACTTTGCTTAGCGCATGTGTTTGTTTTTGAAAATAATGAATATTGAAAACGAATTCTCCCTCAGCGCTCGTGTTATTATTTTTCAGAAAGCAAGTGTATATAACTTTAAAAATCCGTGTTAAAACTTATTTCTTAAGTATTACAAATATCATTTTTAGAAACTGAAAACTTAAATCAATGTGGGGATGTCTAACTGAATTTGATTAATTATCACCAAATAGAACACACCACTGATGATGTTGTTACAATAATCACTTGTACTCGCTCATGGTATAGGTAAAGAAAAAAAAAAAAAAAAAAAAAAAAAAAGGAAACATTAGGAGGAGGGGGGAGTGAACTAGTGCTTTTCAAATCGCAGATATAATGTGAAAATTGACTTTACGTAGTGTAGTTTGAAAAACGAAAATTTGAAAGCTACACGAGGTTAGATTTGAATGAAGTCTAATTTCGTTGATTCAAAATATCTCATATTCTTCATGCCAAACGCGTATTTTACCCTCTTTTCTTATTTTCTTCAAAAGACGAAAGTACGAAAGTAGCTATTAACGTAAATGATGCGAGAATCAATACTATGATATTGGCGAATACATAGTTTTGTGACATAACTCTGATAAAAAAAAAATAAAAAAAATAAGCACCAATTCTCCGGTTATTGGACAGATAATGGGTAGAAGTCATGCGTATTGTACAATGGGAGAAAATGGATTAATTCTGCTTGACACCTTGAAAATGTCTCGCCAAGCCATAAAATCAAAACTTTAGCCATAAAAGGAACCGATATCTCATGTGAGTGCCGTGTGGAAATCTATCACTAATCATAATTGTTGCAAATGCTTCGGAGTGTGCTACAACATATGATAATTGCTTGGTGACTTTCAGGTATGTGTAACGTGTGTAAGTCCATATGACTGCATGTTTAGTCGGTTATCCCTTTGTATGCCTGCTGTAATTAATTGAATTTTAAACTTCTCCGTGAATATTCTTAATACTGATGAATGCCCATTCTTAATTATCTATTTGAACAATCGATTAGTTCATTTTATTATGTTCTTCACATGAAAGTTCTTCACATGTCAATGTATACGGAAGAATATTTTCGTATGCGTGTTGTGTTTGTGAAAATGTAAACAAAAGAAATCTAAATAACATGTGGATTAATGTCGGTACGCCATACAACGGACATTTAAGCTGTAACGAATAAAGTAGTGATGACGCACTAAATAGCCAAACTCTTGTTAAATGGCCATATACACACGATATTACAATATGTTACTGAAATTGATCTCAGTAACTTCCCTAAAATAAATGGGCATTAGAGCATTTACATTTCGTTTACAAGGTCATTTAAAAGATAGCGAATTAGGAATGCAATTTCCACAATTACGTGGTTACATCTATTTTTCTGCGATTTACTGTTTTGTTTTTATCTTCGTACAATTAATTTTAACCCTTAAGGGCCGCTTTGTTTTTTTAATTTTGGATAAAAATTACTTTTACGTTTAAGTAGCTATCCAAATCACAAAAGTTAAGGTTTATTGAAAATGAACGAATATGTCACTTACTGAAATTTTTTTCTAATTGGTTGTCTGCCTGTCAGTGCTCTGACATTCGTTAATAATGCTGGCATTCTCTTACTGAGCATGTTCTATCAGTCCTGCATTCGGGATACACCTGCACGCTTTCAGCAATCGGTGACTACCTGCAGTCTTTCCGCAATCGCAGACCAACTGTACTTTTCAAAGTTCCCTTGAACACGCCTGTCCTACAGTGATCATTATTATTCGCAGTACCTGCGTCAATATTTTTTTCCATTTTTATGCGAAGTACAATTTCATTTAATTGTTATCTAAATATTGTGTCCAAAAATCACTAAAGTATTGAATTTTCAAAAGGTAGCGTTCTCATATCAATAAGAGTAGCTTTACTAAAATTGAAGCCTGAATGAAGGAGCTATAGATAACCCGATTTAAAATTCGAATTCATATTTTACATTTTAAGTAATATAATAAATCTTTACAGAGATTGAAATAGCATAACGTCATTAAAATACTTTTCAGTCAGTAAATATTCATAGGCTGTAATGTATTCGCTACCTTTTGAGGAACTTTGTAAACGAAATGTAAATGCTATAATGTCCATTTATTTTAAGGAACTGCGATCAATTTCAGTAACATATCGTAATATCGTGTGTATATGACCATTTGACAAGAGTTTGGCTATTTAGTATATTTTTACTCTTTAGTAAGTATAGGAATCCAATACTTTAAACTGTTACAAACGAGTAATATTTTTACACGAAACTTTAAATGTTTAGACTAAACGTAAAAACAAACAAAAATGCAGCAAAACACGTAAAAATCTTATAGTTACATACGGGTTATTTTCAAATGAACTAGGTTGAAAAGATCAATTTGGTGTTAATGTGGAAAAGGGCTGTATCATTAATTTCTTGTATTTTAAAACTCAGTAACAAAATGATTATTTATGAGTTTATTTTTTAAATTAGAAAAAATATTTGCCAGGCGCTGATTTTGATTAATACTGCTTTTAAAAGATAGCACTTATGAGTGTAACACACATGGATTTTTGCAAGATTTTTGACCCTGGGGGAAAATATTATTATTCTTAGAAAAATAAAAATACTTACCATGTTTGTATGATGATTCTTAAAACAAATAATACAATAGCAGCTTTTCTATGATTTCTTTACACTAAATTAAAAGGAAAAACATAGATTCCTTTTTCTTTGTTGTCAATAGCAAAAATCAAAACCTTTGTAAAATAACTATGGTGACACTCATGAGGTACCATTCATGAGGTGTAGAGCGGGCAGATATTAATATTAAATTTTAACTAATATTTTAGAAGAAATAGTTACATTTTCGTAGAATTATAAGGTAGTGTCATACTTTTTAGTCAAATAGAAAAACTAGTCTATTTAAAAAGCTTTGAACAGATCTTTGTTAAATTAAATATTTGGGATACACAAATTTCTGAAGCTTGTTGATAACTAGATTAATCTAATACTGAAATATTTAAAAGCCTACAAACATTTTAATGAATACATTTTATTAACTATTAAATAATGTAATAACATAACAGTATCAAACGATTATTTTTTTCAACATGAATATCGATTTAAAGATTAAGACTCTAAGCAGACAATTCATTTGAAAATGACCCTCATCTCTGTAACCCCGTCAATAAATAGAAGCTGATCATGAATTTTTAAAAATTGAAAAAGTGCGCTTTTAAAACCGCATTTACTGATTAAAACCTATTCGTCAGATTTCGCTTTATTTTTGGTAATTTAGTCACTTGGCATGCTCCATTCCATAGAAAAAATATTTCTGTGACAAATAGAACAAGAGATACAGAGATGTCAAAAGCCCATTTTGTGCAGTTTGCAAAATATAAAATAGACAGAGTTCTATATTTAATCACGAAAAACCGTTTGGCATCATTGGACAGAAATTCCTTTCGTTTGCTGTTCCTTGCGTTGTTGATTCCTTTGCTTTGCGAGAAACTCTGTCGAGTTTCTATGATATTAATTTTTTTCTGATGTGGGAAAATGTAACTAAAACGGATACAAAGAGGTTATAAAACGGATTTTGTTGTTTTTCATATTCTAATCATATCGACTCACTGCAAAATATTTCTAAATACATTAATTCTAGTTAAAATGCGATAGAAATGTACAGTAGGGGAAGATGGCCTAAAATGATCCTAACGGGCAAAACGATCCACATATGTTTTCTTCCAGACAGGTCGCGCTATTTACAGGGTAACGCATAAACTAGTTGTGATAAGTGAAGAAGAAGCAATGGATATTAAATGAACCGAAAAATATTCAAGCGATCGCAGTATTACGCGTCTGAATAGAATTCTTTGAAAAATTGGGTTTTATAACATTTGTTATAAAGTAAACACTAACTTTCATATTTATTTAGATAAACAGTCTTTCATGTACAGGAATATGACTTGGTTTACTTAATGGAGTAGATTTTTAGATGTGAATTACACTTGTAATATATACAAATTGTATATATACAAATATATACACTTGTAAAATAATTACTTTTATATCCTTTATTTTGCCGATAAAAAACAATTTACAATTATTTTTAAATGAAGGATCATTTTGCCCTTTGGTGAGGGTAAAATGATCCTTTGGACACATTTTAAAAAATCTATTTTTTTCATTACTCAGTTTGGGTTTAAAATATTATTAAAATATGTTTATAATGCAAAATATAGTGTAGAACATACCAGCAAAGAGGTAACGTTTTATTTAAACAGTTATGTTATTTTACAAAAGTTTTTCTCTTAAGGAGATCAGTAGTGGGAAAACGACAGTTCAAGGACAGCCGGAGGATTTGAGGATCCGCTCCTCCGGCCGGAGGCACGCAGCTGCAGCACTGAGGATCCGCTCCTCCGGCCGGAGGCACCGCTCCTCCGACCGCTCCTCCGGCTGCAACGATCCTCCGGCTAAAACGATCCTCCGGCTGAAACGATCCTCCGGCGAGGAAAAATAATTTTCTACTGTAACAGGAGGGGTGAAAATAAGAACTCTAAGAAGAGGTTAAATGAACAAGATTATCATACTATAAGATGAATATTGATTTTATATACTAATTTTGAATGACAAACACCTTAATGAGTATCACTAATTAAGCGAAACAATGGAAAAATATCAACTTTAACGAAAAAAGCAGATTTCTTAAGAATTTTTCAAGTATAAGATGACGATATCAACTTATATGAAGAAATTTAAACTTACATTTTAGTTTTTGAACAATGGACACCTTAATGAGAATAATAATTAAGCAAAATAAAATAACAATTTTAACGAAAATGCTGATTTCTTATGAATTTTTCAACTATAACATGAGAATATCAAACTATAAGATGGATTTTAAACTTATATTATAGTTTCTGAACAATGGACACCTTAATGAGTATAATAATTAAGCAAAAGAAAATATTACTTTTAACGAAACTGCTGATTTCTTATGAATTTTTCAACTATAACATGAGAATATCAAACTATAAGATGGATTTTAAACTTATATTATAGTTTCTGAACAATGGACACCTTAATGAGTATAATAATTAAGCAAAAGAAAATATTACTTTTAACGAAAATGATGATTTCCTATGAATTTTTCAACTATAAGATGTGGATATCAAATCATAAGCTGTAGAATAAACATATATAATTATTTTAAATGACGAACATTTTAATGAGTATTACTAATTAGACGAAACAATTGAAATATATCAATTGTAAGGTATAAAGCTGATTTTTTGAGAATTTTTCAAGTATAAGATGAGAATATCAACTTATAAGAGGAAATTACACTTATATTTTTTAGTTTTTCAACCGTAATGCACAGAAAATATTCAAAATTTGAATGAATTTTATACTTAATCAATTGATTTTCCGCACAATAATAGGAGTTTTAACAACCATTATCTAATTTTACTGTGTATACTTGATTTAAATCTGTTTAGACGTACGTAATATAATCTTTTTATATCATTTAGACTTGAAATAAGAACCATATTTAAATAAAAACCAGTTGTTTATTTATTCTTAATACGCAAACTTTTTTTCTTTCCTAAAATGTAGCATTTCTGAGGAGGGGTAATAATTCCACCCCACATTCTAAGGAAAAGGGGAGTCTAACAATGACCGTCTAGGTCACAACTTTTACTATAATATAAATATTATTCGCTATCAATATGTTTACAAAAAATCCATGTTGGGAGATAGATATGAGTTATATTTTAATAAAGTTTACCCTCCTCCATCTTCTACACGATGCTAACAATTACACAAAACAAAAGAAATACCGATTTTTAACGAAAAAGGGTGAATTTTAATGAATTTTTACACAAGTTTTCGGTATTATTGTACACTAACAGGTATGATATTATTTCTTAGGTGATTACAATACAGAGAAAATTATTCACCTTTAGATTACTTTTCGTGAAATATTTAACAGTAATTATATAAACTCCTGTTTACATCACTAATTTACATTTGAAAATAAGGATTTATAGGATAAAATAAATAATCTTAACTTATACTTAGTAAATTTTACACAATTCCAATTATTTTATACCGTGTTTTTCACGAGTTTTATATTAATTAGTAATTTTATATTAATTAACTTTGAATATTTTCTATGATATGGTTAATCCATTTTTATCACAGAAATACCAGTACCTAAAATTTCACTTAAACTCATATTCTAAGTATTAATATTCACTTATAACTTTACTTTTAGTTATACTTTTACTTGAAACCCTGTGAACTTGTAGAACCCTGCTTACGCATATGGAGTTTAGTACATCACACTGTTATCTAAATGAATATGAATACCTTATTGTTTTAAATTTTCCAATTTTAACAGAATATGCACGAATATAAACTTTAATTTTATCTAAACATTTTATTTCAAATACCCTAGTTTATGAAAACGATACATATTACCAAATATTAGACAACATTTTAAAATGAACTTAGATACTGATCACATACCTATTTTAGCATAATTTATTAGCATACCTAGCATTTCTTCCATTTCTTTCAGAAATATACATATAAAATTATGGATTTACCGAGTATATATCCAATTTTAACTTTCACTTACCAATTTTTACACCATTTCAATGATTTCAATGATTTCAAGCTATTTTATATTACAGAAACGAAAAAATAATTGAATACAGACGCGAGTAAATAATATTTGTATTGTATTTTCCATTCAAAGATTTGAAACTCAAGTTAAAATTTATGTTATAAGTATTGATATCCACTTTTAGTTATACTTTTACTTGAAACCATATGAACTTGTAGAACCTTGCTTACGCATATGAGTTTAGTACACACTGTTATCTAAATGAATATGAATACCTTATTGTTTTAAATTTTCCAATTTTAACAGAATATGCACGAATATAACCTTTAAGTTTATCTAAACATTTTATTTCAAATACCCTAGTTTATGAAAACGATACATATTACCAAATATTAGACATTTTAACATAAACTTAGATACTGATCACATACCTATTTTAGCATAACTTATTAACATGCAATAGCATTTTATCCATTCCTTTCAGAAATATACATATAAATATATGGATTTAACGAGTAAATATCCAATTTTAGCTTGCATTTAGTGATTTTTTACACCATTCCAATGATTTCGAGCTATTTTATATCACAGAAACGAAAACATATTTGAACATAAACGCCTGTAAAATAATATTTGAACTGTGTTTCCTATTCAAAAATTCAAATCTCAAATTAAAATTTATGTTCAATCACTTATCAACTATTTATCCCACATAACTTTTACCATAAAAACATCGTAGAAATTAAATATACGTTAAATGAAAATAATAAATTGTAAGTACCTAAAAATATCAAACACAAAATCTATTAATCAAAACTTAAAAAATTAAAAAAAAAATTAAAAGTTCTTACGAAGTTAAAAAAAAAAAATTTACAAATGAAAAAAAAAAATTTACAAATGAAAAAAAAAAATTACAAATGAAAAAAAAAATTTACAAATGAAAAAAAAAAATTTACAAATGAAAAAAAAAATTTACAAATAAAAAAAAAATTTTACAAATGAAAAAAAAAATTACAAATGAAAAAAAAAAATTACAAAATTAAAAAAAAAGTTTTTACAAAAAAGTTAAAAAAAAAGTATTTTACAAAATTAAAAAAAAAAAGTTTTTTACATAAAAAAAAAAGGAAAAAAATTACGAAGGTTTAATATGTTACAAAAAGTACCCATTTTTTACAAAATTTTTTAAAAATTAGAAGTTTAATTGCTATTATTACCACTATCACTTCTCAGAATTTAGCAGCCTAGACTTTTGTACACTATATATTTTTAATACTATAAAGAAAATTTCAACTGCAATTGTACCAACACTATTATTAAGTTCGCATAAACCAAATTTCATACTGTATTTAGCAAATTTCCAATTAACATCTTCCGTGTAGAGTAACCTTTTCCTCTAACATTTGAAATCGTGTATATCTGCTACTTTCATATTTATAATTAATATTTCAGAATTAAGACCATACTAACCATTTTAATATAAGACCATATTTAAGCAAGATTCCATGATAAAGCTTATTATACTGATTATTTTTATTTAGTACGCATGCGCAGTTTTGTCACATGATCACTTTAACTGATGATAATATAAAATTTTGAAAAGTGATGCAGAGGTTCTCATTTCCCAAGTCAAATTCTTGCAGATGACTGTATAATGTATAGCTCCAGTAAATTTCCTGATTTTAACCCAGTTGGGGAAACAATTTATCTGTTAACGAATAAAGTAAGTTGTACTATATCATTGTAAAACATCAATAAATGATTATTTATCTATTAAATTTTTTCTAAGTATATAATTATATTTCTTTTATTGTATAGATGTTACACCAAGATCAATCAAAACAGCAGAAACTCTCTTTACCAGAAATGGATACCCCGGATGATTCAACATCAACACATATAAAGTTAAAGAATAATATACATGTGAGTACTTATATGTGATATATTAGAATACATATATTAAACATAATTAGAGTGAATTTACAATAAAATATTGTACCAGATGTTCTATAAAATGTGATGTTTTTTCGTCTATAGTGTTAGAAGGAATTCTAAATATATGCATTTATTTCTCTTGCAGATGTGTTTCACCTGTAACAAATACTTTTCAAGTAAATGGAATTTAAAAGAACATATACAAATCCATACTAGTGAAAAACCATATACTTGTAATCATCGTCAAAAATCATCTACAAGAAAGCGTGAATTATCTTTTACTAGAAAATACAGACCATCAGTTCATATGAAAACACATCCTGTTAAAAAATTGTTTCAGTGTGAAAAGTGTGAGAAAATATTCGTTATTCGTAATAAACTGAATAGACATATGACTGTTATGTTGAACTTGTCGAAGACAGTATCCCAAATCATATTGAAGATGGATATTCAAAAATTAACCAGTAGTTTGAAGAATTTAACAGTCAAAGATCAGATTGGATACTTCGAAAAATTGACTGTATAGAACATAAACCAACATAACATTTACCCAAACTACTCATGCAGCATTATTGATTTGACATATGATATCCAAAAAGTGAAATTTGTAAAGAAAAATCCAAAGTGTTGTAAAGAATTTTATTGATATAATTGATAAAATGTATTGAAGAGAAAATGATATAAATGTAGACAATATTCACAATGTATTGTTTAAATACCCATAATAATAAAAAATGTATCTATACACATCTGTGTTTATTTTTATAAAACATATTTCATTGTTAAAATATATTGTATGATTTTTAACATGAAATTTCTACATGACAGTAAATAACTAATTTTGCTTTACGTAAGACTTGAGATTTATCATAACTTGTTCAACGAAACAACATTTTTCCCCAATGAATATCCAGTTTACACACATACATATGAAAATCAACTTTTGATAATACTATACATCAGATTAATGAAAAATATATAAAATTCATTAAAAAAATGTTTTTACAAATAAAAAATTAAAAATTTTTTACAAATTTAAAAAAAAAAGTTTCTTTACAATTAAAAAAAGTTTTTACAAATTAAAAAAAAAAGTTTTTACGTATATAAAAAATGTTTCTACAAAGTTAAAAAAAAAGTTATAAAAAAAGTTTACAAAACTAAAAAAAAAAAATAAAAATTTAACAAAAAATAAATAAATATTTCAAGTTTTTCTAAAAATATTTACATATTAACAAAAATTTACTCAAAAGTCAGAACCAGACCTATGTCTAACATAGCATTTTTTCGACTTCAGTTGTTAAAATCATAGTGTTAGCGCTGTGAAAATACAAAATAATACCTTCAAATGGTAATCTATCTTGGATCCAATATATGGTATATTAAGAATCATTTGTGATTTCAACAAATTAAATATGCATGAGAAAACCATTAATGTATCAGCAACTGATGGGACTCATTTTGCTGATGTTATATCAATCTATAAATCTGGAAGTTACCGACAGTAACAGTAACCAAAGACTAACAGATAGAGATGCTTTAAGGGTGTTGACATTACAGACAGATACAAGAAACAATTTATATCAGTCTTAATCAAATAAAAAATCTTCAGAGTTTCCTTTAGATTTACCTATTGAAGTGTAGATAACTGAAAACATATCTATCGGTCCAGAAGTGACTAATATAACAGCAAAGCATACAGATAATGGGTATCGCGGACTTTTAGTTTATGTTATCACTTCAAGTGATAAATACTGCTGATTTCGGATAGATATGCATACAAGTAAATTATATGATGAGTCGAAAATGAACCGAGAATTCATATCGGAGTATAACTTAAACATGTGTACCTGCTTATGACTTGAAAAATTCACGACATTCTACAACGACTGATTTCAAATTACACAACCAATAAAATATTTACCTTCAAGGAAAGAAAATGAAACCCCATTCAACTGTTTCAGATATCCAAATTGATCACGTGATCGATGTTGAACAGCAGGATCAGGCCTGAATCTAACATCCCATTTTTTCTCGATTTCGATTGTTTAAAGTGTTATTTTAAAGAGTAGTACAATGGTTAGGCAACCATTATACTACTCTTTAAAATAAGAACTTTAAACAAGCGAAATCGAGAAAAAATGGGGTGTTAGATTTAGGCCTGATCCTGCTGTTCAACATCGATCACATGATCAATTTGGATATCTGAAACAGTTGAATAGGGTTTCATTTTCTTTCCTTGAAGGTAAATATTTTATTGGTTGTGTAATTTGAAATCAGTCGTTGTAGAATGTCGTGAATTTTTCAAGTCATAAGCAGGTACACATGTTTAAGTTATACTCCGATATGAATTCTCGGTTCATTTTCGACTCATCATATAATTTACTTGTATGCATATCTATCCGAAATCAGCAGTATTTATCACTTGAAGTGATAACATAAACTAAAAGTCCGCGATACCCATTATCTGTATGCTTTGCTGTTATATTAGTCACTTCTGGACCGATAGATATGTTTTCAGTTATCTACACTTCAATAGGTAAATCTAAAGGAAACTCTGAAGATTTTTTATTTGATTAAGACTGATATAAATTGTTTCTTGTATCTGTCTGTAATGTCAACACCCTTAAAGCATCTCTATCTGTTAGTCTTTGGTTACTGTTACTGTCGGTAACTTCCAGATTTATAGATTGATATAACATCAGCAAAATGAGTCCCATCAGTTGCTGATACATTAATGGTTTTCTCATGCATATTTAATTTGTTGAAATCACAAATGATTCTTAATATACCATATATTGGATCCAAGATAGATTACCATTTGAAGGTATTATTTTGTATTTTCACAGCGCTAACACTATGATTTTAACAACTGAAGTCGAAAAAATGCTATGTTAGACATAGGTCTGGTTCTGACTTTTGAGTAAATTTTTGTTAATATGTAAATATTTTTAGAAAAACTTGAAATATTTATTTATTTTTTGTTAAATTTTTATTTTTTTTTTTTAGTTTTGTAAACTTTTTTTATAACTTTTTTTTTAACTTTGTAGAAACATTTTTTATATACGTAAAAACTTTTTTTTTTAATTTGTAAAAACTTTTTTTAATTGTAAAGAAACTTTTTTTTTTAAATTTGTAAAAAATTTTTTATTTTTTATTTGTAAAAACATTTTTTTAATGAATTTTATATATTTTTCATTAATCTGATGTATAGTATTATCAAAAGTTGATTTTCATATGTATGTGTGTAAACTGGATATTCATTGGGGAAAAATGTTGTTTCGTTGAACAAGTTATGATAAATCTCAAGTCTTACGTAAAGCAAAATTAGTTATTTACTGTCATGTAGAAATTTCATGTTAAAAATCATACAATATATTTTAACAATGAAATATGTTTTATAAAAATAAACACAGATGTGTATAGATACATTTTTTATTATTATGGGTATTTAAACAATACATTGTGAATATTGTCTACATTTATATCATTTTCTCTTCAATACATTTTATCAATTATATCAATAAAATTCTTTACAACACTTTGGATTTTTCTTTACAAATTTCACTTTTTGGATATCATATGTCAAATCAATAATGCTGCATGAGTAGTTTGGGTAAATGTTATGTTGGTTTATGTTCTATACAGTCAATTTTTCGAAGTATCCAATCTGATCTTTGACTGTTAAATTCTTCAAACTACTGGTTAATTTTTGAATATCCATCTTCAATATGATTTGGGATACTGTCTTCGACAAGTTCAACATAACAGTCATATGTCTATTCAGTTTATTACGAATAACGAATATTTTCTCACACTTTTCACACTGAAACAATTTTTTAACAGGATGTGTTTTCATATGAACTGATGGTCTGTATTTTCTAGTAAAAGATAATTCACGCTTTCTTGTAGATGATTTTTGACGATGATTACAAGTATATGGTTTTTCACTAGTATGGATTTGTATATGTTCTTTTAAATTCCATTTACTTGAAAAGTATTTGTTACAGGTGAAACACATCTGCAAGAGAAATAAATGCATATATTTAGAATTCCTTCTAACACTATAGACGAAAAAACATCACATTTTATAGAACATCTGGTACAATATTTTATTGTAAATTCACTCTAATTATGTTTAATATATGTATTCTAATATATCACATATAAGTACTCACATGTATATTATTCTTTAACTTTATATGTGTTGATGTTGAATCATCCGGGGTATCCATTTCTGGTAAAGAGAGTTTCTGCTGTTTTGATTGATCTTGGTGTAACATCTATACAATAAAAGAAATATAATTATATACTTAGAAAAAATTTAATAGATAAATAATCATTTATTGATGTTTTACAATGATATAGTACAACTTACTTTATTCGTTAACAGATAAATTGTTTCCCCAACTGGGTTAAAATCAGGAAATTTACTGGAGCTATACATTATACAGTCATCTGCAAGAATTTGACTTGGGAAATGAGAACCTCTGCATCACTTTTCAAAATTTTATATTATCATCAGTTAAAGTGATCATGTGACAAAACTGCGCATGCGTACTAAATAAAAATAATCAGTATAATAAGCTTTATCATGGAATCTTGCTTAAATATGGTCTTATATTAAAATGGTTAGTATGGTCTTAATTCTGAAATATTAATTATAAATATGAAAGTAGCAGATATACACGATTTCAAATGTTAGAGGAAAAGGTTACTCTACACGGAAGATGTTAATTGGAAATTTGCTAAATACAGTATGAAATTTGGTTTATGCGAACTTAATAATAGTGTTGGTACAATTGCAGTTGAAATTTTCTTTATAGTATTAAAAATATATAGTGTACAAAAGTCTAGGCTGCTAAATTCTGAGAAGTGATAGTGGTAATAATAGCAATTAAACTTCTAATTTTTAAAAAATTTTGTAAAAAATGGGTACTTTTTGTAACATATTAAACCTTCGTAATTTTTTTCCTTTTTTTTTATGTAAAAAACTTTTTTTTTTTAATTTTGTAAAATACTTTTTTTTTTAACTTTTTTGTAAAAACTTTTTTTTTAATTTTGTAATTTTTTTTTTTCATTTGTAATTTTTTTTTTCATTTGTAAATTTTTTTTTTTATTTGTAAATTTTTTTTTTCATTTGTAAATTTTTTTTTTTCATTTGTAAATTTTTTTTTTCATTTGTAATTTTTTTTTTTCATTTGTAAATTTTTTTTTTTCATTTGTAAATTTTTTTTTTTTAACTTCGTAAGAACTTTTAATTTTTTTTTTAATTTTTTAAGTTTTGATTAATAGATTTTGTGTTTGATATTTTTAGGTACTTACAATTTATTATTTTCATTTAACGTATATTTAATTTCTACGATGTTTTTATGGTAAAAGTTATGTGGGATAAATAGTTGATAAGTGATTGAACATAAATTTTAATTTGAGATTTGAATTTTTGAATAGGAAACACAGTTCAAATATTATTTTACAGGCGTTTATGTTCAAATATGTTTTCGTTTCTGTGATATAAAATAGCTCGAAATCATTGGAATGGTGTAAAAAATCACTAAATGCAAGCTAAAATTGGATATTTACTCGTTAAATCCATATATTTATATGTATATTTCTGAAAGGAATGGATAAAATGCTATTGCATGTTAATAAGTTATGCTAAAATAGGTATGTGATCAGTATCTAAGTTTATGTTAAAATGTCTAATATTTGGTAATATGTATCGTTTTCATAAACTAGGGTATTTGAAATAAAATGTTTAGATAAACTTAAAGGTTATATTCGTGCATATTCTGTTAAAATTGGAAAATTTAAAACAATAAGGTATTCATATTCATTTAGATAACAGTGTGTACTAAACTCATATGCGTAAGCAAGGTTCTACAAGTTCATATGGTTTCAAGTAAAAGTATAACTAAAAGTGGATATCAATACTTATAACATAAATTTTAACTTGAGTTTCAAATCTTTGAATGGAAAATACAATACAAATATTATTTACTCGCGTCTGTATTCAATTATTTTTTCGTTTCTGTAATATAAAATAGCTTGAAATCATTGAAATCATTGAAATGGTGTAAAAATTGGTAAGTGAAAGTTAAAATTGGATATATACTCGGTAAATCCATAATTTTATATGTATATTTCTGAAAGAAATGGAAGAAATGCTAGGTATGCTAATAAATTATGCTAAAATAGGTATGTGATCAGTATCTAAGTTCATTTTAAAATGTTGTCTAATATTTGGTAATATGTATCGTTTTCATAAACTAGGGTATTTGAAATAAAATGTTTAGATAAAATTAAAGTTTATATTCGTGCATATTCTGTTAAAATTGGAAAATTTAAAACAATAAGGTATTCATATTCATTTAGATAACAGTGTGATGTACTAAACTCCATATGCGTAAGCAGGGTTCTACAAGTTCACAGGGTTTCAAGTAAAAGTATAACTAAAAGTAAAGTTATAAGTGAATATTAATACTTAGAATATGAGTTTAAGTGAAATTTTAGGTACTGGTATTTCTGTGATAAAAATGGATTAACCATATCATAGAAAATATTCAAAGTTAATTAATATAAAATTACTAATTAATATAAAACTCGTGAAAAACACGGTATAAAATAATTGGAATTGTGTAAAATTTACTAAGTATAAGTTAAGATTATTTATTTTATCCTATAAATCCTTATTTTCAAATGTAAATTAGTGATGTAAACAGGAGTTTATATAATTACTGTTAAATATTTCACGAAAAGTAATCTAAAGGTGAATAATTTTCTCTGTATTGTAATCACCTAAGAAATAATATCATACCTGTTAGTGTACAATAATACCGAAAACTTGTGTAAAAATTCATTAAAATTCACCCTTTTTCGTTAAAAATCGGTATTTCTTTTGTTTTGTGTAATTGTTAGCATCGTGTAGAAGATGGAGGAGGGTAAACTTTATTAAAATATAACTCATATCTATCTCCCAACATGGATTTTTTGTAAACATATTGATAGCGAATAATATTTATATTATAGTAAAAGTTGTGACCTAGACGGTCATTGTTAGACTCCCCTTTTCCTTAGAATGTGGGGTGGAATTATTACCCCTCCTCAGAAATGCTACATTTTAGGAAAGAAAAAAAGTTTGCGTATTAAGAATAAATAAACAACTGGTTTTTATTTAAATATGGTTCTTATTTCAAGTCTAAATGATATAAAAAGATTATATTACGTACGTCTAAACAGATTTAAATCAAGTATACACAGTAAAATTAGATAATGGTTGTTAAAACTCCTATTATTGTGCGGAAAATCAATTGATTAAGTATAAAATTCATTCAAATTTTGAATATTTTCTGTGCATTACGGTTGAAAAACTAAAAAATATAAGTGTAATTTCCTCTTATAAGTTGATATTCTCATCTTATACTTGAAAAATTCTCAAAAAATCAGCTTTATACCTTACAATTGATATATTTCAATTGTTTCGTCTAATTAGTAATACTCATTAAAATGTTCGTCATTTAAAATAATTATATATGTTTATTCTACAGCTTATGATTTGATATCCACATCTTATAGTTGAAAAATTCATAGGAAATCATCATTTTCGTTAAAAGTAATATTTTCTTTTGCTTAATTATTATACTCATTAAGGTGTCCATTGTTCAGAAACTATAATATAAGTTTAAAATCCATCTTATAGTTTGATATTCTCATGTTATAGTTGAAAAATTCATAAGAAATCAGCAGTTTCGTTAAAAGTAATATTTTCTTTTGCTTAATTATTATACTCATTAAGGTGTCCATTGTTCAGAAACTATAATATAAGTTTAAAATCCATCTTATAGTTTGATATTCTCATGTTATAGTTGAAAAATTCATAAGAAATCAGCATTTTCGTTAAAATTGTTATTTTATTTTGCTTAATTATTATTCTCATTAAGGTGTCCATTGTTCAAAAACTAAAATGTAAGTTTAAATTTCTTCATATAAGTTGATATCGTCATCTTATACTTGAAAAATTCTTAAGAAATCTGCTTTTTTCGTTAAAGTTGATATTTTTCCATTGTTTCGCTTAATTAGTGATACTCATTAAGGTGTTTGTCATTCAAAATTAGTATATAAAATCAATATTCATCTTATAGTATGATAATCTTGTTCATTTAACCTCTTCTTAGAGTTCTTATTTTCACCCCTCCTGTTACAGTAGAAAATTATTTTTCCTCGCCGGAGGATCGTTTCAGCCGGAGGATCGTTTTAGCCGGAGGATCGTTGCAGCCGGAGGAGCGGTCGGAGGAGCGGTGCCTCCGGCCGGAGGAGCGGATCCTCAGTGCTGCAGCTGCGTGCCTCCGGCCGGAGGAGCGGATCCTCAAATCCTCCGGCTGTCCTTGAACTGTCGTTTTCCCACTACTGAGATCATTTTAGGCCACCTTCCCCTAATTTGATATATAGTATAAATTCTAATCCAGTTAGCATAAATTTGAAAATAATTTCTTAGGAGTTATCCATTAATTACGTCACACTTCAATCATGGAAAAGGGGTTCCAAAAACTGTGAGGTAGTTTGATAGGGAATCAGTTAAAACGTTCACACGTTGTGACATCAAATCTAAAATATGAAAACAATTAGGTAAACTTTGTTTACAATCAGCATATAAAAATATGTGTTTTTTCTCAGGTAGTAAATGGAGTGAGTGTAGGGAATACAAGTGATAAATAATATTAAAGACTGGTATTAAAATCTATCGATTCAATATGATTCATTTATTACAGTTAATGAAAATGTGACAATTTTTTTAAGCTATAAAGCGGACATTTCCGTTATTCAACTAAGAACTCTATAATTAACTAACGCTGTGACAATCATTACTTACCCATCATACGTAGTATAGGGTAAGTCTTGTAATCGTTTTGAAAATCGAAAAAAAATTTTTGACGGATTTACACGTTTCAGACATTGGAGATTCCGAAAAACATATTTTTAGAAAAAAAAAAATTGCCGTCCGTCTGTGTGTCTGTAAACGCTCTATCTCCAGAAAAAATTGAGATAGCGACTTGCAATTTGGTATGTACTTAGTATGTAATAATGGGAAGAAGCCTATTTCATTTCAATAACCTCGATTAACCGAAACTATTTTTTTCGGACTCTCGAAATATTCATTCTGATAAAAGGTATATAAAACTTTTCGAAATTGTTTATTTTAAGAAATGAATATAAAAGACAATAAAAAAACATAAATTTCGCATAAAGCATGACGTCGATCGGATGATGAGTTGCCGAGATATTTGGAATCCTATTTTCCACACTCTTCGATTTTTCATGACCCTGTATTTCATCCAAATGTCACTTCAAAGATATATTTTAATTAGAAATTTGACGCTTAATCAAATGCAATAAACTGCTAGTTAATAGGATTATTATTTTTGGAGTTATACGGAAAAACCTCTTTCAAGCAATTCAGTAATCGAGCCTTTAAAGTTTATGACGTCATCAAGCCACGATTTTATTTGAATTGCAATGCATTTTATAAGTAGTTTACACATTTTTATTTTAATATTTTACATTATGCATATCCATGATGGGTAAGTATTACGGTGGCCCCCAACGACTAGTTTTTTTAAAAATAAAAAAAAGGAAACCCAATTTTGTTTTTTTAATCAAAATTAGCTCTAAATTAACAGTTATAAAAAATGTGACTTCACAACAGGAGTCCTCTGCTAATACAGATAATAATAAAAACTTCATTTTCATTTACTTCAATTTCCTAAAATTTTATATATACTTTTTAAATTTTATAGTTTAAAAAATGTAAAAACTAAGATTCTGTTAATCTGGGAATGAATCGGGATTCCGGAACCTCACGAGGGCTACCGATTTATTAACATGTTGTCCTTCGCACATTTTCTTTTTTGGAGCAGAGACTCAAACATTTCATACACTTTTTAATTATTTTATTAGGCCTATTTTATATTGCGGCATCCTTTTAGAATAAGGGTCCCAAACGTGCACATGTCAATTAGGGTCTGCCCTCCCTGGTTCATACATATAAACAGTACTGGAAGTAACTAAAAATTCATCGAAACTAATATCACTTTTGTATACTATTTAGAGATGTTTACGCAGACAAATTCCACTAAACTCACATGCTAATCTGCATTATCTGGAACTTGTTAGATCTATTTTGAAGATAGCCAATGGAAAAAATGATGTTCAGAGCAACTATACAAGGCTAAGAGCCATCAAGGTCGTTGGGATGAATGCAACCTTGTCTGGTACTAATTGGCTACTAGCATACTAAAATGCATGAAATGTCTGGTTAATGATGCATTCAAATACGAGCAAATGAATTTTACAAAATAAATGACTTCTCAAATATGCTGCTATAAAGGTGTTATTTAGTCTGTGAATCTCAACTTGGGAAGCGTTAGCCACAAGGGCACGCGAAATATGATTAAAGGGCGCACTGAAGAAGGAAGAATATATATATATATATATATATTACTTACAATTTTTATATTTATAAAAGAGAAAAAAGCAGCAATAATACTAGAAAATATTATGATAAATATAAAGATATGTGTATATGTACAAGGTGTTCAACAAGATAAACCGAACTTTTAAATTCAGAAATTCATTAACTCAAATAATTATAAAGATGAAATAATATACACGATTAATATAGGGCAGTTGCAATTGAAGTCATGCTGGAGGTCATACGCTACAAATAGGCAGTTCTGATTGGTGAAACTAACCTGACCTCCAGTTGAAGTAAAATGGTTGATCAGCTGATTGCATCTTCCCTATACAGCTCATAAATATTTCATAACTTTAAAAATAATTCAAATTTTAATTAATAGACGTTGAGGCACTGTTTCAACTTCTATGAATGTTTGCTTTACCTAACTTCAAATATTCCTTTGCAAATTACGAATGCGCCATCACCATCTGTTGGTGAAAATTGGAACAATATTTCAGATTTCTGTATACAAAATATATGAGCTACAAACAATGTCGCTTATTTCCTCGTTATATTTATTCTAGTGAATAAATTATTGGATTTTCAATCAAGATGTAATTTTGGAAATATGCATAAAATCATATTGGTTATATAATTATTGTAAATCAAGATAGTTAATGTTCTCTTAATTATGTAGCAACATATTTACATTATGTGTTATCTTTTCATAAGATCTTTAAAAGTCTTTTAAAAATATAGAAACACGGCAATACCGATATCGAGAAGAATAAATCTACAAAAGGGCATTATGACATAACTTTATATACCAACTGACAACCATTCTGTTTATACCAAGAGATGTACATAATACAAAATTGAGAAAGAGGTTTCAATAAGAAATGCAATACGCTTAAAATCGTATTCAAAGTAAATAAAAACGCAATTTATATTATTGTTTAAAAATAAAATAAAAAGTAAATAGTTTTTTATAAAATAAAGGTTTAGACCTAGGCTGTCACACATACGTCGCGGCAGAGAATCGAAAATTTCCTTTAAATATTGAGATTTTGATGTAACTTTTATATGTGGGGGGGGGGGGGGGATTATACAAAATATTGCTTAATAGTGATGCGACCAGTATACATTTTTTAAAGGTGCGAGCAGTATAATTTTGTTTGCGTTCAGTGTACAGTACATTTCCTGTATTACAGTAATCAGATAAAACATTATGTTAACTCAGGTGTCTAAATGAGTGCGTCTGTGTAAATTATAACTTCGCGTAAAAAGTTTTAAAAGAACGTAAACAGATGCTAGGAACGTAAAGTTATCAATTTATCGAGTCAGTGCAGATCTAAGGATAGCTATTTAAATATTTTTGATGAATGTTAGTGTGTGTAGCTGTCGGGCTACTCGGAAAGAATATATTTGAAGCTGGTGAAGTGAGAAGTCAAAAGCAACCTACTAGTAAAATAGAGAAAATAAGTGATCTGTATTTGAATATTTGGTAAAATGAATCTTTAAACACTCATTTAGGACTTTTATTATCCACTCCAAGTAGAAATGAAAATGTTTTGCAAGCCTGAGTAAAATCTTGACAAACTATTATGTAACTAGTCAAAATGGTCTGGCTCATCTGCTAATTGTCTGAGTGCAACGAAGACTCATACACAGCGCAGTATTACTTTGCCCCATATATAGCTACGATGGATATTAAAACCTTTCGTCAAGCATAACTCAAAAAATATTTAACGGATTTTGTTCAAATTTTTACAGTAGGTACCTATAAAGGTGACAACGACGTCTATTTATTACCAAGAATAAATGTCAAACCGTTTGGAAATTATATTAAAAAAATAGATAAAAAAGCACAATTAAAGTACATACGTCACGAAAATTTGTGCGTACGTCATTTTCACCGGCGGGAGATTTTCGTAGACAATCGGAATTGAAAAGTTCATGCAGTACATGGAGCAAAAAAATATACTCGCACTAATATTCAGCACAGTAAAATATATTTCAATTTAGTAGAAATCGAAAATTAATCTGGATTTTTTTTTCTGTTTGAAAGAAAACTCCCGCAATAACTTGGTAGACTTGGTATTAGAGATTTGGCGCAAATCTCAGCAATAGCAGCTTTTTTTGTATTTCGCGTGTGTTAAATAAAAAAAAAAAATCTTTGGTGTTTAAATAAATTTTTCGATTTATGGCATTATTTCTTTTTTTCTTTTTCTTTCTTTTTAGCATTTTAAATGGGATTAATGAAAGGCATGTATTTTAAATTAAATGAGTGAAAGGTTTATATTTAAATTAAATGAATTCAATATGAAAATGTTATAGGAACAATATTTGGCTATTTATCAACTGCGCCAGGATAACATAAAAGTACCAATATATCATACGGTATGTAGTATGTGAAATGAAACAAATTATAATCACCCATCGTACAAGAAAAAACCTAATATTCTGCATTTAGAGGGAAAAATCCATCTCCTGTGCCGTAATATTTGGCGAGTTCTTTTTTGGTGATAAGTTTTTCGATGTGATTGTTGGAATCTGCAGGATTTGGCTTACTTTTTCTAAATCTTATTTTTTGCAGATGTAGTATTATGTAAATATATTTTTTTGCAGATATTTTTCTATTTTGTATATTTGGCATTCTATTTTGTATATTTTCTATTTGGCATTTTGAAAAGAGATTTTTACCTTTCTATCTGTGCCTTCGGAAATATTAAAAAATAAAAACAGATTTACATATATCAAGCGTATAATGTTATGTTTTGCATTTTTATACGAACCACTTCTCCATTTTTAGATTTTAAATGCTATTTTTTATTTACTAGCCGTTTATTAATTGTTTACAATTTACCCCCTGACAATAACAATTATTTATCACAAAAATGCCTCTTAGGTTTGTTAAATAAGATTGTTTATGTATTTTCATTACTTATTAAAATATCGAATATGGCGATAAAATTTTATTTTAGCATCGAGCTTAAATTTTTAAGATGGTGCAAAAACATGCTTTAATAAACGTATGTTTGTAAATATTAGAAAAACATGTTTTACCGCTCTCTTGAAAAATTTTGTAAGATGCTAAAACTACCTTTTGGCACCATTTAAAATTTTTTTTGGCCAACCGACATAGGATACGAAACTTATCCCCATTCAGATACACAGGCAAGGCTGGTCTCAAACAAGAGTAAAGCTAGCAACAATATTGTTTTAACTCTATAAGAGTTACAATAATGATATTAAGTGCTCCGATTGGCTTTGGGCCCAATTACGAAAGTTTCTCCTAAAAAAACTGTAGAAGAAGTCTTTTACATTTGTTTCAAATGAAGCTCGGTCTACAAGGTATTAGTTAATAATACAAACAACACTAATGGCATGGAGGCAAAAGTTATTTAAATATATATATTTGAAACCCTTCCCCCCCCAACCCCCCCTCAAAAAAAAAAAAGTTACAGTAATGAATTTAAAATGGCGTTAAGCCACGCTTTCTGACGTAAGCAATTGGCTGCAAACGCGATAACGAAACTTTCACTTAACTTAATAACGTGTAGCTAATATAGCCCTCAGGGTACTTTGCAGTTATACAGACCTTGTGGTTTTTTAAAAAGCTTAAGACAATTCAGGTTTAAGAAGTTGAGATTTACTGTCAAATGATATAAACAACTATGTAACACAAAACTGATGAATAATAATTCAGGTTTATGTATGTATTTTTAAAAAAAAATTGCATCTGATTACACTTATTAGTTAAATTACTTCTTTGAATTTAATAACTGATAAACGGCTTCTGTACATTAAATGAATTTAAATATTGGGAAGAGGTGGCGAGAGGTAGAAAGACGAGTAAACAAACGGGTAGACAGACGAGTAGCAACATAGGTAGGCTGACGGGTAGCGAAACGAATAGACAGACGGCTAGAGAGAAAGGTAAAAAGAGGGTTGACAGAGGGGTAGCGAGATGGGTCACGAGACGGGTAGCGACACCGGTAGACAGGAATGTAGCGAGAAAGTTTGCGAGACGCGTAGCGTGGTAGATAAAGAGACGAGTAGAGAGATGAGTACAGAGACGAGTTGACTGACGGGTAATGAGATTGGTAGCGAGTCGGGTACAAAAACAGACGGATAGTGAGACGGGTATACAGACGAGTAGAGAGACAGTAGATGGGTACGGAGATGGGTAAGAAGATGGGTAGAGAGTCGCATAGCCAGACGGGTAGAGAGACAGATAGACAAATGGATAGCGAAGTGCATAGAGACACGGCTAGACATACAAGTAGTTAGACGGATAGACAGACGGTTAAAGAAATAGATTGGCGGGTAGCGAGACCGGTAGCGAAATATAGAGACAGGTAGCGAGACGTGTAGAGAGATAGACAATCGGTTAGAGAGACGGGCAGAAGTACGGATAGGGAAACAGACAGATTGTGGAGAGACAGACAGACAGGCAAAAGAAAAGTCTATGGATTGGCGCAGTAAAGGCGCAGGGGACAGAGCCTCCTAGAGAATAATCAAGATGTATCTGTTAAGCTTAACTTTGAAATATATATAATTTTTCAATTTTGCCGATATGGAGATTTAATGTAAAAGTTATTTTACTGAAGTCATCGAAAGATTTTTTGTATACTTTAATAGTAATTTAGACTATAATTTTGCAATCTGGTTTGTAGCAAAGCATGCTATCAATGTGGTTTGAAGTGTAAGAGTTTCTTAAACAGTTATACAAATAATCATATATATTATTTCTCCTGTCAACATCCCTTTTTTGCAGAAAATACGAAACGCAGAACGACGAATGAGATAGCATATGAAAGGATTTTGAACAGGCTTCTGACATAGCGCACTTAACGTTTCGTTAAAACATGTTTTTGATTAAAATTTGCTGAAAATTAAAAATTAAATTCAGCATTGTTTTCTTAAAATAAATGAAAGGTTTTCCTCAAATTATTGTTGCCACCAAAATAAAATACCACATTATATGATGCTCAGCAATTATTATAAAAAACACCGCACGGGTTTATTTTATATTTATGTTAAAAAGCGACATTGAAATTGAAATGTTTAGATTTATATTTCTATGTCCCATGTTTTTCCCGAAGCAGATGACGTCATCCTCTAATGCAGTCAAAATACGATTGTTAATTTTTTTTTTCTCCAGGATCAGTCTTTCAATCTTGGATCAGTTTTTATTCTAACTTTGATGGAATAAATTAGATAATATTTTGGATTGACTAAAAACTAAATGTTGTTTGCAGATATTTTTATCCTTACTTTTTCCTTAGAAGTTTAAACCTGCATCTAATAAATATTACATATTGATAAAAAATGGTACTTCTCTATTATCCCGTCGACCACTTTTCATAACAAAAAACTATCGCCAAATAAACGGGAGAACGTTGCCATTGGAATACCAAAATAAATAAATAAATAAAATATAAGAATTTAAGGACACAATTGTTATTTTAATTAATAAAATAACTAATAAATCAGTAAAACATAATGAAAAATACACGCAAATATCGAATTAAAAACTACTTGATGACGTAACAAACACGTATAATGGTTCTGACATCAAGTAAATGGGACTGCATTTTTGGCGTTTAATCTTACAGTTTGGCGATAGTTTTTTGTTATGAAAAGTGGTCGACGGGATAATAGAGAAGTACCTAAAAAATATTATATTTCAGTGCGAAATCCTCGCACGGGCCCTCTGGTAGATATATAATCAAGGAATCAAGGAAGAAAAATTTTAAATTCACACACAAAAAAAGGTGTAACAATGAAATTAAATGTGCGATAAGCCACGCTTGATAGAATAATCTATTGGCTGCAAATCCAATTACGTAACTTTAAAAAGCTTGGCGTTTTAAAAGATGCGGCGTTTTTTTTTTTTTTTTTTTTTTTTTTTTTTTTTAAAGTTTTGCGCAATACGCGCTTAAGAAAATGAGATTATTGGCCACAAGTTATAAAAAATTATAACAACATATCTGATGAACGGTAGTTCTTTTCTATTTTTTTAACAGTGTGAGTGTACATGAATTTATATATGATATTTTGTAATTCTATCATTTAATTTGCTCTTTTTCTTTATATTGTAATTGTTAACCCTCTACAATACTCAGCAATACTCAGCAATATCACTCAGACTAATCCCTTTGAGGGAAGTCCTAGTTTTAAAAGAGTTCTTGTTAGAAAAGACGTCAAAGATTTCATGACATTTTTGTTCAACAACTACCGTTAATATTATTACAGTCTATGTGAGGCTCGAGACAAATATTTTCCGCAAAATGTTGCTTAAAGATGTTTAAATGTCGGAAACCATTGTTTAGATTATTAAAAAAACAAACATTTATCAAAATTTCCATGTTACATCGACGTACAGGGCCGTATTTCCCGTTTTTTACAGAGTTTTGTCTTTTATCCCCTCCCAATTTTACCTCCTCTTAAAGTATGAGCACTCCGGCGGAGAAGTACCCTCGACTCATGAGAGAAGGTGGAACTGCTTCCACCTTCCCCTCGCGCAGGATCCGCACTTTTCCTCTACCTCAAATGCATAAAATATAGTCAAACATTTAATCTTTAGTATCGTTAATGGTTAAGGTTTGCGTAAAATGTAGTTTCCATTGTACATCGACATACAGTGCCGTAATTCCCCTTTTTTTACAGTTTTTTGTTTTTAACACCCATTTTTGCCCATAACATGCAGGAAGAGGATGTTTTCCGCAACCATTGGACTCACAGCATTAGTAGTAGAAAATGTCTCCGGAGAAACGGTGTCTTTCCCAGGTTTTAAAAAGAAAACGTTTTCAGCCTTCCAGAGACCTACAAAATGACCAAGAACTCCACATCCTCAGCAACTATAATCACCGCCTCATTTGATGGAGCCAAGGACAAAGCAATGTTTACAGTCAAGGTGTGTGCCTCTTCTTTTGCTTTCTGGCATATAGTATCTGCTGATGAGAACTTGTCAATCATCATAGATATTAACCGACCATTTTTTGGTTAGCAAGAAACTTTTTTTTGGAAATGGTAGGTATCAGTGTACTGTCAAACAATATGTCAGTTGAAGCATGTTTCCTTGCTTGTCTCATACGCTCAGCAGTTCTTGTACCACCTTGTAAGTCATCAGGGTAGCTATCAAAGACAACTACTGCCTGTGGTTGGTATTTTGACTGTAAGTACTCAACATATTTGTCGCAGATTATTGAAAAAGACTGATTCTTAGGCCAAACAACCCTATGGAATAACCACCATCAATGACGAATTGAATCCTGCTGCTGAACCGCTTGTTTGTTAGGGGTTTGAATGCCGTGTAGAGAGTAGATTTGGTTCCTTTTTTTAATCCATTGTCGAATAGGGATAAGGAATAAAGACCTAGATCGCATATCAAAAACTCATCAAGGTTTTCATCTTTACAACTGAAATTTGTCGAAACAAAGTTGTGGGATTAATAGGAACAAACTCGTCGTCTACTAAATAATGATTCATAATGAGTCGTCGTAATTATTATCAGGCAACTTCATTGTAAAATATAGTCAATCACATAGTTTTTAGTATCATTAATAGTCAACGTTTGCTAAAAATAGATAATTTCCGTGTTACATTGACGTACAGGGCTGTATTTCCCGTTTTTTTTACAGTGTTTTGTCTTTTATCTCCTCCCAATTTTACCTCCTATTAAAGTATGAACTCTCCGGAGAAGGAGCACCCTCGACTCATGAGAGGAGGTGGAACTACTCTACTGCCCCCAACTTCCTCTGGCGCCAAATCTGCACTTTTCCTCTACCTCAAATGCATAAAATATAGTCAATCATGCAATCTTTAGTATCATTAATGGTTAAGGTTTGCGTAAAATGTTAGTTTCCATTGTACATCGACGTACAGTGCCGTAATTCCTGTTTTTTTATACAGTTTTTTATTTTTAACACCCATTTTTGCGGCACGCGCACGCCTGAACCATTGATCAGAGAAAAAACTTTCAATACATAAAATGTGCGAAATTTTATTATCATTAATTAATATACTGTCGACTTTCACGCAAAATGCATAGTTTTGTAGTTATTTTGAAAAAAAAAATGAGAAAAGTCCGTTTTTTTACACTTTTTTGTAAAAAAAAAAGTATTTCCCCCAAAACTTTTTGTTGGAAAACCTCATATTCGTGTTCAGCGACCCAGAAAATATAAAGGAACCAAATATCAAAACTACACCAAAACCTTCCTTTATTTTCTACCAAATGACTAGACTAAAAAGCAACTTATAAAATGTAAACTGAATCTACTATTTTCACTTATATCTATTTTAGAAATCTAGCGTTATTACAATTTTTGTTTTGAAAATACAGTTTGGATGGTTATTCTATAATATTTATTTTTTCTGAGTACATCCTGATTTAACTCGATGGCAATAGCATACAAAAATCTCCCGAGAATAGGCATATTTGGAAACTTTTAAACCTATTGGATTCATTCGTAATCGTGCCCATTGCCAATTTACTAAATAGCAAACATGATTTGGCGCTATATAGTATTTTTTGTGATAGTTTTTATGTTCTTAATTTAGAGTAATTGTATTTCAGGATCGTTTTACTGCTCTAATTTCTTTAGATTATTTCGGCAATCATTCTATAGTAGTTAAACGGTAACTTGTATCAAAATAAATTCTCTTTTATGTCAATAGAATGTTAAAATCACCCGAAAATAATTTATTTTTCTAATAAAGTATTGCAGCAAAATAGTGCAAGTTACTTGAATTTCATTATTTTGATATTATTTTAAATATGGTTGCTAAACAACTGATAAATTAAAGAGCGAAGTAAAATGAAATGCATTTTAAAATTTGTAAACAATATGGCAATTAAAAGTTTTATAGTTCCTGAAGAGATGCAAAAAATTTTCCAATAATTTAAACAATTAATTTCTAAATTCTAATAAATGTATCGGCAAATTTTCAAAGTTATTGGGTATATTTAAAACCTCCATATCGAGAATTTAGCATCCATGATTTTAAGTTGAAATCCATTATTCAAATATGCTAATTGCCGAAACGTCAGTGAAGGCTTACTGTGGAGACCCGAAAAGTTTTTGGTTTCTGTCTGTCTGTTTGTCTGTCTGTCTGTCTGTCTGTCTGTCTGTTCCGCGATAACTGCCGCAAAAATGATCCGATTAGTTTGATTTTTGGTAGGTATGTTGGTGAGGTACCCGGAATTAGCTGTATAGTTTTTAGTTACGTTTGGTTCATTCGTTCGGAAAATATAAAACATTTCTTTTCAGGCCCTAATGCTTTCCTATGGGAATTCAGACGATTTTGAAAATTTTCATCCATTGAAATAAAATGGCGCATTTGATTAATGTATTTAATGTGTAAGTTATGAAGGCTAAAATTTATCAAGTCAGGTCTTAAATTATTCAAATTAATTTGAAATTTTGTTAATACATTCGTCAGATTTTTTAAATTAGGTGTACAATTTTTGGTGCAATTTTATACATCTGCTCTAATAATATAATACATTTTATTCTATCATTTTTTACAAAATTATTTTCTCATTTTTTACAAAAATTTCCGATGCATTTTTTTCTCTCTTTCATTAAATGGTTGCTAAGCAACTATATTTCAAAGAATATCAACAAAGGAAAATTCAAGTGAATCGCATTATTTTTACTCGAAGTTTTATTAAAAATTGCCAATTTTCGGGTTTTAAGTTTTTAATATGCTTTTTTTTAATGAAATAGATGAGAATTTATTTGAAGTACTAAAAAATGATTACCAAATCGGTTTTCCAAATGAAAATAATAAAAACGTTGAATGCGTAAATTGAATATAGGTCAAATAAGATGAATTTAAATTTGTATAAGTATGCTTTATACACGAAATCCTATTCAACTTCAGCAATATATGATGTTTAGTAGTTGAAATATAACTATTATTTTAAGGATAGGATAAAATCTCTTGTACAAAGAGATGGTTATTCTAATGAATTGAAATTTGCAAATACATTCAGACATATACTCAAGAAATGAAATAGCGCAATTACTGGAAATTCAGAATAGAATATGGCGGAGCCCCCCTGAAATAATGTATTGTTATTCTGAAAAAATACAGTAACAAGTAGTTTATCCTATCATTGCATAACATTGTGTTTAAGGGGATACTTCTAAAATTTCCGAAACTTTCGATAAATTTATATTCTTATAAATGTATAAATAACTTTAAAAGATTGAATTTTAGTGTGTCAAATATTATGCAGATAATGTTAAAAATTAGTAAGATCAATGAACAATGATTTTTTGAGCTGACGTTGAGTCCTCTGATCTGTAGATTTACTTGTTTCATTTCAGTTAAAAATGGAATTTGAAAATCGTCTGCATTTCCATAGGAAAGCATTATGACCTAAAAAGAAATATTCTATATCTTTCGAACGAATGAATCAAATGTAACCAAAAACTATACAGCTCATTCCGGGTACCTCACAAACATACCCACCAAAAACCGATCTAATCGGATCTATTTTATGGCAGTTACCGCGAAACAGACAGACAAACAGTCGGAAACCAGAAACTTTTCGTGTTTGCACAGTGAGCCTCAACTGGCGTTTCGGCAATAAGCGTCTCCTAAAACTAGTAAATCTACAGATCAGGAGCCTCAACATCAGCTCTGAAAATCATTGTTTTTTAATATAATTTTTCATATTTAGCATCTTATAATCCGCAATTTAATTTTTTATATTATATACATAGTATTTATAGTTATATAAAACACTTCGAAGGTTTTCAAAAATTAGGACCGTTAAATTAAACACAGTTTATGCAATGAAATTCTGAAATTCTTATGAACTTTTTTTTCATGAAATGTTTTGGATAAAGAATACATTTCTTCAGGGGGGGCTCTGCCCCCCTGAACCCTCCGTAATCTTGTTAAATTCACATTCGTGATTTCCTATTGATTGTGTGAATGATTATAGTATATATTGGATTTCGTTTTATACTGTGGCTTTATTAAGATAAGCAACAGTTTGAAAAATAATTTCATGTTATCCCAATACCCCAATAACAATATTTACTTACCTTCCAACTACGAAACACTTGCATCTGATGGATAAGTTGAATAATATCTCTTGTACAAAAGCAACTTATGGAAATGAATCTGAATCTACTATATTTAGCCTATTTCTATTTTAGAAAAATGTAGTTTAATTACAATTTTTGTTTCGGAAAAACAGTTTTGACGGTCATTCTATAATATTTAGATGTAAGATCTTATCTAAGTACATCCTGATCTACTCGATGGCAATAGCATACTAAAATCCCCAGCCCGCCCCCCCCCCCATATATCAATATATATATATATATATATATATATTAGTCATATTTGGAAACTTTTAAACCTATTGGGTAATCATTCATAATCGTGTCTACTGCCAATTCACTAAATAGCAAACGTGATTTGGCGCTATAAATTATTTTTTGTGATAGCTTTTTATGATCTCCGTTTCCAGTAATTCTGCTATTTCAAGATGTATGGATGCGTTTTACTACACTAATTTCTTTACATTAATCATCTCGTTGTACGAGAGATTTTATCCTATTTTAAAAATAATACTAATTTTCAACCACGATAAATCTACATCTCTTCCAGAAAAGGAATAATATCTCATGTAAAAATGTTTCGGAAATCATTCTACAGTAGTTAAAAGGTAACTTATATCAAAATAAATTCTCATTTATTTCAATAAAACACAAAAATCAACCGAAACTATTTTATTTTGCGAATAAAATATTGCAGCAAAATAGTCTGAGTTATTTGAATTTTGTTATTTTGATATTCTTTTTAGTTGCTATGTTACGGTTAAATTAAAGAGGAAAATAAAAATAAATGCATTATAAAATATGCAAAAAATGATAAAATAAAATGTATTATATTATTAGAACAGATGTATAAAATTGCACCAAAAATTATAAACCTAATTTAAAATATCTGACAAATGTATTAACAAAATTTCAAATTAATTTGAATAATTTAAGACCTAAGTTGATAAATTTTAGCCTTCATAACTTACCGTTTAAATACATGAATAAAATGCGCAATTTTATTTTCAACAAATGAAAAATTTCAAAATCGTCTGAATTCCCATAGGAAAGCATTATGATTTAAAAAGAAATGTTCTATATTTTCCGAACGAATGAACCAAATGTAACTAAAAACTATACAGCTAATTCCGGGTACCTCACCAACATACCTACCAAAAATCAACCTAATCGGATCATTTTTGCGGCAGTTATCGCGGAACAGACAGACAGACAGAAACCAAAAACTTTTCGGGTCTCCACAGTGAGCCTCAACTGACGTTTCGGCAACTACTAGTAAATCTACAGATCAGAGGCCTCAACGTCAGCTCAAAAAATCATTGTTCATTAATCTTACTAATTTTTAACATTATCTGCATAATATTTGACACACTAAAATTCAATCTTTTAAAGTTATTTATACATTTACAAGAATATAAATTTATCGAAAGTTTCGGAAATTTTAGAAGTATCCCCTTAAACACAATGTTATGCAATGATAGGATAAACTACTTGTTACTGTATTTTTTCAGAATAACAATACATTATTTTAGGGGGGCTCCGCCTCCCTGAACCCGTTGTCGCTTTAATATTCTATTCTCAATTTCCAGTAATTGCGCTATTTCATTTCTTGAGTATATGTCTGAATGTATTTGCAATTTTCATTTCATTAAAATAACCATCTCTTTGTACAAGAGATTTTATCCTATCCTTAAAATAATAGTTATATTTCAACTACTAAACATCATATATTGCTGAAGTTGAATAAGATTTCGTGTATAAAGTATACTTATACAAATTTAAATTCATCTTATTTGACCTATATTCAATTTACGCATTCAACGTTTTTATTATTTTCATTTGGAAAACCGATTTGGTAATCGTTTTTTAGTAGTTAAAATAAATTCTCATCTATTTCATTAAAAAAAAGCATATTAAAAACTTAAAACCTGAAAATTGGCAATTTTTAATAAAACTTCGCGTAAAAATAATGCGATTCACTTGAATTTTCCTTTGTTGATATTCTTTGAAATATAGTTGCTTAGCAACCATTTAATGAAAGAGAGAAAAAAAATGCATCGGAAATTTTTGTAAAAAATGATAGAATAAAATGTATTATATTATTAGAGCAGATGTATAAAATTGCACCAAAAATTGTACACCTAATTTAAAAAATCTGACGAATGTATTAACAAAATTTCAAATTAATTTGAATAATTTAAGACCTGACTTGATAAATTTTAGCCTTCATAACTTACACATTAAATACATTAATCAAATGCGCCATTTTATTTCAATGGATGAAAATTTTCAAAATCGTCTGAATTCCCATTGAAAAGCATTATGTCCTAAAATAAAATGGTCTATATTTTTCGAACGAATGAACCAAATTTAACCAAAAACTATACAGCTAATTCCGGGTACCTCGCCAACATACCCACCAAAAATCAACCTAATCCGACCCTTTTTGCGGCAGTTATCGCGGAACAGACAGACAGACAGACAGACAAACAAACAAACAAACAGACAGAAACCAAAAACTTTTCGGGTCTCAACAGTAAGCCTTCACTGACGTTTCGGCAATTAAAAGAAATGCTCTAAGACAATATATAAATATGGCCAATTAATATTCAATCTTTTATTCAAGGATTTATTGGCTGTATCAAGAAGAAAGAGTTTATCAGACAGTTTAAGATAATTAATTATCACTTAGATATGGGTTTATCATAATCTGATATTGCCAGACGGCTTAGCATTCTAAGCCAGACTGGGTCAATTATTTTATGATTTTATCGCTTTGCAGCAGTCAGTATAACAATAAGCTACAGTACAAAAATATATTTTCCTATCAAGGTTTGCATACAAGATTTAACCCCTTCGCAACGAGTGTCAAGTATACGTGCGCATAAAGTGCTCAGAATCCTTGATTATGCACATCAGTAATTTTTAATATTAAATTATGGCTTATTTAATCAAAGCATTTCTTCGATTGAATTAGCAAAAATATTCTATTCAGATTAAAGATTCTATTAAGATTAAAGATTATTCTGAAAGATTAAAAGTGTTGTAAAGGACGCCCGTCGCGAAGGTGTTAAACAAATGGTCTTAACTGGATTGATAGAAGCGCCATACCACATGATACAAGAAACTAAGTATAATCAGTACAAAAGAAAAAACAAGTTGGAAATTGTACGTCAAACGTTACAAACGAGGTGCGTTCGTACGCACGTTTTAGAATTAAATTCATGATATCCCGTGCGTAGAACGGGTTAAACAGCTAGTTAAGTATATATTTTATGACACTGTTCATACAAATATCTTAACTAGTTATATAAATATTCAGATATATATGTATCAGCTAGTTATATAAATATTCAGATCTTGATGATTTTTAATTCTGTGAAAGGAATTATATCGTCTGCAGATTAATTTCTGTCATAAAATAAGTATCTCGGTCGCTTGACGATTAAATTTCGGAAGCTCCTATAAAAAAAAAGCACCGATTTAAAAAAAAAAAATTCAAATTTCTTAATAAATATTTTTATTAATATTTCCTAAAGTTTTGATTCGATTTTAATAAAATTTGAAATGTCTCGACAAAATTCTGCAAAGATAATATATTTTAAATTGCAAACCATTCGGTTGGGTAGTTTTTGCGTTGTTATATGCGGACAGACAGACAGACGGACGGACAGACAGACGGACAGACAGACAGACGGACCAAACGACGACTATAGGTGCTACGTATTTATATAATTACGAACGCACCTAAAAAACAGAAATCTCTATTTATTTTGTGGCCAAATTGCTACAAGGGAAAACGAAAAATGCCATTCGATTGGGAATTATGTCTTTTTTAATTTTATGTTATAAAATAAGCTTTAGGGCTAAAAGGGGTGTCTTCAGAGTGAAATTGTATCATACTTTGAAATTCTCAATATGAGCACCTACACTGCAAAAAATAATTGTTGATTTTACAGTCTAAAACTGGCATCCCAGTATAAAACAGTATAAAACTGGCATCGCAAGCAGTAATACGCTACCGCGCATGCGCGGTAGCGTATTGCTGCTTGCGCGGAAGCGTATTACTGCTTATTTTACTGTTTAATACTGTTAATTTTACGGTATAACACTGGCAGCTGGGATGCCAGTTTTATACTGTAAAATCAACAATTATTTTTTGCAGTGTAATTTTGACATTTATATTTTGCTTCTTCGGTAAATTTTACCATATAATACCAAAGGAGAAGTTATTTCGCGAAGTATTTTTAGGAATTATGGAGATGTAAATTTTGAACTCCGAAGTCAGTATTCTAGATAGACACACTTTTCAATAACTTCATTCCCATGATAAAAATACATTGCTATAAATGCATACTGCTGGAGAAAATGTTCCTTACTTAAAGAAACACTTTTCTTAAAGGATTCAAAGAATCTTGAGGATCAAAGGATAACGCTTTTTTTTAATTAGAAATATAAATGTTAGAGGTAATTTAATCTAAATTTTTATATTTATATTTTCATTAATATCTTAAAACATTTCTTTTTTATAAACTCATTCTATTTTGATATTTAATCAAACCCCCCTCCTCCTTTTTCTTATTTTTCTTAAACATTATTAATTAAAACTCTTATTTTCAAAATCCAAACATTTGTATTTCTCTATAAGTCAAGACCACCCAAGTTCTTCTTTTTTCACTATGAGATAGTTTCCACGCAAACAACTTTTACTTGAAATTCTCACGTAGTTTAAGGGATCATAAATTCGAAACACACACAGGCAGATTGGATAAAGTACAAAAGGCCTTTATAAGAAGTCATGGGAATAACTGAAGCATTATTGTCAGTTGTATTGTGTGCAACTTTTATTACCCTCAGTAAAGAGAGTCATAAAACTATTTCGAAGGCTTGTTAGGAAGATGCATCAGTATATTGCTTTCGAGTCGTTGTTTACGAGATAGCAGGTGCAAGCGTGCACGTGGTTTCTTTCTTTTCGTGGGACCCAACAGACGGCTAATTTCCAGGAATTGTAGCTAGGATTTTTCACCTAGCAACAACTAATCCAATAGGCGTGTTATTTGCTCCCCCCACTCATCCAATCAGCGTCGACTTTTTTTTTTACCCCCTGGTCCAGCGTTACCAAGGAAACGGAGAGCGAGTTAGCAGAGGCAGTCATGTTTTGAAGCTCGGATAGTTTGGGTGTGTGAGGGTGGAGGGTTCCTTCCCCCACCCCGCCGGTTAGGCAGTGGCGAAATTTTTCGAGAGAGAGACACTTCTCTCCCGGCAGTAGCGACAGTGGATTGATAGAAAATGTTCGCTCATCAAGCAACCTGAAATGACCGAAAAAACTTCTGCTTTTCCTATAAGTGCATACCCACGAAGGAGATCTTCTACCATATTGTCGCGATTTGGATGTTCTAAACAGTTCGTGATATTGATACCGTATTAAATGCATAGTATTTCTCGGGAGCGATTAATTGTGAGAAAATACCTGTTGAAGTGATGATGACAGCGAGAATCTTATCGAGTGCTCTAGCCGACACTACACATGCTCTTTGTAGTGTATTCTGAGAATCTGTGTAACTTTATTCTTGCAATGAATGGTTGATCGTCCCATTACTATTATAAAGCATGTCATCAACGTGGTAGTCTTATTATGATCCTCATAGAATAACGCTGTGTTCACTAACTTAGCTGTAGATTTAGAAGAATACATAAAAGAAAAACTTACGTAACGACTATTCGTAGACTCGCAGTTCAGAGGATACTGTGAGAAAAATACAAGTAATATAACCGCAAAACGAGTCGCCAATGCATTAAATATTCACTATGCGAGAAGGTTTGTTGTCACCTTTACTTTATTCTATCGAGATGTGAGTAAAAACAATTCTTATCATTATTATGATTTATAAATTATGTTTTCTGTCTGATATGACGGAACTTATCTGTGTGTTAGTATTTTGATACATATATATATAAGATGATATTTAAATCATTTAAAGTGTTACTTGTTAATAAATGTTTGTTCTTTCTTATTTAATTCCTTCTCTGTTTTCTTTTTTTGATTATTTGCTTAATTACTTCAAAAGGTCTGCTTTCAGTATTTTACCTTTTATTTAATTTACGAAAATCAATCTCCCTAGGATTTATATTAATCCTTTTACTTAATGTCTTTTAATTGATAAAAATGTTAATTCTGTTAGAAAAATAGATAAATAAATAAATTAATTAATTAAAGTAAATTATTGTAGTCTCTAGTCATGGAATTTCTAAATATTATTTTAAGCATTAAATCTAATAAAAAAATAAACTGCTAATTTACTGGATGTTGTAATTTTTAATATTCAAACTTATTTTATTTAATTAACTGAGACCTTTTACTATTCTTTAATTAATTATAGGACATACTTATCTGAATTTTTTATATAAAGTAATTTTAACATTTTGATCTAAAGTCTTATGAGAAGCATTTTATTATAATGAATTACTTATTCAAAATTTAATTAATTACTCATGGTCTCTTAAACAAGGATTAATCTATACGATCACAGCTTCAGTGTTGTGAATTCTTGGAATTGATTTTGCTTTTTTTTAATATTGGTCAAATATTATTTTGTTTAACCTATCTCATCAATTTTATACCCCCCCCTTTCTGTACTTTCTTTAAAAGAAAGATTTTGTCCCCTTTATTCCAAAATTTTCACTTAGTCTAAATTATTATGTCTATGAAAGTTCCTTGTTGTTACCCTTCATATTAATTCTTGAATTCACAATGCTGATTGTTGGGGAATTGGATGTAGTGCAAATTGAGAATTTTGTCAGTGCTTTTAAATGATTAATTCTTATACTATTTTGAATTCAAAACTTAGAATTCAAGTAAATTTAAATTCTTTAAATTTTAATTGTTTCTGTTTAATTTAGTCCATTTACCTTTTTTCTAAATTTATTTTTGTTTGAGAATTATTTTGTTAGTATGCATATTGACAGGATTCATTTCAATCTTTAGTCATAGGTAATTTGCACTCATTCATAATTTTTGCAAAAGGTAATAGTACCTAGGCAAGAAAACAAAACCCCAACATAAATTTATAAATTACGAGTTATGCCAAAATAATGAAAATAATGTACATAATTACATTGTTAATTCACATAAATTTACTTAAATATATACGTATTAGCAATTTGTTTAATAGTTACACACTAATAACAGGTAATGTCTCAACATTTAAAGATCACTATAATATATAGTATAGTCACTAAGAAAAAGAAAAAAAATGTTTTCAGTGTTTCGTTCAGTGTTTGTTTTCAGTGTTTCGTTCATCTCACGAAACCCTATTCGTCCCGTCTGTCCATCACAGAGCCGGTTCTCAGAAACTGTATAGCTTACAGACTTGAAATTGTGTGTACCTACTGTCACGCGGAAAATCATAAACTTTTGAAAAAATTGTATTATTTTAATATAGATAGATAAAAAACCAAAAATCTAACAGCCTTTTCCAATTAAATTTAAACATTTTTCGTTATAGCTGTTACCAACAATTAAAAATACACAGTAAAATTCTTCCTACAATAATTAATTTTCTATTGAAAGATTTCTACGTGAAAAATGAAAATGAATTAAAAAGTTTCACCAATTGAAAAAAAGATTAATATGACGTCATATTGGTAATAAAACGGAAATTTTTGAAACACTTCTCAATATTAAAAGGAGTAAGAGTATGTGTAAGTACAGAAAGCAGTTAATATGACGTCATTAGAGAATTAAAAAGAAAATTAATCTGACGCCATATTGGAAGTTTAATGGACTTTTTCAAATGTTTGAGAGTAATACAAAGAGAGGAGCAATATGTGTAATAGAGAAAGCAATTAGATATGACGTCAGCAAGTGATTTGTAAGAGTTTAAAGAACGTATTGAATCGTGATAAAAACCCGATTATGGAAATATTGGCATATTTTAACATTTTGAAGGTCTCTATACAAAATGTTTAATTTTGAAATTGATTATTTTTAATATCGCATTTCGTCCACATGACAGATATAATTATGATAGCGTATAATAGCGGCCTTCGCCCGCTATCTGGCCGGTTCGGATATTCGAAAAAACGAGAAAAATAGACCGGTAAATTTTTACTTTATAAAAACATGACACTTTTTTTTTTGGATGAAATTTATTTAGATTTATAAAGAAAGGATAAAGTGTTTTGAAAGGAATATTAAACGACGATCTTCGATCACACTTACCCACTTGTTTTTATTATATTTTGGAAATTGATATAAATTGATTATACGCAATGCTAGTTTACAATTTTAATTATGAAAGACTCAGGTGATTATCCAATTAGCACGAAAATAGGATTTCACTTGGGCAATTTTGTCAACATTAAAGTAAATCATAGAGCTATTAGAAATCTTTTAATCTCTATTTTGTAGTAATTTGATATAAATCATTCAAGAACACATTATGTGTTTTATTTCTGAATCTATAAAATCACAAAAGTAATGATGTTACTCTTATCTCTCCATACAATTCACAATTGTGCATAAATTGTTATATTTGTTTTTAGTACCATTTACGTTACTGTTAGCGTTTTATATTTTTCTTTTCTTCTTTTTTCTTTTCTTTTTTTTTTCATTCTATAAACACATTTGTTTTATAATGATTAATTACTGCATATCGATTGTATGAAATTTAAAACTTTATAGAAGTCAAATAAAAAAATTAATAATATGATATCATTTTTAAACATCTCTCATGAAGCAATGAAAAAGATAAAATACTGCATGAGAACACAATAAAGTCTTTTTTATATATTTGTTTTATATTTATGAAAAGAAGACTGTATATTGATTGTCTTCTGAGAAGTTAGTCTACTGTTAAAACAACTGAAGCACTACTGAAGCAGTGTAAAATTTATGGCTGTCTCAAAGAAAATTGAAGACATCTTTGTATAATATTTTTAATCAAAATTTATTAGCTACTTATCAGAATACTAATCATTACTTTGCAAGTCTAAAACCAATGATTTAAATTCTTTTAATTCGCTGTCATTTTAACGCTAACAGTGTTAAGAAATCATGTTTACACCTTTAACTATATAATCTGTTTAATTTAGGTTACTATTTAGAGATATCAAACCAAGATACGCGCTGCATTTTACGTTTGGTGGTGTAATTAATAACATAACTGAAAAAGAACAGTTATCGCATAATTAAAAGAATAATAATCTTAAACCTCTGGGCGGGATAGTTAGAAATTAAATTATACAAAACTTTTAATCTCCCAATTAAAAAAGTAACACACTTAATTATGATTAAATTAAGGCATGCGTTGTGTTGATTTTACGGAGTATCCCCAATTAAGAGCGACCAGTTATAAAAGCCAGCATGCAACGAGTTTTTAAAGCTATCTCTAACTGTGCAAAAGCTATAATTACACCGAGTAAATTAATTTATCACAAATGCTAAATAAATGGTCATAAAATAAAATCTAACGGATTTATTTACACGCAGTAATATATACAAGTTACACAATAAAACAAAATATTGATTAGAAAAGAATAATGGAGCTACCAGATGTAGTTTGGTAAACATCTCATGATCTTAACTTTGATTAAAATGGTTACTGCTCATATTCAGCTAGAGAAAACATTCTTAAAATTACTAATTATGAATATTAAATTATATTAAACACAATTCAATCTTATAATTGATTATTACTTTTTTTTACTCTTCATAAAAGTAATTAAACATTATTATGAACTGCTTACTGCTTCCCTAAAAGACTATAGCAGACCATAATACAAATACATTTCTACAATAGGACATAACAATATGAAGCATATTTTACATTGGTATCTTATGTAGATGCAGATACAGAATCTTAGTAAAAGGGAAGACAGGAAACCACTGTTTACCGGTTCAATGTACAAACACAAATTTACATTATTGTCCACAGGACCATATCGGTCGAACTTCAAAGTGTTTACCTAATCGAGAGATTAATTTTTTTTCCAAAATTCACGGAGATCTCTAATCTTTTTCGCGGTTAATTTGCCACCAAGATATTTAAAAAGTCTTCATTAGAGAATCAATCTCTCTTCAATAATAAATCTGTTATGCTATGAAGTTAGCGTGATCGAGACGAATGACTTCGATTCACAATGAGTGAATACAGTTAGAAGCAACGATATAAGGATGAATAAGTTCGAATGATTTAACAAGATTGATACGAGTGGTGTAGAATTCCCTGTGCAAACATATATATTAATTTCACAATAAGCTTTTTTCTAGAATCTCGGGCAATCTTAGTGGATGGGACATAATGTCCACCATTGGCCATAGAGATTAGGGGTCGGCCTAAGCACGGCGCTGTAAGCACTTATTTTCGCTATCCCTTTTCCTGGGGAACGGTGGGCGATCGCCGATAGGTAATAGGCCATATTGAAAGATTGATCTTTCAACTGCCATATATATGCCGAAAGCATCGTAAATAAAATTAAAAGGTGTTGTAAATAATTCATTTCTCTCATTGTATACCTTATGTCATCAATTGAGACAACTGGACTATGTTGGGATAATAGTCTGGGAAAAGAACCTGTTATTATTTACTTAAAAATGTAGGACAGAGAAAAATACAAAATTAATTAAAAACATTTCAAATTAAAGTATAATTAAAAATTGGTGGAGTATTCTATATGAAAATTACTTTGAATCCTTATTTAAGATTTTCTGATGCTTAGTTCCTATTTTATTAATTTAAATGAGTTTTTTTTTATTGCTTTCATTTGAGATATTTGAAAGTGATGGAATGGTGACAATCACTAGAAAGTGATGGTACGGCTTCATCATAATCGAACCAATATTTTTGTTTTAAATACATTTACATAATATAATCTTATAGATATCAGGTACAAAAATCTATTGAATATATTGTTTCATCTTTTCAAAGATTAATTTCATTATAAACTTAACTCTTTTTGTTTAATGTGGGTACTAAAATGAAATCTTGAATCAATTTATAGATTCTATATTCAACCATTATATCATATTTTATTGCTATTTCCTCTTTGTAAATGTGTGAAAATCATTAGTTAAGCGGATTTTATTCTGTTCCGGCTTTGCGGATCAAAAGTTCAAGGATCTTAACGCGGAGCTTTCTAATAATAAATTATAATAATGAAACCGATACTGACGAAAACGATATATCAAGATGGAGGTAAGATGATTTATTGCTTGATTACTTTGTATAATATTTCTCAGAATGAATTCCGGATGTTAGAAATATCAATGATACTTTGTAAGTTTCATTAACAGATTTCTAGAGGAAGTTTTATTATCTTACACAATTTCGTGATATGCTAAACCAGACGTCGTCAACCTTTTTTTACCGCCTACAGTTTATATCTGTTCTTTTTTAACAGTATACTTTTCGTACCGCCCACTGATATTCCAATAACTTATTTTAGTGATCATGTACACTACTGGCCATTAAAAATGCTACACCATGAAGGAATGCAAATAACAGAATGATATTTATTGGACAAATACATTATAATGGGAAGGACAAGTGATTACATTTTCAGAAAATTTGGAAGTATAGATCCCGAGAAAACACTACCCAAAGCAGCCACCTCTTGCCGCAATAACAGCATTTATCTGCCTAGCCATGGAGTCGAACAGAGATTGGATGTCATGTACAGATACATCAGTCCATGCAGCTTCAACACTATGCCACAGTTCATCAACCGTAGCGACGAGCGTGTGGTGGCGAGCCAGTCGCTCAGAAGCCATTGACAGGACATTTTCAATAGGTGAAAAATCATGAGAACGTGCCGGCCAGGGCAACAGTCGAACATGTTCTGTATCAAGTAAGGTCAGGATAGTACGAGCAACATGCGGTCGTGCATTGTCCTGCTAAAACGTAGAGTTGCGGAGGCATAGAAGATAAGGCAGAACCACGGGCCGTAACACATCAGAAATGTAACGGCTGCTGTTGAAATTGCCGGCAATGCGAACAAAAGGTTACCGAGACGTGTATCCAATGGCACTTCATACCGCCACTGCAAGTGATATGACAGTATGACGATTCGAATGCAAGCTGGCAATGTGCGTTTTCCACGATGCTGCCAAACATGGATGATAGCATCATGATGCTGCATACAAAACCTGGATTCATCAAAGACGACGTGAGACGCCATTCCTGCTTCATATACAGCATCATGATGCCAGCATCCATATTTGGCGGCATCGTGAAAAACGCACATTGCCAGCTTGCATTCGAATCGGCATACTGTCATATCACTTGGAGTGACGGTATGAAGTGCCATTGGATACATGTCTCGGTAACCTTTTGTTCGCATTGCCGGCAATTTCAACAGCAGCCGTTACATTTCTGATGTGTTACGGCCCGTGGTTCTGCCTTATCTTCGATGCCTCCGCAACTCTACGTTTTAGCAGGACAATGCACGACCGCATGTTGCTCGTACTATCCTGACCTTCCTTGATACAGAACATGTTCGACTGTTGCCCTGGCCAGCACGTTCTCATGATTTCTCACCAATTGAAAATGTCCTGTCAATGGCTTCTGAGCGACTGGCCAGCTACAACTCACCCGTTACTACGGTTGATGAACTGTGGCATAGTGTTGAAGCTGCATGGAGTGCTGTACCCGTACATGACATCCAATCTCTGTCCGACTCCATGGATATGCAGATAAATGCTGTTATTGAGGCCAGAGGTTGCTGCTTTGGGTAGTGTTTTCTCAGGATCTTTACCTCCAAATTTTCTGAAAATGTAATCAATTGTCCTTCCCATTATAATGTATTTGTCCAATAAATATCATTCTGTTATTTGCATTTCTTCATGGTGTAGCATTTTTAATGGCCAGTAGTGTAATTAATTACACAAAAAAGAATTTTAAATAATATATTGATATATACTACATAACAATGCAAAGTAAGGATTTGTAAAAACAAAGTTCCTTTATCTGCGACTGCTTTTCGAAAACGTTTCCGATAAGTTTTTATAGTGTATTAGTCAGCTTTCTCAACACGAGAGGTAGATTTTTCGGATGCTATCAATTCTGAATTAAACATTTTTAGCTGCGCCACTGAATTTGTACATGCAAGTGTAACAAAAAAATAATAATTTTAATGTTATGTTAATGCTGTAAATTTATCATAACTTTTGCTCTAACACAAAATTTTGAATGCGGCATTTTAAAATATATATATATTCAAATAAATTTTAATATAAGTTAATAATAAAATGTTGGTATTTTGGTAAATTTAAATGACTAATTTTGGTTAATTTACCAGAACCATTTTAATGTCATGGCAATTTTTCTGTATTTAAAGGAAGGATTTTATATACTTTGTGGCGAAAAAAATTAATTGTCAAATTGCACCAATATAGAATGGTTATGAAATAAATACAATAATAAATGCAACCTAGGAAAAAAGATCTGTAACAAAAACAAGCGAACACTAGTATCTCATTTCAGTAATACTAAACTAGTCATCTGATCTTTCAATTCGATAGATAGCTAATAGAGTTTTTAATCATGAAATCTAATATGGCATCATCGAAAGATATCGATATGGGATTAGATCATTGAACTCAGAATATTCATTTGGATAAAAAAATATTTACTTAGCATTCATACTTTTTGTTTGAAAAAATATCATTTTAGGAACTTTTCTTGGTTATTAAAATTAAATTTAGAAAACTTTCTCCAATTGTTAAATAGAAAAAAATGATAATAATTATCATTAAAAATTTTAAATGCATTTTTAATAATTACAAAGTTTTAAAATTATAATGGTACAAATCTGTATTCTGAGAATAAGTTTTGAAACACTATTAATACAAATACTAATACTCAAAAAGCGCATATTTACTTCAAATTTTAAATTCTTCGCAGTTTTTCTTTAAGGGTACCAAAAATTTTCAAATGTAAATTAGTTCAGATGTAAAAAGTTTTTAAAAATATTTTCACCTTCTGTTCTGAGGCATCATCAGTTAAAAATGACACTAAACATTAGTTCAGATTTAAAAAAGTTTTAAAAATATTTTCACCTTCTGTTATGAGGCATCATCAGCTAATTTAACTGTTTATTAACTGATGACGCCTCAGAACAGAAGGCGAAAATATTTTTTAAACTTTTTTACATCTGAACTAATTTTGAGTGTGCTTTAAAGTATATTTTAGAACTTTTAGACATATGCACTATTTTTAGTGAGTTTTAAACAATATAATGGCTGAATAAAATGTATAGAACAAGTAATTATACTGAGTGATGTGTGACATGTATATAAAAAAACCATACAATAGGTAATGCGCTGAAAGACAGAGTGGTTTAAGTCACTAACTTTGAAAAATTGAGGTAAATGCATGGTATCTAGACATATGAATTTATAGGGTGATTGACTACCAGTGCGACGAACTTTAAAATTTAATAGAGCACACTGCAACAAACAATTTTTGTATAGAAAAACTGAGTCACAATCCACTTATTCAGTCATAAATACAGGGTATTTCACTTCAAGTCTAACCGAGATTTTCGTTCGTAACTTTAACAGTAGTTAAGATAATGTATCGATATTTTCAAAAGACTTGCTTTACTTTGTGTGAAATAAGATGATATCATGGACAGTGCACTGTAATTACTACAATGGCCTATATGTACTGTGAGCTACATCCCGAACTACGTACCGTCTAGATCAGTGTTATTTGGATGCATATCGTGGCCATTTCCAACTATTCTCGAAAAATTATTACATTTCATAGAACACATACTAAGTCTGTTGAAAATATCGGTAAAATATTTTCATTGTTGTTAAAGTTATGAACAGAAAACCGTTTCGGCTTGGAGTGAGACACCCAGTATTTATGACTTAATAAGTGGATTGAGACTCAGCTTCTCTATACAAAAAAGTTTTGTTTCAGTGATATCTTTCACCTCTTAAAGTTTATCGCACTGGTAGTGACTCACCCTGTATACATAGGAATATCAGTATAAGCTATAGTTTAACAAAATTTGCATTTAAATAGCATCCGAATGTATTTAACCTCGTAAGAATTTATTCTAGTGCCCACAAAAAATTCTTGTTTTTGAATACTTCAGGAAATGTGACTTTACCAATCTGCCTTTAAACATCTCAGCTCAGATACAACGATCCTTTCTTCAAGAAACGAAGTAATAATAGTGAATAGTCACTAATGCTGAATCTCCCATAATTCCGATCTTGATTCAACTAAAATTTAATAAATAAATTAGATTGATGCAAACGTTTGTGTCGTTTAATTATATTTAAATTAAATTAAATTAAATTTGTTTCTATTTTTTTGTTTGAGATAAATAACATAGAAATGAATCAGAGGTAGATTATTTTCTGCAACACAACAATAGTTCCTTAACATGATGGGGCAATTTTATGACACAACATTTATTCAGCAATTGAAAGCAGTAAGCAACTCTGTCACTAAAAAAGAGTGTGAAATGCACCACATTGTCTAAATGGCACATTAAAGAAGGGAAAAGCAAGAAATGCTAATCTTAAGAATTATGTCTTTCTTCAGATCATATACAAGAGTCACACTGAAATTTTTGAGATACGGCGAAATGGTACAAGTTAAACTTACCAACTCTTAGGAGCGTTCAAAGTTGTTCCCTTCAAGATCAATGCACTTTTGTGGGCGAATTTTCCAAAGATTAAATGCCTCAAGCCATTCATTTCTTGGAATAGATGAAAAATATTCTTTTATAGACCCATCAATCTCCTCTTCAGAATGAATAAAACGCCCACTTATTTTTTTTAGGTTAAAAAGTAGTCAAAAGTCACACATACCAAGATGAGGAGAATAAGGTGGAGGTTCTAACGCTTTGATTTATTTATTTTGTTTTTTTGTTTTTTTTGTTCAAGAAATGCAATTGTAATCCTTGCGGAATGAGAATATGCATTGTCATGGTGAATCACCTAGCATTGAGCTCTTGAAGAATTTCTGGAAGATACTTAGTGGTGTACCAGTTAGCTGTAACTGTATTCTGTACCTCTAGCTTAATGACTTTGACCAAATCTGTACTTCTGAAGAACACGGCATACATTACTATTTTCATCGCTCGTTGTCTTTTCACCATTGTTGGTTTGGGATCATCTTCAAAGACCCATACTTTACTTTCTTGACTCTTTGGAACATAAAAAAGAGTATGTGCGTCTCATCACTATTTATTATTTTAGAAATAATGCGGTGGCCGCCATCATTAAGTAATTCTAGGTTTTTTTTACTGTTTCTAACACGCTCCGCTTTTTGGTGTGCTATTAAACTATGAGGGAACCAACGACAAACTATTTTTTTCATATGCAATTCTTCATGAATAATTTTATTCATAGCTGCAGATCCAATGCTAATTTCCTTCTGTATAATTTGGTAGGTACAGCGATTATCATCGAGTAACATTTTTCGTATGGCCGACACATTTTCTGGGACTACAGCTGACAACGGTCTTCCTGTGTGTTCTTCATCCAGAAGAGAATTTCGACCCCTTCTAAATTCTGTAAACCATCTGAATACGAGTAAACCATCATTGTACCACGATGTAAACCATCATTCACACGAGATGGAACTTTATTCTCATATGCTAATTGTAGACATTGAAAGCATTTCTCTTTATTTAGCCCTACTTTAAAATCATAGAAAATCATAGCTCGATAATGCTTTCGCATCAACTCCATTTTCTCTTCTTTCAAAATGTAGTCTACGTAGTTCAAAATGAAATCATTAACGTACATGTCAACCGTTTCACGGATCATTTTTATTGGTGATCTATTGTTTTAATGCTTGTAGTACGAGAGAACTAAATTGCAATTGCAGCCACAAATTATCGTCTGTGGACATAAAAGAGTACAAATTTACATAATCGACCAATATTTTGTTTTTGACGCATACCGTTTGCCCGTGTCTCAAAAATTTCAGAGTTACCCTCGTATTTAATTTAGGGGCTATCGCTGTCTCTATTGAAATAAAGCCGACAATTTTTCCGTCGATTAAAAACAATTAGTATTCTGTCACTTAAAAAGGTTTAACATGATAACAACAGCTTAAGTTAAGAATAATTGCAAAATAACAGATACATTTCAAAATTATTTTTGTCTTACTTAAACGATCGGTCAATGAGGCAGATGTTCGAAGGTCAATACCATGGTGTCGAAAGAAATTATGGTTGATATGTTACTAATTTAGAACACAATTAAAACGCATCTAAGTGTCAGTCTGATTTTAAATCATTACATAAAGATCACTTGATATCATCGATGAAGTCATTAACGTGCAAGTCAACCGTTTCACGGATCATTTTTATTGATGATCAATTGTTTTAATACTTGTAATACGAGAGAGGAAAAAAAGGTTGAAAAAACAACTATAGAATTATTAAGCTTAAATAGTAGTTTTAAATAACCAATGATGTAGTTAATAAATGGAAGTGGCATTTTACTTGCTCGAATTTCAAAATGAGATAAGTAATAAATACAAAATTTATAATTTAATTTAATTTCTGGCAAAATTAAACAACATTGATTGATATTGGAAAGTTTTTCTTAACTGAATATGAAAAAATATACGTGTAATACTTTTAAAGAAAGTGAAATACATTGTCATTCGTTTTTTAACACCTTCCAACATAGTTGAAAAATGTTTATGGCTTCGGTTTGTCTGGCCATCTGGCCGTACTGTAACTCTTGTAAATATACTACGATTGACACTTAATTTATGTATGCTTTGAGGTCTACTATAGTATGATCACTATTCAAAAATAAGTGTGTAACATTTATAGTTCGTTTACAGGACACTAACAAAAAAAAAAAAAAAAAAAAAAAAAAAAAAAAAAAAAAAACTCCGTTACATGATTGTCTATGGCGAAAGATCGTTTGCAGAGGATTTTGATGTCGTTAACATATTTCAAACATAATGAAATTGATATGCATCACTGAGGTGGACGCAACATGCTTTCAATAGGGATTCAAATAAGTAGCATTTATATTTCTTATGCCCGGACGCAGAAAAAATGAAATCCGTCACATTATGACCTATGGGAAAGATCGTTTGTAGTGTATTTTAATGATGTTATATTTTTCCAAACATAATGAAATTAATATACATTTCTGAGGTGCACTACAAAATGTTTTCTATAGATTATTGAATGTGTCGAATTTTTTCATTTACTTACAGGGACACTCAAAAGAATTCGGTTACAGGAGTGATTATAAGCAATAAATGCATTTTCAAATGCAGGTATGGTATCCATTTTTAAACTGCTAATTTATTGTTTATTTTGTGTATTTTAGATCATATACAGGGTACAGGCCTGCTCGAAAGAATTCGCACACATTATCGGCTATGAACAGCAATTGCTGAAAAGAATTTGTACTGCATTATTCGTGTCTTAAATTGTTTATTTAGATACAGCAGTTTCTCCCATATAAGGCACTCTTATATCCAGACTTTCCCATACCCGGACTAAAAGAAAGCGCAAAATTTTTTTGTACGCTTGTAAATTCATTTTTTTTATGTTTTAGAATGCAACCTACTCGTTTAACGTTTTCACGAAAGATGTCCAGATAAGTGTTTGCAGTTTTGCAGCCCTAAAGCAATTAAATTTTATAAATGAAAAGGAAATGGATGTAAACAGTGATAATGTACCTGTTGACGAGAAACGTGTTTCTTCGGAGAAAGCATTTCAAGCATTAGAGTTGTGCATTTTTTTTCCTAACATTTTATTTATTTTCTTTTTTTTTTTTTTTTAAGTTTGACACTGAAATTTTACACATTTTTAATTCTTTTTTATAAAGGTTACCTTACGATTCGTAGAACAGCGCAGAGAATCAAGTCTTTCTGACGTAATTATAATGAGGCATTGGCGTGAGGTAGCAGCTCGTCAGCGAATTGAGCGAAGAACTAAATAGACAAATTTAATGCAATATTAAAAATAAATAAATTGATGTACTTCAAATTGTAATTGCAAAAATAATGTGTAAATATAATAAAAAGTGAAAATAAACATTTTCATATGTCGAATAAGTACATTTATGACTCTTTTTTTAATAAGAAAAAAATATATATACATCCCTCTCTCTTATCCGTATTTTTCTCATATCCAGATTACTCCAGTCCATATTAGTTCGGTTATGGGTGAATCTACTGTATCTCATTGCATGAAAAAAACGAAAATTCCGTACAATATTCTGATAGTGTAGGGAAGTGTTTTCCAATCTATGTCATGACGCATGATTTTTCGTTCTTGTTAACTACGAAAAAACTTGTTACTAGAAATTTCCGTGTTGATGAGCAATTATTTTTCAGTGAACAGACAGTAAAATTTGTGTGTTTTCAAAGACATAAATGGTAATGAGTAAAATAATAATAGTAACCACAATAATAATAACAAGTTGGAAATTGTACGTCAAACGTGACAAATGAGGTGCGTTCGTACTATAACTAGTTACATAAATATTCAGATCTTTTCTGATTTTTAGGTGCGTTCGTAATTATATAAATACGTAGCACCTATAGTCGTCGTTTGGTCCGTCCGTCTGTCCGTCCGCCTGTCTGTCTGTCTGTCTGTCCGTCCGTCTGTCTGTCTGTCCGCATATAACAACGCAAAAACTACCCAACCAAATGGTTTGCAATTTAAAATATATTATCTTTGCAGAATTTTGTCGAGACATTTCAAATTTTATTAAAATCGAATCAAAACTTTAGGAGATATTAATAAAAATATTTATTAAGAAATTTGAATTTTTTTTTTTTTAAATCGGTGCTTTTTTGTTATAGGAGCTTCCGAAGTTTAATCGTCAAGCGACCGAGATACTTATTTTATGACAGAAATTAATCTGCAGACGATATAATCCATTTCACAGAATTAAAAATCATCAAGATCTGAATATTTATATAACTAGCTGATACATATATATCTGAATATTTATATAACTAGTTAAGATATTTGTATGAACAGTGTCATAAAATATATACTTAACTAGCTGTTTAACCCGTTCTAAGCACGGGATATCATGAATTTAATTCTAAAACGTGCGTACGAACGCACCTCGTTTGTAACGTTTGACGTACAATTTCCAACTTGTTAATTCTGTGAAATGAATTATATCGTCTGCAGATTCATTTCTGTCATAAAATAAGTATCTCGGTCGCTTGACGATTAAACTTCGGAAGCTTCTATAGCAAGAAAGCATGCCAATTTTTTAAAAAAAATTCAAATTTCTTAATAAATATTTTTATTAATATCTCCTAAAGTTTTGATTCGATTTTAATAAAATTTGAAATGTCTCGACAAAATTCTGACAAGATAATATATTTTAAATTGCAAACCACTCGGATGGGTAGTTTTTGCGTTGTTATATGCGGACAGACGGACAGACAGATGGACGGACGGACAGACAGACGGACGGACCAAGCGACGACAATAGGTGCTACGTATTTATATAATTACGAACGCACCTAATAATAAACTACTATTGTTTTTTTACGTTCGGATTGATGAAAGACAAAAATGACAAGAAAAGTACTTAATTATTTCATGGAAATTTCATTATAATGGTAAATGGTTAAATTTTATATAAAAGGCCATCTTCAAATGAAAACGGAACCACATTTTTAAAAATTCAGTTACAATGACTTTATGTTGTTACATATTTAAATTTAGCATCTAAAAAGTATGACAAGACAAATTCTCGTTTTTTACGATGAATGGTTAGCAAAACAAATTATCAAAAAATTAACTAGTTCATATTTATCTGGGTATTACATTTGTATGCGTGTAATCGTAGGCATTAATGCCAGACAATTTTTTTAAGTATATACTCCAATATTATTTTTTATGATACTTTTTAAAAGCTTAAAATTCCAATGCATATTTTGGATGAAATTGTTTTTTGAAATATTACATATTTCATTTTTGTTTGTTTGTTTCATATGATACTTTGTAAAAGTTCAAAAATCACAGGCATATTTTTAATTAATGTTTTTTAATTATTATTAATTACTTATTAATACTACGGCAATTAAAAATTCGAACTGAGCAGAAATGTGTATAAATATTTTTGTTTTGATTTGCTTAGTTTTTTCAAAATACATATCCTGACTACAGCGATCTTTGATTTTACAAAATAAGCAAATGTATAAAATCAAATATGTTAATCTCCAGGGTGAGTATAAAATAATATGAAAAAAATAGTACTTTAATTATGTTATAGAATTAGAAAATCACTCTAGCAGATATAAGTAATATGTACAGAAGAACAGTATATGAAATATTATAACACATAAATCTAGATTAAAATATGAAGATTTAATTTTGGAAAATATACGAGAAATCGGCTTGAAAAAGATAATAAATAAGATCATTCGCGGCTAGCAGCATTCCTAAAATTTCCTAACTTTACTACCACTGTTATAAAGCAGTACACTTTTTCGTATATTTCTATTGCAGATGTTAAATGATGGGTTAAAAGGAATAGTGGAAGCAAAGGTAGAAAAGGTTAGGTACGCTGGCTGCTAGTCTGGTGGTGATCATTATCTGAAATATTATACATTGAAGAAAAAAAAAATGATTTTAAGGTATAATACTGGCATTCCAGCTGCTAGTATTATGCTGATAAAATTAATAGCAATAAACATAAACTGTAAAATAAGCAGTAATACGCCACCACGCATGCGCGGCAGTGTATTACTGCTTATTTTACTGTTTACTACTAATTTTACGGTATAATACTGGCAGCTGGGGTGTCAGCATTATACCGTAAAAATCAACATTTTTTTTCAGTGTATAAGATCATTACTTCTTCTAGAAAGGTAGAAAACGATGCCACACAATATTTATTAAAAAAAGTTATTGCAATGGGAAATATATTGGACATGTGGTGTAGTATAACCGTAAAAAGCATGTAAATAATTATATAATAAATAATAATAAATATTAAATTTTTATATAAATAATACGTCCACAAAGAATGAAAAATCAAGTCCGTGGACTATCACAGCTCCGGTATCTACCCCTTATAGGATTTATGAAGTTCATTTAAAACAATTTCATGATACATAATTTCTTTTTATATCAGTACTTTTTAAAACTAAATCTGGGATTCAAGTTCAAAGAGTAATATTGTTTATTTTTAGTTTTATCATGGTAAATAATATACCAGTGTTGCCAGATGACTAAAAGTAAACTTTAACCTTAAAAAATGAAACAATTCCCCAAGTTTTTTTCCCAAATATTTCTACACTAATACCTTGTCCCCCAAAAATTCCCCCAAAGGTTCAAAATTCCCTCAATATGGGGACAAAATCCCCAGTCTAGCAACACTGTAATATACTGTCACAAGAAATTGAGTACTGTCCGTGGCCAGAAAATTAACAGCCGATACATAGCGCAACAGATGACAGGAAAAGAAAATCTTAGCGTGAAAGAGAAGCCTGTTAGTCATTTTAAACGTTGTAATACGTTGCTTTTTAGTTTTATAGATTACAAAATATTTTTTTTTCCTTTTAAAAAAATCTATGAAAAAAATTATGAACCTAAAAATCATATCATTGGTTCCGGGGCGAATAGTCAGTTAAGGATTATACTGTAATGATAAATACACATATAGTATTAATTGCACAAAACTTAATTCGACAGCATCATTGAATCCAGTCTAATATTTAGTGTATTGCAAATATTTTTTGAAAAAAAGTAAAATCTGTATGGACATCATGATTACGAATATAGTGTCTATATATTAAACAAGTTGGAAATTGTACCTCAAATGTGACAAATGATGTGTGTTCGTACTATAACTAGTTTTATAAATATTCAGATCTTGGTGCAATAGCTGTTGCACTCTTATGCAAAAATGCATGAGTACAGAATTTATTTTATGTGCAGATTTTCATATTTATAGATATTAATTTTATTTTATGAAAAAAAAGTTTCAATACACTTTTACAAACAATTAATTACAATTCTGTTACATTAAAATTATACTATGCACAAATATCCAATACAAGACAATGTAAAACAAGTGGGTAAGTGTGATCGAAGATCGCTCAAAGGGTTTCGTTTAATAGTTTAATATTCTTTTCAAAACACTTTATCCTTTCCTTAATAGATTCAAATAAATTTCATTTAGCAAAAAAAAAAAAAAAAAAAAAAAAAAAAGTCATGTTTTTTATAATGTAAAAATTTACCGGTCTATTTTTCTCGTTTTTTCGAATATCCACACCAGCTCGATAGCGGGCGAAGCCCGCTATTATATTCTGTCATAATAATATCTGTCATGTGGACTAAATGCGACACTCAAAAAAAATTAATTTCAAAATTAAACATCTTGTACACCTTCAAAATGTTAAAATATGCGGATATTTCCATAATCGGGTTTTTATCATGATTCAGTACGCTCCTTAAACTCATATATTTACTATTATCTGTTACTCATATTATTGATACCCGCTTTGTATTATTCTCAAACATTTGAAAAATTCGTTAAACTTCCAATAGGACGTCAGATTTTCTTTTTAATTCTCTAATGACGTGATATTAATCTGCAATGTGTACACACACATATTCATACTCCTTGTATTATTGAGAAATCTTAGACATTTTATTACCACTATGACGTCAATCAATTTTATTTCATATTTATCTTTTTTTCAATTGGTGAAACTTTTTTATTTAATTTTCATTTTTCACGTGGAAATCGTCTGATAGAAAATTAATTATTGTGGAAAGAATTTCATCGTGGATTTTTAATTTTTGGCATCTGCTATAATGAAAAATGTTTAAATTTAAAAGGAAAAGGCTGTTAGAATTTTGGTTTTTTATCTCTCTTTATTAAAATAATACAATTTTTTCAAATTTTAATATTTTGAGCTCTTTATATAGCCGATATTCTGCTATCTACACAAAGATTCAACTCTGTAAGTTACATAGTTTTTGAGAATGGCTCTGTGACAGACAGACAACGGAGCGGGAGTAATAGGGTTCCGTGAGATGAACGAAACCCTAAAAAATCATCGTTATTATTTTACTAAAAAAATGAATTATATCGTCTGTTATTATGATATGATTAATTTGCGTAATAAAATAAGTACATTTTAAGTTGGCAACATTTTATCTTTTGTTGATATTTACTGAAAATTCCAATGGGAAATTTAAGCGTAGTTTGAAAATTTCAGAACTTGAAATTCATATTTAGACTCGTTTTCTATTTAATATCTTTCTTCGGAAATATTTCTCCAAAAAAATGGCGGTAGATTATATGATTTCTATAATTGAACAATTTTTATATACAAATTCGGTTATTAATTTCAGTAATACGGATATAATATGACTCCATCTTAAATAGGATGCAATCACCATGACAACCAAGAATCATTACCTATCATGGGATATCGAATTACCTATCATGGGATCACTGAATGAATTACGTATGATAGTATTTAATAGAATGAAGAAAACTTTTATTAATATCTTTTTAAGTTTTGATTCGATTTTCATAAAATTTGAAATGGCTCGACAAAATTCTGCAACGATTATATAGTATATTAAATTTCAAACTATTCGGTAGGTTAGTTTTGGGGCTGTTATATTGGGACAGACGGACGGACCAGACGACTACTGTAGGTGCTACGTATTTATATAATTACGAACGCACCTAAAAAAGGCAGTTTTAATAAAATATTTTTCACGATCTGAGAAAATAGTGACTTGATGTTAGAAAAGTTTACAAAATGCATACGTAATGATACAAAGTAAAATACCCTTAATTTGCAATTGTTTGGGGGGGGGGGGGGGGGTGGGGGAGGTTGAGAATCTGGAATATTCAGTACTTAAAATGTATGTATCTGGAAAAATAGACCATTTGCTGTAATAACTATTTTCACAGCTTTCATTTAGTTTCTTACCACAATCTTCAATTAAAGGAAGTTATTGTGCTGTCCTCTAAAAAACCCCATTTTTTGAATTTTTCTCTATATAAAATCTAATAAAACATGCAAATAGAAAAAAAAAAAAAAAAAAAAAAAACTAAACATGGCTAAATTTTTACAGCTTGTTCTGACTAAGATTTTAATGTTGCGCATTTTTCATTTTATCACTTTATTTCAAAGTGACAGCTAGTTAAGCAAGAATTTGGAAAAAAAAAAAACACTTTTCCAAAAAATAACCCAGCTTACCTGAAAAAAAAAAACACCTGACATACTCAGCTGAAAATGAAGCATTGTTTTTACATATTAATGGTTTGGCATAAAAAATAAAAAAAAATTGTACATCATTCTTAAATTCTATTATAACAAGAAATCCTCTAAACATGATGTTCATGTTTTGCCAGAATTCTGTAATTGTTAATTTAAATTCTTTTGAAACTAAATAAGCACGCCTTAGCTATTTTTTAATTTTTTTATTATTATTCTAAATGGCACATAAAAACAGGACAAAAAAAATATTAACTTTGATGAAATATTTGATAAAATACTCGCACTTTTATATATATATATATATATATATATTTTTTTTTTTTTTTTTTTTTTTTTAAGAAAACATTTTATTCTTGGTTTTGTTAGAGGATAGCACAATATGATCTATTTGTAATGATTTTATTTTTATCAAATTTCATAAAAACCTTGAATCATCTATAAAATGTCAAAGATGAGCAGAATTTTCCTTTCTACCAACCTTTTATCGACAGCTAACAAACCTGAATGAACGTTCTTCGTTATCGAGACTTTTTAGGATAATATTTGGTCTGGTGGTCGTAGGTGTCAAGGCTATTATGGCAAGACTTCGGAAAAGGAAAATCAAGTTTAACAACGCCCTGGAAAATCCCCCATATTACCTTAAACATCTTTGAATTACAAAAGTAAGAGCAACTAAAAATACAAAGATTGAATCATTTTTTCGATAAGAAGTAGACAAAAATATTTGACTACGTGCTTTTGATTTTTTTAGTAATGGTAGTAATTATATGTTCGGCGGCCCAGTAAGTAAATAAAATTTACATTATGTAACGATTAAATTTGCGGTTGAAATTAGATGTTGAAGATGTGCAGAATTACAAAAAAATATATTCCAGACGTGCTGTATTCAGACAATAGGAAGTCTTTAAAAGTGAATATGATTATCAGTTTGTTAGTGTACAAGAATAAGGACGTTTCTATCACTATTCGTTTGTTGCTTATTGATTCTGTACTGTCCTCTTGTAACTGTAATATTATCCACATACAGTAGATTCCGGTTGATTGGAACACATCGTTATAGCGCGATTTATCCCGATAAAATGACTGCTGCAATTATCAAAAGTAAAGTTAATTAATATTTTTTGACATTCTGTTCCAATTAGGCGGCTGCCTCAATTAAAAGCTATCTAAAATACCCGGATTATTTGCGTATAGTATTCAATAGATTATGTTTATGAAAATATTTTTACTGCTATTTGAAATACGTATGTATTTAATTTTTTTATTTAAAACAGTGTATTTTAACCTTTCAGGTCCAACATAAGATCTACAAAAGCAATTTTCATATTTTTAGTTGCTTTTGTTATTTGTTATGTAAATAAGACAAATACAGTAGACACCGTTTAATTGGGGCAGCGATATAATTGGGACAACATGTTAAGAACGAAATCGAAAAACAGCATTAACTTTAACTCTGAAAATCGGGGAAGCCGCTTTATCAGATCAAATCTTGGCAGAGTCGATGCGTCTCAATTAACAAGGATCTACTGAATATGCAATATTCTTGTTTTTAACACTTTCCAATATAGTTGAAAAATGTTTATGAGTTCAGTTTATCTGTCTGTTAATTCGCTCTAACTATCGCAAAAGTACTCAGATCGCCATAAAATGTTTATATATTATTGTTATTTACTATAGAATGAATGGAATTAAAAATGAATGTAGCATTTATAGCTCGTTTACAGTGACACACAAAAGAATTCCCGGATAACTACGATGTACTAAAACATGCTTTCTTTTGGAAGTGTAGAATAAGCAGAATTTATAGTTCGTTTACAGGGACGCACAAAAGAATTCCATTAGATTATGATCTATAGGAAAAAAATTCTATGCAAAAATGTTCACTGAGGTGCATGACAAAATGTTTTCTTTATATTAAGGAGTGTGTAGCATTTACCTTCATTTACAGAGACGCACAAAAGAATTTAGTAAAAGAAGGACTATTATAGATACAATTGTATTAAAAAAATGAATATTCTGTTAGTGTTGGGAAGTATTTCATAATCTATGTCTTATGCATGATTTTTCAGTCTTCTTTGTTTTTGTTTGGTTGTTATAATACCGCGTACTACTACTGCGCTGGAGCAACAATTTATTGACGACTTTCATACACAAAACTTTTAAATCTATTACATAAACGATAAATCGTTAAAAACTGTCAATGTTATCGTTTTAGAAGTCATGATAAACATAAAACGCAAGCAACATTGAAGTGTCTCAAGTGAAAACGATACGAGGAAATTAAAGATATACAATTATTATAATACAGACATACATACAATAAATACAATAATCCAACATGGAGTGAAAAATTAGCCAGAGCCAGGAGTCGAACCTGTGTCCACAGCGTTCGATTCCTGGCTCTGGCTAATTTTTCACTCCATGTTGGATTATTGTATTTATTGTATGTATGTCTGTATTATAATAATTGCATATCTTTAATTGCTGATTGCAGGTGTTGTTTATGTGTGTTTTAATAGATACGAGGAATGTTGGAAAGTTATAAAAAGCAACTGATTATAGCTGCACGAGTTGATTAGATATCAACATTTTCATTAGTTATCCAAAAAGCAACTTGCCTGTGACGACCTTTTTAGGGTTTCGTTCATCTCACGAAACCCTATTACTCCCGCTCCGTTGTCTGTCCGTCACAGAGCCATTCTCAAAAACTATATAACTTACAGAGTTGAAACTTTGTGTATATAGATGAATATCAGCTGTGAAGAGCTCAAAATATTAAAATTTGAAAAATTCGTATTATTTTAATAAATAGAGATAAAAAACCCAAATTCTAACAGCCTTTTCCTATTAAATTTAAACATGTTTCGTTATAGCAGATGCCAAAAATTTAAAATCCACAATGAAATTCTTTCTACAATAATTATTTCTATCAAAATTTTCTATCAGACGATTTCCACGTGAAAAATGAAAATGAAATAAAAAGTTTCACCACTTGAAAAAAAAGATAAATATGAAATAAAATTGATTGACGTCATAGTGGTAATAAAACGGAAAATGTCTAAGATTTCTCAATAATACAAGGAGTATGAGTATGTGTGTGTACAAAAGCAGATTAATTACACGTCACTAGAGAATTAAAAAGAAAATCTGACGTCCTATTGGAAGTTTAACGAATTTTTCAAATGTTTGAGAATAATACAAAGCGAGTATCAATATGAGTAATAGAGAATAGTAAATATATGAGTTTGAGAAACATATTGAATCGTGATAAAAATCCGATTATGGAAATATTCGCATATGTTAATATTTTGAAGGTGTACAATTTGTTTAATTTTGAAATTATTTTTTTAAATATTGCATTTAGTGCGTATGACGGATATTATTATGGCAGAATATAATAGCGGGCTTCGCCCGCTATCCGACTAGTTTAAATATTCGAAAAAATAGACCGGTAAATTTTTACTTTATAAAAAACATGACTTTTTTTGTTGTTGTTGTTGCTAAATTAAATTTATTGGAATTTATTAAAGAAATGATAAAGTGTTTTGAAAGGAATATTAAACGAAACCCTTTGAGTGATCTTCGATCACACTTACCCACTTGTTATTATCATATTTGTAATGGAGATGTTTGGAATAGAAACCACAATCGTAGTCATCGGATGTTAATTTATTAATTTTAAAACGAAAGTGGGTAAACTGCCATGATCTGTAAGAAAATAAAATCTAGTATTATCTGTGTTTTTTTATTTTTAATTAAATTGTAAGTACGTGTCAACACCTTTTTCCAATAATATTTCCCATCTGTTGGTTATTATTATTATTTTTTTAATGAAATATTGTATTTAAAAACAAGATCTGAAAATTATTTATTGAACAGTAAGGAATATTCTTTGAATTTCTAGCACTTTAAAAGTTTACTTATTTAAAAATAAAACAGTCTGTAAAAGTGTAAGGGAAAAAAAAAAAAAAAAAAGGAAACCTTTTTGTAGAGCGGAGAGAATTAAAGATTTAAAAGCACCATTAAAGTACATTTTACATTATAGCTTATTGAGTCCTTAAAAGGTTGAACTTTTAATTATTAATATGGCAACATAAATAGCGATTTGGGATTTCTTATTAAAGATAAGCAAAGTTAGGTACAAGGCACCTTTAAAACTCAATTTTAGAAAAAAAATTATCATGTACTATAAAAGTTACGTTCCATTTTTGACTCATTCTAAACTCGACATTATAATCAAATTATATGCATTAATTCTTAAATAAATTAAATATTTTTACTTACACTGAGATACCAGACTGTTAAACATGTCGTTTTTCTGTTATTTGTATTTTAATCGCAAAATATTTATGTTATAAAAAGGGTTGCAGTAATTACATTAGAATTAATTACATTAGATTCATTACAATGATGAACTCTAACTGATGTTGCATTACTGCTTTTTAAAATTTCTTATAATAAAGTATATCGATTAATAAATCATTGAGAGCATTTACATCTAATCATACAAAATTATTTAGAGTGCAATCTCATTTGCATACTGTTTCTTTGTATTCATTTTTTTTTAATATAAATTTCACGCAATTTATTCGTGTATGCTGAGGTTTTTTTAATTTGTATTTTTCTAGAATTTAAGTTTTATTCTCACAATCTGCTAAAAACTTTTTTTCACCTCTCCATTATCTGTTTGTTAAAACACAACTCCAGTTTAATATCTGTAATATTAAATTATTAATTAAGAGATATGAAAGATTTTTTTAATCTATTTTTGAGTATTAGGTATTCAAATAATACTAAAACATTTTATGGACTTGTAATTTCATCTGCCAAACACTGAATCTAAATATCCTGGTAAAATATTGTGTTTTGTCTAAGTTTTAAAAGTACCGTTTAATTTATTTAAACGCAATGTAAAACAGGAATTATATAAACATACTTTATATAAAGCATTTCTAAACCTGTTTCTAAACTAGTAATTGTATATCTTTATAAAAAGTACTCGAGTTATTTTTTCTCATTAAATAATCACAATTTCTTAAAATTTTTAACGAAGCATTATGGGGAAATAGTGATCATTTCAACAGTTAACGTAACAATTCCTATTAATATTAGATACGAGAATATGATTTATTATCTACATTGTAATTACAATTACTTATTTGTGTTGTTTTTGCTGATTATTTTGAGCATGAAAATGTAGACGATAGAACTATATTCCAATAATGAGCATTTCATTGGATACATTCATGAAGATAACTAAACGATTTATCGTAGATTAAGCATATTCTAAACACAAAAGTGCAATACTTAACAATGAGAATTGAACAATATAAAATTCCATCGGTGTGATCAATGCTGTTTACCTATTATTGCACGTTTATGACATTAAGGTCGTCAATATTACTTCCTGCATACCATATCGCTTTAGAAGAATCAATAGAATAATGCTTACGTGATGATTCAACTATCTGAATTCACCAGGAAGATATCAGTCCATCATAAACTAGCCTTCAGAGGTAGCATTGTTTTAGCACCTGAAAAAAAGGGAAAGAAAACGCAGACGACCGAAGAATAAATGCAAGGACATCGGAAGAAACTCTGTTGCCACGCCCCGCAAAAGAAAAATTTGTTCTCTATTATTATCGTTAACGGATAAGAATCGAATGTTAACTGTATACAAAACAAAACTTTTCATAGTGGAAAATAAAAGGATAAAATATCGGTGAACCTTGGCCTATATTTAAAAACTATCAGTTTGATTTTGAAGATTACATGTTATGAACAAATTGAAGACATATAATGAACTGGTTTTTCTGATAGTTTCTGCTAGTTAGAAGAAAATAATAGTTTTTATTATGTATATTTATTTTTTGAAGGAGAAAATTATAGTATGAATGAATGTTTATTTAACAAGAGCTAATGGTAATAGCTATGCGGCGAAGTGCTAATTAAATATATATTTGCAAAATGTAAAGAAAAAGGTGTTTTGATTATTTAAAAGATTTCCATTGTTTAGCATTTGCTCTTGGATGAAATGCAGATTCCTTCTTTAAAAGTAGTTTAATGTTTTTAATGACATTTAGTCGTTATGTAGGTTAAGAAAAAAAAAAATTAGTTCTATACAAAGCGCTCCGGTTTATGCGAAAGCAGCAAGTTGTAAATTACATAGAGAAAAATAAAAGTTTTAAATATCATTAATACTAAATAAATTAAATAGATTTAAAGACCGATAGGTAGATAGATAGATATACAGAGATAGATAAATAGATAGACAGATAGATGATAGATAGATAGACAGACAGATAGCAGATAGATAGGTAGATAGACAGACAGATAGCAGATAGATAGGTAGATAGACAGATAGATAGACAAACGAAAATTGCACATTCAAATGAATGCTTTCTGAGGAGTACAGATGGTCAAAAAATAAAAAAAAGGGGGAAACACCCCCTTACATTTTTACCACCAAATTTTCGTCGAAAGAGACGGAAATAGACAGTCGATTGGGAATTACGTCTACTTTAAATTTTTACTTAAGAAATAAGGTTAGAGTGCCGTCTTCATTTTGAACAACAACAAACTTTGTAATTTTTAATACGAACGCCTAATTTTGACAATAGAATACTAATCTAGAACCTCAAATTAGCACAGATATAACTTTTAACAAACTTTCTATGAATAATTCCATAAATATTCAATATTAAAAATTGGACTAATTTGGGGGGGAGGGGGAAAGGCTCCTAGAAAATTAAAATCGTCACTTTAAAGTTAAGATTTAATGAAAGATTTAAAAATACTTTTAAATGGGAAGTATTATGTGTGCCAAGAAAACGTTAAATAAATTGTTTAAGTAATCTAACAAATAATTTACAACGCAGCTGTTACATTCATTAAAAACTTTTATTAATATACTGTTTTTTAAATGGCTATATGTTCCCCACAATGTTGTGCTGACTTTTTTTTTTTTTTTTTAAGCATAACTGCACTGCAAAAAATAATTGTTGATTTTACAGTATAAAACTGGCATCCCAGCTGCCAGTATTATACCGTAAAATTATTAAACAGTAAAATAGCAGTAATACGCTGCCGCGCAAGCAGTAATACGCTACCGCGCATGCGCGGTAGCGTATTACTGCTTGCGCGGCAGCGTATTACTGCTATTTTACTGTTTAATACTGTTAATTTTACGGTATAATACTGGCAGCTGGGGTGCCAATTTTATACTGTAAAATCAACAATTATTTTTTGCAGTGTGAAAAGTTATTGATGGGATCGGTTTAAACTTTCGATTCATGCATTAGAAGCTTCTAGAAATCAATTTCTATTCATTAAAAAAGCGTGGATTACAATGCATAACTTTTTCGAATATAAATAATTCTTAATTTGCATATATATCTTTTAATGTATGAAAATCATATTATTAAGTTTGATTAAGTTAGGGATTATTAACACTTTCACGAGGAGCATCGCGTATACATGATTCATAGAGTGCTCAGAATCCCTTATTTTTTTACTACCAGAATTTGGGAATAGAAATATCTGCTTGTTTATTTACAGAATTTTTGCGGTTAAAATAGGCAATCATTTCTTTTTTTTTAAATACTGGTACTGAAAGATTAAAAATTATATCCAATGGTTGGAGTATCATAGTTGAGATTTTTTTCAACAGAGCGAAAATATGCCGGGACCAGGACTCGAACCTGGGTACTCTGGTTTGCCGTACCAACGCTCTCCCTACTGAGCTATCCCGACGTTATCCTGGACGGGCATATTTCACTCTTATCTGTTGGACAAGACTGCGAACTGCAGGGCCAATTTCATTCATCCGAGCTATAACTATAGCATTTACATGATGAATCTTGAAATAGCACGGAAACTCCTGTATACCATGTAATTAGCTCATAATGAATAGAGGAAAGTATATTCAACTAGGTAAATTATATCCAATGGTTGGAGTATCATAGTTGAGTTTTTTTCTAACAGAGCGAAAATATGCTCGGACCAGTACTCAAACCTGGGTACTCTGGTTTGCCGTACCAACGCTCTCCCTACTGAGATATCCCGATGTTATCCTGGACGGGCATATTTCACTCTTATTTGTTGGACAAGACTGCGAACTGCAGCGCCAATTTCATTCATCCGTGCTATAACTATAGCATTTACATGATGAATCTTGAAATAGCACGGAAACTCCTGTATACCATGTAATTAGCTCATAATGAATAGAGGAAAGTATATTCAACTAGGTAAATTATATCCAATGGTTGGAGTATCATAGTTGAGATTTTTTCTAACAGAGCGAAAATATGCTCGGACCAGTACTCGAACCTGGGTATTCTGGTTTGCCGTACCAACGCTCTCCCTACTGAGCTATCCCGACGATCCCGGAGTCCTGGTCCAGGATGTACAGGATACTTGTCGCGGAGAGGGTAATACTAAAACCACAGAAAAAAATCAACGGGAAAAGTATATCAATGAAAGAAAAAATATATATATATAAAAATACTTTATCTGTAGGAGGTTAAAACTTCTCATGTTCATATTTCCCAAACTTCTTGTCCAAATGACTTCTCGTTTGGTTTACAAAGATACAATTTACTCAAGAATCAATATATGAAGCCAAATTTTGATGTTAGCATTGAAACTTTTAAACTTTGTTACTACTTCAATATAGAGAAGTATAATATACAGCATAATTTTCTGTCATAAATTTAAAGAAGACAATATTCACAATCGAATGGCTAATTTTGTTTTTCACTTTGACAATTTGATAATAAAAATGTATGGGATATTAGCGTCGTTTTTCAAAAAAATATATAATATATTTTCATAGTATATTATATACATAGATATACATGTATATTTTACATACATAGTATATTTTCAGCGCTTTAAGCGTAATTCTCAGATAATTGTAAATTTTGACTTTAAAAATGTTTATTTTGTTGTTATAATTCCTCATTTTTAGCTCAAATTACTCCATGAAAATTATGGTAATTCTACCTTAGGAATAGTAATGAGTTTTTAAAAATGTCTAAATCTGTCATTACTATGTCCCTGAAACGTCATTAGCATAACTCCAAAACGCCTTGGTAAAGGCATTTTTAACGTTAAGCATATTTTATTGTTGAACTATAACAATTGAAAGCTTATGATATTCTCATTCTCAAACCAGAGCCATATTGTTTTTATGGTTCTTTTATAAAAGTAAAATATTAAATATCAAACATTTTTGAACAAGATGAACAAACTGAAGCATCAGTACTTACGAAGTTAAACAAAAAAAGGTATCACTGCACGCAATAAACATGTGTAAACGCTTCAATGTTTTCAATATAAACTGCCATCTAGTGAAGAGCTGAATGCAAATTTACTGTGTACTTATGCAATAACAATTACATCTAGGGACAAACCAGGATAATTAATGGAAATGTTTTCTGTTATGTCTAAAGTGGCAAACATATAAAAAATGGAGAAATGAAAAATATCCAGATAATCGTTTGCCTTTGCTCTAAACCTATTCTTAAAAATAAAGGCTTCAGTAAATAAATTTGACGTTTGGGACAAGTATTGGTAATGGCATTTACAACTTTTCATTTTTTTTTTTTAAATATTGATTGTGTGCACTGTAGCGCTTAAAAAGAAATGTTAACAAAAAATGTAAACGTTCATGATTGACTTGCTTAACTCACATGTTTTAACCAAGGATTTAAAATTTACCATTATCTGAGAGTAACATTTAACACCATTTAGTGCCGGCATTATTTTCATTTTTCATAGTAGTAAGGCGCCATTTTCATATAGAGCAATAGTGAAACTTGAAACTAAGTTTTTTTAATTTATTTATTACAAACCACAGCATCAACAGCTAAATTAATTAGTTTTGTAAAAACCTTGAGATTTACCTTTTTTTTTTCTTTTTTTTTTAACGTGCTACTTATTTTAATACTTTAGCTAATTTTAATAAGCTAATTACTTCGCTGAAAACGAGGAATACTTTTACGTTTAATACACTTTTAAAAATAAAAAATAACTAAACAGAAATAATAAACAGTGAGTCTCATAAAAAAAAAAAAAACGTTCATATATTAAAAACTCATTTAAAAACAACGACAATTTGCCGTATCTAAATGCAGTTTTCACCATAATACTTGACAAAGATTTTTTTTTTTTTTTTTTTTTATAGCAATAGAAAAACTTTAGTTCAAATAATCCAAAAGTAAGCTCATATTTCAAAATTTTATGAAGATTTAACAGATTGTCGTACCGAAATGCAGTTTGCACCATAACAGTTTTCAAATAGTCGGAAATTTTACAAAAAAATAAAAAAATAAATCAACGAGTCCAATAAGTGCGTCCACTCTTCAAAAAATAATAATAATTTAACAAATTGTCGTATCAGAGTACGGTTTACACCGTGAAACTTGCCAAATGGTCGGAAATTTTGCAGAAAAAAAATAATCTAGAAACATTTTTTAACTTTCTTTTTTGTTGTTGCCGTAAAACAATCCGCCTTTTTGAAAAATCTTACTGTGCATACCGCAATTCGATACTACAATTTGTTATTAGGTATATTTCGTAAGAAATACTACCTATTACATTCTTCCCTAAGTTGGAATATTTGAAAATTTTTTGAAGATCTACGCCGATTATGACGCAAAACATGATGTTAAATTCAAAACTTTATCTATCTATCTATGTCACTTTTTTATAGACACGATAACTTCAATAATTCTGCACAAATCTCTTCCAAACTGATACATAAAATCAAGAGGCATAAAATCTCGGTCAAGTTCATTAATGGGCAAAATCTAACCAGGAGGGGGGGGATGGGGGGCTTCCGTTTGCAGTCGTCTTCCAGAAGCTGGAAGTGTCACTTTTAGCCATTTCCAGTTCCGTGATCCGCGTTTCATCTTTTTTATTTTAGAAATATTTTAAAACAGGCTTTTCAGACTTTTTTATTCTTCTAAATTATGAAACGTATCGAATCCGTTTAAAATTATTATTACTTCTAGGAAAAGGACCGAAAAATTATGTATGACAGATTTTTGATATCATTAAAAATGGCCCCAAGGGGGGGGGAAAGGGGGGTTTAGAAGAAACAAATTCATAACTTCGTTAATTCACAAGATATAAATTCCGCTTAACTTTATTATAAACCCTCTTAATATTCTCTAAAACTTTTATATTGACAAGTTTTTTTATAGAACCAACCTTTATAGCAAAAAAAATAATAATAATAACAAAAAAATACCTGTCAGCTCCGCCTGCAAACAAGTTAGATTTTGAAGTGGGCGGTCCCAACTGCCGCATCATGGCTAAAAGGTCATTTCTTCCACAATTCTCAACAAACTGGTGCCCCACGATCTGCGTCTTCGAAATTTACCTGTGCCTGTAGGTCGAGGCGTCGGGGATTTTTTTTTTTTTTTTTAATGAATCTTTGAAATGAGAGTGGATTTATCGGACTCTGGATTTTCCAATAATGAGGAGTGGTTCACAACCACTAACTGAACTGGAAACATCGCTTGAACGCTTTTGGTATTTCCAGCGGCCTGCCTTACACTGCAAAAAATAATTGTTGATTTTACAGTATAAAACTGGCCTCCAGCTGCCAGTATTATACCGTAAAATTAACAGCATTACTGCTTGCGCGGCAGCGTATTACTGCTTATTTTACTGTTTAATACTGTTAATTTTACGGTATAATGCTGGCAGCTGGAGGCCAGTTTTATACTGTAAAATCAACAATTATTTTTTGCAGTGTATGCGGCGTTTGCAGTCGTCTTCCAGAAGCTGGAAGTGTCACTCTTAGCCATTTCCAGTTCCGTGATCCACGTTTCATCTTTGTTATTTTAGAAATATTTTAAAACAGGCTTTTCAGACTTTTTTTTTTCTTCAGGCTATTGATACTTTGACTAATAGTTCTTATAATATGTTCTCAGTTTTTTTTTTACAAATTATGTTTCGAATGAACTATTTAATAAAAATAAGGCAAAAATTCATGTTACAGCTAATTCTTCTAATTTAAATCTGAATACAGTTATAATTTTTTCATATCTCAAAAAGGACAACTTTTTGTGTTTTTACCTACAGCTAATTCAGTGACCCTGGTCACATACCAAGTGTCACATAAACAATTTACGTGTTGCTAAAAAAGAAAAAAAAATACCAACAAACACTTATTTTCTCCTTTTCACGTTTTCCTTGTTAGCATTTTAAGTATAAAATTAATGCAAATTTATTACCGCATTTTTTGTAATAAGTAAACTAAGAAAAGGTTGTTAATGATGAGATGTTATCGCATTACTCTTGTCGGTTAAAACTGGATGAAACAGGTTAGTTATCTAGATTCTACAGAATCTGAAAATTAAATGGAAACTCTGGGATATCCCAAACAAATAGAATAATCTTAATTAATGTTAATTCACATTTCTTTTAATTTGAGAACCAAGTTACAATTTTATGAGAGTTATTTATCCAAGAAATTTTTCTACTCCATATTCTAAGCCGTTTAGTTTAAATAAATTCCTATGTTAAGACTTCAATTTTATACAAAATAATTCATTTGATTTATTGAAATTTAAATACCTTATTACACAGTTAAGGACAAAATTGCAAATTTAACAAGTCCTTCCGAATCAGTCGGAGTATGATTTCTTTTATTTCTTTTCTTTTAGGTATATACATTAGATTTAAAACAATTTAAACAAATTCGTCTCATTCCTTCTAAGTTCGCTATTTTGCCAATAAAAATAATTTGAAAGCAAATGGAGAATTAGTATTACCAAATTGAATGTACCGTGTGCGCCAAAAAATCGTTAAAACTTTAAAATTTATTAAAAAGAAAATGATGCTAAAAAATTGTGGTTTGCAGGAATGGGAATAGAGGGAGGTCGGATTTTTTTTTTTAATAACAAAAAAAGTTGTGGTTAAAAAAATATCGATAGATGGCGCTGGCATGCATAATATGAAACAGATGTATGCAAATTAGACTTATAGTAAAAGACCCATTTCTGCGAAGTGTCTGACAAGCTTCAGTATTCCAGCATTGGAAACAGGCCCTTTAATCTTCTTCGGTCATTTTACCGGGCAGAATGTTCGCAATGCGTCAGTTGCCGATTTCCTGTTCTTGTAAAAGAGTTTAACCAACAGCACTTGATCTGGTAACAATAGCATACTGCTGGCATCGAATGAAGAACCTATGTGGACTGAGAGGTTTTATTGACAGCCTGATTCGCATAAATCTGCTTCATATTATGCATGTAGCGCCATCTATTAGTAATTTTGAAACCAAAATTATTTCATTATTAAAAAAAATCCGATCTCTCTCTAATCCCATTTCTGCAAACCGAATTTTTTTAGAATCATTTGTTTCTTTTTAATGATTTTTTAAATTTTTAACGAACTTTTGATGTATTTAGTATATGAGGCCATTGTATAAAAAACGGTGTGTCAAAGTTATATTTAAACCAATGTTATAGACACGACTGCCAACTTGGCAGTCGTGTCTATAACATTGGTTCGATCACAATTCCAGATGCAGTACATATATGGAAAAATAAAAAACGTTATTCTATACTACAGCACTTGGGTATTAATATCTGCAATTAATAGCAGTAATTAATATCTGTTATTAGTAGCTGTAATTTTTTTATTGCAGAAAATTCAAGATTATTCATACCTGGAAGATAATTTCGTTTACATACAGTCGACTCCCTCTGACCTAAAAATCTTGGGACGAAATCTTGCATGAATTTTAAAATTTTGCAGAATATATTCATTATTTGTGTATATTTTTTTTTCGCAGATGCAAAATGTGATGTCTATTTCGATACTTTAAATTTATGCTGAGAAATTCTATCTTACAAATTTCGCAAAAATGTGATTTCCTGTTTATAAATGAAATGGTGAAATAATTATTTTAAATAATAATGAACATTTAATGAAATAATATAAAATTATGAAGAAAATTTAAATTATTTTAAATTATTATGTTGAAATCCATCACAGTTTAAAAATCGCCTGTAGGCTGCAATATAAAGCAAAGCATTCAACGAAAGCCAATTATAAACGTTGTGTGCTTCTCTAAACGAATTATAAGAGGCACATACTTGATTAATTCTCCAATTACTGTTCAGATTGGGATCAGTATTTCAAACGTTGACGTGATCACAAATTTTGAATGTTTTTTTTTCCTTGTACATAAATTATGAAAGTTACATATTTCGTAAACAAATTGATTAAAGATAATTGCAAGATTAATACACTGTACCAATTACGTTTGAATCGTTTCAGTATTTCGGATGTTATCGTGGGGCCAAATTCTGTAAGTTTTGCTTTTGTGTTTCCCGATAACAGTGTATGAACAAACTCTTCCAAGATCCAGACATTGTCCCAATTAGCTTGAAATTGGTTCCGTATTTCAAATGTTGATGTGATGACAATTTTTGTATTTTTTTTTTGTTTTTTTTTTGTATTTTTTTTTGTTCTGTGTACTTGTACATTAATTATAAGAACTACATACTTCGTAAACAAACTCATTATGATACTTGCAAGATTAATACACTGTCCCAATTAGGTTTGAATTGGTTCAGTATTTCAAATGTTATCGTGATGACAAATTTTGCATGTTTTGCTTTTGTGTTTCCCGGTAAACGTTTATTAACAAAATCTTCCAAGATCCATACATTTTCCCAATTAGGTTCAAATTGATTCCGCATTTCGAATGTTCGTGTGATGACAATTTTTGCATTTTGTTTTATTTTGTTTTTTTCCTGTGTACTTGTACATTAATTATAAGAACTACATAATTCGTAATCAAACTCATTAAATATATACTTGCAAGATTAATACACTGTCCCAATTAGGTTTGAATTGTTTCAGTATTTCGGATGTTATCGTTATGACAAATTTTGCATGTTTTGCTTTTGTGTTTCCCCGTAAGCGAATAATAAAATCAACGTACTTTATTAACAATCTTTTCCAAGATCCATGCATTGTCCCAATTAGGTTCAAACTGGTTCATCATTTCAGACATTATCTTGATGACAAGATTTGTATTATACAGGGTGATTCAAAACTTATCTTTATAATTTCGTACGGAGGTAGGGAATACGTCAGGAAACCAATTTCACATAGGAGTATGCTAGCAAACGTCATCTACATGAACAAAATGGACAAGTAAAGTGAACAGAAGGAAACAGTACACTTAAGTGGTAACGAATGTGACTTTTATTCCAAGAAGATGAAGTACAGTCTCAAAGTAGTTGCTCAAAATTGCGACCATTTACACGAACACAGGATTCACAGTTCTGTTGCATTGACAGCTGAACATTTTCAAAAACGCCTGGTATATCATAGAAAATGATTACGGCGGTCACTATTCGTGCAACAGATAATGAAGGCGTTGAATAAAGGTCATTAACAAGATTTGTGGAGTTTCTAAAAATGTAAAAGGCTTCGTGGAAGTCCAAATGAGAAGTGAAAATACGAGAACAAATAATACTAGCTTTAGGAAAGTCAAGACAATGATTGGGACGCAATAGAAGGTTGGGTACACACAGCGCCCTCTACATAAGCATGCGTACATTTTCGGACATACTTTCCTATGTAAAATTGGTTTCCTGACGTATTCCCTACCTCCCCACGAAATTTGAAAATTCTAGAGCTCAAAATTTGACAAAAACATAGATAAAATCTATCCACCCATGAAACCACGTAACTTATAAAGTACATTAAAAGGAGGGTTGATGATTATTTTTTAGCAATGTACTACGCTAGATGGCTAAAAGTCACTGGACACTTCCGGTTTTAGACGTTATCTCGAATATCTGGAGACGAACTATTGACGAATACCTTCTACGTCTTCTACTTGACGACTTATTTTTGAATTTCGACTATGTAAAGAGCACGTTTGAACTCTTATTTTTTAGTGTAGTTTTAGTCACGAGAGCATTTACGGAACCAACAACAAAATGGATAAAATATATATACTTGCGATCACCCTGCACCATAAAAAGCTCGAAGTGATCTGTAGCTGTAACAAATGATTTTATAGTACTTGTATAATGCTTTATAATTTTTTGTAAGAGAGAGAGGGGGAGTTTGAACTAGTAAAGCAGTCAACTTATGTAAGTTTCTGTGCAACATTGGTGTTCATTTATTTTTCTTTTTAATGTTATAACTTCGTAAATAAATTTTTACACTTGACATATAAACACATAAGTCAACAAAAATTTTATATTGAACATGCAAGCATTCAAGTCATGAAAACTGCACTTTTGTAAGAATAGGACGTATATTCATGAAAATATAAACGTTTACTGTTCAAAAAAAAAAAAAAAAAAAAAAAAATCCTAATTTTTTGTTTAGTAAAGTAAACGTATCTTTCCAAAAATTTGACAAACTGCAGTAGAAATATCACAGTACAATTAGAAAATGCATACATTGAATATGTGAAAAAAAGTAAGAATATTTGGTTAAAACAAATTTTAACTACGCGAATGATAGCACATATTTTCCCTAATGCATACAGGTTAACTTATATAACAAGTTGTAAATTATACGTTAAACGTGACAAATGAGGTCCGTTCGCACTATAACTAGTTTTACAATGTAAAAAAATCCTCGTTATTTTTTCAGTGAAATTAATTATATCATCTGTTATGAGCAAAATGAGCATGCTTTTTTTTTTCTTATTACGAATGCCACGTTTACAGAAGCGAATTCTTTTTTCGAAACCAGACAGCGCTGCAAAATTCACCATGAAGATTTTGCTTTGCGAATGTTTTCCTCTATGGTTTAACATTTCTCATGGTTCCTCCATGGTTTAACATTTCACAATGAACGAATCTCTTGTGTTTATTTAATTTAAACGATTGAGATATTCGGCTATTAACCTAATTTCCACTGAAGATATCCAGAATCTATTCATTTTTTAACGTAACTCATCTCTCAAGCAAACAAATTTTTGAACGATCTTTCTAAATATGTAACTTTGCAATTTTATTCGAAAAAATAATTTTGAATAAAAATGACCGCTTGGCATGAAAAAAAAAGTGTGAAAAGAAGCCCGTATTTGTTTTCCTCAGTCACATGACTTACGATTTTATTATACAGATTACGTATGATAGGAGTTAATAGAATAAAGAAAACATTTATTAATATCTTTTTACGTTTTCATTAGATTTTCATAAAATTTCAAATAACTCGACAAAATTCTACAACGATTATATATATTAAATTTCAAACCATTCGGTTGGGTTGTTTTTGCGCTGTTATATGAGGACGGACGGACAAACAGGCGGACCAGACGACGACTATAGGTACTACATATTTATATAATTACGAACGCACCTAAACAGGGCAATCAAATTTCGCAAAAATTCAGAACGATATTGACGATGTAATGAGGTGCATTTCAATTACTTTCTAAAAACAGCTAGACGAAAAGGCTTTTTCTCCAACTTGCCCTTTTCATTATAAATCACAGGATAATTGCTTTAAATTACACAAAAGTCAGTAAAATTTTAAATACACATGAATACTTATAAATAAAGAAACATACATCATATATATATATATATTATTATTAAATTGCTTTTGATAAATTACAGTATTTTATACAGTCGAACTCGGTTATAAAGAGGATGAAGGGAACAGCGCATTTGTCCTTTGTAACCAAGTTGATACAATTAAAAAATACATGCTTTTTTTCATTTATTCTAATGCCGTAAATGAGAGAATACATAGAGTCTAAATAAATGAGAGTTTAAATAAATCAGTAGAAACAGCTAAATTAACACACTTGTACACTTAAAAAAAAAAAAAAAAAAAAAAAAAAAAAAGTGGATTTTACGGTAAAATACTGCCATTCCAGCTGCCATATTATACCGTAAATTCAACATTTTTTTCCCTTGCAGTGTTGAGGTAACTTTAGTCCAAGTAAATTTACAAAAGTAAATTATTACGAGGGGCAGTCGGAAAATAAGTTTGCCCTGGCGACTGTGGACAGAGGTGGGTATGAAAGACAAAAACAAAAATGTAATGAGATATTAAAGATAAAACATAACTTTATTTTTCCACATAAGTACCAAGTACATTGAGACATTTGTCATACTGCTTTATAAGCTTCAAAAAGCCCTCCAGGAAAAAGTCAGGGCTTTGCATACGGACGAAGCGTTGAACGGCTATGGGCGAAAGACGACACAGGAGGTGAACGCGAAAGTGCAAGACACCGATACCATTGGTAGAGGTCGACCGCGATCAAGCAGATGTCGCTGTTGCAGTGCCTGCGCAGATGGCGCTGTTGACTGCAATTGCGCTGTGACTGCAACAGCGCCATCTGCTTGATCGCGGTCGACCTCTATTCAATGGTATCGGTGTCTTGCACGTTCGCGATCACCTCCTGTATCGTCTTTCGCCCATAACCGTTCAACGCTTCGTCCGTATGCAAAGCCCTGATTTTTTCCTGGAGGGCTTTTTGAAGCTTATAAAGCGGTATGACAAATGTCTCAATGTACTTGGTACTTATGTGGAAAAATAAAGTTATGTTTTATCTGTAATGTCTCATTACATTTTTTTTCTTCCATACACACCTCTGTCCACTGTCGCCAGGGGAAACTTATTTCCGACTGCCCCTCGTAATTATGAATGCGTGTTTAATTTATATTTATAATTGCGCATGTTTTAAGTAGATTAATAAAGTAAAATGCAATGAAAAAGGGAAAAGAAATCACTCTTATTGTTTATTTCTTATTATTTGCAGACTCGAAGAAGAAACCGTTTCTTATACTTTGATTTTTTTTTTCAGAATTCTTTTCATCACATGCACTATAAAAAAGACAAATGTTTCTTAATCTACACTGCAAAAAAAAAAATGTTGATTTTACGATATAATACTGGCATCCCAACTGTCAGTATTACATCGTAAAATTAACAGTAATAAACAGTAAAATAAGCAGTAATACACTGCTGCGCAGCCAGTCTTATACCGTAAAATCAACATTTTTTTTTCAGTGTAGTTATTTTTTAATAAATACCTTTTCAACTTTTTCGTGAGTTTACAGATTCTTTTGCTCGCTATGTATGAGATTCATTCGTAATAAAGAAGGTTCGTGCAAAGCATTTTCATATTGGTCCAACCTGTTATTCACCAATTCCTTGTTAAAACCAAATTCTCGTTACATCCGAGCTCGCTATATCCTAGTTTGACTATATAAAATAAAAAACCCGTTATCATCATATTACTTCTAGAAAATAACTGAAATCCAACTCACTGCATTATCGATACCGTTCTAAATTTTCCCGATATTTGACTGGTATTTTTATATAAGTTCTCGTGTATAGTTGGAGATCAAATAATGCAAGAAACAAGAATGAAATATCATGCATCAAGCATAGACTAACAGACGCTTTCCAACATATTCAGAAATTGTAACAAAATTTCACTGTAAAAGCATAAAAAAAGCCTTCTTAATAACGCCATAAAAATAAGGAATGCGCTAAGCCTTTCAAAGGAACTTTGTCTTATTTCGTCAGGTGCAATAAAAGGCGTGCAACCACTTTGAAGGCAGGAGCAAAAGACTGATAGGAAATGGGAGGGAAAGAGGAAAAAGTTAAGAGAACAACCAATAGGTTAGCGGAAGGCATCAGCCAATCACAGAAGACAATTACATAGATATTATCTGTGATTGGTTGATGCCTTCTGCTATCCTATTGGCTGTTTTCTTAACTTGTTCCTCTTTCCAAAACATAGAAACAAGAAAAACTTAAGCTTCAAGAAATTATAGATGGTCTGAAGGCTTCATCGAGAGATTAACAAGAAGAAAAAGAAGAATGGGAAAAAAGGAAGAAAAACACATACAGCAACTGGAAGAAGTAGAGAGTCAAATTGAAAAGTTAAAGGAAGAGAATCGGCAACTCAAACAAGCTGAAAATAATTTAATAAAAGAAATAAAGGTGACAGAAGAAGAAGTAAAGAATATCCAGGCCTCTTTAGATTATATGGATATACCACTAAAGAAGATAACCGCTATACTAGAAAGTAAAAAGACGAATGTGAAGGAAGCTGTAAGAGAATGGATACAACAAAAACAAAAAGAGAAAATTAAAAGGCAGTTAACACCAGCGACCCTCTTGATAGAACCAGCAGAAGATAACATAACGATAGATGAAGTAAAGAATGAGATAAATCTGATGAACATGCAAATGCTACCGAAAATAGATAACAGTTCCACAACAAATCATATATTAGGCCTAACCTTCAAAAGTCAGAGTGCAGCAGAGGAATTCAAAGATAAATCAGAATCAATTCAAGCAGTTACAAAAAAAAAGTGAAGATAAGATTACAAGAACAAAACTCCACAAAAATAATAATACTGGACGCACCCCGTCCACCATTCAAACCATCAAAGAAATTTGATGAAGAAGATAAACTGGTATTACGACACAGACGAGATGAAAGAGTTTGAAGAATATATAGAAATGACACTTAATCCAGCCTTACAACATAACCTGGGAAAAACAGACAGAATGAAACTATTAAGAGTGCAACAACATCGAGCTGGAAAAACCATTTCACATTTAGTACTACAAGTCCTGCAATGGGCGGCAAAAATCTTAATGTCAACCAAATTCATCATAGGTGTGAAAAAGTGTACTGTTAAAAAATACATACAAGTAAAAAGGTGTTTTCGATGTCAGAAATTAGATGATCATGTTGCCAAAAATTGCAAAGAGCTGACTCCAATTTGTGGCTATTGTGCAGGACTTCATCAAACAGCAGACTGTGCGAGGAGAACAGAAAGAAGTTGTAATAATTGCATAATAGTAGGAAGAGACTTATCATCTCATCACACTGCATATGATACAAGATGCCCTCAATATCGTGGGGCACTACAGAGGTGTTTAAAAGAAAAAAAGAACTCAGTGACTGATCAATGTGTCACAAAAAAAAAAAATAAAAAAAAAAAAAAATAAATAAAATAAAAAACAGTCGATTGTACCTAAAACCGACTATAAAATGTGTATACTCATTTCATTAAGTAACTGTTATAACTGTATTATTTATTATTTAAGTTTAAAAAATAATTGTTTTAATATGTTTATAAGTGTTAAATGACTTTATTTTTATTTAGTTTAATATTTTATTAACTATTCTAACTGATGTTTATTTTAATTATTAATAAGTTTACAACAACATTATCACTTTTGTTATTGCTTACGTAAAATTGCTCAAATCTTCTATCGCAAATTCATTCTTAAATTTAATTTTCAATTTGTTCTGTTTTGATTTTATGTTCGATGTTACATTGTAAGATAGCTTTTTAGCCTTTGTAAGGTATTTGTGCAGTTTTTCTTTATATTTTTAGAATTAATAATTTATTTTGAATTGCATAATTAAGTTACATCAGTATTGCTCATGATTTTTAAAATAATTTAGCATTCTTTTTACATCAGTAAAGCACCTGGTTAGTATCTTTTTTTTACTATATTATTTATGAGTATTCTTCTTTCTTTTTAGTATACTAGCAATTTATGTTTTTAATCATGTTCTGGGTTTGTTTTCTTTTTGCTTAAGTATTTTATTCACAATATTTTTCTTTTGTCCTGAGCAATACTACCTCTTTTTTTATTTATTAATGGTAACTGGTAATAAATGGTAATAACTGGTAATAACTGGTTAATGGTAACTGGTATTAATGGTAATAAAAATAAATTACCTGCATTAATTAAGAAGCGATTACTAGCAAACTTTTCTTTTGATTTCTAAAGCTTTCATGAGAGATATTTCTTATATTCATTCAAAAGTTAAATATCCTCAATTTAAACAACTTATTCAGCTTGCAAAATAATATTTGTAAAAAAAAAGAAAAAAAAGCAAACAAAGAAACAAAGAAGGAAGAAGGAAGAAGTCTCGTAAGGTAATTCATCATGTTGAAATTCCAAATGAAGATCAAATTCAAGTAATTGTTGCACAAAATTTTGCTTAAACATTATTTAACTTTGTTTCATTTAATAATTTCTTTAAAATATTTATTATTATTTATAATTATAATCCTGTAATGTTTACAATTTATACTTGTAATTTTGTAATAGTGTATGTTAAAGTAAACAGTGGGTTTGTGTCTTCGCCCCTGGATTGCACTTATATTCTAAAGCGAAAGATGGGTTCCCGGGGCGGTCATCTCTTGTCATTCCTTGTTCCTTTTTCCTTCCCATTTCCTTTCAGTCTTTCTCCTGCCTTCCAAGTGGTTGCACGTATTTTATTTCGTCTGACTAAGAAAGACAAAGTTCTTTCGAAAGGCGTAGCGCATTCCTTATTTTTATGGTGTATTCAGTACTTTAAAACTTCACTGTTTAATGAGGTGAAAGATGATGTCTAACTAAACAATTTGGAAAACGCATAACACATTTGAAAACCCAATTTCAGCAATTATCACCTATAATCTGAAAATAAACGAGCTCTTTTGTGCAGCCCTGTATATGATCTATAGATTTGTGTATATACTGCATAGTATGCTAAAATTTAGTTCAGTTAGGTAACGCATGCCACAGTTGAAAATCCACATTCCGCCCATGTCCCCTTTAAAATTCGACAATTTCTGTCAATAAGTGAAAATTTACTCGAAATCTTTTGTCTAACTCTGCATATGATCTATAGAATTCTACACACCAAGTAATGTGCGAAAATTAGCAACATTTAAAAACGCATACCACAATTGAAAACGCACTTCCAGCAATTATTGTTCATAGACAGTACCGTAACTGAATTATTTTGTGGGTCCCTGTAAATAAACGATAAATGCTACGCACACCATATTCTATAATAAGCATCTAATAGTGTAGTTTAATGATGCATACATGAATTTCAATATGTTTGAAATGGTGTAACTCATTAAAATACACTGTAGACGATTTATCCCCATAGACCATAATGTAAAGGAATACATTTGAGTAGACCTGTACTCGAATGATAAATACTACATATCTCATTATCAATACCGAACATGTCATGGTAAATCTCAATATCATATATCAGTTACATGACAATCGGAGTATATTTGAGCAAGTTAGAGCACGGGCAGAGAGACGGCCAAACAAACCGAATTCATAAACACTTTTCAGCTATGTTGTTAAGTGTTAAAAATATGCTATCATTCTCGCATGCGCAGTTAAAAATTACTTCATATAAAGGATCATATTTTATTAAAAATCTAATAAATTGATTTTGAAGTACGTATAATGTTTCTGCTGCACTTTCTTAAGTTTTCTGAAAATGGTTGAAATTCTGAATTTGGTTGAAAACCCTGCACATTTTATACAAAAACTTAGCAGGCTATGCTCTGGTCAATTTTCCAAATGAACCTTGAATCAGATACAATGGTCAAGCAGCAGCGTTATTGCGGAAATCATGAAAAATGCAGCATATCAGCGCCATCTGTAGGGCGATTTACACCCAAAACTAATCAACACCAGTTTATATCAAGGTGTTACTGAAACTGAAATTCGATTAATTGCTGTGCATTAGCTCTGGAGGTAAAGCGCCCACAATTTTTTTTATAAAACCGGGAATCAAACAAAATGGTGAATTCGACCATGTATTTTTAAGTAATCTTCACCTGGAAAGTCCTTCCGCATTGCTGAATACAATGCGAATGCCATTGCGCTATTACCTTATTTTATGTATTATACAAAATTCGGGCTATTAAAAAGCAACTCTTTAATTTGATGATTTATATATGAGTTTGTTAGAGAAATGTGGCCGTCGTGACCAACAGAAATTAAAATGTTCTCTGAGTCGCCACACAGCTTAAAAAGATAGCATTACATTCATTTCAGAGATTGACCATTGAACTTAAATAATGTTCGGGTTATTCGTTATCGTTTGTTAGTACACGAACTGCAGGCCTCTCAGCTTGGGGCTATGTGTGTTTCTGGTAGCTTAAATACAATCTCACTTTACGTTACATTATAAAACGTAATATACGTCATCTTCTAGCAAGTCTACTACAGTTTTCTGTCTTTGGATTCCTGCAGAATAAATACAGTGAAAAATTTTATAAATTATTTGCACACAAAGGACGCTGTTTAACTTTCATATATAGAAGAAATGTGAATCATAAAAAGTGAGTTTTTAAAGCTGAATTGTTGGAATAAAATTAAAATAATGTTATTTTCACGGCCTTTTCATTTTATATACCAGTTGCAATCATGTAACCTGAACAAAAAACCACGATAACTGATTCTGGTAAAAAAATAATTCTCTAATTTGCATCAAATAAAATATTCCTAATCTTCCGTAATGGGGTCCACAGCCAAGTTTGAAGTCAAACATTAGAAGTTTTTGCAACGATATAGTTACAAATGTACCAGAGTTAGCTACAAAACGAAATTAATTACGTGCCAAACATTTACGCACGTAATTAATTTGATGCAAATTCTCTTATTTGATGCAAATTCTCTAATTTGCATCAAATAAAATATTCCTAATCTTCCGTAATGGGGTCCACAGCCAAGTTTGAAGTCAAACATTAGAAGTTTTTGCAACGATATAGTTACAAATGTACCAGAGTTAGCTACAAAACGAAATTAATTACGTGCCAAACATTTACGTCCATTAAATAATGTCAAATTGCTGTCGACTGAATTATAGATCTTTCCCAATAAAACTCTTCGAGAATGATAAATAAAGTTAGTTATGCAAAATAGTTTGTAATAATATTTTTTGTGGATACTTGAATCGAAGATTTTTGTATCTTTCTCTAATGATCATAAAAACTCAGAAAAATAAATAGGCTTTTTTTTTTTTTCAAGATTACATTATTCTTCAGTCTGTTGTCTAAATAAACACCATAAAGTACATAATTGGTTAATTTGTCACTAAGTTTAGCTGCTAGGACTGTGCGTTACCCGAAATTGCTTTTTAATAATCAAAATTTTATCTAATCTGATTTCCAGGTTTTTTTTTCTTGTCTTGGCTAAAATTATAAATCAGAAAATATTGCTCCTGAGCCACCAGTGGCATTTCAAAGCATTTTTCGTACATTGCAAACATTGCTTTTTTAGTGATAGTAAAATAACTGCCGATGGATAATATATAATAGTAAGTATTCTTTTGTCCGTTTGCTTCATAATGAAAAACCATCAATTTGCTAATCGCTGAGTACAAATTTGCTGCAATCCGATTCACCATCTGGAGCCCCCTTCAAATATAAAAGAAATTTTACTATATAGTAAATACGCCAATTGACGGGTAACCCGATTGTTGAAGATTAGTCCAATATCTTTTAAAAACCTTCAAAAAGAAGAAAAGATATGCAAAGAAAACAAAAAAGAAATGAATGTGATTTTTTTTTTAAATGTGTGTTAATAATTAGTATGTGGCAGACATTTACATCAAAATTTAAATATTTGATTCCATTTTTATAATATTAACTGTTATTTATATAATTTACCTTTGAATATAAAAAATTACCCCAAAAATGTTGCCGTACACTTGAAAAAAATACAATTACTGGGAAAATTCATTATTGTGCCATTATTGTGACTGATGTCATGCTTATGCCTCTTTTGGCTTAAAATCAAATTGTTTGGCGATAAAAGTAAAATCAAAATCGTAAATAAACAAATAGCATGTGACTCACAATTACAGTCATTTTCATAATTATTACATCTGCTAGTTTCTGCTGTATGTCATATCATGCAGGAGTTAGATAAAAAAAATTAATTAAATTAAAAAATAAAGAACAACTCAAAAATAAAACTGTTACTCAGATTCTATCTAATCAAATTTTCAGATGCATTTTTCTTAATCTGACGCAAACGATAAATCGCCAAATATGGTTTCATTTGCATTATTTCATATTGAATAATTTTTTAAGCATTACGAACATTCCCTTTCATGTAGAAATTAAATATTTTCGTTTTATAACATTATTTTTCATCAGAACTGTTCTTTTTAAAATAAAAGTAGTAAGTTTTTTCTTTTATTTTTGAGTTGTTTGTATTATTTTCAAAATGATATAGCCGTTTTATTTCATTCAAGAACGATAGTGGTCGCCAAAAATGACAAATGGTAACCTTTTCGCCCAAAATAACAGAACTTTCCATCATAATTCTATAACTAATCTACGTAGAACGATATATTCTATACTAAAACCTTCCCTGAAAAATTATCTATCGAACAGCGTAAGTTCCATGAAAATCCATTCAGCGAAACTTGAGTTATAAAGGAACGGAACGAAATTTCCGTTTGTGTTTTATATATATAGTAGAAGAAGAGACGATTTTTCGAATTATTAAAAGAAACGTTTATATCTTCATGAATATACAAATATATTCAAATATTATACAAGTGTTATGAAATCGTTCGTCACAGGTCACTTCGGGGCTTTCTATGAAACGCAAATATTATTTTTTACATCCAATTTATTGTTGGTGCCTTGTAACTAAATTTTCATTGGAATATATAAGTATAAACATATTCTTTGCATCCCCGAAATTCAAGAACAATTCGCCAACTCTATATATTCCAGAAAATGTTTGAAATCGAATGTGTTCGATTATTTTTGTCCTTATAATGTATAATGGTATTTTGTCCATAAACCAAGTAAATCCTAAGGAAGATCAACATAACGAAGAGAAGGCTTCTATTTACTGTCAACCACTGACCATATCTCCTTTCTCAGAATTCTTTTACAATGGTCTTTTGACGAAAAGTGTTGCTTTGGTCCAAGGAAAGTCCTGAAAACTCTCAACCATCTCTCAACAGCCAAAGATTTCAACGAGAAGCTTCTTATTCTACGCACTAATGACAGAAATTATCAACAAGATGTTGTTGATCCATTTAGGAATTCCGTGCATTATGTCGAAGATGGGTTTTATTCTATTTACTGATTGCAGACAAAAATAAGTAAGTTCGCTGATAAACAAGTAGACATTTTGTTGTGTTGGCAATAACTGAGTAGGGTCGTATTCCTGTAGTCGAAACTGGATATTTTGTACATAAGGAAAAGCAAAAAGAGTTTAGAAAAGTTTTTAATGAAAAGACGTCACAAACTTGACAATTTATCCCTAAGAATCATACCACACCGATATAAGATGGGGCACTTTGAGTAATGGCACAGAGTGACATCCTTTTTGAAAATCAAGGAAATGTTGAAGAAAAAAAGTTTGCATTTGCAGGCGTGAACGAAGAATTTTAATATCTCCTAAGGCGGCACATGGGGACGAGAGCAACTCTTTTGGTGGTTAGAGGCGAAGTGTCTCGAGATATGACAGCATGCGTTAGGAAACACGCCAAACGATTTACATTTTTTGAGCTAAGAGTATTGCATTTTTGCGTGGGTTGCCGTAACTGTTACGGATACTTCATATCAACTGCGTAATTGATGTCATGGGCAGGGAAAACCTTTTTGGCAAAGAGTCCACTTTGGCTAAAAAGGGAGTGATTTAGAATTTGACGGTTTTATTGTTTTGGGAAATGCTAGGAAAGACATTTTGCAAATGTGTTGTAAAGACGCCAGAAAGACGGATTAGCATCTGGTCGCTTTTAGACAGTCAAAATTGACCATGAGAGAGAAAACATTTTATGCATCGTATTATTTCATTTACATTGATATGTGGGAGACAGATTAAAGAACGCTAATGATAATTTGAAAACAATATGTATGATTTTGACTAAAAGATTTCGTTGATAGAAAAGGAAAATGGGTGCGCGCCTTATAAACGCCTGGAAAGTATATAAATACGATAATGCAGTAAAGGGAAAATATATTTAATAAAATACTTAAAATATAGATTTCTTTAATTTTGAAAAGAATATATATGGTATCTTTATCACAGAAATGAATTGATATTTCCCAAATTATGGTGAAGAAAGGGTTATAAAATTACCAATAGCCCATAGGGAACAGATGATTGATAAAAGTTGAGTTTTAAATAAGAAAGTATTCGAATCATAAAAATATAATTATGGGCATCGTTTAAAATTGTATTTAGATTCCTTTGTACAATTCACTGGTTATTTTTGAATAGCAAAATATTTTAACGCAATAGGAATAAAAATAAATTACTTGCCATAATTAAGAAGCGATTACTAGTAAACTTTTATTTTAATTTCTAAAGCTTTCATGAGAGATATTTCTTATATTCATTCAAAAGTTAAATACCCTCAATTTAAACAACTTTTTCAGCTTGCGAAATAATATTTGTAAAAAAAAAGAAAGAAAGAAATAAGGAAGAAGTCTCGTAAGGTAATTCATCGTGTTGAAATTCTAAATTAAGATCAAATTCATAAAGGAACGGCAGGAAGATTGAGCTCACTTGCCTTTGGCAAAATGACATAAGAGAAATTAAAAGCGAAAAAAGATTATTTAAGTTCCTAATCTTTTAGAGGAAATAATTAAGTAAATATGATGATGATAAATACTGAAAACGAAAACTATTCGTAACTAACTATTTCAGCATTTTTTATCATGCAAATAATACTATAAAACTTGCTTTTGGTTAGTTGTCATAAAACTCACAAGTTATAAAATTTTATTTAAAAAAACACTTGCTATTCTAGGAAACTATCTCTGCATTAATACCATAACTCTAAGTGTAATAGAACTTTGTTATTACCCAAATGAATAACCATATGAACAAAATCATTTGGGTTGGGAGCTATGTAAAATGACGATAGTACACAAAAAAAAAATAAAACCCAATTTGGGTCGGATTTTTTTTTCTTTTTTTTTGAAAATGGATATTTAACAGTGCCCAAAATGGATACACCGTGGTAACCAAAACAGGCATGGCCTAATTTGGGCACATACCTAAGAATCTTTCGACCCAAATTGGGTTTTATTTTTTTCTGTGTATGCCAGCTGCCAAGATGCCGGATACAAGCTGCCAAGTTGCCATCTATTTGTTCTTCAATTTACAACACGAAGTTCTACCCTGGATACAAAACGCTCACTGTGTTCAAAAATTGTTACATTGGACATAGACAGTAATAATTCCAAGTTATATGTCTACACACAAGTGCAGTTATTTTGCACTCATGCATGCTTTCTCATTTTCTTCAGTGTTTCTGTTATATTTATCATTGGCATATCTGAGATTTTTTGCGATCCCCATAATTTTTCACAGAATGTTATATTTTACATGATGTACAGTTATTTTGTATTATCGTAGCACTGGCAGATAACAAAAATTCGAAAATTTGAATTTTTGCTTTCTTCTATCTTTATAAGAAGAAAGTATTGGATTTATGAAAATTTTCCACTTCGGTTTGTTTGTAACGGTAATATAACATAACGGTACGGAACTCCTAGAATGCGAGTCCTATTCGCATTTATTTTGATTTTGATTTTTTTTTTTTTTGACCGACTGTACTTAAGAATTTATAGATAAAAGTTTAATTAGTTTATTAATAGTTGGAACAAAAATACTTATATTATGTTTCACATTAAATCAAACTTAAATTTTTGTTAATAACTATTAAAAAAGCAGATATTGTAAACTCTCAACAAATATACCTTACTTTATGCGAAATAAAATGACATCGTAACAAGTGCATGGAAATGGTTAGTACAGATATTTAAACACAAAGTTCAAATTGACGATCCATATTTTACAATTTGGAATATTGAAGTAGTCATTTTGATACGAATGGTGCCACTTCCTGTACTTATCTTAACATTTCACACAAAGCAAGATAAGTCTGGCGAAAATTTTGTTACAATATTTTCATTTTTGTTAAAGTTAATAGCAATACCCTAATTCATTTTGGAATGAGACCCTCTGCACAATACTGTGTGGTACTAAAAACAAATTATTACGGAGTGATTCGGAAAAGGAAGAATAACATTTAAGAAATGTTAAAATACGCTATAGCAAACATTTTATATTGCAAACGGGAGAAGCCATCCCAAAATACAGGGGACCCAGTCTAATTCCAACTCGGGTTTTTGTTCATAACTTTATCTGTAATGAAGATATTTAAACTACATTTTCAACAGACTTACCTTGCTTTAGTAATAAGTAATTATGACACGAGAAATGGTGGGAATGACACCATCTAAGACAAATTAAATTATGAACAAAAATCCGGACTTGGTTCCGGATTGGATATAGTTTGTATTTTTGATTGAATAAATGTATTGTGACTCTGATTTCTCAGGAAAAATTGTTTTTTGTAAGTGTACTATTCGCCTTCTTAAAGTTTGGTTCATATTTTTGAAAACATTCCGTATGGGATTATGTTCATTTCATCCCAAAATATAGGGGACCCAGTCTAATTCCAACTCGGGTTTTTGTTCATAACTTTATCAGTAATGAAGATATTTTAACAACATTTTCAACAGACTTACCTTGCTTTAGTAACAAGTAATTATAACAAGAGAAATGGGAATAACACCATCTAAGACACATCACATTTCTTAATGTATTTGATATAACAGACGGTATCACTAACCGAATTGCTCTGCATTTCTGGGCTTTGCGTGATGTCATCGCATTTCACACGAAGCAAAATAGATGTATTGAAAATTTCGTACAAATATCTTCATTATTTTTTTTTAAATCATGAACAAAAATCCGGACTTGGTTGAGACTGAGATAGTTTGTATTTTTTATTGAATAAATGGATTCTGACTCTGATTTCTCGATTTCTCATGAAAATTTGCTTTTTGTAAGTGCACTGTTCGCCTTCTTAAAGTTCGGTTCATATTTTTGAAAACATTCCGTATGGGATTATGTTCATTTCTATTTCAGTATTATATAAATATCCATTTATTTAAGGCCACGTTTACTTATACTTGCCTGAAAAATAGATCAACTTTGAGATATATATGTATATATATATATATATATATATATATATATATATATATATATATATATACTATATTTCCAGTGATGACCGGTCACTTGCGATTTTAGACGTTTTGTTAAATATCTGGAAAGATACATGAGGAATTATCCTGAACCTTCAGGAGTGTAAACAACATGATAAACGTCATATATTTCCGTGAAGATTTTTTCCCGAAACCCCATAAGGGGCCGTCAACAAATTGAAGAAAAACGAATATCTTTTGGATAAACCTGTAAAAACTAATATTGCAAAAGCATTCAAACTGTAGATTATGATTAAGTGGCTTATTGTAATAATTTGGGTTCATTAAGATTAAGATAGCATGTATACTCGAAGAGAAATTCAGGTTTTTATAAAAACAGTCCCAAATTTTACGAAGTTTTTTGCTTATAATTTGCAGAGTTTTTATTATGTCAACTTTCATAAGCTAGTATATTTGGATACAAAACCCCTCATCTTTTTGCTTCCTTTTGGGAACAGCGAATTTCGAGCTTATTCTATCGACGATTACTATCAGAATTTTTAAGCTATGTTTTTGAGACTTTTCATAAAAGTTGGTCTATACATTTAGCTAATATATTATGCACAGTATATTTTGATTGAATTCGCGCATACGCAAAGAAACAATATTTAGTAAACCTGCTCATTTCTCATACAATTTTTATTATTTTTTAATTCTAATTGCAGGGTATTGTGTATAATTTTGTTTGTCGTATTTTCTGAAAATAACTTGTTTTTATATTAAAAACTCTGCAAATTATAAGCAAAAAAACTTGGTAAAATTTGAGACTGTTTTTATAAAAAAACTGAATTTCTCTTCGAGTATACATGCTATCTTCATCTTAATGAAACCAAATTATTACAATAAGCCACTTAATCATACTCTACAGTTTGAATGCTTTTGCAATATTAGTTTTTACAGGGTTTTCCAAAAGATATTCGTTTTTCTTCAATTTGCTGACGACCCCTTATGGGGTTTCGGGAGAAAATCTTCACGGAAATATATGACGTTTATCATGTTGTTTACACTCCTGAAGGTTCAGGATAATTCCTCATGTATCTTTCCAGATATTTAACAAAACGTCTAAAATCGCAAGTGACCGGTCATCATTGGAAATATAGTATATATATATATATATATATATATATATATATATTTGACACTATAGACAAGACAAATGAACATTCTCTTTTTTCACAAATCTTTATTAATCTTTTGAGAATTGAATCATATTTGGTTATTACAAGGAGAAAAAAAATCAAGATGGTGTCCAATATGGCGTTTTGAAGTATCCCGGGATTGCGAAACACGGTTGATCTGCGTAGGTTCTAGCTTATTCAAAACATGGCCTGAAATCAGAAATGCATTTCTTTATATTACTTAACATAATTTCTTATGGAATAAACCTAAAGAACATTAAAAAAGATAAAGCAATGGCAAAATAGGAAACACTTGAAATTAATGTTGATTTTTCATGCCTTTTTTTGGCTTTGACCTGTTGTAAAAAAAATTAATAAAGACAATTTTAACATATTACATGTTCATTCCATGGCCAAAAGTGTTTACGTTGGTGGTGAATTTTTTTCACGTCAATTAGTTCAACTGCTGAGTCGCTACAACCTATGCAACGCTCGACAAAAACGCGTTTAAAGTTTTTGTAAACTCTTTTACCCATAAAATGTTTGCTATTCGTCCGTCTTGCACAAAACCTAACTTTTGGTTACTGGACACAAATTTGAGGTCAGATTTTCAAAATTCAAAATATGCAAAAAAAAAAAAAAATACTATTCCAAAAAAGTTTTTTTTTTTTTTTCAAAATATGTTAGTACGTTCGACAGGCTAAAATTAGCAACGTAAATAATGAATGGATTCATAAAACCTTTTAGTACACCTACACTTTTCAAAAATACAAAAAAAATCGTTTAAAAAACAAAAATTATAAGTTATTATATAAAATTATATAAAAATGGATATATTAAGTATAGCATGCTTAATTACATAAAGTATGCATAAATATAATATAATATAGCATATAATAAGCGTGCTTAATTATATACAAATGCATATATTAAGATGTGTTAATAATATTTAAGAATTCTTCAAAAGATGGGTCGGACGGACATATCTAATCGACGAGATCATCCGACATTGTAATTCCACAGTTCACCACAGTCCATCTTCCAGATAAGACTTTCACCGACAAAATCACGTGGTGATACGCATGAAAGATTACAATTCGCACAGAACAACATTCACTATTCATCCGAAATGTATCCACATAAAAAGGGTTATTTGGGTCAGGAGTAAGACAACATCCTTTGCCCTAACGTACTTTCATTGAAGATTGCAGTTAAATTTCACCTAAAGGCTAGAATCTTCTCGGCTCTGCTTTGTTTACAAATTGCAATTCTGAATCTTCCAGGAATGTATGTCAATGCGTCCCCTCCAGTTTATGAGAATGAGCAACTTTAAAGATCACGTTGATTGTTTTCTGGTGACAATAATTTCGTAAGCTGCTTTTGTCACATCAAGTGGAATCGATTGCTCTAATTGAGTCACTTTCAGAAGTCGAGTTCTGTAACATTTGCCAAAGAGAGACAATGATTTTATTGTTCTTTTCATTTAAGAGCAAGTTCCTTTGTTTCCACCACATACATGAAAATTTTCGCCACGAAGATTTAATGAAGCATTTATGTAAATAAACGGAATAGTACAATTCATTAATAATGGAAACGTGATATCAGAAGTAATGACATTTGCACATGCAGTTTAATTCAAAGGGAAAGTCTATAATGTCTCTTTCCCGAAAGATTTACGGTTAAATTGAAAAATTACAACAAAACAAAACAAAACCCCGAAAGTTTTAAGATAAAGACTTAATCAAGCATGCTTGATTAAGTCTATTTGAGAGTGCACTCTCAAATAGTTTATAAATTTGCATTTTAGGAATTTTACCAAATTAGATCTTTAATGAAATTATATGTTAATACACTATATTGCCAAAGGTGACCGGTCACTTGCGATTTTAGACGTTTTTTTTAACTATCTAGAAAAATACATGAGGAATTAACCTGAAACTTCAGGTGTGTAAACAGTATAGTATAGGTTATATATTTCCGCGAAGTTTTTTTTCACGAAACCCCATAGGGGACTGTCAACAAATTGAAAAGAAGGAATATATTTTGGATAACACTGTAAAAACTAATGTAGCAAAGGCGTTCAAACTCGAGATTATTAATAAGTGGCTTATTGTAATATACTGTGTTCATTTTTATGAGGATAGCATGTATACTCGTAGAGAAATTAAGGTTTTTATAAAAACAGTCCCAAATTTCGCCTAGTTTTTTGCTTATAATTTGCAGAGTTCTTAATGTAAAAAAAAAAGTCTTTTCAGAAAATATGACAAACAACATTGTACATAATACTCTGCAATCAGAATTAAAAAATAATAAAAATTGGATGAAAAATGAGCAGGTTTACTAAAAAATATTTCACTGTGCATGCGCGAATGCAATCAAAATATAATATGCATAGTGTATTAGCTAAATATATAGAGCAACTTTTGTGAAAGTCTCAAAATCATAGCTTGAAAATTCTGAAAATTATCGTCGATAGAATAAGCCCGAAATCCGTTGTTCCCAAAAGGAAGCAAAAATATGAGGGGTTGTATCCAAATATAGTAGCACGTGCAATATTGTGTACGCTATCTTGGCACTAATCAACATATATTTGATACAACCCCTCATCTTTTTGCTTCTTTTTGGGAACAACGGATTTTGAGCTTATTCTATCAACGATAATTTTCAGAATTTTCTAGCTATGATTTTGAGACTTTCACAAAAGTTGCTCTATATACTTAGCTAATATATTATGCATATTATATTTTTGATTGAATTCGCGCATGCGCAGTGAAAGCATTTTTTAGTAAACCTGCTTATTTTTCATCCAATTTTTATTATTTTTTAATTCTGATTGCAGAGTATTATGTACAATGTTGTTTGTCATATTTTCTGAATAGAACTTTTTTTTATATTAAGAACTCTGCAAATTATAAGCAAAAAACTAGGCGAAATTTGGGACTGATTTTATAAAACCTTAATTTCTCTACGAGTATACATGCTATCCTCATAAAAATGAATACAGTATATTACAATAAGCCACTTATTAATAATCTCGAGTTTGAACGCCTTTGCTACATTAGTTTTTATAGGGCTATCCAAAATATATTTGTTCTTTTTCAATTTGTTGACAGTCCCCTATGGGGTTTCGTGAAAAAATCTTCGCGGAAATATATAACCTATACTATACTGTTTACTCACCTACAGTTTCAGGTTAATTCCTCACGTATTTTTCTAGATAGTTAACAAAACGTCTAAAATCGCAAGTGACCGGTCACCTTTAGAAATATAGTGTACTACACCTATATAAAGACTGTGAAGATCAAAAATATGTTATTTAAAACCATTTTGTCCAAACTTTATATAAACTTGAGAATGTAATCAACATTTTGAAATTAGACATTTACAAACTGAATTGAAAAGCATAAAATTTATTGTTAATTTTTTTCGAAAGTTTACTATGAGTATAATTTTTATTGAACACCATGTAATCATTTATTTAAGAAAAGACTTTGCTATTGTTACACACAAAAATAAATAAACTTAAAAAAAAAAAAAAAGATATGATGTTTTTAATATTTTAGTAAAATAAAACTGTACGGAATATCTATTAAAAGAAATTCAGGTTTCCTTTAATGTAATAAAACTATATATACAGACCAAGTAAAGCGTTTTTTTTATTATTACAAATGCATGCAATACAATCCATATTAACAAAAATTAAAATGTCCGACTTCTTGATTGAAAAAAGAAAAAAAAACATTTGATAGAGAATGTGATGTGATTGATTAATTCCGTTGCTTCTTATATCATGGTTTTAATTGAAAGTACCACTATTAATTACACCAGAAAAAACATATTTTTATTAAATATAATTAATCAATGGTTTAGTAATTTTAAAAGATCTGTAACACCATTCTAAATTGAGTTTTAAACTTCGCCTGAAAATGATACTTTTTGTAAAACAAGGCTTGCATCATTTTTGCTTTGTACTATATTAATATATATAGGAATCCTTAAAATGTATAGTAATTAATAAGCTTTTGCGGATAGAATTTAAACGTTTTATTTTTCTTTGCCACTAGAGTATCATGATGAAGATGGTGATAAATTTATATAAATGATTTTTTAAAATATAATACATTTATACAATTGTATAATACAGACAAAATTTATACATTTACTCACACAAGAGAATGTATTGTTCTCATAATATATTTTTTCTTAAAACAACATACATTTTCATAATATTTTTACCTAAATAACGTGTATATAAGCATCATTCCCCAGTAATTGATGAGGAAGTCTTAAAGACCATCGTATAAGCTTTTGTGGTTTGAATTTCGTCTGTTTTACCCACAGGCTAACATGAGTAAGAGGATTATGTGATTAATAGTAGATGTTTACCATCCTCTGAATCATATGTTCAAGCATAATTACACGATCACTAAGTCTAATGGCGACATATGTTAAACGTATAAAAATTGATTAATGTTTCCAGCTTTATGTTAAGAAATACATAAAAATAGATCGTCGGAGTTACATTTTGAATAAATTCTTTGGATTTTGAATATTTTTACCTGGATTTTAATTTCCGGTTTAAGAAAATAAAATAGCTTTAGAGTTTTTTGGTAAGTGTTAGAAAAGTTGGGGAACTATGGACGGATAGTTTTCAAGGCCTCAAGCTGTCATAGACATTTATTAAAAACTTAACCAAGCAGAGAAGAAAAAATGTTCTTTGTTTAATTTTTTTATGAGTTGAATACAAAATCCTTTTTAATAAATGTTGTATAATTAAATGCAACGTTATATAATGATTTTTTATGTAATTTTATTGTAGGTGCGTACTAATATAAATTCAGAAAATAGTTAAAAAGGAATATGCAGTGTCGAAATCATCGATCAGACTTGCAAAACAGATTGCAATGCAGGTATTTTTTAAAGCATAATTCCAAAAACGACTCGTCAGAATGAGGTCTAATTTTGGATTCGCATATTTAAAGGTTTTAGAAATCAATTTCTGTTAATAAAAATCATAGGTTACAATTTATAATATTTTGAAAAGTAATTTACATAGCCATAATTTAATATACATATTTTGAAATTGATTTTTGAAAAAAAAATATATTGTAACATATGAAATATTTAAAAAAATCGATTTTCAGAATCTTTAAATATACGAATTAAAAATTACATATCATTAAGCCAGATAGTTTCTCAGTTATGCTTTAGAAACTACCCACACTGCTATCTGTTTTGCTACAGTTAAAAAGTAGTTTAACATTAAGAGTTCAAAACTTTAAATCTTCATAACTCTTAAACAATTTGACTGAATGACTTTCTATTTGGTATTCTAAGGTAGAATTTATCTAAACAAGTGGGTAAATAAGATCGAAGATCGTACAAAGGGTTTCGTTTAATATTCCTTTCAACACACTAAAAAGTAGTCCCCCCCCTCCTCTCCCCTTCTATATTAATAATACCTATCCGCATGATTAATTACATCATTGTCTATTAGCGTTTTATTTCTTTTTTTTATAAATTATTATAACTTTGGTTCAAAAAGATGCGATCTTTATGGAAATTATATTTTTGTGATCACCGTAAAAAAAAAAAAAAAAAAAAAAAAAAAGCATATATGCAGAATTTTCAAATCGATAAATGCAATATTTAACAAAAATTACTAGAGCTTTTAACCTCTTACTACCTTCAAAATCTGTGGTTTTTTTATCTTCCTCCCTTTCACAGTTCGGAGGCGAAAATCGGGGATGTCCATTGACTAGTGTCTCGCTGATAAATGGCATAAGTCTCCAATTTCACACCAGCTGCAATAAAAAATTGACTTTTTTTTTTTTTTTTAAGAAAAATCAAAAATTTTTAAATGATATCTTCAAAAGTTCTGGTTCGATTTTTTCAAAATTTAGTTTTTTGAAAATGAGGTTTTTTTTTCACTTTGGGATCCAAATTTTCGTGCCGATAGACAGATTATTCGAGATGTTTCCGAAAATGGGACTTCTATCAGAATCTGAAAGCGCAGCACTTTACGGCAACCCTGAACTTTCGTCGAGATCGAAACAGATGTGTTATCAATTTGGATAAAAATGTTCTTTTTAGATGGGTTTCTGCTCAAATTTCAATGCGTTTTTAGGGTTTTTAATTAATATCTCCGGTAATTAACGCCGTATTCAAAATTTTATTATTTGTCGTGTGACCTACACAGAGTTTCAAGTCTCTAACTTAAACAGCTTCCGAGAACGGACTCTGAGAATGACGGACAATGGACAGACATAGAAGTAATAAGAATAGGGTTTCGTGAGATGAACGAAACCCTAAAAAAACAAATTTGTTATCAAAATTGAGTTTTCCAAAGTTTGGCACAATTTCAGTATGAAGACGACCCCTTAAGCATATTTTTTAACATAAATTCAAATAAGACATAATTTTCAGTCGAATGGCTATTTCCATTTTTATTTTTCGGGAATGATTTTGCAATTGAAATAAATAATGATTTTTTTTTTTTTTTTTTTTTTTTTTTATCATCAATTGTTTCTTTCAAAGAGGAAAATGAACAGAATGCCTAAAACATAACTTTTCCAGTTTAGGCAACTGTAACGAAACCTAGGCTTGTTCAGAAACTAAGATCAGGTGGCGCGCGGGCGAAGGAAATTTGCGTATGGAGTTGGTCATATCAGAGCAAGTCTTTGTAATAATTTAATTATTTCATGCTTTTATAGTTTAGAACAGGTAAAAGCAACGACTACATATCCTTATCTTTCCAAAATAATGGCTCTCGTAATAGGAACACATGCCTATATTTACTCAGAAAAAATCCAAAATATTCATGAAAGTATCACGTGATCTGATTTAGCCCGATCAGCGTTCATAACCCGCAAAACTTTCGCCCGCGCGGCGCGCGGGCGACCCAGGTAAAATCTCTGGGTGGTTTGATCACGTGATTGGGCTTTTTTCTGTTTTACTTGGTTTGGAAGGTTGGTTGATAAAGCTGTAGCCATGATCGGATATCTGAAAAATTTCAAATTTTTAACATTCTAAAATGATTTTTTAAGGCTTATGATCCAACATAAAAATAATAGAATACGAAAGTATGATGTATATATATATACATCATATAGTTACATAACTGCTGTCAACTTATATGTCTCTAAAACTACAGCACCTACTAAAACTGATATATTAGTTTAGTCGACAGCAGTTACATGAATATATAAATTGTACAAAACATTGCATATAATAAAATCTAAGTTTAATTTTCTATAACCACCTTTAACTAACAAGGGAGAGGATGTTCGGATCACCGAATTCCTGAAACACAGTATTGGTGGTTTCAATAAAATTAATGTAAACTCTAAAAAAAATAATAAAAAAATTGGCTACTTTTTGGTTAACCGGTGCCAGTGAACCAAATATAAATATACACACACACACACACACACACATATATATATATATATATATATATATATATATATATAATTATAATATCTATTACATACATATATATACACAAACATATATGTAGATATATATTTATATATTTTTTTTTTCACTGGCACCCGGCTAACCGAAAAGTACCAAAAATTGTTATGTACTTTACTGACGTTTGGGTTGTCGTACACAGATGAACCTAAAAAACATGGATACAAAGTGAATGCTCGCCGTTTATTTCAGATTTTTTTTTTCGTATTCTAAAAATTATTTAAAAATTATTTATCAGTTGCTTTATATTTTTTGGGATAAATAGAATGTTAATAAATCAAGGTCGTGATACCAACATGTTAAGAGATTTATTTCTTTATTTGTAATAGTAAAATAAAATCTTTGTTAAAATTTGATAAGAAAGCTTTTGAACATTTTATTAAAATATATTTTTCGATAACAACCTTGTTGAAACATAATTATTAATTTCTAAAAATTTATTTTTCTTGAAATTAATTTTTTGATGTAGCATTATTTATTATATTGCAATAAACATCATAAAACACGAGAAACAAATGCTAAAATATACTTATGCATTCAGTAAAAAATTTATAATCATTCTAACTATATTTTATTTATATTCATTACGAAACTAGACGGTAAACTACATGTATTTTACCTCTTTACAAAAATAGGTACTGATATTTCTAGTTTAAATAATGTATATATTTTACATTTTATTTTTATAATATTTTTTACATTGTGAAATATGCTTTGCTTCTTATTCGTACTAAAAATTCACTGTTGAAGTACTCATTATAAAAACCTAGAGAAATTCGTGCAACTTGACTATATTTTCTATCCTCATTTTACATTTGCTAAAAAGAAAATAATAATAATAATAATATTTAAATAATAAAAGGCACTGTAATGTAAAATTTTATTCGTAAAATAGCTGAATTTGTCGTATTTAATTAAATAAGTAATTGTTAATAATATCAAATTTTACTTTTATAAAATTTATTCCATTAATCATGAAAAATACAAAGCAACCAATTAAACATTTTTTAAAAGAAAAAAATAGAAAAATCAAATAGAAATTTAGAGGAATCCAACCCGCAACCTCCAGAATCAAGAACAGTGCTCTAACCATTCGACCACCAAGTTCACTTCTAGATTTCAACAAAATATCATTAAAATACTCAAATTAGTCAAATGAACGCAGGCCTTTCAATTTCAGCCACAGTATAGACTCACTCTATATTTTAATCTCCATCGCCCGCGCGCCGCCTGATCTTCGGTTCTGAACAGCACCCTAATGAACAGAATGAGACCGAACTTTATATTTAAACTTTTAAAGACGCGGGGATATGAATTTCGTGAAAAGAAAACTAATACCATTTAGCACAAAAGTCGGCGATAAAAATTTTTTTTGTCATTGTCGGAAATACAAAAGTCAGATAGCTGCATTAGCATATCTATATTATTAAAACAGAGAGTTTATGAGTCTGTTTGATTGTCTGTGTATGCTCTCATGCTGTTATAGGTAAGGCCAGTGCTACGTCATTGGCCTCGGAGCGGGGCTAAAGAAAAAGACAGGCTGACGCAGTGCCTTACAAGTGTCATTTTTTCAGACCGTTTGAGTCACGTGATGCTCGACTGTTGAAATGCAAGTGCATGAAAAGAGCATCACGTGACTCTAGCGGTCTAATGCGAAAGGTAGTGCGGCAGATTGTCTTTTTCGTTAGCATCGACCAGTGATGTGGAAAGGGTAACTCTCAGCACCGCCGTCAGGCGGGTCAACCACCGTACCCCAGTTCTGAGGAGCTTTTAATGAGCACGACTAGGATGAGTCCTGTGTGCTCTACTGTCGGTGCTTGAACCGCCACCTACGCATCATCCCCATTTTCCCAAATATTGACGAAAAAGGTCGCTGCGATTTTCAGTGGAACCAAAATTCTTAGGACACCACCACTTCAAACTTGGGGACGTGCCACATTCCCGCGACGGCTTCGAAGCCAGAAACCCATAATGGGACTGGACCCTAGGCCTTATGCCAAGTTTCTCCGACACGCCTTGGTGTACCAACACCTTTGGTCATGAAAATCTTACAAAGGAAATCACTGGTGCGTCAGCTATGTTGGAAAAGGAGGCTTCTTCAACCGGCACGGGAGAATGTGGAAACTCTCTATCTGAATGCAAAGACTTGTCCCTGCTTAGGCTGTGACCTGCATGGTCGGGATATCCCGATTCCCGACCCACGAACACACCTTGCTTCCCGGCGACCTGGTTCCTAAGCGCAGAAGCGTTCCCAAACCGTGTTGGGCCTCTGGTACTAGGAAACTGTAGATGCTGCTCACAGTCCCAGAAGACCGCGAAAAACTCTCTCTCAAGCACCAAGGGGGCGCCCTCGCTCGGTGTTTATAAAAGAAAAGTTATTTTGGAGATTCCTGCTAATCCAACCAAAAACCTCATGTTTCGTAAAGACATGCTGGACTGCTTCTCAATCCGAGGGTCGGACTTTGGTCTGAGAGCCGTCACTGAACTGACGATCCACCGGTAGTCGACCGACAGGAGAGAAGACATCTACCCCTTCCCAGAGAAGTGATATATGTTTTCTAAATTTTGGAAAATAAAAAGAAATGGCAAATCATATATGCACTATTTTGGCTCTTACTGTAAGACAATTCTGATCCGCAAGGAAAAATGCTTCACTTTCGCGGAATTGTAAGTAAAATGCTTGAAATTCATGTATGAAAATACACGTTTTCTTTTAAAAAGGACTCTGTTTTCAATGACGGATTTTTTGCCATTTAACTCCTTTAATAGTTTTACTGCTTGGTTTACACGTGACAATTTTTGAAAAATTACGTTTGTGATGTGGAACTTTAACTTTTAGTCTATACTGAAAATAAAAGTGAAAAGTATTGCATCTCCTTCAAACAATCGATCTAATATGTTTCATTTTTATAGATGAAATTGCCGATATACTTTTACTGTCATATTGATAGATGAAAGCATTGCATCTTTCTATGTTTAGCATTGATAAGTACGTTTTTACCATTCTCTGCATGCGAAGAACGAGTTTACTACTACTTGCTAATAAAATGGATTATGCTAATTGCTTTGTGCGTACGTGACAGAAGATTCACTAATTCCCCTTGAAAAAGCATTCGGAACATTTAGACGAAAAATTCATTTGAATGATTGACGAATTGCGCTTAGTATTTGTCAGACCTTGCTGAACCTGTGTACAGAAAAACTCTGGCATTTGATTTCTTGTATACTACTCTTTTTGCACGCCTTCCTATGCCTACAAAAGTGAGATACGATCTGATTTCGCTCATTATGTTTAGTTACAGGTGCCTCTAAATAAGAAAAGTTGTTTTATGGCCACCCTATTTATAAAAAAGCTACATTTAATAAGTTAACTTACGCAAATAATTGTATAATTTAAGAAAGTAGTTTCACTTTTCTAATATCTTACAGATTTACCATTAGAGAATTAAAATAAATTTAGTCTGTTTTAATCAACATGTGATTTATTATTACACATTCGTAACTCACAGATGCATTATAATTTCCTTATATCGGACACATAGGGTGAAACCCCCAGTTATTGGCACTTAATCAGTAACTTGAGCATAAATCAAACTCAAATAAGCATTTTGTTTTAAAACTCTGCAAAGTAATGTCATCTAGTGGTAAATTAGACACTTATTTTTATTTATTTTCGAGTCAATTTACTCACCACTAGAAGGCCAAAAACATATTTAATGAGGAAGGAACTTTTGAGAATACAAAAAGTGCTATTTTGAAGCAACCATCTTATTTCTAAAATTAAGGAAGTATTTTTTTAATCTACTAGGGGGCTCTGCCCCCTGCTCGCTACGCTCACCAACCCCCGTTCTGATTTCACAGCCTCTTAAAACCTGGTAATGTATCCTGTTTTAAAAAGATGATGGTGATATCACGAACAGCGACTTTCTTCTGTAATCAGGTTATAATGCTTTTTCATTTAACTGGTTATAATGCTTTTTCATTTAACTGGTTATAATGCTTTTTCATTTAACTGGTTATAATGCTTTTCATTTAATTCATCTTTTTTATTTTTAATATTCATTTGTAAACCCGATTTTTATGACGCAATTTTCTTTTTTTCCTGCTCACTCACCAAATTATACAAATTGACATAATTTTTATTTTAAATAACGAAAAAACAAATAAATTAGTATAACATTAATAAAAATATAAATAAAACGTCGAAATAAAAATAACTTGATGACGTAAACACGTGTTGTCAAGTGAATGTGACATTTTCGATCAACCATTATTGGCATTTAATCTTATAAGTACCTAGTAGACCAATCCTCGCTCGGTAATTTTTTTCAACAGGTATTTTTTTATTTTATTTTATTTTTATTTTTTTTTTTTTTTTTGCTAGCTTATTTTATTACTTTTTTTTTATTCATGGAATTTTCCAATCGATTTTTAACACAATTCCTTATAGGCAAGAATTATATAAATTATGTTGAAAAGTATTTTGCCGATGACAATACAACATTTTAATATTTTTACAACTTAATTATAAATTAACCAGAGGATTTCAGTGCGAGGATTTCGCACTGAAATCTAATATTTTTTAGGTACTTCTCTATTATGCTGTCGACCACTTTTCATAACAAAAAACTATCGCCAAATTGTAAGATTAAACGCCAAAAATGCAGTCTCATTTTCTTGATGTCAGAAGCATTATACGTGTTTGTTAAATCATCAAGTGGTTTTTAATTCGACATTTGCGTGTATTTTTCATTATGTTTTACTGGTTTATTAGTTATTTCATTAATTAAAACAACAATTGTGTCCTTAAATTCTTATATTTTATTTATTTATTTTGATATTCCAATGGCAACGTTCTCCCGTTTATTTGGCGATAGTTTTTTGTTATGAAAAGTAGTCGACGGGATAAAAGAGAAGTACCATTTTTTATCAATATGTAATAGTTATTAGATGCAGTTAAAGATACACAAATATTATAATACAGACATACATACAATAAATACAATAATCCAACATGGAGTGAAAAATTAGCCAGAGCCAGCTAATTTTTCACTCCATGTTGCATTATTGTATTTATTGTATGTATGTCTGTATTATAATATTTGTGTATCTTTAATTGCTGAATGCAGGCGTTGTTTATGTGTGTTTTAATATTTATTAGATGCAGGTTTAAACTTCTAAAGAAAAAGCAAGGATAAAAATATCTGTAAACAACATTTAGTTGTTAGTCAATCCAGAATATCATCTAATTTATTCCATCAAAGTTAGAGTAAAAACTGATCCAAGATTGCTAAAGGCACGCGCGAGAAAAAAAAAATTAACAATCGTATTTTAACTGCATTAGAGGATGACATTTCCGCTTCGGGAAAAACATGGGATATAGAAATATAAATCTAAACTTTTCAATTTCAATTTCGCTTTTTAATCATAAGTATAAAATAAACCCGTGCGGTGTTTTTTATAATAATTGCTATGAGCATCATATAATGTGGTATTTTATTTTTTTGGCAACAATGTTTTGAGGAAAACCTTTCATTTCATTTAGGAAAACAATGCCGATTTCTCGGTAGTTTGTATTATAAGTGGATTAGGACAGCTATACAGAAATAGAAAGCTGCTCACCGGGCCCGAAGGGTCAAAAACAACAACAACAACAACAATGCCGATTTAATTTTTAATTATCAGCAATTTTTAATCGAAAACATGTTTTAACGAAATGTTAAGTGTGCTATGTCAGAAGCGTTTTCAAAATCCTTTCATATGCTATCTCATTCGTCGTTCTGCGTTTCGTATTTTCAGAAAAAAAGGGATGTTGACAGGAGAAATAATATATATGATACATTCACTTGAAATTGATTGTTCTTTTTCAATTAGGCGGTCACAGGTGATAAATCGCCAAATATCTCTGTAACTCGTGCAATTGTATGGGAGTTGAAAAACAACGGATTTAATTATGTGACAGTAAAATGCTCGCCAAAATAGGCCAAAGCGCTGTGAAATGACAAAAGTCAATATTTTAAAGAGTTAAAAGTAAAAAATAAATTGTTAAAAAAAATGTAACATACAGAATACGCTTTCATCAATTAATAATTAAATATCAATAAATTTACGATTAAACGATGACAAATAAATTTAAAAGAGTAAAAAGATAATTTACATAATGTTTCATTTTTCTTTCTAATTCTCTTTTGTTGATAAATAAACAGAGCAAAAAGTATATATTTCAAATAAATTCATTATTTTGAGCTTCCTGGCAAACGTATAAAAAAGAAGTGAATTTTTCATAATAGAGGTCTTTGCCCAGGCCAAATTAATGCATTGTAATAGATATTTTACGTAAAAAATATGAATTGCGGTTAAAAAAATTCCGCGGTATTTTCAAGATGACCATTGGTTGCTTATAAAAGAGTGTTTTTAAAAAACTATTTTTGGTATTTCCGCATTATCCCGTCAACCATTTTCCATAAAATAAACTATCGCCAAAGTAATCGCCAGACCCAGACTCTAACGCCAAATAAACAAATGGGTGAATGTTGGCATTGGAATAAAAAAAAAAAATCAAATCGGAAAAGCAGTATTTACTCAAGTGTCAACTATCAATATTTTATTAAAATAAATTTTAAAATGTATTAAGGAAAACAGAAAAAAAATAATATTGGATATTTATTTATTTACAATATTTTTCATAATTATCCCTTTCGACAGGTGAATGTTTGTGACGTCAGTAGAAACTGATCTAATCTATGTAACTATGCATCACTAAATTTTTCCAATTCTTTTACCGCTTTTAAAATTTTGTCGAGGCCGTTTAAAAACACAATTGTTAGTTAAAGAGGATACTACACTCACACAAAAGTACTCGCTGACTTACTTTAGTCCTGTGGGATATATTTGTTTTAATATCTCGTTTGCATTTCAATATTTATGAATGTTTTTTTCCTTTATTTCTTTTTTTGGTACATTTTGGTTCGAAAAGCACCCACTTTTTTTGGCACTGGATAGCTAAAGTCGATCTGGACAAAGAACTTTCTGTACTTTTTCGATTTTGTTTCAAGACTTGTTTTTTATACCACGTCGAGTTTTAAACACAGAAAACGAGTTTTCTCGAATTAGTGACCTAGCTAGATCGATTTCTTGTGCTCGAATTAGTGTAGTCATTAATTTTTGTGAAAATCGTTAGTGCCGTTTTCGATATATAGCAGCATTCTTAGTGCTGAGTTCCTTTTAATAGATCAAAATGACCTTTCCCGAATTCGAAACCTAGCTAGATTGATTTCTCGTGCTCGAATTAGTATAGACAACACGTTTCGTGTAAATCGTTTGAGTATTTTTCCATTTATAACAAAAAACATTTTCAGGGCTAAGTTTGTTTTACCCTGTAAAAACGAATTTTCTTGTATTCGGAACCTAGCTAGATCTTTTTTTCGTGCTCGATTTAGTACAGGGGACAATTTTCGTGAAAATCTTCCACGTCGTTTACGATATCATTCATAATCAGGAAAATCTCTTGCTCGTTTAATATATATGAATTTGGCGACAGTAATTTGGTCGACAGGATAACTAACAAGAACCAATTGTATACATAGTGTTACGAATATTGTAAATAGCTAGTGTTTGTGCTTAAAAATAATGTAAATAGTTCAATTAAGCTCTATTCATAAGCTAATATTAATTTTTGTTGCATTGCAATATCTTAATTTGGTGATTTTTTGTAAGCGAGTAAACGCTATTGGATTTCAATAGGAGTCTATGGAAATTTGGCGAAATATTAGAAATAGTGTCAAGTTGGCGGCACTTTTGGCAGCTACTTTTGGCCGCCAAATTTGGCGATATATCGCCAAGTTGGCGCTAAAATTGGCGACAGACTCGGGTCTCTTCCTCTTGGTAACCCCTCTAATAGCGTCCATCCTATCTAAATTCTCTCCTTTCATGTTAATTCCCCCTAAGAAAAGTCAGAAAGCTCTGACCAATCAGATACGTTTCGAGGTATTAGAAGGATTCATGTGTAAACACAATTTTTATGACGTAATTTTCTTTATTTCCTGCTTTCAACACGTGATCATTTAATTATTATTTTAAACTTTCATTATTGTTTTTAATAGTCTCGCGCAAATACATTTTTTAATTGAGATAAAATATAATCATTTGCGCTTTTTGGCAACAATATAAAAAATGACTTTTTCAATAAAAGATTTTTTACTCGATTTTTAAGGATTTTTTGAGTTTTTATTGTCCGACCGTGATAATTTTTTGAATTTCTGAAAGCTTGTTATATTTCGCGTCTGGTGGTATGATTTTCGAATCCGTAGGATGGCTAGAAAAAAAGTTATCGCTCCTCAAAAAAGTCCCTAATAAAAAAGCGATGAGACTAACCCGGAATATCTACGCAGATTTTCATTGGTCCATTTTTAAGCCAAAACTTTTTTTTATATATAGAAGGATACTTGTAGAAATTAGTTTAAAGATGCATGTGATACATTAGGGCCATGTTTTAGGTTTTATAGTTATTTAGTTTAGCTTACTGAGGGGTGCCAGGTATTGGTTCCTGGAATTTCATTTCACCAGTGTCTGACAGAGGTGTCAGTTATTGGTTATATTAAAGAAAATTGAAATCTAGTATTTAAACTCTTTAAAAATGCATAATAATAAATTAAATTTATCTTGTAGTAAACACGATTAAAATTTAAGATGTTTTACCAGTGTCTGACACCACATGTCAGTTACTGGTTCATAAATGTCAGTTATTGGATATCTGCGTTACTAATAACTTAAAACCTGAAAAAATACAAATGCATCTGTAGCATATCATACATAAAATAGTATAAACAGAAAAAAGAAGGATAAAAAAGAACAAGAAGGAACAGAAGCAGAAACAAAAGCTTGAGCATGAAAAGAAAAATCAAGAAAAATTTTAACCCTGGGATCGGAAGTAGCACACTACAAGTAGCGAAACAACAGTGATCGCTACTTTTTACAGTTTATAGTGTAGCACGTGTAGCACGCTATATTTTGGAACGATGTAGTGTATGTAGTGTAGCAAGTAACGCAGTAAAAAAAAAAAAAAAAATCAGTTTTTTGTAGTCAGAACGATGTTACTTTAAATGCTATCTCAGGTAAAAAAAAAAAATGTACCATTCTGCAAATGACGCTGCCGAAACTTGCTTCTTTTGTTTAAAATTGGATTTGCTCAACAATTTGGGAATCCCAACTGCAGCGTACAGTAACGCATTGCATGAAGTCCATAGATTTTTCCTATTGACACTTACTGCTAAAATCAAGCATTAACCTACCAAAGGAATTAATTAACTTGCTGGCAACACGTGTTCACTCATTATTAGGTGTTCATGTTTTAAAGCTGAGTTTCTTACTATTCGGAATTATTTATTGTTTTTATTTAGTGTTGTTTATCTATAATTTTCTAAATTATAATATATCACTTAATTTTGCTATGAAATTTGCAATGTGTGTATAAAATAAGAATGTGGAGACAAACACAAAACCTTTTCTTGTATATTATCATTCTTAATTTTTTTATTCTCTCGGTTATGTCGCAGTTATTTAAATGTATCCTGGACAGCTGCGATATAACGAAGGGTCGCTTTATTATTTAATCTGTGTCTGCAATTTCTAGTATAAATTGAACCCTTTGACAAAATCTGAAAACAGTGCAGTAGTGACTACTTCTAAAATGTAGTTTGTAGTCACTACATTTTAAAATAAGTAGTTGTAGGTGCAGTTGACTATATTTTCGATAAAGTAGTTGTAGATAAAAAATACAAAAGTAAATAAACAATAAAAAAAGTCGTTTTTTCGATCCTTGCTAAGAATAAACAAGAACGAAAAATCATGCGTCAAGCATAGATTATGTAACACTTTCCAACGCTTCCAAAATAATTTTACAAATCATACCGTTTAATAAGCTGAAAGATAACATCTAAGTAAACAATTTGGAAAACGCATAACATATTTAAAAACATAATTTCATGAATTTCAAACGTAAACAATATTCGGAAAAATATCCGAATACTTTTATTCAGCCCTGTATATGATCTATAGATTTGTATATATACTACATAGGATGCTAAATTTTAGTTCAGTTAAGAAACGCGTAGCACAGTTTAAAATTCTCCTTCTGGAGTTTCTGTCAATAAACGGAAATGTGTTCGCGAAATTTTGTTACCGCAAATGATTTTTCCCCATTGACCGTAATGTAACGGAATTCTTTTGAGTGCCCCTGTAAAAAAACTATAAGTGCTACACACTTCAGTTGAAATAGGGAACGTGCTATAGATAACGACAATAATATATAAAAATTGCAAGGCAATCCGAGCACATTTACGGGAGTTAGAGCACGGACAGACGGCAGACGGCAGACGGCCATACGGCCAGACAAACCGAAGTCATAAACACGTTTCAACTATGTTGGAAAGTGTTAAAAACGTGGTTTATTACCAAGACAAAAGAGAAAACACAAATCTCCTTTATCAGAATCCAGTGAGAGTCAGTTTTAACATATATTGAGTGCGAAGACTCTTCGGACCTGGATTTAAATTAATATCTGGATGAAAAAATGTAACATTCAGCTGAAGAAAGAATGCTGTTAGGCTGTGTATTACGATGAGAAGTTTAACATTGGACGTATTTTTGAAGTCATTAAAGAATATTGAACAGAAAAATTAACGAAATTAAAAAGAATGAACAATTCCTATTCTTAGTCATTGAAAACAGATACTGCTGTGGTAAAAAACTTAAATTTTTATAGGCCTTTGACTCTTATGTAATGATATTTTTTGTTGATATTGTGGATATAGCTATAATTAGGAAGATAAAGACAGTCTATCGCTAAATGAGGGAAAAAATGATTAATATCTTTTTTTTAAATAACATTTCAGTATATGCATTGTGTTTGCTTAAAATAAAAGATTAATTTTGTAAGGCTACGTTTTTAAAATAAAAACCATGATGTCAAATGTTTATTTCCATTTTTGCTTAATTAAAGCACTTAAAAATTATAACAGTTTGCCTCTTTTAAAATTTAAATCCCACTTTTTATAATATTTATTATTGTATTTTGTTTTTATAATAAGGAATGAAGTTTTTATAAAGCATTTTAATTGTTTGAAATAAAGTGTCAGTCACTGGTTCAGTTTGTGTCAGTTATTGGTGTTTCAAAATAGGGATAATGTCAGTTACTGGAGTTTTTAATCATATTTATGAAAAAAATAAAATTTTTATAATAAAATTAATAATTTTTCAAAAATTTTTCCAACAATAATTTTTCAATATATCTCTACTATCCTTTTCAAAACAAAAATTAACTATAAAATATATTTAAATTTTTGTAGTAGTGATTTAAACAAGAAAGAATCCTTAAAGTGTCAGTTACTGGCGGGTTTCACCCTGTATATGCTTAGGTTTTCGGAAGGTTTTCTTCTTGAGTGAGAGATCAAGTAAAGCTAAGACATTCATGAATGTGATCAAATCTTACATTCTGAGCAAGCAATTTGCTTTAAGTTTCCGATTTTTTTTTTATGCTATGATTCTGGACGCAGGTCAAAATTTCCAACTTCATATAAAAATATTATCATCATAAACAAATATGAAATCAACCATTTTGTAATATTTTGAAATATTGTTTGTCAGTATCATTAAAAAATAACCCATACTAAATATTTTCTTCTTCAAATTTAATAAAGTTTAGCTGTATTATATATAATCAATAATAATATTGAAAAATAATATTTTACACCCAAAGCTTCTTTTATCTACTAATCGCAGTTTTTTTAATTAACAATAAATTATTAACCTGTAGGATTTTTATCGACTATAGGCACATAATGAACAGAGGAAAGTATGTCCAACTAGGTAAATTATATTCAATGGTTGGAGTATTAGAGATGTTGCAAACCGTATGTATTCGTTATTGAGTAACGAGTATTCTCTCTGATACGAAGTACGGAATCATTACTTTGGAATACGACTCGTTACTGCATCAACGTTCTACAGAACTAAATGAAACAAACTGCAAACGCTATCTTTACTCGCATGGTATTTACTTATACCAGTGCTAAAGTAACGAAAGGATTAATCCCATATCCCCGTGTGTCAAAGGTTCCCAACCCTTTTTCTCTCCCGTACCCCCTGCTTAGACTTTTCATTTATGCGTACCTCATCTAAGATAAACCCTTCCGAAATATTTTTCTCTTCGATCATTAGTAATGTTTTTATGCTAGTTATCAATGTTAGTCACAGTTCTCTTCAGAATTCCGATTTTCAAACATTTATCCATTTTGAACCCCAACACAATATCAACATAAAGTCACATAAAACAGTAAATATTAGCTAAAGATTTCAAGTTAATAGCCTACATCAGTCATACGAAAAAACGCGCAAGCTAATGTTAAGTCTATGGGAAGGTTCTTGCGTGATTTCTCGCTCGCATTTTAATATTTTTAAATGATTTTTTTTGCATAGGATAGCTGACGTCGATCTCTATCGTTGTTAGTTTTTACTTTTTCGATTTTGGTTCCAGTTTTTTTATACTACTACTATTCGGTACTTTCACTTTCAGAACCGGTTCAAAAATTGAAAATGTCCGCTTATAAAAAAACTGTAACCAAAATAAAGAAAGTAAAAACTAACAACGATAGAGATCGACGTCAGCTATCCTATGCAAAAAAATCATTTAAAAATATTAAAATGCGAGCGAGAAATCGCGCAAAAACCTTCCTATATAGACTTAACATAGCTTGAGCGTTTTTTCGTGTGACTATCAGCGTAGGCTCTTAAGCACTTACAAAGCAATTCCCGTTAAAGAGTTTATACTAATGTTGACCAGTCGACATAAAAATGACCACATGCTTTCAAATGGATTTTAAATGAAATCGTCGAAACCTGAAGCTCCGATACGATTCATGTTCTATCTAGATATTTCTAGGTTACTAGAAAGAAAAGAAAATGAGAGACACATACGAAATCGCAAGATTTTATTAGAAGTGGGAGCAGATAAAGGCAAAAAATTACTAAGTTTAGGCATTTTCCTTCAATTTATTAGAATATCTCATTTTACTTTGACGGAAGTGTTTCTTTGTAAACGAAAAGTTTAGAATTTTATTTTTCTGTTTTCATTTTAAATTATATTTTTTGCGTTATCCGCCATTACCGATGTAATTTTCACGTACCCCAAACTATTCCAACTCGTACCCCCAGGGGTACGCGTACCCCAATTTGGGAACCGCTGCCGTATGTGATACTGATACGGAAGAACTGAGAAACAAATTCTCCGAGTACTAATTCCAACCGCAAACCCTCATCTTTTCGCATCAAACTATCCGTCTCCATTCATGAAACGATTCGGTGCTTCGAGTCATAGAGAATGACTGTTACTCAGTAACGAATACGTACGGTTTGCAACAGCTCTCCCATGATTCATGAGCTGGTCAGCTGGATAGTTTGATGCGAAAAGATGAGAGTTTTTGTTTGGACTTCGGACATACGGGTGTTCATTTAGTCGTTTCGTTACTTTCGTACTGGCTTCATAAAGACCCGTTCGTTCGCGTAAAGACCGTTTATTCTTTTAGCGATTACACTTTTTTTGTAATCTCACAAATATGAAGTTTTGTATGTATTTTTCAAATATTAACAACAGAACTGATTGCATAAGAAGAAACTTGTAGAGCTTATTTTAATTTAAAAAAAAATAATAATAAATAAAATTTAAAATTTCCATGCACATATTTAAAAAAAGAAGGAAAACATTAAGGTACCATGGATCTAAGAAATGGGGAGGCAATATGTGTTTGTTTTTCTTGTAGGATTTTAATTAGGTTAATTTAGTATTAAGTATGCATTTAATCAATTAAAATTGCTCATAATTTTACTGTAAAAAGAACAGAAGCTTATCTAAGGTAAAGCCAGGAGAGATGGCGCAGTCGGAGAGATTGCGCATATAGAGGTTTGGGGTGAAGGAGTAGAGTGAGCGCGCAGCGACTCCAGGTAGTAAAACAACAGTAGTGGGGTGTCTACTTGAAAGTGCACGTTGATTGCTTTGAGCGTCTGAGATAAAGTATTGCTATTTTGTTTTGTTTTCCCAAAGTAAGTGCTTGAATTTTCCTAGCTATTCATCAGAATTTCGATACAATGTCAATAGTACAAATTATTTTAAACTTAAACGATTTCTCATAAGCTACTAATCTAGACTAACAATGTGAACATCAACGGTTCGTTTTAGAAGAGGTCATGTTTAAATAAAAGGCCGCGCAATCTCTCCTACCGAAATTGGAGAGTTTGTGTATCTGCTACTTAGGAGAGATGGCGCAGTGTTCCCATTAGTTTCCATGCTAGGAGAAATTACGCAGTTTATTGGTAAATTTGCATAAAAAAATGAAAGATGAAAATGGACTAATTTTAAGTTAAACTTGTTATTAAGTAACATAATTTTATTTTTTAATCTTATCTGGACTTGCTTTTTCTGATTCTTTAATTTTTTTACCTTTAATTAAAATTTTTTAATGGTTTTTGAAATTATTTCCTTTTTCTGATTCTTTAATCATTAGGTTGAAATATTCACTCCTAATGCAATAATATTTGTTCTCAAAAACCTTACAGGAATGTCATTTAAGTGTAATTATTATTGTTAACAATTTAATTGTAGTTATTATTAGTAACAATCTCTCCTACCCATTTGCGCAATCACACCAACCCTGTAAGGACAGATTGCGCAAAATAACTTTCTCGGTTTTATTACAACTGTTCTATTAAATTGCAACAAAACAACAAAATAGCAATGGAAATGCATAAAAAACAAATAAAGTAAAAAATATTCATCAATAGTTTTGCAAAAAATTTAAATCTAGATTTTTTATTGCTATTCTTTTGAATTGTGCGCAGACTATCCTAGCTTTACCTTATACTAATAAAATAAAGTTTCGCTCTGTGTGTGTGTGTGTGTGTCTGTTGGCGATGACTAACAAAATCTAGCCCACCTAGAAGTCTGAAAATTTATGTGTGAATAGTCCAAGATCTGGCCATGTGCACCTGTGTCTCAGAATTTTAATATTTTGATAATTATCCAACATATTAATTATAATCTCATTAAACATCGTACCGAAAATGCCATCTGTTAAATCAAAATGGCTAAAAAAAAAAAATGCTGCTCTGGATTTGCAAGCGGAAAATGTACGAATTGGAAATTATTTTACTAATTAGCGAATTTTAAGAAACTAATTAAGATATCCATTTAAAAATTTCTGAGCATATGTAAAAAAAAAACTTCTGTATCCGACTATGCGATTTTTGAAAAATTCGGCCGGTAATTTTTCTTTATTTATGCAAAAAACTGCCAAAAATCTGCCGGCGCCAGTGAAAAAAATCTGAGAAAGTTTCAGACTTGGATCTGCTTTCATTAAAAACTGAACTACAAAGAGATTTGTTTCTCTGGCCGATCCCTCCATTTAGTTTGCGAAAATGAAAGGAAATAATTGCCAATTTTTACTAATGAACAAAAATTTAGATAACTAATTATGATACAGATTTGAAATTGAAGATGGGAAGGGGTGTCATCTGTAGGCTATTTCAGCGTGGCGTCTTCGTTATGTTAATAATTATCAGAAAAGTCCAATTATTTTTTTAATGATCGCGTTAATGTAGGTAAAGGTGGTTTTCTTGAACAAATTATTCGTTATATTTGCGGGTATGGGGAGGGAAGGGGGTTAACGCCTTGCTTTGATTTGCACAAAACAAATTCCATTTAAGAAATTTAACATTTTTAGCTTCTAACGTAGCGTTTTATAAATGTTATGTACAGAGAAGACAGGAAATTTCAAATAACGATTTTCGTAAAAATTAAATTTATGTTCCTAATAAAAGTACACAACCCGTATATACCTGATGGATACCAACAATCAAAGTAAATGAATTGTTGTTGAGCACATCACCAAGTGCCCCCTGGCGGACAATCCTACAATTTTTTTTATCTAACTGTGCATTCTTATCTCGGGTTCTATGGGCCCGATCACAACGGGATGATTCGACTTGGTTTTCGTTCGTGTTACAGATTTTAGTTCCACCTTCCACCTCCAGGGGGCGCATTATTTTCTAGAGTTCTATGGGCCTGATTTCGATAGGAATTGGTTCATTCAACTCCCTTTATACAACGGGTACCCGTGTATAGAACAAATTAGAATAAATCTCATTATATATATCAATTATAGAATAAATCTCAACTATGATACTCCAACCATTGAATATGATTATAGGCACATATTAACATAAATAAATGGTGCTCAAAAATATGCATGAATGGTAGATATAAAAGAACCTTTAAATTCGAATATAAAGTTTGTTCTCTTATAAAAGACAATATGTAACATATCTAAGTTGTTTAGATTACATATTATGAGAAACAATATTAAGTTTAGACGTTATCTGAACGCAATGATTTTAACAGTTCATCGCTTTTAATCCAGTTGCATGAGTACACCAGTAACAATCAACAGTAGAAAGTTCTACATAAGCCTCTTACATCTGCTTCACAGTTAATAAACAAGCTCCTTTCAAGGTAAAATCTGATTACATTAAACTTTTATCTTGTTCTTCCTTCTTAATCATTTTGTAAGTAGATATAGCAGTCAAACGTGCTATTAATGGAACATACATTTGTAAGTAAAGGAAAAAAACACATAATTAATATGCATGCGTACATAGGATCATACATATTCACATACATGTTCCTACAGTGCGTCTCATAAATATAAAGACACTAATATTTTTTAAATAATATTTTCCCATGCTCTGCATGCGAAGAACGAGTTTACTACTAGTTGCTAATAAAATGGATTATGCCAATTGCTTAGTGCAAACATTTAAAAAATTCCGTATTCAAACTTACTTTTTACATATATTAAAAACAATTATTAAATAAATATTTTACAGTAAATTTAATTTAAATAGAACAATTTCGACTCAAAAGTGAAGAAAGGAAACAAATTACGTTGTCTCATAAATATAAAGACATTTTACATACTTTTTAATTATCGTCCATTACCACACCAATTTCAATTAATGACAGCAATTACTATATCTGGCATGATGATTACCACATTGTGTAAGTGTTCTGGATTTATATCAAACCAACTTCGTTCGCTTGTTTATACTCAACTCAAGGACATTTGAAAATTGTTTCTCAGATACACTACGAACAAGAATACTTCAAAGATTCTCCACTGGGCTATGTGAGGGCCACCCCATGGTCCACCCTTTCACCTTATTAAATGGTGAAGTTTTGTTAAAATATTCTGGACGTGTTGGAAAGTGTTTCATAACGTATGCTTGATGCACGATTTTTCGTTCTTTTTCTTTTTTTGCATCGAGCACAATTTATTTATGTTAAAATGTGGCTATAGTCAATAAAAATTCTACTAGTTAATAATATCTTGTTATTTAAAAAAATAAACTGCGATTAGTAGATAAAAGAAGCTTTGGTTATAAAGTATTATTTTTCAAATACTATTATTGATTATATATAGTACAGCTAATCTTTATTGAATTTGCAGAAGAAAATATTTTTTTGAAGTTTTGTTAAAATTTCTGGACGTGTTGGAAAGTGTTTCATAATGTATGCTTGACGCACGATTTTTCGTTCTTTTTCTTTTTTTGCATCGAGCACCAGTTCGAGCACCATTTATTTTATGTTAAAATGTGGCTATAGTCAATAAAAATTCTACTGGTTAATAATATCTTGTTATTTAAAAAAATAAACTGCGATTAGTAGATAAAAGAAGCTTTGGGTATAAAGTATTATTTTTCAATACTATTATTGATTATATATAGTACAGCTAATCTTTATTGAATTTTTAGAAGAAAATATTTTTTTGAAGTTTTGTTAAAATATTCTGGACGTGTTGGAAAGTGTTTCATAATGTATGCTTGACGCACGATTTTTCGTTCTTTTTCTTTTTTTGCATCGAGCACCAGTTCGAGCACCATTTATTTATGTTAAAATGTGGCTATAGTCAATAAAAATTCTACTGGTTAATAATATCTTGTTATTTAAAAAAATAAACTGCGATTAGTAGATAAAAGAAGCTTTGGGTATAAAGTATTATTTTTCAATACTATTATTGATTATATATAGTACAGCTAATCTTTATTGAATTTTTAGAAGAAAATATTTTTTTGAAGTTTTGTTAAAATATTCTGGACGTGTTGGAAAGTGTTTCATAATGTATGCTTGACGCACGATTTTTCGTTCTTTTTCTTTTTTTGCATCGAGCACCAGTTCGAGCACCATTTATTTATGTTAAAATGTGGCTATAGTCAATAAAAATTCTACTGGTTAATAATATCTTGTTATTTAAAAAATAAACTGCGATTAGTAGATAAAAGTAGCTTTGGGTATAAAGTATTATTTTTCAATACTATTATTGATTATATATAGTACAGCTAATCTTTATTGAATTTGCAGAAGAAAATATTTTTTTTTTGAAGTTTTGTTAAAATATTCTGGACGTGTTGGGAAGTGTTTCATAATGTATTCTTGACGCATGATTTTTCGTTTTTTTTTCGTTTTTTTTCATCGAGCACCATTTCGAGCACCATTTATTAATGTTAAAATGTGGCTATAGTCAATAAAAATTCTACTGGTTAATAATGTCTTGTTATTTAAAAAAATAAACTGCAATTAGTAGATAAAAGAAGCTTTTTATATAAAGTATTATTTTACAATACTATTATTGATAATATATAGTACAGCTAATCTTTATTGAATTTGCAGAAGAAAATATTTTTTTGAAGTTTTGTTAAAATATTCTGGACCTGTTGGGATGTGTTTCATAATGTATTCTTGACGCATGATTTTTCATTTTTTTTTTTTTTTTTTTTTTTTTTTTTTTTTTTTGCATCGAGCACCATTTCGAGCACCATTTATTAATGTTAAAATGTGGCTATAGTCAATAAAAATTCTACTGGTTAATAATGTCTTGTTACTTAAAAAAATAAACTGCGATTAGTAGATAAAAGAAGCTTTGGATATAAAGTATTATTTTCTAATACTGTGATTGATTATATATATAGTACAGCTAATCTTTATTGAATTTTCAGAAGAAAATATTGTTTTGAAGTTTTGTTAAAATATTCTGGACGTGTTGGGAAGTGTTTCATAATATATACTTGACGCATGATTTTTCGTTCTTTTTCTTTTTTTGCATCGAGCACCATTTATTTATGTTAAAATGTGGCTATAGTCAATAAAAATTCTACTGGTTAATAATGTCTTGTTATTTAAAAAAATAAACTACGATTAGTAGATAAAAGAAGCTTTGGGTATAAAGTTTTTTTTTTTTTCAATACTATTATTGATTATATATTGTACAGCTAATCTTTATTGAATGTGCAGAAGAAAATATTTTTTTGAAGTTTTGTTAAAATATTCTGGACATGTTGAAAAGTGTTTCATAATGTATGCTTGACACATGATTTTTCGTTCTCTTTCTTTTTTTTAATCGACTGCACATGATGTTTTCATTAGAATTAACTAAACAAGTATACTTAAATGATCTAAAAATGAATAACTTGATATCTAGTTAAATAAAAAACCTGAAATTGTCTTTAGTGATACCCCATATCGAATGATTTTGAGTTTCATCATCCATCAAATAATGAGACAGCTCATTTCTTTTTTACAAAGCAAGTTCTAAAAAGATCTAACGCATTTATTAAAAGTGTAATTGTTTATGTCAACTTTAAAACTATCTCTTTTCCCTAGATGACTTTGTTGACGCTAATGACTACGGAAACAATGTAAAAAAATTTCACGATGTAAAATATTTCCATTAACGTATAAAATAATTTATTAGAATTTATTTTATAACAATAGTTCTTGCATCTTTCATCTGTTAGCTTTCATTTTATATTTTTAAGACTCGTTATTAGTATGCATGGGACATAAATTCTGTTTGTCGTTTGAATAAAGCCCTATGACCTCAATAAAAAATATGCCAGCGAGACAAACAAAAGGTTATGAAGTTCATATACTTTTGTCTCCATTTCTCAGACTGATTGACAACCTGCCGTTTTTTTTTCAAGCATAAGTTTTGTATTTTTTTTCAGTTGGTGATTTAAGAATTTAGATAAATCTGTTACATTCATGTTCTTGTGAAATAAGCACCTATTTCCAAAACAGAAGTGTAAATAAATTAGTTTATTTCGCTAACAAAAAAAAAAAAAAAAAATGTTTGTCTTAAAAGTTTGAGTGGAAAAGGGATATTGTATTGGAACGGAAATATCAAAAGCTTATAAAGAATGATATCCTGAACCCTTCCATTGAAGTGAAAAAATAATAATATACGATAAGATAAATATTTTCTACTGTAGAAATTAGGGTTGCTATCCGTTTATTATCATTTAAAAAATTAATTGTGTGTTCTCTTCAATGCTGAGCACATTTTCGCGAATAACTTTTAAAATAATGTATAAATATTGTGATGAAATTTTCATACTTTTCTTTTTGTGAAATGTGATAACATCATGACAAATGCTGAAAGTGCACATAAGTCGGTCACTTACTGTGAGAGGCCCAGACTTGGACCAATTCTAGAAAAAGAAGCTTAGCTACCAAAATATTTTTATTGTAAACAGGTTGTATATACGTGTATACTGCTATAGTATACTACTCTGAAAGAGACGGCGTGAAGGCGTAAGCGTTGTAGTGTTGTACATAGTAGAAATTGTTTGACCTATCAGACTTTCAGCGAAGTCAGAGAGTTCGTATGTGTTTGCTGAAAACTTCGGTTACCGGAACTACTAGGATGTTGGATGACTTTTGAGCTATGGTCTCGAAAGTTCGAGAACATATCTAGTCCGAGAGCATAAGAGAGAACATCTTCGGCAAAGCATATAAGTGGTTTTTATAAGACCACTGAGTGTAGAAATTGATTATAGGATCGAAAAAGAAGACCACCGCGGAGACTGCAGTTGTATTCCAAAGTCACTCCGTTACTGATATTAATGCAAAACATTAGCTACCGTAGTGTCATGATCATAAATCATTGTCAAGTGATGCATGGCACAAATTGATATGGCCAGACGAACCATCATTCATCTTGTTCTTTACAACTAGACGTCCAGAAAACACAGAGAGGCAACGCCCCCTAGATAAGAAAGCCGTGACACGCGTCACGAAAACGTCATACCAAGCAGTCAAAACAAAAAAAAAATTCGAATTGCATGTTTCGATTTCACTGGCTCATAGAATTAATAATCTGGCGGCACGGCAGTGCCTCCGCCAGGTCGAGAGAGGACAGCCGTAAGCATACTTTTCTGGAAGCAACTCAGGGCACTTTTGACCCCCCCCCCCATATCTCCGCGCTACAGTATCCCAAAAATTTGAAACTTCGTTTTTCTAGAGTATTTGGCACACAGGACCAAAATTTTAAATTACAACTTTCTGTCTTTTCTAGTTCAGACGATATATGAACTCAAACATTCGATTTTTTGTCACTCACTCACTCACTCGTTCACGCGTCATCAAAAAGATTAGGTAGATCCCGTAGCCCTAGAAACTTGACATTTGAAAAAAAGGTAGTGTTTAGGATACAAACAAAGAAAAAATTATAAAATCCGGAAAATTCGAAAAAAAAAAACATTCGAAAATTCAACAAATTCCATCAAAATTGAAAATTGAAAATAATACGATCTTGAAGTCTTAGAAACTTAAGATTCGGTGTGAAGGTAGTGTTTAGTATCAAGATAAAGAAAACATCAAAAAATCGAAAACAAAATTGAAAAATTCAAAAAATCGAAAAAAATCGAAAAATTAAAAATAATCCGATTTTGTTGCGCTAGAAACTTGGAATTCGGAATAAAGGTAGTATTTAGGATGCAAAATAAGAAAAAATTTAAAATTCCGGAAACTTCGAAAAAAAATTCAAAAATTCGAAAAATTCGAAAAAAATTGAAAAAAATTAAAATAATTTGATTTTTTAGCCTTAGAAACTCAAAATTCGCAGTAAAGATAGTGTTTAGGATTCAGAATAAGTTAAAATAAACAACGCAATAAAATTCGAAAATAAAATTAAAAAATCGAAAAATAAGGAAAATTTGAAAATAATTCGATTTCATAGCGCTAGAAACTTGAAATGTGGAATAAAGGTACTAAATAAAGAAAAATTCAAAAATATGGATAATTCAAAAAATACCCATAAATTAGTGCAGACGATATATGAACTCAAAGTTTCGATTTTTTGTCACTCACACACTCACTCACTCTCGCGTCATAAAAAAGATTGGGTAGATCCCGCAGCCACAGAAACTTAACATTTGGAATGAAGGTAGTGTTTCGGATACAAAGAAAGGAAAAATTATAAAATCCGGAAAATTAAAAAAAAAAATCGAACAAAATTGAAAATTGAAAATAACACGATCTTGTAGTCTTAAAAACTTAAAGTTTGGGGTGAAGATTGTTTGTATGTTTAGAATTCAGAAAAAAAACATCAAAAACACACATAAAAGAAATCGAAAATTTTCAAATAATCCAATTTTGTTGCGCTAGAAACTTGGAATTCGGAAAAAAGGTAGTATTTAGGATGCAAAATAAGAAAAATTAAAAAATCCAGAAAATTCGAAAAAAAATCAAAAATTCGAAAAATTCGAAAAAAATTGAAAAAAATTAAAATAATTTGATCTTTTGGCCTTAGAAACTTAAAATTCGCGGTAAAGATAGTGTTTAGGATTCAGAATAAGTTTAAATAAAAACGCAATAAAATTCGAAAATAAAATAAAAACTCGAAAGAAATCGAAAAATAAGGAAATTTTGAAAATAATTCGATTTCATAGCGCTAGAAACTTGAAATTTGGAATAAAGGTAATATTTAAAATACTAAATAAGGAAACATTAAAAAATATGGACAATTCAAAAAAAAAAAAAAATCGAAAATTTAAAAAAAAAAAAAATAGAAAGAAAGAAAGAAAAAGAGAGAAATTGAAAATAATATGATCTTGTAGTCTTAGAAACTGAAAATTTGGTGTGAAGGTACTGTTTGGGATTCAGAAAAAGAAAACTTAAAAACACAGCAAAAATTGAAAATAAAATAAAAAAATCGAAAAATAACGAAAATTTGAAAATAATTCGATTTTGTAAAGCTAGAAACTTAAAATTTGGAATAAAAGTAGTATTTAGGATACAAAAAAAGAAATAAAAGTCTGTAAAATTCGGAAATTCGAAAAATTGAAAAATATTCGATTTTGTAGCTCTAGAACTTAAAATTCGGCGTAATTTCATGTTTAGGATGTCGAAAAAGGAAAAATTAAAACACAATAAATTCGAAAATAGAATAAGAAACTCGAAAAAGATCGGAAATTTCAAAATAATTCGATTTTGTAGCGCTAGAAACTTGAAATTTGTAATAAAGGATACAAAATAAGAAAAAATTAAAAAATCCAGAAAATCATAAAAAAAATTCGAAAAAAATCAAAAATTGAAAATAATTTTATCTTGTAGTCTTAGAAACTTAAAACTTGGTGTAAAGGTAGTATTTACTATTCAATAAAAGGAACAATTAAAATATTCGTTAAATTCGAAAATAAAATCGAAAAATCGAAATATCTTTAAGAAATCGAAAATTCGAAAACAATTTGATTTTGTACTGCTAGAAACATTAGTTTTAAAATAATTGTCCTCTTAGCTAGTACAACGCCCCTAATTGTCTTATGTTATTTTCCCTGGATTATGGTTTTCTTTTCTTTCGTTTACGAATTTCGTTATAGAAAAGTTCCGCTATAGACTGGCTACGATATAGGCGATTTCTTTATAGACAGTGTTTGTTTTCTTTCACAGGTTGTACTCTATTTACTTCACATATGAAATATGGATTGTTAAATGATGTTAGCCCCACAAAAATTTTCACAGCTCCCCCCTACCCTCCCGACATTAGTGGCTGGTTATGGCTTGATAGTCCTTTCTAAATAAAATCATGGTGACGCTAAGATTCACTTGATTTATCTCTAAATTAAATCTAAATGATCCTAAGAAGACGGATCAAATAATTACTATATTGGCATGACAATCATGTATCTTAGAATTAAAATCGAAAAATCAATAAATTTATAAAAAGTCGAAAATTTGAAAATAATTCGATTTTGTAGTCCTAGAAGCTTGACATTTGGCAGAAAGGCAGGGTTTAGTGTACAAAGTAAGGAAAAATTAAAAAAAATCTTTAAATAATAACAAAAAGACTAAAAAAAAAGAAAAAAAAACATCGAAAAAAAGAATATAGTTTGATTTATTGGAAATTTCCGGAAATTTTAATTTTGGCTTTCTTTTTGTACTAAAAAATTCTTTTATGTTAAATATCAAGTATCTAGGGCTGCGAGTAATATCTCAGATGGATAGCACCTATCCTGGAAGCAATTGAAAGTACTTTTGACCAGGGGTTCAAAAATCTAGGCGCCAATGGGCGATTCCCACCACTAAATTTTTTAGTACTGTTCGCCTAATAAGAATAATGATAAAATTTAGGCGAAGTATACTAATAAAATTTTACGAAAAATACTAATAAAATTGAGTGGTGGGAATCAGCCCATTGGCGCCTAGATTTTTGCACCCCTGCTTTTGACACTCCCCCTCCATAACTTAGTGCTTGCCTAGGAACCTGAAATCTCTTTTTATCTACAGTACTTTGCAAACGAAACTAAAGCTTAAAATTTTTGATACCTGTAAATAATAGGGACAGAGTGTGGGCTTAGCGAAAATCAGTGGATGATCTCCAAAAAGAACCCAAAATCAAGAAAAGGAGGATTACTTACAAAAAGAAGTGAAATCTCATCAAAAAGTCACCTGTAAAAAATGCAGCCAAGTCTCGTAACTCATTTACCGTAAAAAGTACTGAGATCGTATAAAGCCAAGTTTAACTATCTTATTAACTCTGAAATTTTCATTCACAAATCACTCCTAGTCTCTACATCTTTATTTAAATATTATTTTGTGACTTGGCAATTACGCAGCACAGGGAAGTTATTACACCTTACTATGTTATGGGATGGGATGGGATAATTTAATTAAGGCAAATTATATACGCACAGGGAAGTTATTACACTTTAATATGTTATAGTGTTATTTGATTAAGACTAACTATATACATCACATTCTCGTGCTACGTAATTGCCAAGTCACAAAATAATAATTAACTAAAGATGTAGAGACTAGGAGTGATTTGCGAATGAAAATTTCAGAGTTAATAAGATAGTTAAACTTGGCTTTATACGATCTCAGTACTTTTTACGGTAAATGAGTTACGAGACTTGGCTGTATTTTTTACAGGTGACTTTTTGATGAGATTATTGTTTACGACTAATAATTAATAATTCCACGAGCCATCTAAATCAAACATGCAATTTGTTCGAATTTTTTTCTTTGTTTTGCCTGCTTGGTATGACGTTTTTGTGACGCGTGTCACGGCTTTCTTATCTAGGAGGCGTTGGGAGAGGGCGTATAATCTGGATTGTTTATACGATGGAGATAACTGTGTCAGACTTTTATCCAACCACATAAATCTGGTGGTCCAAATACAGAGGTGTGAAAAATATTAGAATAATTGTGATTTTTTCAGTTTTTCTTGATTAATATTGTATTAACTTGCAATGTTTCATGAAAGACAAATTATTTCGTTGATCTAGTCAATTTTTCACTCCTTTAGAATAGTTTTGAGGATATAATTTTGTTAAATATTGCCATTTTTTAAAAAGAAAACAATTTCATCCAAAGTAATCAATTTGTTTGCATTCCATAAAGAATTTGTTTGATTAACAAACGAATTTAAAATAAAATTTTAATATCGTCTGCTTGCTGTGCTAGTATTTTCTTTCTTTTCTTGAGTTAGCATCATTATTATTTTATTCTTAAAACAAATATTTTCGCTGTTTTGATTAGTTTATACTAATTGGTAGCTATTTTTTTTTTGTTTGTTTGTCAAATGATTATTTCGTGATTATGGGTAAAGCAACTGATATTTCTCCTAGAAAACTAGCTGTGGTAAAGTGTCTCATCCAAGAAAATCACTATACACAGCACGAAATCGCTGAAAAGGCAAAAATTTTGCAAGCATCTGTGTGTAGAATAAAAAGATCTTTGGACTCCAAATGTGAATATGAAAACTCTAGAGTAGGGAAATGCGGAAGGAAAAGTAAATTTACTGCAAGAACAGAAAGGAAATTAATTCAAATAGCTAAAGCTAACAGAAGAGCAACTAGTCATGAACTAAAAATCTCTTTGGAAGCGTATGGAGTAAATGTATGTGATTCTTCTATCCGTAGAAAGCTCATCTCAGCTGGACTCAGTACTCGTCGTCCTCGATAAAAGGCTAAAATCACATCTGCTATGGCAAAGAAGAAACTAGCTTGGGCAAAAGCTGTGCAAGAACAATTCGGAAATGACTGGAGTAAGGTGAGAAATATTAATTTTCCTTTAATTAATCAGCTGAATTCAAGTTGTTAATTTCTTTTCCTGAAATTATGTTTTTTGCATACTGACTAAAGATATAGAACTGTTTATAAATTTAATTAAAAATTTCTTTATAAGAATATTTCTCTACAATACCTTAAAATATTTTTTTATCTTTTAGGTATGTTTTTCGAATGAATCAATATTTACGATATCAGAAGAAAGCAGCCAATATGTTAGGAGAAGTACCAGTGAAGAATTTCCCCCAAATTGCATAGCACAAACGGTTAAACATCCTACTAAAGTAATGGTTTGGAGCGTGATGTCTGCTCTGGGTACTGGACGTTTATACATGGCATGTTCATTTGTAGATGGCATGATGAACCAGTATCAGTATAAAAAAGTGCTTGAACAAAGACTAATTCCACAATTAAAAGACTGGTTTCCAAATCGAGACTGCATATTCATGCATGATGGAGCTCCGTGCCATAAAGCTTCATGTGTGACCAAATTTTTGGATGAAAAAAATATAAAAACACTTCCATGGCTTGGAAACAGTCCAGAACCCCATAGAGAATCTTTGGGCCATTGTAAAGAAAAAATTAAAGAAATGCAACATCACAAACAAGAATGGTCTGATAGAAAGACTCATCCAAATTTGGCACAATGACAACCAAATACAAATTAATTACCAAAAACTCATACAAAGTATGCCAAGACGTATCGAATCTTTAATTAAAAACAAGGGGATGCACACTAAATATTAAATGTATCGATATTTATTAAATAATGTATTATTTCTTTAATATAACAAGATTTTATAGTAAATTTCACAATTATTCTAACAATTTTCACACCTCTGTAGTGTTCCTGTAGACGAGGGATGCAGAAATCTGGTGGTCCAAATAGTGTTCCTGTAGACGAGGCATGCAGTTAAGACGATAATTATCCATTCATGCAGCTTCACCTGCGGCGTGCTTTGAGAAGTATAAAAGAAGTTCTGTGGCAGAATGATAGAAGTCTCTAACATCTACCCATCTCACTCGTAGATTATGGGGCATGTCATCGGAATCCATTATTCCATAAAATACGATATCTAAATAACTAATGCCAAGAATATAATTTAATAGTACCTAAGCATGTGAGTCACATTATTATAAAAACATATTTGCAATTATAATAGTTTTGGAGTAATGTACTTCTAATGGTGATGGTTGGAACTTTTTTTTTTTTTTTTTTTTTTTTTTTTTTTTGCATCCTTTTTTTAAGGACATATAGATGTTCCCACAGATTTTGCGACTTTCACGGGGAGAATTTTTTTTAATAAGTTCTATAAAAATCTTAATTTTTAACTACAGACGCTCGGTAGTATATAGTGTGGGTTTATGAAATCACATTAAGATAATGCATGATACATATTTGACAAAAAGTAGCGCTATGTAATCTTCTGAACGTTATACACAGAGAAAAATGAATTTAAGAAATGTAAAATAATAATAATAATAATAATAATAATAATAATAATAATAATAATAATAACAATTCTCTGGAATATTGAAATATAACTAATTCTACATTGTCTGTTATAAATCATGAAACATTTCAGTTTGATCTCAAATTAAGATGTCAGTTATTATAAATTAGTACTGAACAACCTATCTAACTATTAAATCATGAACTTCTATTGGTTGATAACGGCCATAAACAACTGATTTATCATTCATGCTCTTCCCTTATCCTCAACTTATAATGCTAAACCTGATGGTTATCGCAGTCACTTGTAAACCAGACATTCCTATTGTTTTGTTAATAACTCCTCTGTCTGATACTAAGACATCTGTATTGTTTGAAAATGTCTCGCATATTTTTCTTCTTGAATGGCAAATGCTATAAAATCAGGTTGTAACGATTTTTTGTGTGGAAAAAATGGAGTGCGGTAAATAATTTTCAGTTGTAACTTCTTTTTAAATAACGTCTCGAGTTTTATTTTTTCTTGCAAATACAGGATGTCTCTTCTTATCGTTGACAAATAGCTCATTCTTAAACTTTTAATTTTAGAGGGTATAGTTCCAATTGCAAAAATATTTCAAAAAATGTTCTTTATCATACGATAGTCTATTTTTGTCAAATAGTTATTATTTTTTTTAAATATATGAAATTTAAATTTTTATACGGTCCCTGGATTCTTGTGTTCTATTAGTAATATTTATAAAAAAAAAATTCATGTCCAAACAAATAAAACAGTAAAAATTCAATTTTATTTTAGTACACAGAAAAAAATAAAACCCAATTTGGGTCGAAAGATTCTTAGGTATGTGCCCAAATTGGGCCATGCCTGTTTTGGTTACCACTGTGTATCCATTTTAGTGGTAACCAAAACACATAGTATTATATGAGACTTATTTTTCAATTTATTAACTATTGCTGTAACTTTTGGAGTTTTCACGATATTTCACTGATCTTTTTATATGAGTTCCCCATTAGTATTGACTATCAAATCATGACAAAAAATCTTTGCTGTAGTTCGTGCATGCGCAGTTAAAATTTATTTCATAAAAATACCTATATCTCATCAAATATTCAATATATTAATATTTTAATCACCGTGTACTATTTCTACAATTTTTTGTCAAGTTTTTGGAAAGCAGTGTTAAATTTGGCTGAAACTCTGCATGTTATAAAGTAAAGAAAAAACTTTTTGAAGTTTTCAGAGAAACGTTAACATCTTCACGAATATACGTGCTATGCTTACACAAATGCAAACATATGTTAAACAGGACCTGCATAGTCATTTGCTACAGTAACAGACCATTTTTACCACTTTCTGTTACTTGGGTGATCGAAAATATTATTATATTATTAAAATTATTATTCTGCCCCCCCCCCTCCATAATTGTCCTAGTGACAAAATCTTCACTGAAAAACATGATGTGAAACATGTTCTTTACATCCCGAAAGTTCAAGGGCATTCCGGACATTTCCGCACGAGTTTCAGTAAGATATTCGACGAAACGTCTGAAATTGGTCACTGCTCTTTAATTTCTGGACACCAGTGTATTTCTATTGTTTTCTGTCAAGTTTTTGAAAAGTGGTGTTAAATTCGGTTGAAAACTCTGTATAGTATGAACAAAAAACTTTTGTTTTTTCACAGAAACATTATTATCTTCACGAATATACGTGCTATGCTTACACAAATTCACACAAATGTTGAACAGGACCTACATAGCTACAGTGATAGACCATTTTGAGCATTTTCTGTTAGTTGGATGATCGCAAATATTAATTTATTATTAAAATTATTATTGCCCTCCCCCATCCCCTTATTGTCCACGTGGCAAAATCTACACTGAAAATTGTGAAGTCAAACATGTTCTTTACATTCTTGAAGTTCAAGGACACTTCGTAAAGAATTTCAGTAGATATTCGACAAAACGTCTAAAATTGAAAAAATCGGTCAATGCCCTTTATTTTTTCGACATCAGTGTATATAGAAATGAGAATAGGCATTATTTGCTACAGTAGATTGGCTTGTCATGCCTTCTGAAAACAGATTTGTCGAGAGATTGGTTTGCTCTGGTTAACTATGTCAGAATCATTCATGATCATTTACATCAAGGAATGGGTAGGTTACTGTTATGTTCAATTTCAACAAAGAATTTACTGTTATCCCTTTAAGCGTTAGGCCCGTGTTTTTCCGTTTCATGTAATCATGTTAAAATGGCTGTAGACAAAAATATTTTTAACATAATACTTTTTTTAACCGTATATAGAATGAGGAGATACAAAAGATATTATAGCATCAAACAGCGATTAAAAAATATATATATTCTGGGATTTACAAGCATATTTATAGAAATATTAGAAAATCTTCAAACAGTGAAAGGGTTTATCCATTGAATTCGGATGATTTATACAAAAGTTAACATCTTCAAGACTATACTGCCAAATCACGAAAATATCACCAACACATCATTTTGATAAATCATCTGAATTCAATGGGTAAATAATATTAAATGCACTGTTGAAATTGAACATTATAAAAGCCTTCCATTCCTTGATGCAATGTTAACCAGGACAAACCAATCTATCCACAGATTTGTTTTCAGAAAACGCATGTCAAACCAATCTACTATGCAAAATAATGCCCATTCTCTTTTTACGTATAAAATTTCAGCCTACAGTTTTTTCATAAGACGAACTTTTTTGGTATGTATAAAGAAAATAATTTGATGAGCTAGATATATTCGCAGAATTGCTTTTAATAACGGTTTTAAAGCACAACATATTATTAAATTAATCCTGAATACTGTCAATAATAAGAAGTCTGAAAACAAATTTGATTCACAAAAATGAAACCTTTATGCTCTTCAATATTTTCCAAGCTTTTTTTTTTTTTTTTTTTTTTTTGAGAAATTAAAATATACCTTAAACGTTTCAATATCTGCTTAATAGCCAAATACCCTCCCGAAGTTAAAAGACAACATTTGCACTAAAATTGAATCAATTCATTTTGGAAATTATTTAGAAGTATATGAAATCCCATTTATTAAAACCGACGGAACAAAGGTTTATTATATTGGCATGAGTAAAATGAAATTTAGTTTGAGAAAAAAATGTGCACATAGCTGATATAATAATAGAAAAATCACAGAACTTGCAAGAAGGACTTGCACATCCAAATATATTTCATTGAAAGCAAAACACTATTCTCTCCAACCTAAACTATCCCATCCAGTACAAGAGAAACCATAGAGATTGTAACACGTGAAAATTAAATATGTAACGATACATAATCATTTAACTTGCTAAAATTATGTATTAAGTTACTCCAATGGTTAAGAGAATAGAAATAAACATCAAATTAAAAATAGAATAAAATAACGTGAGTAACCTGAGTGAGAACGTGAAAAACGTGAATGATGGTGTTTCAAATAGTAGAATATTCTTATTTGTCTTGATAAAGGCTTCGATGAAGCCGAAACATGTAGACAGTTTATTAAATTTTTTACTGCTTTTATAGTTTTTATTTTAACGCCTTTTATAAATTAATAAAATATATTATCTGTGGATATTCGGATTTGTTATATATTTAAGTTCATATATCTATTGAAGATCTATCTATCTATCTATTTATCTAGAATGTGGTAGTAATAGTATTACATACTGAATACTGAATATTTATAGGTTGAAAGATCTGTTAAGTTAAGTGTAAAAAATATTTAGAAAAAATTTGTACTTTTTTAGTTAATCACTTACAAATTTCGCTTTTAAAGTAGTTAAATCGAAGTAATTGCAATTAACTATTGAATTATTCTATGATCATTTATTAATAATAATTCTTTAGGGAAAATTCGTAGTATTCATCAAATATTGGACTATGCTAGTATATTAACAGGGCGTGGTGTCTAAAGTTGAAATTATGCGGTTTTCAGTTCTATAATAATCTTCTCTATCACATTTGCGTATCAGTATGTGAAAGTTTACGTACCAGACTAATAGCCGTACAATAATTTAGGAACCCCTGGTCTATACTATCTGATGGGTACTTTTCCGTTATACCAACAACATGCCAAAATGTATGCTAATGCGCTAGTTTTTTTAAACACCATGCAAAGGATTTTTATTGCAAACGTGCCAAACATTGTGACTATTTATTGAATGTGAATCATTTTTTGATTATTATTTAATTGTAACCTCGCAAAACATCTAACTTTGCTATTTTTCTAAAAGTAAACATTTATTATTCAGTTACAACTTACACTTATTATTGATGCTGAGGTGGATTTTACGATTTGGCAGTTACCTGATAACGAGGGAGCCGCAATAAAATTGTTTCAGGGCTTTGGATACGTTAAAAAAAAAAAAACATGAACGTCTTTATTTAAAAAATGAAATGTTTATTGCGATATTGAGAGACATTTACAGTTTCATGCCAGCAGTTTAAATTAAATTATATTTTATTAGTTTATTGTATAATATTTATTTGCTATTTTATTTCAAGTATATATTTGTATTGATTTAATAAAATAGTTAGTAAAAGTCTCTCATTTTCAAATGTTATATTTTAAAATACTCAATTTCGTGTCAATAATGTTATTTTTTTTAATCACATGGATTTCATTTTGAGCCAATTATTATGCTTGGCGACAAGAGTGTTGGTATAACGGAAAAGTACCATCTGGGGGGGGGGGAGGAGGAGGATCAAACTATGTCCGAGCGAAGCACCATTCGATTGGCAATACCATTTTCTCGAAATCTACTTAAATAAATTTAAAAAAATAGCGAGCCATTTCCATATTGAAACACTAACAAACTTTAAAGTTGAAATACTAACATCAAATAACTTAATCATCTGAAAACAAACCTAAATATTTAGATTAGCTTAAATATATTTTTTTACGAAATTCATGCGAACAGACAATTTGGAATTTTTATTTTACGTTAAAACAAACAAATCTATTATAGTAAAAGTATTCCGGAAAGAAATTGTTCGAAATGGTACAGAAGCAAAGCTAAACAAAAAGCTTCTAATGCATGTCATTTTGGATACAAAGAAATTTATATCTTTACTCCCTGTAATATATAAATTTAAGCATGTAACCCGCGGCATTGGAGAATATCTTTTGCTTGTGTTCTCTTTACACGAATGTATGCAAAGACGAATACTGAGGTCAACACGATATGCAAACAGATGAGATTTATAAAGGAGATGTTTTCTGAGATTCACTTCTCCTCACTTTTACGTGATTCTCTTACAGATCTAACAAACTGTTACAAAAAGCTTCCTATTCTTCATCTTAATTAATACGTGATCCAGTTCATAGACATGACATTTTATTTCAAGACTCAACTATTTGCTTTTTACTTACGTTTTTAGGTTTGAGTAGCCTTGTGAGAATTAAATTGCTACCTTAAATGTCTGTATTTACAATGGAAATGCTATGCAGATATCGCAAACAGAGATGGGTGTAAGATAGAACATTATTTGGGGCGGGGCGGAGAAAAATACTAAGTGTTTAAGATTTCTTTATTATTAAATAATAGTAAGTAGTTAGTCATGGGAAAATTCACAATGGGTTTATTGACATTCATGATATTTGTAAACCTGAAATTTATGTAAACTTTTCACGGTGAAAATCGGAATGAAATATCTGTGACTATCAAACAGTGTTGCCAATTTAGCAGATTTTATTTATTCAAAATATCTACCACTTTTTTCAAATAACAATATTAGCCTTATTTAATAATAGACATTCTGGGATTAAAGAAAACGAATTGCATTAGAAAATTGTGCTAAGTAATTTGAATTAAAATAATTCCGCTAAATTGGCGACACTGCTATTAAATATTGGGTAGTGCGGTCCCCTATTTTCCAAAAATATATCCCTTTTATCCAATTTCATTATGCTTCGGAAAACAACTGAAATTTATAAAATATGTTTTCTATGATTCACGTGTTTAAACTCCTACGTGACTGCTTTAAAGATCTTGCAAACTGTTACAAAAGCTTCGGATTTATTATCTTACTTGATAAATAATTCAGTTCATAAGCATGATACTTTGTTTTTAAATTAAGCGGTTTATTTTTTGCATAGTTTTAGTTAGGAATATAGTAGAACAATTAAACTTTTTGCACGTTTAACCCTCTCTAATTTTTTCGAATTTTCAGAAAAATCAAGTGAAAAAATCCTTCTTTCAATTGACATTATTAAAATGCTGTTCTAGATTGTGTACATTAAACAGGGTTGCTTTGAGATCTTTACTTGCAATGGCTGTTGCCTCGAATGACCCATTTATTAACATAATTTTTTAATGTAAAAACATTCTACGTCTGAATTTCTAAATTTCACTATAAAATAAATTATTTTATTTTATTTATTTTTAATTTTAATGTTATCCTATTGTTGTTTTTATATTTTTAATTTAAGTCTTATTATTTATTTTTATAGTGATATTTACATAATCTTAGAACGCATACAAAATCTGACACAATTTTTCTTTTATTTTACATATACCTGCTTATTACACTCTTTTATTTAACTTAACCTGGTTTTTGTATGTAAAGGTGGAATTTAGTAATCGATTTTTAGCTCACTTCCTGCTGTGCTAGAATTATAAAAATTGCGTTCACATGTGTATTTCCGATGACAATACAACATTTTAATGTTTTTTAAATTTAATTGTAAAATAATATATTAATTTTAAGGCATTTTCCCATTAGTCCGCCACAGGTGATAAATCGCGAAATATTCTCTTTAACTCGTAGAAATGTATACGAGTTTAATGAACATTGGATTTAATGATGCGCCAATACCTGCTCGCCAAAATATGCCAAATAGCTGTGAAACTGCAACAATGAAAAATTTTAAAAGCTAAAAAGGTAAAAAATATATTTTAAATTAAAAAAATAATAAAGAGTGTAATATTTAAAAAATATGTGTTTTATCAATGAATAGTTTAATATTAATTAATTTACGATTATACGTTAAGAAATCTATTTTGAAATCCTAAAAAGATTGTTTAAATAATGTTTCAGTGTTTCTTTCCTGCAGAATTGAGCAAATATGTAATTGCAATTATTTGCAATGTAATTACAATTTAATTGTATGTAATTAATTATAGTTACAATTACATGCCGTAAACAATTCTTGCAGAACTGTAGCGGGAACCGCCCCCATCCCATTATTTGACGAAATTTCTGTGCTTCAATGAGTGTAACTATAATCAGTTACATACAATTGAACTGTAATTACATTGCAGATAATTGCAATTACAAATTTGTCCAACTCGGCTTTCTCGTTGCTATATCCTAAACACGAAACAGGGAAAAAATTATATATTTTTTAATAAATTCCTTTGCTTGTGCTTTCTACCAAACATAAAAACCAAGCAGCTAATTTTTCACAATCGAGTTCGGTGCCCAGAATAAATTAATGTATTGTAATGGAATTTTTTTGAAAAAAAAAAAACACCAATTGCAGTAAAAAATTAGGCATAATTTTCAAAATGAACATTGAATGCTTATGAAAGATTGTTAAAAAAAAGCTATTTTTACCTTTATACTTATTTATTCTTCCATCCACAAGGTAGCAGTTTTGATACAGATGATCCACAGGACGACACAAATACAGACGGGGACTTCACACTAAGTGTGTGCAATGGAATCATCGAGAGTTGAACCAGTACTACCACCGTGGCAGACGAAAGATTATACACTCTAGGCCATGGGGAGTCCCTGAGTTGTGTAAAACAAGTTGGAAATTGTACGTCAAACGTGACAACGTTCGTACTATAGCTAGTTACATAAATATTCAGATCTTTTCTGATTTTTAATTCTGTGAAATGAATTATATCGTCTGCAGATTAATTTCTGTAATAAAATAGGTATCTCGGTCGCTTGACGATTAAACTTCGGAAGCTCCTATAACAAAAAAGCACCGATTTTAAAAAAAAAATTCAAATTTCTTAATAAATATTTATATTAATATCTCCTAAAGTTTTGATTCGATTTTAATAAAATTTGAAATGTCTCGACAAAATTCTGCAAAGATAATATATTTTAAATTGCAAACCATTCGGTTGGGTAGTTTTTGCGTTGTTATATGCGGACGGACGGACGGACAGACAGACAGACGGACGGACGGACGGACAGACGGACGGACCAAGCGACGACAATAGGTGCTACGTATTTATGTAATTACGAACGCACCTAAAAAATGAATCATGCAGTATTATGAGGTCGGGATATCAGTGTCGCCAAGTTAGGAAATTTTTTTATTCAAAATATCTACCACGATTTCAAAATAATAATCTTTTATTTTATTTAATGACAGTCATTCCGTGATTAAATAAAATGAAAATTACTTGTCGGGAAAAGTGGTAGATAAATTGAATAAAAAAATTCCTCACAAGCAATACTGTTTGAAAGTTGTCACTGAAAATAAAATTTAGTCGAAAACATATTTCAAAACACTGTTTTTTGTTACACTTTCCAACATAGTTTAAAAGTGTTTACAAGTTCGTTTTGTCTGTCTTCCATCTGTCTGCCTGTCAGTTGACTGATTCTTCGTACTCTAAATCTCGTAAACAAACTCGAATTTCTATAACATTTTTATACGTTATTAAGGTTTATTATAAAATGTTTGGTATTGAAAATGAAGTGTGTATCATTTATAATTCGTTTACTGCACACACAAAAGAGTTCCGTTACATTATGGTCTATGAATCATTTACATCATTTTATTGATGTTAAGATATTTCAAAGAGAATGAGATTGAACTGCGTCACTGTTTGCTGCGCCAACATGCTTCCTTAGGAGTATAAAATTGGAGGACGCACAAAAGGACGTTCAATTACATGATGAAAAGGACGTTCAAGTAGTATATGATGAAAAGGACGTTCAATTACATGATGAAAAGGACGTTCAAGTAGTATATGATGAAAAGGACGTTCAATTACATGATGAAAAGGACGTTCAAGTAGTATATGATGAAAAGGACGTTCAATTACATGATGAAAAGGACGTTCAATTACATTATGATCTATGAAGGAAAATTGTTTGCAATGCATTTTAATGTTGTTATGATGCTTCAAACATAATGAAATCACTGAAGTGCACTACAACAAGTTTTCTACAGTTTATGAAATGCATAGCATTTATCGTTCATTTACAGAGACACACACAAAAGAATACGGTTATTGACTTAAGATCGATAATTGTTGGAAGTCAGTTTTCAACTGTGGTATACATTTTTTAACTTATCTAATTTTAAGTGTATCAGGTGGTGTATACAAATTCTATAGTTTTCATACAAAGCTAGACAAAAGAACTCGCACATATTACCAGATACGGACAGTAGTTGCTAAAAATGGATTTTTACTGACTGAGTTATGTATTTTTTAAGTTGCTAATTTGTGTATCTCATTTCATTCTAGAAAAAAGGGAAATTTCTTAATAATATCATGTTAGTGTTGGAAAGTGTTTCATAATCTATGCTCGACGCATGGTTTTTCGTTCTTTTTATCATTTAAGTTAGGAACCTCATATGAGGCTGGGTTCAGGTGAGCGAGGAAGGTAAAAAAAGTTACTTTTTCTTTTAATTTCTAAAATTTTAAATTTTAATTTAAAGTAACTAAAATTTACTTTAAGGAGACTCTGGCACCCTTCATTTGGCCAAAATTTTTTTTGCTTAAAATATATTTAATTTCACAATATATTCTGTCGAAGTTGCGTAAAGATCCAATGACTAATTTACTGTATACCTAAAATGAAAATGGGAACTTCGTTCCGGTCTCTTATAACTTGAGTTTTGCTGAATGCACTGCAAAAAATAATTGTTGATTTTACAGTATAAAACTGGCATCCCAGCTGCCAGTATTATACCGTAAAATTAACAGTATTAAACAGTAAAATAAACAGTAATACGCTGCCGCGCAAGCAGTAATACGCTACCGCGCATGCGCGGCAGCGTATTACTATTTATTTTACTGTTTAATACTGTTAATTTTACGGTATAATACTGGCAGCTGGGGTGCCAGTTTTATACTGTAAAATCAACAATTATTTTTTGCAGTGTGGATTTTGGTAAAACTTCCACTGTTAGTCAGATAATTTTTCAGGGAAGGTTTTAGTATATAATATATCATTCTATGTTGCTTATATATAGAATTATTAAAAAGTTCTATTATCACGTGAACCCGATTATGAAAGAGTAGCCTTTTTAAAGGATTCTGCTGGACGGATTTAGCTGAGACTTGCATTGTTAGTCAGATAATTTTTCAGGTATGGTTTTAGTATACAATATATCGTTCTATGCAGCTTAGTTATAGAATTACCTTAGATTATCAACAAGATTTACAAATATTTGTATGCAATGTTTTTAGGTGCGTTCGTAATTATATAAATACTTAGCACCTATAGTCATCGTCTGGTCTGTCCGTCTGTCCGTCCGCATATAACAGCTTAAAAACTACCAAACCGAATGGTTTGAAATTTAATATATATAATCGTTGCAGAATTTTGTCGAGTCAATTCAAATTTTGTGAAAATCGAATCAAAAATTAAAAAGATATTAATAAAAGTTTTCTTTATTCTATTAAATCTTATCATACGTAATCTGTATAGTAAAAGCGCAAGTCATGTGACTGAGGAAAACAAATACGGGCTAACCACATCTTTTTCCATATGCCAAGAGGCTATTTTTATTCAAAATTATGTTTTCGAATAAAATTGCATAAAAGTTACATTTTTAGAAAGATCATTCAAAAAAATTGTTTGCTTGAGAGATGAGTTACATTAAAAAATGTATAGATTCTGAGATAACTTCAGCGAAAATTAGGTTAACAGCCAAATATATCAATCCAGTAAAGTAAATAAACAAAAGATTTATTCATCGTGAGTCATAGAAATATTAAACCATGGAGGTAATCATTCGCAAAGTAAAGTCTCCATGGTGAATTTTACAGCTCTGTCATGTGTCGAAAAAAAAATTCGCATATATAAACATAGCATTCGTAATAAGAATAAAAAAAGCATCCTCATTTCGCTCACAGTAGACGATATAATTTATTTCAATTAAAAAATAACGATGATTTTTTTACATTGTAAAACTAGTTACAGCACGAAACGAACGGACCTCATTTCTCACGTTTAACGTACAATTTCCAACTTGTTATATTACGTTTATTGTCAGTGTTTACAATTGATTTCAAAACGTATGTACTTTGTTTAATATTTAAGCAGAATTTTTTTACATTTTTATGTATTTAAGCTTATTCTAACTTAAAAAAGTCCATTGTAAAAGCTTTTTCACTTGATATTTATTATTTTTTTCTAGTGCAATTTACTAAATTTTTACACAATATTAAAGAAATGGCTAAAAAATTTTCCAAGCACTTTAATATATTTTTTAAATAGACATAAAAAAGATATACCATAGATCTCTTTATAAGGTCTATAGTTTTAACCACTAACCGGGGGACGGAAGAATCTATAAGTACAGGGATGTTTTTTTTTTCTTTTAGGTAATCCAGATGTCTTTTTTTTTTCTTTTTTTTTTTTTTTTTTTTTTTTTTTTTCGGGTGAGGAGAGGGGAGAGCGATTGGACGGTTTATTCCATAATTAATAACATTGGTTCTTCTTTAACTCTCACGCGAATGAAGTCGCTGGTAACACTATTAATTTTTTCATCAACCTCATAGATTTATTGTTTTTATTGAATCAGAAATTGGGAAGATTCGTCATCAGTCACGATTAGTTTAATTTATTTTTAAAAAATGGTTTTTATATCTATTGTATGTATTGAAATTTGTTGTAGCTAAGCATGAAGTATATCCAATTTATCAAACATATACCACTATTTCTAAATAGTAATATTTGATTTATTTAATATGTCATTAAATAAGCAAATATTACTATTTAGAAATAGTAGTAGATTTCTGAAAAAAATAATCGTTTAATTAGCAACACTGTAAATACACTGCAAAAAAAAAGTGTTCATATTACAGTACAATGCTGGTAGCTGGGATGCCAGTATATACTGTAAAATCAACACTTTTTTTGTAGTGCATGTATATAAATATAATGAATATTTGTGTATTAAACGAATATAAGTTTATTAGTTAGATGCATGTAACCATATAATTAAAAAAAAAGCTGTATGATAAAATATGAAGGTAAAGCATTATGATATTTTCAGCATTAGTTTAAAAATTATAAAGTATTTACATATTTTAACCGCTCCTGAACGTAAATTTAATCTGCCTATGAGGCATTTACTTTTTTTAAAACCTCATTTGCAACATGCATTTAGGCGGAAATGGTGAGAAAATGTAAATTCCGGAAACACAAAATCAAGGTTCACCTGTATATAAATTGGTTAATAAATTTAAAAGAAATACGAAAAAAAATCAAATTAGTATTCTTGTGAAGAACTCTAACCATCTAAACGTTAATTAAATTATGATGCATAAAAGTATCTCATTTTCGAATTTGCATTCCTGTCAGCTTAATGCTCTTAATATAACTAAATATTAAGAAAAAAAAAGTCTTGAAGACCATTTCAAGATATTATACTGTTTATCAAAACAGTTCAAGGTTTCCAAAAGAAGAAAAAAGTAGACTAATCTCTTTTAATACTTTACTCAGTTTCATAATTTTTCAGCAAAGCCATCTATTTCGGCTGAATTCACGTTTTTGTGAAAGTGATAGATTAAAAAAAAATGCCTTTTAGAGAAGACTTAAGAAATTAAGTTGATTCATCTCTTCTATTAAGTCTCTATTACCATTCTTGTGGCATAAAATTTACATCGAAAGGACCTAAAATGGGTTTTAGAAAAAAACATATCTTGCTCAATATACTATATATTTTACAAATGAACTTTGATATGAGATGTCGGGTCAAGCACGATGACGAAAGAATTAGCGAGGTCGGAAAACAGAAGCAATGGAAATTTGTCTTAGTCTTATAAAGTGATTTATATCCACATTTGTTTACAGCAGGAAAACACGATTTATTTAGAAATGACACACTTGCAACTTCGGAATTTTCTCGAGGATTCAACAACTTAATACGCATTTTAAAATAACTAAACATAATATGTCTGAATCAAAAATTTTAAATTAAAAAGATATATAAAAATCAGACATTTTATAATGCTAAAAAATAACACATTAATATCACATAATAAAAACAATTACTGTAGACGTTTCAAACGAGGAGTGCTTTGAGACCTATAGCTACAAAGGCTGTTGTCTCGAATGATCCATATATATTTTTATTCACAGAAACACATACAGACTTCGACAATTACATAAATCTTCTTGATGAGTAGGGGATAGACACAAGGAAGCAGACATCATTGAAGAATACAGGCGGGAACTCCACAAAGAGTGTGCAACGGAGTCAGCGGCAGTCGAACCTAAAGACTCCTATAAGGGTGAGCTGACGTATAGCCATCTTGTCGCCCAAAATAACCGCCATATTGTAACCCAGCTCAGCATTAGGAAACCGCCCGAGCAGATGTTTGCCGTCCCTGTCACTGTTACTCGCCGTCCACTACTACGGTAAGCTAACCGGTTTTAGCTTGGTTTTTGGTCCGTTTGGTTATTAAATGGCGGTATGATTCAGCATGTAATATAGGAGCTCTAGTCGAACCCACCGCCTGCTCCTACGTTCTTAAGCGATTAGCAGAGCGTAGTTCGTCTAAAGTCGTTAAAAATTTCGTCTTAACCACTCGGCTCCGTAGGGCCGAATTACAGCAGAAGTTTCTGGCTTTATACAACCCCCTCATCAGTACAAATGCCTATCATTAACAGAAGCTGTTCTTTACAGAAGATCACGTTCAAGACTATGACATTTTAAAATATTAAATCCCCAGGAAGTATACATTACATTAGGAACACATATTCTGGTGGAATTGCACATGCTTCGTTGAGAGGAGATACCTGTAATCTTGTAAACCAACCTTCTAAAAATCTTCCACTTTTAAAATTAGTGCAATTGGATTTAAATATTTTAATATTATCGAAATCTAGGATGTGGTCGGTATCTATTAAATGATTAAAAAGTTTCGATTGTAAATTTTCGTATTTGTAAGCGTGTTTATGATCTTCTAAGCGGATATTGCATGATCGCCTAAGTTTCACCAATATAAACAGTGTTACAGTCTTTACAAGGGACACTGTAAACTACTCCGGTATTCTGTAAGGAAGGATTTTAGGCTTGAATTTGCATAACATATTCTTTATAACATTCTGGGGTTTAAAGATTGTACCAATATAAATTTGATTTGATTTTTTTTTATTTAATTTTGTTTAGGGTTGGTTTACAAGATTACAGAAATATCTCCTAAATGAAGCATTTACAATTTTACCAGAATATTTGGTACAACTGTAACGTAAATTTCCTGCACTTTAATATTTTAAAATATCATATTCTTAAACAGTTTCTGTTTTCAATTGACATTTGTACTGGTGAGGGGTTTGTATAAGGCTCATATCTTGCAACGTTTACTGTAATTATTTTTATTATTCGATATTAATGTGTTATTTTTTAGTTTTATTAAATATCTAATTAAAAAATATATTTTTAATTTTAACTTAATACGCACTTTTCTCTAGTCTTAATATTTTAACACATTTATTTATTGTACCTTATTTCCTTTAAAGCTTAACATTCAAGAGAAAAACTCTCTTTAATTAATCATTTATTCGGGGGTCATCAACATTTTTATTAGCAAGGAAAAATTTGAAATTTTTTATCCCATCCCACAGGAAGCAACCTGTCGCATATTGGAGCACGTGCAATCGTAAGCATTGCGATTGCACTAAAAATGTCGCATTTACAATGTGACACAACTCCTTCTAATAAAAAGGGACCAACATTTTCTTTACATATGAATATAAGGTTTATATTGCATAAAAATATACATAAGGGGTCATCTACATATTAAAATTGAACCTAGCTTTTAAAAGTTCAGTAGCAACGTAACAATTTTATTGTATACTTAAGTTTCCAATGCCACATAATGACTAAATACAAATTTGCATCAATTTTGAACGATAAATTGGTGATTATTGCAAAATAAACCGATCATTGTTAAAGATAAACGTCTGTTATTTAGGCATAACTCGAACAATAATTTATGTATATCATTACTTTCTCTTTTCTATGATACTTTGTAAAAGTCCAAACGTAATACGTATGCATATTTTCTATGCATATGAGTTTGTAATATTAATTATTAATCAATAATGATATTAATTAATAATTATATTAAACAATTATAAATTGAAGCATACATTTTTTTCCGCCAAACGTAGATTTTCCTTGGTCAAAAATCCCCCAAAATTCCTAAATCGGGCATGGAAAATAGAATGAAATTAAGAAATATATTATTTAAATTTAGAAATATACAGGGTCATTCATAATTCCCTCCGGGGTTTCGAAACGTTATAGTAAAAAAACGAAGACGAATATGAAAAAAAGAAACATATGAAATTATTCCGAAACTATTCAAGTTTTACTTACATACATTACAGGTGTTCTATGTGTGAACACTTGGTCACACGGCATACATCCATGCGATAGTCCAGTTCCTGCCATACTCCGTTTCTTTAAATTTCCGGTATCACACGTACATGAATTGTTTTGTCAGTTGGTCCCTGTTTTCGATATTTATTACGAAAGGCCCGTTGAACTGACACCACTGATTCAGATTTAAAGAAACGGAGTATGGCAGGAACTGGACTATCGCATGGATGTATGCCGTGTGACCAAGGGTTCACACATAGAACACCTGTAATGTATGTAAGTAAAACTTGAATAGTTTCGGAATAATTTCATATGTTTCTTTTTTTCATATTCGTCTTCGTTTTTTTACTATAACGTTTCGAAACCCCGGAGGGAATTATGAATGACCCTGTATATCGTATTGAGATTTTCAAAATTCATATGAAAATTAATATGTATACGTCCCACTATAATTTTGCTATAAGATGATAGTAAAATATTATAAATATTTAGTTTTTATGCAGACAACTTTTTTTGCGACATTTAGAATTAAAGTATTGACCATCGTTCGAATCTTCACCCCCTTTTTTTATATATACATATTGTACTTTTATAAAGATTTTCAAGTGCAAATACACAAGTGAAGTATGTGTATATTTATGCATATAAATTTATAAAGGCTTTTCAGGTATAAGAAAAATGCGCGCGCGCGGGATTGTGGTTGATGACCAGACCAATGCTTTATAGTTTTTCAAACAGAAACATCCGATTTAAAACAGCCTAACTATTCAGCTTTTAATCCGTCTTGATCGAACCATGCTGGAGCTTGTACGTTCGAGAATTTTTTGTACAATCGCATTCCTCAACGATGGATCGGTCGTACGGGACCTGACGATTCAGTTAAACATCACTGTCCTCCAAGATCGCCGGATCGCTCAGTGTGCGCGCGACCTACGTTATACACGGCCGGTGCATGACGTTTAAAACGTCACATGGAATGGATCATTTTTACACCGTGATTGGTGCAAAGCGGCGCGCCCCCCGTTTTGCACTAATCGCCGTGTAAAAATGATCCACTCAATGTGACGTTTTAAACGTCATGCACTGACCGTGTATAACGTAGGTCGAGGTGTGCGATTTCTTCTTGTGTGGGTTTATAAAAGACTATGTTTATGTGTCTCCCCTTCCAGCTAAATTAGCCGAACTGAAGATACGCATAACAGCAGCCGTGGAAGAAGTGGATGCAGACATGCTCACAAAAGTTTGGCAGGAATTTGACTACCATGTAGACATATACCGTGCATCCAAAGATGGACATGTTGAGCACCTTTAATTTGGTTTGTAAAAAAACTTTATGATTAGTCATGTAATATAAAATTAATCTTAAGTGTCTATGCTCAATATTTTTTTCATAATATACGCATTTCAAATCGGGTAATTCCTTTTGAAACACCCTGTATATCATCATGTTGCAAATATGCAATTTACAAAATTTGTCTATTATTTTCAAAATCTATTATAATCGTTTTCGCTCACTTCTATCCCATTGCAAATTAACCTACTTTTTAACAGAGCTCACAAGAGGTGATGCTGTCCTTTAAAACCAACATTTCATGCTTGTCTTCATTAGCCGCTTGTGGTAAATACTGAAAGTGTTTCTTTAAGTTTAGGGTAATATAAAAACTTTGAGATATTAAAAAAAGATTATATCACATAGGGGCTGTACATATCTAACGTTATCAACATTTTGGTAATTTTGGACCCCTCCTCCCCCCTTATGATATATCATACGTTATCATTCTTCGACACCCCCCCCCCCCTCCCCTTCCATTAATAATATCGTTATTAATTTCTAAAATTTCTTTTTTTTTCTTTTTTTGTGTTTGCAGTGATATACATGTATGGTTATACATTTATTATGCACATACTTAACGAATTCAAATGAAGAGAAGTGAATAAAATATCACTATTATACATATTAAATAACGTTATATCAAATAACATCTAAAAGAGATAGTTACTATTTAAAACTATTTAATAATAGCTTATTGTCACATAATTAATGCATTCAACAACAATGTTGTCTTTTTGCATATGCCCACTTCACGGGGAGGGTAAAACACAGAACTTCATATCAACAAAACATGTAGACAACACCATTTTTCTTTCTTTACGAAACTAATAAACACAACAAGTATCATTTCAAACATATTTCGCACTTGGTTTCTCCAACATATGCGCATATGGAAGAAGAGCAGGAATGTCGAATGATGGGGTATTACATAGTTTGGAATGAAATGATTTTATAATCCTTTAATGGCTTAATAATAACTTTGTACTTTCATAAAAATAGATAAGACTAAAAAAATCAAAGATAACAGATTATTTTGATGTAAAGAAAAAGATACAAAAAAGTTTGGTTGGATAAAAAATGATACCGATATCAAAAGACACCCCCCCCTCCCCCTAGAGATATTTTACGATATCAAGTGCCAGTCTCCCGCTCCCCCGTAACGTGATAATGTTATATATGCACAGCCCTTTACACTATCTGGACAAAAGTTGTGAAGGTATGCCTGGCTGATCTTTTATAATGGTACTCTAGAGGACAAGTGAGTTTTTGTAAGTTTGTGTCGATCGTTTTATCTCAAATCGCCAATATTTGTGCGTGAATCATAAATCAGAGGATGATTACATTGAATTACATAATACGAGTATATATTAATATTATTATTAATACTCTAAATACACATACGTACTTATAACTGAAGAAAAACACATCACATACATTGTACTAAATTACATTTCATAAATTACAATATTTTATAATATATAAATTGCATCTTATGAACAATTCCTTATCATGAAGTTATTTTCAGAAACTCGCTGAAATGCCACTCACTATATCTCTGATAATTTCCTGAATTTAAACGATATAAAACTGGCCTTTAAAATAAGTATATCTATATAGTTGACTATGAAAGAAAATGTGCTATCATTTGCACACGTGCAGTTAAAATTTATTTCATAAAAATGTTTTATCAAATATTCAATATACTCATTTTCTAATTGCAATATAATGTTTCTACTACATATTGTCAAGTTTTTTGAAAATGATATTAAATTTTGTTGAAAATCCAGCATGTTATAAACAAAAAATATTCAGATTTTTTTTTTTAATTTATGTGCTATTCTTACATAAACGCATGCATCCATTGTAAAGAGCTTAGTGAATCACTTTTTAGAGCTACACATCATTTCAAGCTTTTTATGGTATAAGGTGATTGAAAATATTCTTTTTATTCATTTTTCTATTGGCTACCTTATTGAACTCTTGTCTAAATCTTCACTGAATAATGTGAAATCAAACATGTTCTAAACATCCCTTATGTGTAATAAAAAGTATTTGTGGAGATTTTTTACAAAACGTCTAAAAACGAAAGTGTCCGGATAATGTAGCTATAAACAAATTCTGTTCATACAAATATTTTCTGGGTACTAGAAAATTCAGAATACTTCTAAGAAATACTATGAATTTAATTCTTCTATGAATTTAATTTTGATGTAATTTTATGCATTTATATTAAATATTTTTATATTCTTTTGTTTTATGAACCACCTGGTATACATATTATACTAACTTTATTTTTATTTTCACATGTAATTTTTATAGCGCTTTTAGCAAGAGCGTTGTGAATTTTTTTCAAACATGTTGTGGAACAAAGTGGATTTTTTATTTTTTAATGCATATGATGTACATAACCATAACACAGACGATTAAGATAAAAACAAATTCCAACATTCAAAGATAAATAATCATTTGAAAAGATTACATTAATACATTGTCAAATTTGTATACAAATTTCAAATTAATTCGGCACTTTTTATTAATATTTATTTAGCTCTTGAGGAAGCAAAAATATGAGGGGATGTATCCCAATATTGTATCTAAGTACGTGCAATATTGTGTATGCTATCTTGGCACTAATCAACATATATTTGATATAACCCCTCATCTTTTTGCTTCTTTTTGGGAACAACGGATTTCGAGCTTATTCTATGGACGATAATTTTCAGAATTTTCAAGCTATGATTTTGAGACTCTCACAAAAGTTGCTCTATATACATAGCTAATACATTATGCATATTATATTTTGATTGCATTCGCGCATGCGCAGTGAAACATTTTTTAGGAAACCTGCTCCTTTTTCATCCAATTTTTATTATTTTTTAATTCTGATTGCAGAGTATTATGTATAATGCTGTTTATCATACTTTCTGAAAATAACTTTTTTTTATATTAAGAACTTTGCAAATTATAAGCAAAAAACTAGGCGAAATTTGGGACTGTTTTTATAAAAACCTTAATTTATCTACGAGTATACATGCTATCCTCATAAAAATTAACACAGTATATTACAATAAGCCACTTATTAATAATCTCGAGTTTGAACGCCTTTGCAACATTAGTTTTTACAGGGTTTTCCAAAATATATTCATTATTTTTTAAGTTGTTGACAGTCCCCTATGAGGTTTCGTGAAAAAATCTTCGCGGAAATATATAACCTATACTATACTGTTTACACACCTGCAGTTTCAGGTTAATTCCTCATGTATTTTTCTAGATAGTTAACAAAACGTATAAAATCGCAAGTGACCGGTCACCTTTGGCAATATAGTGTATTCTATTTAGATTTTTATTAATTTTTCGTGAGGGAATAAATAAAACTAAATAAAAGGAAAAAGCCTTTAATTTGACTTGTCTAATTTCCTATTTAAAATTTCTGAATATATAAATATAATTTTCTTAAGAAATATATTGTCCTTCAGGGTTGTGAAAATAGAAATAAATGCTGCAATTCAATTTCTCTATCTATGATTAAATAAAGTTATTACGACAATACACAGTTAAGTTTAATTGTAAAATAACGGATTTTTGTAAAAATAAGTATGCAATCAATGTCCATAAAACCGATGTCAAAACATAAAAATATCTTCCAAGTGTTCAGTGTTTTCAATTGCATAAGTTGTAACGTGGGAAACGTGGGAAATTTTCTTTTCTGTTCATTTCAAAGTTAAACTTATTTTTCTATGCCAAGAAAGACATGAATTTAAAATCCAGATAACGGCTCGTAATTCTATGCTTTAGATCCTTAATAGGTACTGACAGCAATCTAACGTAGGTGTGTTGTTTTCCATCTAGCAGAGAAAAGTCTTTTGTTTTATCTATTGCAGTAGATAAAACAAAAGTCAATTATTGACATGTTGGAGATAATTTTTTCAAAGAGAATTGCAAATCTAAATGATATTTGCTTTTTGTCTAGTCTGCTAATTCATTTCAAACTTTCGTAAATGTTAAAATGTAAATGTGATCTTACGAAATGACAGAAAGAAATGACATTATCTGAAAAAACAGGTGAATGAGATAGTTATTGTCTTAAGCAATGTTAAACAGTAGCGCATTAATATAGACTCAACGTCTGTGATCAGATTTCTATTGATATTTTTTGCATTGGCTAGATGATGGCCAACCTTAGCATGAAATATTGTCACAAGATCAGGGAGTTTACATTTTGAGAGTATTTATTTACTACAAGGGTCTGAATATATGTCACAGTCAGCGTTGCAAATTTTTACGATATAATGATGACTTAACCTAACTTTTGAGTTTCGACAGGTACAACAATTAAATCTTTAAAAAGTTTTTTTTCTATTAAAATTTTCGGAGTGATAAGTGTTGAATTCAGCAAGAGTAATACTACACCTGGCAAAAGTATGGAATCAGCATCTACCTTTTCAACGTGGAATGTAAGCAATTTTATATAAAGTTTTTAACTTTGTTAAAAATTGTTTTCTATTAAAAAAATAATAAATAGGTGTGGTATTCACGGACTTAAAATATACAAAATGACTTCACAGTTATCTTATATATCTTTTTCTCCAAATGCTGCTGTGAAAAAATATGGAATCGTGTCCCATCTGCGAAAAAAGTTTGGAATATTTGGTCAAAACACATGGTAAGTACCTTGTGTTTCCACCTTTTGTCTTGATGATCATTTTGATTCGGTCAGGCATAGACTTAACATTGTCTTCGCATTTATTTCGATCGGTGGCTGCCCATGCTTTTCCGTATTGGTTTCTTTTCGTTTCTGTGTTAACTTTAGCTGCAGCTTAAATACCATTTTTTCTTTCAAAGTATACCATACATTTTTGATAGGATTTATATCTGGAGTACATGCCGGACACTCGATTTGAGGGAAATTGTTTTGAGAAAGAAGATTTTTCCATATCTGGGACCTATGGCACGAAGAATTGTCATCCATATGTATAACATCACTGTCTCCAAACAGATCTTCGAAACTAAAAATCAGGAAATCCACTAAAATTGAAAGATATTTTTCTGAATTACCGTTCCCATGCACAACACGCAGTCTTCAATCCCTCTTAGACGAAATGCATCCCAAAATCATTATTGAATCAGGGAACTTACAACGAATAGTGTAACAGTTTTCACTATCTTTTGCATTTTGCAATCTCGAAATGAATTTTCCTCTATTGTCACCTGTACCAATACAAATTTTTTATTCCTCTCTAAACACTACTTTACTCTAATCATCAACAGACCAGTCGCGGTATTTTTTGGCCATCATAATCTAGCTTGTTTGTACCGTACTGTCAGTTTTTGGTTTTGATTTGGCTTTGCGATACTGATATTTAGCTTCATTTAATCTCTTGTGCAACATACTGCTTGATAACTTGGCCTTGGATGCTTTTTTCCATTCAATATTAATATCACTAGATGTTTGCATTTCATATTTTTGAATATTTTATATAAAGTACTATCCTGACCTGCTCATGTATCTCGTAGTCTACCAAAACTGAGGCAGTTTTTCACACTTCTAATTGACGGAGAAACCTTTTTATGCCGTTAATAATCTCCACGTGTTGTGAACGATCGAAAGAACACTTAGAACATGTTAAAAACCAGAGCCCAATTAACTCTAGTGCATCAAGTGATAACCGCAGCTGCAAACCATAGTGAATAAAACCAGATGCACTTTATGTCGAAACTGATCAACTAAGAAATACTGCAGACTCCCTCCTTCAACCTACAATCTGATACCGCGCGTGTGAACTGAACTCAATAACAATCTTACTCAGTATCTAAAATGTAACCGAACAGTAAAGACGCTCATGTAAATATGATGTAAATACCTCAAATTTAGTGTAAAATTCAAGCACTTTTATGCAGACTCCAAACGCGATACAAATGTATATATAAAGCCAAGAATTTCAATAATAATATTATATTCAAAGGAAAAATGGATCTACTTACTTCACGCAATTTATTATTTTCTACTAATACTGTTTATTACTCCAAAACAGTGATACATCAATGAATCGAAAGGATAAAGATCGGTGTAATACTGTGAATTACTCTAAGTGCGAAAGGCAATTTTCAGGTAAGCTGAACCAATCTTTTTTACCATTATCAAAAGATGAAAATGTAAATTAAAATATGAAGACTGATATAACAGTTTATAAAGATATAAAATTTATTATGCTACCGACGGTTCTCTAACACTAATCTCTATGAATTTCTTTGAAATTTCCGAAACAGTAGATTGTGAGCATGAAAATGGCGTTTCTACATTTCTCTGCGATTTTCTTAGCTGCGGTTCTAGCAGCTTACCGAGTGCCTCACTGGTTTTTAAATCCAGATCTCTTAAATGTGCCATTTCATACACTGGTTTGAAATGAGCAAGGGGAAAAAACCTTAATGTATTTATATCCACCTCAAATGGAACTGCTCAAGACCATTGCTTAACACTAAGCTGATCAACAGACATGGAAATTTCCATAAACAAGCACATAATTCCAAACATTTTTCCTCCAAAAAGTTCTATAAAAATATTTAAAATATAAAAATAATAATTGAGTGCTTATTTTGTAATCTCATTAATGTTCGTGATCATTCATTAAAAAGAAAATGGTTACAGATTTTCAATTATAATAGAAATGTATTTATTTTATTTTGACTTGTGGTATAAAGAAGGCTGTTTCCATACTTTTTGTCAGAGGTAGTAGTTAAACGTAAGTTTTTTTTCTTCTAAAACACCTGTTTACTCTAAGCCGTACACCACACCCAGTGCCGCACACAAGTGTAGTGTAATGACAACTACAATACCAACAAAAAAGGTCTTCATATTGAAAAAAATACAGAATAATCTTGTTATGGGGGTATATATGTTTAGAGAAAAATTTCTTGCAGAAAATCGGTATAGCGCCCTTAAAAAAATAATGAAACTTTCATGTTTTTGGAGATTTATCGCCGGTTGGCGGCCCAAAGAATTTTTTTTTTAAATATGCTTTTATGATAAATATACTTCTTGAGGCGGTATTCAAAAAAATATTTTTCCACGCTCAACAACTCAAAATTTTGACACATTCTCAGACTCATTTTTAAAAATAAAAACATGAAACTTGGCGGCGAGATTTATCAAGAGATTTATAAGGGCCCCATGCTTTTATTTTTCGTTCAGTTAATTAGAAATTGATTTACAAACAATTATTTTCACAGTACGATCATTTTTTTTTTTTTTTTGTTTCCAGGGCTATCGCTTCGAGAAATTCGGCTCAAAATGTCCACTTTGACAGCATTTTTTGAAATATATTCTACTTTTATCAAAAAATAGAGACAATACGGACATTATAAAGTTTCTGAATAAGAGAACCTGCCAATTGGATGTATTTTAGAGCAAAAAAAAAATTATAAATGTGTCTCAAAATAAGCAGTTTGGATTTGAATACAACCTTAAGGGAAAACTTTTTCTGTTCTTCATACTGAACTAGTTTCAGTAATTTTAACTTAAATAAATACACTTTTATAACTACAGTTTTATATATACTTTTATATGTATATATAATTAAATTTAACGATCATATTATATGGCTTAGAACAAAATTTTAATTGATTAAAATTATTTCAAACTCAAAATAGTCAAAAACTCATTTCGACATTTTTAGTGTCGGAGAAAAAAAGAGAAAAATTTTGTTGACATGGCAATAATGACTTCTTTATTATCGAAATGTATAACGACAGCGTTCTTAATCGGGCCGTAAAATCATGTAAAATTAAATAACTGCAGCAACCCGCGATTTGTATATATTATATAAGCTTACAGAAAGTATAATAAACTACTTCATTGATTAAGTTTAAATTCATTAAGTACTGCGCATTTAAACATTCATTTAACAAGCAATTTCCAAATGCATTAAAATTACTTGCAGTTGGCGAGGAAAGGTGTTGCTTGCTAAATTACGTAGTACGTTCCTCTGTTCACGCCAAATACTCGAAAGTATTTTTTTTTTTTTTTTTTTTTTTTTTTTTACAGATTTTTTACTGGGATTTTGCTGCTAAATTTGACTGATCATTTATTACGTACATGAGTAGTTTCATTAGCATGTTTTAAAGAAATATTTTGAGTATGAGATTTAAGGCAACTTTTCTTGTAAGTAAGCGAAAGAAAGACACAACTAACGTGCATCATTGGAAAGTCAAACAATGTGGAAACATTTTAGTACAAACGAAAAAGGCTAGATTTAACCTTGCTGCATCCACTAGGTCATTTCTTCAAAAAGGGTTTTTTATGGCTGTGAAGTGCTTGTTTACGAGAATTGAAATTTCAATGAAAACTATTTTTGCAAAATTTCAAATGTTAAAAAAAAAAAGAAAAAAAAGATATAGTTATGTTAGAAAGATATGTTAGAAAAACCGTGTGATTAAGAAATGTAAGTATATTTTTTGTAGTTTTAATACCAAATAGCAGTGATAATGCATAGTGGAGAACAACAAAAATACATATAGAAAGCAATTAAAAATATTTTTTTCCTATACAAAAATTTGAATTCAAACTATTTTTAATTATTTTCCCCATAATCTAGCGTTTTCTAAACTATGGTTCGCGACCCGTTTGTGGATCGCGGAAAAATCGGTCAAGTCTTTAAAAATATATTATAATTATCTACTATAAAAAAATAATGAACATAACATGTAACAAATTTAAAAAAAATAATGTCTATGAATAATTTCGCGAAATGACAGTCATTTAAAACTTTGCGTAGAGAGCGGCTTTTGAAGCTAAAATTCACAACTTTCAATCCTATTATACAGGATGTCCACGTACAACCTGACCGACCTTTATTTTCACAACCGTTGGTCCTAGATGCATACTTCCAATTACAAAAATGGTTTAAATAAGGTAAAGAATTATTTTTAAAGCGATTTGGGTCAAGAAAATCATTTATTAAAAAATTACAAAATTTAAATTTTTATACGGTCCCACGGTCCTATAAGTGATGTTTAGTAAAAATTTACTGTGACACTAACAAGTAAGATAAAAAAAAGTCCTATTCATCTACGATTAAAACTGACCGAGTAATAGCTGTTTAAAGTTGGAGTATATTTTTTGTTGCGAAATAGGGGTCATTCACAAATGTAGTAGAAATATAAATAATCGTCAGATATATATAAGAAAAATAGTTGGAGAGCAAAATTAACATTGCAATCTAATATAAATGTGAAATCTATAATCATTCTGGCATATTAATGCAAAATATACAATTTGTACTGAACATATAAGAGGATAAAAATAACAGAATTTTTGTTAAATAAAAGGATGAAAAACAACAACCTCAATTATGATTTTAAAATGCTGTTAGATTACACTGTCTTTCAAATTTTGGGTTGTGCCATGTTTTTTAGCTTTTCAAAATTAATTCTAATGTATTTTTTAGCGCTGAATCCGAAAATGACCTTCATTTTAAATCATCACGTCAGGATTTTTCTCAAATCGAAAATTTCAAAATTAAAAAGCTCAAAGTTAAAATTGATCCCCCCCCCTCCCCCAATCTCATCGGACCCCTGAGCTATTTAGTTGTAAAAAACCCAGTATAAGCCAAAAAATTTAGTAAATTATTGAATTAAATAAAATTAATCTGAATAAAAAAGTCTTACATCTATTTTATAGTATCAAATTTTTCGCTATTTTTTAACCTTGAAATTTACGATTTGCGAAAAATCTTGACATGATGGTTAAAAGTGAAGGTAATTTTTTTATTCAGCGTTAAAAAATACATAAAACGTAATTATAAAAGTTAAAAAACACAACCGTCGCAGGTTTATGTTATCTAATCTAAAACATTTCTTAAACTTGTTGACGGTAATTTATCCGAATTTTTTTGTGTTATCCTCTAATATGAGTATTATTAAGATGGTAATCGTCGAAAATCATAATAATATTACATTGTCATCGGATTTAAGTCAGTATGTAAAATTTTAACTTCGATCGGACATTTGAAAGTGAGTTAAAGTTCGAGTACAAATTTTAAACTGGAAAGACGATCGTTGCAAGTTAAATAAAACCTTATGAAAATAATATAATTTTTGTTAAAATAAATCATAGCCTCAAATCCTTACAAAATAAAACATATGATAAAATACGATTATTTTAACTAATCTGAAACTTAACTAATAAAATTTAAGTCAATCGTAATAGTTGTACGATTTCTTTCAAAGTGCAGATATCTTGAAATAAGTTTAAGTACTTTATATACGACCCCTGAAAGCACGACCGAAATCATCTGTTTTGAGATGAATAAAGTGGTATAAGTCATGCATTTCAAAGTTTCATAATTCGGTGAATTTTAATGTTAGATGAGTGGGACTTTTTTTTTATCTTACTTGTTAGTGCCACAGTAAATTTTTACTAAATATCACTTATAGGACCGGGTGACTGTATAAAAATTTAAATTTCTTAATTTTTTAATAAATATTTTTCTTGACCCAAATCGCTTTAAAAATAATTCTTTACCTTATTTAAACCATTTTTTTTAATTGGAAGTATGCATCTAGGACCAACGGTTGTGAAAATAAAGGTCGGTCAGGTTATACGTGGACACCCTGTATATTCTCCCGTTGGTGCAAATAAATCGCATCAGCCTTAAAACTGTATTTATTTTATAATAGGTTCATTAATAAACATATTTTTCTTTACGTGGTAAAGAAAGTTTTGTTTTATGATTATTTCACTTTCACATTAGAATTACCTTACTGTAGTCGTGTGTATAATTTGTATAAATATTTTCCATAGATTATATAAAAAGTTCTTTATGCCTACATATTACGTGGATCGTGAACATTTTTCAAACTTTAAGGCAGGCCGCGGGATAATAAAGTTTGGGAACCGCTGATCTAGATCATAAATGAAAACACGTGCATTTTTTTCGCATAAAAAAAAATCGTGTATTGTAGGGTTAAGGTAGTTCTCCAATTCCCTGCTCAAAAACAAGCAATTTTCTGACACATTTTCTGACTTATATTAAATGGCAGGCTTGATTATTGATGCGATTTGGAATCGAATAGCGTTTTCTATTTTTTGATAAATAAATTACTTATCGATAATAATTTATATTCTTGTCACGTGACGACAAGTTTTTCCGATTTCTGACGCTGCCGCGTCAAGAATTCGGTTCAAAATGCCGAGTATGACAGTATTTTCTGAAACATCTTCTACCTTATCAAAAAATGGAAAACGTGCTTTTGATTACATAGTTTCTGAATAAGAGCTCCTGTTTTTTTCATACCTTTCCGAAGAAAAACGAATTCAGAAATGTGACAGAAAGTAGCTCTTTTGAATTTCAAGAACAGCCTTAACCCTTTTTATCCTGACAGTACTTATAAGTACCACTTTAAGCCCTTCGCGACGAGCGTCTTTTACAGAATTTTTAATCTGCTACCACCGGTTTTTCAAATGAGAAATTTTCACCTAATTGAATCGCAAAAATGCTATGATTAGATAAGGAAAACTTTACAAAAAAAAATAACTGGTGGGAATAATCGAGGATTCTGAGCATCTAAAAAGTAGCTGGAAAATTAATTCAGGATATAAAGGGTTAACACAATTTGAGCAATGTTACCTTATGTTACTTTAAATAATTGCAAATGAAGTTTGATAAGATATTGTGAATCATTTAAGTACGTCTAAACATAAAAAGGTACTTTTCGGTTAGCCGGGCGCCAGTGAAATTTATATATCTATGTATACATATATATACATATATATATACATACACACATTTATATATGCATGTATATATATATATACATATATATACACATACATATATGTGTATATATATGTATATATATGTATATATAGATACATACATTTCACTGGCGCCCGGCTAACCGAAAAGTACCCATAAAAATTACACTGGTCTGCATGAAAATTCTCTCAAATCCTCTCTAGAAATATAATGATTATTTCTGACAGATTTAACGATACTAATAAGTTGAAATAGGGCAATCAAGTTGCTCCATCACGTACCTTTTTTTTTTTTTTTTTTTTTCTAGTGTTGGAAACACGTGTATTTTTTCGCATTAAAAAAATCGTGTATTGTAGAGTAAATGATTATCTTGGTGGTTTCTCTTCTTTAAAATTAAAATGTTTTTCCTTATTAAAACATTAGTGTTAAACGCGTGATATTACTTCATTTTTGGATTCTCTCGCGCTTGTTGTTTTCCGCCCACTTTTTAAAAAATCTCCCACCCTTTCCGGAAAGTCGATGATCTCGATTCGCGCATATTCAATCTCAAATGGCGCTCCGTATTCTACTCACTGAGGGGATTTGCGTAGTGTCTGAGATATAGAATGCATTGTTTAAGTTAAATTACTTTATTAATATTAAATAAAACTGATTTGTATAGCATTTTTGTTATCTGACAACGTCATATTTTTGTAAAAGCAACCCGTATTTTATTATACTCGTATATGTGGCGAGTGACATTTAGTGAACAAAGGAAGAAATTGTTACAGCTTGAACAGTTTGTTTATTAACTTTATTTTGGATGTAAGATCGGCGAATTAATATGTTTTTCCTTAGTAAATCATTAGTGTTAAACGCGTGCTATTGTTTTATTTTTTAATTCCCCCACGCTTTGTTGTTTTCCACCTTCTTTTGAAAAAATTCCCCATCCTCTTCGGAATGTCGTCGATCTCAATTTGCGCATATTCAATCTCAAATGACTGGTCAGCAGTGTGCTGGCGAAATGTGGGTAAAGTATCTTGCAGCAACTCATGTTCAAAGGAACTTACTGCTTGGTTAAAAGGTACGCACAAGTCAGTGCCTTTTGTTGCTCTAATGGTATACCATGAACCACAGAATCACTCGAATGACTGTTATTTTCGCGTAACTAAAATTGCCGGTTTCTCGAAAAAGCGATAAACATATAATTATCTATCCCAGTCTACCCTCATCATTAATACCTGTTAGCCAAGACTATAATATGCCAGTGCTAGAGCTATCAGATACAGTGGACTAAGAAACCACATCGGAAGAAGCTTCACCAGATGCAAGTGCAAGTATGCAGAAGGACTAGTAGTTTTCTTTTCCCAGTAGTTCAGAATCACATTTCATTTTTCAGATTGAATTAAATGACTTAGTTTGTGACTTAGATCTACGAAACACAAAGGACTATTGGTGTCTGGAATTCAACAGTGGAATTTACTACAAAAAGATGTGAAAGTTTATTTTTATAGAAAGAGACAAGGAAGCATTTCAAACTATTTCTGGATAGAAAGTGACCTGGTATATTTTGCAATAATACTCAAGGGTTAATGGAAAAGTTACATGTCGAAAACAAACATGAACAATGAAGGTTCTTTTTAGACTCATCTAAGATTAGTTTGAAGGCAGTTTTGATTCACAATGGAAACTTGCAGCTTTCAATATATATTGCTCATACAGGCATAGTTGCCAACCTCCCGATTTTTTTCATACCAGTAAAATAATACAAAAAAAAAGCTGTATTAAATAGCAGAAATTGCACAATTAAATAAAACAAACAAATTTTCATAAAAATACTGGTATGAAATAAATCGGGAGGTTGGCAACTATGTACAGGTCATATAAAATAAAATGAACTAAAACATTCAAAATTTGTTTGCAGAAAATACATTACAAAGATCATCAGTGGAACATATATACCGACCTAGATGTTATAGCAGATTTTGTTGCAACAATATTTCACAAAATTTAATTGTTTTTTATTTGAATGGAACAGTTGAGCAAGAGGTGAGCACTTCTGCATGAAAACATGACCACTACGAGAAGAAAATATTTCCAGCACAAAATATGGACAACCCCAGGTATTAGTTGACAAGACAAAAATATATTTGACTCCTCTCCACATAAAACTTGCACTTATTAAACAATTTTTTAAAGATTGTTTAATAAGATTGTTTAATATTGAATAAAGATGGTGAAGGATTTGAATATTTGACACAAAAATTTCCACGCATGTGCGAGGCCAAAATAAAAAAAAAATGGCATTTTGTTGGACCTCCATTAAAACAACTATTTCAAGATACTACTTTAAAAAACAAACTGAATGCATTGAGAAAGTGGTACGGAATGCTTTACAAGATGTATGTAAAAGAACTTCAAGAAACAGAAAGTCTCAAAAATATGAAGAAATTGTGAAGAATGTACTCTCTTCATTTAGGATGCAATATGTCCCTAAAACTGCACTTCCTGCATTCTCAATTGGACTTTTTCCAGATAATATAAGGGCTGATTCTCATAAACATGGAGAAAGATTCTACAAGGATGTAGCTAAATGGAAAAGAGGTACAGTGACAAATGGAATATGTAATAGAAAATATGTTAGCAGATTACTGCTGGACATTTATACAAAAAGCACCCAAAAAAAAAAAAAATACGAGGCGTGTTTTTTAAGTAAGGGCCGTTTTGTTGTATACACTAGTAGGTGGCGCGTTCGCCGCAACGAATGCTTGCGTCGTGTCCCGGCATTACTTGGGAACAACTGTGTTCAGTTGCAGCTGTGTAGGTAACCTGTACGGTCTGTTCTGTGTCTTTAAAATGTTCAAGATTATCGAATCGCCCACCCCATGCGAAGTACGGCCAAACCCTGCGAAAGCTACGCAGAGCGCTTCAAAGCAAAAGATGTGGCATGCTGACAAAGGGAATTTTACTATTCTATGACAATGCAAGGCCTCACACCGCAGCTCAGACCCGAGCTTTATTGGACTCTTTTGGCTGGAAAGTTTTGAACCACCACCTCACCTACAGCAACGACCTTGCACCGAGCGATTTCCATCTTTTCCGCTATCTCAAACATCATCTCGGCAGCAACCACTACAACGATGACGAAGACGTGAAAACGCCTGTGACCTCTTGGTTATCGGAGAAGGTGGCAAGTTCCTATGAAGATGATATTCAAAATCTATATGTAAGTCATAATAAGTGTTTAAACAAATTTGGCAGCTATATTGAAAAATAGAGAAATGTATGTAGAATCTGAAAATAAATTTAGTTTTTGAAAATTTTCTTTCGTTTGATTTTTATTTTCAAACGGCCCTTACTTAAATTATTCATTTTTCATGTTATTACTTTTTGTATCATTTTCGCTGAATGTATTAATTTTTCATTTGATACTATAATTTTTATTATTTTAAAACTGTATTTCTTAAAAATGGTACTTGATAGGTGAATTTCGCTGACATATTTAGGCTCAGGAATATCAGATTCATAAAGTGCACCTATTTTCTTTTTTTGTTTACTTATTTATTTATTTTTATATTATTTTATTTTGTTATATTTTACTTTATTTTTTTGCAAAAAGAAAAAAAAGTTTTTTTAAAGCTGATAGAAATAAAAGATGCCACTTTTAAATATCTATATTTAAATCTATATAACAATTATTTTGGACATTTCTTTTTCATTTTTATACATAAAATTTTAAATAGTTATAGTGAAGAGATAGGCTTGGATAAATGATGTATCTAGGATTCGAAATATTCTGAATAAAGCCTAAATGGTAGGATTAAAACACAATATTAGTTGACTCTCAGAATAATGTCTGCAAGGACTTTTTCTTTCTTCTAAGAAAAAGATAAATATAAGAACTTTCATTTCACATAAAATTTCTCTAAAGTACAAACGATAAGGTCTAATTATTTCGAAATGGTATATTTCTATAAATAAGTGTTAGATAGATAAAACTACATTCAATTTCATATAAAACGGGGTGTAGCAAGAAGCTCAAAATATTCCATTTTCAATCATTTTTCGAATTGCTTCATGAACTTTCGTAATAAATGCAAGATCAATCGAAGTGTAAATGAGATTGTAAACCGAGGTTTTGTATCTCGTGCAGCGTCTCACCAGAATAAATATTTCAATAGGAAAAGATAATCATATTTTATTCCTCGCAGTTGTCACGTTTCACGTATTCTGTATACATACTTTCAAAAATGATTTCAATAAAGTTTTCCAGATTTAGTTTTCTTTCTACAGCTGTTCTTGTTGATTTTTTACATTATTTTGTAATTGTTCTTGTAATTTTATTGCTGTTTTATTTTTTAAAACTAGAAACTTTTCAACGTTGAACTTGAAGCTGTAGAAACAGAGGGCTTGAAACTGATATGAAAATCCCATTGTTCGCATCGAAATATGTCTAGACATCTTTAGGTGTCAGTTGTTACTTTTTTTTTGTTGTTGTCTGTCAACTATTTAAATACTTTCTTTCAAAACACTTACAACTTGGGAAAAAACTCAGAACGAGGAAAATTAATGGACTAGTTTTCTCTCTTTTGTAAGAACAATATTTTATTGGTATCGAATTACTTTAATGTGGGAGATAAAATTTCAGTTTTTGATCCAGCCTCTGTTTTTATATACTAAACTACGAGGGTGGATAAAAAAAAGAGGCAGTTACAAGAAGCAGCATCTGAAAAGCAATTATTGTGGAAAGAATATTTCCCGCAGACTGGAGACAGATGGCGCTAGTTTTTTTTTAAGTGGTTGTTCGGGTAGGTACTGTAAAGACGCGTCAGAGCGATTGAAATGGCAAGACGTGGAAAGTGGTCTCGCTTGGAGGTGCGAGCCGTGATGCGATTATTATGGGCAAAGAATGTGTCCCTGGTATGTTGAGTGATGGTGTCATCCTCCTGCATGTCAATGCCTGACCCCATACTGATCGCCAAACTGAATAATTGCTGCAAAAGTTCAAGTGGGAAGTCTGAAGTCATCCCCCCCCCCCCATACAGCCCACATATGACACCCATTGACTATTTTCTTTTTCTGAAATTGAGAGACCATTTTTTTAAAACCAGGTTCTGTTCAGACAATGGTGTGAAAACAGATACCGAGAAATGTCTCAATATGCAGGGGCGTGATATCTGTCAAACCGGGTTAACAAGTTAGTCCTGTGTTTAGAAAAATGCCTAAATAGATTTGGTGATTATGTAGTAAAGTGATCATCAAGTATGCTTTTTAATGCCCTTTTGTATTTTCTGTCTATTGTTAACTTGAGAGAAATCGCACATACCCATTGTATGAATATTTTTTTTACTTTGAAACCAATAAATACAAATAATAATCGTCACCTTATTTAGTAGGAGTCAACTCTTAAAAATTTTGCGATAAAATCAATTGAAGATTACTCTTCGAAAAATGGTGGTGATAGTTGAAAAAACCGTACGAACTCTGGGTATGTCATACCCGGCGTGATTGCTCCCGGGTTAACAAATATTTTTTTCCTTACCCTCGTAACCTTCTTTTCTTTTCTTTTTTTTTTTTTTTCTTTTGGACCCATCCTCGTATTACGTAACAACTGATCACAAGCAAAAATTACTCAACATACTAAAATTACTATGAATTAAAATGCAAACTGCATTATTTTAATTTATTTTAACTGATAAACTATAAAATGTAGAAAACTCTTTTAAAATACGATTAATAAAATATTAAACGAAACTGAGCTTTGAAAAACACTTCCATTTTTTTTCTCATGAAAAGATAAAGAATATCCTGTGCAGCATTCTGGTCGAAGCAAGTATAGTATTTGCTGTTCAGTTATAAACTACACATTAATACATTAATACATTAATTTTCCATGGCTGTTATTTTAGAACCTACTTTTTTTTATGTTTTTTCTAATGATTCAAAGTTTGACGATTTATTAAATTTTATATTTTTGGTACTTTTTTTCTATAGAGGCTATCGCGCTTTCTGAAATGACGTTAACGTAGTTCGGATTTAAGAAAGAGAGATTTATTGGTAAACGATGCAAACAGCTATTTTGTTTTCAAGCAAACGGCTTGAAAACAAAATTGATGAACTATTATTCTTGTTTAAGTAAGTATTTAAAAAGTCCTTCTGATTAGATGTATTAAATAAATTACTTACTTTTGTATATAATGGTAGAAGATGGCTTCTGTATGTAAATGTATATATTAACCCTTTGTATCACCGCGTTGCATATTGCAACATACCTAAAAGTCAATGTTACTTATACTGTGGGCTTTAAAAGACGATTTCCTTTATTGCTGCTATCTTCCAACACAGCAGTTAATATAAATCGTTGATAAAATTCTCAACAGACGGCGATACATAGTTAATTTTTCATGCCAAAGTTTTATTTATTACTTGAGGAAAAATTTATTCACATCGTTACTCATATCGTTATTGGTAAAATGAACTTCGTAATTTCTTTCAGATAAAAAAGGTTGGCGATGTCCAAAAATAGATTTTTTACAAAGGTAATTTCGAATACATTACAATTTTTTTTTAGAAAATTGAAAATATTTATGAGAAGTATGTAATTTTCTGTTTATTGTAGATATAAAAAAAAATGCCTTTGGCTAATAATTTTTTGTTTTTATGTTTTAAATTTCTTAAATTATTTTTTACATGCTTAAAATAATATATTCTAACATCTGAGTAATTATTTTCCAAATCGGAGTTCTTGAGTCACAAATGGTTAAATATTGTGCAAATATTGAATAATTTACATGGGTGTATGACATAATGAATATGTTGCCAGAAGGTATGCGCGAAAAATTTTCCTCTCTTGCCAATGTGATTTTGTTAGTGTCGCTAAGGCCTTATAAAAAATGAAGTACAGTTGAACTAGGTTAATACGAGTAGTAAGGGAATTATTAAAGTCACCTAATTAACTGTTACTCGTAATACCCGTGAAGATAATAAAGACACACATACATAAACTAATTACAACTATTAATTTCCCTAATTATGCAAATACTAAAATTAACATAATACCGTAAACTTCCTGAAAAAACCCGTTTAACATTGCAATAGTCAGAGCAATTTTTAAGCTATTGATTTCACTAAATCTTTTCATTTTAACAGTGCAATAAGAGACATGTAAAGGCTGGTTAATATAACCTACAGTTTATATTAAAAAAAAAGAAACAAATAAAGGTTTTCTTCTATCTCCTTTCTTTTCGATGCCTCAGTTGTAAATCTTACAAAGGGGAGGTATTTGAAACGTCGCTGTATCTCCCTTCTTTCATTCTTCGGAACATTCCTTTCCATTTTCTTGGGTGAGGGTTCTCTTTGAAGATTGAAATTCTGTCTGTAAAAACTGACAAATAAGTACCGTTTTAAAGTAGTTTTGTTATAGCTGAGAGTGTTGGATAAAAATTGGATTTATTTACTAATTTTTCCTGAAAACCCTATTTTTCGTCGAGAATCACATTGAAATGAACGATGTTTTGCTTGTATTAGCTGTCACCCTACTTTTCTAGCTCCTAAAAAGCGTGAAATTTTTAATATAGTTTAAATGACGAATACTCTTTAACGTACAAATTTCTTATTTTAACCATGATCTCGTTTTCGCCGTATTGGTATAAAGGAGTTCAATTGTACCTATTATCAAATTTATTTTATTTGAAGGGGAATCTCTTTGTTCAGATCAAATTTCTTTTTGCAATATTATCTTTATTAATATGTTTATCTGTGGCATTTAAAAATAGTCAAACATATTGAGCTGAATGTGATCGATACACGTCATTGCAGCCGCAATACCATGGATAAGAACAGTTCGGACAATTGCTGTACAAACATTTGCATGTATACAAATCATGAAACTTCTATTTGTGTTTGTGTGCATTTGGCGATGGAACGGTGTGAATAAGATCTCTGGGCGTTCCAAAATAATAACCTTTTTAAAACTAATTTGTTCGTGAAGCGCACAGTGAGAAATTGTTTTGGAATCTTGTTACAACAATCTTGATCTCAGTTTATGTAGGTCCATATTTTTTAACAAGTCATAGCTGAATGCAATCCACTTATCATATTGCATATAGCTGACATGACTTCAATAGTTTGTAGATTTTGTGGCACAGTGCCTATCTTCTCTTTTATAGGAAAATAATCAGTTTCAGAGACTTTAAAGGTCGAGTGAGATAACTGTAGGATGAGTGAGTTTTGACATTTTGCGTGCGATCATGGTGTCTTGAATACTAACATTTCTGCGTGAATGAGACCTATTCTATCATAAGTTTCGCAAAATACATGCGAATCTACGGTAATCTGATTATCATGGTTTTGTTTTGCAATGATATATTAAATAGGTAATCGTGGTTGTGTAGTAGCTATGCTGCGGTCAGTGTAGTCCTGTAAAAAAAGTGGGGGGCCGCTCATAGTCTCGTAAATTAGGGTTTGTATCCCCCATAGGGCAAACTTGATTTTGAATTGCAGAAAAAAGAAATGAAAAATTTAATTACAATTAAAAAATATATACAGTTAAAAAAAATAATTTGGATTCATTTTAGTTTTTTATATCTGTTGGTCGTTAAATGGAATTTAAAAAAAATTAGAACCTAATTTCCTATCTGAAAAATTTTGGAATAGAATTCGTAATTCACGCAAAGAGATCTTTGTTAGAATTTGTGTTGCATTATTTATTTTGGAAATAGTCATAGCACAATTGTAGTCCACTGGAAACATTGAAAGTTGTTGCATGTTTACTTTACGGGCACGTATATTTTAAGGTGGTTCTCAAGTCCCTACTCAACAACGCGAAATTTTCTGACTCATTTTTAAGCATAAAACCATAAAATTGGCAGGCCTGGCTATGGAAGCGATTCGGAATCGAAGTACGTTTTTAATTTTTTGATAATTAAATTACTTATTGGATTATAAGCGATTCGTGTCACGTGACGACAACTTTTTCCCCCTCTCTGGGGCCGGCGCATCGGGAATTCGGTTCAAAACGTCAACTTTGACAGTATTTTCTGAATTATCTTCTGCCTCTACCAAAAATGTGAAACACCATTCGATTACATCGTTTCTGAATAAGAACACCTGCCAATCGCATGCATTTCTGAACAAAAATTAATACAGAAAGTAGTTCTTTTGGATTTGAGAACAGCCATAAAAAAGCTATTGTAATCATAGGAAGGCAAAAAAAAAAAAAAAACTATGAAATTTTGGTATTACATTTTTACTTTTTAAAACCTCCTGAATCAGCTATTATTATGACTCTCTGTGTATGTTCGCATGCCTGTGCGTATGTTGGTATTTTCTTTAATGTTCTCAAAGTCTATTTTTGCTTTTTTACGATGAGTCAATTAATATGGATGTGTGTGAACATGATAGAGTTCAAATGGTGTTTTCGACAGAGTTCAAATTTTGCAGGTACGTTACATATGATGAATATAATTCAATATTCTGAGACTATATGCTATTGTTCAAACCCTGTACAGAATTTTGGGCAAATTGGACAAGTCTTTCGTATCTAAGTGATTTTTAAACCATTTTGTGACCAGTAACAAATAAGTACTGTTTTTCTGTGGGGAAAATCACCAAAAAATGTGACCGACGCCGAGGATAACCGATAAATGATGCTTTATTGGCTCCTAAGACGACTTTTAGGATTCAAATGCTTGCCCAAATCGAATTTGTTTTTAAATCGAGTTTTAAAGAAGTCTAGAGGTATATTCTTTTAAAGAACATATCTGAAAATCGTGTTTTATTAAGATTTTTCTAGAAATACTTGTGATAGAAACTTTAAATTAGTAATTAAGTTACTTCTAATAGATAAGTGCAATACTTGATTTTTTTATTATTATTATTTGAATTCTAATGGGGTGAAATGCAAAAAAAACTTTCTAAAATATTGGATTCATCACGATTTCTGTGAAAATATTCCTTCAAGAGCAAGTAACTTAAAACATGGCATACATCATGAACTTTCAGAACTTACATGCTTGCTAAAAACATTTTATTAATTCAAATTTTAAAAGGGTGAATTGATGGGTAAATCGTCTAAAATCGTCTCATCACGGTTTACCTGAAGCAGTTTTTTGCAAGAAACACGAAAATGAATATAGTGGTAATGGTAACTATTAACATGTAGATGCTCAGAAAAACGGCTTTACAAAATTAAAATTTTTAGGTGGTGAAATGCAAGGAAAACGTACTAAAGTCGCGATTCTTCTGAAACTATCAGGGCTAGAATCTTTAAATTTGAAATAGGAGTTATTTTTAACATGTAAATATTCTCTAAGAAGAATTGAAATTTTAATGTGTAAATCGGCTCAATGAATGTTACCTCACTAATAACAGGAATAAAAGACTACTCTAATTATAAATTTCTTTGACTGCATACTATTCTACAAAGTGCTTCGAGAGTCGAGCGGAATTTTTTTTAAGTTATCTTTTTGAAGTAAAGTTTTGATGGTAAATAACGCTTATACTTATACCAGATGACTTTTTTACGAAGCACTTTACTAATAAATTACTTTTGAAGTTAATAAATTAAAACGGGGGCTCAAATTAATCTATTTTATTTATTAAATATTTAAATGAATGGGAAAAGACGTTTTAAAACACCAACAATATATTCAATTCTGTCACAGTTTAAAAATATGTATTATTTTTCCTCTCTCAAAGAATTGTCCAGAAATACTTGTTCTCATAAGAATTCTCAACTCTTTACTTTTCTTGATTTTGTGTCAATAGCCATCTTATGACTTTCCGCCTTCCAAATTTTGAGTAAGGCTATGATTTCTACTTAGATAAGGGTGATTAGCATTAGAACAGATAGATTAGATTAGATTAGATTAAACAGAATATTCTTTAAAATTGAATTACTATTATTAAATAAAAGAGCCAAACTTTGTCACTAAAAATACCAAGTTACTATCAAAGTCTCACAATTTTTTCGATGAAGCCTTCAAGTTTTTGCTTAGGTCGACCAATACAGGATGTCCGAAGAAATAAAAACACGCTGTAATTTTTTACGTATTGAAGGAAATTGGGCAATATAAGATGCAAAAATAAATAAATAAATAAATAAAGTAAGGTAGCAAAATGGCAGCAGGAGGGGGAAGATGGCTATATAATAAATTAGAAAAGGTATGAAATATTACAAGAAAGAGGTAACAGTAGTACGGACGATAATATACATATGCAATTGACCTTAAATAAAAGATAATCGATGCTCGCAACAATATTTGTGACAAAGAACTCTAAAATATTTAGAAAAGAGTTTTTAGAAAAGCTCAGTTATCTACTGCTTAGCCAGTTATTACTTTTTTAATTATGTTTCTAAGTTTTAAAACTACATTGTGTTTTTACATGATTTCTGACTGTGTAGCTTTTTAGTTAAATATATATCATATGCATTTTTATGCACTTGTCAATTTTAAATTTTTTTTATAAAAAAGATGATCGTCAATATGTATATAGTATCTATTTTCACTGATGAAATAATATTTAAATGGCTCGAAAAGGTGGTATAAATCAGATTTCTTCTTTCATTTTTTAATTAATTTTAAAGTCATGCAGTTCTTAATGATTTTGCTGCAGCGAAAAAGATTTTTTTTCTAGGTGACAAATTTTGTATTGAAGAGTCGTATAAAAATTTTAAATATATAATTTTCTTAAAATTAACGAGAGGATTATTTCATTGACAATATTATTTCAATATAACTTTATTACCTTATTTTAAACATTTTTATAATTTACATTACCCACTTATTAGAGATAAAATAGGCTCGATCTTTATACGAATCGTCGACCTCGAACAGGCTTGGACTCAAAATGAAATTTTTAATTAGTCAAAAATTTAAAAATGGAAAGGCAAACTTGCTATTTCAAAAACAAGAATGTAATTCTTAAAGTGTTTTAGAATACTTTAATAATAAGTTTGAAAGGGAATTGGATTGCTATGAATGGGATATAAGGAGAAATATTTTAGGTGATTCTGAAGCCTTTTCATGGCCAGTGTTAGTAACATAAAGAAACCGTGGGATATGTTTTATTTTTTTTTTCTTTCTGTTTGAATTTCTTTTCCAGAATTATTGGAAAACAGAACTGTTATAGGTGTCTTTTTGTCATAATTGTATAATGATATTTTAAAATAATAAGAACTGTGACTTTTTCAGATTTCTGCAGCAGTTGGGTATAAATAACAACGTTCGTATTTTAAACAAATTTTTCATGTTCACAAAAATCTCGGAACGTTGTCATGAGGGAATATTTAGAATTAATACTTATTTCTATGTAAGAAGAGATTTTTAAATGAGAAAATTAATCGTAATTTTTTTAAAAATATTATTAACAATTTTCTGCGCCTGCTTTTGGAATCCAGCTGGGGCTGTGATAATACTATATAAAATATTTTGAACTCGGGTGAGCTTGAGCTCCGAAAAACGTACCCGAGCGTGTGCGCTACTACTTATCTTTAACAGGTATTTAACACGCCTCTCAATCTTTATGGTATACCCTATATACCGGCCATTATACACATATTCACAAATGTATGTAAAATTAACTTTACAGCAATAATAAAATTTGAGGAAAATGCTTTTTAGCATTTTTTATGAAAAATAAAATTACGTTCAATTTAAACACCTATCAAGGAATAATTGCCTATAAATGGTAATGTATTCATTCGAATTCTTTTGAGTGCTCACGTAAAGAAATTAATTATCATATGCGCATAACATAACTCACTAAAATTTAAATCAGCTGCAAAATTCCTTTCAAGAAATATCCGGCCATAGACGGTAGTGTATTTGGATTCTTTTGTGTAGTTTTGTATAAGAATAGTATTTACGTATCACTCAGCTAATTAATATTTTATTCAGCTGAAAAATGCATAATATAATCGAAAACACGTTTCCAGTAACTGAACCCATAGATGACAATGTGTCCGTATTTCTTTCTGTAGACTTACAAAAACACTATTAATTTTCGTTATTATAACTTCATTTCAAACAATTTCCGCCCATAAACAAGAACTCCTTTTTTTTCGTTCGTAAGCGAAATATTGGTGCTATAAGGCGATCCGACACCGTAAACACTTTTCAACTTTGTTGAAAAGCATTAAAAACCAATGCCTTATTTCTTAAGTTTTTAATTTATTGGTGTGCTCATCTTTTTTTAAAAAAATATAAGCTTGGAAAGTTTGCGTCCTCCCGCGTCACTAGCGCCCCCCTTGAAAATAGAAAGAGGAAGCTCAAGATAAAATAAAGAAGTGAGGGGACACCGTCCCCCCGCGTCCCCCCTCGACTACACCACTGACTGCGGTAGTAGATGGATTTAGGGGGTTTTAAACGCATCCCGCCCTCGGGTTTGAGAGCTCTTTCGTGAAATTCGAGCTACTTGTTGAATTCAAGTGTAGTTTCTGATTAGCAGTTTGGATACAGTTTTCGACTGTGAGTTTTTCCTAATTTAGTAAGAAGTTGAGCTTTCTACTTGAATAAAGAGCCTTTGTAATCCACAAGATCGTATTTATAAGAATATTATCTATAAAGTGAATTTTATTGGGGAAAGATCATAAAATTGAGCTTATGTTTGATCGTCTGCATTAAAATCTACCCACTTCACTCCTAATTCCATGTTTAATGTTATAAATAAATTGTTGCGTTTGCTTAAATCTGCGTCGTGGCCTCCTTTCCAGTTGGCAGCCCCGAAGGTAAGGTCACATCCAGACACTTATCGGGTTTATCGAGACAGTCATCATTTTATCAATGTGCAAAACAATGTGCTGTGTTGTACTTCCTTGCGGTGGTGTATTACTTGATGACATAAGGAGCAGTCATCCTGAAAGCTGTGAATTTTCGATTAGACCAATCAAATATTGGTCTTCGAACAGTTATATTTTTCCATTTTTATACTTGCATTATCAACAACAAATGACAGAGCAACGGACATTTAGAGTATCCCTTATATGATGCCGATACATTCAATTACCATCCAATGGGTTGCGTTAATCTAATGTTTAGTCTTAAAACCTGAGTAGTAGTATATCACCAAGGGTCAAGTTGTTGAGTTGGGTTCTAGGTATGCACACCGACTCGTGTGATTAATTGATAGGATTCGTTTATGAAACGTCGTCAATCATTGAACAGATACCACGATAGATTTTGCTAGAACAGAGAAGTGCAATATACAATCAGGGAAGGCATACACCTCGAGGGAATCGAATCCACGCCCCATACTTTCAAAAGATTAGCGGAGAAGCAGTGCAGTGCCACTCGGCCACGAAGTTACAAAATTAGAAATTTTCTGAATAAACATTAGAAGTACAATTGGCTAAAAATAAATAAATAAATAAATAACACAATCCCGTACTATTTCATAGATGCAGAGAAATACGAAAACATCCATTCAGTCGGGAATTATGTCATCTTTATGTTCATGTTAAAAAAAAAAAAAAAGCTTAGAAGACCCTCTTTGTATTAAAATTGCAATAATTTTTAAAATATTTAATACTAACAAATTTTAGCATCATATTTGGGTTCTTCCGCATATTGTAATTTAGATACCAAACAGAAAGTCATTCGGTAAAGAAGCTTAGGAATTATACATATATAAAATTTTGAACTCCTAATGTTAAATTCATTTTTATCATTGCAAAACAGTTACCATGCGAGACTTTTTTTTAAATCAAAACTCAAAAACCACTTGGCGGAATAAGCTTAAATTTTGGATTCGCACATTTGAAGCTTCTGAAAATAGGTTTCTGTTAAAAAATGTTGTATGTTATAATACTTTTTTTTAATATTAATATCATAATTTATATATCATACCTGATACTAATATCTTCTATATATAAACAAAAACAGAAATTTCGTTCCGACTGCTTATAATTCGAGTTCTCCTGAATGGATTTTAATGGCACTTTCACTGTTCGATAGATAATTATTCAGGGAAGGTTTTAGATTATAACATATCTTTCTACGTAGATTAGTTATTGAATTATGATGGAAATTTCTGTTATTTTGGACGAAAAGGTTATCATTGTTCATTTTTTGGCGACCAATATCGTTGGTGAAAGAATTGAAACTTACTCATTTTATTTAAAATTTAAAAAAAAAAAGAAAAAAAGAAAACGATGAGAGATAATATTATAAAATGAAAATTTTTAATTTAAACGTGAAAGGGAATGTTCGCAATGCTTAAGAAAATTATATGTAAAATATTGCAATTGAAACTATATTTGGCGATTTATCGTTTTCGTCAGGTTAAGAAAAATGTATCTGAAAAATTGATTAGATAAAATCTGAGTAACAACTTTGTTTTTGATTTTTTGTAATTTTACTTTTATTTTTATCTAACTCCTCCATCAAGTGACTTGCAGAAGAAAATTGCAGTTGTAATTATAAAAATGACTGTACTTTTGAGTTACATATTATTTGTTTATATTTACGATTTGGATTTTACTTTAGTCACCAAACAATTTGATTTTAAGCCAAAAAGGCATAAGCGTGACATTGTTTCGAGCGAGGTTCACAATAATGGTGTTATTTCAAGTGTACGACAGCATTTTTGGAGGGTTTTTTTATACAAATGTAAATTATATAAATATCAGTTAATATTATAAAAATGGAGTCAAATATTTAAATTTTAGTATAAATGTCTGCCACACACAAATTATTAATGCACATTAAACAAAAAAATCACCATTCATTTCATTTTAGTTTTCTTTGCATATCTTACCTTCTTTTTGAAAGTTTTTAAAATATATTGGACTAATCTTTCGAAATTGGTTCACCCGTCAAATGGTGTATTTACTATGTTGTTGGAAATTTCTTTTATATTTGAAGAGAAAACAATACTTGCAATGTACAAAAAAAAATTGAAATGCCAATGGTGGGCAAAAAACAATATTTGCTGATTTATCATTTTAGCTTAGATAAGAAAAAAGTATCTGGGATTCAGATTAGATAAAATTTCGATCATAATAAAGAAATTTCGGCCGCTAAACTTAGTGACAAATTAAGTATTATGTTCATTATGGCGTTTATGGGGTTTATAGATTCATTATGGGGTTATAACAGACTGAAGATACTTTATTACAAAATATAATATAACCTTAGAGTGAGATTATTGTATTTAAGCTGACAGAACCACACATAGCACCAAGCTGAGAGGCCCGGAGTTCAAGAACTAACAAACGAAAATGAATAATCTGAACATTATTTAAGTTCAATGGTCAATCGCTGCAATTATTCTAATGCTCTGTTTTTTTAGTAGTCTGGTGACTGGAGAACATTTTAATTTCTGTTGGTCATAACTGCCACATTTATCTATCAATCTGTAGTATAAATGATCAAATAAAAGAGTTGCTTCTTAATAACCCGAATTTTGTTTAACCCTTTCCGGCACAGTGGTCCCACTCCGGGCACATCAAATTTTAATTCCAAACTTTCAGACGGCACCAAGAATATTTTAATAAAATTTTGTTTCTAAAATGAAAGCTTAAAATAAGGAGTTCTTATTTTCAAAAAAAGTCCTTTGTAAATTCCGGTGTCAGTCAGTAATTTCTCATTTTACGAACAGAATTTGTCTTTGCCGGAAAGGGTTAACGTATAAGATAATAGCGCAATGGCATTCGCATTGTATTCAGCAATACAGAAGGACTTTGCAGGTGAAGTATCATATTACTTTAAAATACAAGTTCGAATTCATCATTTCGTTTGATTCAAGGTTCGTTTGCAAAATGGACCAGCGGAGCGGGCATAGTCTGCTAGTATATATATATATTTCAATTGGCTACTTTGATTTTATTCTTGAAGGAAAAATTGATTGATTGACTGTAACAAGATTTCATTCTACTTATGAAAGCTGAAGGCTTAAGATGCTTACGATTGCACTTTAAAAAAAAAAACTTTTTTATGCTATATTGGTTTTTCATTTAAAAAATGCTGGTATGAAACATTTTTAAGCTCAGTCTAGTTTCTACATACATCGACCTGAAATGCTCTTAAATATTGTATTTACTCAATGTTCCCATTTTTCAATATGCTAATTTTTCTTTCTGACGTTTAACGTTTAAACACCCATATTGTAGATTTCAAACTAAGATTTAGGTTATTTCTTTGTGGTCGCTAAGTCCAAATTTTAAATCTGTGCTTGTCTTTAAGCAGCATCTCATTATATACTTCTGTGAAATTTAGATTTTCAAAACTTTATTTTTAATCTTTTTAGAATACGAGTTAATTTTTCGAAGTATAGTAAACAAACCCCAGCAATCTTCAAATGCTTTACCAAGTTAAAATAATATGAAAATGGAATATTATTAGTATATATTTTAAATATTTAAATATATTATTGTATCCTTCTGGTGCTTATTCACTGAAGAGTAAAAGCAAAGTTTCACAGTTCTAAATGACATATTTTTCTAAATTAAATTGTAAAAATAATTTAATCAAGTTATTTCATTCTAATTGAAATAAATCACGCGAAGGTTACGAAAGAGGAATTAACATTAAATGATGCGGAAAATTGTTTAATGATGATAATAATGTTTTTTAAATTTAACGTAATTCCAAAGTTTGCATTACTTTAACAAATGCAAGTAATGTAAAATAGAAAAAAAAAACTTTGATTGCGGCCGAAGATTGGCGACTATTGTTATATTCAATTGTACCACAATTTATATATATATAAAACTTTGTGGTAGATTTATTTTTTTAAATATCCTAGTAAAAGTGTATGGCAGATTATTTTTCAAAAAAGTGGTAGGAATAGAATTAAAAATAGCCTTCTGGGACGTATATGTCTGGACCGTATTCAAAATGTTAATGAAGAAACAAGAAAGCCATGATGTAATTTTTTTTTGTAAAATACCCATCTCATAAAAGAAAAAGTTTGAATGTAATTCCTGACACGCTTCCCTGGTAACGCTGTTTTTTTTTTTCGCAATGGATAGTATTAAGGGATTAAATTTTTTTTTCAACTATTAAATATGGTGTTTTCTGATATGTGTGGGACATTTTCTTAGATTTTAATTAAATGAATCAAATATAAATATCACGTTTATTGAAGGAGTAAATACTTTTACTGGCGACTAGAATTATTTGCTGGATACCAGATTTTATGAAATTCATAAAGCCATGCTTACGAAAAAATAACTGCTGGCGTCATAACATGAAAATTAAATGTTTACTGATTTTTCATCCTTAGAATAAAACTCTTGATCGGTACCCAAGTAGCAAAATAATATTGGTCCAATATCTTTTGTACAGGATATTTTTGGCCAATATCGTCTGTATAGGGGGTTTTTGGCTGATATTGGTTATAGATTTGCTACATTGGGGCTGTTCTTGGCACTATTGACATGAAATATTGCATCAATTTTGAGGTATTTACATTTTGCATGTAATGCACCAATATAGACAAGAAATAGCTTTGTTGCTGATATTTTTTATGTATATTTGCATTTCATAAAAAATATTTCTAATGCGAATTCATTAGTTTTGCAACGTAAGTATTTCTCTTGAAGTATTTCCGCTTAATGCAATAGGACCCCACGATAACCAATATTCCCAATGTGGTTTGCTATAAGGTATTTTTTGTTGCCTTTGAAAAACCTCCTTAAAAGTAATCGACAGCCACTTTGATTCGGCCAAAATCCAACACTAAAACGAACCTCCAATATTGTTCCGAGTTTCCAGCACTTTCGGGCAGCACCAAAGGCTTTCATTTATAAGCCAAACAGAAAGTTTTTTCACAGGTAATTTCATACTTAAAACACATCCGCTAGATTGTACATCGTAATGTAAAGAATACTTTTAGTATTAGAAGACGTGAAAACCTGATATTGGCTATAGATTTTCCACATCGTAGCTTTTCTTGGCAATATTGACATGAAATATTGCACCAATTTTGAGGTATTTACATTTTGCATGTAATGCACCAATATAAGCAGAAATATCTTTGTTGCCAATATTTTTTATGTATATTTGCATTTCATAAAAATATTTCTAATGCGAATTCATTATGTATGCAACGTAAGTATTTCTCTTGAAGTATTTCCGCTGAATGCAATAGGACCCCACCATAACCAATATTCCCAATGTGGTTTGAAAAACTCCTTAAAAGTAATCGACAGCCACGTTGATTCGTCCAAAATTGAACACTAAAAGGAACCTCCAATATTGTTCCGTGTTTCCGGCAGCACCAAAGGCTTTCATTTATAAAGCAAACAGAAAGTTTTTTCACAGGTAATTTCATACTTAAAACACATCCGCTAGATTGTACATCGTAATGTAAAGAATACTTTTAGTATTAGAAGACGTGAAAGCCTTGCAATTAAACATAATCTCACTTTTGTCTAAACTTTTTCCATTAACCTTGTAATGTTTTATTCGAAATAGAACAATGTGATACAATGTAGGAAGGAATTCTTCCATAGTATCAGAGGAACAAAATAGATGAAATATGAAGAAAAGGTCAAAGAGGTCAAAAAATCTCCAATTTCCTAACTTGACCTTTATACAACAAAGAGGAAAACATGAGAGTTTCCGCTTATCAGATGGACAAAGTAAAAATATTAATATTTTCTGCTTTCTAAAAGTAAAAAGTAATACTTTTATATTAGCCTTAACTTACGGAAAATCTCTTTAATTATTGTTTAAAAGCTTGTAAATATGTGCAGTATGTCTAATCATAACTATTGTTTATTTTTTTTTCGCATATTATGATGATGTTTATTTCTTTTTCTTTTGCTAACAATAAATAAACATTTTGAAAGGATGTTGTTGCCAATGAGTCTACACTTTGTTTCCTTACTAAGATATAATAATTATTATTATTAGCATTGTTATTAGTGTTATTATTATAATACAATTTACATTTTCAGAGTCCCTCCGAAAAATAATAAAATGCCATTTAAATACATTTATTTTAAATTACTGTATTTGCTGACATAATACACCCTCCCATTTTTTTAATAATCCTTTTGCACTTCCTGCTAGTAAAAGAAATTTTCAGAAAAGTAAATTTTGATTATTTTTCCGCATAAAGATATTTTCTCATTATGCGAGACAGAAAATGATTTGTAATGATAATCTTAGTATGCAAGCATTTTTTGCATTATATCTTGGATAAAGCTAAAAAAAGAATACAATGTATATATATATTAAGAGATTTCTTTCCTTATATTTCAGGATGTTAAATATATAGTCATCTAATAGTTTTCTCATTATGTGAGAAAGAAAATGTTTGAATCATTCATCTTACTGATAAAAACTTTTTTTTCATCATATCTTGACTTTTTCAAGAGAAAATATTTAATTATTTAATTAGAGAAATTAATTAAAGAAAATATAACTCTATTTCTCCATATAAAAAAATACAAAAATTATAAATAATTGTAATTAACATAAACTAAAACTGAAATTTAAGTGAAATAATTGTATAACTAAACGTTGTTAAATATTTTTACCATTTCTAAATCAGTAAATTTTCGAATGTTTCAGCATTGATGTAAACAGATGAGATAATGAACAATTAAATCTGCTTAATGCAATATCGATTAAAGTTAAATTCCGCTTAATGTGATACATTCTTAATGAATGAAACCACTCTCGTTCTCCTAAAAATTTCAAACTAATCTCATTATTTAAAACTAAGTTTGTTTTCAGAAACGTGTCAACCCTGTGTTAGTCAAATTTATTTCCTCTTTCGACATTTTTTTCATCCATCTGTTTTTTTTTTTTTTTTTTTTTTTTTATAATATCACTTTATAACAGAAAATGTAGTGTTAATACCAACCACTAAATTCTTTAAAAATAAGTTAAATCCAACCTGTCACAAACAAAAATACTGACAATTACTACTCATGAAATATTTGAGACAATAGAATAGATTCTGTACTTCGTAAAATGTGTGGTAATGTAACGCACAAATTATTTTGTGTTCCATTCTGTTTATTAAATCATATTTTACCTGCTTAACACATGTTATAGTTAAACATTTTTAAATGGGGGGGGGGTTGAATTTTGTACTGTTATATTAAAATAAATGATCAACGTCAAAAATAGCACAAATAAAATACCATCTTCGTCGCGTGCGGAGACGCAAGCATACTTACATGGTCAAAACTTTTAATTTTGTTTTCAATCTTCTTAACTTTACAGTAGTGATGATGGAGCTTTAAAGGCTCCGAAACAGCTGTTTGCTACTTCATATGTATTCTATTTGTGCTATTTTTTACGTTTATCGTTTATTTTAACATTTTATAGTCATCCTATTTTTCTTTGAGCTACTGTACAAGTACACAACCAGGATACATACTTTATGTAACTGTAAAATATTTTCTTTCAAGACATTTATTTACATCTTTAGCAGAAGTAGCCACGAATTTCTTTTACTCTCCTACTAGTAAATTATAACGTGGTTGAGATATTTCACTAAAGAAGATAATCTTTTTCTTTATTTTACGTCAAAAGTATTCTTTTTTTACTTTCTATATAATGTTGCTCTTGCTCCTTTTCTGTTCATTAGAAACCTCTTCGTATTCGCATATTTTTGTCAGTACCAGGAAACTGTAAAACTGAAACGTGATCTAAGTCACGACATTGTAAATGAACATATTTATTGCTACCGTTCTTTGCACTCGTTAGAGCCACAATGCGGAAAATTTATGCACTAAAGTTCTCGCAACGTGTAATCACTTGTAATATAAAATCTACAAACGCAATTGCCACTCTCGTTTTCATTACTTGTGAAGCGAATTATAATGCATCACAGTTTTTGAAGTGAAATAAAATGTCGCATCAAGTTTAAAATCTTTTCAGATGGTAACATTTCCATTTATTTCTTTATGATTACCTTTCTGTAAAAGAGAATCATTAGATTTTTTTTAATGACTTACAAGATTATTTATTTAAGATGGTAAGATGTGAATCAAAAAATACTTTTGTATTGGATTTTATGAATTACGGTAATCATTAAATCCAGGACAGATTTAATCAAATATCCTTAAATATACGGTAGGAAAAGTGTTGTTTTATTTTAGAACTTTTCTTTAACCTCATTTTTGGGAGAGAAAAATGCAATTTATAATCTTTACCATGTTGCTATTTAATTTTATTCTTAATATTCGCTCTACACTACTTTTATTCAAATTGTTCATTAATGCCAAATTAATCCAATACATTACTAAATCTATAACAAAAAAATTAATTCTAATTACCAATCCAATTTCAATTAAAACATTAAAAATAATACAAAATATTAAAGTTGTACCGTTTATTTATAGAATAAGAAAATTAAACTTTCTATTAAAAATGGTACTAGATTGCCATTACCATGATATTAGTTTCTATGATACCAGTTATGAGGTATATATCATAGCTCTATAAAATCCCACAAAAGTCATTTTAATTATTTAATACTTGATATTGGATCTATATGTACAACAATCTAATTGCCTCTGACATATTGCAAGTAAAATCATAATTAAAATCGACAGTTATATTGTCTCTTGTATTTTGCTCACTACGTTATTAAATTAAACGAATTATTTTAATACTTCGTTTGATTTAATACTATATAAAATCACATAACTAAAAGAAAATAATGGATAATTTATTGTATGAACACGTTAAACACAAACTATATATTGCAATTCATCACATATAAGTACGAAAAAAAGTAAAAATGTACAAGCTTACATAGATTAAGGTATTCTGGTCTTTACGAGAATTCCCAGTCAAAATTTTTAAGTTGTGGTCTTGATTCACGTGGAAAGTTCTTTGTTCTCTTTCTGCTTATATTTACCATGCAAAATTCCCAATGAAAACAAAAGAAAACATTCATTTACAAAAGTTCCCTTTATTTAATCGCAGAAATCTGCGATTAAAAAAGGCGAATGATTCTATTAAAAAATAATGGAGAGAAAAAATCGTAGCAGTGATGAGTATGTAAGAGTATATCCAACTTTTATCAGGCAAAACAGAATTGCAACTGCAGTTGCAAATTTAAAATAGTTCCTACTGAAAATATTTCTGAAAGGTGCAATAAGCAAAGATTAAATCATCAACTTTAATTTACTCTTTTTTAGTATATGAAGCCAAGTTTTGCTTATTCATATTCCTAGGTCTTTGCCTATTTATACTCAAACATATTTTTGTAAATAGTCAACTATTCTGCTTTGTGTTTTTTTAAAGACTTCAAAATCCTGACGTATAATTGGAAATCAGTTCGGCTAGAGATTGATATAAAGTAACATGCAAGCTTTACTCAAGTTGATTACATTTCTAAGAGTTTTAATCATTCGCATAAAATAAAGTACGGTTGATTTTGAAATTGCAAGAATTTTTTGGTTTTGAAAACAAAATAAGTAGTTTTAGGTTCATTATATGTGTATAAGATATTCGTTAAATCGCAATTCATCGCAATTCTAAATAAAGCCCAAATTATTTTTTTTTCGTTTATTTTACTATCTAATCACGTCATCAGATCCGCCCGGATCCCGTGGGCAAGAATCCGTGGTATCTCGGATTTCAGAATTAGCTGCAGGATCCTTGCGGGATTAAAAAAATTCGGGATCCCACGAGATTGCAGTATTCCATTTTGCTTGATTGCAATCCTTAACTACAACTAAGTTATAAATTTCCAACTGGACGAAAAATGTCCGGGCCAGGATTCGAACCTGGGATCACTTGGCTGAAGCCGCCACGCTCTACCACTGAGCTATCCCGGTCGAATCTGGAGGGCATAATTCATCCAGTTAACCTTATTGATCAAAGAAGCTTTGATCAATAAGGTTAACTGGATGAATTATGCCCTCCAGATTCGACCGGGATAGCTCATTTGATCAATAAGGTTAACTGGATGAATTATGCCCTCCAGATTCGACCGGGATAGCTCAGTGGTAGAGCGTGGCGGCTTCAGCCAAGTGATCCCAGGTTCGAATCCTGGCCCGGACATTTTTCGTCCAGTTGGAAATTTATAACTTGTATGATTACTTTACCAATTTGAAAAATTGTGTTAAAAAATAATCTTAACTACAACTCTCTGTTTCGACAATTAGCTTATTTTCGAAGAAAACTCGAAAAAAGCTGAAAAAAATATGGGTTTTGGACAAAATGTCTGGAAAAATCGTCACTGTGCGTTATTTTTAGTTGTATGTCGATTTTCCTTAAAGCATTTATGAGTATAACAAAATTAAAATGTTTCTTTATGAAATGAAATTTTCTTTAATATTTCTTTTATACGTCACATTGAAAAGGTCTGGTGTGTCCGAGAAAAGTTGTTACTTACTCATTTCATTATAAAAAATTGTGACATTCTTTGTTGCGCAGTTCTCTTAAACACCAATGCAAATAAAATCATGAATCCTTATGCTTTGTAGCTGCTGAATTTAACTTCATCTGCGTGATCTGATGTGAACAAATAAAGCTATAGCATAAAAATAAGAAACGCTATACTACTAATTTGTCAAAGCTGACCTATTAATCCTAGAATTTTTGCTGCCCAAACAGAAAAAACTAGTCGTTGGGGGCCACCGTAACACTTACCCATCATGGATATGCATAATATAAAATATGAAAATAAAACATGTGTAAACTATTTATAAAATGCATTACAATTCGAATAAAATCGTGGCTTGATGACGTTATAAACTTTAAATGCTCTAATACTGAATTGCGTAAAAGAAACATCCTTATAACACCCAAATTGATAATCATATTAACTATCGGGTTTACTGCGTCGGATTACCCTTACGAAAATAGTTAGACATAGAGCTGTATAGAACTCTATAGAATTCTTTACAAGTTCTATAGAATACTATTTCTATAGAGTTTTGAAGAGTTCTATAGAATAATTTTTCTAAAGAAAATGTTTCTTTACAAGTTCTATAGAATACTATTTCTATAGAGTTTTGAAGAGTTCTATAGGATAATTTTTCTAAAGAAAATGTTTCTATAGAAGTTCTGTAGAATTTTTTTCTATAGACCAGTTTTTCTATAGAGTACTATAAACCTTATACAATTAAGTGCTATGGACTAATGATTCTATAGATTGGCTAAGCTTTGGGATTAGCCTGCTGTCTGCCATCTTGTTTTTTGAATCAAAACATCATTGTTTTGTTTCTCATTTCCAAAATAATTTTCATCCACATTTACTTAATGTAAACAGGTTACTTAAGTTTATTGACTAATTTATTTATATTTAATAATAAAAGTTAAAATGTTTTGATTTAAAAAATGAGATGGCTGACCGCGGGCGATAAATCAAAACATTTGTTTTGTTTATGACATAATCATGTTAAATCAAAACATTTTAACTTTTATTATTAAATATAAATAAATTAGTCGATAAAATTAAATAAAGTGTTTATAATAAGTATGAATTTATAATATGAATGAAAATTATTTTGGAAATGAGAAATAAAACAAATATGTTTTGATTTAAAAAACAAGATGGCGGCAGCAGGCTAATCCCAATATATAGTTATTAATAACTTTATTTATAACTATACATTAAAATTTAAAAAAAATAATAATCAATTTTGTAATACATCAGTTTAATACACAATAGTACTCCATAGATTTAATATGATTATATATATATATAATTTAATTTAATTCAATTCTGATACATTGTGATTCAATTGTCAATGTAATAATATATCAGTCGAACTACTGAATTAAATCATGATTAATTAATTTCCTTATAATTCCTTAATTTGTTGGTTAATTTTATAATATATTAATTTGTTGTTAAATTTATAAAACCATCTAATTTAATAAACTTTATTAACTTTAATGGTATTGTAATTTTTATTCAAATATTTTAATTAGAAGTATACATATTTAAACAATTGTTTCAGTTTTAACAAATAATTTACTAGACTTTTAAATATTTTTACAAGACTATATATGATTGGGAATGCAAATCACAAAAGAAATAAAGTTTATATAGTGTAACTAGGGGGCCTACCCCCTGCGAGCTACGCTCGCCAACCCCCGCTCAGACTTCGAGGCCTCTAAAAACATGACAGCGTGCTTTGTTTTAAAAATATTGGTAAATCTGTAATTGGGTTGCCATGCTTTTAACGTTTTAATGGGTCATTTTTTGATTATCATGGCCTCATACACAGCTGTTGCGACAACTGACGACTGTTTTAGGGATTGATAAGTAAAATCAATTACAACTTGAAAACCAGCTTGTATAAAATGGTTAGGTTTAAATTGTGTCTACCTCTCGGACTTTTATAACAACGATCTGCATTCTATTCTTCCTTTGCGTTTAAGGATGAGAAAAATTCCATCTGCTTGTGAATAACATTAAGAACCACGGTATTGAAAAGTACTATGTTATAGCCATTTTTAGTAACAGGTTTTAATTTTCTCTCTATTTTAGTGCACCATCATGCATATTTTCATGTTATTTTAAATATATAAATTATTTATTTTAATTAATATGTATATACGAATTTTCTAATAATTATTTATCATAGAAAATTAATTAAATATTTTGTGCGTGCATGCCTGCATGTATTCGGCATCAATTGATGAGATATTTAAACAAATTTGCTATCCGCGATAATTTTACACCATGTTATGTCACTTGAATATTGTCCATAAGAAAATCGGGTACTTTTATAGTGTAGGATCCTTTGCTTTTAGGTTTGGCGTAATTCGAGCTTCAAAAAGGGATAGATTCGTTAATATACATAGATTTGTTGCCAAATGTTATGAAAACAAACATAACGAACTTTTGGTACTTTTCTATTATAGGGGTCTTGACGTTTTTTAAAAAAGCTTGGCGTAATTCGGGCATCAGAAAGTGATATTTGGTGCCAAATGACATAAACAGCCATGGAAACAAATTCGACAATTTTTTTGTTTATATGCGTATTTTAATTATACGTATATTATTATTGTTTTTTCTATACAAATTACTTCTGATTATATATAAAATAGGATAAATGACATTTTACGCTAAACAAATTGTATAAATATTGAAAAAATGCTTCTGTATACGAAATGACAAAGTAAATAGGTTGACAGAAAGTATGTTGCCAAATTTCCTTTTCCGCCAAGGCTATTTTCCCTGTTTCGTCAAGGCCCCATATACTGAAAAAGCACCGAACTTTTATGCTTGTTTATACATGTATTTATATGTATATATACAATTTATTTATAATTGGACGATTAATCCTTACGATAGAAATGTGATTTTATTTTAAAATTTTCCTGAAAAACATAATTTAATCACAATCTTGTCTTCATTATCGATTGAAATAAAAGATAAATTCAATTTCAATTTGAAAATGACGAATAAAAAGAAATCAATAATCCCTATCGGGATCCTTTTCAATTTTTTTCCCTTTTTTTGTCACAAAAAAAACTGAGTATAGTTGCCATCATTACAGAAATATCATTAAAATTAGAAAAAAAATTAATATCTCGAAAACAAATTCCAATTTCAAAATTCTATTACCAGTTTTGACATCCGCGAATTTTTATCGACAATTGGTATTAATTTCACCATCAAGCGTTTCATATTTTATTAAAAATAGCCCTGAAACATAATCAGTCGTTTAATCAGTCGTTTCATAAAATCGTTTCATAAATTCGTTTCATAAAATCGTTTCACAAATTCGTTTCATTAGGATTTTATATATATAGGGTAGATAAGAGTTTTGGGACTGTGAATGGTTGTATCATACTGAAAGTATTGGATCTGTGTTCAATCACTGAAGTCAAGCAGCATCAATCGGGGTTAGTGCTTGGGAGGGTGACCACCTGGATTCTATATATATTTTTATAGAAGCTCTATATTTTTTTCTATAGATATTTTTATAGAAGTTCTACAGACATTTCTATTGAACTTCTATAGACATTTCTATTGAACTTCTACAGATATTTCTATAGTTTTAGATTAAACAAGCTTATAGAAAAACGGGCCATAATTCTATAGGATTCTATAATGCATTTTCTATAAATATTTTTTATAGAATTCTATAAGAAATTTTTGTAAGGGTAAGCGTCTCATTTCCAATTAAAATATATCTTTGAATTAAAATTTGAATGAAATACATGGTCATGAAAAATGGAAGAGTGTGGAAAATATGATTAGAAATATCTCGGCAACTAATTATCCGATCGACTTCATTCTTTATGCCAAATTTATGTTTTTTTAATGTCTTTTATATTCACTCCTTAAAATACACAATTTCGAAGATTTGTATATACCTTTTATCAGAACTAATATTTACTGAAATTCAACAAGCTTCTTCCCATTATTACATACTAAGTACATACCAAATTTCAAGTCTCTATCTCAATTTGTTCGGGAGATAGAGCGTTTACAGATACACACAGACGGACGGCAAATTTTTTTTTTCTAAAAATATGTTTTTCGGAATCTCTAGTGTCTGAAATGTATAAATCCGTCAAAAAAAATTTCAATTTTCAAAGCGATTACAAGACTTACCCTATGCTACGTATGATGGGTAAATAAAAATATTTTTTTTTCTGTGACAAAGAACGAGAGCTACAGAGGTGTCAAAACCCCATTTTGTTCAGTTTGCAAAATATAAAATAGACAGAGTTCTATGATGGGTATGTATCCACGTATGATGGGTAAGAAAAAATGAGTTATGTGTGGTGGGACGTATGGCGAAATTGAAACTTACCCAGTGGTATTTCTGCCACTTTAAGCATGTGCGTAACCAGATGCGTACTATACGAAAATTGAAAAAAAAAATTTAAAGGTAAATGCTAAATGTATACTAAAAAATGTAGGGGAGAGTAGGGTAAAACCGGGTAGGTGGGTCAAACCGGGAACCATGTTTTCTTGCTGCTGGGTGATGCCTTGTGGACAGCACCCGTCTTAACTACATTCTTTAGCATCCTCTAGCAGTGTGCCGTTGGCTTTTGAAGTCAGTTAATTGCTGTGTCCGTGCAGTGCTATCCTCAGAGGCTAATTCACCTCAAATGTTTTATTTTTTGTGCGTCTTTTCTGCTCTTCAACTAAATCCAGCCTCGGGGATCGATTTAGGTAAGTAAACCACTGTTTTGTATAGCTGTTTTGATGCCAAGTAGAAGTATGTACGTCCAGCTAACCAGGAGAACAACCATGTTGATTTTTGGCCATCCGTTGCGGAAAAAACGGGTACTTATGGTTTTGCATTGCATTCTGCAATGAATTGTTTTTTCACTCAACAGGTGGTGAAGGATATGCCTGTATGGATAGAATTCTCAGTCTTCAAAGAATGGGCACATGAGGAGTTTAGCGGATATGAGAAGTAAAAGCTGAGAAAACCATTACATGACAACATTAAAAAATGCTTGAAAACCTGAAAAAAAGTTACTGGCCCTAAAAAATGTATATGTATGTTTTAAAATTTGATTAAAAATTTATTACAATAAAGCTTTTTGTTACTGGAAGTGTAAAAACTTAATTTCTGTTAGTATCCGATTTTACCCTACCAAAATCGGATGGTCCAAGAAAACGCCTTTTCCCAAGTAGAGAAGAAGTTTCCTGTGGCAACAGGTGTGGTTTTTCAATAGCCAGGTGTCCCCAAATACTTTTTGGGTTGTTCCGACTTTTCCACTTTTCTAGGCTTTCGTCAACAAAGGAAAACCGTTAGATACCCGGTTTCGCCTTACTTTCCCCTATATAAGTAAGAGTTGTGATGCTAAGCATAATGCTGATGAATTTTTTCTTATCCTTTAAAAATACCGTATTTTGCACTTCGTATTGTTTCAGTCTTTGATCTCTAAAAGTTTGTTTCCAGAACGTAGAAATTATCTATCATTTAATTTGCTCTTTTTCATTATTTCGTAATTGTTAACTCTCTGTTCTTAGCAATACCGCTCAGACTTATCCCTTTGAGGGAAGTCCTAGTTCTAAATACAATTAAATGCATCGTTGTTTTTGAAGTATCTAGTGCCAATGTTCCAACTATGCTATGTCATTTTTCGTGATCACCACATAGCTCACTTCCTTGAAATATGTACCACTTTACTGTAGGATCGCTTTACTTTATTATATTGGTAAGCACTTTTCACAATTTTTTTAATAATTTTATGTAGATCTTTGATACATCGTTTATCAATCATATGTCACCCACTACACGTACCGTTTTTACTGAATTTTTCTCGTTTAGACCAAAGAAAAGTGTTTCATTCCTAACTCATGAATAAAGAAAATATTACTTGTAACTTAATAGTCAATGAAATCACCGTACAAATACAATTGTCATCGAACGTCTGGATAGTTGCATTGACAAAAATTCAGAATCCGGGAATGGATTGTACGGAATCCTGATACATATTACGCTTATACGTTGGTAACAACCATTCTACTGTCTGAATACCATTATTTCCGAATAGTAACCTTACTCTTATGTAATCGTAACATTTATATCATCAAATAAAGCTAATATTTTTATTCGGAAAAAGTGGTACTCAAAAAGTGGGAGGATTGACAACTATGATTATGCCTCTCTACATGTACTATGTATTCAAACTCACTATAAATGTATTGATACTTGTAAAATCGCTTAAAACGAATACATATATTCTAAAATTAAGGTTAAGAAAAAAATAACCACGAACAAATGTAATAAATTGATAGTATTTTGAAATCAATAAACATTATTTAGTTTTTGTAATTTTCTCAACTGAAATTAAGAAAATTTAATTAAACACTACAGTAAATAAAGTTTTATGTACAAGATCCGTAAGCAATAAATTCAAAACAAAGGTGCCACTAGACTCGGAATAATGTTTTCTTTTTGAAACTTTGAATGCATATTTTTTTAAATAGAGATCATCTACATATTAAAAATTGTACCAATTTTGAATTTTCAATTGGTCACAATCAATTTCGACACCATATTTAAGTTATTTGGATGAAGACAGCCCGGAAAAAAGTATAATTTATATACTTTTTCTTAAATCTTCATAGAGTTATATAAGAAAATGTGTTAGGGGCTTATCTATAAATTAAAAGAAAAATTAAGATCTCCGAGGAAAAACGTAATTAGTCATACAAATTGTAAAGAAGCTCTATTTATTTATTTATTTGCTTATTTATTTATTTATTTAAATCATATAAATTTTCTTGTATCAATTTATGATTTTTTTTTACATGTTGTTGAATGATACAGAAAACAGGGAAATGATGCTTTTAGACAAGTGATACTTACTATGTGGCCCCGAGAGTTGGACATAAAATTAAAATATATATAATGGAAGCATTAATTTTGTTCACTCAAACATTACTCTCAGCTAATATCTTATCCTCGGAAAAAAAAAAAAAAAAAAAAAAAAAAAAAAAAAAAAAAAAAAGGAGTTCTGCAAATATTGCTACCTTTTCTGACTTATTGAAAACTCATGGCAACTCATATAGAATAGATGTATTCGAATAGTTGTGATGTGTAGCTGCTAAAAGAGAAACTTATTGACTAAACCTATTTTTGAAGACGAAATGATAATAGAATTTTGGAATTAGAGCTTCAGCATGTTTTCAGAATTTAACATATTTTGCTAAAATGATTTTGAGCTGTTTTAATTTAACGTATTTAAGGGAGATGGCATTTAGTCGATTGCAAATAATAATAATAATAAAATAAATAAAGATCTTGCCTGACAAATTAAAATCTCGAAAATCTGGGAATTACTATAGCCTGCAGAAATTGATTAAAATTATAGAAATAGCTGTCATATTTCAACCATCTACCTCTAAAAGTGAATAATGTAGATAAATTATGCGAGATTAAATTTTGTCATAATTATGTTTGCTCGTGTTAAATACTGGTAATACCTACATTAAATAAAATTAACAACTGCATTTATATTAAATTGTTAACATTGGTTAAAATAAATAATTACGTATTAATACTTTGTACATATCAGTAATTTATTATAATATTACAGACATAAGTGTATGCATATAGGAGCTCGAACTCCCAGCTCAATCAAATTTTACCGTCAAAAAGTAAAATATCTCTATGTCTCGAAAAATAACGATTTGAAAGAATTATAAACTTATATACCCATGTTTTTGACGACGCTCATTCTGTTTATGTTAAATTCAATGCAGGTCATATTTTTTAATGAATTTATTAATAATTTCCATAATTAAAAATACGTATTTGAATCGAGCAAATGCCTGGAATATGTCTGGGTCAATTCATTGTATTTCATAGTAAAATTAACATTTCAATCGGATGATATTTTGGGAAGATATAAATTAAATCTTTTCACGTGGATTTAACATTAGTATCCTCAAACTTTGATCTTTTCTTACTCAATGAAGGCTTGAGAAAAAGTATTTGAGCCATACTTTTTTCCGGTCTGCTCTGATCCAATGAATTTAAATATGGTGCTATAAGTGGGTGTTACTTTTTGTAAAAACAAATTTAGCACAATTTTTAATATATAGACTATCCTTACTTAAACTGCATCCATATTTCGGAAGAAAACATTATTCCGAATCTAAAGACATTTTTTATGGTTTTATTGTAAACGGTCTGTGAATAAAGACGAATATATCGAGTTTTTTTTATTATTGTTGTTGTTGTTGGTTTGTTTTTACATGGAAAGTACACAATTTGCTTAAACCCAGTCGCATATTTTTGTTTGATTTTCTTTTCTTTAGCGCTGCTAGATGTAAGAATAATGTGTATGAGAATAAAGATGCAAGCAATTATAATGGAACTTTACCCACGTCAAAGTGCCTTATATATATATATATATATATATATATATATATATTATTTGTATTTAGAGAATTCCTCAATAGAAGCTCCAGCGAAAAGAAAAAGCAACAATTTGTTCCACTCCAAATTTAACATCTTTGAACTAAATTACATAGCTTTTGAAATTAGGGGGTTAGAATAACAGTGGAGTAAGTCAAAAATTTCAAAAATCTAGATAACCACATTTTCACTGAACGCATATTAATTTCTGTTCTGTGAGACAGTCAAATAAGTCATAGTTCACTTAGGGAGTCGCTAGAGAGCAAAACACGTCGGATCACTTAATGCAATTGCAATACGACAAGTTTCACAAAACCCTTCATTTCTCAAATTACAAAATATTGAATTACTCCACTGTCATTCTAACCCCCTCAAATAACACTTCTGTAATTAAAAGTATTTAAACAAGAACACTTTCGTATTCGACAACTACATGAAAAAGTATCACAATAGAGAATCTCCTGACCGAAGAAAAGGTGGCAACTTTGGTTCTTACTAAGACTCCTATAATAGGAGCTGACGCATATGCATTTTGTTTCGCATTATAGGTACGCAGCTCAGCATCAGTCTACCGCAGCCGGAGTTGGGGTTGCCTAAGACTCGGTTCTGATTGGCTGAACCGGTTCTGATTAGCTTGGTTTTTCGACTGGGCTACAATTCGGGTACCAAATCTACGAGGATGCGTCAGCCTCTATTATAGGAGTTCTAGTTCTTACTATAGCGATTCGCTGTATTTCCGTTGCACTCCCCACGTCACTCGTCAACCCAGGCATTAGAAGTTTCTTTTCAAAAATGGTTTATGTTATTGTGTGAGATGATTAGCTTGCAATTTGACTTGTGTGAAAAAAATTAATTTTGGTACAACTTTACTTTCGTCAAAATGCACTCTCTATATTAACTTCAGTTAGATAATATCACAATAGAATTTCCATTGAGAACAAAATACATTAATTTGTTCCACTCCAAATTGTAATGGAACTTGTTAAAAACATGGATGACCTTTGGAACTATTTTATCAGTCAAAATACGGAATCAAAATTCCTCAACTTTTAGATAATATATATAAAATACATTATCCAACTGCCATCCCTAGATATGGATTTTATTATTCCGTTTAAGCGTCTTTTTCTCTGGTCTCTTTCAGCGGCGTATAATTGGAAAGTGGGATGACAGATATATATATATTTTATTTTAGTTATAAAAAAGTTTAAAAATTTTTCCATCAATTTATTTATTCTAATCAACTTGTTCAAAAGAAATAAATATCCTTTGTCTTACACATTTAGAAAAATAAACCGAATTATTAGGAAAATTGTTTCTTGGATAACCTAAAGTCATGACCTAGTGAATGGCTACGTCTTTCATTATTGTTTGTTGGAAGCACGAAGCGGAAAAAATTAAGCTACAAAATAGTTAAAACGTGTAGCAGCTTATAATGCAGAAACGAAAGTTCTAGGCGAACTTTCGTTTTTGCCTCTGTGCCGTGAATGTTAATACTTCAAGGAACAGATACGATCAAAATAAAGCATCGTTGAAGTAGAAAAATGCATTTTTAAAATATCATTTAGTACATTGTTGGATTAATAAAAACATGAATGCGACGAACTTACTAAGGGTGATTCATAAGTAAGTATACAATTTCAATGCACTATATATCAGCAACAATGTGACAAATGTTATGTTATCTGTAACAGAAGTGTAGGTGAATGTTTCAAGTTTTTGTATAGACAGTCACAGATGTATGTGTGCACCCTTAGTCATACGACGCACATCGAACCGGCAATCCATTTCTGTCCAAACGCGAGTTAAAGTATCTGAGGCAAGTGCAGTGATAGTGGATGTGATACGCTGTTTCAACTCGGATAGATCAACAGGAAGAGGAGGGATAAATTATCCTTTACATATCCCTATCCACTATCATTGCACTCGATTCAAATACCCTAACTCGCGTTTGGACAGAAATGATTACCCTTTGCCCCTTTACAGAAATGATTACCCTTTGTCCTGTGACTAAGGATGCACACATATAACATCTGTGACTGCCTCTAATAAAATTTACCTACACTTCTGCTATTCATTCTTCTGCTGCCTTCATTTCTTACATAGTTGCTATTACAAAGTGCATCGAAATTGTATACTTACTTATGAATCACCCTATTATAAATACAAAATTTTATTTTTATTTTTATTTATTTATTTTTGTACTATCCTGAAAATTTACACCATGATTTTCCTATTATGTATCTCGTTAAAGAAAATTGTATTTAGTTATTACAATTGATTTTTTTCAATGATTTTCAAGAATATTTTTAGTCAAATAATAATAACTGCCTATTGTCATTGTACTGGCTTTTATTATTACTTTGTTTTATCATATCACAGTAAATAATAAAGGGAGGCGATCTCTTTAGAGCAGTTGTTCCCCGAATTCGGCCGTATGCCCAACAAGAAGGCAATTCCAGATTTGTTACTAACTCAGTTACTGTGATTTATTTACTTTTTTGAAAAAGTTATGTTGTAGACCGGCGCTTCCCAACCTTTTTTCTTTCACGTACCCCTTGTTAAGGCTGTTCATTTCGAAAGTATCCCTTTTATCAGAAACACGTCACCACCCTCTCACCTCACTCATATAACGCAAACATGTTTTTTTTAAATTAGTAATATACTCATTAGTACATACTCATTAAAAAGAAGAAAGCTTTCATATTAATATAAGTCAGTAACATAACCTCGCCTATTCGAAAACGAAAATAAGGGCCTGCTTTTCAGCACGTTTCAAAATAAAGCATTAAAAATAGAGGAACGCAAACATGCTTTTTTGAAATTAGTAATATACTCATTAGTATATACTCATTAAAAAGAAGGAAGCTTTCCTATTAATATATGTTAGTTACATAACCCCATCTATTCGAAAATGAAAATGAGAGCCTGCTTTTCAACACGTTTCAAAATAACGCATTAAAAATAGAAGCTCTGACGTAATTAAGACGTTCTATTATTATTAAAAACGGAAGAATAAGATAAATGTGGTGAGAAAGTAATATTGTATAATGATTAATGGCAGTTTCCGCTAATAGTCCAGTAGAAATAGCGTGAAAAAGGGCCTTGCCTTGCAAAAATTCGGGTAGTTCTGATTTTTGGATATGTTCTAAAGGTTGACCCTCTAATTACAAAAACAAGTTTTCGACCTTCTAGACCTTGTGCGTTTTTCACAATATTGAAAAAAACAATATTTTTCGGCACTTATTTCGATTTTTCTTAAATAACACAATTTCAGTGCATTTTACGGAAAAAGCACTTTTACCATTTTGTAGAGCATAAAATTCTCTACAACATACAGTATTCATGTTTGTAAATTGTCCAAATAGGGGGTGAGATACGGAGCCGGGAAAATAGGGTAAAATTTGCAAAAAGTGCAAAAATCCACAAATGACGTTAGTTTTTGCTTAATAACCTACTTTTAGTGCGTTTTAGAGACAAAAGTGTCATTATAAAGTTTGTAAAGCATGAAGTAGTCTATAAGTTTCATTTATTAGATCATTAAATATCTATAATAGACTTTAAAAATCAAAATAATACAATTTATGGTTAAAACAAAAAAATACCGCCTGACAAGACATTTATTAAAAAACGAGCTTTTATTTTTGATATTGATCAAACGATGTAATTAATTAATTATAGTATGTACAATAATAGGTAACTGTTGAATAGTTGAGGGGGGGGGGAGCGAAGTTAACCAAAAAACCTAGTCGGTAGACATAGGTTCAGGGCCAAGAATTCAAAGTCGAAAGTAAAATTAATAGCTGGGAATAATGTAAAAAAAAATACTTGGAAGATAAATAAGTTATAATTTAGAAATTTTAAAAAGGAAAAGGAGTATCTAAGGTCGAAACTAAGGGAGGTGGGAGCAAAAGGAGCATGAGGCCCGGACGCTAGAATGGACGGAGAAGAGGGCGCACAATGAAGATTTGGTTTGTTGTGTTTGTATTCATTTGTCCCACATATTTTTGTTAGTCAAAGTTTACATGGATGGTAAATGTATCTCAGTTTGAGAATGTTAGTCCCAACAGAAAGAATAACAACAATTATACCTGATAAGATGGAAATCTGTATAAAGGAGAATTGTTTTCTGGTGTTTTGAATTCAGTTTTACATTTTAAAATAAAGAAAATATTATAAACTTATCCTGAACATAATCAAAAAAGTATAAAAAGTGCAGAAAGTGCTCGTCGCTTGAAGATTCATACTTCTGCTGAGGTTAAGTTCAATGAGACTATGTTTCCACAGATGCCAGAAGAAAGATTGTTGGGGAGTGAAAAAAATAAAAAACTTTTTATTTATATGCTTCGAAATGAATTTGAAAAAGCACAAATGATCACTACGCAGGCCACTGAAGATGCAGATGTGCTGATAGTGAACACAGCTATTTCCTAAGCCCGTGATTACGGTGCTGTCATTGTCAATGGTGAAGACAGAGACCTTCTTGTTCTTGTGGTTTCTCTAGCTGCAGACAATGTTTATTTCCGAAGGGCCAGGAGAGGGAAACTGCCTGATGATCTCTACTCCAAAGAGTGTTTCAAATTTAAGGAAGTTGCACAAAATATTCTTTTTCTTCATGCAATAAGTGGTTGTGACTCCACTTCTGTGCTCTACAGCCATGAGAAAATGAAATATTGCAGAATTCTTCAGAACCCATCCCTGAACCAAAAAGTTCAAATCTTTAAATACTCAAATGCAGAGAGGCACAAACTTGTTGAACCCACAGAAGGTGCACTTCTTGCCCTGTGTGGAGGTGATCCCAACCAAAACTTGAATATATTGCGGTATGTCAGCTTCGCTAGAGCTGCTAACAATATTAAATTAAATTTAGCTAGACTACCACCTACTCGTGATGCTGCTGAATATCATGCATTCAGACATGACTGGGAAACGAAAAGGATCCTCTCGAATGCGGCTGGAAGTGGGTGGTTATGGGCTCATTCCAGTCACCATGATGAATGGACCAGCTCCTCAAACTCTACTCGATTTCATATCTTGCTAATGCAAAAAAAAAAAAAAAAAAAAAAAAAAAAAAAAAAAAATGTAGTACGAATTGCAGTTCTAGAAAGGCAGGCTTGAAGTGCTCAGTTATCTGTGTGAAGTGCCACAACCAACTATGTGGCAACGATCCTGATATTATACTGGACCTTGAGGACTTTGATGACCTAGAACAACCAATCGAGTCAAGTACAGAGACGGACGATGAAGTATCTGAGACGATGGTATCATTACCACGGCCAAGCAGCAGAAAAAGGAAACATATATGACAAAGCGACTATATAATACTTACTATGTATTTGTTGATTAATTTATTATGCATTCTATAATTAATTAACCACACCGTGTTTTCAATATCAAAAATAAAAGCTCGTTTTTTAAATTAATAACTTGTCAGGCGGTATTTTCCTGTTTTCACCCAAAATCTTTTTGCTGTGATTTTTAAGGTCTATTACCAATATTTGATTACCTAATAAATGAAACTATAGACTGTATCATGCTCTAAAAGTTGATTATGACAGTTTTGTTTCTAAAATGCACTAAAAGTGGGTTATTAACAAAAAATAACGTCATTTGTGGATTTTTGCATTTTTTCCAAATTTAACCCTATTTTCTTAGCTTCGTATCTCACCCCCCTATTTGGACAATTTACAAACATGTATGCGGCATGTTGTAGAGAATTTTATCTTCTACAAAATGGTAAAAATACTTTTTCTGTAAAATGCACTGAAATTGAGTTATTTAAGAAAAATCGATTCCATTCTAGCGCCCGGGCCACATGATCCTTTTGCTCCCACCTCCCTTAGTTTCGGCCTTAGATACTCCTTTTTCTTTTTAAAATTTCTAAATTATAACTTATTTATCTTTCAAGTATTTTTTTACATTATTCTCAGCTATTAATTTCACTTTCGACTTTGAATTCTTGGCCTTGCACCTGTGTCTACCTACTAGGTTTTTTGGTTAACTTCGCCCCCCCCCCCTCAACTATTCAACAGTTACCTATTATTGTACATACTATAATTAATTAATTACATCGTTTAATTAATATCAAAAATAAAAGCTCGTTTTTAAATTAATGACTTGTCGAATTAATGGTATTTTTTTGTTTTAACCATAAATTGTATTATTCTGATTTTTAGAGTCTATTATAGATATTTAATGATCTAATAAATGAAACTTATAGACTACTTCATGCTTTACAAACTTTAAATTGACACTTTTGTCTCTAAAATGCACTAAAAGTAGGTTATTAAGCAAAAACTAACGTCATTTGTGGATTTTTGCACTTTTTGCAAATTTTACCCTATTTTCTTGGCTCCGTATCTCACCCCCTATTTGGACAATTTACAAACATGAATACTGCATGTTGTAAAGAATTTTATGCTCTAGACAATGGTGAAAGTGCTTTTTCTGTAAAATGCACTAAAATGGAGTTATTTAAGAAAAATCGGAAAAAGTGCCGAAAAATATTGTTTTTTTCAATATTGTGAAAAACGCACAAGGTCTAGAAGTTCGAAAACTTGTTTTTGTAATTAGAGGGTCAACCTTTACAACATATCCAAAAATTAGAACTACCCGAATTTTTGTAAGGTAAAATGCTATTTCTACTGGACTATAAGATGGGGGTATACATATAAATATACTCATGCAATATGATTATCAGTGGGCGGAGCTAGTGACATTGAATTATCAATGAATTATTATGTCTAGAGGACCTTTTCTTTCATTTTGAATGTAACAAATTGGAATTACACATGAGACTAACTTTGTAATCCAAAAGTATCAACTTTCTTTATCTGTTTTCAGTTAAGCCATTTTTGTGATTTCCGCCATTACCGACATTATTTTCATGTACCCCCAGAGTTACGCGTACCCCGGTTTGGGAACCGCTGTTGTAGACAAAAAAAAAAGTTATACGTTCAAATTTCAAAAATAAAATAAGAAAATATTTTTATTTTTTAAAAAGATTGCGATTAATATTTCAAAAAAAAAAAACGAAACCCCAGAATAATTGTATTTTTTTCAATACATTTAAACACCCCCCTCCTCCGTGTCTCTTCTTATGTATACCTTTTATATCTTTTGCTTTTAATTTTTGTGGTTGTTGTTGTATTTTAGAAATTTATACAGCATTCTCTACTATTTTATGAATAAGCCTTGTTCTATTCTCTCTACAATAATTCATTTGAAAAAAAAATTCCACATGGAATTACTAAAACTGACTGTCTTAAAGACATTGAAACTCAAAAACATTTGAAATATCTAAACGAGATACTATCAGCATTATAAAATGATCAACTGGCGAAAACTGGGACTGAATAGAGAAGCGTTATTATGGCGTGAAAAAAAATGGCTACTTAAAATTGAAATAAGAATACAGAAATCCTTTTTGTGTACCGTAGAATCTTCATCCATTATTTCTCGCAAGGACATTAATAATATACGATATATATTTGGAAAACCACAAATGCAGGTAAACATATAATTTGTTGCAATTGTATTAGGACTGTTGAATGAAAAGGACGAACGCAGGAAAGCGAAAGATGCGCGAACGATGGATCAATGTTCTACTCTCTACTGTATTGTGTTATTTGGTGAGAAATATAGAGAAACCTTTGGTGCCCAAAAATTTTTCATTTGTTCTTAATGCGATACTAAAATCAAATATGAAATGTATGAATGCTATCAAATTTAATGCCAAGTTAAGTGTGTCTTCAAGAAATTTTATGATTATAAACAAGTTCATCGTGTAACACCTTTGTTTCACACTGAAATAATTTGCTTAAAAACAACAAACCTGTACGATACATAAAGATGAAAAGGGTGGGTTCGTTGCACTGAACTTATATACATTTCTGTGATAAAAACTTTACCTGTTTTATAACTTAAAAAATGTAAAATGATTGCTATTGTTAATGTTCTTTCTGTATGTAAATAAGAATGAATTTTTTAAATAATATGTTGCACAAGGGAGGGGAGGGGGAGGGGATGAAAAATTTATTGATGCTTGGATGGCACGTTGTCAAAAAAAGTTGGGAACCACTGTTTTAGAGCCTTATCTAGTTGTCTAGTAAAATTTTTCTATGCCGTCAACTAAGGTGGCTTTGTCCACTCCGCGGAAAAAGACAAAACGTGTAATAACTAATTTTGTTACAATAAAACTAATTGGTAATGCCGAATTTTGATAGAATGCAGCAGTAGCTTAAACATAAATTATTTAATTCAGCATTTTATAAATTGAGTTCGGCATCACTTCCGTTGTTGTTTTGTTTACTTTTTCGTGGATTTTACTGGAGAAAACTTTTGATTGCAAAATTTGTTTATACTGGATGCTGTAACGTGGTAAATGCATTTTTTTAATATCTTTTCTTTACAAATATATATTAATTTGATATTTTAGATTTTACATTACTTTATTAACAACCGGCATTCTGAATGTCAGTTTGGGATGAGATTATCTCGGGACAAAGTCACCACAAATTTAGTTTATTTATAATATATATTTTTTTCTGAAAATATAAACATAAAAGTAAACATTTACCGCAAATATAAACGTTATACTAGTATATATTTTTTTTTTATGTAAAGGTGCTAGTGTAATAGTGCCTTTGCCGTATAAGTCTAATATAGGTAGTCGTAATTTTAAAAATTATACTGATGAAACGCTCCAGAAAGCAGTAGATGTCGTACGGGAAGAACACCTAATATTATAAAAGAAAAAGTAATGAAATACCTAAATTATTGTTTGAGCTATTTATAAATAACCGATATTTCTCTAACATTCATTTTTCGATAATTTACACCTCACTAACTAGTCTTTTAAAATATTATGAAAATGTGTATATATATACATATTTTGGTGTCTTGAACATAAATGTGTAATACAATTATGATATTGCTATTGAACTTTTAAAAATTAGGTTCCATTTTAATATGTAGGTAATGAAAAAGTTATAAGCTAATGACACCCTTCTGATAAATAAACCAATTTTAAAGGATTTTCTGCGAATTGAAACGATGTATGTTTTTCTTAAATCAATTACAATTGAAACTGTGGACTTTAAAAAGCTGTTTTTGTTAGTTATGCTTTAAAATGCCTTGCCGCATACAGTATGCCGCCCGTATTACTACAAACCGTCTGTGTTTTTAAATGTTAAAAAAAAGTTCCAAAAGTTATTTTAAGATAGAGTCGGAAAAATTATCCCCTTCAAGGGCGGTGGTTCATTTTTGGACCACTTAATTTTAATCCCTGAATGCTACCTACATTGACACCAGACTAATAATGTAAAACAATATTTATTACAGTGAAAAATTTATTTAAAAGTATGATGGATGTTTTATTATTATAATTATTTTTTCTGTTAATAAATATTGGTTTTTATTGATTTTTTTAAACTAAATTTTAGAACTTTTTCCTAATTTGAATAGGTTTTTTAACATTTCTCTTAAATTATTTTTTAATAGTACAATAAATACTGTTATAGGATTTTTTAAAAAATTTAGACTTTAATAGCTTTTCTACAATTATTTTCCATTAAAATAGGAAAGCATGGAAATTTGCTTGAATTCAGAATACATTTAAATGTAATTTAACTTCGTTTTACTATACATTAGTTGGAAAATATCAAAAAATATTTAATAAACTTAACATATGTTTACATTGTTAAAAATATTCTTCAAATAAATAAATAAATAAAGTATTATTTTTATGCAATAATGTTGTACTCCTCTGTCACGTTCACCATTTATTCTTTGAAAATTAATGAAGCCTGTAATTCTTATGCAGTTTGCAGATTTATTATATCCCCGCTCATTCTTAGAAATTCCTGTAGAAGTCACAATAATTATGAAGCGAGTCAATGTACTCATTATTTAAAACACCTTTCAGCGTTCTTTTACTCCACCCTGTAAAGAGATATTTTGAAGACAAAGTGAATGAACTTGACAATAATACAATTGCTGTTATGTTTTTTCTTTGAAAAAGGTTACATATCAGTTAAATTTCTTAACACTAGGAATTTCCCTTCGAAGCGTCATTGAACGGAGACGTAATGAATGCATTGTGTATTATTTAAAGTGTGTTTTTTATGCTGTAATTTGCAGTGTCTAGTTCTTTGTTCGTTGAAAAAAGTATTCGTAAACTTATGTAAATTTCTTTCGTTCAAAACATTTTCTTAGACATTAGGTGTGATTTATATCTCAGTGAACTTTTTCTTCAAATACTTACTACATTATATTAAAGATAATTTATAATATTTAACTTTTAAGATATTTCTTCAGCTTTTAAATTCTGCTGAGTAGAAAAAATAAATAGTAAAATAATGTGTTTCTTTAGGAAAAGTACACCTAGTAATTCAAACTAGTAGTTAAAACTAGATTTACAAAGACTGGAAAAACCCAGTTTGGACCCGCGAATAAACTGGATTTTTTGGAAGAAACCAGGTCTTTCAGGAATAAATGTTGGAGAAAACAAGGTCTTTTAGGAATAAATCTGAGAGAAAACCGGGTCTTTTTGTTTTAAACCTGCGAATGAATAATTTTTTTAAAATTCTAGTTAAAACTAATAAAAACTAATATTTCCTCAGAATTCTTCATACTGTTGCAAAATACTCAAACGAAAAAAAAACAATCATGTTATTTTTACGATTCATTATTAATTATTTTATTCTTTTCTTTCTGATTGAAGATCTCTACTTGTAATTTTAAATAATAATTGAAGGGTTCACAACAGAAACAATTCCTGCCACAAAATCATGAGAACCAACTGACAATAATTCCAATATTGTTGATTGTTGTTTTCAATGGTAGTCACAATGCTCTGAAACCATTTAATAATAACAACAATAATAATAAACCCTGATGTGGCAAGAACAAATTAGCTAATTCATAGATATATAATTTATCGAGACACATTTATCCTTATTCTGAAAATTGTGAATTGTGGGTAAGTGTTGGAATCCCTTTAAATGTTAAAAGTGGGGGTGCCATCTGTAGGAGCATGCACGTTTCAACGGTCTTTTTTGCATGCAACTCTAACATTCGTTTCTGTAAAACATATAACTTTAATCAAGTACTAGAATTTACTTACTGCCAATTTAGTATAAAATTATAATAGTAATAAAGCGCAGTTCGCTGATCTCACGCCTCCTGGATAAAGTATTCAATATAATTGAACATTAAAGATAATAATATAATAGCAAATTTACAATCTTTTGTGTTTCATATTGCAATATAAAAAATATTTAGACATTAAATAGTGTCCGGCAAGCGATATTTACTAATTTTTTACGAAAGTTGATATTTTTATTAAAACGTTTTATTTTAAATGTGTTACTGGCTATATCGGAAAATTTATTTTAATTATCTCAAAAGTTTATCGTAAAATATTTTAACATTATTAAAATGAGAAAAAAAATAGTTTCGAACTGTCATCAATGTACACATTGTACTACGACATGCTAATTAAAATAACTGTAGCATAAGAAGCTTACTGGTTTAACATTAACATTTCAAATTCCAGCAAAATGCTAAATTACTGGAATGAAAACAGGAATTTCAATGCACATAAAAGCTAAAATTTTAATTAATGTGTCATAATTAAAAACATTTTGTTTATTTAAATATCCTTAATCAAAACCTCCAAAAAATTTATATAATTTTTACCATTAATTTTCAACAAAGATAAGTGATTTACTCATGTGATCTTGGAGTAGACTTTATTTATTTATGTTTTAATTAATTTATTTATTTATTTATTTATTTATTTGTGACTCGTCCAGAGTATTTAAAATGAGATTTTACATCCTCTGTTTTTTAAATTAAATAATTCGTTGTTTCGCTCTAGTCCAGTAAATTTAGACCAAAAAAAGCTTCTGCCTGGAAAGTTTTGGAGAAGTTTTTTTTCCCTTCTTCTTTTATGTTTTTAGGGGTGCTGAACACGAATTTCAACTTTGCCACCTCGTATCTGGTCTGCTTAAAATATTATTAGCGAAAAACCATGAAAAAATTGGAGTTTTTTCGGTTTTTACCCTGTATTCCGGAAAGGGTTATCGCACAAAATTAAACTAGAGAACATTTCCTATATTTTTCATACACAATGTTTGTTTCTAAGTTGAATAGTTTTGGCACACGAGTAAAAGGAATTTTAGCGATATAATTGAAATTCCATCATCGGAGGGTGAAAACGCGATCCAGTCGCTATGCATCCATTTTAATCACCAATTTGAAGCTGTTTAGTTATTTCTGGTTGCATTTCGAATATGTTTACATTTTCTTACCAAGTTTTAAACCTTTTATAGCACTAAGAAAATAAATTGAAATCAGATGATTAGGAAAGATATAAAAACACAATCACCCTGCATAGATGAGAGAACTAATTTTTATTTTTCTGGTAATCTGATTTAAGTACAATTATAAGTATTGTAAGTTTAATATAATAATAACATATGTGGAAGATTATAAACAGGAAAAAAGATGAATGTAGTGTTGTAGGCGAAAACGCTGAAATGGTTTTGTGAATACAAAACGGGTGGGAGGGTGTCCTTGAAACCCCAGAAAACATTACTGAAATGAGCACTAAATTTGTTGAGCGTGATAGACGATCTCGCAAAACGGTATTTAATGAGGTTGTTTTTAATGAGACTATGGTACCAACGGTTTCTCAGGGAAAATTTCTCGCAAACGACAAGAAAAAAACCGTTTAATAGCCCTGCTGATGTGTAGATTTGGCTCTGAAAATATGGCTTGTAAGCAGGCAAAAGAAGATGCCGACACACTCATTATCGGTTCTGCGTCAATTTGTCGCGCACAATTCATCGCGGAACAATTTATCGCGGCGACAACTCATCGCAGCGTCAATTTGTCGCGGCGTCAATTCGTCGTGGTGTCACTTCGTCGCAACGAAAATATATTTGAAGGCTATGATGATAAAAGTAAAACTAATTTAGTAAAATTATTTAATGATGTAAATTGTTAGTTATAGTTCTCTATATATAAAAAACAAATTATTAAATAATTTTACTAAATTATCTTTAATTTTATGATCATAGCCTTCAAAAACATTTTCGTTGCGACAAATTGACACCACGACGAATCGACGTTGCGATGAGTTGTCGCCGCGATGAATTGCTTCACGATGAATTGTGCGCGACGAATTGACGCGACAGCCTCATTATCAACACTGCTCTCAAGTTGGCACCTAACCATGAGAACGTGATAATCATTGGTGAAGATATAGACCTTCTGGTAATTTTAATTGGACTTTGCAATTTTCCCAATGTTTAATTCTTGAAACCAGGAAAAGAGAAAAGTCCCCAGAAGATCTATTCACCTTTTTGTGCAGTAGACAAATTAATTGCCAAACACGTCCTATTTCTGCATGCCATGAGTGGATGCGATACCACTTCTGCATTGTACAGTCAAGGAAAAACAAAATACCTTCAAATTTTGAAGAAAATTTCCGACTTGCAACATAGGGTAGATATATTTAAAAACCCTAGTGGTGTAGCCTTTGATGTTATTAAAGCTGGGCTGTTGTTTCTGGTACACCTATACGGATTCAGAGGGAAAGCAACACCTTCCCTAAACAGCCTAGGGTACAGGTGCTGCATAAAATCTGCTTTAAAATATGCAGATATAGCATCGCAGCTCGATGTCACTGTCTGCGAATTTACCACCAAGTACAGTTATGGCTAGGTAACTGTAAAAATGTTGAGGAATGGGGCTGGAATAAAACCAAGAGAGGCGTCATACCCATAAAAACTGTCAAATCTCCCGCACCAGAAACTGTTCTGTGAAAAATATCCTGCAAATGCAAAACAAACTGTAGTGGAATGTGCGGCTGTAAGAAAGCAAGTTTGTTTTGTTCGCTCCTCTGCCTGAACTGCGATGGTCATTGTGACAATGTCAGCTCCTTCATCGCCGAAGATGACTTGGAAACAGAAGTTGACGACCCAATACAGGATATTTTAAGTCAAGTGGAGATACAACCTGAGCTATCAAGTGATGATGATGAAGAAGAAGATACCGATGAACCTCTTGTTGAAGAATATCAACCAGTTCCTTCAAAGTGACCAAAACGACATTAATTGGAAAACAACACTACATTCCTCTTTTTCCCTGTTTATAATCTTCCACATATGTTATTGTATTATATTAAACTTACAATACTTATAATTGTGCTTAAATCAGATTACCAGAAAAATAAAAATTGATTGTCTCATCTATGCAGAGTGATTGTGTTTTTATATCATTCCTAATCATCTGATTTCAATTTATTTTCTTAGTGCTATAAAAGGTTTAAAACTTGGTAAGAAAATGTAAACATATTCGAAATGCAACCAGAAATAATTAAACAGCTTCGAATTGGTGATTAAAATGGATGCATAGTGACTGGATCGCGTTTTCGCCCTCCGATGATGGAATTTCAATTATATCGCTAAAATTGCTTTTACTCGTATGCCAAAACTATTCATCTTAGAAACAAACATTGTATATGAAAAATGAAGGAAATGTTCTCTAGTTTAATTTGGTGCCATACGTTTTTCAAAAAAATTTAACCCTTTCCGGTATACAGGGGAAAAACCGAAAAAACTCCGATTTTTTCATGGTTTTTCGCTTATAATTTTTTAAGCAGACCAGATACGAGGTGGCAAAGTTGAAATTCGTGTTCAGCACCCCCAAAAACATAAAAGAAGAAAGAAAAAAAAACTTCTCCAAAACTTTCCAGGCAGAAGCCTAGATTGACTGGACTACTCGGTAAAGTGGCTGCATGAGCCTGGCCTGGTTTGAATCCTGAACCGTGAGAGGTCTGCGTGTCTGTATCGAGCCGATATTTGCTCAGTAGACTGGGGCCAGGACAAAGCGTAATTCTTCTCATCCGATTCGGGCCGGGTGTGTTTGCTAATACCAAATAATCTGCTAATATGCTATCATATATAATATAACTAAATCTGCTAATGCTAATTTAATACTAAATAAGAATTTAAAAAAAAGAAAGAGCGAAATTGTTAGCTAATGGACGTTTTACCTGTAGGTAAAATAGAAAATGGTATATAAAATGTGTCACATATTTTATATGAAATTTATCAAATCTGTTCTCTTTTTTCATCTTATAAAATATTTATTCTAAAAAATACATGTTTTACTGTTCTGCCTTTTCGCTCTTTCGTTATGTTTATAGGTCAATATTAACTCAGTTCAAAAGCATTTTTAAGTTCTTCCATATCTCATATATATATATATATATATATATATATATATATATATATATAAGGTATCTGATGGTAATATGGCCAATGCAGTTAATATGGCCAATTCATAATACTGTTTATAGTTTGAGTGAAATAAAAAATTGACACTTTAATACGGTCGCGGGAAGTCAGAAATGTTGGTTTAGCCCCACTTTGGCCACATTTTCGGACCACGTGCGCGAGAGAGCAGACATCGTTATTTTGCTGTTATTCACGTTGGCACGTTATAAATTTGTCTCTGGTAGGTTTGTTATTTATCTAATTTAAACAAACTGTATATGATTATTTGTATACATGATATTTTAGCTTGTTTAATGCTGTTTTTAACTGCATAAACGAATTTCAATACAGGAGTGTACCGAGAGAATAACGAGCACTTTTATAAAATTGGCTTCTGTTGACAATATGGGCCAGGCTGGTGGCAAACGCTATAGATACGAGATTATGTGTTGTCTGTCATAATTGTGTGCACGAGGAAAGTGTCGGACTTACCAGTAAAAATCTGGTTTTCAACCAGATTTCACAAAACTTACAGAAGACAACATACAAGATATACAGGTTGTCCATAAATTATTGTCGAGGTTGCCTTATCTCATAACTTTTGATTTAAGAACATGACGTAAAATATTATTACATATTCGTATAGTACAACTGAAAAAGTTTTGTTTAATTACACTAAGAAAGTTACATAATGCTTAAAGTTGCAGCTCAAAACGTTTTTAATCAAATAATGATTATAATCAAATAATAATTAATATTAAAATTTATCAAATTTATCAAAAGTGTCGTTCCTGTACGTACTCCTGAAGCAAGGTTGTGTAGTGCTGATGGATTTTGTTTCGAAGAACCGCAATACGCACATTGCTTTCTGTTGTGCACTCTCGATTTTGAATTTTCACATCTCAGCGTTCTACAATGCGACGCCGCAAGAAAAGATTATTATTTTTTTGTTTAGTTGTACTTTACGAAAATGTAATATTTTTCCGTCATGTTCCTAAATCTAATGTTTTTAAGTAAAGAAAACCCTGACAATAATTTATGGACACCCTGAATATTAAACTGAAATTTGAGATGGATAAATTGTTGGAATATTTGAATTTAATATACACGGTTAGCAAGAAATGAGTTTCCAACTTCAGAGGGCTCCAGAATGCGTTCTATTGGTCCAACTGAGATAAAATTTGAACTACAGATAATTCAAATGAGGGGGTCGGGGCAAGAAAGTGCCAAGCCACATTTTTGGGGAAATAAATCTAACACCGTAATCTGTTGCTTAATATTGTAAATTATAATATCCTACAGATAATTTGTTTCTAAATGTCACTTGGTGGCAGCATACGTACCAGGTTTCGTTTTCGCCCTAGACGTTTACGCCCCCAATGAAGGTAACTAATTTACAAAGAACGTAATAGTAATATCATTAAAGTAATGCCATCTTGTTACTCAGAATATCTAAAATGTTACTAAGACATTGGCGTAAAAACTTTATGTTATATATCTTGATTTGAGTATTTGATCAAATTTTCAAATTGAAATATCTTAGAAGTTCAAAAATGTGGCTTAGCACTCTCTTGCCCCGACCCCCTCAAATGATGCGCTTGACATTTATTAAATAAAAAAATATATTATGAAAATTCACCAATAGATGGCTCTGTAACACAAATGGTATTTATTTGCATATATTGAAAATGTAAAACATCATTTGCGTTACAGCGCATGCCTATTACCATTATTCTTTGGATAAAAAGAAGGCGGATTCTGAATAAGCTTTAGTTACTTCTCTGCACATCATACCAGCGTTGCCAGAAAAAGCGCTAGTGGAAAAATTGTTCTATTACAACCAGCAGAACTCCGTTGCAGCTGTAAAAATATTCGCCGTATGAAGCAGATACGAAGAGATCCGATGACACCATGTGCCCTACGCAAGATGATAAAGAAATTTAAAATAACTGGGCAACTTGGCATTCTTCCAGGTAGAGGACGAAAGAAAATCCAACCTTCTAGCGTCGAAAATGTGTACGACGGTCGTTGAAGCAAGCAGTTACTCGCCGCATGTTATAGTGTGAGTATGCCAGTTATTTTCCGTGTATTGGATATGCCATACTCCGCTGTACGAAAAATCTTATGGCGGATTTTGCATCTTTATCCCTACAAAATCGAACCTGTGCATCTACTGCAGGACAGGGACTCAAACGTTCGTAATACTTTTGCACTTGAGTTCCTTGCTCGAATAGTGGTTGACATTGCTTGGTCATGGAACATTCATGATCAGCCATGATCATGATTCAACAACATGATCAGCCGTTATTTTCCAGCAGCATGACCTCTTCGTTCACCGGATATCGCTCTCTGCAACTTTTGGTTGTGGGGTTTCCGGAAGGACAATATCTACCCTCAGAGATCAGCATCTGTGCCAGAACTGAAGGACAACATTCGCAGACATATTCTTTATATTCCGGCAGACTCACTCTAGTCAGCTGTAGAAAATGTGGTTCTACAATTAGAGCACATTGTTGAAAAATGAAACGGTACATATTGAGTAGTTTTAATGCTACTTTTTAAAAAATATTATTTAACATTTATAAATCATATTAAATGTTTTTATGTGTATTACAATGCTACCTATCGGCGTATTTTTGTGCTATTTTTATTTAAGAAATGTCAATCGCATCATTTGAATAATATGTAGTTCAAATGTCATCTCATTTGGGCCAATAGTATGCATTCTAGAGCCCTCTGAAGTGGGAAATTTATTTTTGATAACACTGTATATTTTGTGTGTGTGTATTTATATAAAATGATTTTTAACTACGCATGTGTGGCATAAAGCACTTAAAATAATTTAATAGTCAACTTATTGGGCAATTTATATAAAACACGCAGTTTGAATATAGTAAAAATTCGATATAATGGTCGTATTTCAGTAGCTTATAATAAAACTTTGAACCTTAAAGGATTACTTATCGGTCAATAAACTTTTTTCAGCTAAGATCGAAAAAAATGCGTAGGATCTGTGTCTGGAGCCTACTCGTCTTTAAGAAAAATGATTGATTTGAATTTTCACCTGCAGCCTACGCATAACTTTTAGCGGTCACCTGATGCCGAAAAAATGATTTACTCCATTTAAAGAAATCCTTCTAATCTTAACTTTATCAAATGAAATATTTCTATGTCACGATAACAGCTACTTGTTACATATTTAGATGCCAAAAGAAGGGTTTAGTCTATTTACAAGACGTGCACATGAATGTGTAAAAGGTCACGTAAACGTCGAATGAGTGAAAATCATAAATTTTGGTACGCAAGTTTATCAGTTACATTGTAATGCATTGCCGGGGGGTTTATGGAATTAAAGTTTTAAAATTAATTAACGCATTGTACTCTGGAAATGCATTACTACAACTTTTTTTCAGGTGTGCTCCACCCTTCGCCATTATAACATGAATTCATTTAAAATACAGCAGAATCTCGTAAGCTCGACCTAATGTGTACTAGTTACCTAAAATATCAAGTTTTACAAAATGAAGATTGGTTATTGAAAATACATTCAGGTTTTTTAACCATTAAATTATTTTGCTAAATAGATTATACACTTTCAAATATTAAAAGAGCACATACGATGATATACATGATATACATTTGATTCCTGTTTTAAAAAACTGCGCACGGTTCGATGAATATTTTTCAAAGGATTAAATTCCCTACTCTTCCTCAACAACAACATAGCCACATACCATACTAACTTGAGCATTTTTACAGTGAATATAGATCACAATATTGGAAATTTACGTGTGACCCTATTGAAATCTATATACGAAATGAAAAAATATAATAAGAAATACAATTTTCAAAAGAAAATATTTAACCTCAGTAACATATTCAAATAAAATTATTTCAAAGATATCATCACATTATTTCAAAGATAATGTTCTGCCTGACAAACAGAAATCATTTTGCGATTTTAAAAAGGTGACAGTTGAGTTATACGTAATTGTCGAGTTGTCGAGAGGCGAGTTAAAAGCGATTCTATTATATAAACATGAATGAAGAAAATTTAGTAATAGAAAATGGGCGGAGCATCGCCTCCAGTTCGCTTCATACTTCTGAATAAAATGTGGAAGGAAATCATTAATTAAAGCAATAATCCCACATCAATCAAAATAAAGCTAAATTCATAAATTCGTCTTTTTTTATCCAACATTTTTGATACTGTTTTAAAAAATAACTTTTTTCTATCTTACGAAATTTTACTAAAAATCGATAATATAAAATTTATTCGTTATATTTTTTCAAAATGTTAGAAATAACTCTTCGACATAAACACCAAAGTTAGTATAAAAGCAATTTACAAGCAGTGTTCGGCAAACTCGCTAAAAAAATGAACTAATTCAAACTTAAATTCGATATCTCAAAGATGAGTCAAGTTCACGCTCAAATTCAAAATTTATAAAACGAATTCGCTCAAACTCAAACTCATTTTTAAAAAAGATCAAACTCACTGAGAAACTCACTTTTTTACGAACAAAAAATATAAATTAATAAGTAAAAGAAAATTAACAGAAAAAAAGGGTTGGTGATTTATAACGGCCGATTATCTGCACGAAGGATACAGGCACATAGGGGGGGGGTTGCACCTCCGTGGGGGTCTTTCTAAGGGAACCTAATCCGTATTAACGCAAGGTTCGAAGAAAACCACTGAAAACTCCGAAGGATTAGGCCGACGGGCGCGATTGTGTTCGAAACCAACATCTCCCGTCTACCAGTTTTGAGAGCAGAACCTCTCGGCCACTGGTGGGACCAGAAAAAATTGAAAAAAATATTTTGTATAATTTTATGAACTTACCATAGTGATTTCGAAATCTCTTTAATATAATTTGGTATTGGAACAAGTCTTAAACGTCATAAATTTTTAGGTATAATTAATATCATTAATTTCTGCCAATTAATATTAAATTTTAAAATACTTGATGGGTTTTTAGCGTTAAATTATCAGGCTAATTTTCTCTTCAGAATCTGACTTACCATTAAAAACATTACAGTATAACTTTTTATTACATTTTCAAGGGTATTGGTCAGTGAGATTTGAAATTCACTTCGCGAATTTTAAACTTATTGACATGGAATGCATTCTTATTTTTTTTTTAAATCTTCTGAGAAAATTAATATTTTAACTTCTTTTTCTAGGGACTCTTTTTGAAGAATGTCTCTCTTATTTTTTAGTTTACAATTTTTTTCTAAAATATGTGTTTAATTTTATTTTAAGTCATGTGCGTAGCCAACTTTCTGTACCGTGGGGGGTGGGGGTGGGAGGGGTTATCAGATTCAAGGTACAATCAATGTTTAAACTGATTTTTTTTATTTATTTCAGAAAAAGCTTCTATAAAAAAGGAGGAGGAACGTTAAAAAAACAGATAATTACCATTTCGTGAAGAAGGCCGGGCCACTTATTTTTTGACAGTTCATGGCGCGTCCGGGCGTGACTCAAATTCTACAAAAAATCTGGTATTTCTGATTTGTTTTAAATATATTGCATACTTATTTATCCAAATATTAAATCACAGCATATTTCTGATTACATATTCGCAAGCCACGGAATTCGGAACTACAACATTATTCATTACTTGAATTAATACTTGCATTCAAATGAAGAGTCCGTTAAAATTTTAATGTATTTTAGAAATAAAGAAAAATATGGTTAAAAATCATAATTTGAAAGCTGTATAAGAAAAAAAAAGTATACTACTTTGAAAACACCTTTCTCTAATTTATTAAACCATTTTTTTTAATTACGTTAACAAATGTGCAATATCACTAATATTTGTATAAAAATAATTGACGTGCCAAAAAATGAAATCCTGATCCGTTCCGCATCTGCAGTAAAAAGAGGAAGCCCCATCCCAGCCCGTCCCGAGTCTGCAGAAGACAGATCAAGCCCGGGATTAGCCCAGAGGAATTTTTCGAATAAAAAATATATCACATAGTAAGAGCACATAATATATTAAATAAATTTTCTAGTGCCTTTATGTGTTTATTTGACTTGGGTCAAAGTGACGCAGTTTTACGAAAAATTACTGTAAGGATGGCAAGTATATTAGATTGCTCGAGATAAGTAAGATTGGATGCATTTTAATCAGTGTTGAATTCACGAGGAACAAATTCCACAGGAACATTCCGCCTCGGAGCTTCAAAATCCCCCACGTGGAAGGTTTGAAATTTTCTGTTTCATAATGGCCTCAACTCCCAGAAGTCATTCGTCCAACACTTCACTCAAAACAGAATTATGATCAGCGAAAGTTGTTTCACCTTGCTGAAGGATATTTTATTTTTGTTTATCCATCATGACTGTTGTCAGATCTGAAATGTTGCCCATTCGTCCAACACTGCCCAATTAAATCAACCAGAGCAAGGATAGTAAAGATATACGTGTACTTATCTAGAAACCTTACGCATTCGACACACGATAGAAAACCCTACAAAACATGTTCATTCAGTTTCTGCCACTTTCGGAAAAAGCTGGGTGAACACGCTTTGTAAAATCTTTGCTGTTTATTCTTCTTCCTTCTGACATGGCTTTAAAAGTTCAAAAATGCCATTCTCCCCTTCCCCTCGCAGCTGCAAAATTACCTACCAGAGAAAATATCTGAATTGAACTTAGTTTAATTTGAATAGTCGCAACATATTTTTACAGTTGCATATTAATTCAAAAATTAATTCAAAAACCCTAATAACACAAAATTGTTATGCCAATGTTGGCTTATTTTCAAGTCTCACGTTTGTCAATAGTAAGAAATATTCGCGTTTCCTTTACCACAGGCCAACGAACTATTTTTCAGCAAAGACCCACCATTGGCCCAACCGTTAGCTACTGAGATATCCGTATAATTTGACGTGGCTCAACGAAATTATTTTTGGTGGCCGAATAGCGCTTTAAATCAGAGTAGCCTCTGTTTGCTTATTGTTGAGATATAAACCCTACTATTTTCTAACGGTTTCTACAAACTGCCGTCAACGGGCAAACTATATGTGCTACTTGGGAAGGTATATGCTTAACGAGTCATTTTCAAATAAATTAAAACTATTACTAAGGTTACTTGGAACGACTGGGCCATGATTTTGCATTGTGACTCTGGAGTTTCTGGCAATTCAGGTTCCAGAAACCAATGTTCATTTTGAATTAAAGTCTGAACTTTTGTAAATGTGTTCATTGATGTTCACCCTATCAAACAGAAATTTTCAAAATGGCACCTTACTCTCTAAAAATTAAAAAAATATATATATTTTATATTTACCTCTCCATGGGTCCAATTGTCCCATAAAAATAGGGCAACTGGACCAGGTAGGTCTGTGTTCCACACTCGTTCGTTTTGTTAAGTTGAGGTATCAGGGCGTGTTTCAAAAAGTGCTTAAAAAATTTAAGCCAAGCAGATAGTGTAAATTATATATCAACTAAAGAGGGTTGTAAGGGAAACCTTTTCTGTCAATGTGTTTAAAAAAAGCACCAAATGTGTAGTTATTACGATTATTTATACAAAAAACATAAGAATTAAGTAACTACTTATGTACGTTAGTATAAGTAATAAGTTACATGGGTATTTAGGGAAGGAGGGGGGGAATTGGCAAGAAAAATATGAGCAATCAGTTAAATAAGTACTTAAGTATCTCATTCTCTTTTTTATTTAACTCAACACTGTAAGAACAGCCATATACTTTGTTTGTCTTCCTAATATACGTTCACGCCATATCTAATAAAAATCAAAAAATAATCCAAATTAATTATGTGACTAATATCTCACCTAGCAGCTACTAAGTAAATATTATTAACTTAGTAGTTTTTTTTTTTTATAAACAAAAACTGAAATTACATACATAAGCATGTGTTCAATTAAAAAACTGTAGATAGTATATAATTTTCTTTATTGCAAACAAAAAACAATTGAAGAATTAATTTCTTGTAGTAAGAGCAAATCAAAAAGTTATATGTAACTGTTGTGGTAACTGTGGAATCAAGTTACCTATGATACATGTCCCAGTTACCCCATTCTTAAAAAATTTATGGGGTAACTGGGGTAACTATGGGATAACTACCAGCCTTACATTTGAAACAATAAGTAAATATGTATAGATACCGAATAATATTAATGCATTTATGCCTAATCTTAGAAAAAAAAGATTGTTTAATAAAAGTACTTACTGTATTTTGATAAAAAGTCAAGGAAGTTCAACAAAACCGAGCGTTGTTTATAAAAAATAAACCTCGTAAATTTTCGGCAACCCATCGCAGCAAAGACAGAGTTACGATTGAGTTCACACGCGTTGTTTTAATAAGTACAGATGATGCTGTAATGTTGTCAACCGCTAAAACTTAAAAGACACCAGCAACGATTTATTATAAAAAAAAAGCCTACGGCCCAGTTACCTCCTTGATACAGTTACCCCAGCTTTCCTTAATTTTATTAATAATTAATAAAATATTTTTGAGAATAACAAATTCTCGTTAATATTCGTTGAGACTAATTATTCTTTTTATCACAAAATCAGTATTTTAATCATTTTAGACAGAATATTTAAGATACCTAATTCTAAAGAGTTATCAAATTAATGAGACAACAGGGAGTTCAATTGGGTACAGTCCTCCTGATATAATAAGACGATTTCATGGAAAATGAAATGCGTGCTTATGATCCTACTTCGCGATGATTTTCATGTCACAGCCGCAAAAAAGAGTTTTATTTATTTATATTTTATATATATATCGAAATGATGTTTTAGAAAATCGATACTCTGCAGTAAGATAGATAAAAATTGCTTAAATAAAAGAAAATACATATACTTTAATAGTCTGACAGCTAAATTAGGTGTATAAATTAGGTGTATGAGTGTCACGCCCACAACAATGGATTGAGCAAATTGAGAGAATAAACACCTCATTTTTAGGTCTATGGAATACATCATAATTTTAAGTAAAAAATAATAAAAAAATCACAGCATGATTTTCGGAATTATTTTCATGTTTTGAATTAACATTTATCTCCATCTTTCAATAATTAAATTGTAAAATTTCTTCAACAATTTTTAAACATAGTGGTTCTTTACAAAACGTGTGAGACGCATTGAACGATTGTGAATGATCTCTTAGATTTACATATTAGATAATGAACTTTTCACACAACTCTTGTGCTTCATGTTTATATTTAATAATAGTATTTACCTTCAGCTGAATATCGTTTTCTTTTTTTATTTTGTAATAGAAAACTATTTTTTGCACGATTGAAGCTTCATATATATATCGGGTCCTGCGGAAAGCTCTGCGGTTTTTTAAAAAGGTGAAGCGCAGTTTCGTCTAGTTAATTTGCTGCTGCTGCTAACAGAGTTCGTACGCCTCCTGGAATTTTGAGACCAGAAAATTCTTTGGTACCAGTATTTTCTTACAGAAAATCTCTCCTTAAAAGAAGGCGAAGTTTCTCGAGTTTAACCAAGATTTATTTTTCTATATAAAAAATACTGGTAACACTCCTTGAAAATTCCCTGATCCGTACGAACCCTGTGATAAGGAATGAATTTGAATGACCCTGATATATAAATTTGGTCTTTTCTGCTTGCGTTGCATAATTCTTATTTGGGTTGTGGCATAATTTTTGTTTCAATGCGGTGCTAAGAATGGAGAACCAAAATATTCATTTTCGTCAATAATCCTCTTTTATTTCAAGAAAGGTAAAAGTGCTAGTCAGACTGCTAGAAAATTTGTGCTGTATATGGACAAAGCGGTATTTCAGATGACACAGTTCGAATGTGGTTTGAGAAGTTTAAGCGCGGAAATTTCAACCTCGAAAATGATGCCCACTCTGGACGACCATCATCATCTGTAAGATGACTGCGGGTGTTTAATATAAAACGCGGCACCCATCCATTACTGGAAATTGCCCCCAAATCATCATCTGTAAAGAAGAACCTCTTAAAAGAAGTTATCAATGATCATACACTGAGCTTTTTGGAATATTTAACCAGCGTGATAGCTCCTGAACTGTGTAACATGGATTTTCAGCTTTTAAGGGGTCGTCCTTTACAGATAATGGTCGTTCAAAGCGGCATCCTCTTCCAGGCTGAAATTTCCACGCTTAAACTTCTCAAATCACTTTCAAACTGTGTCATCTGAAACAGCACTTTGTGCATATATAGCATAAATTTTACTCGCAATCTTACTAGTATTTTTACCTTTCTAGCAATAAAAAAGCATAATTGACGAACATAATTTTTTTGGTTCTCCATTCTTAGCACTGCATTGAAAGAAAAAAAAATTAATATATCACAACTCAAGCAAGAATTATGTAATGCAAGCAGAAAAGACCGAATGTACATATCTGACTCATTTAAGGTCACTTCCTATGAGCAGTAGCATAATAGCTAGATGAAACCGCGCTTCTCTTTGGAAAACCGCAGAATTTCCCCAATTACCTAATGTATTATTTTTTTTTATTCATGCACACTTTACTTGGGACGAAATGATCAGTTTAAAAAAAAAAAAAATTAACTTATCGAACAATTCCATAAATTTAAGTAATATCTACTAAAAATAAATATTCGAAAATATATTTTAACTTTCTCTGCTTAAATCTTCTTGGATTGAATCTGTATATTATCCTACTGGATATTATTCACTTATTCTTCGACTAATTAAACTGGCAAATATTTACTCTAATGAATAAAAAATATTTACAACAATAAGCAATGACGTCATTTATAACTAGGTTTATGGGTCAATATATCGTGTCATCATTATAGAATTTATCATGCCCTAAATAAGTCCCCTGATGCTAGAAAAATGTCATGGAAATTAGGAGGAATTGTTAAATTTAAAGTAAAGTGCCATTATAAACATGGTATTGCAACTGTAATTAAAGATGCCGCTTTTTTAATTTAAGTAGTGTAAAGAAACTGAATATCAAAAACATCCAGTGTAATCGTGATCAAAAACACCGCTTTTTCATTCAAAATTGAACATTTAGTTGTTTTTTTCTTTTGTTACTTAAAATCCAATTTTTTCTTTGTGAAGTTTAGTGCAAATTATAGTGTTCTGTCTTTTGTTCCAATACAGAATATTTTCCCTTCCTTCTTCTTTTGATTTTGGTGTTATTTCAATAACCAATTGTTGAAGAAAAATGTTTAATGTTCTTTGTTGCGTCGCATGCAATCATTAGAAAAATATTCTCGCATGCGTTAGCTTACGTGATTCAAAGAACCTATGTATATTATTACCATTCTGTAACTTTAAAAAATTATTGTGAAAGAAGTTAAATCACCGAGGTCACAAAATGCTACTTCTTTTATATGTTGTAGAAGACTATATCTCTTTATCTAAGTTAGATTTTTTTTTTCACAAAAAAAGATGCAAATGATCTGTACTTTTAGATTTATAGCAACATTTTCTCTATTATTCCACTGTTTTTGCAACTGAAATACTTCCATAAGCTATGAATGTAATATACTCCGACGGTGGTTCTTTCATATATTTCTAAATTCCGAGATTTAAAAAGGCTTAGAACTCTTCAAAAAATTCAAATTTTTAAAATATATAGGAGAAAGTAGTGTAAAATCGGGTAGCTAACGGTTTTTCTTTGTTGACAAAAGTCTTTAGCGGAAAAATCGGAACACCCCACAAAAGTTAGGGACATATGGGCTATTGAAAAATCACAACTGTTGTCGCAGGAAAATTCTTCTCTACTTGAGAATAGGTGATTTCCAGGACCATCTGAAACAGCTCTGAATTTTGGCGGTAGGGTAACACCGGGTTCTAATCAGAAATTGAGTTTATACACTTCCAGTAACAAAAAGCTTTATTGTAATAAAATTTTGAATCAAACTTTAAAACATATATACATTTTTTAAGGTCAGTAACTTTTTCTAGGTTTTCAAGCAGTTTTTAATGTTATCATGTAATGGCTTTCTCAGCTTTTACTTCTCATATTCGCTGCACTCTTCATGTGCTCACTCTTTGCAGACTGAACAAATTATCTATCCTTCACCACCTGTTGAGTGGATTAACAATTCACTGCAGAATTCAATGCAATTGTTACCCGGTTTTGACCCAACAGGCGACCAAAAATAAACATGGTCGTTCTCCTGGATAGCTGGACGAACACACTTGGCATCAAAATATCATATGAAAGCAATAGAAAACAATGGTTTACTTACGTAAATCGATCCGTCAAGCTAGATTTATTTGAAGAGCGGAAAAGACGGCGAAAAATTAAAACTTTTGAGGCGAATTTCTTTCCAATAGCACTGCATGGACAAAGAGATTAACTCACTTCAAAAGACGATGGTACACTTGGTATACTGCTAGGCGACGCTAAGGGATGTAGTTAAGACGGGTGCTGCCCACCCATCAGCCAGAAAACAGGGTACCTGGTTTTACCCTACTCTCTCCTGAATATTAAACAGTAGTCACTTCTGAACACATTAAAACAAAATAAATGCCACTCTTAATAGTTGTTAAATATGGAATTGCACGAGTTATTAAATATGGGGCATGTTGCGCAAGGTAAAAAACTTTCCAATATTTTTTCATGCAATTTTCAGGGTATATGGTGTATGGTAGAGGCTCCATAAAATAAATCTAAATTTACATATTTTTTTGTTGAATTTTTTTTTCTTGGTGTTGGAAAACTTTATATCAGCAAGATACAGTTTTTTTATGCATAAAACTGCTGTAAATAAACAATTTTTAGTTCAGTGCAGGAACAAGTCTCTCAAGTATAATTATATATCCTTCTATATTAAAAAAAAGTAATCTGGAACTGAGCCAAAAACGAAATGGACCAATCAAATTCTGCGTAGATATTCCGAGTTATTCTCATCCCTTTTTTACTAGGGACTTTTTTGAGGAGCTATTACTTTTTTTCTAGCCATCCTACGAATTCGAAAATCATACCTCCAGACGCGAAATATTACAAGCTTTCAGAAATTAAAAAAAATATCACGGTCGGACAATAAAAACTCAAAAAATCCTTAAAAATCGAGTAAAAAATCTTTTATTGGAAAAGACATTTTTTTATATTGTTGCCAATTTCTAAATAAGCGCAAAGGATTATGTTTTATCTCAAATAAAAAATGTATTTGTGCGAAACTATTAAAAATAATAATGAAAGTTTAACATAATAATTAAATGATCACGTGTTGAAAGCAGGAAATAAAGAAAATTACGTCATAAAAATTGTGTTTACACATCAATATTAAAAATAAAAATGATGAATTAAATGGAAAAGCATTATAACCTGATTACAGAAGAAAATCGCCGTTCTTGATATCATCATCATCATCTTTTTAAAACAGGATACATTACCAGGTTTTAAGAGGCTGTGAAATCAGAACGGGGGTTGGTGAGCATAGCGAGCGGGGGGCAGAGCCCCCTACTGTCTAAAATTTTACTTTACATGCAGAATTTTCTTTGTAATCATGCGTGCAACATGTGATTCCAATTTTCTGCTCGAGAAGGTTAAAAACCTCTATAACAACTACTTTTCCCAATTATGATCTGAAGAAAATATGAAAATGAAAGAAGAATAATGTATCTATTACTGCCTTTAAAAATTGTGTTTTTGTAATGTATACTTTTTAAAATATCAAGTTTAAAAAAATGGTCAATTTTTCCACTTTTCGACATTTTAAGAGTCATAAGTCCCCTTAACTCAGATGTCTGTACGGGCCGAAATTTCCGGACCGAGTCTGGTCCGAACTGCACAATTCTTTTTTAGCCTGGTCCGGTCCGGTATAAAAGCTAAAATCTCGGTCTGAGCCCGGCCAACTAACTATAAAAGATAAAATTTTGGCCCGATCCCGGCCCGACTGAATTTCTACAAAACATGCCGATATTTCTGAAGCAACATTATCCTAAAATTAAAATTACTCAAAAAGCACACATACTTATGCCTAGATTTTATTTTCAGATTATGTTCGAAATGCATTGAACGCAAAATATTAATAATATTCATGACTACTTAGTCAATTACGTACATAGCCACTGATTTAAAAAAATGACTTAGACATTTACATTCAAATGAAGATTCCGTAAGAGAGAAAATATCCGGGGAGAAGAAAAATCCATTATAGACAGGTTCCATTCTTAGCAGGTACATCGTCCGTTGTATATGTATCATATTCTTTTTGCACGGATTCTTTTTTCACATTTTTCCGTTTACGACAGGTTTACTTCAACCATTGAATATGCACGCAGAAAAAGGAATTGATTAAAACTACAAAACATGTTTTGTTGAGCACATTTTAGTTGTTTTAAGCAAAATTTTAGTTGAAGTAAAAACTTGGTTTTGTTGCTTGAACAAAAAAATATTGTTAACACTCTTACAAAATTTTAACAAAATTTCATCAATTTTACTTAAATTAACAAAATCTGTTTTTTTAATTTTACAATAATTTTGTAATTTAAATTTGTAATTTCAGAAAAATTTTGTTGTTTTTGCAAAATTTAAATTGTTGTGTAGAACCCATAACTCTCTCACGTACCTTGATTTATTTGACTTATATAGCTATATAACTAAAGGATTAACATAACTTTTGGATAATTAAAACTTTTTTGCATTGGGACGCACCAAGGTAGTTTTAACCCCCCCCCCCTTTCCCCATTGATTACTTTCTTCTATATTTACAAGAATAAAGTATTGGATTCATGAAAATTTTCGACTTCCGGTTTCCGAGGGATTTTAGAAGATCCTGAACACGATTTGACTGTTTTTAGAAAATGACTATCTATGACTTTGTCTGTATGTGACAAAAAATTTGTGGGCGCTCTATCTCAAGAACTACTGCACAAAATTTAATAAAACTTTATATTCAGTTACTTCCTGATATACATTGTTGATGATTAGATTTTGGTGTAAATCGCGCCACAGGTGGCGCTGCTATGTTGCATTTATCGCGATTTCCGCAATAGATCTATCTCATTTTCAGCAGTGAATTACGCTTGTAATCTTTGAATAATAAACAGTGAATTTTTATCCTGCTTTTTACAGGCGTAATTCACTGCTGAAAATGAATAAAAAATTAACTATGTGTTGCCGTATGCAGGGCTTTGTAGTGTCGCCTCGCATGTTTGCTGCAGAAATTTGCGTGCTCCTGATGGCATTTCCATCTTGAGCTGCGGTTGCAGCCGATCCGACATATATAAGAGTGAGAAATGCCGAGCTGGGATGTCGTTCCTTGTAGCTCAGTGGTAGAGCCTCAGAGAGCTGTTCTGAGGACCCGGGTTTGAGTCCAGGCTTGGGGAATTTTTCACTCTGTCGGTTTACGCTTGAAAAAAAGCAGGATAAAAATTCACTTGTTATTATTCAAGGATTGCAGGCGTAATTCACAGCTGAAAATTAATCAAAAAATAGTTAAAATTACATATTAGATTGGTTCATTTAACAAAAGTTTTGTAGTATAAACAAAAAAAGTTCGTAACATAACATATTTTATTATTTAAACAAACAAAATTTATTTTGTTGAAAGAAGAAAATAGATTATTAAAATAACACATAGCATATATCTATGTAACAAAATGAATTTTGTTAATTCAAGTAAAATTGAATCATTTTACTTGAATTAACAAAACATTTTTTTGCTGACGACACAAATTTTTTTCTTGGAATTACAAAAAAAAAATCAACAATATTTTTTTTTTGTTGATTCAAACTAAATTTCCATTGAGACATATTTTAACGAAAAGTTTTGTTGGGTCAACCAAATTTTTGTTGATTCAATAAAACTTTTTCTGTGTTTGTATTACAAAGTTGAAAAAAAAACTTTCCTCTGTTAATTATGACCATTTTACGTGCAGACCTCTAGGAAGAATGAACACCATAAAAAAGTTAGACCCGGCCCGGAAAGAATGACGACTGGGCTCGGTCCGAGTCTCGTGAATGAAAATTAGCCCGAACCCGGCCCTTGCAGACCTCTACCTAAACTTACTTTTAAATTAAATAAAGTCTTGTACTCGTTAAATATCGATTCCCATGCAATGATAAAGTATTGTTCAAGTAACGTCACTTGGAGTTTTTAAATTATCGTGTTTTCATTTATTTCCTAATTTAGTATTTTCACTCTCTTCGTTAATGTTACAATCTTGCCTATATGTGATGCAATATCTGAACTCGTCCAATTTAAAATTAAATAAATCTGCCAGTAATGCGCATTTTAATTCTCAATCTTTATCATAAATATTGGGCAATTTATTAAATATCTCTTTAATAAAGTAGTACAATTATTACATGCATCATGGCACCTTTATCAATGGTAGAAATTATAAACCTCTGAACCTTTTGTATCTTTTCTTTTAAATTCAGTTTTTAACGTTCTCATCAAGTTTATTTATTCTTCCACTGACTATTTCTTGAAACCGCGGGACTTAAAATAAAATAATTATCATAAATTCTTTATTTGATAAATACTGACGTCTTTTAGCTTCTTAATTACGTTCAGTTCTACTTAACCCTTTGTGACTCAACAACTCCGATTTGAAAAATATTTACTTAGATGAAACTCTATCGATGAAGCATTTTATTTTATATAAGTATAGTATAATATATCATTTAAAACATGTAAAAATAATTTTACAAATTTTGAACCATAAAAATTAAAAATTATTGACTAAAACGTACTTTTTTCATATCTGCAATAAACAGAAAATTACATACTACTCATAAATATTGTCAATTTTCTAATCCAAACTTGTAAAGTATACAAACTTACCTTTGTAAAAAATCTATTTTTGAACATCCCCAACCTTTTTAATTTTACAAAATTTACGATGTTCATTTTAGCAATAAAGATGCAAAAATTGCTCAATTGATGAATAAAACTTTGGCATGAAAAATTAACTCAGTATCGCCGTCTGTTGAGAATTCCATCAACAATTTAGATTAACTGCTGTGTTGGAGGATAGCTGCAATAAATACAATCACATTTTAAACCTCTCTGTATAGGTAAAATTGACTTTTGGGTATGTTGCAGTTATGGGATGCGGTGATACAAAGGGTTAAATTGTCGCCATCTTTACATATTTTTACTAAACTATTATTTCAGAATTAAAAAATAATTATAATAACCCATAATCTTATGAATAAAAATACTATATGTAAAATAAATTCTAATTCCAAACACGTTTTATTAAATTCATTTGTTAAGTTCAGAGTATTTTCTTACTTGTTCATTTTATTATTGCACCAAAACAACACTTCACAAATTTATTTTATATTGCGCAGAACAATAGCATTAAATTACAGCAATATATAAATTATAAACACTCAAAGATGCAAATTTCAGAATACTAAAAACTGATCTTGCCTACATAAAAATATACAATTCATAATATTAACAATATTTAACAATTTAATGCATTGCATGTAGTCATTAGAAAAATATCATCGCATGCGTTTGCTGACGTGATCCAAGAGTCCAAATGTATATTATTATCTACCCCATTCATTTAAATAATATTACTTTTACAAATTATAGGGAAGGAAGTTAAGTCACCGAGGTCGAAAAAACTACTAACTCATTTTATGCAGTGTTATTTATTCATTTTTTTTATCTTTAATCAATTGTCGTCACACTATCTAACGATTGTAAATGTGATTATAGTGTCAATCTTAGTGAGCAGGATGAAGGGCTTCGTGAGAATAGTTTCTTAGACACTCTACGACGCTGTAGAACTGATACTTAAAATGCGGTGTCAACAAATCTGAAAAAAAAAAAAAAATTGTAACAGTGATTTTTTTTTAACTATCTGCTACCTTTTGATAATATTTCATGAAAAGTTAATCTTTTAATGCTCTTCGTTTCATATTCAATGTCATAATTCAAATGTTAGCAGGGAACATTTAAATTTTCTTCAAACAATTTTGCAAAAAGAAAAGTGCAAAAATCCTTAAGCCATCACCACTCTCTTCCAAAAACATCACACCTGCGACTTTCAACTAATTTAGAAAAATTTAAAAAAAATCGTGCATATTTAAGCTTTTAATTTTAAAAAGAAAAGTGCAGTTTAGTTATTAATCATCATCACTCGACTCCAAAAACATCACACCTGTGACTTTCATCTCCTTTCGAAAAAAAAAAATCGTGTATATTTATGATTTTCATTAAATGAAAAGTGAAGTTTAGTTTTTAAGCCATTAGCACTCTACTCTAAAAACATCCTGCTAATTTCTTCTCATTTTGTAAATTAAAAAAAAAAAAATCGTGCATATTTTTGGGCTTCATTTTAAAAATAAAAATATGTTTTTAATTTAAAAAAGAAAAGTGAAGTTTAATTATTATTCCTCATCACTCGACTCCAAAAATATCACACCCGTAATTTTATCTCATTCCGTAAATTAAAAAAAAAATCGTGTATATCTATGGTTTTCATTTTAAAAAGAAGAGGGCAGTTTATTTCTTAAGTCATCATCACTCTACTCCACAACCATCACACCTGCGAATTTCTTCTCATTTCGTAAATTTTCAAAAAATTGGTGTATATTTAGGGTTTTCATTAAAAAAAGGTGAAGTTTAGTTCTTAAGCCATCATCATTCTATTCCACAAACATATCACCTGCAAATTTCTTCTCATTTCGTAAATTAAAAAAAATAATAATAATCGTGTATATTTTTAGATTTTATTTAAAAAAAAAAAACATAAAAACATAACATTTGCCAATTTTTTCTTATTTCGTAAATTTAAAAAAAAAATCCGTCTATATTTATGGTTTTTATTTAAACTGTTTTGAAATGTTCTTAAAAAAAGAGAGAAAGAGAGAGAGACAGAGAGGGAGAGGGAGTATTCTAAAACGGGTAGAGATTTGAAGATGTATGAAACCATTACATTACTTATGTATTATTTTAAAAGAAATAATTATACTTTTTTTGCTAAACAAACATTCGTACTTCCTGATTTATTTCTAACAAAGTCCTAACATTATGCAAATATATTGCATTTATGGCATATCTTCTTTCTGCATTTAGAACCGATACTATCATAATATTAAAGGTAATTTCCTTCTGATGATTTTCCTTCGAGTTTGTTAAGGGTGATATATGTAATACAGTTCGTTATTAATAATTGATTAGAAAGATCAATCTTATTAATTTAAATTCTGTTACTTTTATAAGTTATAGGGAAGGAAGTTAAGTCACTGAGAGGTCGCGAAATTCTACTAACTTTCACTCCATGTTTTGTATCTTTCGTCAATTGTCGTCACACTATCTAATGATTGTGAATGTGATTACAGTCTCGATCTCAGTGAGCAGGAAAAATATCTTCGTGACAATCTTTGCTGACAGTATTCATTGAAATGTCAGCAATACTTGCAGTTGTTGATTGACCAAAACAGAGGTGGGGTTGACAAAATAAATTAGGTCATTGTATTGACTCGCTGTCAATGAAGGACAATGGGCAACTATCGACAGGTTGGTACCACCAAAGGAGGATAATCTACAAATCTATGCAATGACATCAGATTTCCAGAAATTTCTGACCTTAAGTTTATTTACAAGTAATTAAAATCTTATGTTACGTTAAATAGACTCCGCATTTAGCTATGGAATAAGATAATTTAATTGTTCTGTCATATTAAGATAGAGTGGGTTTTAACTTGAAGAAGGATAATCTTATCTTACTAATTGATTCTACTTTATGACTATATATAAAATCATGTGCATTTATATATATGCATATATATATCAGAATATTATTTATGGAAGCATTTTATTTTATATAAGTATAGCATAAGTATTATTTTTGTTGTTGTTTCAGGTAAGGTATTTAAATTAAAAACAGAACTGAAGTGCTTATGCTCTTGATTAAGGGGAAGGAGGGTGTCTTATTTGTCACCTCACTAGGTATACCTATGTTGATAATTATACGTTGACTACCAGAGGAGCAATATCTGATAAACTGTTTTCGTACAAAAAAGATCTATCTAATAAAATGGGCCAGTTTTTAGTTTTAATACTTTCTTATTCGTTTTAGCCAAGAAATCATCCCACTTGGAATTTTTATCTTGAAATGTAATTTCCATTGCTATTATTTATTGAGATAGCCAGGCTGTGGTCCGTCGAGTAGGGGTAGGGTCATCTTTTAGAGCTGTTATTTTTTTATTTATGTATTTTATTTATTTTCTTTGTAGAGGCTATATTTTGTGTGTGTGTACTAATGAATTTTTACCAGTGAGATAGCTATACTCAAATTTTAATGGTTCGTTGTCTCACTTGGTCGAATTTTGATGCTATTTATTGTTGTTTGTGTAAATCCTCGCGAGCAAACATAGTCTGGAATTATTTAAAAGGTTTATTTGATATTGTTAATGGGTGATTGATTACGTATGAGTTCATTGGGTTTACATAGTCAACCGTCGATATCACACGTTCGAACACTGTGGAAAACTTATGGAACGTACTTGAACTTATTCAATTTTTCTTAACACAATGTTAACCGGCAATTTAATATAAAATCTGGGTTTTGAAACTATAGAACCCGCCCTTTTCTTAAACTTTTTGGTACGTACATTGGTTGCTTAGACCAGATTTTGAAGTTTAGTGGAATGTATGGGTATGATATAAAAAACTTTAACGAAAACCGTCGCCATTAACCAAATCCGAAACAAATGTTATGGTGCAACTTTATGGGCATGCATGTAAACGCCACTGTTAAAATCTTACTTGTTGTACGCCATCTCTCATACATACACGGCTTTCAAAAAAAAAATAATAAAATACAATTCCGGGCATATTCTGATGCAACTTATTTTTTAACCAGTTGAACTTGCTATTAATTTTATGTTCGACATAAAATGAAAATCTCTTTTTTCATTGACAGATTTTAGTTTAGTGTCGATGTGCAATATCTTATTAATTATTTGATATATTATGGTTAATCTAATTTTTTTTCTTTTTAATTTGCTCTGGGAAATGAATTGCCAATCGTGGTAGCTTTGCCAGTAGCTACTTTTCATTATTGTAACAAACAAATGCTCATTTTTGAGAAAGATTTTTAAAAAAAATCATGTTTGAAAATTATTTTAAAAGTCAGTCACTAATACTGTTTTCAAAGCAATTTCATTCGAAAGTACATTTGTTTTCCGATTCCATGATTTAAAATTGAAATTATACGATATTTATAAGTGATGAATGAGCGATAAAAATAGTAACCGGTATTTCTGCAGCCTTCCAAAACAACATGGCTTACATAATTCTGACGAAGACAAAAATGTCAGCAGTGAAAGAAATAGGACTTTGTCAGCAATAAAACTGCAGGAAATTATCCATGGCCCCATGGAGTAATAATGCTGGGATCAATATTTATTCACAAGACAGTCAACGTATTAAGCAAAATATTCTGGTAAATCTTTGAAAGAAAGAAATATATAACTGTACTTCTCATGTTCAGGTAACTTGTCTAACTCTTTATGAAGGTACTGTGAGTATTGTTACGGAATCATACTGAATTGGTAAAATTTGTGTAGGTCTATATTCTATTTGACGAATGTTTAGTTAATCAGAGTTAAATGGCTCTGTCAAAGTCTTGCGGATCTATAATCAGGAATTTTCATTAATAAATCTCAAACAACAACTGCAATAATATTTTTCGAAATTTTGTTTTGGAAATCTGAAATGATATAAAGCCCTAATTTGCTCTAATATCTCCAGAAAAGTGTCTTCCTAAGATTTAACTGCATTAATGATAAATTTACATTAATGATAAATTTAATAAATTTTTTTCGCATATCAATTTATCATGAAGACGGTAGATCGGTTTCGACAGCCAAATAAACTTGCAATCAGTGTGATATGCAACTACGAAGTTTTTCTTAAAAACTATCGTTGTTACATTTTACATTGATGCCGACAAACTTATTACACTATTGAAAGTGGTCAGTAGTCTTTCTTGTGTTGTTCTTTTAAATGTTGGTAATCCAATTTATCTTTATTATTACGACAAACTTCATTTATTGCTCTTAACAGCATTATACTGAAAAGAAAAATCCAGAACACAATTTTTATGTCTGATTAAATTAGGAACTGTTCTCAAAAATGCCGTTTATTTGATATCGCTAAATGGCGATTACGTATGAGTTCATTGTTGACCATTAATGAAACATGGCATACCGCTGTCGTCAATTTTAACTGTCGATAATATCACTCAATTCGAACACATTGGAAAACTTATGGAACGTACTTGAACTTTCTTAACACATTGTAACTGGCAATTTAATATAAAATCTGAGTTTTAAAACTATAGAAGCACGTCTTTTTCTAAAAGTTTTAGTTGCTTAGATCAGATTTTCAACTTTATACATCAGTAGAATGTATAGATTTGATATAGAATATTTTACAGTTTAGCAAAATATTCCCAAATATATGATATAAATACATATTTTTCGGTTAAAAACTTACCAACACTTTTTGAAGACAAAATATATGCAAGTGGAGTTGAGTTAAGGATTCAAAATAGGCCTTTAATCATTGAGACACGCTTATGTCAACACGAGTATATTAGTGACGGCTAAATAATGTGTTTCGTTAAGTGCTCATCTAACTGAACTTTTATTTTCTTCTGAAATAACTTTTAACGTATAGCCGTCAGTATATTTCCAAGTCTGAAATTCTAGCTAGTTTTATAGTTGAGAAAATAAGAAAAGTGCCACCCCCCCCCCCCTTATCAGTTTAGAGTATTATTGGAATTAGTTGAAGTCATCTTATTAATTTACTCCGCTTCAAAAATTTAATCTTTACCTAATTTTCGAAATAAACTTGTCATTTCTTTGTTAAATCTGTGGTTATGAATCTCTTACATTCTGACAGGCCCGAAGGAACCGTCACTCGTTTAAAAGAAAATACTTGAATTCCTACCAAGGAATTTCGGAAGAAAAAAAGTATCAATTCTTAAGCCACTGTCCTTACTCCAGAAGCATCGCATCTGCAAATTATTTCCCAATTTCGTAAATAAGAAAAATTCCTAGACATTTATGGTTCTCATTTAAAATATTTTGAAATCTTCTGCAACAAAATGGGTGGAGGGTGGACGGGGGCGTTCAGAAACAAATACAATTTTTAAACAGAATGTTTGCGGAGACTTGACAGTTACGGAGTTATCATATAATCCATTGTTTTAAAGAACTCTATACGCTTCATTTTTCAAAAAATGACGAAAATGTCAATTTTCCAATCTTTTGATTAAAATGCACTTAGACATCCATGGTATATTCTGGCAAAATTACGTAACGATCCGATGATTATAAATATAAAAGCTTTATACTGCATCCATTTCCCTTTGAATTATTCAGAATTCAAATATTTAAATTCGAAAATAATTCGATTTCGTAGCCCTAGAAACTTAAAATTTTGCATGAAGGTAGTGTTTAGGTTACAAAGAAAGAATTTCAAAATCCGGAAATTTCGAAAAAAAAAATCGAAAAGTCGAAAAAGTTGAAAAAAGTTCGAATTGTTGGAATTTACCTGATTTTTTTTTTAATTTTCTCTTTCTTTGTATACTAAACACTACTTTTATGCCAAATATAAAGTATCTAAGGTTGTGAGTAATACCTCAGATCGATAGCACTTATCCTGTAAGCAACTGAGAGTACTTTTGATTCCCCCCCCCCCCTCCCAATAACTGAGTGCTTTCCTAAAACCAGAAACTTCTTTTTATCTAGAAGACTATGAAAACGGAATTAAAGCTCCAAATTTTTAGGACCTTCAAATAAAAGGGAAAGGGAGTGCGACGAAAACCAGTAGATGATGTCCAAAAAAAGCCAAAGTCAAGAAAAGGAGAACAACTTTAAAAAATAAGTGAAATCCCATCGAAAACATCGCATGTAAAAAATGTAGCCAAGTCTCGTGATTATTTTACCGTAAAAAGTTCTGAGATCATGTATAGAGCGAAGTTTAGATCCCTTATTAACTCTGAAAATTTCATTCACAAATCACTCCTAGACTCTACATCTTTAGTAAAAGAATATTTTTTGACATGGCATTTACGCTGCACAAGGAAGTTATTACACCTTACTATGTGTGTTATTAGGTGGGATTATTTGATTAAATCCAATTAATAATGCGAGGGATATAAGCCTAAAGGAGGGATGCCTTGTTTGGAGGTTTTTCTAAAAGGGGGTGTCTGATATTCACGTTACATCAGAAAAAAACACCAAAAATTCCGGATATCCACGACCATATGAGAGGTTTCGCACCCGGGCTTACAATATTATGTGAAATTAATTCCACGCTACAAATACATATACGTTCAGTGCTCATGTATATACTATTTTATGAATAGGAGTAATTTGTGAATGGAAATTTCAGAGTTAATAAGACTAAACTTGCTCTACATTATTTCAAAACTTTTTACGGTAAAAGAGTCGCGAGACTTGGCTATGTTTTTTACACGTGATTTTTTTGATGGGACTGCATTTTCCCTACTCACATCAGTCACAGAACTTATCTCAAAATTTAACATTTTAATTTTATTGAAGCCATCTTGAAAAGAGTATCCTGGAACAAGTAGAATTACTAAATATTTTTTTGCAGTGATGTGAAGATATATTTCCGCAATTGAACAGTTTAGGCATTTCATGTGCTACCTAATTATTGCCAACTTTACACATCTGTCTACGAGTAGCTGTAATTCTAAAACTTGGGAATCCATAAGAAAAAAAGCCTAATTATAGTCTAAACTACATAAGAGTGAGTCGAAATAAAAATATAAATAAAGATAGAAAGTATTTAAGATGGAATTGAAAATGATAAATATAATTAAAATTAAAAAAAACAGTATAGTAATTACATAAAATGTTAAAATGCTCAAAACAGTCGAGATAAAGAAGAAAAAGGCCAAGAGTACAAGTCACTTTGCAGTGATAGCCATACATTATTTTTTTCTACGAGTAACAGTATAATTCCATTCCATTAAAGTGAAAAAAATTGTTTTTTAATAGAATAAAAATTAATAAAAAGTTTAAATTAAGTGTAAGTTAACAGAAAAAGAAGAAGAAAACAGAAAATCAGGTATTATCTTCAATCAATGTTGAATAATGCGCTTTTTTAGGTGCGTTCGTAATTATATAAATACGTAGCACCTATAGTCGTCGTCTGGTCTGCCCGTCTGTCCGCATATAACAGTGCAAAAACTACCCAATCGAATGGTTTGAAACTTAATATTTATAATCGTTGCAGAATTTTGTCGAGTCATTCAAAATTTTATGAAAATCGAATCAAAACTTAAAAAGATATTAATTAAAGTTTCATTCATTCTATTAAATCCTATCATGGGTAATTAATTCAATGATATCCCATTATAGGTAATGATTCTAGGTTACCATGGTGATTACGTCCTATTTAAGATGGAGTCCTATCATTTCAGTATTACTGAATTTAAAAACCGAATTTGTATACTAAAATTGTTTAATTATCGCAATCATATAATCTAACAACAGTTTTTTAGATAGATGTTTCAGGAGAAATAGATATTAAATGAAAAAAGAGTCTAAATATGGATTTTAAGTTCGTAAAATTTCAAAGCTAGGCTTAAGTTAGCCTTTGGAATTTTCAGTAAATGTCAACAAAATATAAAATGTTGCCAATTTAAAATGTACTTATTTTATTACGAAAATTAATCATATCATAATAACAGACAATATAATTCATTTCACTGAAATAATAACGATGATTTCTTTTTATAAAACTAGCTATAGTACGAACAGACCTCATTTGTCACGTTTGACGTATAATTTTAAACTTGTTTTTTATTGCTGGTGTCGGAGACATCGAATTCCTGCATTTGAGCAATAATCTCAATGGGGAAATTATAGATATTTTTATGAAAATTTTTTTTACCCTTTGAATGAAGGAGCAAATATTCAAATCACGTCTAATGGTAGTATTACGGAGGTATCTGCACCTATTTCTGATGGTTCTTAAATTTCTATTATGAATTTTAGACAGGTTTTCTATACTAGATTTGCTTATGAAACCGCAGATCGGAGAGGTATAAGTCATGATCGAGAGAATGCAGGCTTTATACATTGGTATTTTATTTCGATTAGAGAGAGCAGAATTTTTAAGGAGAGGTTCAAGATATTTGGAAGCTCCAGCGACCTTATCTTTTATGTTAAAAATATGTTTTCTGGAGGTCAGTCTTTTATCAAAGATAACCCCCCCAGGTATTCTCAGATCATCTTTCCAAGGGAGGGTAGGAAAGTTCTAGAAAAGTAAATAGCAGCAGTTTTGGATTCATTAATTTTAATGCGCCAAAGGTTGCACCAGTCCATGAAGATATAAAAATAAATTCTAAATTATCAAGAAATAGAAATTTTGTGTTTTTTTCCTTTACAAGTCCTGAAATTCTGCAAAATTATTACATTCATATCACGATCTCTTTCCTAAGTTTTTATGTTATCACAACACTAATGACAATCTTCAGGGATAATTTTCATTTGAGTTTGTTAAGCAAGATACAATGCAATTTATCATCTATAAATTTAAACCTCTTCTTCATGTCTGACGAAGGAAGATTCCTTATTGTTCACAGTTTTCCTTACCAGGTAATTACGAGAACCCTCATCAAAGCTGATATATTTTATGGCCTTATTCAGTTTTATCAAGAGCCACTGTTTCAGCGACCTTTTCAACTCTTTAAATATTCCTACTCATTTTAGATTTCGTATGCACACAAGGATTCTTCTTCCGAAATATGTGCTTTTGCCAGTCCCAAGGTAATGTATTGTCTGTATTCAGACACAAAGCGTACCTCAAAATTTAGCATTTTAATTTTATCAAAGTCATACAGTAAAAAAAGAGCCGGAAACTAGTAGAATTATTTAGTTCTTTTATGCAAATATGAAGATATATTATAATATCAAACAATAAATGATTTATAAAAAAATGTATATTCAATGCTAAATTAACAAACAATTCTACTCTCTTTCTACAAATGTTAAAATTCTGCAACATTATTGCATTTTAAACACATCTTCTTTCCTCCATTTCTGTGTTTCACAACAATAAATGTATTTTTCATTTGATAATTTCTACTTGAGCTCGTTAAGGATCTGCAGATAATTATGAGAGCTCGCAACAAAGCTCGTACATTTTATGGCCTTGTTTAGCTTTATCAAGGCCCACTCTTTTAGAGAACCTTTCGAAATCTTTGAGTATACTTATTTTTTAGATTTTGCATGCACGCAATGATTCAACCAAAAATGTGCTTTTGTCAGCTTCAGAGTAATGAATTGTATCCACTCACTTACAAAATTTATTATTTTAACTTTATCAAAGCCATCCACTAGAAAGGAGTCAGAAAAAGTTGAATCTTTATTATATAAAACGCTAAAGTATGTGGCAGCGCAAACGCGGTTATTTATCTTTTGCCGATGGCAGCGAGTGGATTGTTTAGAAACTCAAACCTGCTAAACCTAACTTTAGCTGGCTTCGTTATATGTTGTGGTGTGAAATATTTTGCCTATTTCTTGCAAAAAAAAAGGAGTTACTTATGATTACAATAGTTTGATAGGATAAAACACTAAGGTATGGGGTGGCAAAAAAGCGGTTACTTCTCTTTAGCAACGAGTGGTTTGTTTAGAAAGTCAAACCTGATAAACCTAAATTTGGCCGGCTTCATTATTTGTTGTTCTATTTCTCACAAAAATTGAGATATAGTGTGTTTACACTTTTTTAATTTTAAAGAGTATCCAGTAACTATTTTGTGCAGGCAAAGGTTTTTATATGCTTGATGCTGAAAACAATCTCTATTTTCATATTTCTAAATTGTGTGCTTATCATATAATGTGTATATATATTTTTTAAATTGCAAAGTACCCAGTTCTACTTGAAGACGTTTTTATGCATAGTATTAAAACATGTAATGCTGAAATCCGTGCATTCTAATATGCATATATTTCAAAGAGTAGACACTAGAGCGCAGCTACTCTTCGCGAGGTCAGCTAGTTATTAAATATTTTTGTACAATCAGAAAAGATGCACCTGCCTTTATTCACAGACCGCTTACAATAACATCACACGAAAATAATCATTAGACTGGGAATATTGTCCTCTTTCAGAATATGAATGCAATTTGTAAATATATACATATTAAAAATTGCGCTAACTTAGTTTTTTTCAAATGGTAACACCCTCCTTTTGATACCATATTTGAGTTCCTTGGATCAAGGTAACTCGGAAAAAGATTTAGTTTATATATATATTTTTTTAATTAAATATTCATATGTATTATAAAAGAAAATTTATTAAGTGTAAATCGATAGATTATTTAGAAATATTAAATTAGAACTGAAAGAAAAAAAATCCAGACTCACCCCAGTAAAATTTTACAGGTAATTCATGAATAATTATGATGATCATGTGATCACATGACGGTCATAAATTAAATTAAACTAAATTTATATCGCCCAAATTTTATTTAAGAGAATTTTTCACATACATTTTCTGTTTGTTGGTTTTTTTTTATATATGAAATTGTACTGTAACAGAATATCGTCCCTTTAGATCTTCGAAAAGTAAAATTTCGCTATATCGCGAAAAATAATGATTAGAATGAACTGTAAATTTACACACTCATGTTTTCGACTATGCCCATTCTGTTCATGTAAAAAACTTTGTACAGCATAATTAATAATTTGTTTAATATTAATTTATTAATAATTTTAAAGCAAAAAAGTCTAGAATATATATGGATCTATTCAATGTATCTCACTGAAAACAAAAATTTTAAAATCGGATGATTTTTAGGAGGATATAAATTAGAGTTTGTCACGTTTATTCAAGATTAGCATCCTCAAATTTTGAACTCTTCTAACTCTATGAATATTTAACAAAAATACATAAACTATGTAATTTTCCGGACTGATTTGATCCAAAAATAATTAAATAAAGTGACAAAAATGGGTTTACTATTTGAAAAATCAAAGTTTATGCAATTTTTAATATGTAGACGACCCCATTTCAAAACTTTCTTTTATATTTTGAAAGAAAACAATATTCCGAGTATAATGACACCTTTGGTATGATTGTATCGTAAATGGTTTACGAATAAAGGTAGGTGTATATCATCCTTACACTGCCTGTACAATGCACATCCAATGCTGAATTAACAAGCAATTCTACTTCCTGAAAATTCTAGTTTTTGTTTTTTCACAAGTCCTAAAATTTTGAAAAATTAATGCATTTATCTTACGACTTCTTTTCTCCATTTGTATTTTATCGCAACAGTAATGGCAATCTTCATTTGAGTTTGTTCAGCAATTTATCATCTATAAATTTAAAACCCTTATTTATGTCTGGCGAAGCAAGATTTCTTATTGTCCACCATTTCCCTTACCAGATTACGGGAACTCGGAACAAAGCTCGTATATTTTATGGCCTTGTTCAGCTTTATTAAGATCCACTGTTTCCTAGACCCTTTCAAATCTTTGAATATTCTTATACTCTTTAGATTTCGTATGCACACAGTGATTCTTCTTCCAAAACATATGTTTTTGCCTGTCCCAAGGTAATGTATTGTCCCCACTCAGACGCTTTCTAAAGAAGCTAATTAGACTGGTACTTATGATATAAGCAAAAAAAAAAAAAAAAAAGTCCATTTATCCGGACATTTGTTGCTTATGCTATGTATCCACATAAAAAAAATATGAATATTATGTCAAGCTTAAATCCGAGACTATTTATTTAAATTATGCAGCACAGCTGGAGACCTTGTACATCACAAGCAAGAGGTTTTAGTTGATATTTATCGATAATACATCATGTTTTTTTTTTCTTAACGCATGCGCAGAATTACAGTGATAAATGATTTTATTATAAATTTTGGCCATTCAGTATATGTGTACGTCTTTTTTTTTATATAGATAGATAATGAAACACGCGTGCAAAATTATCGATGAATGCCTGTGGTTATAATAGTGGCTGTTATATTTAATGGTTAGTTCAAGGATCTTTTTTCTACAACGATAGTGTTATGCATACTAAATAGATGTTGAAGTGTCGCGTTTTTAATAGATTTTGAGATCCATCAATATATTTAATATAAAAAGGCAATTAACGGCCACGTTTCGAAATAATTGAATAATTTTAATACGCCTTTAACAATAAGCAAGATATATGTCGCCTCCATAACAGGAAATACCTTGAAAATATGCTGTAAATTGAAGTTTGCTATTTATTACGCATTAAAACCATCAAGGTCTGTGATTTTAGCATATATTTGGTGCATTTAAAAATATTGTACCTAGATTTTCATGAAAAAAGAAATTAATTAATATTTATTATCGTATTACTATATTTATTAAATGTAAATTATTAATACTAATTATTAAATAATTGAAATTTGTTGAATAATGAAAATGAAGTTGCAAATTATACATGTATGTATTGTATATATGCATATATAACACTAAATAAATATCGCAAAAATCGATGGAAATTACGATTTTTGCATAATTTTCATTAATACGAGGGAAACAAAAAAAATTATTTATTCGTATTTTGAACTTCAAACGTTTTACTAGACATATGGATTAATGATATATTCTAATACGAGCAAATCTTGTGTGTTGTTATATATATATATATATATATATATATATATATGTCAAAAACGTCGCTTCAGCGGCAGCGAATGAAATTTGACTTTCAACTGGATAAAAGAGAATGAAGACAAGGATGATCGGCATTCAGTGATTGCTTTGTTTCGATGAGTACGATGTCTCAGCGAAGTCATTTGACAGATTCAGAAGCTTGGAGAATTGTTGGTAGGTTAGAAGGGGGCCAAACTCAAGCCGAAGTAGCGCAAGCCATTGGAGTGTCACAAAGTGTCATTTCCAGGATCTGGAACCGTTTTTTGGAGAGTGAATGTGCAGGCCGAAGACCAGGGCAAGGTCGTAGACGGGCAACAACGCCCAATGAAGACCGGTATTTAGCGTTAACAGCTCGGAGACACCGAAACATGAACGCTACTCTTCTCCAACAACACCTTCGCTCGGCTACAGGCACCACGATTTCAACTCAGACTGTCCGAAACCGGCTCCATGCTGTAGGTCTGTATGCTCGCCGACCGATGGTATGTGTTAGATTAACATCAAGGCATCGTCGCGACCGCAGGGAGTGGGCAACCGAGCACGTCAACTGGAGGAGAAATCAATGGAGCAATTTTCTGTTTTCTGACGAGTCCCGTTTTTCTGTGCATCCGGATAATAGGCGTATTTTCATCTGGAGAAACCGTGGCAGTAGGAATAATCCTGCGTTCGTGCACGAAAGTGTCAGATTTGGCGGTGGAGGAGTGTTGGTGTATGGTGGCATCTCCATTGACGGGCGCACTGACCTCTACATCATTCGAGATGGAGCTCTGACTGGTCGCCGATATAGGGATGAGATCCTCAGACCTATTGTAGTCCCTTACGCTGCAGCAATCGGAGATAACTTGTGTCATTTCCAGGATCTGGAACCGTTTTTTGGAGAGTGAATGTGCAGGCCGAAGACCAGGGCAAGGTCGTAGACGGGCAACAACGCCCAATGAAGATCGGTATTTAGCGTTAACAGCTCGGAGACACCGAAACATGAACGCTACTCTTCTCCAACAACACCTTCGCTCGGCTACAGGCACCACGATTTCAACTCAGACTGTCCGAAACCGGCTCCATGCTGTAGGTCTGTATGCTCGCCGACCGATGGTATGTGTTAGATTAACATCAAGGCATCGTCGCGACCGCAGGGAGTGGGCAACCGAGAATGTCAACTGGAGGAGAAATGAATGGAGCAATATTCTGTTTTCTGACGAGTCCCGTTTTTCTGTGCATCCGGATAATAGGCGTATTTTCATCTGGAGGGACCGTGGCAGTAGGAATAATCCTGCGTTCGTGCACGAAAGTGTCAGATTTGGCGGTGGAGGAGTGTTGGTGTATGGTGGCATCTCCATTGACGAGCGCACTGACCTCTACATCATTCGAGATGGAGCTCTGACTGGTCGCCGATATAGGGATGAGATCCTCAGACCTATTGTAGTCCCTTACGCTGCAGCAATCGGAGATAACTTCATTTTAATGGACGATAACTGCAGGCCACATCGTGCAAACCTGGTGGAGGATTTCCTTTTCGAGGAAGGAATCGTTCGAATGGAATGGCCAGCGTGTTCTCCAGACATGAATCCAATCGAGCACGTTTGGGACGCTCTAGGAAGACGAGTTTCTGGCCGCCAACAACCCCCACAAACTCTCCAAGAACTGGAAAGAGCTCTTCTGGAAGAGTGGGGCAGAATACCCCAACTCGTCATTAATAGCCTCATTGAGTCCATGCCTCAAAGGTGTTCAACGTTGCTGGCCGCCCGTGGAAACCATACCCCCTACTGCAAATGATTTTCTTTAAAGAAAACACCTTTTCTTATTCTTTTTTTCTCATATGCACAAATTGTGTTTTTTTCCTTTTGTACACAAATGCGCAATAAAATGCATTTTTTTCTGCCAAACATGTGTAATTTATTCTCATATAACCTACTATGTCTGTCGACCATGTATCAATCAGCTAAAAAGTTTCCCAGATACAAAATCTACCTAAAACTGCAATATCCTTTAATTGTTTTGAGCAGTGTATATATATATATATGCAAATTTTATCTTAAAAACCGCTCTAACGATTTTGACGAAATTTCGTATCCTACCGTTTTGGGGCACCAGAAAACCATTGGGCTAGGTCACATGTTCGAGAAAATTCGATTAGTGGGTCATTTTGGGTCATTTTGGGTCATGGTCTAGCTAATTGTATCTAAAAAACGGCTCAAACGATTTTGACGAAATTTTGTATCCGATCATTTTCGGGCACGAGAAGACTATTGGGCTGGGTCACATGTTCGAGAACTTTCGATTAGTGGGTCATTTTTGGGTCAACGCGGGTCAAATTAATTTTATCTAAAAAACGACTCTAATGATTTTGATTAAATTTTGTGTCCTACGAGTTTCGAGCACAATAAAATCATTGGGCTAGGTCACATGTCCGAGAAAATTCGATTAGTGGGTCATTTCTGGGTCATTGTGGGTCAAGATCTAAAAAGCGGCTCAATTTACACTAAATTTTGCATCCAATGGTTTTCGGGCACGAGAAGACTGTTGGGCTAGGTCACATGTTCGAGAAAATTCATTTAGTGGGTCATTTTGGGTCATGGTCAATCTAATTGTATCTAACAGACGGTTCAAACGATTTTGACGAAATTTTGTAACCGACTATTTTCGGGCACGAGAAGACTATTGGGCTGGGTCACATGTTCGAGAACTTTCGATTAGTAGGTCATTTTTGGGTCAAAGCGGGTCAAATTAATTTTATCTAAAAAACGGCTCTAACGATTTGATTAAATTTTTTGTCCTACGAGTTTCGAGCACGATAAAATCATTGGGCTAGGTCACATGTCCGAGAAAATTCGATTAGTGGGTAATTTCTGGGTCATTGTGGATCAATACCTAAAAAACGGCTCAATTTACACTAAATTTTGCATCCTATGGTTTTCGGCCACGAAAAGACTGTTGGGCTAAGTCACATGTTCGAGAAAATTCAATTAGTGGGTCATTTTGGTCATGGGTCATGATATTTGAACTCAAATTTAATTTTGACCGAGCTTAGCTCGGTCTTCCCTGCTCGTATCTCTTAAGTGTGATTTTTGCCTGCTGATTTTCTGCTGATATCTGATTTTTAAAAATCTCATATTATGCTCAATTTGTATTGATAATAACGACTGACATATTGGATTATAATAATAGTAGCTGAACATAAACTTTATTGGAAAATAAATATGATATGGCAGTTTTTATCAAACAAAACACAAATTGTAAGGGACAGTAGTGACATTATTTCGCAATTTGCCACTTTACTTAAAAAAGAACATTTTTGGAATGCTGTTTGCACTATTTTTAAAGACATATGAAACCTACGATTAAATGGTTAATCGTATAATAATGGTTAATGGTTATATTTGTTAATCTATAAATATCAATATTTAAATTAACGATGGGGACAGTAGTGATGGTTAATAAAGGTACGCGTACCTTTTCCCATCCCATATGAGGTTTATTGCAGTCACAGTCATTATAGTTATTATAATCTTTGCTATTTAAGATAATAGTACTAATTTTTTAGAAATTTTTGGAGTAGTGCATCAACAAAGATAATATCTTGTTTAAAACCTCTTTCTGTTTCTAAAATTTGACTAACCATTTTTTTTTTATAAAAATGAAAAGCGTTTACCCTTAGAATTCATCCTGTTATTGGATTTTCAAGTATTTATGTTATCCGCAGTAGTTCGTTGTCATATCGTACGTTTCTTACTAAAATGAGCAAAGAATTATGCCTATCGAATAGGATAAAATTTGATAAAATTTGACTTTCTAATAATGAAGATTTACTCATACTGGTTGCCGAGAAAGCTTATCGATTCTGGTATCGCTGTAAATTCGTCTGTTATTATTGATGACGGTGTTTAGTGTGAATAATAAAAATGTAAAAGTACTGTACATGTCATGCTTGTTTCTGCTGGCCATGCAATGCGCACTGTATACATGATGAGTATGAGGAAATCTGCCAACGCAAGGAGGTGATAGAAGAGCAAATGTGGATTATAAAACACCGTAGATACCCTATCTTGTCTCTAATCATTTCCGAGTTATGGCAGATAGAAAAAAATGCGCCAAGTCAGAAAAAACACAAATTTGTGATGTTTCGGTAAAACTTACACGCAAAATAAGCCCATATTTGGAAAGAGCGGACGAATTCCTATAAGATGACATAATTTTTACCAGAATATCCGGATTTAACAAGCGCTTAAAGATTACAAGCACTTGTTTACAAGCGCTTGATTACAAGTTACAAGCGCTTAAAGATTGGCGAAGGACAAATCAAATTGTTGTTAAAATCTTTAACCGGCAATATCGCAAACACCCTCCTGGTTATAATCGGTCAAATTAGCCAAAAGTTGTCCATTCCACCAGCTTTCGAATTAGCATACAATAAACCAAATCAGTTCTCTATTTCAGAAGAAATTTAGCCTATTATTTGAAATGCATCACTGAAATCACTCGGGATAGTATGTTAAATTTACCACAATTGAAATTATTGCGTCCAACAAAATTCATTTACAAGGGCAAAACTCATCTTCGTGCGATCAACTCATCAGTCAAGTGATCGCCAGCCATTCCAAGCCAAACATGTAAGCTGAATCGTATCTGGAAAGATGAGTTTCGCTCTTGTAAGCGGATTTTGTTGGGCGCAGGGATTTACAAATTTGAAAAAATCTGGTAGCCAGGTATAAATTCTAGTCGCCAATAAAAAAAAATTACCCCCCCCCCCCCACGTTATTTATTTTCAAAAATCACAAAAGTTTTTTTATGAATTAAGTGAGAAAAAATAATAACAAACATAGTTTAGAATTATTAGTTACATAGTTTAGAATTATTAGTTACATAGTTTAGAATTATTAGTTACATAGTTTAGAATATTATATAAATAAAAAAAGATGATAAAACTAAGTTTTCTAATGGGAACTTATCAAAATTATATATCTCTTGGGGGAAAAAGGGGGGGGATATTGTAAATTCTGAATTAACTGGCATGTTCGGGAAATGCTGATTTCCGAATGCTTCAAATGTCCGAACAGTTGAGTGCTGCAAAATCAATATCTGATGAGAGAGTATCTATAAAATAATGAAGCCGGAAAACGATTTTTTGCTTATTTAGCTTATTTCAGTCAAATAATTTTAATTTTATTATTTTAAAATTTGAACTCTCTTAGTTTTACCAAATTAACAAAAAATAAGTTTATTTATTTTTTATGCTTGTGTGAATATAATTTCAAGTTTATTTCTTAATATTTTGTAACTTAGTATCATCTATAATAAAACATCTTACAAGAAATTTAATTAAACATACGTTCGCAAAATAACTCGAGAGCTATTATGTAATATGCATTGCTAAAAAGAAAAGAAAAACATTTTCCCGCGCTTGGATTACATATAATTGTGATCAGCAGCCGGCTGAAGTTTATTTTGATCCGACGATTTATGATAAGAGTTTAAGTATAAATAGATATAAAATACCTTGCCCTTCTGAATTCTAATCAATGATGTTTTTTAATTTCCATTTATTGCAGATAATAATCCAACGAATGTAATTATAAAATATTCTCGAGTAACAACCCAGTACCAGACAGTTTGTTTCCAAGACAGAGTGACGCCGAACTATTGTCCAATGTGTGTAACGCTCACAGGCACTAGGCACTAAGCACTTCATGCGGGGAGAAATATTTTTAAAAATCATATTATTTTTATTAAAATAAATTATTCTTGAAGTTTTAATTAAGTTTTATAGATTTACTTCAAATGAATAATTTATAATCACTTACATGTTATTATTCTTTAAAATGAATGTGATAGGTTAATCAGTTTTAATTCTGAACACAAATATCTGATTTGAAACTTGCAAAAAGCGTAAGCCTTTTTTATGATTTTATCCAATTTTTAGATGCCACATAGTTTCGATTGACAATATTTCTTACTGTTTTATTGAAATTCCCCCTCCCCTCTCCCACATTATAATCCCGTGATATGCTAGCCGACTAGAGCGGAAAAGAACGGCGTTTTATGTGCATGAAATAGAAGAGAAGAGAGAGATCACTTCTTGCTGCCCGTACGAGTAAGGGTATTGGAGAGACAATTATGCTTTTTTCTTAGTTCAATTTTTGTAAAGAAAAAAAAAGAGTCAGATTAAATATCTTAGTCGCCAGGTAAAAAAAGTTGGTCACCTGGCGACCGCATTTGTTAAGCCCTGGTTGGGCGTAATGATGAACGTCAAACTCATCCTGTATGCATACAATATTATTGTACATACGTATTATCCGTGCCTGAATGTGCAACTGCGCCAATAATACTAATCCATCCACCCTTATATTTTGATATCCATATAGTTTAGTTATTATAGTTTTTAGGTGCGTTCGTAATTATATAAATACGTAGCACCTATAGTCGTCGTTTGGTCCGTCCGTCTGTCCGTCCGTCTGTCTGTCTGTCTGTCCGTCTGTCTGTCCGTCCGTCTGTCTGTCTATCCGCATATAACAACGCAAAAACTACCCAACCAAATGGTTTGCAATTTAAAATATATTATCTTTGCAGAATTTTGTCGAGACATTTCAAATTTTATTAAAATCGAATCAAAACTTTAGGAGATATTAATAAAAATATTTATTAAGAAATTTGAATTTTTTTTTAAATCGGTGCTTTTTTGTTAGAGGAGCTTCCGATGGATGTTAAATCGTCAAGCGACCGAGATACTTATTTTATGACAGAAATTAATCTGCAGACGATATAATTCATTTCACAGAATTAAAAATCATCAAGATCTGAATATTTATATAACTAGCTGATACATATATATCTGAATATTTATATAACTAGTTAAGATATTTGTATGAACAGTGTCATAAAATATATACTTAACTAGCTGTTTAACCCGTTACACGCACGGGATATCATGAATTTAATTCTAAAACGTGCGTACGAACGCACCTCGTTTGTAACGTTTGACGTACAATTTCCAACTTGTTTTTATTATTATAGTTTAGAGTTTATTTTCTTATTATAGTTTTTTCTTATTATTTATTACAGTTTACATTTTATTTTCTTATAACAGTTGGTTTATTTGTTATAGTTTATAATTTATTTTCTTATTATAGTTTAATTTATCGATTTTTATCATTTATTTTATTTTATTTTATTTTATTTTTCCTTTTTCTTATTTGCCATTTTTAACGATGTTATGTATTCAATAATGCTACATTACTGTTTCGAACGTGATTGGCAACGATAAATAAGATTGACAATTCACAACCATTTTTGGCGATCTATCTTCAGGGCACGGACGATACGTAAGTACCAATATTATCAGTGAAAAATCGATTACAAAATTCTATCTTTACATACAAAGTCCAAGTTGAGTTAAATAAAAGAGTGTAAAAAAACTTATAATAACCAACATACCTAAAGATACATCAACTCTACTTATGGTATTTCTTATCATGAAGATATAGAAAGAAATATCGTATACAAAATTATGCCTATCCCTCGATTTAACATCCTCATCATGTCGCATTTCGAAACAAAGATTAAAAATATATATATGCAGAAAATTATAAATTGACACGATATTAAAAAATTAAATTTGGATAGAATTATATCAGAGACATAATACAGGAAATAATTACAAAAATATTCAAAATATTGAAAATGTTATTTCTTTAACCATTTTAAAAGCTCGTTCATTTGTAATATGCAGGTAAATCCGCCAAGCAAAATAAAATTTAAATTGACATAAAATATTTTCCAGGAAGTTATACGATTTTTTTCCATGTATATCATTTAACACTAAGAATAATACTTTTTGTTTGGCTATTTTTTAATAAGGGGATTTAACTTCCTTATAAATCACATGTAAAATTAACTTACTTTTTATTAACAGTGTTTTTTTTAACTGCTTTTGTTAATTAAAAGAAATACCACAAAAGCAGGTCAATATTCATTGCTTTCAGGAAACATTTGAAAGAAATACTCTTTTTACGTTCGATTTCTTTCTTTTTATGTGAGATTGTTAGGTAACAGATAATTAATGCAGAAGGTTAAAATTGTCGATAAATGGCACTACGTTGTAACAGTGAGTATTGTAATATGGAGGAATTTACAAGAAAACTTTGATTTGTTCATGTTTCGACATAGGAAAGATCTAAAGGCCAAATATATTTTGTTCATCAATCATTATTTACAGTGAAAAATATTTTTCTTTTACTTTTTAACAATATTAATTAGACGTTACACAAATTTGAAGTCCAGGAAGTACCTTGAAACTATTGTAATCAGTGAACTTGATTTTTAAAAGATAACGGGAAATCTGTCTAGATGAATCACTATTAATTTTATATTCTGTTGGAGAGTGAGCAACTGTACAAATTAAGAGGTGTGACACACTAGTATACGCTTTTGATGCTGTGTTGTTATAAAAACAAGTAATATAAAAATAATTTTTTTAAAGTCAATTCCTACTTAGGTCAACAAAGAAAATTTTTATTTTAGTTACTTTTTATTAAATAATTACAATTAATATAAATATGTATATACATATGACAGAATCACAATATTAAGTGGCAAAATATAAATTAAATTAAATTAATGAATTAATATTTAAAAAAACTGTATTAACATCAAGTGTCATCCACTACAAGTTAAAAAAATGTATTTGAACTTGAGTAGATGAATAAAAACTATTTTATTAACGAGTGAAAATTTGAAAATATAAAACTAAAATTAATGAATTAAATTTAATTAAAAACATAAGTTGGAAATTGTACGTCAAACTTGACAAATGAGGTGCATTCGTACTATAGCTAGTTATATAAATATTCAGATCTTGATCATTTTTAATTCCGTGAAATGAATTATATCGTTTGCAAATTAACTTCTGTAACAAAATAAGTATATCGGTCGCTTGACGATTAAACCTCGGAAGTTCCTATAACAAGAAAGCACCGATTTTTATATAAATATAAAAATAAAATTAATTAATTTAATTTAAGTAATTAATTAATATTTGAAAAACTGTATTAACATCCAGTGTCGTCCACTACAAGTTTTAAAATATGTATTTGAACTTGAGTGGATGAATACAAAATATTTTATGAACGATTGAAAATTTGAACAAGATATATAAATATATAGAGAGTGTGAGCTAATAGTAGGAATTGAATAATAATTTACAAACCAAAAAGTAAAGAAGACATATATTTGGTGACATTTTGTCCTAATCAGTTGTATTGGTAACGACATTTATATTTGATGAGAGTCCTTTTTAACACTTTCCAACCTAGTTGAAAAGTGTTTATGACTTCAGTTTGTCTGGCCGTCTGTCCGTGCTCTTCTAACTCCCGTAAATACGCTCAGATTGCCCTGCAATTTTTGTATGTTATTGTCGCTATCCATAGCATGTTCCCTATTTCAACTGAAGTGTGTAGCACTTATAGTTTTTTTTACAGGGACACTCAAAAGAATTCCGTTACATTACGGTCTATGGGGAAAAATCATTTGCGGTTTATTTTAATGATGTTATACAATTGCAAATACATTGTAATTGATATATATCACTAAGGTGCATTACAAAAAGCTTAATATGGAATAGGGTGTGCATTGGACTTTTAGTTACTTTACAGGGACAGTCAAAAGAATTCCGTTACATTACGTCTATGGAGAAAAATCGTCTGCGGTTTATTTAAACAATGTTTCACTATTTTAAACGTATTGAAATTTATATATGTCACTAAGGTGCATTACAAGAGGCATACCACAGAATAGTGTGTGTATAGCAGTCATCGTTCATTTACAGGGACACACAAAAGAATTCTCTACTGTCTGTTAACAAAAATTCCTGGAAGTGCGTTTAAGTTGCTGAACGCGATTTTAAATTTAACTCACCTTTTGTTTATTACTTGGTGTGTATAAACTCTGTAGATCATATACAGGGCAGCACAAAAGTTTGCGAACGCATTTCCGTTTATTGACATAAACTCCAGAAGGAGAATTTTAAACTGTGCTACGCGTTTCCTAATTAAACTAAAATTTAGCATCCTATGTAGTATATACACAAATCTATAGATCATACAGGGCTGAATAAAAGTATTCGGATATTTTCCCGAATATTGTATATGTTGGAAATTCCTGAAATTACGTTTTTAAATATGTTATGCGTTTTCCAAATTGTTTACTTAGATGTTATCTTTCAGCTTATTAAACGGTAATGATTTGTAAAATTATTTTGGAAGCGTTGGAAAGTGTTACATAATCTATGCTTGACGCATGATTTTTCGTTCTTGTTTTATATAGATTAAAATCTAAAGAAGTATCAATTTAATTAAGTTTTTATTTGAATGTTTTGTACGTTCAATTTGCGACAATGCTCCAAAAATGTTTATACAAATACTTTTTTGTAAAATTAATAAAATTGCTCATACAAATATTAGATATTATTTGTTAAATGTTCATACAAATATATTTTTTTCTGTTTATCTATATCTATACTAATAAAAGAAAGTTGTTTGTCTATCTGTGTGTGTGCGATGGCTAACAAAATCTACCGCACATAGAAGTCTGAAAATTAAGGTGAGGAAAGTCCAAAGCAGGTGCTGGTGCACCTGAGGCTCAGATTTTTAACACGTTGACGGACACTTGCGGCTGTAGCCGTCAAAGCGAAGTGCACTATGTGGCATGAAGGCTATAGCAGCACAAATGTGCATTTACCGGCGTACAAGTAGAAGCCCAGTGTCAATTTTCGAACTTCACTTGTTCCTACTGTCCGTCAATGTGTTAATTTTTAAGACTCTGGCTCTCTTGGGCCCCTTGAAGTTTTGAGCCCTAAATTGTTAATAACTCCCCCCTTTTTTATCCAATCTTCTGCGTTTTCGGGGCCCTTTCTTCATTTAGTTATTCCCCCATTTCTACATTCCAGTTAAGACCCTATCCCCCTGGGTTCCTGTCCAGGGCCCCTTGAAGTTTTTGTGCCCTAAATTGTTAATAATTTGCACACTTTTTATCCGATTTTCTTCGTTTTTGCGGCTCTTTCTCCAGTTAGTTATTCCCCATTTCTACATTCTAGTTAAGACACTGGCCCGGTCAGGGGCCCTTTGAAGTTTCTGTGTGCCATACCTTTTTTACCTCCCTAATTGTGTTACCATATAACTTTACGTATCAGCATAATTTTAAAGCTAAACTACATAACTTTAAATTTGAATCTTGCAATCCTCTCCCCGAGCCATCACCCTCATATTTTTATTGGGTCCCAAGGGCCCTTTTTTAAGCATTTCTCTCCATTTTGAGCGCATTTCTATAAAACTTTATTCTAATGATTAATTCACACTCTATGCTTAATTTCGACTAATTGAAGATCTAAAGCTCTAAGTATTAGGACCTTTTAACAAGTTTTTATCTTAGGATCCAGCTCTCAAATGTCAGTTGGCTCCTTTTGGGCCCCCTACTATAGCTCCCTTAAAAATAGCCCGATTCACTAGCTTTTCTTTTTTTTACAAACAACTTCTTAGGTCGTCCAGTTACTATATGAGCGAAAAAAAAATTCTCAGATCTCAGTTACCACCAATTTTAAATATTAATATCTTTCTTGGAGCACTTAGGGCAGCTTCTTTAAAAAGGATCCGATTCTCTTGCAGCTTTCTTTAACATAATGCTAGCGCGCGCGCGCGCGTCCTCCGGATATTCCATAAACTACTAAATATTTCCTTAGACCCCCAGCTACCACCTTTTTCGACATCAACTTATATTTACTCACTGCAGCCGTAAATTAAAAATTGTATTACTGTTAAAAGTAAGTAGTTAAGTTTACAGGAGGGCGGAATTTCATCCATAAATAAAATATCGCATTAATGTTAAAGATGATACCTTCAGCGTCTGCGGGCGCATTCTATTTCTCGTGTTCTATGATCCCGATTTCAACGGGAATTTGTTCATTCAACTTAGATTACGAATCAGCTACTTTCTGCATTATGAAAGTTTATCTTAAACTGCTGTTACTATCTTAAGTTTATCTTAAGTTTATCTTAAACTGCTGTATTTTCGAACATTAACGGCGCATTCTTTTCTCGGGTACTATGTGCGCGATTTTAAACCGCGAAATGGCTCATTCAACTTAGCTTACATTTTACATAGCTTACATACAGCTTACATAGTTTTACATTTTTTAATTCCACCTTCCACCGCCAGTGGGTGCATTCTTTCCCCGGATTCTATGGGCCCAATTACAACGAGGTTTAGCTCATTCAACTAATTTTCATTGTCTTACAGATTTTAGTTCCACCTTCCACCGCCAGGGGGCGAATTCTTATCTTTGATTCTAAGGACCCGATTACTACAGAGGTTTGGCTCATTCAACTTGTTTTTCGATTGTCTGACAGATTTTAGTTCACCTTCCATGTCCGGTATACACTATCGTAGGCAGCGGGAACCCAAGTCACAGGTTCGTTCAGAAAGAGATTTATTGGGAACACATTAGTCGCTCCGACGACGGTGGGACCCCCGAATCCAGGTTAATGTGAAAGATTTTGCGAAGATAGAAAATCACACAAACTTGAATTTATTTTTAAGGTTATTATCACGGGCCCTGACAACGCCGAGCGGATCAATTAGTACAGTATAAATTTAACAATTCTCAAAAACTGAACCAAACGTGCTTTTAAATATGAATTTAAACATATTTACTATAACTCATTTTCATTCATTTAGTTTTAATTTCAGAAAAATGCCAATTTTCTAATACTAATTATTTATTCAGAAGTCTAAAAATTTTAAATCTGAAGATAATATAAAATACATTAACTACTTTTAATCTTCTAGAATCTCTTTATATTTCCAATTACTATAGTCTCTTTTCATAATCTCGTATACAAAAATAATACATACAATGAGTTTATGAAATAATTCGCAAAATCTAAATAATTTTTTCATGATTTTTCGATTTCAAGATGGTGTTATGATTCACGATTACTACCTCTCAAAATGCTTTTCTATTTCAGATTAGATTTAGAATAAATAAATATTTGCAAAAACAGTAAGCATGCATATTAAAAATAATATATTTTCTTCAGAATAATTTTTAGAAATCAAAGCAAGATATTTATTTAACATGCTACTTGTGTCAAAGAAATTTCTGTTGTTATTTGGTTCTTATTTGATTCTAGATTACATTTGATAACCGGCAAAAATATATTGCTGCCCAGTTGAAAATACAAAAAATACAAATCGTTGTAGATTGCATATTACTCATTAAATGTAATATTACAAAATTGCAGTTTTTAATTAATACGATATCTGGTACTGTTTCATCATTTGAAAATTTTACATACATCTCTGAAGCACTCTTGTAGCTCTATTATTTTGTACACTTTCCAACATAGTTGAAAAGTGTTTATGAATTCGGTTTGTCTGTCTGTTTGTCTTTGCCCTAACTCGCATAAATATACTCTGATTGTCATGCAATTTATATATGTTAATGAGGTTTACTATGGTATGTTCGGTATTGAAAATTAAGTGTGTAGCATTAATAGTTCATTTACAGGGACTCTCAAAAGAATTCCGTAACATTACGGTCTATGAGGAAAAATCGTTTGCGGTGTATTTTAACGATGTTATACTATTTATTGTCCATACTACCAATTTACATTCAGACATTATCTAAAAATATGGTTAAAAATTTTCATTAAAAACGTCCCTCACTTCAAAAATGTAAAACAGTTTCAAATAAAAACCTTCACCATTGCACAAAAAAATCTTTTTTTTTTTTTTTAATGAAAATTTTTAACCATGTTTTTAGATAATGTCTAAATGTAAATTGGTAGTATGGACAATAAATAGTAAATTTACAGACATTAACAAATGAATACCTGTTTTTGATATTATACTATTTCAAACATGTTGAAATTGATATATATGACTAAGGTGCGCTACAAGAGGATTACTATAGTTCTATATAGTAAAATTTTTCAGAGATGTATGTAAAAAATGCAGTATGAATAGCAGTCATTTACAGGGGCGCACAAAATAATTCGTTTACAATAATACTTTTTATTAATGATAATTGCTAGATGTGCGTTTTAAGTTGTGGTACGTGTTTTTAAATTAAACTCATTTTTTGCCTATTACTTATTGTGTATAAATTCTATAGATGATATACAGGGATTACAAAAGAATTCTGATTGTAGATGGTAGATGCTGAAATTGGGTTTTCAAATGTGCTATGTGTTTTCCAAATTGTTTGCTTAGACATCATCTCATCATTCACCTTATTAACCGTGAAGTTTTGTTAAAGTATTCTGAAAGTGTTTGAAAGTGGTTCATAATCTATGCTTGACGCATAATTTTTCTGTCTTGTTTATTTTTAAACTGCAGGAAACACCGTATAATTTTACATTAAAATCATTCAGTTTTTTAAAGTTATTCTTTCTTATACTACCTTTTGAAATGATGTAGTATTTGATTTACTGGAATAAGTTTTTATAGACAATTTGATCTGTGCGAGATTTGTGCGTTGAAATCTTTGAGATCATTTACTGATACATTTTTTCATTAACTTTTAATTTACAGCATTTTTTAATGTGTTTTAAGGAAATGTGAGCGTACTATGTCAAAAGCATGTTCAAAACCCTTTCGTATGATACATCATTCATCATTGTGTGATTTGAATGTGCATAAGAAAAAAGGATGAAAAATTAAAATTACACTTAATGTGCTTTATTACTTATAAGATGATAAAATTGTGGAAAAGATGTTAAACTACATTAATATCAATTACTCCAAGCACTTTCAGCTCAACACATAACCTTCATCAGGGATAAAATACAAACTTTGTTTGTATATTCACAAACTTTCAAACTGTTTGACAAATTGATCCGTTTTGTTTTATACTTCAAGGAAGACATTTCTGACAATAACACATCTGAAGACATTTATACAAAACTTCTGAAAACAGTAAATTGTTTGATGCCAATGTCAATACTTTGGCGAAAATTATAAATGTATTTGCAATGAGGAAGTCTCAAAGATTAAATTTTCTTTTGTAATTATATTAAATCCAAATTTTATTCAAATATTCGAACTCACAATGAAATTTAATTAGTATTTTGATATTGGTTCTCTATTCAATTAGTAAATAAAAAAAAGAATCTAAAATAAGATAATAAGTAAACTTTTATGTTCACAAATCCCCCTCTAAAATATTTTTCTGACTACGGCCTTGAGCGATGGAAAAATATATTTCATTCGTAATTTAAAATATTTTTTTGCAATGCAACACGCTGAGAGTTTCGGCCAAAGCAACCAATTTTGATGGAAATTTCAACTAATATATCATAATGTATATACTGTGTTTTTAGGTGCGTTCGTAATTATATAAATACGTAGCACCTATAGTCGTCGTTTGGTCCGTCCGTCTGTCCGTCCGTCTGTCTGTCTGTCTGTCTGTCCGTCTGTCTGTCTGTCCGCATATAACAACGCAAAAACTACCCAACCAAATGGTTTGCAATTTAAAATATATTATCTTTGCAGAATTTTGTCCAGACATTTCAAATTTTATTAAAATCGAATCAAAACTTTAGGAGATATTAATAAAAATATTTATTAAGAAATTTGAATTTTTTTTTTAAATCGGTGCTTTTTTGTTATAGGAGCTTCCGAAGTTTAATCGTCAAGCGACCGAGAAACTTATTTTATTACAGAAATTAATCTGCAGACGATATAATTCATTTCACAGAATTTAAAATCATCAAGATCTGAATATTTATATAACTAGCTGATACATATATATCTGAATATTTATATAACTAGTTAAGATATTTGTATGAACAGTGTCATAAAATATATACTTAACTAGCTGTTTAACCCGTTCTACGCACGGGATATCATGAATTTAATTCTAAAACGTGCGTACGAACGCACCTCGTTTGTAACGTTTGACGTACAATTTCCAACTTGTTTTAATTGCTTTTGATGAAAGTGATTTTAATTTAAACATATATTAGGCCCACATTATATTATGTAAAAGAGGGTATAGAGACATTTTATTTCACAAAGTAACCTTGTTTTAATTATTGTCCCAAATATCCTGGTTTCTACATATACAGATTACTTGTAAAACTCATTCGCCTGGATAATTGTCGTTTCTCTGTATATGCTTTGAAGATATAGGCAATAAAAAGACGAAATATTTCATGTCCATATTAGTAATATAGAACAAGACAAGATATAGCTAACATCAGTCAAGGTTTACGCCATATAAACATGTATCTTTACCACTAGAAATCATTCTTACATCGTGTGTTGTAATCCATGCGTCTAACAACAATACAAACGTAGATCCTGAACCTGAACCATAAATGCATTATTGAAATTCAGTGAAATTATTTCCAAACCTGTAAGACATTTCCTCGGTCTGTGGCGGGCGCCAGTCTGCTTGATAACTGGTTGAGAAACACTGGTCATAAATAATTTGTTTATGAATACGACCGGTTTGTGTGCATGAAATACCCTGTTTGAAGCATTTTAATTTATTTTTAATGTAAATATTTACATTCTTTTGCAGAGAGTTCAATCTTTCAGGATCAATAAAGCTTTTAAAAAATGCAATTCACTATTTGTTAATTCTAGTCTTTCCTAAACCTTTGAAATCAAATAAATTGATTGTAGATTGTTACTGTTCACTATTCGGTTTGAAATTGACTAAAATTTTAAAACATTTCAACTATAATGTAACATGTAGACTAGTAAATAAATTCATGTTCGATTCTATCAAATTTCCTGTTTCAGATCTTAAGAAGACCACAGTATTTCACGTAATGCTTTTCATTTGTCTATATTAGTCGAACTGAAAAAAACTTTTAAATTCATATGAAACAACATTAGAAAAGCAAAATTGTTCTATTGGTAGATATTATTTACTCCCCAACGTGCTTAATATTGATAAATACTTATTAGTTTTTAAATTATCGTCATGCTGTGTGAACGCTCCACAGTTAATACATTATCTCTATACAAATATATATCCTTCTATATTTCAATGTTCTACTTACATACATTTGATATACTTACATATATATATATATGTATATATATATATATTATAATACACACGCATATGTAGTACGGCGAATTTCAATATATACAATAGATACACTAATCCTTCTTTCAACATATCTATATTATAATAGCACAAATCACGTGACAGTTCTAAACAGATACGGGCTGACCGCTTCGCGTTTCATATGACAGTAGGCCGTATTTTCAAAATTATTTTTTCGAATAAAACTGCATAAAAGTTACATTTTAAGAAATATCATTAAAAAAAAATTAGTTTTTGAGAGGTAAGCGCATTTAAATATATATTTTTGGGGGATAACTTCAGTTGAAATTCGGTTGGCAGTCCAATTCCATCGAAGTAAACACAGCAGATTCCTTCTTCAGTGAGCGATGAAATATTAAACCACGGAAATACTCATTCGCAAAGCATGTTCTCCAGTAGTTCGCGAAGCGACCGGCTAGTGAATGTAATAGTAACTAATGAGAAATTTTCCATAATCCTAATCCACAACATAACAATTGCTACAACAATGCTTTCTTTTGACGATCGCAGTATTTTAATTATAAATTATACGATGTGATTCTCGGTGATTGAAAGTAATAAAAAAAAATCTGCCACTTAAAAACACTATGTATTTTCATTCAAGAACTTTAAAAATCTTTCATCGCCAAACTTTTTTTTAAATTTAGGTTATAATTTCGATTTTTTTTAAAGAGAAATAATCTTTAAGGCATTCTTTTTTTCTAAATTATAATTTTCGGGAGAATGTAGCAATAAATCTTCACCTCAATATTATTCGAAACGAAATATCTGATCTTACTATGCTCTTGGCATCTTGAAAAAAAAGTACCATATTCCCCAGCATTACCCAGTGGGTAATGCAAGTTAAGGAGAGACCAGCTTTTTCAGTATTAATCTCTAGTATATGCCGGCATGGATCATGGCAAGGATCCAGAAAAAAGCAAGCAGTAGTAAAAAATAGTATGTAGTAAAAGATTTTGATAACTCAACTTGCACATTAATATTACTTATTAGCGTTTTTGTGATTATGGTTTGTGCCAAAGTTCGTTTTTCTTTAGGCTAGATCATGCATAATCTATCTACCTACATATTAGGTTGGTCGCAAAAAAAATTGAAACGTTATCGCGTAACAATATAATTTGGGAACCGCTGGACTAATAAATATGTAGAAAATACATGACTCTCCTTCTAACAGATTTTATGCCACATTTATTACATTGTTTTAAAGACTTTGTGCTTTTAATGTCACGAATGATAATATTTAAAATCGTAAATAGAAAAATTAAAGTAATGTTTTTAATGTTTTTTATCTTTTTGTTTTACACCACTCAAAAGATATAGTTTTTGATTTTGTTTTTGCTGAAACAGAAATAATCGTGCAATAAAGAGTTAAATAATAAAATCTTATGATTAATGCTTCGTTTCCATGCTTGATTGTACAAAATGCAGTTAGAAAAGACCTTGCTCATTTGAAACAAGGAAGTGATTTCTCCTCTTGAACTTAACTGTTTAACCCCAGACTTTTAAATGTGTGATAATAACCTTTTAGAGCTTTTAACAGCTCCGTTTGAGTGCTTAGTAGATGACCTTTTACATAAACGAACAAGGTAACGAATGCTGTTTCGGATGCAAATATTGGGAAGAAGCGCTGCGTGGTGTGGCTAAGACATCGCGAGTATATATGTAAAAGTCATCTCTTTTTTACTGATGATCCCTTGTGCCCTTGTAATTGTAACTGACAGATTACCCATGAAGTCCAGGCTGAAAGGTTTAAAGGTTCCGAGAGATTCTTTTCAAACTTTTTATAGGGAGGGATTGTGAAGCCGGATGTTTCATATTAAGTTAAATCATGACTTGAGTTTTTTTTCTTATTTTGTATGTTTACATATTATCAGAGTGATTATTTTAATAAGTTAGATTAATCAATAAAATAAATAAAATCTCAGGCAAAAGTAAAAGAGTACATTTGAATTAGAACTGTTGATTAATACATTGAACTAAGAAATCGTATCGCTACACCCCTTCAAAAGTTCACAAATTTAATGAAAACATTGCGAATATATATGTAAAAGTTATCTCTTTTTTAGTGATGATCCCTTGTGCCCTTGTAATTGCAACTGACAGATTACCCATGACGTCGAGGCTGAAAAGTTTAAAGGTTCCAAGAGTTGCTTTTCAAACTTTTTATTTGGATGGATTGTAAAGCCGGATGTTTCATATTAAGTTAAACCAAGACTTTTTCTGCTTATATTATATGTTTACATATTATCAGAGTGATTATTTTAACAAGTTAGATTAATCAATAGCAAAAATAAAGTCCCAGGCAATAATAAAAAGTACATTTGAATAATACTTGTTAAATAGTTCATTGAGCTAAAAAACATTATCGCTACATCCCTTCAAATATTCACTGTTTTAATGCCAGATAATCTTCTAATACATAAAAACTAATATGCAAAAATAATATGTTAGAAATATCAAAGTCCCATTTTTTAACTAAAACGAAAACCTAGAACAGTTTTTGTGATATTCGTTTTGCCTAAACTGAGACAGAACGTGTTATCACGGCAATAAAATGAAAGTTCTCAAATAACTGTTATTGAAAAATTTACAAAATTACATTTTCTTATAACACTCTAGATACTATTTTTTCTGTTCGTTCAACAGAATACAGAACGTTCATCTGACACATGATGTTTCGACGTATTCGAGAAATGTCTGGATGTTGTTGAAATTTCTGGATGAAACAACGCTCCGGTGCTGCTTGAATGCAATCTATTTCCTGACTACTTAACTTTGCTTTTCACGCAACGCTATAAAATTTACATATTCTTTATTAGTTCAAGCAAAACTTTTCATTTAATATATACTTAAGTGGAATTTAAAAAATAGTTCTTTTTGTCGGACCCTGTAAATTAGAAAAATGAAGTGTGAGGAAAATTATATATACTCACAGGGCTTGATAAATGCGGTCGCCAGGTCGCACCTGGCGACCAAGTTTTTTCTATCTGTCGACCAAATTATTTAATCTGGTGGATTTTTCCTGTTTGTTTATAGTGATATTTCTCTGCTCTCGTACATTTAATGGAAGAACCAAGTTCAAAAAGGATTTTCCATCTCATGCACAGAAAACGCCATTGTTTTCCGCTCTAGCTAGCTAGCTAGCATGTCATGTAATTTGAATGTAAGGAGGATGGGCAGTTTTCAATAAAAGAGTAAGAAATAGAGTTAATTCAGCCTTTGTGCCACCTAAAATTGGATACAAAGAGAAAAAATGCACATCATCATATATATACATTTTTTGTAGCACTCAACTACCCGGACGTTTGAAGCATTCGGCAATAAGCGTTTCCCGATCATGCCGGCAACAACCTTTACAGTATTCCTTTTTTTTCCTAGTCATATATAAGTTCGATAATTTTCAATACGAAACTTAGTTTACATTATCTTTTAAAATTGTGTACTTCTAAACTATGTAACTAATAATTCTTAACTATGCTTGTTATTATTTTTTTATGTTATTGTAAAATGCTAAAAGCATAAATTTTTGGTCAGAAGACCGACTATATCAAACTATAAGTATGGAAGTTCGTATTGCTTTGGTCAAAACTGTGAAAATTTTCCATTTGGTACAAATTTCCTTTATATGCAGGTTCCCAGTACAATCCAAACATGATGATGAAAACACTGCAATTGTTATTGAAACATGTGTACTCTTCTATCAGTCTTGAATACTATTTTCAAATTGAACTGCATTACAAAATCACTCATCTTTACTTATTGATGCGTGATATCGGAATTTCTGTATGTTGATGGTTTATTAATAGTTGTTTTGTTATATCTTGTTTTTGTTTTACTCATTGTAATCCAATTTTAATGATCAAGATTGGTTACTCTTATTGAGTTTGTATTTTAGTACAACTTCAGAAATCCATTAATGTTAAACAAAATGTTTATTTTTAATCTCAAAATGAATTTTAATGTCCTAGTGAAACAATTACTAAATATCAAATATTTTAATCGTTCAGAAGAAATAGTAAAAAAAACTTATGAACTGCTATAAAATATATTAATCTTATAGTATTTTTATATGTCATTTAGAAAAATTGCAGACACGCATGTTTTTATAAAAACATGTGAGACTGTAGTTTACATGTTTAATAAAAGCTACATTTATGGAACGCGTGTCCTTATTATAAAAAGTATGTTATATGGTGAAGTCATTAACTAAAGCATTAAAATACGCAACGAGAGATAGAAAATATTAAACATTACTATAATATGAAGTTCTTGGTCGTGGTAAAGTGGATTTGATACGATGAGTGCTTCGATGACTAAAATCATCATTGCCGTCTAAGAAATCTAGAAATTCAGAAGAAATAAGTATAGGCACGTTTGGAAGAACAAGCAGACTTGAGTAGCTGAAGGTATTTTAATAATCCCAGGTTCTATAGATATTGCACCAGTACAGGAAAACGTTGGCTGCCCACGGCAGCGCAGGGCACCCGGGCCCGCAACACAATTCGTGAAAGAGTTACATGTTTAAAGGAAGATGATTAACGAGAGAAGAGCTTGTTTCTTGTATCATGACATGAAGTCGAATGAAAATTACATTTCGCCAAAAGGTTACAATATGGCGATCATTTCTCCAAACAGAGCATAAAGACAATTAAAAATTTAGAGAACAGAGCCATTTTTGGCATAAATTATCCTAACGAATATATTGGCGGTAGCCAACATGTATGGGAATGCAAAACCACACAAATGGGGATCGGAAAAGTTTTCGCATTCTTGAACCCGCGAACCTTAGAGATTGTTATGACTTTGATAAGTACGTTAGATATTTTTGGACCAGAGTTATTCAGATGCGCTTGGGAATCATTGTAATTAAAAAGGGTGTGTATGAAGAAATCAGTTAGCAACAGAACTGTGTGACCAAATAAGGAGATAGCAGATGGGCATATTTTTGCTGGCTATTTGAAAGTGTAGATGTAATGGTTTTCATTTACTTTATCAGCACAGTATAGAAATATTTTTAGAGTAACTGAATTAAAAGGATATTAGAATAAACGGAATGAAATTTGTTACATTGAATTTAACAAAATGGTGGGAAAGGAAAATGAAAAAGTATTTTTGTAGAACAGTGAGCGTTAAAATAATGAAAAAGGGAACAAATTTTGAAAAGGGAATTAAATGAGAGGGGAATAATTACTAAAATTGAATAATATATGATGCGACATCATAATTACAATCAAGCAACATAAGCTATGGCAGGAATTTTAAAGATTCTCTATTTGTGGGTGACAGTTACTTAATCAAGCATCGACAGGAAATTTTTAAACATTTCTTTAAATAGTGTAAGTAAAATTTGGAAGAAAATGAGATGAAAATATTCGTTTGTCTATAATTATTTATTGACACAATTTCTTACCATACTCAAAATAATCATATAATAAATTTAATTTTAATTTTCTTGAGCCTTTTAAATTCTTGAGCCAGCTCGCAGTTCATAATTGTTTCTGAACATTTTCCTTCTCAAAAACATTCTATTAAGAAGTCAGATAACTTTGAAATATCAAAGGCTTCGAAAGTTTAAAAAAATGTTCTTTAAAAAATATTACAGTTACTTGTACAAAACTTTAAATCATTATTTAAACAACTCTATTGTTTTGAATATTATTTTTTAAGAAAATAATTATACTTCATTTGTATTAATTTTAAATCATAAATATATGCACATTTTTTTAGAATTAGTGCACTGCGCGCAGGTCAATACTTAAATAGCTGAAAAGCTTATTTTAAGAAATGCTTAAACCAGGGGTCACGAAACCTTTTTGATTTTCGACACCTTCAAAAATTACTCGACTGTTTATTGACCCCCACTGTCTCCTCTCCTAATCTCCTCTCCCCCTTGCATTTGCTCCAAATTTTGTCAATTACCGTCAACTATTTGTCACACGATATAAGGTATCTATATCTTTACGCAGATATTACAGTTCGTAATTATGAACTCCAATAAAACATTCTATTTCTTCTATTTTTGGAATTTTTTCCATATAGCTATTATCAATTTTCCGTTTATTAGTCTTTTAACATGATAGAGGGTTTTTAAATATCATTTTTCTATCGACTTTCATGGGTCGATGTAGACCACGTTGAGTATCCCAAGCTTATACATACAGTGTCTAATCAATATGGCCCACTATTAAAACAAAACATGTATTCTTTCAATAAAAAACAAATAATAAAATTTGGAAATACAGAACTGTTGAAAATAATAAAGAAAGATATTTTAACACTTTGTTGCATATTGTCCACAACAGTGGACAAAAATGCTATTTTTTTCCTATTCAACATATTTCATTTGCAGTTCCTATTTAAAGCTTATGCTACTCTGTGGTATCTATGCTTTCAGTAGAAAAATCGAGATAACTTACTTATTGAGATATCATCAATATGGATGTCTCTTCAGAATGCCAGTAAATTATTCTGTATGAACTAAAATGTTTCTAAACCTACAATAATGTCAATCAAATAGTATTCTGTTTATTAATTATTGTTTTTAGACTTCTTGGCATAATGCATAATTGAAACAGAAGTATAAAAAAAATGTATTTGTTTAGTTTTGGACAGGCTTTGGATAATATGGTAATAGTGGACAGGCTGTAATTAAAAAAATAAATAAAATTATTATACATAAAATAATTTTTTTCTCATTCTATGTGATACTTTTAATTAAAAAATAGCAATTTTAATGTTGGGGATTTTCCCGTTTTAAAGTATGCAACAAAGGGTTAAGAATATTAACTGAAGTATCCAAATTTTAGGTTATATCAGATACAGGACACCACCTATTCCTCCGCACCAAAAAATCTAATTGATGGTCAATACTCCTATTCAAAAGTCACAGAATAAATCTGTTTGCACTAAAGCTCCTTATTTATTTTCTACAATCCTGTTATAGTGAAGTTTTCTTTGAGTTTTTTTTCACATGCGGAAATTGTATCATACTTTAAATTTTTCAATCCTAACACATAATTTTGATATCATATTTCGATTCTTCAGTAAATGCTACCTTCGGATACCAAACGGGAAGTCATTCGGTCAAATAGTTTAGGAATTATTCAGATTGAAACTTTTGAATTCCTAAAGTTTATACCTAAAGTTTGAATTCCTAAAGTTATTAACCATTATTAATCGTAGCAAAACAGATTGCAATGCGGCTAGTTTTTTAAGCATAACTCAAAAACTGCTTGGCGGAATGTGCTGTAATTTTCGATTCGCATATGTGAAGTTCTAGAAATCGATTTCTGTTAAAAAATTTATAGGATACAATTCATAATTTTTTCAAAAATTAATTTCAAAATATATATTTTTTCGAAATTAAAGTTCGAGAAAAAATGGATTGTAACCTATACATTTTTTTAAACAGAAATCGATTTCTAGAAACTTTAAATATGTGAATCAAATAAATTACAGCACTTTCCGCTAAGCAGTTTTTGAGTTATGGCTAAAAAAATACCCCCGCATTGCAACTTTATTTGTTTCATTGGGAGTTCTAAACTTTAAATCTGCATCGTTCCTAAACTACTTGACAGAATGACTTTCCGCTTAGCATCCCAAGTTAAAAATTACTGGTGAATCTAAATATGATGCCAAAATAGGTGTTTGTGTTGAAAATGTTAAAGTTTCATGTAATTCATGCAGACGACCACCCCATGAACATTTCACTATAACAGGATTTTAGAATATAATAAACAAAGAGCTTTGCTGCAAACAGATTTATTCTGTGACTTTTAGAATTAAAATAATGACCATCGTTTTATTTTTTTTTTTTCGCTTTCTTTCAGTGAGGGGAGGGAGGAGGATACTGCACATTCATTAATTATAGTACAAGATATTAAAACTGTATGAAAATCTGACTAGTCATTTTAATTAAATCGTGTGCTCCATTTAGTGAAATGACCAGTCAGGTTTTCATGCAGTTTTAATATCTTGTATAATTAATGAATGTAAAGTACCCCCTTCCTTCCCTTAAAAAAAGCGAAAAAAAATCCAAACGATGGTCATTACTCCAAGTTTAAAAGTCACAGAATAAATCTGGAAAAAGACTGCTGGAAAATAACTGTATTGAATAAAAGGGCTTCAAAAATGAACATTCCAATCAAAATTGTTGTCCTAAACCAGAAATTTTTAGTTTTGTTTAAAATCTTACAAATTTACTAAATATTTAATATGAATTTATAAAATTTTGATTTTATTTATTTATTTATTTTTATTGATTTTAAGGTATCTGATCTATTAATAGGTTTGGTCATTCTCAACATTTTCACAATTTTTTTTTTTCACATTTCATAACATTTATTTTCAGAAAGTTTCAAAATCTAAACAGGGACGACGGGAGTGAACCCGTATTCAGGTAAATTCCATTCATGAAGTTTTGATTAAACAGAAACATAATTTCTTATACCTGTGAATTCAAATTATGATTAATGAGAGCAATAATTAATTTTCTTTTTTTTTTTCATAAGAATGTTCAAACAGAAAACCCTTTTCGTTTTCAATCACAGAGACAAAGTGCATGTTTGCATTTAAAATAATAGCTATTGCTCGAAGAATAAGGTCAAGCGCTGATAGTTTATTTGTTTTTCAATTCTAGTTGATCAGACTTCTGTTGGTATTTAGATCTCACAAAATTCCCAAGTAACCACTCACTTTTAAGGACTCCAAGATATGGCCTACTCATATAACACACGCCTTTCTTTACTTTATTTATTTAGCAGAAAATATTTTCGATATTCAATAAATAAAAAAGAATTTATGTGTATTACGTCAAATGTATGTTACGAACCTTGCTAAGTAGAAATATTACAATAAGTAGTTTCACCCACCGACCCATATGCTGTTTTTTTCGCACTTGTTTATGTTTTAAGGAATAAATTATAATGAAAACCCTATTATTCATTTGGCTTTTGTATTCTAATGCAAATTTGATACTGCCATTTGTTTACTAATGGTGTTATCGAATACCGTGAACTGATGTTTCATTTTCATACTCTTGATATGAAACATATTGACCGATATTCATGCTTCAATCAAAGTTTCTGAATTCTTTTAACTTTCTATATTTATTAAGATATATATTTATAGATAAAAATAATTTTGTTATTTAACACTTGAGGTGTGTTTCATTTTTCCAAAACATATATAGAATAAAATAAAACTAGTAATTAAAAGAAAAAATATTTAGGCATTATTATTGCTACGATTTTTATTATTAAAAAAATCATTTTTTCTACTGTTTAAATGCTTTAAAAATTGACTTTTTTCTTGTAACATGAGTTTGGATTTTAATGCAAATTTGATACCGCCATTTGTTTACTAATGGTGTTATTGAATGCCGTAAACTGATGTTTCATTTTCATACTCTTGATATGAAACATATTGACCAATATTCATGCTTCAATCAACATTTACATTTTTTAACAATTACATTTTTTAACTTTATATATTTATTAAGATATAAAATAATTTTCGTGATCTAACACTTGAGATGTCTTTCATTTTTCCAAAACATGTAGAGAATAAAATAAAACTAGTAATTAAAAATAAATAAATATTCAGGCATTATTATTGCTATGATTTTTATTTTAAAGATCGTTCTTCTACTGTTTAAACGATTCAAAAATTGACTTTTTTCTGTAAGATGCATTTCGATTTTAATGCAAATTTGATACTTGTTTTGATAACTAATAGTGTATTTTACTATGATACTTGTAAATTGACAATTATTCATATGGCTTTTGTATTCTAATGCAAATTTGATACTGCCATTTGTTTACTAATGGTGTTATCGATTACCGTGAACTGATGTTTCATTTTCATACTCTTGATATGAAACATATTGACCGATATTTATGCTTCAATCAAAGTTTCCGAATCCTTTTAACTTTCTATATTTATTAAGATATATATTTATAGATGAAAATAACGTTTGTGATGTAACACCTGAGGTGTGTTTCATTTTTCCAAAACATGTAGAGAATAAAATGAAAATTGTAATTAAAAGAAAAGAAATATTCAGGAATTATTATTGCTACAATTTTTATTATAAAAAAACATTTTTTCTACTGTTTAAACGCTTCAAAAATTGGCTTTTTTCTTGTAAAATGCGTTTGGAATTTAATGCAAATTTGATACCGCCATTTGTTTACCAATGGTGTTATTGAATGCCGTGAACTGATGTTTCATTTTCATACTCTTGATATGAAACATATTGACAGATATTCATGCTTAAATCAAAGTTTCTGAATTACTTTTTTTTTTACTTTATATATTTATTAAGCTATGAAAATAATTTTGTGATCTAACATTTGAGGTGTGTTTCATTTTTCCAAAACATGTAGAGAAGAAAATAAAACTAGTAATTAATTCAGGCATTGCTATGTTTTGTATTATATTTGTAATTGCTATGTTTTGTATTATAAAGATCGTTGTTCTACTGTTTAAACGCTTCAAAAATTGAGTTTTTTCTGTAACATGCGTTTGGATTTTAATTCAAATTTGATGCCAACATTTGTTTACTAATGGTGTTATCGAATGCCGTGAACTGATGTTTCATTTCATAGTCTTGATATGAAACATATTGACCGATATTCATGCTTCAATCGAAGTTTCTGAATTCTTTTAAATTTCTATATTTATTTATATTTATAGATGAAAATAACTTTTGTGATCTTACACTTGAGGTATGTTTCGTTTTTCCAAATCATGTAGCGAATAAAATGAAAATCGTAATTAAAAGAAAAGAAATATTCAGACATTATTATTGCTACGATTGTTATTATAAAAAATCATTTTTAGGGTTTCGTTCATCTCTTGAAACCCTGTTACTCCCGCTCCGTTGCCTGTCCGTCACAGAGCAGTTCTCAGAAACTATATAACTTACAGGCATGAAAATTTCTATACTTGTATCTATATTCCTACTATGAAGCTCAAAATATTAAAATTTGAAAAAAAATCGTATTATTTTAATATAGAGAGATAAAAAACCAAAATTCTAACAGCCTTTTCCTATTAAATTTAAACATTTTTCGTTATAGCAGTTGCCAACAATTAAAAATCCACAATAAAATTCTTTCTACAATAATTAATTTTCTATTGAAAAATTTCCACGTGAAAAATGAAAATGAAATAAAAAGTTTCACCAATAGAAAAAAAATATTAATGCGACGTCATAATGGTAATAAAACGGAATTTTTCAAAGATTTCTCAATAATACAAGGAGTATGAGTATGCGTAAGTACAGAAAGCAGATTAATATCACGCCATTAGAGAATTAAAAATAAAATTAATCTGACGTCATATTGGAAGTTTAACGGATTTTTCAAATGTTTGAGAATAATACAAAGCGAGTATTAATATGAGTAAAAGATAATAGTAAATATATGAGTTTGAGGAAATTGAAGCATGATAAAAACCCGATTATGGAAATATGTGCATATTTTAACATTTTGAAGGTGTACAACATGTTTAATTTTGAAATTAATTTTGTTTTAAATAGCGCATTTAGTCCACATGACAGATATTATTATGACAGAGTATAATCCGCTATCGAGCCTATTCAGATATTCGAAAAACGAAGTTTGTTTGTTATAAAGATAGTTACATATTCTTTTAATTATCGGGGGTGAAACATTTCCTTAATTAATGCATTTATTTTTCTTTTAACGTTACGTGAAGGACGTCACGGGTAACAGCTAATAAAATATAAAACAACTAATCTTCCGTAATCTGTGGGCAAGGTTAGCTCCAAACATGGGCGTTTGCTAGTAACAGCATAGTTTAAAATCAATATAGATACTTTTAAAGAACTGTCACAAAAAGGTCTCACATTCTAAAATACGCAATTTGGCAGTAAGACCTGGATTACAGAGGATTATGCAATAGGTTTAAATATATATTTTATATGAACTATTTTTTTTTTAAATATCGCATTTAGTCCCCATAACAGATATCGGGCCGGTTTAGATATTCGAAAAAAACGAAAAAATAGACCGGTAAATTTTTACTTTATAAAAAAAGACTTTTTTTTTATTTGCTAAAGAAATTTATTTAGATTTATTAAAGAAAGGATAAAGTGTTTTGAAAGAAATATTAAACGAAACCCTTTGTGCGATCTTCGATCACACTGTTCTACTGTTTAAACGCTTCAAAAATTGACTTTTTTTCCTGTGACATGCGTTTAAATTTTAATGCAAATTTGATACCGGCATTTGGTTACTAATAGTGTTATTGAATACCGTGAACTGACGTTTTATTTTCATACTCTTGATATGAAATATATTGACCGATATTCATGCTATAATCAAAGTTTCTGGATTACTTTTTTTTTAACTTTATATATTTATTCAGATATGAAAATAACTTTTATGATCTAACACTGGAGGTGTGTTTCATTTGTCCAAAACATGTAGGGAATAAAATAAAACTAGTAATTAAAAGAAAAGAAATATTCAGGTATTATTATTGCTATGATTTTTATTATAAAAAAAATATCGTTTTTCTACTGTTTAAACCCTTTAAAAATTGACTTTTTTCTGTAACATGCGTTTGGATTTTAATTCAAATTTGATTCCGCCATTTGTTTACCAATGGTGTTATTGAAAGCCGTGAACTGATGTTTCATTTTCATACTCTTGATATGAAACATATTGACAGATATTCATGTTTCAATCGAAGTTTCTGAATTTTTTATAACTTTATATATTTATTAAGATATGAAAATAACTTTTATGATCTAACACTTGAGGTGTGTTTCATTTGTCCAAAACATGTAGATAATAAAATAAAACTAGTAATTAAAAGAAATATTCGAGTTTTATTATTGCTATGATTTTTATTATAAATAAATATTTTTTTCTACTGTTTAAACGCTTTAAAAAATGACTTTTTTCTGTAACATGCGTTTGGATTTTAATGCAAATTTGATACCGTATTTGATAACTAATGGTGTATTTTTTATGATACTTGTAAATTGGCAATTAAGTTGATAAGAAATCAACAGATTGTAATATCTGTTTTTGAGACTTCTTTCATTTCAATGCTCTGCCATGGCTTATTTCTCTTAGTTTTCCCTTTTCTAAAATTTATATTAACTGACGCATATGCACACATTCAACCCTCTGAACTATTCAGTATAAGGGCAAAATTGTAATGTTGTTTTCTCTGTATTTTATTTTAAATGCTAAAAAAAGATGATTATTCCAAAATTTATATAAAAAACTTAATTATATATATGAATGTAACCCTTGAGAGTATAATCGTTCATTTAAATTAATAGGTATGTATGTGGTACATTTTGTTTTTTAAATATTTTCGAACTCTCTGTTGTTTCTTTCCTTATCAATAGTTTTATCTATTATAGTTTAATTTTTTAATCTATAAATAAAATATATATGCCGTGAACTGATGTTTCATTTTCATACACTTGATATGAAACATATTGACCAATATTCATGCTTCAATGAAAGTTTCTGAATTATTTTTTTTAACTTTATATATTTATTAATATAAGAAAGTAATTTTTGTGATATAACACTTGAGGTGTGTTTATTTTTCCAAAACATGTACAGAATAAAATAAAACTAGTAATTAAAAGAAAATAAATATTCAGGAATTATTATTGCTATGATTTTTATTATAAAGATCGTTCTTCTACTGTTTAAACGATTCAAAAATAACGATTGACTCTCAATGACTTAAAACAGCATTATATCGGTAGAATTATAATAAATTAAATAATGCTTATATTGTGCAGCAAAACCTGGAGTATTAACACGGTCGTGTCATTGGGAGGGTTTTAAAACAAAAAATGTACCTGTGTGGTTTAAATCTTCAAACTTTGCAAAAAGAAATCTAGTGTAAGTAAAATGTAGGAAGAGTTCGGGGCACTTGAAGAGGGAGGAGACAAAAACCACCACAAATATCTGTTTTCAGATTTCGTGTTACTTGGGCGATGATTAACCCTCAACTACACGCTCTGAAAATAATTACGTAACTATACACGCGTGACCTACAGAATACGCCAGGTAATTTTTTATGGTTTTCACATCGTTTTCTTAGGGTTTTTTTTGTTTTCAATTTAAAAATAATATTTGACCATAACAAATCCACATATTTTAAAATTGAATTAATTTGTTTATATGCTGCAAAAAGTATTCTAATGAAGAAATGTTGTTACCTATACGATTTTTCCTCTGGTCGTACGCAATACGCCGCACATGTATTTGAAGATTAATTCATAAAATCCATTCTAGTGTCATAAACTGACAAAACTGCGATCCACAGTGACGTTTAATTTAAATCGATTGAAACATGTTTTGACGTGCTCAAAGAAAAAAATGTTGTTTGCTTATCGCTTATTTAAATTAATAGGTATGTATATAATGTTTTTTTTTTTTTCGAACTCTCTGTTGTTTTATTCCATATTAATACTTTTATCTATTATAGTTTAATTTTTTAATGTATAAATAAAAAATCTCGTAGTAGTACTGGGTGTGACATTTGAACCATGTCCTGAGGAAAATTAGAACAGTGTGGTGAATATTTTTTCTGTGTACATATGTTATAGACAATTTTTATAATGCTAAATTATTTTTATTCTCTTTCAGACAAAAAATGCTTTTTCAGAATTTAAAAAAAAAAAAAAAAAAAAAAAAAAAAAAGAAGACTTTTACAAAGCAGTAAATTTCCAATACATTGGAAGATGTTGTAAAAGGGATGTCATTGAGAATGGCTACTAGCATGAACCTCTGCTAGAAAGTAGGATATCGATAGAACTACTCTACACCATTTCTGAAATTAAAAAAAAAATTGTAGTATTACAAATACAACATTTGATATTTCTTTTTTATTACTGCTTTTGATGACTTTTTCATATCTCCCAGACACCTGGTTCAAATCTCCCACACCTGCGGGATATTTGAGCCCTTTTTACGATTTTCAAAAAACAGGAGCTGCATATTTGTTTATTAATTTAGAAAAACGTGCATTTTATATTTTTAGCGACGTGACCATACTTTCTTTACCTATCAGTTCCACATCTCTATACTGAATACGAATAAAAATATATTCATTTTTATAAAAAGTGGTTCATGTTCAATTATACTGGTCTTTCCGTATTCAATAATAATACTTTTAATTGAGTTTCCCAATTTCAATAGCTCAGTCATTTGAAGGGAATTTTTATTTTAGTCCCTTTACTTCCAGAGCTAAAAACATTAACTTTATCTGAAGATTGTAAAATAATTTTCATGACTTCTTCTCAAATTCTTATTAAGAGCCTACGCTAGTAACACGAAGACACTCGCATGCTAATGTTAAGCCAATGGCAGCGTTCTTTTCAAATTTCTTGTTTGCATTTTAATATTCTTAAATGTTTTTTAATTGGGAAAATGGTTGTTGCTTTCGGTCGAGAATGGACCAAATGATGCATGCTCTTTTAACTGTTTTTAACGAAATTCTGTAGCTTTAGAAGAATTTTTCTTTGAATAGGCAATAGAAATGCATAAAATCGTTACAAAAATATTAAAATTATAAAAAGGATAGATGCAAATTATCAGATATGAAAAAAAGCCGAATTCAAAAATTGACGTCGGATGAGAAATCGTCGTGTGAAGCAAAAAACGTGGTCTTCAACTTTAATTTCCTCAAAATAACTTTAGCTCGAACATCAATCTAAACAAGAGTTAAAGCAATACTTAAATTTTGCTTAGGGGATGGTCTACAAACATTTTTTTTTTTTTTTTTTTTTTTTTTTTTTTTTTTGCATAGGTTATCTGAAGTTGATATCTAACAAGATACTTTCGTACTTTTTTTCTATTTTGGTAGCAGTTTTTTTTTTTTTTTTTTCCTCGGGGCACTTTCACTTTTGAAAACGGGAAAGGAAGATTGTGTTTTTCTTAGGGCATACTCTATACTTACGTAAAAATGCACTGATTTTATAAAACTAAATTATAAAAACATCTTTCTAATCGAGGAATTATTAATAAAGCATCTAATAGTCCATCAGTAGTGTGAGACCATCCCGGAATGGTAATGGACATTTAGATGAATACTGATAACTTTAATTAAACTAATTAATATACGTCTTTTAATTGCTGAAAGACATAAAATAAAAACAGTAAAATAAGTTTTATTAGTCAATTGACATGTTTCGACTCCATAAAAGCCATTATCAAAACAAATAAGAATATTGTACAAATGCACTGTGTATGAAGTTATTATCTGAAACGCCATCATTTAATTTTTCACGTACTTTTTTCAAATTACGCGCGTTAGTTTTTTTATTTTTACTTGGATATTTATTTCTATATTAATAATCGTGGAGTAACTCGAGCCTCAATTTTGGTAAGTTAAATGAGGATGCATCGTTACATATTGTACTCTTACGTGTTAGAACCTCTATGGTTTCTATTATAATGGATGGATAGTACAGACTGGAGGGGAAAATTATCTTGCTTTCATTGAAATTTATTTCATGTTTTCTTCTTGATCATAGAAACTCGACAGAGTTTCTCGCCCTCATAAGAAACAGCAATGCATTGAACCGTAAATGAAAGGAATTTCTGCCAATGGATGCCAAACGATTTTACAATTTTTTTTTAACTCTGTCTAGTTTATATTTTGCGGACGGGACAAAACGGGTTTTTGACACATCTATATCTCGCGTTCTATTTATGATAGAAACAAAATTCTTGATTCTATGGAATGGGGCGTGCCACGTGACTAAAAAATCAAAAGAAAAGCAAGATCTGTCGAATAGGTTTTCAGGAAATGCGATTTTAAAAGTGCTGTTTTTTGCACTTTTTAAATCTTGTACAGACCAAAAACTGTTGACAGAGCTACAGCAATGTGTAATTATCGGATTTTTATGTGGTTTGCGTCATTTGAATTGTTTTTATGAGTAGTTCAAACCTTTGTAAGTTTCATGTAAAAATATTAATTAGTTTTTTAGTTATATCAGTTTAACGTTATTGATTCCTATACTTAACATATAGCAAAAAACTGTTGATAGGGCTACAGCAATGTGTAATTATCGGATTTTTACGTGGTTTACGTCATTTGAATTGTTTTTATGAGTAGTTCAAACCTTTGTAAGTTCGATGTAAAAATATTAATTCGTTTTTTTATTTATATCAGTTTAAAGTTATTGATTCCTATACTTAACATAGGGCAAAAAAATAACAAATGACCCAACTCTTTTAGGAATGGTCGTATACGCATGATATTACAGTCAACCCAACTAAGCTTCCTATTAAAAAAAATAGTTACATTTAAGGTACGTTTACAGGGTCTCACATAAGATCTTTTGATATAGGGCTAAAGAGTTGTGTAATTATCCGATTTTTACGCGGTTTGCAGCATTTGAATTATTTTTAGGAGTAGTTCAAATGTTTAATATTTCGTGTAAAAATATGAATTAGTTTTTTTATGTATATCACTTTAAAGTGATTTATTCCTATACTTAAGATGAAGAAAAGAAATATTAAATGGTCTAATTCTTTTAAAAAAGAACGTATGTGCATGATGTTAAAATATGTTACTACGAACGACCTAAGTTAGCTTCCTATTGTAAAACAGAATTATAGAATTTACTGTTCATTTACAGGGTAACTCAAAAAAATTTTTAATAAGACTAAATAGTTGTGTAATTAGCGAATTTTTACGCTGAAGTACTTGATTCCTCAACACAGAGGAAAAACAATAGTATAAATAGCATAATTTTTGTCAAAGTGGCTATATACACAAGATATTCAAATATGTTACTGCATCCGATTCATTTAAACTTTCTATTGTTTGTATTGTTGAACCATATACGTTTCGTTTACAGAGTCTCTTAGAATATCTTGATTACATTACAACCGATGTATATTTACTGAGTGAGATGTATTTTAATGATTTTATACTGTTTCAATCTCTGTAAGGTTTTATTATCTTGCTTTAAAATTTAATACGCGTTCATTTTGTCCACCTGAAAGCTCGTCGATCTTAAGCTCTAAATCTATTAAAATATAGTATTTTCATCGATTAGAAAAAACTGTGTTTATTAATAAATGTATCAGGAATTGATTGAAAAAGCGATTAAAAAATTCCTATTTTTACATTCATGCGCTGAGTAATAGAATGTAAAAATGTTGCTATCCCAATATTAGAAGTTTTGCGTTTAAATATTTGCCGTTCATCGAATCTCCGGCTATGACGAACTTAAAATGCTCTAAAAACGGGCCTAGAGCACAATGAAAAGGAAATATCTTCTTAAGTTCCCCATAAAAATTAAAAATGCTATATTTCGTATACAATAGGTGATCGGTAACGAACTGTTCGGTTTACGAACAAATCGATTAACGAACACTTTCGAGTGAGATTTTTATGTTCGGATAACGAACACATGTTCGGTTAACGGACACTTTCAAGAGATTTTTATGTTTGGAGAACGAACACCTCACGAAACAAAGTCATGATGAAACAATGCCGTGTTTTATATTTGCCGAGCTATACTTATTGCTTCTATTGTCGACTTTGGGAACATTTTAACAGTTGCATACATATGTCCTAATTAATTCATGGACTGCCGAGGATTGAGGACCTATATTTTAGTATCCCCAAATTGGAATGGACGGACTAGAAACATTACTTATGTACACTGCTCAAAACAATTAAAGGATATTGCAGTTTTAGGTGGATTTTGTATCTGGGAAACTTTTTAGCTGATTGATACATGGTCGACAGACATAGTAGGTTATATGAGAATAAATTACACATGTTTGGCAGAAAAAAATGCATTTTATTGCGCATTTGTGTACAAAAGGAAAAAAACACAATTTGTGCATATGAGAAAAAAAGAATAAGAAAAGGTGTTTTCTTCAAAGAAAATCATTTTCAGTAGGGGGTATGGTTTCCACGGGCGGCCAGCAACGTTGAACACCTTTGAGGCATGGACTCAATGAGGCTATTAATGACGAGTTGGGGTATTCTGCCCTACTCTTCCAGAAGAGCTCTTTCAAGTTCTTGGAGAGTTTGTGGGGGTTGTTGGCGGCCAGAAACTCGTCTTCCTAGAGCGTCCCAAACGTGCTCGATTGGATTCATGTCTGGAGAACACGCTGGCCATTCCATTCGAACGATTCCTTCCTCGAAAAGGAAATCCTCCACCAGGTTTGCACGATGTGGCCTGCAGTTATCGTCCATTAAAATGAAGTTATCTCCGATGGCTGCAGCGTAAGGGACTACAATAGGTCTGAGGATCTCATCCCTATATCGGCGACCAGTCAGAGCTCCATCTCAAATGATGTAGAGGTCAGTGCGCCCGTCAATGGAGATGCCACCATACACCAACACTCCTCCACCGCCAAACCTGACACTTTCGTGCACGAACGCAGGATTATTCCTACTGCCACGGTCCCTCCAGATGAAAATACGCCTATTATCCGGATGCACAGAAAAACGGGACTCGTCAGAAAACAGAATATTGCTCCATTCATTTCTCCTCCAGTTGACATGCTCGGTTGCTCACTCCCTGCGGTCGCGACGATGCCTTGATGTTAATCTAACACATACCATCGGTCGGCGAGCATACAGACCTACAGCATGGAGCCGGTTTCGGACAGTCTGAGTTGAAATCGTGGTGCCTGTAGCCGAGCGAAGGTGTTGGAGAAGAGTAGCGTTCATGTTTCGGTGTCTCCGAGCTGTTAACGCTAAATACCGATCTTCATTGGGCTTTGTTGCCCGTCTACGACCTTGCCCTGGTCTTCGGCCTGCACATCCACTCTCCAAAAAACGGTTCCAGATCCTGGAAATGACACTTTGTGACACTCCAATGGCTTGCGCTACTTCGGCTTGAGTTTGGCCCCCTTCTAACCTACCAACAATTCTCCAAGCTTCTGAATCTGTCAAATGACTTCGCTGAGACATCGTACTCATCGAAACAAAGCAATCACTGAATGCCGATCATCCTTGTCTTCATTCTCTTTTATCCAGTTGAAAGTCAAATTTCATTCGCTGCCGCTGAAGCGACGTTTTTGACGTCGAACTCAAAATTTGCATACTCCACAGTTTGAAAACCAGAAAAATTTGCATTTGTGATTCTCTTCTTCTATTTTCGGCAAAAAAAAATTTCGTTTATATCTTTATTTTATATAAAACTTCAAATATCCTTTAATTGTTTTGAGCAGTGTATTTTGTGCATTTAGTAAATATAATCCTTTTGGGTTTAATCACGCTCCTTTTAAAAATCTAATTTAAAGCTTTATGATTTATCAGATCAAAACTTTTAATAAAATTTTACATTTTTTAAACGGTTCATTATGTAAACGCATTAGTCTTTGTGGTATATTTACAAAATCACACAAAATTTTGGAATACATGTCATCTTACGAACATTTTCTATTTTGAAATCACTTTAATAGTTTTTATACTTTTGCAAACGTTGCGAATCTTATATTTTTCCAATTCTCGAAACGTTGAGTTAAAAAACTTAACAAATAAAAAAACTTTTAAGGTGCTCAGTAATTTTCAAGAATAATATTTAATATATTAGTATAAAAATCCCTGTAAATTACAATGGTTCATAGAAAAACAAATTTGATTATTCTCGGTAAAGTAAACTCATTGTTATAATTGACCAAAAAAAAGGTGCTTCTTATTTTCCACATTTTTCTGAAACTGCAGTATTTTAATTACTTTGTAAACTACTGTAAAATTTTCTATTTTTTTGTTTTTTGAATGTATATAAACGGAAGAGTGATATTAACAAATGAAAAAGGAAAATAAACATGTCATAAATAATCTGATGAATACAATGTAAGGAAATGAATATAAAAGTTTCCCCTTTGCTATGGTGGCGACATGTACATCGGAATAAGTCACTCAATAAATTGCATAATTCTGATGTATAATTCTGTTTATAGCATCACAATTATTCTTTTATTTTGCCCCTTTCGTCTTTCTTTTATCTTTTCTTTTCTGAATAAAAATGGGATCTGTGTAATTGAAATTAAACACCTTACAAAAAGGAGTGATATCTCATCAAAAACAACTCGTAGTAAATGATCCCGCCAAGCCACAAACCTAAAACGTCAGCCGTAAAAAGAAGTGATATCACATAAAAAGAAACGATATAGAAGTGCATACTCCAAGTCCCGTGTAAAAATCTATCACCACTCATAATGTTTCCAAAGGACTCGGAGTGAGGTACAGTATGTGAAAACTGCTTGGCGACCTGCAGGCTTTTATAATATATGCAGTATATCAATTTTGAAAATCGAAAAAATAAATTTTTAATTTTTGTTATATCACTTTTATAAATATTTTTGTATGCGAAAGAACTGACAGACCGGATTTTTCCCCAGACTTATGCGATTCCGCTTACGCTAGAATTATTGCAATATATCTGAATTTAGTTAACGTTTATTATAAGGTGCATTGTTATTAATATGCGTATGATCATTATATATATATACTAGGGGGCCTACCCCCTGCGAGCTACGCTCGCCAACCCCCGCTCAGACTTCGAGGCCTCTAAAAACATGACAGCATGCTTTATTTTAAAAATATTGGTAAATCTGTAATTGGGTTGCCATGCTTTTAACATTTTAATGGGACATTTTTCAATTATCATGGCCTTATACACAGCTGTTGCGACAACTGACGACTGTTTTCGGGATTGATAAGTAAAATCAATTACTACTTGAAAACCAGCTTGCATAAAATGGTTAGGTTTAAATTGTGACTACCTCTCGGACTTTTATAACAACAATATCTATTCTATTCTTCCTTTGCGTTTAAGGATGAGAAAAATTCCATCTACTTGTGAATAACATTAAGAACCACGGTATTGAAAAGTACTATGTTATAGACATTTTCAGTAACAGTGCACCATCATGCATATTTTCATCTATATATTTAAAACGCTAAGCGTTTTGTTTCGACAATCCGTGAGAACAAACTACTACATCAAATTACATCATTCTTTTTTTAAATGAAAGATATTTGGTCACAGATTTGTTATCGTACATTCGTTTGTTCGAAAATTTAATTAATTAGCCGTAATCTTAAATTAAAATTTTACTTCTGCTTATGACGTCATAAAGTCGGCAATCGGATTAACGCCCACTGTTGCGACGTACAGAGTTTATTTTCTGAATTCAATGATTGCGAGCATAAAAAAATAAATATTAAATATTAAAAGCACGTGACTTTTAGGCCGAATTTTTTAATTTGTAAGTTAAAATACAGTTAAAATGTTTAAGTATTTCGGTAAAAATATTTATCCGTGTGTTTTATAAGCAAATAAAAATTCATATTTACTGTGACGTCACGGAAATATTGTCCATTGGGTTCATTTTATCATTAAGCATTATAACTTTGTTGATGCCATTTTTTTCATCACAATTAAATGCAAAATATATTTTTATTTGTATGCATGGTGCTTAAGCATAAATGTACGTGTGAAAAGTTTGTACCAGTGAAAATGACGTTATGCTTAGCTTGAAATGCATTTTAACATTGATAAAACTGAAAAGAAAAATTTATATGATTGTGTCAACATGGCGTAATATTAACTGATATTTCAATTTTTAATTTTAAAGATTAGAACTGGAGCCTTTATTGGTTGCTTCATCTTGATTGCATACCTTGATTACATGTTACCAATTACTTTTTTTTAATTATAGGATTAAGTTATAGGAATTATAGGATTTAAATTATTAAGATTTCCTTTTTTAATAAAAAAATTAACAAAAGTAAAGAATTTCAGGAAAAAAAAACTTGAAATAATGATTGTATTTTTATCTAGAATAAACAATGTAAGGCTAATATTTTATAGGAATTAGCTTGGTAGGTTTGTTATAAGTTCATTTAACAGTTCCTTATTAGCGGCAAAGTCTTATTTCTTTCACTGTGAATTTTTTTTTCGATGTCAAAAAATGGTAGTCTACTTTCGGACGCCAACCAAAACACAGTGGCAATATTTAGAAATGTATAACGGTTGTGACAACAAACGGCACTATCGCTTTAGCTTTCATCGCGATTACATCCCTTCTAAATACTAAAAATTTAACTTTTTTACTACATTTTACAATTTTAATTCTTGCATCCTCAATTAGAAAAAAAAATTAGCTTTCGATTGAAATTTATTTGAAATCTGCCGCTTAATTTAACGACTTTTTAAATAATTTTCAAGCATGAAATATTTTTCAATTTTATCTCAACAATGACCATCCGTTTGTTTTAATAATGTAAAATAGCCCCTTGGAAAGTTGCAACAATTGAAAATAGGTATCCCTAACCTTCATGAAAAGTGAAATAATAATAATAATAATAAAAACCTGATAAATCATAAGATCAGATTATCCATAAGATAGAGTATTTTGGCGCTAATATAAAATCTGTCAAAAGAAAAAAAAAACTATTTTTAGTTTATGATTAACATAAAATTGATATTGTTGTGGAGTTTTGGGGTTCTTTCTAAAACACAACTTACTTAAACTTAAAAAGCTCATTTATTACTCAATCTTCACTTGACAATTAAATATTTAGAAAAAAATAAGTATACCCTGATTAGCTCCACTGAAATCTGTTGCCATGGAAAAGGTAGCAAATTATATTAAACTAATCAAAATATCAAAACTTAAGAATCCGAATAGGTTAATACAACAATGATAATTTTGAACTCATCATTTTAAGACAATATTAAATGTAGTAAGGGGCAACAGATTTCTAAATCAAGTAGCATACTGGATTGCATAAAGAACACCCAACTCCACTCCAACCCGATCAAGCTCAAATCTCCATACACATTAAATTAACAAAAGTGTAATCATCATATAATTTGGAAAGATGCAGACAACCTGAAATTCCTCCAATATGAGGACCAAAAGGGGAAAGAGTTAAATCCGTTAATAGAATAGGGATATGATGATGTACTAAAATTTTAGAACAACCATAGAGATTCTGAACAAGATCCGATCGGTTAACCAAGAATCGTATAGTGGTGTATAATGACTGGATATTTTTTTTTTTTTTTTTTTTTTTTTTTTTTTTACTTTTTAAAATAAAACAATTTTGGTGTATATTTTAGAAAAACAATGTTTCTGAAGGAGGAGAGTTAAAGCTTAATTTAACATTTTATGAAATTAAATTTAATATTACTGTTTCACTTATTAATCTATCCATCCTTAAATCAAGATCAAAAATACGATTGTATAACATTGAGTGAACTTCAATTTATGTTCATTAAAACAGTCAGTTATGAATTTAAACTTAAGAAATTTTAAAGTCCTAATTTAATAAAGTTGAATTTTCTCTCCCTTTTTTTTTTTTTTTTTTTAATTAATCACAGAAAGGTTAGGCCATTCTTATAGGTCTACTGTGAATATAAAAAATTAATTATTTAGAGATTTATACAAAGAAAAACATACCATCTTTGATAATAAACAAAAAAAAAAACACAGTTTATTTGAACATTTAAAATAATGAAGCAACTAAGTTATCAAAAATAATCTTAATAAAACAATATAACAGCTGATCTTTTAAGTTGAAACCACTCACTGGTTACTTTTAAATTACACATCATATTTTTAAAATTACCATCATATTACCATTTAATGGTCGTTCAAACATACAAACATTATATATTAACCTACAGACTATTTCTGTTCATAATGTTTATTCTTATTGAAATTATCCAAAGATATTCATTTCACTTTTAAACTCTGGTATAGCAAACATATTTTTTTTTTTTTTTTTTTTAAAGAGGTACAAATAAATAAAAAGAAAAACTATGCAAATAGTACTTACAACAGGTAGAGAGTTCTACAATTTTAGTCAATGGGCACTTAGGAGCATTTCCTCCTTTTTCAAAATCTGATGAAGCACTTAAGCTGGAGTATTCAGGTTGGGGAAAAATTCAGACGTGGTTTCAAGCTAACATTCATCAATCCTCTCATCTCACTGCATCACTTGCCATCAACTACTAGGTCCATCATCTAGTCCGGAGGGGAAAATCGTTCTACGGTCCAGAACTTCACCGTCGGAGTCAGTAATTTCACCTTCCTGAAGCATGTGTTTTATTCGAAGATAGCCATCACCGTAACTCAGAACACTACGACTTCTAACGACCGGTTTAGTTCAATATCTATGATCACTTCTGATGGTTAAGAAGTCATAATCTTGGAGCGCCACTACGCCAAAAAAAAATAGGCTACACATATCTTCTTCTTAATTTCTCGTTAACAGTTATAGATCCGCAATTCGAAAATGCCCTTATAGCCTCTTTTCATCATAACATCATGATTTAGGATGGTTAATGTAGGGCCATCAATGCCCCACTCTCAAAAAAAAAATCTTCCAGAAACCTGTCCGCCTTCAACAACTTCGCGATCCAGCCCACAGGCCAATCTTCGAGCCCCGTAATAAGTCGAATTTTTTTTACGAGTCAAACGACAGGTCTCTTGGCCAAGCAACAAGTGTCGTAAACATTCATTCTCCCGCGCTGCTTGAAAAACGGGACCGATCCACTCTGCCAGGGGTACGGGAATGGAAACAAAAGGAAAAATGGACTCATCGTGAAGACTATAGCTTGCCGCTCCACTCTGCCGGCCGCTTCATGGGGGAAGGAAACCATGCATCACCCCCATGGCGTGTGCTGAAGGGGGTCCTGTTAGCCTCTGTTTACATGGGCGCCAGCTATCCGCCTGATAGCAGAGCCAATTGAAGCCTGACGTAAACTTACAAAGCCTAATTGCGTGTATAGTACACTCATAAGATAACGTAATTCTTATACAGGGCGGTCGGTCATTCTTATATCAAAGTCAGACTAGATGACTCCAAATTTTCCACCTGTGCAGTCTACTGACAAAACATCCCTCCCTTGCTGTCTGCTTTTCGTATTTGAAAAACAGGAAGCTACGTTAGACTATAAACGTTGAAATTACTTTGCAAAAAGAAAAAGAAAGAAGAAAAAAAAAACTGATTTTATTATAATTATTACAATTACTTTTATTTATTTAAATTTTTATTAGAAACAGAAAAAAAGAGTGCTTTTAAATAAATGTTGAGAAAGTGAAGAATCGTATAGTGGTGTATAATGACTGGATATTTTTTTTTTTTTTTTTTTTTTTTTTTTTACTTTTTAAAATAAAACAATTTTGGTGTATATTTTAGAAAAACAATGTTTCTGAAGGAGGAGAGTTAAAGCTTAATTTAACATTTTATGAAATTAAATTTAATATTACTGTTTCACTTATTAATCTATCCATCCTTAAATCAAGATCAAAAATACGATTGTATAACATTGAGTGAACTTCAATTTATGTTCATTAAAACAGTCAGTTATGAATTTAAACTTAAGAAATTTTAAAGTCCTAATTTAATAAAGTTGAATTTTCTCTCCCTTTTTTTTTTTTTTTTTTAATTAATCACAGAAAGGTTAGGCCATTCTTATAGGTCTACTGTGAATATAAAAAATTAATTATTTAGAGATTTATACAAAGAAAAACATACCATCTTTGATAATAAACAAAAAAAAAACACAGTTTATTTGAACATTTAAAATAATGAAGCAACTAAGTTATCAAAAATAATCTTAATAAAACAATATAACAGCTGATCTTTTAAGTTGAAACCACTCACTGGTTACTTTTAAATTACACATCATATTTTTAAAATTACCATCATATTACCATTTAATGGTCGTTCAAACATACAAACATTATATATTAACCTACAGACTATTTCTGTTCATAATGTTTATTCTTATTGAAATTATCCAAAGATATTCATTTCACTTTTAAACTCTGGTATAGCAAACATATTTTTTTTTTTTTTTTTTTTTTAAAGAGGTACAAATAAATAAAAAGAAAAACTATGCAAATAGTACTTACAACAGGTAGAGAGTTCTACAATTTTAGTCAATGGGCACTTAGGAGCATTTCCTCCTTTTTCAAAATCTGATGAAGCACTTAAGCTGGAGTATTCAGGTTGGGGAAAAATTCAGACGTGGTTTCAAGCTAACATTCATCAATCCTCTCATCTCACTGCATCACTTGCCATCAACTACTAGGTCCATCATCTAGTCCGGAGGGGAAAATCGTTCTACGGTCCAGAACTTCACCGTCGGAGTCAGTAATTTCACCTTCCTGAAGCATGTGTTTTATTCGAAGATAGCCATCACCGTAACTCAGAACACTACGACTTCTAACGACCGGTTTAGTTCAATATCTATGATCACTTCTGATGGTTAAGAAGTCATAATCTTGGAGCGCCACTACGCCAAAAAAAAATAGGCTACACATATCTTCTTCTTAATTTCTCGTTAACAGTTATAGATCCGCAATTCGAAAATGCCCTTATAGCCTCTTTTCATCATAACATCATGATTTAGGATGGTTAATGTAGGGCCATCAATGCCCCACTCTCAAAAAAAAAAATCTTCCAGAAACCTGTCCGCCTTCAACAACTTCGCGATCCAGCCCACAGGCCAATCTTCAAGCCCCGTAATAAGTCGAATTTTTTTTACGAGTCAAACGACAGGTCTCTTGGCCAAGCAACAAGTGTCGTAAACATTCATTCTCCCGCGCTGCTTGAAAAACGGGACCGATCCACTCTGCCAGGGGTACGGGAATGGAAACAAAAGGAAAAATGGACTCATCGTGAAGACTATAGCTTGCCGCTCCACTCTGCCGGCCGCTTCATGGGGGAAGGAAACCATGCATCACCCCCATGGCGTGTGCTGAAGGGGGTCCTGTTAGCCTCTGTTTACATGGGCGCCAGCTATCCGCCTGATAGCAGAGCCAATTGAAGCCTGACGTAAACTTACAAAGCCTAATTGCGTGTATAGTACACTCATAAGATAACGTAATTCTTATACAGGGCGGTCGGTCATTCTTATATCAAAGTCAGACTAGCTGACTCCAAATTTTCCACCTGTGCAGTCTACTGACAAAACATCCCTCCCTTGCTGTCTGCTTTTCGTATTTGAAAAACAGGAAGCTACGTTAGACTATAAACGTTGAAATTACTTTGCAAAAAGAAAAAGAAAGAAGAAAAAAAAAACTGATTTTATTATAATTATTACAATTACTTTTATTTATTTAAATTTTTATTAGAAACAGAAAAAAAGAGTGCTTTTAAATAAATGTTGAGAAAGTGATTTAAATAATTAATGTAGATTAAAAAAAAAAAAAATTGTTGAAACCAACCGTAACAATATGTTGAATTCGTTGATGTATATGTTGAATCAGAATGTGCTAGGAAATGTTATGTATTATTTTTTTAAAGATCCATTGGATATTTAACTGTATAAGAGACCGACTGTGATGGATAGGGAATAATCATCCTGATTATGTAAAGGGATAGAAGAAACCATACAAATAAATTACAATTGAAAACATTAAAATTCTCCCTCATCTGCATATTAATTTATTATTTTTAACAAAAATTCTTCATTTTTACATAAAAATTGATTATCTTAAAACAATGGATGCGTTTTAGAAGATATGGATTTGAAACGAACAATGATTAAAGAGGACATTTTAAAACTTTTAATTTAAACATTTAAAAACTTTTTTAACGTCGAATTTCAACGGTGCCTTTGGGCAGATGAAATACATATGCGCATAGGAGCTCATTCGATTGCATTATCACAGGGGGGGGGGTGCTTATACTATTTCTTTTATTTACTGAATATGAGATGAAAGTAGGAAATTTGTATGATACTTTATGATAGGACTATTTGTATGATACTTTATAGGTCCATGACCTTTTTTTTTTTATTTTGTCGTGGGGAATATGATGGTAATGTCAAACTGATTTGCGTTACACATTTGTTTACGGAGTGTTCATTTGGAGTTTGCATCGGAAATAGCATTTCACTGGATGGGGGGGGGGGGGATTTTTTAAAATAAAATATTTGAAAGACTGTTTCATACGAAGCCCTACTTAAATAATAAAGAAGCTTATTTTACTGATATTGTTATAGTATTTTTTTCCGTCACGTTTTGACGGGTTCCATCTAGTGTTATTTTAAATATGTAAATTATTTTTTTTTTAATTAATATGTATATACGAATTTTATAATAATTATTTATTATACAAAATTAATTAAATATTTTGTGCATGCATGCCTGCATTTATTCGGCATCAATTGATGAGATATTTAAACCAATTTGCTATCCGCGGTAATTTTACACCATGTTCTGTCACTTGAATATTGTTCATAAGAAAATCGGGTACTTTTCCATTATAGGATCCTTTGCTTTTAGGTTTGGCGTAATTCGAGCTTCAAAAAGGGATAGATTCGTTAATATACATAGATTTGTTGCCAAAAGTTATGAAAATAAACCCAATGAACTTTTGGTGCTTTTCTATTATAGGGGTCTTGACGCTTTTTTAAAAAGCTTGGCAGTAATTAGTTGCCATCATTACAGAAATGTCATTAAAATTAGAAAAAAATTAATATCTCGAAAACTAATTCCAATTTCAAAATTCTATTACCAGTTTTGACATCCGCGGATTTTTATGAACAATTGGTATTAATTTCACCATCAAGCGTTTAATATTTTATTAAAAATAGCCTTGAAACATAATCAGTCGTTTAATCAGTCGTTTCGTAAAATCGTTTCATAAAATCGTTTCACAAATTCGTTTCATTAGGATTTTATATATATAGGGTAGATATATATATATTACAAACTCAAAATCTTTACATCTTTACTTAAGAAATTTTCTTCGTAAGCGTGGTGTTTCTAGTTTAAATAATGGTAAATAAAATCAACAAATTAATTTTTCAAGCTCATAAATAAGAAAAGACATGCAAACACACAAGCTTCAGCTTTTTACAATTTTATGGGAGCAAAATAATTAATTAAATAAAAAAAATAAAATACAAATAAAAATAATATAGTAATATGTAATTGCAGGAAACGCGAACATTATAAAAGCCTGCAGGTCGCCAAGCAGTTTTCACATACTGTACCTCACTCCGAGTCCTTTGGAAACATTATGAGTGGTGATAGATTTTTACACGGGACTCGGAGTATGCACTTCTATATCGTTTCTTTTTATGTGATATCACTTCTTTTTATGGCTGACGTTTTAGGTTCGTGGCTTGGCGGGATCATTTACAACGAGTTGTTTTTGATGAGATATAATCTTGCCAGGGCTGTGGTTTTCCTATTATACTTAAAAGCAGCTATATGCTTCTTCTTTCTATAACTAAATTTCCTTCTTGTCATATCAATATAGTAATTCTTTGATCAGTCTTCTTTAATAAATGGTACATATACTCCTGAATAATTCTCAAAATTAATTGGGTCAATTTTGCTGAAAATGATATTCTTTAATTCTGTAGTTTATTTCCTGTCGGCTGTCTAATAAAACTTATTTTACTGTTTATAAAGTTTTTATTGGGTTGTCCGGAAAGTTCGTACTGGTTGGGAAAATCAATTCCTACCGGAAAATTCTATCATTTAATTAAAACATTGATTCCGATATCTAATGTATAATAATTAGCGGGCAGAATTTTCCGGCACGAACTTTCCGGACAACCCAATATTTTACGCCTTTTAGAAATTAAAAGAAGAATATTATTACAAGGTGTTATAATTTGTTATATTTTTTTAACTAATTGATTTTTCAATTTTAGTAACTTGGTGGCAGAATTTAAAAACATAAGCTTTTGATCAAATACCACGGATATAATTACGTATCTCGTTGCAATTGAAGAAACATGGCATCTCTCTACAACTTGTATCTGAATTATTGTTATTTTAAACTCAAATAAAAATGTCTTAACCCAGACCTGCCAAGTTTCCGGCTTTTTGGATACCAGTAATTTAATACAGAAAATGTTGTTTTATTTAATCAGAGCATTTTGCGATTTAAGAGAGCAACATTTTCTCTAAAAAATTATTGGTGTGCAAAAATCCGGAGACTTGGCAACTCTGTCTTAACCCTTTGTATCACTGCGTTGCATATAAGCAACATAATCCAAAAGTCAATGTTACTTATACAGTAGGCTTTAAAAGACGATTTTATTAACCATCGGGAAAATGGTTGTTGCTTTCGGTCGAGAATGGACCAAATTATGTACGCACTTTACTCTTTTAACCGTTTTTAACGAAATTCTGTAACTTTAGAAGAATTTTTCTTTGAATAGGAAATAGAAATGCATAAAATCGTTACAAAAATGTTAAAGTTACAAAAAGGATAAATGCAAATTATCAGATATGAAAAAAAGCCGAATTCAAAAATTGACGTCGGTTGAGAAATCGTCTTAAAATGTAAAAAACGTGGTCTTCAACTTTAATTTCCTCAACATACCTTTAGCTCAGACATCAATCTAAACAAGAGTTAAAGCAATACTTAAATTTTGCTTAGGAGATGGTCTACAAATAGAAATTGTACCAAACTTTAAAAATTTCAATGTAAACACCCAAAGTTGGTATCATATTTAGATATTTCGGTTTATTCTACTTTCGGATACGAAACAGGAAGTCAGTAGATAGGGAATGGGACTTCTGCGTCAGCAGCAGGCGGTGGTGGCTGTGCGGTGGTAACACCGCCTGCTGCCGAGATCATACTATAGTAGGTAGGTAGAATAGATAGCGTGGGGAAGCTATGTTATAGTAGAGGGGGGCGAATAGGTCTGCTATAAGGGGTGGGGGGTATTTTAGGGGGCTAAATTAATAAAAATTTTAAATGTCTTATAGTACGAGGCAACGGCTATGGTAGAGTCCGAACACTGCCCCACTATCCCTCTGCATTTCCCAATGGTCGTTGTAATTTGCTAAATTAGATTTTTTTTTCTTTTAATTCTGCTATCTCCGAATACAGCAGTTAATATAAATTGACCATAGAATTCTCAACAGACGGTGATACTGAGTTAATTTATCACGTCAAAGTTTTATTTATCATTTGAGCAAGTTTCGCATCGCTATTGCTAAAATCAACTTCGTAAATTTTGTAAAATTAAAAAGGCAGGAGACATCCAAAAATAGATTTTTTTCGTATAAGTAAGGTAAGTTCGTATACTTTAAAATTTTGTATTTGAAAATTGACAATATTTATGACAAGTTTGTAGTTTTAGTTTATTGCAGATGTGAAAAGTGTACCTTTTAGTCAATATTTTTTTTATGTTCTAATTTTTTTTTATTTTTTTTACATGCTTAATATGATGTATTCTAACATCTAAGTAAATATTTTTGAAATCGAAGTTGTTCAATCACAAAGGGTTAAAAGTTAAAGAAACCTTTTAATTACCTAAAAACATATTTTCAGCTCTTTGACAATTTCTGAGATGTTTCTTACATTACGTAAACAATAAAATTTGTTTTCTTATGTTAAAAAACAGGTCACAGGGTGCAGAAGATTTAGAAATTTAGCGATCTTGACCCTAAAAGAAAAGAAAAAAGTCCCTACACGCGTGGTTGATTCTAACATGAAATGGCTAGAAATTAAATTTGTATCCTCTGTAACAAGGTTGTTAATAAAAGATTACAACTTCCTCTGTTCAGATCATTTTAAGAAAGAAAATACATGTTCTGCATCGCTTAATCCCATAAAAGGACCGCCTGATGATATAAATGTTGAAATTCAACCATCTATTGTTGAAGCAAATAAAGAATGTAAACATACGTTTCGTCAAAATACTGCTTGTTTGTTTAATCTGATACGACATTTACGTTAAGTTTCAAAAATTTTAAACGAGTGTATCGAAGGTTCTTTTAAATAGTTCTTTTGCATTTCATGATGTTTCTTAATCATAACTACTTCATTTAAAAGTTTTTTTCTTAAATGGAACTGGTTTGAAATTAACTTAATGGGCTTTGAAGTATAAACTTTTGTAAACAGGACTGTAAAACAAAAACAGCACTTGTTCAAAACACACGAAAATGAATTAACAGCACAGAATTGTTGTTTTCAATCGTACTCACAGTGATGTGAAACCGTTCGTTTAACTGAAGAAAGCGAAAAAAAAAAACAGAACTTAATTATGAAGCGAGAAATATTTGGTTGTCCCGCCGAAAGATTGCATTTCTAGAAACTTTTATTCCACCTTCTTTAACCCTTAGCTTCTGTGAGTGGTCTCACAGAACGCTGCTTTTTTTCACTTTTCACAGTTTAACTACAAATTTTCACTTCAATTCAGTAGTGAATTTTAGTTCAATTCAGTAGTGAATTTTAGTTCAATTCAGTACTGAATTTTTATTTTGTTTAGAACCTTAGTACTGTCACTAGAAAATTCTGAATAGGTGAATTTTAATTATAATAGTCCTGTACATGAAGTTTAGTACAGAAAAATTATTCTACGAGTCATTCAAAATAGCACAAAAAAATCTATTTTATAAAAGTAGGTAAAAAATATTAAAAATTGCATGGATGTTTTCATTTCTGCTTAATAAATAACTTGATATTAGTGGTCAAGTTTTCTATTTTATTTTCCCCAAGTTTTTGATTTTTTTTTTTTTATCTGACATGGTTGTGGATGCCATGGGAAGGGACATTTACATTACAAAAATTTAATTGAAGATATACTTGAGTAATTATTGGGCTTGATTGGTACACATTTATTTTCTTATAATTGAACTGTTTGATGAGTTAATTGAGTCTTTTATTCATCTTCCGATCAAGTGGTCTCAGAGACAGTATCTATACGATTATTTTTGTCACAGCAACTAAGTGTTAAATCGAGATTTTTTAACAAGATTTTTTTTTTTTTTTTTTTTTTTTTTTTTTTTTAGAGAAATATTTAAAGTATAGAATTTGGAAAAATATTTGCTGAAATTAATTCATTATCATATATTATCTAATAAAATATTTTTGTAATTCTTGCAGGAGGGTTATGTATGATGTCCGGAGTTTTCTTACTGATTTTAGTTCGAATTTAAAACAGTAGATGGCGCTGACAGCGATTGGCGCTCAATCGAGGCCGAAACTGACGCCCCTCAGAATTTATGCACCGATCCAAGAATACTAGGCCTGCACGCTGATAAAAATCGTGGCCGTCGCAGGCGGATTTTTTTTTTTCAGCATTTGTACGGTCCCTCGAACTTCAACACCAATAATATCTAAAAGTTTTCTTTGACTTATTTGATCTTAGTAAAACTAGGCAAAGAAAACGTTTAAAAATTATTCAAAAAATTATTCAAACGCAAAAAAAAAAAAAAAAAAAAAATCCGCCTGCGACAGCCGCGATTTTTATCAGCGTGCAGGCCTAGTATTCAAGGGCCGGTGCATCAATATTGAGGGGCGTCAGCTTCGGCCCCGATTGAGCGCCAATCGCTGTCAGCGCCATCTATTGTTTTAAATTCGAACTAAAATCAAGAATCACAGTAAGAAAACTCCTGACATATATATAACCCTCCTGCAAGAATTTTTTAAATATCTGTCACCGTTTTCAAGTTATTGAATTTTAAAATCCATCAGTCATTTTTGGGACACCCGGTAACTTTTATATATGTGCCCTATATTATAGCTATATTTATTCACGTTTTAAAAAAATAGTAATCCATTTGTCTACAGGGGGAAGTGCAGTTTCAATTTACTTTATTGTATTGGAAAAAGGTACTGTAGAAGAGTAAACACGATTAACTACCGGGAAAAAAATATGTTGAAACAAGTAGTAAAGTTCTACGAGCAGCTTATGAATCACTAATGTCCTAATTAAAATAAATATGAATTTTTTTTTATGTTTAAAAGATATTTTCATGTTTTATGAAAATCACTTATGTTATCTAAGAGCCAGTGTCTGTTTACCACTGCTTTATAGGTGTATGCCTTGTATATAACTTTTATATATGTGCCCTACATTATAGCTATATTTATTCACGTTTTAAAAAATATCATGCTGATTACCACGTATAATGCCATGATGTGCTGTCTTATGTTTTCATGATTGTATGTTCATTAATGATTTGACAAAAAATTAGAATGAAATGTTTTGCGAATTTCGTTTAAATAAAAAAGACACATTTGTTCGTTAATTAAAATAAAATGCAAGTTAAAATATCGGTACAATATTTTTGTGGCGGATTTTCAAAGTTATTTTTAAAAGAAACACCACTTTAGAAAGCACCTAAAAGTAACGTTAAACATTTTTTTTTTTTAAATTCTTGTTATTATTCTTAGTCATTTATCATATAAGTACTTCGATGCACTATTTAGCTTAATTCTGAACGTTTTATTAGCTCCTTTTATGCATATTTATTTTAAGATAATTCAACTATTTTCCCTTTATTTATTGACTTGTACGTGAAACGAATTAAACAAATATATATAATATATATATATATATATATGATCAATCATTGTGACCATTTACTTTAAAAGTTCAACTATTTTAAATAAAATGAATTCTGTTGTTATAAATGTTTATAAAACAAATATTTCAAAAATCTATTAACAACAGTGCTTCAATAATATTTTCTTTAAATGATAAAAGTTCTTTATCATGAAAGAATGAATGAATGTTTTTTTAAATACTTTGGTATTAACTATTTTTAACATAGAATTTAAAAAAAAAAAACATTCTGTCCCTTAAGTTATCCTATTTACTAATCTCATTTATAAAGGATAAAAAACATAACTAAGTTACATAACATAACTAGCAAGAATTTCGCACGAATTATGTTTTCTAGTTCTACAAAGCTATATTGTCCTAACTCTGTCAGATTATCTCAGATGTTCATTTTAATTTAGAAATGCTATTTCTTTATTAGCTTACACCATATTAATCATTATTGCTTAAATTAATTGACTATAAAAATTATTTTATAGTTTTTTTTTTTAATTTTATTTTAAACGTTCTTAGGTCTGGATATAAATAAAACATTGCTAATGTAGCAATTTGAAGTATGAATATAATAACACAAAATATTGAATTTAATTAATAAAAATTAGAAAAAAAAAATCTATACATGCAAAAATTATATTGGGGTGTTTTTATTCACATTCAATTATTTTTCTTGTTAAAATTTGTTTTTTCTTGTTCGTATAAAATTTGATACATTTTTCATTATATTTGGTCATTAATTGATGATTAAACAAATTAATTACAAAAAATAATTTGGCGAAGAAGGTCCTTCCCCCCTCCTCTGGTATTACATATGAAATTTATAATGTTTTTGCTTATGTTAGCGATTTTTAGAGTACAATTAATAAATTTGCACTTTTTGATATTAAGTACTAAGTTTCTGAGGTTCTCAACATCTTTCCTGAGGCAAGTTTGACTTTTAACAACAGTTCTAATTAGTCAACTTTTTTTACTGATTGCCTATTTTTTAGTATCTGTTTTATCACTAAAACCTATATTAGACCATCTTTGTAAAATACGGGCATACTTACATTTCGGTTTAAACATTTTTATGATTTTAGAAAATGGAGAAACAAGAAAGGTACAGTCTAAACTAAATTTTAAAAAACAAAATAGCAAAATTTAGTAAAATCCTAATAGGTAAGGTATAGTAAAATGAAATTAGTCCACAAATGAAATATACCACTTTCTACTGTTACTTTCCGTGCTTAATGATATTTCTCCATAGAATTAAGAAAAGTTAAGTTAAAATTCCAACTTCCGTGTATTTCTTATGGTATGAGGCACTCGACGCCATCTACTATTACGATTACAAACTTTAACATTTCGTTCATCTCCTAATAAGTAAAATCTGAAATTGTTTTAACTACATTTTCTTTAACGGAATATTTAAGTTGACACTCTATATACTGATAGTATGTACTAATAAAAATTTAAATGTGAAACGTTTGAGAAACTTATATAAATGAAATCATTTATTTTCATAAATAAAATCCGAATTATAAATTATCTTAAATGATAAAATGTATTATGTGTTTTAGAAACAACAAAATGTCATTGCATTCTGAAAATAATAGATGTTTTCTATTTCCAAAGCATTTCATAACACATTACACAATACTATATCATGTAATCAGAAAGATACAAAGAACTACGGTGCGTTTTTCCCCACCAACGATAACGCCAAGAACTGCCAACTCCACCCTGCAAAATCATTTAAATTTCTGCAGGTTTGTAATGTCGCAGGAAGTGTGTATATTCCGAAAGTAGTGGAGCTCCCAACAATAACTTGGAAAGATTTTCGTTTAAAAATATAAAATAATGAAAATTCAAGAGTGTACGCTGCCGCAGACTGTGGGGCTCCCATCACTAAATACCTCCCTGAGAGGAATTCCTAAATTCAACTCTGATTTTAGAATATTTAAGGTTATTAAACGCGGGCCTAGGAAACGCCAGGCATGTCAGCTAGTCTAGGCGGTTCTCAAATTCCCTGCTCAATAACGTAAAACTATTCAAGCAATTTGGGATCGAATGGAGTTTTCCATTTTTTGATAAATAAATTACTTATTGAGTTAAAAGCGATTTTTGTCACGTAACGACCGGTTTTTCCCCTTTTTCTCGGTGTCGCGTCCTGAAATTCGGTTCAAAACACCAAGTTTGACAGTATTTTCTGAAAGATCTTCTGCGTTTACCAAATAACGAAAAACGCCATTATATCACATAGCTTGTGAATAAGAACACCTGCCAATTTTATGCGTTTCGGAACAAAAATGAATTCAGAAATGTGTCAGAAAGTAGCAAGTTTGGATTTGAGAACTGCCTTAAATAAAAACCTTTCATTCATAACTTTTTGAATGGATGGGCGCCACTTTTTTGTTCAGTTCTGAAAGCGTTCAAAGTTAATATGGAATTTATTCTTATATCAACTAGCCACCAGACGAGTAGAGGATTAAAACTGAAATCAATTCCAAATGTCATCTCCTTTTAAAATGTTTATTTTCCTTACGCAACATTTCCCAGAAAGATTAAAAAAAAAAAAGAAATTATCATTGATGAATATAAGAACAATATTGATAACATAAGAAAATCGATTAGTTTTCAAGTAAAATTTCAGTCACCTTTTACTGCAGGATCTTTTAAAAGCTATATTCCTTTCCAAATTAAAATCGGGTGATTCTTTCATAAGAAACTTGCGAAGTAGCTTTTTTTACACGGTAATTAATTTTTACTACGCATGAGATTATATGTTTACCGTATCTATATCATCTTGTAAATAATATATATCTATATTATCTTGTGGATAATATAGATAAGACCATATAAAGATCGATTTAGGCATCTTCTTTTATTTATAATATCTTATAGATTAAATTTGATTATATACTTCATAGAAAAAGGGATATTATCTTTTGCATTCACAGAATTATCTCAAAAATTGTAACTTTCTCAAGTTACACTTTCTTTTTCAACGAAAAAATTTTCCTCACTATTTATTTCCAAATATTTTCATTTACATCTTCTTAAAAAAAATTGCTGAATGAGAGTGAAAACAATTCTCCAAAAGCAATTTTTTCTTTTTGTATTTGGAATATTCAAATGTAACATGAAAATTAGATGTAAGCATCAACTAACACAGACATTTATTTTTATTTTTTTTCGGCAACTAGATTATTTGAGTGGACACCTGTTTGTAAACGATCCTCCACTTACGTGATACGAAATTATAATGACTTCCTTATCCATATTTCTTATCTCTGTGGTTTCATATATATATATAAAGAATTACTCACCTACGATGATTCATGTCATTCTTTCTCTCCGAGGTTACAAAGGAAAATATACTAAATACTATCTATAAAAAACCCTTGTTCTAGTTTTAAATTTCGTGCAGAAAAGCATCTTATCTGAGCCTACTATGAGTTTATTTCTAGTATCCGAAAACAAAAGATGACAGATGTTGACATTTTTATTCTTACTTGACATTGGTGACTGCAGTAGTCGTAAAGGAAAAATATGATTTATAAAATAAAATTTTCCATCATCCCTAAAATATAAACTCCCAAATCAACTGGAACTCCAACTACGAAGTTCTTGTTGATCCTATCTGAAACTACCAAGTACATAATTTCAAAGTATTCAACATAATTTTCAAGTTCTTAAACTAATATATAGAAGAATTTATTTTAAAAAAACTATGAGATATTACCTGCAAATTACATAATAATCTGCTATTAAGTTTATTTTTTGGATATGGGAACAAAAAAATTACAATTTTTTGCTTGACAATAATGATTGCATTTACCCTAAAGCCAAAATATGGTTTATAAAATTAAATCATCTTTCATCCCTAAATTATAAATTCTCTGACCAACAAGAATTCTAACAACCTACCGAAGGTTCCCTAGTGCTATCTTCACACCATCTATAAATTCTTAAATGAATATGTAGATGTTTTACAATCTATGAGACAATACTTGAAAATTACATTGTCGACGATGTAGTTATCTTAAAATTGCAAATTTATTTAAAAAATATTATCTTGTATATTAGTCTATTCAGAAAGTTTTACTGAAATCTGACGCTGGAGAGTTTATAATTTAGGTAATGATCATAAATTATAAATTATAAGAACATTTAGAATGTCAACTTATTCGAGCTTTTTAGGAACTATTGTTACTCATACTTGAGACTCCCAGGGTACATTGTTTACATACTGTCCAAACTTTCAAATAAATACAGAGATTCCAATAGGAACAAATTTTCAGTAATTGTTATTATTTTTAACCTGGGATTCCTCGAACTACAGAAATCCGTTATAAAACCGGTGACTTTTAGTAGTTTTTAATAACTGCCCACATAATCGTTGTTAAAAAACATAATGATTACTCAAAATCAGTTACTGTTGACATGTCCGCGATTATGTAGGAGAGTATTAAAAACTATTAGATAATACATGCGAAGACATAGTTCAGGATGTAGATCGTAAAAATTGCAAACTTATTTAAAAATTTTGTTTGTATATTGGTCTATTCGGAGATTTTTATTAAAATCTTGCGCAACCTTTACATAAGGTAAATACGAAAATAGCTAAAAAAAATCAAAAAGCAAAAGCATGTGAAAAAACTTTAAGATTTATTGTAATGTTGTGTAGTTTGTGTTGATGTACCGTAAACTTCTGAATATAAAGAAAATGTATTTGTTACAGGATGTTTTTCAGTCAATAAAAAATTTAATTAGCCCATATAAACCAAACATGATTATCTGAACAAATTTTGTTCCCCAAATGACATTTAAACACAAATATTTCAAAACAATTATTATAAGAAAACTCTAGAATTTGCAATATAGTCAACATAGAATAATTCGGTATATCAGTTCTGTGAACCGCACTAAAGAAAGCATTGCTCCTGAACTTTAACTTTGCGGTTTATACAAGCTTAAAGGACTTGCAATTAATGAAAATGAAAAATATATTTGTTTGATGTTAAAAGAATCAATGTATTCGTAAAAGAAAATATGTTTCCATCTTACATGCATAATTCATTTCAAGTAATATTACAAAATATTCCTGGCTTTGTTAAACTCTTTTATATCCAGCTTCTGAACTTCGCGATACATAAACTTGGCTGTAATTGGTTATAGAATTGCTTATGGAGAATAACACTAAGATGGAGAATACTATCGTTTGAGGCTTACACTATCGATTATTTGCAAAATACCTTCCTGCATCTATATGAAAGATAAATTACATACATTTATTCAGTGTTCGTGGTGAAGACAAAAACTCCTATGTTGATTCAGTTCGAGAAATATAATTTCTTTTCCTTTCTAATAAACATCATATTTTTCAAAACATAATTTATCATAACATTTATCTCTAATGCAGTGTTATGTTTATGTATAGGGAAAGTATTCAGGTAATCACTTTTCATTTCATATCGATGACAAATGAATTATGTGTAGAACACATGAAATACATAGTTATTACAATCACATGCATAGAAAAAATACTGGTTTACACAATAAAAAAAAACAATTAGAATTCAACACTTCTTTTTATAAACAATTAACTCTACTGAGTTCAGAGTTCGAGAAATAAATTTCACTTTTCTGAAAATACTATGTCCAATATTTACAAGCTCAGATGTGTTTATACAATCAGTAAACATAAGAGGGAAAAACTTTTCAGATTAAAAAGGATATTTTTTCTAACTAGACCGCATATAAAATTAAACATTCCTGTAAATGATTACAAGGTATAGATTAGTTTAAATTATCAAATCCTGAAGATGTCGGTGTGATAGTATGTACGCAATAATTCATGTCACTTAAAACATTTCTTTTAAGAAACTGAATCCTGCAGTTCGGCAATAACAGATGTTAGTTAGTCGCTATCAGTTGTCGGAAGTAGCGATACTGCAGTAATCTATACTTTTTCCGGTAGTTTGTAGTGTAACGCTCTACATTTTGAAAAATGAAATGTAGTGAGCAGGGCTTGACAAATGCGGTCGCCAGGTCGTCACTGGCGACCAACTTTTATTATCTGGCGACTAAGTTTTTTAATCTGACTTTTTTGTTATTTATTTATTTATTTATGTTACAAAAATTGAACTAAAAAATGAGCACAAACGACATTTTGTCTTTCCAACACCCCCTACTAGTGCGGGCAACAAGCGCAGTAATCTTCCTCTTTTCTCGTACTTTTAATGGGAAAGAAAAGTATAAAAGGCATTTCCCATTTCATGCACATAAAATGCGGATTTTTTCGGGGCCTCCGAGATGACGCTGTGTGTTTTCTGAACCGGGCCTGCTACAAGTACGAGGCTAACGAAAAAGACAGGCTACCGCGGTGCATTTCACTTATCTTTATTTACAGGCCGCTAGAGTGACGTGATGCTCTTTTCGTACACCCTCATTGGTGCATTCGAGCATCACGTGACTCCAGCGGTCTGTAAAAAAAGATACGCGTAAAGCACCGCGGTTGCCTTTCTTTTTCGTTAGCCTCGCTACAAGTATTAGTGACGTCGCAATAGTGATCCACTTTGGTCAATGTATCGCAGCAGAAAGTTGTAATAAAGAGAGCATTTCCGCTCTTATAATTTGTGATTACATAAATAATATTAAATTTCATAATCGTGAAATAAAAAGGAATTAATACACTTGTTTTATAAAAGGAAATTAAAAGTTTTAAATAAAAAAAAAAAAAAACTACGATTAATAGATCAGATTGAACCCATTGACTTAACTTTTCCTAAAAACATTATTTTACATTAAATATAGGTACAAAAAATATAATAAATCTACCAAAAACTTTACAAAATCAATCCCATTCCTCCCTTTTACAACTACATACCATAATTTAACCACCAAAACACAATAAATGTCAATTTAAATAGAGAAATCGACATTTTTTAACTATAGAGACCTTGGCACTTTTTTTTAACGCTTTGGCGTAATCCGTGCATCATAAAGTTAGATATGTTTTAAAATTATATACACAATTATGAAAACAAGCCTAATGAACTATGAATGTTTATTTATATATAAAATTATTTATATATACAATTCTGTTCTGCCTGTATATAAAAAGAGATAAACAGGCTACTTTATATCAAATAAATTATATAAATATTGAAAAAAATGCTTATTTATATGAAACTACGAATAGGTTGCTAGAAAATATGTTGCCAACTTTCCTTTTCACACCATAAGCCCTTTTCGGTACTTTTCGGTTAGCCGGGCGCCAGTGATACATGCACATATATAAATATATATGTAAATACGTATATATATATAAATTCATACATATATGTGTGTAGATACATGTGTATATGTGTGTGTGTGTGTGTGTGTGTGTGTGTGTGTGTGTGTGTGTGTGTGTGTGTGTGTATCACTGGCGCCCGGCTAACCGAAAAGTACCCAATTTTCTATCTTAACTTTGTAACTGATTTGTAATATTTTAAAAATTGTCTATTTATTGTACTTGGGTCTAGGACCTAATAACCACTCAAATTAACTTATCAAAAGATTTATTTTCATAATATATTTGTACACTCAAGTTAGCTAAAATGTTAAATGGAACTACTAAGTCGGATAAATCAGTTACTTTTAATTTTATAAACAAAGCACACTCACTTCTAACTAAATGTATCCAGATTTCATTCAATTTATTACAGTATTTATTTAAAAATCTTTGAAAGATGTGTTGTCATCGTTGTAACATTTTTTAAACTGTTTATCGCCTGCTTCTTTTATTTTTTTTCCCAAAGATCATTTAGCACTTTTCGTTTTGGAAGTACAAATTCATTCAAATATGCCGGAATATTTCCATTACAGTAGGATAGACATTCGTTGTTAAGGTTATTTTTTTTTCTCTCCACAACAAGTTCAATACCATCATATTAATTTTAGCTTCAGGAATTATGAAACATATATCAAAACATTTAATGCAGACCACTTCTGTTGAAATGTAAGTAAAATTATCAGAAGGTAATTTTCGTAGCTAAAATTTCTTCTTTTCATTATCAGTAGCGAATTTGAAGACTTAGATTAGAAATTAGGAGCACAACATTTTCTTCTCATTATTTTATAGATGTAATCTACACTTTCTTTAATAATTATAATCAATAATTATTGATAGCGTTATAATCTAAATACACTGAAAAATATTATTAATTACTATATAAAACAATAAATAAAATCAAAATACTATCGTAAACAATCCGTACAAACGAATAAAGTACATGAAAAATTTTAAGTTAGTATTGTTCACTGTTTTGACGTCAGCAGGTTGTGACGTCACTTGTAGCAGGCCCGGTTCAGAAAACACACAGCGTCATCTCGGAGGCCCCGATTTTTTCCGTTCTAGTCGGCTTAGCATGTCACGTAATTAGAATGTGGAAGAGGGAGGGGGGGAGTTTCAATAAGAAATATTGTCAATCCAACGTATGTGACATCTAAAAATTGGATGCAATGATAAAAAGGCTTACGCTTTTTTGTAAGTTTCAAATCAGATTTTTGTGTTCAGAATTAAAACTGATTAATCTATCACATTCATTTTAAAGAATAATAACATGTAAGTAATAGGTAATTCATTCGAAGTAAATCTATAAAACTTAACATTTCAAGAATAATTTATTTTAATAAAAATAATATGTATCTTTTAAATATTTATCCGCTTAAAATGTTTGGCGCCTAGCACCTCTTTGCACCACACACATTCGGCGTCACTGTGTCTTGGAGACAACATTGTAAAAAATGAAGTACTCAAAAACGAGTAAGTCCATGTACTCATATCGAAATGAGTATTTTTGGATCAAAAATGAACATGTGCATTCTCAAAAATGAGTAAGTTCATGTATTCATATCGAAATGAGTATTTTTGGATCAAAAATGAACATATGTATTTTCAAAAATGAGTAAGTTCATGTACTCATTTCGAAATGAGTATTTTTGGATCAAAAATGAACATGTGCATTCTCAAAAATGAGTAAGTTCATGTATTCATATCGAAATGAGTATTTTTGGATCAAAAATGAACATATGATCAAAGCCAACATACTTGTATATTTCATAATGTGTAATGACGAAATTACGGAGCCTAAAAAGCTGTTATTTGAAGGAAAAACGAAGAATAAGAGAAATGAAAAGTGGATCTGGTTCTTCGGGATTTTCATCAAAGTGGATCCACTACAACACATTTACTCTTTTTTTTTTCCCTCACATTTTACTCATCTTTTTTTTTCTTGATAGTACTTCAAAATTATGATTTTTTTCCCACTAATTTTTTTAAAATTTATTTTAACTTTTTTAACGTGAGACAATATTGTGTTATTTAAAAGTTTCATAACATAATATCTTTGCAAATTATAGCTATGCAAATTGGTATTAAACTAAACTGATTTGGCTTACAAATTTATGAATTACGCTAAAATTTATTATTTTATAAATTATAATTTTACAAAGTTCATAATTTTAGTATTTCAATTTATGATCTTTTCTAATGTCATTTTTTAATTAATAATTCTTCGAACTACCTGTTACTTCAAACATTATTTTAATCTTTAACACATATAGACAGGCACTGTACATCCTTAAAAACATATTTAAAACTGACTTCCTAACCTTCCAATCCTTCCTAACAGATGGCGCCAGATGCCAGATATTGTTAGGAAGGGATAGAAGGAGAGTTTCAAAGTAACTAACAACATTTGAGAAGAAGGCGTGTCCCCCTCATGGCGCGTTGGTTTGGGTTGTCAGGTTAGTAAACAGTACATCGCGGGTTCGATTCCTCTCTTGGGCAAGGGTTGGTTAATTACTATAAACTCGCGCAGGAATGAAAAAAATGAGCAGAAATGTATGTATAATCCCTTATAAGGTTGTCCTCGCGAAGTAACTTTTTTTTTTCCTATAAATTTTATTTTAACGACATAAAAAATTTTAAATTTGAATACATCCATGGGATCAAAAATGAGTACATAGGAGTTCATATTTGAATACATCCATGGGATCAAAAATGAATACATGTGTTTCTCAATTTTGAGTACATTTGGATCGGAGCTATTTTGAGTATGTGACGTATTCAAAATTGAGTACTTTTTACTCAATTTTGAATACCCATTTTTTACAGTGAAGTGTCTGGTACTGGGTCGTTACTCAAGAATATTTTATAATTACATTGTTTGGATTATTATCTGCAGGAAATGGAAATAAAAAATAATTCATCGCACTTCAGAAGGACAAGGTATTTTATTATTATTATTATTATTATTTATTCTTACATTCTTATCGTAGATCGTTGGATCAAGATAAACCTTGGCCGGATGCTTATTCCGATTATGTAATACCAGCGCGGGAAAATTTTTATATTTTATTTTACTTTATTTTTAGCAATGTATATTACTGCGAACGTCACAATGTTTAATTAAATTTCTTGTAAGATGCCTCATTATAGATGCTGCAAAGGAACAAAATATTAAGAAATAAACTTGAAATTATGTTCGCACACATACACAAATAAAAAAAAATTAAACTTTTATTTTTAATTTGGCAAAACTAAGACAGTTCATTAAATGCAAATTTTGAAATAATAAAATCAGAATTATTTGACTGAATTCGATAGGGATAAATTGGCAAAAAAATCATTTTCCGGTTTCACTATTTTGTCGATGCTCTCTCATCATAGATAGATTTTGTAGCACTGAACTATTCGGACATTTGAAGCATTCGAAAATCAGCATTTCCCGAACATGTCGGTTATTCAGAGTTTACAATATTTCCTTTTTTTTTTTTTCAGACATATATAATTTTGATAAGTTTCCTTAGAAAACTTAGTTTTATTATCTTTTTTAATTATGTACTAATCTGAACTATGTAACTAATAATTCTAAACTATGTTTGTTATTATATTTTTTCACTTAATTTATAAAAAGCATTTGTGTTTTTTGAAAATTATTGCGGAAGAGGCGGGTGGGGTGGGCGGGGTTTGCTGGTGACTAGAATTTATACCTGGCTACCAGATTTTTTCAAATTTGTAAAGCCCTGAAGTAGCGCGATACAAAAATTCAGTAGTTTGTAGTGAACACTGACGCTGCTTTTAACACTACTTCAAGAGAAGGGGGGGGGGAAGGATTTGGAATTTTTCTAGTCTTGTGATCATATTTTTGTGCAAAATGTGTAAAGCGTGACAATTTGTGAATATCAGCAGCTCAGCTGCAGCGTTTAGCAGTCCATCATATAACATTATGGACTTTTTCATTGACACTTGTTCCTGGATCCCAGTGCCAAAATCAAACCATTTAGTTTTGTTGCTAGAAAAAACACTTCTCTACTTATTAGATCTTCAGGTTTTAACGCCGGGTTATCTCTTTTGTAATTACTTTATTTACATATTTATCATTTTTTTTAATAATATGACACTTAAAATTAATTCTGAATTGGCCTGTTCGGCATATAACGAGTAATATGTGCTTAAACTAGCATTTTAGATAATAACACAGAACATTTTCTTGGATGTTATTGTTCTTAGTTTTTTAATGCCCTCAGTTTTATCGCTGTATTAATTTGATTGTATCCCGGCAAACACGACTTAACAAGGGATCATTATACTACACTAGTGTGCAAAAGTTAAGCAACGAACACAAAATGCTAATTTCTGAACACGTGAGTACTCAAAGGAAAATTCTATAAACAGCAAGTGTAGAAAATAGGTACTACCCTAACAGTACAGACAGTCGATGTGAAGTCTTCTTGACATCACAAAGGGTCACAATTGTCACAGTCACTACAATGAACAAAAATGTAATATCTTTCATTCGTCTCATTTTTACTCTCATTTGGTCACTCCACTGAACAGTCACCATGACTGCTGCTTTTTGGAGAGTCACCAGGTGACTTTACAATGAAGTCATCTTGTGACTCTCATGTGACTGACATTTTGACACTCCATTGTAAAGTCATCATGATAGCTGTTCTGGGACGCGTTCCCAAGTGACAGGAAATGAAATTATCTGGTGACTTTTCATAAAGGAGTGCAATGATGACTTCACAATAGAGTGTCGATCACCGGAAAGTCACCATGCGACTTCATTGTGACATTATTTGGCAACTCATCACAATGCAATGCTCACAATGACTTCAAAGTTCAGTCTTCAACTGACAGTGACTTGAGAATCAGATGGTGACTTCGTTGTAATGTCACCTGGTGACCCATCACAAAGCGACAATCACAGTGACTTTTCAGTGTTAACAATCATTTGAGAGTAATAATGGGACAGTGAAATATCCCATATTTTGATTCACCGTAGCGATTGTGACACTTCTAACCATGTGTGACGTCAAGGGGACGTCACATCGACTGTCCGTGCTGTTAGGGTAGTGCCTATTTTTTACACTTGCTCTATATAGAATTTCCTTTTGAGTACTCACGTGTTCAGGAATTAGCATTTTGTGTTTTTTGCTTAAGTTTTGGACACCAGTAAACTTAACTCCATGTCTTCAATTGCAAGTGTAGATTGAATCCTTTGAAAAAAATCGAAAAATATCGAAGTAGCGATTGCTTTTGAAAAGTAGTTTGTAGCCGCTACTTTTTAAAACAAGTAATTGAAGTTGTAGTTAACTACATTTCGATAAAGTAGTTATAGTTTAGTTCTCTACAAAAAAAAAAAAGAGTTTTTCCGAACATTGTTCGCTATGTACAGTTCTACCAACTTCAAATATCAAATGAAATTTTAAAACGCTGATACTTAAGAATGAGATAAATACTGATTAAGTTATAGAATATGATTAAGTTATTGGAAAACTGATTAAGTTATTGGAAATATGAAAGAATGCTTACGACTGCCGTATTCTGATTTGAGTCCGTGGTGATAATGAATATAATTAAAACATCGAAACAACTAAATACAAAAAAAGCAAATCACAGAAAGACAAGAAGAGGACAAGAGAGAAAAGAAAAGTATCTATTTGCTTTTTCTCATTAAACTTGGTTAATAAACAACATATAATACTTCTTTCATTGAAGAGAAAAGTATTACAAATCATTTTGACATAATAGAGACATCAGTTATTATTGTTTTCTACCTCGGTGCCGCTCTGGTACTTGTCTGTTAAAACCATAAATTTACAATTGTTTGGGAAGGTTGAAAGAACCAGTAAAATGTCAAGGTCCTAAGAAATGCAAGAACAAATATCTGAATGGCATTGTGGAATATTTGTTTAGTGGATTCACTAATGGCCAATGTTGTCAGTCTATTAGCTACTTGAAGACAAGGCCAATGAGTTAGTTGACTTTAGATGGAAATTTTGTCTGTATCATCATGTCTTTTTCTGTGATTTCCTTGTGGGTTTTACCGCTATTAACTCATTGGCACATTTTATTTGAATGCTAATTCCTTATCAGTTTTTAAGGCATTATTTGAGCATTTAATATTAAGGCAGTTCTTAACATCCCCTTATTTTTGGTGCTTAGAATTAATATAATGAATACTTTAGCCGGTTGAAAATGATAGGTAATTTTGTTTTCAGTAGGAAATGTATGTCTAAATTTCATATATTAGTATAATTTCAAACATACTTTTACATCATTTTTCCGTGTTTTATTTAACTTTCGTTTCGTATATTTTCTTTATAAAAAGGGAGGTTGCAAAAAAAGTTTTAAAGGAAAAAGTCTTTCAAATCAAAAGTTATTATCTTAAAAAAGATTGTAATTTAGTGAATGCGTTTTACATGACTGTTGACAAATCATTATCATTGATTATATAGACTTAATTCTATTGCTGCTACTGTTAAGAAATTTTTGATCCACCGTTTTTTTTTTTAAAATCATCCTTTGATATACATAACACAGCTAAAGAATGTGTTTAATCAAATCATTCAGTTAATCTACAGAAAAATGAAAATTTTTCTACTATCATAGAAATATTTGGAAAAATCATACGTTTGATTATAGCACGTTTCTAGTCCGGCATGTACTTTATAATACTTTCACACAGTTCATTGTGTTTTACGTTCAAGATTTATGCTCACTGAACGAAAAGAATATTATAAGATGTAATTTATCAGGTTACCGGAAAGTAAATATCTTTTCCGATATTTCATTATACCGGGTGGTTATAATATAAGTATCTCTATTTGGAGCTGTCCGTAGCTTAAAGGAGTAACTGGAATGAAACCAAAATCGGTACACTTACTATTCGAGAAGGGGGAAGAAGAATGGAACAATAAAGAAAAATAATTGCAATAATCGCCGACAGATGGCGCTTTTGAGTATGAAATGTAATGTGTCATATTGTGTACCGTGGATGTGTCGCAAACCTCAATGACTTTACCGCATATCACAACATGAGCGAAACATCACTCGTGATGCGCTACATTCCGCAATTGAGCACGTCGTGCACCACCTGGATTGTGTTCTCCAGCACAATGACCATGTGGAACCTGAACATGATCGTCACCGCTATGGGAAAGCGTAACCACGTTCACTATGACATTTTCCAATAAATTACGTGTGCCATCCGGTTTGACGCTTTAATTTTTTGTTCTTGTATTACACATTACATTTCAAACTCAGTAGCGCTATTTATCGGTGACTATTGCAATTATTTTTTTTAATTGTTCCATTCTTCTTCCCCCTTCTCGAATTGTAAGTGTACCGATTTTGGTTTCATTCTGATCATTCCTTCGAGCTACAGACAGCTCCAAATAGAGATACTTATATTATAACCACCCTATATAATAAATTATTGAGATCATATCGTTTAGATTACGATAAGATTGTTTGCTGATAAGAATAAAGTGTGAAAGCGAACGAAATAGCTTGAAATTAATTTTAATTCCAATCTTCCTTTTACAAATATTTTAGCATTCTTTATTAAAATGAGGTTAAAGTTAATAAAATTTTTAAAAATCCAGTTTTATTTTTATTTTATTTTGTTGCATTTTTTTAATCCTTACCGTGTGTAGAATCATCCCCTCGAAAGATTATATGAAAATTCAAATACTTAAGAAGTTATAGTCAATTGAAAACGAGTGCGGACCGGCTGAAAAACAGGGATACGGGACAAGTTGGGACACAGATGCTCGCGTGCTGAATTTTTTACTTTGTAGTTATAAATACAGGAATCACGGACTACCTGAACGTTGCAAAATATAACGATTAACTTTAAAAGAAGTATACTCTTTTTCTTCAGTAACACGCGTTTTTCTTGAAACGACATTTTTCAGCGCACCGTGTAAAGTGGATCAACTAATTTAATGGATCAACCATTTAAATGGATCAACCAATCAACTTTTTTCTCTTCGGAAATTAAAGATTATTTATTCTGTGGAATATATCTCATATTTTAAATATATATATGGTAATTTAGGCATTTGGGACCTGAAGATTCTGTCTAAATTCCACAAATTTCATTTTTTCAATTTTTAATTTATTTTCTTCTTCTTTTTTTACTATGGTTATGGAATCTATATTGAGAGTGTTGGGGGAACACTATTATTATCAATTAATTATTTCATTCTAATTCATAATTTCATAGTTTTTGTTGGTGTTTCGGTAATGTTTCATTAATGGTTATATATATATATATATATATATATATATATATATAAGTCACGTTAAAGTTCATAATGAAATACAAAGGTGCTGAAAACTCTTACATCAGTGTTGAATATTATCCATGGGGATGAGAGGTTCTTTTTGGTCACGTCATTAATAAATTTCCATAATAAAAATCTAACGAGTGTTCATTTTGTGGCGAAACAATTACACTTTTTTCAAACGACTGCCATTTTACCAAATTTCGTTCAATTTCACTAAAAATATGTTCATAGTTCTCCAAATTCAATACGTTTTGTGAAAAAATTTATTTTGTTTGTCTCAGACGATTTTTAGAAGCCGCACGGCGCGGAGTGATGTGCGTACAGCATACCCATATGCAACTGACAATATCGCTATCAATTTAAAAAAATTTTGTATATAATAAAATTATTTTTATAGTAAAAACCGTGAATAGTAAGTGGGTAAATTCCGTTTTTGTGTTACTTTATTCTTTCTATGAAAAAGAAAATCCCGAAGTGGACCTACTTATCGAGCCGATGAACCTTCCCTTAATGTTTAGTTTATGATGAACTAGTATATTATTCTGAATTTTTACTCTAGAGGCCAAAGATTTTTTTAAAGCCATTGAAAACTATTGTGTAAGCCACTTTCAAGCATTTTGTTGCAAGGGGTGTGAACAACATTTGCTATTTACCACTAATTTAATGTGAATACTCAAATTTAAACTGTTCGAAATGAATAAACTAATAATGAATGTTATTAAGAGTAGTTTAAAATTAAATTTCAAAATATTCTCTTCCCATTTAACAATTAATAACATTTGTGAATTATTACTTTTAGGTGTGTACAAAAGTTCTTCCCGTTTTTTAGCTGAAAACAAGAAGCGAATGAATAAAATATTCACGTAATTACCCTCATTAAGATGTCTTATACTAAGCAGTAAAACGATCCCTAGCCGATAAAATATCTCTGATTTAGAAATTAAAAAAAAAATTAGAACTGGTATTTTCACATCTTGTACATCACCGAAGATTTGAATAAATGAAAAATTCTGTTGCGACTGAAAAAGATGGTAATCCGAAGAACGATATGATATAGAATCATATATATTTTGTGTTTTATTCTAAAATTTAACTTTCCTATCTTAAAGTTTCATCACAAAAATTGATGTTCCGCCAAATTATGGCATCCTTTCATTTCCTATTCAAAAATTCTCAATATTGGGTTATTGCTAACTGTCAAAAAGTTTGATGGTTCATGCCTGGCTAGAAATGTAACGATTGGCATGTTACATCTAATGTGTTGGCGATAATGAATCTGAAAAAATTAGATCAGATCTGCTCTCGCTTTTGTCAGAAAAAGATGTAAATTTTTGGTACTATAAGCGAAGGCCACCCTCTCTGTTTTCTTGTGTCGATGTGCTGGTAATAAAAAAGAATTCCATGGATTACAAGACTTATTTTCATCTAATGCCTCTTGTATGGATTACTTAATTATTTTCAGGAAACGAACTTTACGATTATTGCGGTTCATGCAATGCACCATTATACCACGGCAATTTTTAAGAAGAAATGTTTCATTACGATATATCGGGACTTCACACCACAAACGAAATATGATGGATGAGGTATAATGTCCCAGCCAGTGTCGAGTAATTTTTTTTTCGGTGTGATTAAACAGCATGAAATTTGGCGTTATGGTGCTGAAAGATAACGTTTTTGCGATTGACAATTGCGTATCCGCTTATGGTGAGTTTTCGTCTTAACATGTCCAACTGTTATCATTTTATGTCACCGTTGATGGTTTAGTTTCTTGAGATTAAGTAGTAGACAAGTAGTAATTTCCCAGTAAATAGTTCTTCTCATATCCCACCCTATTTTTAACAAAACGTACCCGTGATGCGATTCTTATTTGGATAGAGTAGACTGTGTTACGCGACACAAAACCCTTCGATATTTACATTACGGTAAGTACATTTCGTCCCAAAAATGATTAATTTGTAGAACATAAAAAGCTAAAATTATTCGCAGGCACTAGTTCTCACATGTCGTTGCTATTCAGTGAGCTGACGTATCACCATATTGCTCCAGCTATGTGATAAACGGAAATGCGGATATCCGTCCATCAACTGTTGTCCTGAGTATCGATGGTGTTCCCGTTTGTGGCCAGCTCGCACTCTTTTCTCCATGAGTTAATCGTGACTTAGTGACACCTCTCACCGCGACCGTAACTATCGGAATCAGAAAGTAAATAGAACAAAGAAAGTGAAGAGAATAACATGTCTGACATCATCCGGGCAATTAAGAACAGTAGAATTGATTAAAGGACTTCTTTATTGAAACTTTTCAAGAATAGAATTTTAATCTAGAATTTTAACGTAACTATTTTAGATGAGAAATTACGTTTAGCCTATGTTTGTAAATAGTGTGAGTGCCCAAGGTCGTGTATGTAATCGTTATGTTTTTATTTCGTAATATATGTTTATTATTCATCATAGAACAGTCATTTTAACGTCTTCATTAGCCATTCTTTTGATAAATTAACAAGAATTTTCTAGCAGAAAATAAGCCTGCTGCCACCTGAATTTTTGCAAAGATACTGGGTTACTATTTTATCTATTTTTTAATAAAGTGAATGAGATTTATTAGATTCAGATGGCATAACATTAACACCACTAATTCCTGAAAAATTGGATGCAAGACATATCATATGACTTTGTCAAGAATATGCTCAGAAACCAACAATATGATCTCAACATAATTAATCTTTACAGATTTTGTCTCCATCACAGAATTTCCGAAACTAACAACATGTTCCAACGTCATCCACATCATTCATGTGCGCTCAACGAGAATGTTTCAGCATGTTATGCCTACAGTTGTACAACTTTAGTCAATCGCGCACAACAAACAACAAATACCTTATCATTTACTTTTTTAAACCACTTGGATTTTTTACGAATGATTTAATCGTTACTAAACGTTTCTTTTAAAAATTCCAATTTTTTTTCGCATGTTTTTTTATTGTAACATGTATAGTTTTTAAATAAATTTCAGAAAACTTGCAGAAAACATGACAAAGTATAGCTGTAACTTTTCACTGAAATTTGAAATAAATTTACAGATGAGTATTTGTAGTCAATATTTTTAAAATGCGTATGCACGAAAAATAGCATATATAAATATGTTTTATCATAATTCGATACCAACTACACAGGTCAAGTCATATAAAAATTCTAGTGGAATATCATGTAAATTTGGAATTACATTGGCTATGTACTGAGCTAAATTTCAGTTACTTTGAAAAAGTAGCGGATAATAAGGTACCTTTCACAAATTATCATTTTTAGGTGCGTTCGTAATTATATAAATACGTAGCACCTATAGTCGTCGTTTGGTCTGTTCGCCCGTCCGCATATAACAGCGCAAAAACTACCCAACCGAATGGTTTGAAATGAAATATATATAATTGTTGCAGAATTTTGTCGAGTCATTTCAAATTTTATGAAAATCGAATCAAAACTTAAAAAGATATTAATAAGCGTTTTCTTCATTATATTAAATCCTATCATACGTAATCTATATAATAATAAAAACGCAAATCATGTGACTTAGGAAAGCAAATACTTTCTTTTTTCATATGCCAGGAGGCCATTTTTATTCAAAATAATTTTTTCGAATAAACTTGCATAAAAGTTACATTTTTAGAAAGATCATTTAAAAAAATTGTTTGCTTGAGAGATGAGTTACATTCAAATATGTATAGATTCTTAGATAACTTCAGTTGAAATTGGGTTGACAGCCAATATCTGAACCCATTAAAGAAAATAAACACAAGAGATTCGTTCATTATGAGTCATAAAAATATTAAACCGTGGAGGTAATCATTCGCAAAGCGAGATCTCCATGGTGAATTTTGCAGCGCTGTCTGGTGTCGGAAAAAAATTCGCATCTGTAAACGTGGCATACATAATAAGAAAAAAAAGCATGCTCATTTCGCTCATAGCAGACGATATAATTCATTTCACTGAAATAATAAAGATTATTTTTACATTGTGAAACTAGTTATAATACGAACGCACCTGATTTGTCACGTTTAACGTACAATTTCCAACTTGTTTTATTGTAAAACACACGATAGTTGCACTGAATTACATTAAAAATACAAATATATTAAATATACAAACTAACCAACCAATTAAGTAAATCACATCCCATATATTGCATTAAATTAAACTTCATAAATTAAAAATTTGTTTTAATTATCCTTCTAGGATAAATATACAATATAGTTAGTAGAAAAATCCTTTCTATAGTGTAGATATATTGTGAGGTCATTCCATTACACTGTTAATAACATTTAAAACATTATATCAACCTGTTTTTTGCTTTCAGTGGAAGTTTTTAAACAACATAAATAAGAAAGCTTCCAAAAACATGCATTTTAGTGCTATGGAGATTATTAAGCATTAAGTTATTATTTTAAATAAATAATAATGAGCAAGTCTTCAGTATCTGATTTATGCAACTTTATGAGATTTACAGTTGTTTTAGCTATTGTTGCTTTTTTTTTTTTTTTTTTTTTTTTTTTTTTTTTTTTTTTGAAGATTGGGTTTGAGTAAACCCACGTAAGTTGCTTTATTTAGCTATCTTATCGTCATTTTTCAACACTTCTTTAATTATACATAATTTTAGCATTTTCCCTTTATTGTTTGAAAGTTAAATTCCAAGCTTATGCTTAAGACTATTGCATCATCTTTTGAAAATTCACGCTTAGTTGGGAAATTCCTCTGAAACAAAAGTTTTTCTCCACATTATCTATTCAAGTGTGGGTGAAGCATTTGCTTCGTCATCAAGATTCTTGAAAAAAAAATTAAAATAGCTTTTATTTATATTTTATTATGTAACTAATACACTGCAAAAAAGTGTTGATTTTACAGTATAATACTGGCAGCTGGGGGTGCCAGTATTATACTGTAAAATCAATTTTTTTTTTTTCAGTGTAGCACTGAATACGAATTATTTATTCTTTTCGTGATGGAATTAAAAGATTCTAGAAAGAATCCCGGAAAAATTACAGAAAATACGGCAGAGATATTTAAAAAAATAATTCAAGATTATCCGCATGTAATTAAAAATATACACTGTAAAAAAAGACTGGTGTTTCGTAATCTAATAAATATAACTATGAACGAAAATATACAAGAACCTGTTCCGAATTACTCACGATTCCGAAAAGCATTTTTATCTTCAGAAACCTAAGAAATCAATATATTTTCGCATTTAAAGAAGGATTTATAAAAAGAAAGTTTCTTTTGCTGACACTGATTTTCGGAAACGTATTCGAATAGTTTTTAGAGTGTATTAAGGGGTCTTGTACCTTTTAAACTCGTCGAAAATCAACAAAAACTTTCAAACTTTGAATTAGTGTATCTTCAAAACATTTTTGTGTATAAGCATGAAATTTTGACTATTGATTAAGTAGATTGTGCTTTTTGATATAATACCATTAGAAACTGACTAGTCTTTTACAGAATTTGAGCGTTGTTGAAAAAAAAAAAGTTGCTCTTTTCTTTCTTGCGCGCATGATATCTTGAGAAAGTATGACTGGATTGTTATGAAATTTAATTTTTATAATAAGTACATATGTATTTTAAAAATGACCTACTCTTAGGCCAAAATTATTTCATTAACCATGTAAAAAAGTATTTTTGTAAAAAATTTCAAAATTTTACATTTTTAATGAATAAAAATATTCGTAATTAAAAATCTTATCATTGTAAATATTTTAAAATAGATCGTTTGAAACACACATATGCGCTTATTATCTAAATCAAATTTCATAACAATTCATGATTACGTTCTCAAGATATCATGCGCGCAATGACTTACGGGGTAAAAAAAAAGAGCTATTTTAATTTCAACAATGCACAAATTCAGTAAAATATTAGTCAATTTCTAATAGTATTATATTAAAAAGCACAATTTATTTATTTAATAATCAAAATTTTACGTGTATACATATAAAGGTTTTGTAAATACACTAAATCAAACTTTGATTAATTTTCTCGATTTTCGTCGCGCTTAAAAGGTACAAGAACCGTTAATCAGTTTTCTCACCCGGAATACAGATTTCTTAGATGCTATCAAGTAAACATCAAGCTTCTCAAGTAAACATTTTCATGTTTAATAAACATGTTGATAAAGATTGAGCAGAGTTATAAAGCACAGTGGTTAAGGTCTGTGGTGTGACTAAGTATATAGCACATTGAAGAAACAGTTTATGTAGAAATCAGAATTATATTTATTCATTCAACTTGAATGTTAAACTTAAATAAAGATATATACATAGACCTCCAGCCATTGCTGGGAACTTTGGTATCACATTATAGCAAATAAACATTCAGAAAGGGGGTTAACTGTCCTTCCATCACATCACCACACCATCCATGGAGTTGTTTCACCCTAGATATATACTTACTCCGTACCTCAAACTAGAATAAAATATGCATACAGTTACAGTTAAAAGAGAGTGCCTTTACGACCGAAATGCAAAAAGAAAAACCGGTTCGGAACGATTTTACTCCCGAACAAACCACTTGACAGAGAAAGGGGGACAAGATTTTGTCCAGATTTCCAACATGCGGCCCCATCGGTCGTAAAAACTTCCTCTTTCTTTTCATAGTCAAAATCAAAAATGTTACAAATGGCTCTCTGAAATTTTATATAAAGTAGAGGTTTTGTTAGAAAATCAGCCTTATTAACTTTAGAACTTACATGTTTTAACTCAAAAACATTTTCATTTATTAATTGACGAATAAATTGACACTTTATGTCAATATGCTTAGTTTTAAAGTTTTCTTGACTATTTTTAGAAAAATAAATAGCAGATTCATTATCACAGTACTGAACTGGTTTTATTTTATCACATAAACTAAGTTCATTTAAGACATTTGCATACCACGTTAGTTCTTTTACACTTTCAGTTAATGAGATAAACTCTGACTCCATAGAACTAAGTGCAATGCATTTCTGCTTTGATGATTTCCAAGCAAACGGAACGTTACTAAAGTAAATTATATAACCACTACTTGAATGTCTTTTAGTAAGGTTACATCCCCAGTTAGCATCAGAATATGCATATAAACTTGAGGATTTTACATTAGACAGGTTTATTTTATAACTTTTTGTAGCAAAAACGTAATTCATTATATCTGCCAATATCAACCAATGTTTATATGTATAACCATTACAAAATTGTGACATTATATTTACAGAAAAACTAATATCAGGTCTCGATCTATTTGATAAAAATGACAAACAACCGATTAATGATCGGTATGGATATTTTTTTAATCAATTCATTTTCCACAATTTCATTTTCGTTAACTTTATCTGGTAAGATACAGCCAATTTTAAAGGGTAATTTAACATAACTTTTAGGTAAACCTTTATATTTTAATTCTAATCTTTCAATGTAAGTTTTTTGATGAATAAATAATGAATCAGCAATAAGTTCAAAGTTAACACCTAACAAATATTTCGTTAAACCTATTTCAGTAATTTCTAAGCTATTTTTTAACATATTAGTTACAGATTGCAGTATATTTTCATTTTCAGCAAACAAAACTAAATCATCTACACAGACAACTAAAATTGCATTACTTTTTAGTTTATATACACAGTTACACCATTTTAACTTACAAAATCCTAAATTATGTAGTATATTGTCCAATTCAAAATTCCATTCTCGGCCACTTTGCCGTAAACCATAAATAGATTTATTTAACAAACTTTATTTTCGGCACCTTTCATGACAAATCCTGGTGGTTGTTTCATAAATACAGTTTCTTTTAAAGACCCATATAAGTAAGCTGATTTTACATCTAATTGAATATGATACCAATTTAACATAGAAACTAATAAAATAAACATTAGTTTTATAATTGAAAAATTTACAACTGGTGAAAATATATCATTAAAATCGATACCTTGTTTCTGTTTAAAACCTTGAGCTACGAGACGTGCTTTGTACTTTTTCCCATTTTTTTCTGTGTTTTTAATATTATAAACCCATCTGCTTCCTACTATTGTGGCGTTTTTGGGTGGATCAACCAACCGCCAGACCTTTCTTTTACTCATGATTTCAAGTTCTTCCCTCATCGCGGCGTTCCATTTCCCTCTTTCTGGGTTAACTTGTGCATCCTCAAACGATTTAGGGATTTCAGTATTGTAAGTTTCATGTTGGAATATCTCACTTAAATATGAATCATCCGAATCGCTAGTTGAAGGTTCATTTAAAGTTTCTAGATTGGGATGAGTAGTTTTAGGTTTAAAGTCAAATTTATCCGGTTCATAAGCGATTTTATTTTCTTGACAATATTTTTTAACATCATTTAATGATCTCAGTCTCTTATTTGTTATCGGGGTATAATAATACACGTCAATCCTGTTACTTTTAGTTCTAGGTTTTTCGATTCTTTTCCATTCTGAAATATTTATAGAAGTTAAAGTTATTTTACTCCCCCTTTTCTCTTCGTCTTCATTTAAACTTACTCCTGGTAGTTTATGATTAAGATCTAGAGTTGCGTTACTTAAGCCATTTGATTCAACTTGAGATTCATTAAAATTCAATACAATATCCTTATACTTATTTACTCCAAATAATGTTTCTACCCCCTTTTTGGATTCATCTATACGCACATGAATAGTTTCTACAATTCGCCTTTCTTTTGGCATATACATCCTATATCCTTTTGTTTTCATGGCATAACCAACTAAAATACCGGGTAAAGCTTTAGGTTGTAGTTTATTTCGTTTAACTTTAGGAACATTAACAAATGCTAAAGAGCCAAAAATTCTTAAATGTTTTACCGAAGGTTTGAATCCTGTCCATAATTCTTGGGGTGTAAGACCTTGGGTTAAACTGTGTTCGGTTCTATTTTTTGTATGAACAAACGCTAAAAGAGCTTCCCCCCAGAATGATGGTTTTAATCCGCTATCATGTAACATTGCTCGAACTGCATTCGTTGCTACTTTATTGAAATTTTCAGCAACACCCACCTGTTCTGGCGTATAAATGGAGGATCTTTCTATTTGTATACCCAAATCAGTTAACAATTTCTCAAATAATTTATGAATAAATTCTAACCCATTATCGGTTCGTACACTCTTTAATTTTTTACCAGTTTGTCTCTCAGCTTTCGCTAAAAACCTTTTAAAGTATTCAAAAACTTCCGTTTTATCCTTAAGTATATACACTTCAGTCCTTCTAGAATAATCGTCAATTATTGACAAAAAGTATTTCCCCCCTCCTAACGATTTAACTGGGCTAGGACCCCACAAATCCATATACACTCTATCAAGAATTTGACTAGAAATGCGTTTATACTGATAATTCCTTTTAAACGAATGTCTATTAGATTTTGCAATTACACAAGATTCACACATCTTATTTTTGTTTTTACAGTTAATATTTTCAATACCTTTAACACAATTATTTTTACTCATTTTTTCAAGTAAAGGCAAATTTGTATGACAAAATCTACGATGTATAATTTCTGCATTTAAACTAGTCGAAAAGGCAAAATTTTCACATTTTGAAGCATAACCTTTAACAATATACAATTTATCTACTCTAGGTACAGTAAAACAATATCGATTAAATTTAAAATACACAATCATTTTATTTTTTCCCCATTGAATGCGGTTTCCTGCAATATCGATGTTGGATCCACCAATTAAATTTCTTCTCATATTTGGAGCATATAAAACATTTTTTAAAGTTATTTCTACATTACCTTTTACATCTTGTATGGTAAAGTCAATATCACCTATACCCAATACTTCCGACGAACAGTCCTTGTCTCCAATCAGCACTTGTTGGGGGGGAGAGGTCCTTGTAGGTTACAAATAAACTCCTGTCATTCGTAAAGTGAGAAGTAGCTGCTGAGTCCAGAAGAAATTCAACAATTTTCTCATTTGAAGACATTAGGGCGGATTCCGATTGCCTTGTAGTTTCACTGTAGAAAACTTGCTTCTTCCCTCTATAGTTTCTCTTTTTGAAACACCTTGTATCTGTGTGACCAGGTCGTTTGCAGTAACTGCATATTAAACTCGGCCCCATACGAGTAGCTGGTGAAGTACTAGAGTATCGAGAGGGTTCCAGGTCGCTTCCACTACTTGAAAACCATGGCTTTTTACTGGTTACGAAATTCTTCTTTGGAATGGTTGGTCTATCGGTAGGATTCTTAAACTTGGTTGTATAAGCATCACCTACACTAATAACCTCTTTACTTTCGTCCTTACGCTTTAAACAAATTCTTCCATATTCACTAATTAACTGTTTAGAAACATTTTCCAATTTAAATTCTGTATCATCTAACCTGTATAACATTTGAACGAGATTATCATATTCTTCGGGTAAACGACGGATTAACTGGAAGCATACTAACAATTCTGGCATATCAAAACCTGCATCTTTGATTTGAAACCTTTTTTCTTCAATTCTCTTGCAAAATAAACCGATGGTTTCCTCTTGCGAGTTTAACTTCATTTCAAAAAAATCATCCACTAATCCAGCTAAACGTGCCCGTGACGTTGGTTCGAAGTTTAACTTTAGGATATCCCAGGCAACTTTTCCGCTTTCGGTCTGAGCGATTAATATCTGGAATTTCCTTTCGATGGATTGATAAATCGTGGTATAAGCTCTGCGTTTACGCCATCCAAAATCACTTTTCTCTCTATCAGATGCATCCTCTTTACATGCAATATCGGGATTCGTAATAAACTCCCAGCAATTCCGATCTATCAGTACACATTTGACGTCGAGCTTCCAAGAAGAGTAGTTATAATCCGACAATTTCGGGAAAGAATAAATTAACTCTGGAACTTGTGCCATTATACTTTTTAAGCTATATATATTTCATCTAAAACACACCACACTGCATCTATTTGACCTTTAGCATAACATGGCCCCTTAACCATGATAAAGACTGAGCAGAGTTATAAAGCACAGTGGTTAAGGTCTGTGGTGTGACTAAGTATATAGCACATTGAAGAAACAGTTTATGTAGAAATCAGAATTATATTTATTCATTCAACTTGAATGTTAAACTTAAATAAAGATATATACATAGACCTCCAGCCATTGCTGGGAACTTTGGTATCACATTATAGCAAATAAACATTCAGAAAGGGGGTTAACTGTCCTTCCATCACATCACCACACCTTCCATGGAGTTGTTTCACCCTAGATATATACTTACTCCGTACCTCAAACTAGAATAAAATATGCATACAGTTACAGTTAAAAGAGAGTGCCTTTACGACCGAAATGCAAAAAGAAAAACCGGTTCGGAACGATTTTACTCCCGAACAAACCACTTGACAGAGAAAGGGGGACAAGATTTTGTCCAGATTTCCAACACATGTTTTACAGACAAACATGATACATTAACAGCATTAGCATTAACATTAAAATTAATATTATTCTGTTACTCTTGCATGTATAAATTCAATTGTGCAGCTAAAAATTTTTAATTGAGAATTGATGGTATTCTAAAAATCAATATTCCGGTTTGAGAAAATGGATTAATATGCTATTAAAACCATTCGGAAACGTTTCCTAAAAGAAGTGGCAGCAAAAGAAACTGTGTTTTTATAAAGGATTCTTTAAAATTAGAAAATATATTGGTTTCTGAGGTTTCTAAAGATAAATAACGCTTTTCGGAATCATGGTTAACTGGGAAGAGGTTATTGTATATTTTCGTCGTGCGAGTTGCATTATATTTTCGTAGATTAAGAAAGATTTGTCTTTTTTTTTTTTTACAGTGTATATTTATCCTTCTTGTAATAAAATAGTTTAGATAATAAGATAATTTCCCATCATGAAAACACTATTTAGCCAACATCGTTTATATTGGCTGTATCGTAGCTAATATTGACAAAATTGGCATGAAATATTGTTATAATATTGGGATGTTTACATTCTGCCAATATAGCACAATATTAGCAAGAAATACTTTTCTCATTTCATTACAAGTATCGCCAATATTTCTATAATAGTGACATTTCATTTTAAGTATTTCCTAAATAAAGCCATTATTAAACCAAAATTGGTATTTCATTGGATGGATTTACGATTAATGGAATATTAGTGCACTACTGGGCCTTAGAACCAGTTAAGAAATATTTGATTGCTTAGGTTTATAAAGTATGTTGAACATTTTGCAAGTTGTGGATAAGCAGATTTTTTTCGCCCGTTATTGCTTTTTTTAAACTGGAAAACACATCATGCTAAATTTTAGGTAATTCAAAAATCAATAAGGAAAATTTCCCCAGTCTCGCTTTCGCTAAGAACAGCTCTGTCACCAGGAGTACTATTGATGGAAAACAAAACATCAACTCTGTCAAAGGCAAAATAACGCATGCGTACGGGTTACGATTAGCGTCATTTGTTTTTCTAGTGTTTATCATCTGCTATAGAAGCCCACTTCAAAATAGTATTTATGCGCGTGAGACACTGTTTTCTTCTTTAAAAAAACGTGTCATCTATGGATGGTAAGAAAGGCATCAGTGTAAAGCAGTGTTTAACATCCGAAGTAAATTAGCAAACCTTGTGGGCAGTAGGATTAGCATGTTATCGGAATGGAATAATCTACGACTTCAAGTGGCTGGACGATGTTCCAATTGGATGACGGACTTTTTTACTTGCAGGGCATTGTAGCTATAGTATTCATAATGACATGAAATTTAGGCAATAGACAACAGTATAGCTTTTAAAACATGATTTCTGTTGGTTCAGATAACTCTTCACCCATAATATCAGAAAATCAAACTTCTTATTCAGTTGATTTAAAACGAAATGTGTATCACCATGATGTAAATTGAAAGTAACTATGGCCATCTTCTATGTAAAAAAAGTTTATTCAACTTCAGAACTGTAGAATAATATATTAGTAGATCATTAACTTGAAATAATAACATTAGTAAACATAACTAGTATAAAACATAAGTAAATTGCTACATAAAATTTGATCTTCATATCCTATGGCACAATCAAAAAACACATACTATATCTAACTACACACATAATTGACAAAAACTTGAAACAGGTAGAACTACTACCATAATTTACAACAACTCCCCACAAACAATCGTTACTTTGCTTCTCACATGCTGATCTGAATACTTAGTCAAAACTCCCCTAAATATATACAAAATCAGCTGTAGAAAATTAACATTTTAATGTTGCCAATTAGAAAACACAAGTTCCAATACAAGTAAGACACACCCACCAGAAAGCATGATATCACTGAATCAAGTTGTATCATAGAAATTAATCAATAGAAAGGCAGCTAACTTAAACCTAACAAAAGTTAACTTTGCCACCAACCACCCAACCATATGTTAGAAAGGCAAACAAGCATGTGTATTTCCTGTAAGTTCAAAACTGTTAGATTTATATGTTATACAAAATATATTTTCTGCAGTAATGAATTTAAATATTGAAATTAATAACTATTTAAGATATATAGACAATTTAAGATATTTAGCAAACAATAAGGAAATTAAACTAGAAGTATAACAGCAAATCTTTATGTGGTGGTAGCTACTAATACTGTGTGTTAAAAATATCTGTCTATATTTTAAACAAAACACTATACAGAGGAGTGGGAAAAATAAAACAAAAACTTTAACCCTGCAACTTGCATGGACGGAACCTCTGCACAAACATTGGAAATGACGAAATTCGATGAAAGTTAATGACAAGCGCTGCACAGCAGAAGTTTCGCCTTTGCTGATGCACGGTACTGGCCAAGAAATACAAATATCTTAAGAAGACTTATAGGACAAGAAAGACTTAGAGGAAAGACTTAGAGGAAAGACTTATAGGCCTCTATTGGGCCAAGAAAGACAAATACTATCTAAATTTCGCAATTTTCTCCCAGAATGACGAAATTGTCTCTTCTGTGATTAGAGAATTTCGCCTTCAAAAGAACTTGCGCAAAACATTTTTTTCGCTACTTTTTGTAACAAATCTTAAAGGCATTAATTGAAGCGTCTGTTGTCCAGGTTCCGTGTTATTACGAGACATACAATGTCCTACGCAAATGTCTGAGTTAAAATTTAATTTCGACGACCTTCTATATTATTACAAAAGTTATGCACGAAAACGTTTATCTCTTCATTTTTTTGGTTTATGAAGGAAGGAAAAATAACTATTTTTGCTTTAGTTTGTTCGCTCAAATACTATTAAGAACAATACGTTATTCTGTAAACTAAATTGCTGTTCAATTAAAATTATTGAAACAAAGTATAATGATGACCAGCTTCATGCAATAAAGGTTAAGATAATAGTGTAATACTTTTGTTAACTTATGAATGAAAACTGCATTGAAATTCTACATTGATGATGGAAACTTTCACGACATAGTATCATTAACAATGTGGAAATCACCGTCACAGAAGAATCAAATTCAACTTCATTTACATAAAATTTGCATGCAAAACATAACTTACTATATTTGCGTAGGTTGTGCAAAAGTAATATTTTCTTTTTGTTGTTTTATTTTATATTTAGCAAAGTAAAACTGAAAAACTAAGTAATACTCTTATTTACATACAAAATTAATTAATTTTTTAATTAATTTTCAGCAGTGAAATTAAGCCCGAAATTATTGAATATTAAATATGAGAATTTTCATATTGCTAACAAAGCGTATAACCAACAGAGTGAAAAATGTCGAGGCTGGGAATCGAACCCGGACCCTTCGTATAAAGCACCAATGCTCTACGGTAGAGCAGTAACTGCAGTTTCACATCGTTATTGCTAAAATGAACTTCGTAAGTTTTGTCAAATTAAAAAGGCTGGAGACGTCCAAAAATAGATTTTTTATATAAGGTCGTACACTTTACAAGTTTGGATTAAAGCATTGACAATATTTATGAGTAGTATGTAATTTCCGGCTTATTGTAGATGTAGAAAAAATACCTTTTAGTCAATAATGTTTTAATTTTATGTTCTATATTTTTATTATTATTATCATTTACATGCTTAAAGGTATGTATTCTAAGATCTGAATAAACATTTTTCAAATCGGAGTTGTTGAATCACAAAGGGGGGTTAAAACTGTGACAGGAATCTCAAAAATGTTTAACCATAAAAGACTTAGAATGTTCTTAATTAAAAATATACATTTGCAAAGTTCTTTTGAGATGTTTGATATGTTTATTTTTGTTTGTCATCTATGGCAATTATTATAAGGAATACATCCTTTTTGCGAAGAAGGAGAACGGGAGATTTGGTCGAATGAAACTTAAAGTCATTGGCGGATTTTAAAATAACATCAGAATAAAAACGTTTTAAAAATTTAGCGAATTATATATATGAAGGTGGATACAAAGAAAAATCAAATTATTATTTTCAGCTGGGAGCTTGATTACTATAGATTGGATTGGCTTAGATCCAATGTTTAAATGTTATTCAAAAATTAAGAGGCGGTGACTGAACGCTTTCGATTATACAAATTTTGTCGAATATCACAAACCGAATTCAACTATGTTGGAAAGGTGTTAAAAGATTTTAGGCTTAAAAAAAAAAAAAAAAAAAAAAAAAAAAAAATCTGCAGATGCCTTAGTGCAATCAGATTTTACATAACAATAGCATTGGGAATGCGATAAATAACTGAATTTCTGAAATTAATTCAGAAAAGCAATTAGCATTAAAAATAATTACGTCATTTGATAACGTTGATGTCTGTTTATGTGGCTTATACTGAATTTTAAAATGTTCCAACTAATTTGCATCTTTCTCTTGCCGAAAATGCAATTAAGATTTGTATTAAATGGTTAGACTAATTATTTTGAAATTGAACTTTAGCCATCCATGTTATATATATATTGATGTCCAAAAATTAAAGGGCAGTGACCATTCGCTTTCGATTTTACACGGTTTGATGAATATCTACTGAAATTCTTCACGAATTGTCCTTGAACTACGAGGATGTAAAGAACATGTTTGACTTCATATTTTTCAGTGAAGATTTAGTCGCGTGAACAATTAGGAGGCCAATAATAATTTTAATAATAAAACAATAATTGCGATCACCCATGTAACAGAAAATGCTCAAAATCGTCTATCACTGTAGCAAATAACTATGTGTGTCCTGTTCAACGTTTGTGTGCATTTGTGTAAGCATAGTACGCATATTCGTGAAGATGTTTAACGTTTCTGTGAAAAATTCAGATAATTTTTTGTTTAAAGCATACAGAGGTTACAATAAATTTAACACTACTTTCCGCAAACGTTACAAAAAAGAGTAGAAACAGTATACTGCAATTAAAAAAAAATGAATATGTTGAATATTGGATGAGGAATGAGCATTCGTATAAAATAATTTTTAACTGCGCATGCGTGAAATATACCAACATTTTTATTTCATAATTTGGTAGTCAGCTATTTAGGGCAACTTATATAAAAAGTTCAGTCAATATTTCAGAATTCAGAAAGATAGTGACGATATAGTGAGTTGTTTTTTAAAAGTATAGCTGGATGATAAGGAATTTTTCGTACTTTGTCAATCAACTCACTGTATCGCCGATATCTTTCTGAGTTTTCGCGATATTTTATTGGACTTTTTATATAAGATGCCCTAAATAGCTGACTAACAAATTATGAAATACAAATTTTGGAGAATCTTTCACACATCCACAGTTAAAAATTATTTCATACAAATGCCCATATCTCATCAAATATTATGTTTGCTATAAACAAAAACATTTGAATATTTCACAGATTTCACATTTTCACGAATATGCGTACTATGCTTACATAAATAAATGCATACAAACGTTGAACAGGACATAGTCATTTCCGACAGTGACAGACCATTTTGAACATTTTCTTTTACTTGGTTGATCACAAATATTATTTTATTATTAAACTTATTATTGGCTCCCTAATTGTCCAAGAGACTAAATCTTCACTGAAAAATATGAAGTCAAACATGTTCTTTACATCCTCAAAATTCAAAGACAATTCATCAAAAATTTCAGTAGATGTTCAACAAACCGTGTAAAATCGAAAGCGCCTGGTCACTGCCCCTTAATTTTTAGACATCTATGTATATAACATGGATGACTAAAAGTTGAATTTCAGAATAATTAGTATAATCATTTAACACAAATCTTAATTGTTTTTTAGGCAAGAGTGCTTTTTCGACGGTTACAGGTGCAAATTAGTTGAAACATTTTAAAATTCAGTATAAGCCACGCATAAACGAACATCAATGTTATCAAATGCTGTAATTATTTTTAATGCTAATTGCTTTTCTGAATTAATTTCAGAAATTCAGTTATCTGTTGCATTCCCAATGCTATCTATATATTTAAAACGCTAAGCGATTTCTTTCGACAATCCGTGAGGACAAACTACTGCATCAAATTACATCATTCTTTTTTTAAATGAAAGATATTTGTACACAGATTTGTTATCGTGCATTCGTTTGTTCGAAAATTTAATTAATTAACCGTAATTTTCAATTAAACTTTTACTTCTGCTAATGACGTCATAATCGGATAACGCCTACTGTTGCGAAGCACAGAGTTTATTCTCTAAACTCTGTGGTTGAATAAAAGAGAGATAATAAATATTAAAAGCACGCGGTTTTAAGGCCGAATTTGTTAATTTGCAAGTTAAATTTCGGTAAAAATACTTATCCGCGTGTTTTATAAGCGAATAAAAATTCATATTTATTGTGACGTCACGGGAATATTGTCCATTGGGTTTATTTTATCATTATAACTTTGTTGATGCCATTTTTTCATTACAATTAAATACAAAATATATTTATATTTATGTGCATGTGCATGATGTTTAAGCATTAATGTAAGGCATATGAAGTACGTGTGAAAAGTTTGCGCCGGTGAAAATGACGTTATGCTTAGCTTGAAGTGCATTTTAACGTTGATAAAACTAAAGAGAAAAATGTATATGATTGTGTTAACATGACATAATTTTACTGATTTTTGCATTCATAATTATAAAGATTAGAATTGGAGCCGTCATCGATTTCTTCATCTTGATTGCATACCTTCATTACATGTTACCAATTGCTTTTTTTTTTTAAATTATAGGATAGAAGATTTCCTTTTTTAGTAAAAAAAAATCACAAAAATAAAGGATTTCAGGAAATTTAAAGTTATTAAAAATAGTGTTATGGTAGAAAAAAATCTTGAAATAATGATTGTATTTTTAGCTAGAATAAACAATGTAAGACTAATATTTCATAGGAATTATTTTGGTAGCTTTATTATACGTTCATTTAACAGTTCCTTATTAGCGCAAAGTCCTATTTCTTTCACTGTGAATTTCTCTTTCGATGTCAAAAAATGTTTTTCTACTTTTGGACGCCAGCCAAAATACAGTGGCAATTTTTAGAAATGTACAACAATTGTGACAACAAAGGCGCTATCGCTTTAGCTTTAATCGCGCTTACATCAATTCGAAATACTACAAATTTCTATTTTTTATTACATTTTTCAATTTCAATTCTTACATCATCAATTAGAAAAAAAAAGTAGCTTTCGATTGAAATTTATTTGAAAACTGCCGCGTAATTTAACGACCTTTTAAATAATTTTCAAGCATGAAAGTTTTTCAATTCTATCTTATCAATGACCACCAGTTTGCTTCAATAATGTAAAATAGCCCCTGGGAAAGTTGCCACAATTTAAAATAGATTTCCCTAACTATCATAAAAAGTGAATAATAATTAAAAAAAAAGTGATAAATCATAAGATCAGATTATCCATAAGATAGAACATGTTGGCGCTAAACAAAATCTGTCAGGGAAAAAAAAAAAAGAATAAAAGACTATTTTTAGTTTATGTTGAACATAAAATTGATATGTTGAATTCGTGATGAATATGTTCCATCAGATATCAGGATATGCTAGGAATTGTATTTTTTTATTTTTTTACTTTTGCCAACTGTATAAGAGGAAAATATCCCCGATTGTGATGGAAAAGGGATAATCATCCTGTTTATGTCAAGGAACCGAAGAAACCATATAAATAAATTACACTTGAAAACATTAAAAATCTCCCTCATCTGCAGATAGATTTATTACTGTAAAAAAATTTCTTAATCTTTGCATAAAATTGATTAGCTTAAAACAATGGATGCGTTTTAGAAGATATGGATTTGAAACGAACAATGATTAAAGAGGACATTTTAAAACTTTTAATTTAATCATTTAAAAACTTTTTAACGTCGAATTTTGACGGTGCTTTTGGGCAGATGCAATGCACATGCGCATAGGAGCTCATTCAGTTGCATTATCACAGGGGGGGGGGGGGGGAGAGATGTGTGCTTTATTTACTATGTTCTGTTATTTACTGAATATGATATGAACGTATAGGAATATACTATTTGTATATACTTCATAGGTCCATGAATTTTTTTTCTTGCCGTGGGGAATATGGTGGTAATGTCAAACTGATTTGCATTACGCAGTTATTTACGGATTGTTTGTTTGGAGCTTGCATCGGAAATAGTACTGTATTTGACTGGGAAAAAAAAAATATTTGAAAGACTGTTTTATACGCACCCCTTCATAAATAATAAAGAAGCTTATTTTACTGATATTGTTATAGTATTTTTTTTGCGTCAAGTTTTGACGGGTTCCATCTAGTTGTTATGAAAAGTCTTATTGCACTAAGCTGTCTGAAGATTTTTTTTAGCTAAAACCTTTTTAACACTTTCCAACCTGGTTGAAAAGTGTTTATGAATTCGGTTTGTCTGGCCGTACTCTGACTCGCGTAGATATACTCGGATTGCCATGCAACTGATATATGTTATTGAGGTTTACATGGCATGTTCGGTATTGAAAATGAAGTCTGTAGCATTTATAGTTTTTTTTTTACAGGGCAGTCAAAAGAATTTCTTGACATTATGGTCTATGGGGAAAAATCGTTTGCGGTGTATTTCAGTGTTGTTAAGCTATTTCAAACATAACGATATTGATATATATCACTGAGGTGCACCAAAATATGCTTTCTCTATAATATGAAGTGCAAAAAACTTATCATTCATTTACAGGGATACATAAAAGAATTCGTATATTATGGTTGATGGGGAAAAACTGTTTGCGGTATATATTTTAATGATGTTAAACTATTTCAAACATAATGATATTGATATGTATCACTGATATGGAGGTGCAGCAAAATAACTTTCTGTAGAATATGGAGTGCAAAGAATTTATCACACATTTACAGGGTCACATAAAAGAAATCCGTAGCATTGTGGTCAATGGGAAAAATGTTTGAAATGTATTTTAACATTGTTGCACTATTTAAAACGTATACAAATATCACTGAAGTGATCAACAGAATGTTTACAATAGAATATGGTATACATAGCATTCATCGTTTATTTACAGGTACACACAAAAGTATTCGTTTACATTACTGTCTATGAGCAATAATTGCGTTTTCAATTATGGTAAGCGTATTCACATTTAACTAATTATTTGTATATTACTTGGTGTGTCTAAATTTTATAGATTATATACAGAGCTGCACGAAAAAATTCGAGTACATTTTCGCTTACTGAGGCTCATTGCTGTAGGTGAATTTTGAACAGTGTTTGCGTTTGCTTACTGATTTTAATTTTTACATACAGTATAAAAGCCAAATCTATGATCATCATATATATCTATGATTATATGTATAGATCGCATACCGGACTGCGAAAAATCGTTCAGATATCTTCCTGACTATAGATGAAAATTGTTTAAATTGGGATTTCAAATGTACTACGACGCGGTTTCCAATTCGATTACTTAGACATCACCTTTCACCTTATTACATGGTGAAGTTTTGTTACAGTATTCTGAATGTGTTGGAAGGTGTTCATAATATATGCTTGATACGTGATTTTTCCTTCTTGTTTTAATTTCAAATACTTCTGTTTAACTTAATTTTGTTTTATTAAATGCCTTAGCTTTCATCTAATTATTCGAAATTTTTTCTCATTCTCCCCACCTATTTAATTTTTTTTTCTATTGTAATTCTTACATTTGTTACTAACTTTTATCTTTCATAATTTACTACTAATTTTGCTTTTTTTTAATTAATTAATTTATTTTGCCTTTCTTACACTTTTCTTCTCTTTTTTTTTTTTTTTGTATTGTTTAAATAGTACTTCTTTAACTTCTTATTATACTTCTCATGTCATATGGAAGGCCTGACTAATGCAGGGGCATGCGGGGCAGCTGCCTCGGACCCCCAATTTAAGGGGGGCATGGGAGTAGTCAGGATTTTATTAAGAGGATGCCTAAGGGTTAAAATTGGTCAAAAATGACCAATATTTGTACATTTTCAAATATTTAGGAAGGTACTGCGGTCTTCCTTTTCCCTTTTTGCTTCCCGTATCTCCCCCCCCCCCCCCCCGCAAAAAAGAACAAATTATATTATTAGAATACTAATGATTAAAGTTTTATTATAACAACTTTATAGTCCATTGTTTTTAAAAGAAATTTATTATTAGTATTTTCCTGAAAGCATTCATGATGACCAATTGGGGGCATTTTTCTTTCAGACATCATATGACTAACGTAGATAATTAAAAGAAAATTTGCAAACAAATACTCCCTTCAATCAATCCATCATTTTTTCTAATAGTTTCCTACTAGTTTTCCTGCTAGTACTTTTTCTTAAAGTACTGAATCCATCTTTTCCATCTTGACCATTTTTCTTGTAATACCCTGTATACAGATGTGAATAGTACCTGGTACGAAATTTATGTATACATTCAACAGGTACTAGTCACTTCAGCATAATTAATGATGAATTTCTATGGCTAGTTAGAAAGAAGGGGGGGGCAGAATGATGCTTGCCCCGGGCCCTAGGTAGTCTAAGTCGGACCCTATGTTTTCAGATTAGTTTATTTCACTTTATCTCATATTTTCTTATTGGCTGTTATCTTCTACGTGTTCGTTTCTCCATTTTACTTTTTCTATACCGTGTTAGTTTTAATTCTACTGTCTCAGTAGTGAAAAGTCCCTTTGCCCACAAGTGCGAAGAATTAAACTTTATAAAAGCGTCCGAATGTCTACATTTTATGGTGCATTTATAAAATTATTCTCGTTGCTTTCGTTTTGCATCCATATCCATAGTTTAAATATTTGATTTCCTATGTATTATTTTGACAGTCAATGAAAAGAACAAATTCAATTCGAAAAAAATTTTAGCTGTATAAAAGTTGAATTTGAGAATTATAAAAAAAGAACATTTTACAGTTGTTGTGTTCAACACTTTCCAACATAGTTGAAGAACGTTTATGAATTCGATATATCTGTCTCTCTGTCCGTCTGTCCGTGCTCTAACTCGCATAAATATATTCGGGCCATGTAATTGATATATGTTATCGTAGAAACTCGACAGATTTTCTCGCCAAGCAAAAGAAACAACAATGCAATGAACCGTAAATAAAAGTAATTTCCGCCAGTTGATATGAAAATATTTTATATATTTTTATTTTAGGTCTCAGTCTAGTTCTATTTTCCGAACTGACCAAAACGGGATTTTAACACCTCTATAGCTCGCGTTCTATTTATCGTAGAAACAAAATTCTTGTTTCTATGGAATGGGGTGTGCCAAGTGACTAAGGAAACAAAAAGTAAAGCGGTATCCGACGAATAGGTTTTTAGTACATGCTATTTTAGAAATGCTGTTTTTTACCCTTTTTAAATTCTTGTTCAGTCCAAATCTGTTGACTGGACTATAAGGATGTGTAATTATCGGATTGTTATGCTCTTTGGGGCATTTGAAGTGTTTTTATGACTAGTTTCAACCGTTAAAGTTTCATGCAAAAATATTAATTAGTTTTTTATATATACCAGTTTAAAGTAATTTATTCCTATACTTAACATAGAGCAAAACATTATTAAATGGTTTAACTCTTATCAAAATGGCCGTATACAAATTATGTTAAGACATGTTATTACAGCCGATCCAAGTAAGCTTCCTATTGTAAAACAGAATTGTAGTATTTAAGGTTTGTTTACAGGTTTACTCAATAAATATTTTGATAGGTCTACAGAACTGTGTAATTGTCAGATTTTTACGCGGATTGTTGAATTGTCACTGTTTTAATAAGTAATTCAAATCTTTAAAGTTTCATAAATAAATATCGATTAGTTTTAGATTTACAACAGTTTAAAGTACTGTGTTCCTATACTTAACATAGGGGGGAAACAATACTAAATAGCCTAACTTTTGTCAAAGTGGTTACATAAAAATGGTTTATAAAATGGTTTTGAATGATTTTAAAATAGTCCAATTTTATAATCACTGGACTATTTATAAAATTGGTGTGTCCTTGTAAATATGGACACAAGGTTTCCCAATACTTATTTTTAAAAGATTAGGAATTTCGGTTTCAAAAAAGTAAACATACATAGACATTTACAAACAATATTGGCCCAATATTGTTTTGTTACTAAGAAAGCGTGCGGTCGGATATTTCTGCAATGGAAAATTTAATGTTCTAAAAGCTTAATGCAATAAATCTAAATAACCTTATTTGCCTAATAGTATTTAGTGCATATAACCCTGAAACATGAGAAAAATGCTGCACATCACTTTGTTCCAAACAGGATCATTGTAATGACCATTGGTGGAATTCAAGAATATGAGGTGGAATAATTATTCAACATTCAACATTCCTCACAAATATATCCCTGAACTCAAAAGTAACCTTATCATAATTTAATCATAACCTTGAAGGAACGAAAAAATATTTTGTAGGAAATTTTTCAGAAGATGATTTGAGCAGCGAAGAACGCTTTTGAATTTACCTTGATGGAATGTTTAAAACGATCTCACAACACAAATTTTGCATATTGTTTTTAAATTTCTTTTTCTATAACTGCATGCTTGCTCATTTTTTAGTGTCATTATCTGCCAATAAATCTAGTTATTTTAATAATCAACAGATATAGAACTGGATGTAATTTCCCAAATTAGTATGAGGGACTAAATTCCTTTAACGTAGAACTTAACCATTTAATTAAAACTTTAACTGCTTTCCTATTATCCTGAGTAAATTTAGGTACACATAATTTGTTAAATAATTTTTCCGAGTTAATTTTATTTATTATTATACAAGGTGAGACCAATAAGTAAGGTGAATCTCCCCTCCATTCGAAAATGGGAACAGCTCGACGCGCTGACACACACGCATTATGTTCTTCCCTGTCTTACGTAAATTGTGCATTTCGTTTTCGAAATTTCTCGGTAGGTGTTTGTCTATGCGGTAGCTGCAACGTAACAGTTATTAATGCATTGCGTAATGGAGCAGAGAGTCAATATGAAATTATGTTTCATAATAGGTAAAAGTGCAATGTGAATTCGTCGTGTGTGATCACAATTCGCTGCTGCGGGATCATGCAAGTGGTACTTTTTGCACGATGATGCACGGCTTCATACTACTACTTGTGTGAAACGATTCCTCTCTCAGCATATGAATACCAAGTCAGCACACCGTCCATACTTCCCAGATCTTTCGCATCAGAATTTTTCCGGTTTCCAGGACTGAAATCGCAGAAAGGACACAAATTTGGAAATATTTTAGATATCCAAGATGCCAGGGAACTTAAAGCAGTTGCGCAGGAAGACTATTCCAGAAGTTTCCAACACTTGTACGAGCGTTGTCAGAAATGTACTACATCCGACGAAAAGTACTTTCCAATTAAATAAAATTCTTTTTTTTTGTAAATATATACTGTAATATTTGGGTGATCAATCACATTATTTATCGGTCACACCTTGTTTAAAGCAGACAATTGAATACGGGCTACCTGGGATAAAGACTCCTGATACACTACCCGGTGTGCAGAACGTAGATGAAAATTGCTTGCAATTGAAAACTCTAATAATTTTTGTTTATTTTTAGTATATTATCTTGTTTTGCTAACAAATACAACAAAAAGCAATAATGGAAAAAACGAAATTCTGAATTAATTGCATTGTTTCAAGTGCAACCGCGTTAATCTTCAGTAATTGCTTTGCACGCCGATTTAAAAAAAAATCAATGCTTGAAAATAATTTTAAAAACCATTAAAAAAACACTAAATTCAAATACAGTTTTCAAACAAATAGCATTTGAAAGTACATTCTAAACAAATGCTGAATTTTAATTACATTGTTTTAAGTGTAAACGGGTTAATCTTCCGTAATTCCGTTGCAGGCACAGATTTAAGAAAAAATACATGCTTGAAAATTATTTTAAAAACCATAAACTATCACTAAATTGAAATACAGTTTTCAAACAAATAGCATTTGAAAATACATCCACCCCCCTATTCGATGACGTAAAAAATCCGTACTTTCGCATTTGCCGCATGCATTAATATCAAAAGAAATCGCCAAAGATTGCACTATATAAATAAACTTTTTTTATTCTCATTATGTCAAATGGTATTCCTGAGAGTATTTTTCTTTTAGTGGAAATTATACTGCTACGGACAATTCAAAAATACTAATTAAGCCACATTTTGAGTAAACTTCATTCTTATATTACATTAGGCGAACATGAGATTTAAATGAATTAGAAAAACTAAAATTAATTCCACTATATAAATAAACTTTTTTTATTCTCATTATGTCAAGTGGTATTCCTGAGAGTATTTTTCTTCTAGAGGAAATTAAACTGCTACGGACAGTTCAAAAAATACTAATTAAGCCACATTTTGCGTAAACTTCATTCTTATATTGCATTAGGCGAACACGAGATTTAAATGAATTGAAAAAACTAAAATTAATTCCACTATATAAATAAACTTTTTAGACTCTCATTATGTCAAGTGGTATTCCTGGGAGTATTTTTCATTTAGAGAAAATTATACTGCTACGGACAATTCAAAAAATACTAATTAAGCCTCATTTTGAGTAAACTTCATTCTTATATTGCATTAGGCGAACGTGAGATTTAAATGAATTAGAAAAACTAAAATTATTTCCACTATATAAATAAACTTTTTTTATTCTCATTATGTCAAATGGTAATCCTGAGAGTATTTTTCTTCTAGAGGAAATTATACTGCTACGGACAATTCAAAAAATACTAATTAAGCCACATTTTGAGTAAACTTCATTCTTATATTGCATTAGGCGAACGTGAGATTTAAATGAATTAGAAAAACAAAAATTATTTCCACTATATAAATAAACTTTTTTTATTCTCATTATGTCAAGTGGTATTCCTGAGAGTATTTTTCTTTTCGAGGAAATTATACTGCTACGGACAGTTCAAAAAATACTAATTAAGCCACAATTTGAGTAAACTTCATTCTTATATTGCATTAGGCGAACACGAGATTTAAATGAATTAGAAAAACTAAAATTATTTCCACTATATAAATAAACTTTTTTTATTCTCATTATGTCAAGTGGTATTCCTGAGAGTATTTTTCTTTTCGAGGAAATTATACTGCTACGGACAGTTCAAAAAATACTAATTAAGCCTCATTTTGAGTAAACTTCATTCTTATATTGCATTAGGCGAACGTGAGATTTAAATGAATTAGAAAAACTAAAATTATTTCCACTATATAAATAAACTTTTTTTATTCTCATTATGTCAAGTGGTATTCCTGAGAGTATTTTTCTTTTAGAGGAAATTATACTGCTACGGACAGTTCAAAAAATACTAATTAAGCCTCATTTTGAGTAAACTTCATTCTTATATTGCATTAGGCGAACGTGAGATTTAAATGAATTAGAAAAACTAAAATTATTTCCACTATATAAATAAACTTTTTTTATTCTCATTATGTCAAGTGGTATTCCTGAGAGTATTTTTCTTTTAGAGGAAATTATACTGCTGCGGACACTTAAAAAAATACTAATTAAGCCACATTTTAAATAAACTTCATTCTTATATTGTATTAGGCGAACATGAGATTTAAATGAATTAGAAAAACTAAAATTATTTCCACTATATAAATAAACTTTTTTTATTCTCATTATGTCAAGTGATATTCCTGAGAGTAGTTTTCTTTTAGAGGAAATTATACTGCTACGGACAATTCAAAAATACTAATTAAGCCACATTTTGAGTAAACTTCATTCTTATATTGCATTAGGCGAACGTGAGATTTAAATGAATTAGAAAAACAAAAATTATTTCCACTATATAAATAAACTTTTTTGATTATCATTATGTCAAGTGGTATTCCTGAGAGTAGTTTTCATTTAGAGGAAATTATACGGCTACGGACAATTCAAAAAATACTAATTAAGCCACATTTTAGGTAAACTTCATTCTTATATTGCATTAGGTGATCATGAGATTTAAATAAATTAGAAAAACTAAAATTAATTCTAAATAAATGGTAATGTAGAATGTATATTGAAGGTTGGCCGCTCATTTCCATTTCCATTTCAATTTTCAATTTTTTTAGAAACTGCTCTTTGCGAGCATTTTTATCTCTCCTTGAAGATGGTCGCGATAGCCGGCCGAAAGTGCTTATAGGGTTTTTAAGCATTTTAAACATTTTTATATCTATTTGTGTTTTTTAAATGTCACCTGTTAAGTAACATTGCGATCTATCGTATCTCATATTGATATTTTACAGAAAAATGTATTTTGTATTAATTCACTGATAGAAAATAATACAGTAATGTATAGAAAAATTGCATTCATTTTATTTTTACCGAAATGCAAAAGTTGAAAATTAAATAATATATACTTTTCTAATTTAAATTTTCAGTTTCTTAAAAGACAGCTGTATTTTAATTGAAAAGTATTTAAACTTACTATTTCTAGTGATTGGATGTTTGATGAAGTAAAATTTAAAACTTCTGATAACTTCGCTTTGGGTAAAAGAAGCATTTATACCCATCTTTATGAAATTTAATGATAAACAGCATTCCGATCGACTAAGGTTCCTTATTAAAAGCTTGCTCCACTTTTAGGTAACTTCCATTACAAAAAAACTACCTATTGCAGCCGTTCAGAGAAACGCAATTCCAAAACATTTTGGTATGTTTTCACTGATCATGATCCCCAGACCCCCAAACCACCCTCCTTCCAAATGTTGATTTATATATATGTATATATATATATAACATATGTCATGCTGTAACTCTCTTATATATGAACCGATTTGGATGTGACTGTGTATGTGTATAGGACATACCAAGGTCACGACCGAGTTCGTTGGCCAGCTTCATCCACCATCTTGTTTCAAAATGGTGGCCAGTTAAATATTTTTTTATTTACAAAAATTCAAAAAGATGTACAAAAAAATTATAAATTGCAAAAATTGTTTATGTTAAGTGTTAGAACGTGCTACAAGGATTCCGGAACATTTTTTGTTTTCGCTATATCTTAAAAAATGGCTCAGATATGGTAGTTTGAAATTCTAGGGTTGCTGAGATATTGAAACAATCTGATATTAGGCTATCAAAGCCTGAGAGCTTATGTGCCCGCCGGTTCTGTATGTACGTACAGTATGTATGTATGTATGTACATATATGTACGTAACGCGATAACTCTTGATAGAACTAACCGTTTTACTTTAAATTTTGTTTATAGGTTCCTTATGATAAGGCGCTTCCCTGATTAGTTTTGGAGGTTCATTGGTTAAGCATAAAGGGGGGAAACGGGGGGCTAACCCCCCATAATTTAGATAAATGGGTTTTTCATGCAGAATTATCCCATTTTCTTCAAATTTTGTATATGGGTTCATTTTGATAATGTGCTTCTGTCAATAGTTTTGGGGGTTCATTGGTTTAGTATAAAGGGGGAAAGGAGGGGGATACCCCCCTAATTTAGATAAATGAGTTTTTCATGCAGAATTATCCGATTTTCTTTAAATTTTATTTATAGGTTCCTTGTGATAAGGCGCTTCCCTGATTAGTTTTGGAGGTTCATTGGTTAAGTATAAAGGGGGGAAAGGGGGGGGACTAATTCCCCCTTAATTTAGATAAATGGGTTTTTCATGCAGAATTATCCCATTTTCTTTAAATTTTGTATATAGGTTCATTTTGATAATGTGCTTCTGTCAATAGTTTTGGGGGTTCATTGGTTGAGTATAAAGGGGGAAAGAGGGGGCTAATCCCCCCTTAATTTAGATAAATGGGTTTTTCATGCAGAATTATCCCATTTTCTTTAAATTTTGTATATAGGTTCATTTTGATAATGCGCTTCTGTCAATAGTTTTGGGGGTTCATTGGTTGAGTATAAAGGGGGAAAGAGGGGATAACCCCCCCTAATTTAGATAAATGGGCTTTTCATGCAGAATTATCCGATTTTCTTCAAATTTTGTATATAGGTTCATTGTGATAATTCGCTTCTCTGAAAAGTTTTGGGGGTTCATTGGTTAAGTATAAAGGGGGAAAGGGGGGCTAATCCCCCCTTAATTTGGATAAATGAGTTTTTCATGCAGAATTATCCGATTTTCTTCATATTTTGTATGTATATTCATTGTAATTAGAGACTTCCCTGATTAGTTTAAGGGGTTCATTAGTTAACTATGAGGGGGGTAACGGGGGGATGACCCCCCCCTTAATTTATTGTTGATTTCTTTATTTTTCGAGGGGCATATTTCAAATTCTTTGAAATAAGAGTACAATATACAATGAGTGTGAATAGCCTGTGAGCTCAATGCCCTCAGTTTAACTGGGCAGTTTTCTTTTTTATTTATGCTATAACTCTCGTATTTATGAACCGATATGAATGTGACTGATCATGTTTACAGTACATACCAAGGTTTCGACCGAGTTCATTAACCAGCTTTATGCGCCATCTTGTTTCAAAAAAGCAACAAGTTACATTTTTTATTAATTAAAAAAAATTCAAAAAGATGCATAAAAAATTATAAATTGACAAATTGTTTCCGTTAAGTGTTAGATCGTGATACAAGGATTCCAGAACATTTTTTGTTTTGGTTTTGTTTTAAAAAATGGCAGAGATATGGCAGTTTGAAATTCTAGGGTGGCTGACATTTTGAAACAATCTGATTTTTGATATGCTGAAATTCGCATTCAAATTCAGTATTAAGGAAAACTGGGATTGAATTTTCTATAATTGAGTTCCAAGTAATTTAGCTTCGTTTGAGTAAAATGAGTTGAATATTTAAAAACATGGACTATGAAACCTACCTTTTCCTCCCGGTACAGGCCGGAAAGAATTTTTTTTTAATCTAATAGTTAACATTTTTATCCAATTTAAAATTCCTTTCATCCATTGTCATAGGATGTATATAGTTCACAACTGTAATCATTAAACTATTACCCGATCTGAGATAAAGGAAATTTTAATGCAATGAACCATGCTCTTGGCTCGACATAGAGAATGGTGCGAGATCGTAATTCTTCCAAAATATTCGGATAATCCTCGCACAATTTTTCCGTAAAATACGGGTGAATTCGACCCAGGTTAAACACGTTTCAAACCAGAAATTTGTTTATGAAATGAAATCAAATAGGTTCCATGTAATTACATAAAACTAAGTACATATTATTACATCAGACATATTTTCTAGTTAGAAACGTCTTTAACCTGGATCAAATTAACTCACATTTTACGGAAGTTTAGTTGAAAGTTGGCAAGTATGTATAATGTAAAGTTTCAGTCCCTTGAGGCAAAAAATCTCGCTTAATACCCAAATTCATAGACCAATATGCGAATTTCTTTTATCTTCCCCAGTGTTGTAAATTTAGTAAGATTTTTTTATTCAGATATCTACCACAATTTCCGAACAGTAATATTCGCCTTATTTAATGACAGATTATTTAAGGCGAATATTACTAATCGGAAATAGTGGTAGATATTTCAACAACAAAAAAAAATTGATTAGAAGAATACTCATAAAATTGACAGGAAGGCACTATCTGTGTCAGATAAATTGGACATAATACAATAATAAATGCATGTTAAATTAAAAAAAAAAAAAAAGCATTCGCAAAATCTAGAAATATTTCCAAATTAATGCTATGTATCCTGTTAAAAAATCCAGACACAATCGACAAAATTAACAGAATTATAGGATGATACTGATTATAAGGTTACTCATTATCACAAGTACTAAATGTTATTTTAATAATTGGGCTGTTCTGAAAAGATTTAATATTTTTCGCTTGTGTTAAAAAAATTTGGACTAGCAGGAAAATTATTTTTGTTCTTTTATTTTTGGTAGTAACGTGTTAATCAACAATAAAATCTTGTTTGAATCCATTTTTTTTTCAGTTAATTGAGTTGGTCCATGAATTAAACTTGAATACAGTTAAATTTTAATCTAAATATGAGTAAAAGAAGCAATTTTGCGCTGTAAACATATAAATGAAGGCTCTAAAGTTCATTTAGACCAAACATGTCAAACTCGTTTACCACCAAGGGTCAAATTAAATATTGTATACAAAGCCGCGGGCCACATTAAAAAAATCAAATTTGGTATATTATCATCGCACAGAATGAAATTTGTGCATACAAAATACAACGTCGTTAACAAAAACAAAATGACATGCAAATTTCCAAAGGTATACCTACCAAAAAAAAATTTAAATATTCACCGCAATATTGTAAAAGGAATACTTATTAACTAAATGACATCAATATTTTATCAATCTGTAAAACTAAAAATATGTCGTACAAAAGTGCACTTGAATGACTTGCGTGCAATTGAATGCAGTCTCTCTTTTCTTTTCTTTTCTTTTTTTTTTTTAAGCAGATGCATTAACCTTTAATACTATTCATGAATACACTTTTTTAATGAAGTTTTTTTTTTTTTTAAATACAATTTATCTCTTTCCGAAGTTTTTCTAGATATTTTGAGTTTTGTAAATACAGTAATCCCTCGACATTCGCCAGTTTTGATTATTCGCGAATATGAAAATGCGAAAAAACTTAGCATTCGCGAGAATCTGACTTGGTTATTCACGATTTTTAGGGTTTCGTTCATCTCACGAAACCCTATTGCTCCCGCTCCGTTGTCTGTCTGTCACAGAGCCATTCTCAGAAATTATGTAACTTACAGAGTTAAAACTTAGTGTATAAATCTGAATATCAGCTGTGAAGAGCTGAAAATATTAAAATTTGAAAAATTCGTATTATTTTAATAAATAGAGATAAAAAAAACCAAAATTCTAACAGCCTTTTCTTATTAAATTTAAACTTTTTTCGTTATAGTCGATGCCAAAAATTAAAAATCCACGATAAAATTCTTTCTACAACAATTAATTTTCTATCAGACGATTTCCACGTGAAAAATGAAATAAAAAGTTTCACCAAATGAAAAAAAAAAGATTAATATGAAATAAAATTGATTGACGTCATAGTCGTAATAAAACGGAAAATGTCTAAGATTTCTCAATAATACAAGGAGTATGAGTATGTGTAAGTACACAAAACAGATTAAAATCACGTCATTAGAGAATTAAAAAGAAAATCTGGCGTCATATGGGAAGTTTAACTAATTTTTCAAATGTTTGAGAATAATACAAAGCGAGTATCAATATAAATAATAGGAAATAGTAAATATATGAGTTTGAGAAACATATTGAATCGTGACAAAAATCCGATTATGGAAATATTCGCATTTTTTAGCATTTTGTAAGTGTACAATTTGTATAATTTTGAAATTATTTTTTTTTTAATATTGCATTTAGTCCGTATGACGGATATTAGTATGACAGAATATAATAGCGGGCTTGGCCCGCTATCCGGCTGGTTTAGATATTCGAAAAAACGAAAAAATAGACCGGTAAATTTTTACTTTATAAAAAACATGCCTTTTTTTTTTTTTTTTTTTTTTTTTTCTAAATTAAATTTGTTTGAATTTATTAAAGAAAGGATAAAGTGTTTTGAAAGGAATATTAAACGAAACCCTTTGAGCGATCTTCGATCACACTTACCCACTTGTTTATTATTATCTCTTTCTTTTTCAGAATTTTTAGTGGCTAAAGATTATTTCCCCCTTTGTTTTCTTAGTATCTACAAAAGTGCTCTACCGAACATCGGTAAAAATACGTTCAGATAAAAATAAAAAGGTGTTTACACATATCTAAATTTTAAATATTTAAATCGCAATCAAAATGATAAAAACAAAAAAAAATGCATTATTAAGTGTATTACCATGATTTTGCATTTCTCTGTTAATTTTGAAATTGCTCCTCTTCATAAAATAAATCGTTGTAAGAGCAGTATTATTTGCAAAATAAACTTACTTTTTAAACGGCAAACTTTATTAAGTCGAAATTTTCATAATTGAGTCAATCATATCAGATAGTGGTTGTATCGAGCACATGAATATTTTCCAGAAACTCCTAACTTATTTTTAAGTACGCATCATGTCTGCGAAAAACAACTGCCAGCGGAGAGGAATTTCGTGCATCTGTATTTTCATGAATTTGAATGTATACAACAAATATTAAGAACATAGTTTTCATTTGATTATTAAAATTGCTGTCTATATCATGAATCCTTCTACCAATGGGATTGATATAGTTTAGCTAATCTTAATTTCAAATTTCTTTAAATGCTCTGGACGTTATTTCTTTTACTTCGCAGTGAATGATTTCGACTTGCGTGCAATTTAATGCAGTTTTTCTTTTTCTTTCTTTCTTTCTTTCTTTTTTTTTTTTTTTAAAGCAAATAACCTTTAATAATATTCATGAATACACTTTTTTAATGAAGTTTTTTTAATGAAGTTTTTATTTTTAAATCCAACAATTTATCTCTTTCCAAAGTTTTTCAAGATATTGTGAGAGTTTTCTAAATACAGTAATCCCTCAACATTCGCCAGTTTTAATTATTCGTGAATATGAAAATGCGAAAAAACTTAGCAATCGCGAGAATCTCACTTGGTTATTCACGATTTTTTATTATTATATCTTCCTTTTTCAGAATTTAACAATCACGGATTTGACATTCGTAAGTTTTTTCTAAAGCTTAACCCTCTCGAATATTAAGGGATTACTGTATTTGTGAGTACACCCTTTCAAACGCCATATCTAAAATAAATTTTCAGTTTTTATTTGATTACAAAGGTACTGTAAATTGACTTTTGTAAATATGTGATGTTCATCTTTAATTAATCGTGTTTATTCACACACATGTCATAATAGGTCACACAGGTCAGCTTGGACATAATTTTAAGAGTCATAAAATGTATGTGAGAATGAATATAAAGGAAATGTAAAAAGGAAATAAAACGAAAATAAAGTTTACGTTTGGCTCATTAATAATGACACGTTCACTAACATATATAATGAAAATAATTAATGAGTTCAAATCCAAAATCCTTTTATTTGATTATGTGTACCCCAGGTGAAGAGCGAGGGTAATATTTTTAGTTTTTTTCTCAAACGCAAGACGATAATTCAAAGCTATTTTTCTAAACTTTTAATTATTGTTAATTAGTGCCGTATTTTAATAGTTTTTCGATACATCTTTTAGTACGCAATAAGTACTGCACATTGTTTTGTAATATGGTGTAAATCTAAGAGAGCGGTAAAATAAAGTATTAGTTTTAACATAAAACACATAATTTATAAAATTAAATACTGTAAAAATTTATAAAATCCTTAAATTTTCAGATTCAAGATCTGTGTTCTTTGTAGCTTTCTTCCTGGTTATTTTTGCATCCACAATCTCTTGGAGCTGAAATTTTAAAAGGAGTTTGATCTGATCATATACTATACTTTCTGATATTCTCCATCTATAACCCTACGGCAATTTTGCCAGATTGTGGAACTTTGTTAGTGAAAATAGTCGTCAATTTTTTTTTTACTAGTACTCTTTTATTATTTTAAACTCTATATTCAAGTGTGTTTGTGCAAAGTGTATTTTCGGCATCAAACAGGAAGTGAATCATACATAGGGAAAATACCAAAGACTTGGCTGGCCACAGATAAATTTTCGGCCGGCCACGTGTTTGACATGCCTGATTTAGACGATTATAAGTGTAAGTAAGCTCAGCTCCTGCAACATTATGCGAATCACGTTTAATACGCGATCACACTTAATACGCGACTTTTGTCCAGTCCCTTGAAACGCGTCTTAACCGGGCTCAAATGTACTTTTTTTTTTTTTGGTCTAGATATATTTATAATTTTCCTTTTCCTCTTCCACCGAAGAATATGTGTATAATCTCATAAATATAATAAATATCATAAATATCATAATCTCACTTTTCCGTGTAAAGGGACATATCTACCCTATATATATAAAATCCTAATGAAACGAATTTGTGAAACGATTTTATGAAACGAATTTATGAAACGATTTTATGAAACGACTGATTAAACGACTGATTATGTTTCAAGGCTATTTTTAATAAAATATTAAACGTTTCATGGTGAAATTAATACCAATTGTTCATAAAAATCCGCTGATGTCAAAACTGGTAATAGAATTTTGAAATTGGAATTAGTTTTCGAGATATTAATTTTTTTCTAATTTTAATGACATTTCTGTAATGATGGCAACTAATTACTCAGTTTTTTTGTGACAAAAAAGGGAAAAAAATTGAAAAGGATCCCGATAGGGATTATTGATTTCTTTTTATTCGTCATTTTCAAATTGAAATTGAATTTATCTTTTATTTCAATCGATAATGAAGATAAGATTGTGATTAAATTATGTTTTTCAGGAAAATGTGAAAAAAAAATCACATTTCTATCGTCAGGATTCAATCGTCTGTCAGCATTTAATTTAATTTATAAACTGAAAATATTTTGAATAAATTCGTCCAAATGACGTCATTTAGGTAAACGCAAAAGAAAGGGAGGAAAAGGAATTAATAGTAATTATTATTTATTGATATCATTTTGTTATTTTTTTGTAAAATTTAACTAAACGAAATTATAAAATCATTAATTCGGATATTTGAAACTAATATATAAAATAATAATTGCCCAACTGAACGGAAGAATAAAATATCCTGCTTGGTTTTCTATCCTGCTTGGTTTTTTCCGCCAAGCTTTTTAAAAAAGCGTCAAGACCCCTATAATAGACAAGCACCAAAAGTTCATTGGGTTTATTTTCATAACTTTTGGCAACAAATCTATGTACATTAACGAATCTATCCCTTTTTGAAGCTCGAATTACGCCAAACCTAAAAGCAAAGGATCCTATAATGGAAAAGTACCCGATTTTCTTATGGACAATATTCAAGTGACAGAACATGGTGTAAAATTACCGCGGATAGCAAATTTGTTTAAATATCTCATCAATTGATGCCGAATAAATGAAGGCATGCATGCACAAAATATTTAATTAATTTTGCATGATAAATAATTATTAGAAAATTCGTATATACATATTAATTAAAAAAAATAATTTACATATTTAATATAACATGAAAATATGCATGATGGTGCACTAAAATAGAGAGAAAATTAAAACCTGTTACTGAAAATGTCTATAACATAGTACTTTTCAATACCGTGGTTCTTAATGTTATTCACAAGCAGATGGAATTTTTCTCATCCTTAAACGCAAAGGAAGAATAGAATAGAGATTGTTGTTATAAAAGTCCGAGAGGTAGTCACAATTTAAACCTAACCATTTTATACAAGCTGGTTTTCAAGTTGTAATTGATTTTACTTATCAATCCCGAAAACAGTCGTCGCAACAGATGTGTATGAGGCCATGATAATCGAAAAATGTCCCATTAAAATGTTAAAAGCATGGCAACCCAATTACTGATTTACCAATATTTTTAAAATAAAGCACGCTGTCATGTTTTTAGAGGCCTCGAAGTCTGAGCGGGGGTTGGCGAGCGTAGCTCGCAGGGGGTAGGCCCCCTAGTATATATATAAAAGATTAAAAATTAAAGAAGCCGATAAAATGTCGGGTTATTTTAGTTCATGATATATTATTTGACAGTTAAATAATTAATAACAATATTAACAATGAATAATAAAGAAAATAATTAAATATTAAAAATCTATTTATGTGTACTTACTTTTCTTAAACTTAAAGTGCAATTGCAGAAGAATTCTGGCTTAAAATTTCTATCAAGAATAAATCTGTGACTTTATTGAAGTCAAAAATTTATATCATTAATGCAAATATGCACCATATTTGGAGCAAATTTGTTTCACTTATTTTACTATTATTAAATTAACCATGCAATATTCCGTTGTCAAGAGCGTGACAAATGGTTTATTTTATTTTTTTAACACTTTCCAACACAATTCAAAAGTACTTAATGACTTCGGTCTGTCTGCCGTCTGGCCGTCCTCCATGCTCTACATCTCATAAATATGCTCGGATTGCCCTGAAATATTTTTATGTCATTGACCTTTACTATAGCATGATCTCTATTGAAAATTAAATGTGTAGCATTTATAGTTTATTTACAGAGACAATCAAGAGTATGCAGTTACTTTATGGTCAATGGGGAAAAAACGTTTCAAATGCATTTTGATGATGTTAACGATTCGAAACCTGATGGAATTGATTTACAATTATGTAGCGCACTAAAACATGCTTTTTCTAAAATGTGGTTGGTTGATTGGTTGATTGGGGTTTTATGGCACAAAGTCCCTTTAGGGACATGCTGCGCCAAAAAAAAGATTAAATTACGTACGTCAAATTGAAATATAAAAACTAAAAAAGAAACAAAGCTTAATGAGATAATTATCTGGATGGGGTTACCCATCTAGATATAGTCACACAGTGTATAAAACAAATAGGGCGAAAAACAGATTAGAATAAGAACGCCAAATTAAAATTTAAAAATCAATTAAAACTTTATCATAAAACAAAATGAATGAAAATAACACATTTAAATGAAAAGAGTGATATGATGATAAATGTATAATTAAAATCATTCAATGAAAATATAACACAATGTCTAAAAGATATAAACACAAGCTTTCACAATTGAAATAGAAAATCTTTAAAAAATTGGTAAAATGTTCAAATTTTCAAGCAGAAATATATTTAAAATTACGTAGGTTCGAATACCTCAAAAACAGTATTATCATCATTATCATCATTTGAGTCTGAACTGTAGGACTGTGATTCCATAGCTTCCTCTGCATAGTGCAGCAGCTGTTTTGAATCTTTTGTAGCAAGGACTGATGTAACAAGACAAGATTTGTTTTTTCTTCACTTCACAGTTTTCCATTGTGAAGAGGCTTGGGTTGAAGTTTTCTTTCTCTCTTTCAATGCATGACTTTGACATGACTCATGTTCGGTTGACTATTTAGATGGATATGTAGAATATTCTATTTTCACAGGTTCTGAGGATGGTGGCAAAAGTTGCAGTGCAGGCAGGGGTCTTATTCTAGCTGTACAATACATACTACGAGTTTTTTTCTTCATAGTGCTGGTTAGTGTAACAGATGAATCATTTGCTGGTAAAGAGAATTCAGTTTGGGTGCTTATATGTCTTAAGGATTTTATTTGTTTTTATTTGTTGCTTGAGTAAACTAGAATAAGAAACTCCCACAGATGGTGTTCTAGATTCAACTATTTTTTAGCTTCAGGATAAGAAAGTTTCTGAGTAATTTTAACAGCAAGAATTTCTTTTTCACGGATCCAGTTTGGGCAGGAACGAGAATATGCTGCATGGTCACCCTTTCAGTTTATACAGCGTTCAGATTTTTCACATGAGTTACTCTCATGACCGGTTTCTGAACATCTTGCACATGCAACAGATCCACGACAGGTAGTTTTACTGTGGCCATAACGCTGGCATTTAAAGCAACGAAGAGGGTTAGGAATATAAGGCCGTACGGGGCAGCTCAGGTATGCAGCTTTAATTCTAGTTGGTAGAGTAGGGCTATTAAAGGTCAGGATAATGTGTTTTGTAGGAAGCACTTGCTCATTCCGACGGATAGTGATACGGCGTACGTCTATAACATTTTTATCTTTTAAATTATGCAAGAGTTCATCTTTTGTAGAGAGTAAAAGTTCTGGTTCTGATATTACACCTCGACTTGTGTTTAGAGTTTGATGGGCCTGAACAGAAACAGAAAAAGATCCTATTTCTTTGCAATTTGAGAGAAATCTTGCGTGTTTGTCTGAAGAGACCTCAACAAGTAAATCCCCAGACTGTAGCTTTTTAAGTGAATAACCGTCTCCGAAAACAGATTGAAATGTTTTTGCAATACGAAAAGGTGAAGTTTTCTTAAAAGAACTATCAGAGAGACTATCAGTGCGATGAACTACAAAAAAAGTGTGAAGGAATTATTCTGTACAGATTGTTGCTCTCCACATGGGAGAGAAATAGAAGGAAGTGAATTTTTTCCATCCATATTAAAGAGAAATGAAATTCAGACACCGGCCCACTACCGAGCCCAACAAGGGAATGCACATTCGTGCACCAGTGCTAACTATGGCCTATACGTTCACAAGACACACCTATTTCAGTTTCCACCCTTAACGAAATGATTAGTATGTGCCCGCTCACTTGATCCCCAGCCAGTGACAAGTCAGCTGACCAGCCGATTGATGCATACGGGACCAATATGCACCTCCCGTCTACCTGAAGCAGAGGCCAAAGCAGTGTGTTGGTTTCCCTCAACTGCCAGGATCCCCCTTTCCAGTGACACGGGTCGCCACGCACGGCAAACGCGTGGGTGGTTTACAATTCTCCATAAGTCGATATAAACAGGATGATATCGGCTTATGCAGAATCGCCCTCACCTCAGAAGAGGAAACCACAATGAGAGTGAAACAAAGAAGAAAGATTAGACAAGAGAAAGAAGAGGAAAAAAGAAAAGAGAAAGATCGCTCAGGTGCCCGGGGTTGCAAAGCCCGTGAATACCTAAAGAAGGTATCCCCCTGGGGGGTCTGAAATGTAGTGTGTAAAGCATTTATTACTGATTTACAGGGCCACACAAAATAATTGTGTTACACAATGTTCTAGGGGGGGGGGGGTCGTTTACAGTGCGATTTAATGATGGTTCACTATTTAAAGCATAATGAAGTATATATATGTATTACTGAGATGCACTATAAATTGCCCACTGAACAGTATGGTATTCATTTCATTTATAGTTCATTTACAGGGATACACAAAATAATTCGGTTACAGTCTTTGTGCGATAATTATAGTTTATGTGTGATAAGTGCGTATTCAACTTTGGTTTTGATTTTTAACTAAATTTTTTCACAGTACTTGGTGTGGGTAAATTCTGTTGATCATATACAGGGCTACAGAAAGGAATTCGTAAGTTTTACTGACTATGGGAGTGAATTGTTTAAGGGTATTTTTAATTGTTTAACGCATTTTCCTGCTGAGCTATATTTAGTAGACTAATATAAGTTTGTAGAATATAAATAAATTCGTATACAGGGCTACGCAAAGAAAAAGATGCATTGTCGTTTATGGTTGGTAATTGCTGGAAGTGAGTTTTAAGTTGCCTTATGCGTTTTAAACTGAATTAAATTTTAGTTTAATATGTGGTGTGTACAAAAGTTTTTATATAATATACAGGGCTGTACAAAAGCTTTCGAGTGCGTTTTCATCTATATGCGAAAATTGCTAAAAGTAAATGTTTTAACTGAACTAATTTTTATCATGCTATGTAGTATATATCCAAGTCTATAAATCATATACAAAGCTAAGTTGCACAAAATAATTTGACTACTTTTTTGACTATGAAAGGTAAATGCTAAAACTGGATTTGCGTCAGGTGCCGCCATTCGAGAAATCTACAAGAGACCATTCCATTTCTTCCGGTCAAGGGTTCATTCCTCCTCCAGACCCCTATCCTGATGGCTTTTTTTATACCATCCATCCAGGTCTTTCGTGGTCTTCCTCATTTCCTCTTTTGGTTTGTTCTTTAATTAGATGCGATTTTGGGAAGTCTGTCGTCGCTCATTCTTTTAACAAGACCATACTATATTAATTCTTTCTTTTGGAGATCGTCTAATGTGTGGTATATAATCTAATATGCCACATAATATACTAAAATTTAGTTAAGCTGTACGCACAACACAGCTGAAAATTTCCCTGCAGCAGTTTCCATCAATAAATGGAAATGTACTCGAGATCTTTTGTGCAGCCCTGTATAGGATCTATAGAATTCATACACAACAGGTAATATGCAAAAATTTAGTTACATTGAAAACCGCGCACCGCAACTGAAAACTCACTTCCAGCAATTATTGGTCATATACAGTTACTGTAACCTTATTCTCTTGTATGTCCCTGTAAATGAACGATCAATGCTATGCCCAACATATTCTACAATAAGTATCTTGTAGTGCACTTCAGTAATATATCAGTTTCAATATGTTTAAAATAGTGTAATATTATTAAAATACATCACAAATCATTTTTCCACATAGACAGTAATGTAATGGAATTCTTTTGAGTATCCCTGTAAACGAACTATAAATGCTACACACTTCATTTTCAATACCGAACATGTCATAGTAAACCGCAGTAACCTATCTCAGTTGCATGGCAATCAGATAATATTTACTCGAGTTTGAGCACGGATAGGCAGACAGACAAACCGAATTCATAAACACTTTTGAATTATGTTGCAAAGTGTTAAAAATGAGACTGTTGAGTGGTTAGACTAAAATAGAAAATAGAAAACGTGTATTTAGAAAAAAAATTCAATTGCTGATTATGAGAGAATATTATCTATCAAATATTTTTATTGAAATACAGAAATTGAAAATTAAATTCGACGAACCCTCGGTAAAGCGTTACCTCTTTATAATGTCACTCTGTATATAGCGTCATATTGCTGTGATTCCAGCTACTTAATTAGCAATTTAATGTAACTCTGATTAACACGGTACTCTTTGTATAACATGAGACTATACAGATACCAAAAGATGACGTGATACCAAGGGTTCTAGTTAAAATATTCTGTTTCTTAAAATACGGCTTTTTTCAAACTGAATATTTGTAGTAATAGGGTGATTGATAAAGTATATAATTTTAAAATTTGACTACCTCATTTTTGAAAAAACAGATATTTGTATCACCCTTATAAAATGATGTTTTAATTGCATTCTGGTCAGACCAGGTTCCATACTTACTAACAGTTTGCACCGCCTTTCCTTATCCAACACTCAATAGTTATCCCATATAAATTACTTTCATCCCTTTCCTCGTGATTTAGATAGCTCACACCTATAATTATTAAACTATTACCCGATGCTGACATAATAGTAAATTTGCATGCGATCAGCTAGGATCTTGACTCGATAAAAATAATGGTGCGAGATCATAATTCTGATTATTATACGAGTAATAAAAGTTATGTTGTAGTGTGTCTCGGCATTTTTATTTTTCGTAAGGAGATATTTATAATTTGCTTTTGTCCCCCAAAGCAAATCTGTGTAAACTCATAAATACTTTTTTTTTTTGTCAGAGAAAATATGTTTAAAGCAATAAAGAACGAAAGGAAGTGCTATCGATGAGGAAAAAAATGACGTTTTATAAGTTTATGATAATGCAAATGAGGTAAATGAGGCAAAGGAATTAATATTAATTTATACGTAACACGAAAACGAAGCTTATGAATAATAATTAATAAACATTAAAAATCATTCTATATATAATTAATTTTTTCAACTCAAAGTGAAAGTGTGAAATGATTAGGTGTTAAAACTTCCTATTATTTACGAATATATGTTCTTACAACGTTAAGAATTGATTTCATTAATTAAAAAAATAGATCGAACAAAAAAGACAAAAGTACGTATGAGCGAAAATCTCAAGTGTGATTTTCGGCTGCTCATTTTCTGCTGATATAGGATTTTTAAGTGTCTCATATTATGATCAATTTGAATTTTTAATAACCACTGAGATATTTCAGAATAATAATTAGTAGATGGTCACAAATTTTATTCAAAAATAAATATGATATGAGAGTTTTTATTAGCCAAAAACCCAAATTGTAAGGGGACAGTCGTGACATTTTTTGCAATTTTGCCACTTTACTTAAAAAAAAAAAAAAAAAAAAAAAAAAAAAAAACATTTTTGGCATGTTGTATGCACTATTTTCAAAGACGTATCAAACTTACGATTAAATAGCTATATTTTGGTTAATCTATAAATATGAATATTTAAATTAACAATGGGAATAGATAAAGATACGCTTACCATTTCACCATTCTTTTCAATCCAGAAAATCTTCTTTATGAATAAACAGTAAGCAATGTTGAATTTTTAAGAACAAAAAGTGCTCCCTTACTGGAAATAACACTGAAAATGACTGCATACTGCCATCTGGTAGAAATATCAGAAAGTTCATACACTGGGACAGTAGTGACGAAAGAAGGTGAAGGACACAACTTTAAACCCAACAAAAAAAAATATTATACTATTCAGTCCTATAAAAATTAGATTACTATGCTCATTGAGGTTCACATTTATAATAAATCCATTGTTTTTTAAAAAATATATAATAATTATTGTTTATTGATTCTTTTAATGATCAAGTTATGTGTAGAGAACAGGGGAGAGTATTGACTTTTGAGATATTTAAAATCCATTTTAAAGATTAAAAAACAGATTTTACACTATTCAGTCCTATAAAAATTATATTACTATGCTTATTGAGGTTCACATTTATAATAAATCCATTGCTTTTTTAAAAAATTCTGATCATTATTGTCTATTGATTCTTTTAATGATCAAGTTATGGGTAGAGAACAGGGGAGAGTATTGACTTTTGAGATATTTAAAATCCATTTTAAAGATTAAAAAACAGATTTTACACTATTCAGTCCTATAAAAATTATATTACTATGCTTATTGAGGTTCACATTTATAATAAATCCATTGCTTTTTTAAAAAATTCTGATCATTATTGTCTATTGATTCTTTTAATGATCAAGTTATGGGTAGAGAACAGGGGAGAGTATTGACTTTTGAGATATTTAAAATCCATTTTAAAGATTAAAAAACAGATTTTACACTATTCAGTCCTATAAAAATTATATTACTATGCTCATTGAGGTTCACATTTATAAAAAATCCATTGCTTTTTTAAAAAATTCTGATCATTATTGTCTATTGATTCTTTTAATGATCAAGTTATGGGTAGAGAACAGGGGAGAGTATTGACTTTTGAGATATTTAAAATCCATTTTAAAGATTAAAAAACAGATTTTACACTATTCAGTCCTATAAAAATTATATTACTATGCTTATTGAGGTTCACATTTATAAAAAATCCATTGCTTTTTTAAAAAATTCTGATCATTATTGTCTATTGATTCTTTTAATGATCAAGTTATGGGTAGAGAACAGGGGAGAGTATTGACTTTTGAGATATTTAAAATCCATTTTAAAGATTAAAAAACAGATTTTACACTATTCAGTCCTATAAAAATTATATTACTATGCTCATTGAGGTTCACATTTATAAAAAATCCATTGCTTTTTTTAAAAATTCTGATCATTATTGTCTATTGATTCTTTTAATGATCAAGTTATGGGTAGAGAACAGGGGAGAGTATTGACTTTTGAGATATTTAAAATCCATTTTAAAGATTAAAAAACAGATTTTACACTATTCAGTCCTATAAAAATTATATTACTATGCTCATTGAGGTTCACATTTATAAAAAATCCATTGCTTTTTTAAAAAATTCTGATCATTATTGTTTATTGATTATTTTAATGATCAAGTTATGGGTAGAGAACAGGGGAGAGTATTGACTTTTGAGATATTTAAAATCCATTTTAAAGATTAAAAAACAGATTTTCACAGTAGAAGTAACATAATATTGTAGAACAATCACAGGGAAACGTACGTTTCTGACATTAATTAGATTATTATTCTAACATTTTTTAACATTTTTTAACATTTAATGAGAATTTATATTGCAAAGGGATGCCGAGAGGTATACTGGGGACTGAGAAATTACACATGAGATTTTCACTCATATCTACTAGGATTTGTAGTTAGTAAGTTGAACTAATCAACTAATCACCGTACTGGTATGACATCACAGGTTGGGCAACTATGCGAGACTTTACAGAGCCCAATCAAAACATCTGCCCTATATACCGGGTAAAACACACACTTTCGAAAGAAGAAAATTGATCAAAATTTATAGGTGCGCATTATACGCAGAGTATAAACATGAAAGCTCAAAAATTAAACATAGGAATTGAGATTTCTACATTAATAAACAAGAGAAGAAGGCATAATTATTTGAATGAACGACAAACACCGGGATTTGTAGTAGCATATGTCCTCCCTTCGCAATTACTTATTTTCTTTATGTTCGTGCTATAGTTATTATACTTTTTTAATTCTCTTTATTGTGTTTTCATGCTAAATTCGAATTTTTTCATTTCGGATCATTTCTTATTTCTGCTAACTACTTCCACTTGTTTAATATTAAAATTTACTGAGGTATATGCACATGGCACTTAGAAAAGTTATGTCGAGTCTAAGTGGAATGATATCTTTTCAAAATTTGTGTACTGTAATGCTAAAGTTTGCAAAATTTGCTCAGTGATTTTTTTTATCCAGTTTACACTTTTTCATTAGTTTAAATATTTCTACAACATTTCTAACACTTTTTTCTTCCAGTGTGCTGGATAGAACCTAAGATATTGGTATATCCCGCATCCCACGTTAAAATAATCAAAACAACGGCAACGATATGGGTGGCCGTGTTTACGAGGGCAGAAAGCAGACAGGCGCCGAAACTGACAGTTCAGCAATGCTGAACAAACAGGGATTTATGACAGACAATCTAGAGGGGTCATAAAATGTGCTAAGATATACATCGAACCGGCGATTCCGGGAAAACAAGGAGAGGAGTGGTACATAGGAGTCTCTAAGAGGCGGAATATGGCTGGAGCGAATCAGAAACATCGTGATGATCAGATATACGCGGCGACCAGTAAAAGTGATTCGAGAGAGCAGGAAAATTGACCGCCAACATCAACATTGGATAAAAAATCCTTAAGAGGAGGTAAATACTTCTTACACCCCTCTGAGGGGGAAAAATAACGAAAACTTCGCTAGAACTCAAAAATCACTTCCATCAAAAAAATCCTTAAGAGGAGGACATCTTTTTCAGCAGCTTGCTACCAACATGAAAGTTGGCTTTTCTATATAGGCTGCAGTGCTATAGGCAACAGCCTACAATTATAATTAAGTCATTCAAACCTTTTTTTAAATATGTGCCCATGGAAGCAAGAACTACTGGTGAACTACTCTATGACTGCTATTCTCTTGAGAGGTACAGGTAGATATTATTCACCCAGATACTGTGTAAATATTTTTAAATTAATTAATTAACGTTAAGAAGATTATGCTTCTCTTGCCATCCCCAGGATCAAGGATGTATGTAGAGGTTAAATTATTATCACAAACTTATTAAGCACTTACTTAAATTTAAATAATTAAAATAAGAACTTAATAACCTAACTGGTTAATATATTGTATTGTTAAAATGAAGTCTCGTGAATATAATGTGTATCACCTTTTTGTATAATTATTTTACTCTTTGTTTTTTTTATGTTTTATATCTATCTTATGTAAATAAAACCTCTTTTATTTTACCCTTAATTTAGACTCCAGCATTTATTTAGTGTATAGTGTGATGTTTAATCTAGAGTAATATATATGTTGGTTTAAACTACTACTTTCAGTAAGATTTTACAGCGGGCTTGAGGGGTCAACCTTAAGGATAAATTGCTTCAAAAATAACACAACGCCGTACACCTTTTTATTTAATACAAAAAAAGCTATCCCAGGTTGCACGATCACAATTTCCCCTCAAATTGCCGCTAAGATAATTGGTGTGTCTCTGACAGGAGGAGTTAATTATTATGAGTTTGAGTAACGCCCTGCAAGTTTTATATATATGTTTTAAATCTCTCCAACAGATAGAAACCCCAATTATTACTGGTGCATGTGACACAGGAATTTCTCTGGTGTTCAGCTTTCTTCATATCCAGCCCTTTTAATTATTCAATTTATAGCTTATTTTAGATAATTAAATATTTTGTACTGGATTAAGAACTTATATCTTAGATCTAATGAAATAACATAAATAGTAATAATAATGATGGACATTTAAAGAAACTAAATTTATTTATATTCAATATTCTCTTTTAGAATTGATAAATTTACTCAATAAATGTATAGAAGTTATTATTTACATAAATTTTTATAATTAGTTACTCTAAACATATCCATTTAAAAAATAATAATAATAATAAGATATATATATTTTTTTTTTACTTCTCATATTATTCTGCTAGTAGTATTTAATATTTTTTTTTGTAAGCTAACATCACACTACTTAATATAATTTATTTCCGTAATTGTATGAATAATAAGAATAATAATAATAATTACAATTATAACAATCATAATACAAAATAAATGATAAATAATATCAGCTGTAAAGTGTAAAATCCTGATCCTAGGGTATGGGTTGTACATAAAAAAATAATAAAAAGGTATTGGCACTCAATTGCATTTGCATAATTAAAATTGTCTTTTATATTGTATATTTATATGTCGCGATTGTAATTACAAGCAAATAATCTTCATATGAAAAGAAAGGTTTCAAAGGTCAATTCCTAAGAATTAGACCATTTTTGTTGAAAGATTGCATATTATTTTTGTCTCTGAAATATTTATTTGACTTATTCATGCAAATATATTTGAAAGTGATAAAAAAATGAACTATTATTTGTTCTAATCCTTGAAAAAAAAAAAAAAGATATATATATACATATATATAAAGAAAAATAAAAGATAAAATTAATGATAATACCAGTGATAAGCTGATAAACTTTTATTATCTATTTATTTTATGTGTATTTCTTGCATACTTATAAGTGAACAATTGAAAAAAAAAAAAAAAAGTTCATTTTTGAGATGTTTTTTTTTCACTAAACTGCTGAGTAATAAATAATAATAATAATAATAATAATAATAATAAAGGAAAGAATAAGTGTAGGAATTATTAGATTTTTAAATAATTATTAATACTTATATCAGCAGAATTAACGTAAAATTAAAAATAACTAAAATTGAACAAGTTTTGTAGTAATCTGATCTCTTGTTAAAATGCCTTACAAATTTTACTTTGCGCTGGGGTATGGCAAATAATAAAAGAAAATTTAAGAGAAAAAGTGGAAATCTCAACGATTCATCTATACAAACAAACAACTCAGGAAAAAAAACAAAAATAAACGGGGACAAACTGATATTTTGTCACCAAAAACAAGAAATCAACATAAAAACAAACGAAATCAGGCAGAAAAATCTATACTAAACGCAACAATGGCGGAATCTACACCAAGTGTAGACACTATTTTGTCGTTGATTCCAACTTTTGACGGAAAAAAGGGAAATAGAGTGGAATTCTACCTGCAAGAATTCGAGAAATTAATAGCACAAACTTCGCTAAAAGATGATTGTAAATTAACCATTCTGAAAGCAAAATTAATTGCAAACGCAAGGGAAAAATTGGCTCAAAGACATCAGGACAATTTGGTACCCATTGAATTTTTTGGGCGCAAACTCAAAGAACCTGAGAAAAGCTACCCTAGTGTGAAATTCGAGCTATTAGCCATACATGAAGCAGTAAAACACTTCAACCACATTCTATGGGGCAGAAAATTTACAATACAAACTGATTCGCAATCAAACACAAGACATTTAAACCTTGAAACGCAATCAGACATAGTCAAAAGATGGTTAACTGACTTAGCCGAATATAATTACTCGTTTGAATATATAGAGGGCAAAAACAACCCAGCTGACTATGTTTCCAGGAATATCAATAACATAATTGCAGATAACAATTTACAAAATAACTTATTCAAAATGAATTCTGCACTTTCAAATGAAAATATAAAAAATGAATAATACAGAGATGAAAAACTAAAGAAAATTATTGACAAAATTATCACGGGTAGAAACAACAAAACCACAAATAGATACACACTTAACACGAACAGGATGCTCATTCTAAAACCGGGACAGAACAACAAAGAATTGTTAATTGCCCCAGACACTCTTAAAATTGCTATCATGGAAGATGCACATGCTCCGCACTTTGGTTTTCAAAAAACTTACGAGTTGATAAAGGATAGACTTTATTGGTACCGTATGTATACGGATATTAAAACTTTTTGTGCTAACTGTACTGCATGCCAGACAGCTAAACAGCACAGAACCATCAAGGTTCCTATAAAGAGGGTAGTAAAAGACCACGAAATTGGGAGTAGGCTGCATATAGATATATGTGGAAAACTGCCAGTAACATTTCGAAAGAACGCATTTATACTAACTATAACTGACTCCACATCAAGATTCTTAGAAGCGGTTGCACTAAGGAATGTGGAATCACAAACAATTTTGAACGTGTTAAATAAATACTTCGGGATGTTTGGTCTAGCAAAAGAGGTCTATTTAGACAACGCACGTTATTTTCGCAGTGATGTATTCACGGAATACATGAAGGCTCTAGGGATAGAACCACATTTCTCAAGCCCGTTCAGGCCAAAAGCGAATGGACTGGCAGAAATCTTCAATAAAATTTTGAAGAGTTCACTCACTGCCATGAGTAATAATACCCTCGAGTGGGATATCCGACTTGAGTTCTTTAAATTAATGTACAACACATCTAAACACAGAGCAACAGGTTTCCCACCTTCATTATTATTCTTTGCTAGAAATCTAAGAACTCCTTTCACAACGCATATTCCCTCGGAGGATATTGCAACCAAACAATATGTTAAAAATCGAATGGAGCATCTTAAACAAATCAGGATTGAAGCACTGGCAAATCAGGAAAAATTAATGAAAGAGTATGTTCGCGATGAGGACTTACAAACGGTGAAGGATTTAAAAATTGGCCAAATTGTTTACCTCAAATGCATCAACCCACACGCTTTAGCAAAAAAGTGGGACGGACCAATGAAAGTTATCAGAAAACTGCGAAATCACAATTACTTAATGTCCGATTTATCAGGGGTATATAAAAGCAACATTAAGAGACACATTGATTTGCTATTCGTACCCAAGCATGCAACACCATGTAACGAGGACATAGACAATCAGTCTACACAATCACTTTCTGATACAGAATCTACGGAGGAAATATAACAAATTGTATAATATAGGAAAAATTTGTAAATAATTTTTTTTTTTATTCTCTCCAAAAATTTAGTCAAGAATTTATTTTGAAGCATTGAGCCAAATTTGTATTGAGTTAAAATGTACAGATTATCGGTAACAAAAATAAATATATATGTAAAAAAAAAAAAATATCGCCATAGACTTCACAAAATAGTGCGAGAAGAGGTCGCATTATTTATACTAGCAAAATACAAAAAATATACATATACGAAACTCCACAAAATAAATTAAAAAAAAAATTAAATAAATAAATAAATAAAATAAAAAGGAAAAACGAGTATTATACTTTTTTTTACAGGGAAATTAAGGATTGATTCTGTTACAAGGGGCAACTTATGTTTTATATTTAGCATTAAATACTACACCTATATTTGTTTCATAGGACAGTACACTGTTTAGCTACATTATAAACAAATTCAAAAGGGTTTTCGGTATTTAAACAAAAAACATTTTTGCCATTTTAAATTATTCATTCCTACTTCTTCAAAAAAAAAAAGATAATAATCATGAATATATAACAAAACTATGCAGGCAAAAACCTTTATAAGTTTCCTAGGTCAACGGGATAATATATTCATTGATTAGTAATAATTAAAAATGATCAGGAAACAAGCTATTGCATAATCAGCTAAAGTAAAAAATAAAAAATAATAATAATAAAAAAAATTTTAATAAATAATTAACTACAAAAAAAAATATATATATCCATATATTAAGGATAAATTTAAAATAAATATATAAAAAGTTTGATATATATTAAGAATAAGAAAAAAAAATAAATAATAAAAACGAAGGGAAACTTTTAATACGAGAGAATCAGGATTATACGAAATTGTTGAACAACAAAGCCATCGTAACCAAGGTTACAATCGTTCGCGGAGATTCGATTCAGCACTCGAATGGAGGGGGAGCAATCGAAGTTTTTGCACTCCCTTTTCCACTCGCCTTCTCTGCCGTACAACACAGGGGACCACCCACAAATATCGGGCTGTAAAGCATCTTATCTCAAGGGGAGATACTAACGCTACAGTCACGAAACGCAAACTTTACATAACATGCAAGACAAGTCAACCACATAAAATATCACTAAAAACATTTAACGACTAAACAAAACATAATAAGGTCATATAATTAAGATTTAATTTGAGGATGTTTATTTTTTTTTCCGTTTATATCTCTGCAGATATTCTTCGCAAGAAACTGTGTAAGCCGGCATAAAATACACAGGGATGGAGATAGAAAAAAAAATTAATCACATAAAATTATTAGATTTCAATTTAATTTAATTCAATTTAATTTTCTCCTCAGGGCAGGTCGCATAGGGCAGGAAATAAAATGAAAATCAACCTCACTTATTAAAAATAATAACGAATAAACAAATAAATAAACTTACTAGGTGGATGTCTTCGTCGCGATGGTGCACTCTTGAGGTGTGTGTCTATTCCATGGGGGAAAATCCACAGGCGTCCCAGACAAACACACCAAACACAGTGGTGGAATCCACAGTTTCACAACAAAAAAAATATATAAAAAAACACACACACACACACCGGGGGGGGTGCCTCCTTTTGCGTCCCCCGGTCTTCTCACAGATGCATGTTTTGGAACCACAAAAAAAAAAAAAAAAAAAAAAATCACATTTTAGGAGGAATCCTGCGTCTCCTTTGCTTTGGGTACACTTGGATACCTCAATCACACCCTCATCGTTGTTGGGGATACATTCAATGGACGAAAACATTCTGGACGCTCCCCAGGTATACATCGGGAGCACACGGGACAACAGGTAACAGCATCCATGGAAGGCCATCGTCTCCGGGTCCATAACATAAAGAAAAAATATATATATAAGGGAATTAAGTAACTAGTTAAAAAAAAAAAATGTGTACATAAATAAATAATTGAATGATTTTGACGATTCGAACTAGCGAATTTTTTTTCTCTTTCTCGTTTCTCACTTTTAAAGGAATTTTACAGGACATCAAAGCTAAGTATAAAATTTAAATAAAAATAAATGTATTACATTTTGATTTAATGAGATTTTAAGCATAAAGTTCGCGATCTTAATATATAAATAGAGTGATTCCTCTTCTAATATTTAACATTTTAAAATTTCAAAAAAAAAAATTAAATACATAATAATAATGATTTAAAATAAATAAATAAATAAAAATAAAATAAATAAATTGTATAGATAAATAAAAATAACGTTTATTTTAAGAATCCTCTAAATAACGTAAGATATAGGTAAAGATTTTCATATATTATAAACTTTATTTAATTTAAAGTATTTTCCTTAAATACGCATTGCGACTTAACCCGTTCTGACTCTTTTAAATGGGAGATATTCGCGGGCGAATAAAATCCTAACTGCAGTATTTAATTGAGATCGGCGGGTATGAGTCACACTTTTTTTTTTCTTTCTTTCTCAAATATAAGAATACATAAATAAAATAAAAAATAATTGATCTTACTTTAAATAAATAATTTAGTTCAATCTAAATAAATAAATTGACTCGTTTTTATTTAAATGATTAAATAAACTATTGTTTTACTATGCGTTATAGCCACGACACCGCTAGTTCACATTCTTGATATTCAACCTCATTAACTTTTAAGATTAACGATTATATTAAGAAATAACAGAAAATTTTAATTACATATATTTTAAATTATTATTAATTAATGTTGACAGACATGAATATTGTTTTTAGGAAAGTAGTTATGCATTTGACATACACGTGCGTTCAGGTATATTTCATGTTTTAGGCTTCGTGTTAAAAAAAAAAAAAAAAAAAAAAAAAAAAAAAAAAAAAAACGTCAGTTCAAACTGGATTTTTGATAAATAAAGGTAATTAAATTTATCTTTCAGATTATTAATGAGATTTTAAAATCTTATGCTTAGTCTCTAGTGGGAAGTTGGATTTTTAAGCACATAATGCAAAAGTTTCATGGTTTGAAACACGTGCTAACGCGCGCAGTATGTCTTAAATTATTTACATCTTAAAGTTAACTCTATAAGAAATTAAAACTAGTTCTTGTGTACAAACACAACAAAATATGATCACAATATGTTATAGGACTAAATAAATAAATAATTCTTATAATAACTCGAAAACTTACTTTATAATTAGCGGCATATTCCACGTGACGGTTTTAAACAGGCAACACACCAGTCTACCTGCTTCCTGCCTGAACAAAGTTGAAAGGTTAAGGTTACGGAAGAAAGGTAGCATCGCAAATCCCGATGCACCTGCAGGGACAAAAAAGGGGTTCGTTCCGTGGGCGTGTTCCAAAAAAGGGTGACGAAGATTCTCCGGTGTAGTGTACCAAACGCACCTGGTACAATCGATTTTTACGATCTACGCGGGGAGAATTTGAAAGGGAGATAGCGCGACGTATTACAGGTCCAGTTGAGGGGAGGTGTTTATGGCAGATGAGGATGCTCAAAGGTAGAGGAGTAAGGGGCAAGGGACTTGCTCTCCATCATCTTTTCAGCTAAGAGAAATTCGTTTATCCCTGGTTAGATTAAAAGGCAACGGTTGCTTTTGATTTTCTTTTTCTTCAGTTACGATGCTCATTTTATAAACAAGGGAGATTGCATCATCCAGTTTTTATTTTGTTTATTGTAATAATAATAAAAATTGACGAAAATTATAGAAATGTTTTTGGATTAGGAATTTATTTTTTTCTTTTGTTTTTGATAACAACCTTATATGGAGGATAAATTACACTGAATTTTTTTAGGAAACATACAAAACTTGGGCAAGTTTAAAAAAAAAAGAAAAAAAAAAAAAAAAAAAAAAAGAGGAAATACTAATAGAAATAAATATTATCAAATGAAAACGAATAATTCATTTTTTTTGCCTTTTCTCTTCTATTTCAATTCATTATCTGTTAATTAATAATTCGACGGAATTGTATATATAATGCGAAGAATAAATTGTTTCTTTACATAAATTTATTAAAATATCAATGCTAGAACTGTTTTCATTTTGTAAAATTGAGAATATTTTATTAAACGATTTTTTTTCTTCAATAAAATGAAAGAAGGAAAGATGGGACAATTTTGACTACATTGATATGTTTTTTTTTTTCTTCTATCCCAACAAATCAATATAAATGAAAACATGTATATTTATGTATATTTTTCTGGTTCATGAGTTAAAGTATGTTATTTCTTAATGCAAAATTAAAAGAAACAGTAATATGTTATTTATGAGATTACATTCTTATGTATATATAAGAAAAGTTTGCATTATATTTTTGTCCTCGCTCACATATAGTATATGTAATGGGCCAAATGGAATTGTAATCCTCACATATTATTTTTTATATTGTATTAATGTGTTATTTACAGTGTCTAAAATGCAAATGACTGCCAATCTTTTTTTTATATGCTTATGTATGCTAATTTATATTACTTTCCTGTGAAATTGTATACAAAATTATGCTATATTTCATAGCATTGCGCATAATTTGGCACGTTTTGGCGTTTTGGTTATATATTTTGGCGGTTCAGTACTGGGTCAGTAAATGACAATATTGGATTTACAATTAATATGGTCACAACACTTCAAAGTTAAATGACGCAATGGCAAGTTTCTCATCATTGTGTGTGAACTTTTCACAGTGTTCGCCTCATCGTACTTTCTCATCATCTGTGAACTTTTCACAGTGTCCGCCTCATCGTACTTTCTCATCATCTGTGAACTTTTCACAGTGTTCGCCTCATCGTACTTTCCCATTGTCTGTGAACTTTTCACAGTCTTCACCACATCACACTTTCTCATTCTTTGTGAACTTTCTACAGTGTTCTATATCGAACTTTCACATTTTCTGTGGACTTTGTACAGACATTCACATTTAACCTCCAGTTCTCAGGACTCATGTGTTATGTCAACTTTATACGAGTTTGTCATTGAATCTTCTAGAATCAGCTTGGACACTCTACATGAGCAGTGATTTCCGGAAACAAATTTACACAAAAATGTCCTCTCCGATTACATTTTTTTTTCAAGAGGGGAGATAATGCTGGATAGAACCTAAGATATTGGTATATCCCGCATCCCACGTTAAAATAATCAAAACAACGGCAACGATATGGGTGGCCGTGTTTACGAGGGCAGAAAGCAGACAGGCGCCGAAACTGACAGTTCAGCAATGCTGAACAAACAGGGATTTATGACAGACAATCTAGAGGGGTCATAAAATGTGCTAAGATATACATCGAACCGGCGATTCCGGGAAAACAAGGAGAGGAGTGGTACATAGGAGTCTCTAAGAGGCGGAATATGGCTGGAGCGAATCAGAAACATCGTGATGATCAGATATACGCGGCGACCAGTAAAAGTGATTCGAGAGAGCAGGAAAATTGACCGCCAACATCAACATTGGATAAAAAATCCTTAAGAGGAGGTAAATACTTCTTACACCCCTCTGAGGGGGAAAAATAACGAAAACTTCGCTAGAACTCAAAAATCACTTCCATCAAAAAAATCCTTAAGAGGAGGACATCTTTTTCAGCAGCTTGCTACCAACATGAAAGTTGGCTTTTCTATATAGGCTGCAGTGCTATAGGCAACAGCCTACAATTATAATTAAGTCATTCAAACCTTTTTTTAAATATGTGCCCATGGAAGCAAGAACTACTGGTGAACTACTCTATGACTGCTATTCTCTTGAGAGGTACAGGTAGATATTATTCACCCAGATACTGTGTAAATATTTTTAAATTAATTAATTAACGTTAAGAAGATTATGCTTCTCTTGCCATCCCCAGGATCAAGGATGTATGTAGAGGTTAAATTATTATCACAAACTTATTAAGCACGTACTTAAATTTAAATAATTAAAATAAGAACTTAATAACCTAACTGGTTAATATATTGTATTGTTAAAATGAAGTCTCGTGAATATAATGTGTATCACCTTTTTGTATAATTATTTTACTCTTTGTTTTTTTTATGTTTTATATCTATCTTAAGTAAATAAAACCTCTTTTATTTTACCCTTAATTTAGACTCCAGCATTTATTTAGTGTATAGTGTGATGTTTAATCTAGAGTAATATATATGTTGGTTTAAACTACTACTTTCAGTAAGATTTTACAGCGGGCTTGAGGGGTCAACCTTAAGGATAAATTGCTTCAAAAATAACACAACGCCGTACACCTTTTTATTTAATACAAAAAAAGCTATCCCAGGTTGCACGATCACAATTTCCCCTCAAATTGCCGCTAAGATAATTGGTGTGTCTCTGACAGGAGGAGTTAATTATTATGAGTTTGAGTAACGCCCTGCAAGTTTTATATATATGTTTTAAATCTCTCCAACAGATAGAAACCCCAATTATTACTGGTGCATGTGACACAGGAATTTCTCTGGTGTTCAGCTTTCTTCATATCCAGCCCTTTTAATTATTCAATTTATAGCTTATTTTAGATAATTAAATATTTTGTACTGGATTAAGAACTTATATCTTAGATCTAATGAAATAACATAAATAGTAATAATAATGATGGACATTTAAAGAAACTAAATTTATTTATATTCAATATTCTCTTTTAGAATTGATAAATTTACTCAATAAATGTATAGAAGTTATTATTTACATAAATTTTTATAATTAGTTACTCTAAACATATCCATTTAAAAAATAATAATAATAATAAGATATATATATTTTTTTTTTACTTCTCATATTATTCTGCTAGTAGTATTTAATATTTTTTTTGTAAGCTAACATCACACTACTTAATATAATTTATTTCGGTAATTGTATGAATAATAAGAATAATAATAATAATTACAATTATAACAATCATAATACAAAATAAATGATAAATAATATCAGCTGTAAAGTGTAAAATCCTGATCCTAGGGTATGGGTTGTACATAAAAAAATAATAAAAAGGTATTGGCACTCAATTGCATTTGCATAATTAAAATTGTCTTTTATATTGTATATTTATATGTCGCGATTGTAATTACAAGCAAATAATCTTCATATGAAAAGAAAGGTTTCAAAGGTCAATTCCTAAGAATTAGACCATTTTTGTTGAAAGATTGCATATTATTTTTGTCTCTGAAATATTTATTTGACTTATTCATGCAAATATATTTGAAAGTGATAAAAAAATGAACTATTATTTGTTCTAATCCTTGAAAAAAAAAAAAAGATATATATATACATATATATAAAGAAAAATAAAAGATAAAATTAATGATAATACCAGTGATAAGCTGATAAACTTTTATTATCTATTTATTTTATGTGTATTTCTTGCATACTTATAAGTGAACAATTGAAAAAAAAAAAAAAGTTCATTTTTGAGATGTTTTTTTTTTCACTAAACTGCTGAGTAATAAAAAATAATAATAATAATAATAATAATAATAAAGGAAAGAATAAGTGTAGGAATTATTAGATTTTTAAATAATTATTAATACTTATATCAGCAGAATTAACGTAAAATTAAAAATAACTAAAATTGAACAAGTTTTGTAGTAATCTGATCTCTTGTTAAAATGCCTTACAAATTTTACTTTGCGCTGGGGTATGGCAAATAATAAAAGAAAATTTAAGAGAAAAAGTGGAAATCTCAACGATTCATCTATACAAACAAACAACTCAGGAAAAAAAACAAAAATAAACGGGGACAAACTGATATTTTGTCACCAAAAACAAGAAATCAACATAAAAACAAACGAAATCAGGCAGAAAAATCTATACTAAACGCAACAATGGCGGAATCTACACCAAGTGTAGACACTATTTTGTCGTTGATTCCAACTTTTGACGGAAAAAAGGGAAATAGAGTGGAATTCTACCTGCAAGAATTCGAGAAATTAATAGCACAAACTTCGCTAAAAGATGATTGTAAATTAACCATTCTGAAAGCAAAATTAATTGCAAACGCAAGGGAAAAATTGGCTCAAAGACATCAGGACAATTTGGTACCCATTGAATTTTTTGGGCGCAAACTCAAAGAACCTGAGAAAAGCTACCCTAGTGTGAAATTCGAGCTATTAGCCATACATGAAGCAGTAAAACACTTCAACCACATTCTATGGGGCAGAAAATTTACAATACAAACTGATTCGCAATCAAACACAAGACATTTAAACCTTGAAACGCAATCAGACATAGTCAAAAGATGGTTAACTGACTTAGCCGAATATAATTACTCGTTTGAATATATAGAGGGCAAAAACAACCCAGCTGACTATGTTTCCAGGAATATCAATAACATAATTGCAGATAACAATTTACAAAATAACTTATTCAAAATGAATTCTGCACTTTCAAATGAAAATATAAAAAATGAATAATACAGAGATGAAAAACTAAAGAAAATTATTGACAAAATTATCACGGGTAGAAACAACAAAACCACAAATAGATACACACTTAACACGAACGGGATGCTCATTCTAAAACCGGGACAGAACAACAAAGAATTGTTAATTGCCCCAGACACTCTTAAAATTGCTATCATGGAAGATGCACATGCTCCGCACTTTGGTTTTCAAAAAACTTACGAGTTGATAAAGGATAGACTTTATTGGTACCGTATGTATACGGATATTAAAACTTTTTGTGCTAACTGTACTGCATGCCAGACAGCTAAACAGCACAGAACCATCAAGGTTCCTATAAAGAGGGTAGTAAAAGACCACGAAATTGGGAGTAGGCTGCATATAGATATATGTGGAAAACTGCCAGTAACATTTCGAAAGAACGCATTTATACTAACTATAACTGACTCCACATCAAGATTCTTAGAAGCGGTTGCACTAAGGAATGTGGAACCACAAACAATTTTGAACGTGTTAAATAAATACTTCGGGATGTTTGGTCTAGCAAAAGAGGTCTATTTAGACAACGCACGTTATTTTCGCAGTGATGTATTCACGGAATACATGAAGGCTCTAGGGATAGAACCACATTTCTCAAGCCCGTTCAGGCCAAAAGCGAATGGACTGGCAGAAATCTTCAATAAAATTTTGAAGAGTTCACTCACTGCCATGAGTAATAATACCCTCGAGTGGGATATCCGACTTGAGTTCTTTAAATTAATGTACAACACATCTAAACACAGAGCAACAGGTTTCCCACCTTCATTATTATTCTTTGCTAGAAATCTAAGAACTCCTTTCACAACGCATATTCCCTCGGAGGATATTGCAACCAAACAATATGTTAAAAATCGAATGGAGCATCTTAAACAAATCAGGATTGAAGCACTGGCAAATCAGGAAAAATTAACGAAAGAGTATGTTCGCGATGAGGACTTACAAACGGTGAAGGATTTAAAAATTGGCCAAATTGTTTACCTCAAATGCATCAACCCACACGCTTTAGCAAAAAAGTGGGACGAACCAATGAAAGTTATCAGAAAACTGCGAAATCACAATTACTTAATGTCCGATTTATCAGGGGTATATAAAAGCAACATTAAGAGACACATTGATTTGCTATTCGTACCCAAGCATGCAACACCATGTAACGAGGACATAGACAATCAGTCTACACAATCACTTTCTGATACAGAATCTACGGAGGAAATATAACAAATTGTATAATATAGGAAAAATTTGTAAATAATTTTTTTTTTTATTCTCTCCAAAAATTTAGTCAAGAATTTATTTTGAAGCATTGAGCCAAATTTGTATTGAGTTAAAATGTACAGATTATCGGTAACAAAAATAAATATATATGTAAAAAAAAAAAAATATCGCCATAGACTTCACAAAATAGTGCGAGAAGAGGTCGCATTATTTATACTAGCAAAATACAAAAAATATACATATACGAAACTCCACAAAATAAATTAAAAAAAAAATTAAATAAATAAATAAATAAAATAAAAAGGAAAAACGAGTATTATACTTTTTTTTACAGGGAAATTAAGGATTGATTCTGTTACAAGGGGCAACTTATGTTTTATATTTAGCATTAAATACTACACCTATATTTGTTTCATAGGACAGTACACTGTTTAGCTACATTATAAACAAATTCAAAAGGGTTTTCGGTATTTAAACAAAAAACATTTTTGCCATTTTAAATTATTCATTCCTACTTCTTCAAAAAAAAAAAAGATAATAATCATGAATATATAACAAAACTATGCAGGCAAAAACCTTTATAAGTTTCCTAGGTCAACGGGATAATATATTCATTGATTAGTAATAATTAAAAATGATCAGGAAACAAGCTATTGCATAATCAGCTAAAGTAAAAAATAAAAAATAATAATAATAAAAAAAATTTTAATAAATAATTAACTACAAAAAAAATATATATATATCCATATATTAAGGATAAATTTAAAATAAATATATAAAAAGTTTGATATATATTAAGAATAAGAAAAAAAAATAAATAATAAAAACGAAGGGAAACTTTTAATACGAGAGAATCAGGATTATACGAAATTGTTGAACAACAAAGCCATCGTAACCAAGGTTACAATCGTTCGCGGAGATTCGATTCAGCACTCGAATGGAGGGGGAGCAATCGAAGTTTTTGCACTCCCTTTTCCACTCGCCTTCTCTGCCGTACAACACAGGGGACCACCCACAAATATCGGGCTGTAAAGCATCTTATCTCAAGGGGAGATACTAACGCTACAGTCACGAAACGCAAACTTTACATAACATGCAAGACAAGTCAACCACATAAAATATCACTAAAAACATTTAACGACTAAACAAAACATAATAAGGTCATATAATTAAGATTTAATTTGAGGATGTTTATTTTTTTTTCCGTTTATATCTCTGCAGATATTCTTCGCAAGAAACTGTGTAAGCCGGCATAAAATACACAGGGATGGAGATAGAAAAAAAAATTAATCACATAAAATTATTAGATTTCAATTTAATTTAATTCAATTTAATTTTCTCCTCAGGGCAGGTCGCATAGGGCAGGAAATAAAATGAAAATCAACCTCACTTATTAAAAATAATAACGAATAAACAAATAAATAAACTTACTAGGTGGATGTCTTCGTCGCGATGGTGCACTCTTGAGGTGTGTGTCTATTCCATGGGGGAAAATCCACAGGCGTCCCAGACAAACACACCAAACACAGTGGTGGAATCCACAGTTTCACAACAAAAAAAATATATAAAAAAACACACACACACACACCGGGGGGGGTGCCTCCTTTTGCGTCCCCCGGTCTTCTCACAGATGCATGTTTTGGAACCACAAAAAAAAAAAAAAAAAAAAAAATCACATTTTAGGAGGAATCCTGCGTCTCCTTTGCTTTGGGTACACTTGGATACCTCAATCACACCCTCATCGTTGTTGGGGATACATTCAATGGACGAAAACATTCTGGACGCTCCCCAGGTATACATCGGGAGCACACGGGACAACAGGTAACAGCATCCATGGAAGGCCATCGTCTCCGGGTCCATAACATAAAGAAAAAATATATATATAAGGGAATTAAGTAACTAGTTAAAAAAAAAATGTGTACATAAATAAATAATTGAATGATTTTGACGATTCGAACTAGCGAATTTTTTTTCTCTTTCTCGTTTCTCACTTTTAAAGGAATTTTACAGGACATCAAAGCTAAGTATAAAATTTAAATAAAAATAAATGTATTACATTTTGATTTAATGAGATTTTAAGCATAAAGTTCGCGATCTTAATATATAAATAGAGTGATTCCTCTTCTAATATTTAACATTTTAAAATTTCAAAAAAAAATTAAATACATAATAATAATGATTTAAAATAAATAAATAAATAAAAATAAAATAAATAAATTGTATAGATAAATAAAAATAACGTTTATTTTAAGAATCCTCTAAATAACGTAAGATATAGGTAAAGATTTTCATATATTATAAACTTTATTTAATTTAAAGTATTTTCCTTAAATACGCATTGCGACTTAACCCGTTCTGACTCTTTTAAATGGGAGATATTCGCGGGCGAATAAAATCCTAACTGCAGTATTTAATTGAGATCGGCGGGTATGAGTCACACTTTTTTTTTTCTTTCTTTCTCAAATATAAGAATACATAAATAAAATAAAAAATAATTGATCTTACTTTAAATAAATAATTTAGTTCAATCTAAATAAATAAATTGACTCGTTTTTATTTAAATGATTAAATAAACTATTGTTTTACTATGCGTTATAGCCACGACACCGCTAGTTCACATTCTTGATATTCAACCTCATTAACTTTTAAGATTAACGATTATATTAAGAAATAACAGAAAATTTTAATTACATATATTTTAAATTATTATTAATTAATGTTGACAGACATGAATATTGTTTTTAGGAAAGTAGTTATGCATTTGACATACACGTGCGTTCAGGTATATTTCATGTTTTAGGCTTCGTGTTAAAAAAAAAAAAAAAAAAAAAAAAAAAAAAAAAAAAAAACGTCAGTTCAAACTGGATTTTTGATAAATAAAGGTAATTAAATTTATCTTTCAGATTATTAATGAGATTTTAAAATCTTATGCTTAGTCTCTAGTGGGAAGTTGGATTTTTAAGCACATAATGCAAAAGTTTCATGGTTTGAAACACGTGCTAACGCGCGCAGTATGTCTTAAATTATTTACATCTTAAAGTTAACTCTATAAGAAATTAAAACTAGTTCTTGTGTACAAACACAACAAAATATGATCACAATATGTTATAGGACTAAATAAATAAATAATTCTTATAATAACTCGAAAACTTACTTTATAATTAGCGGCATATTCCACGTGACGGTTTTAAACAGGCAACACACCAGTCTACCTGCTTCCTGCCTGAACAAAGTTGAAAGGTTAAGGTTACGGAAGAAAGGTAGCATCGCAAATCCCGATGCACCTGCAGGGACAAAAAAGGGGTTCGTTCCGTGGGCGTGTTCCAAAAAAGGGTGACGAAGATTCTCCGGTGTAGTGTACCAAACGCACCTGGTACAATCGATTTTTACGATCTACGCGGGGAGAATTTGAAAGGGAGATAGCGCGACGTATTACAGGTCCAGTTGAGGGGAGGTGTTTATGGCAGATGAGGATGCTCAAAGGTAGAGGAGTAAGGGGCAAGGGACTTGCTCTCCATCATCTTTTCAGCTAAGAGAAATTCGTTTATCCCTGGTTAGATTAAAAGGCAACGGTTGCTTTTGATTTTCTTTTTCTTCAGTTACGATGCTCATTTTATAAACAAGGGAGATTGCATCATCCAGTTTTTATTTTGTTTATTGTAATAATAATAAAAATTGACGAAAATTATAGAAATGTTTTTGGATTAGGAATTTATTTTTTTCTTTTGTTTTTGATAACAACCTTATATGGAGGATAAATTACACTGAATTTTTTTAGGAAACATACAAAACTTGGGCAAGTTTAAAAAAAAAAGAAAAAAAAAAAAAAAAAAAAAGAGGAAATACTAATAGAAATAAATATTATCAAATGAAAACGAATAATTCATTTTTTTTGCCTTTTCTCTTCTATTTCAATTCATTATCTGTTAATTAATAATTCGACGGAATTGTATATATAATGCGAAGAATAAATTGTTTCTTTACATAAATTTATTAAAATATCAATGCTAGAACTGTTTTCATTTTGTAAAATTGAGAATATTTTATTAAACGATTTTTTTTCTTCAATAAAATGAAAGAAGGAAAGATGGGACAATTTTGACTACATTGATATGTTTTTTTTTTTCTTCTATCCCAACAAATCAATATAAATGAAAACATGTATATTTATGTATATTTTTCTGGTTCATGAGTTAAAGTATGTTATTTCTTAATGCAAAATTAAAAGAAACAGTAATATGTTATTTATGAGATTACATTCTTATGTATATATAAGAAAAGTTTGCATTATATTTTTGTCCTCGCTCACATATAGTATATGTAATGGGCCAAATGGAATTGTAATCCTCACATATTATTTTTTATATTGTATTAATGTGTTATTTACAGTGTCTAAAATGCAAATGACTGCCAATCTTTTTTTTATATGCTTATGTATGCTAATTTATATTACTTTCCTGTGAAATTGTATACAAAATTATGCTATATTTCATAGCATTGCGCATAATTTGGCACGTTTTGGCGTTTTGGTTATATATTTTGGCGGTTCAGTACTGGGTCAGTAAATGACAATATTGGATTTACAATTAATATGGTCACAACACTTCAAAGTTAAATGACGCAATGGCAAGTTTCTCATCATTGTGTGTGAACTTTTCACAGTGTTCGCCTCATCGTACTTTCTCATCATCTGTGAACTTTTCACAGTGTCCGCCTCATCGTACTTTCTCATCATCTGTGAACTTTTCACAGTGTTCGCCTCATCGTACTTTCCCATTGTCTGTGAACTTTTCACAGTCTTCACCACATCACACTTTCTCATTCTTTGTGAACTTTCTACAGTGTTCTATATCGAACTTTCACATTTTCTGTGGACTTTGTACAGACATTCACATTTAACCTCCAGTTCTCAGGACTCATGTGTTATGTCAACTTTATACGAGTTTGTCATTGAATCTTCTAGAATCAGCTTGGACACTCTACATGAGCAGTGATTTCCGGAAACAAATTTACACAAAAATGTCCTCTCCGATTACATTTTTTTTTCAAGAGGGGAGATAATGCTGGATAGAACCTAAGATATTGGTATATCCCGCATCCCACGTTAAAATAATCAAAACAACGGCAACGATATGGGTGGCCGTGTTTACGAGGGCAGAAAGCAGACAGGCGCCGAAACTGACAGTTCAGCAATGCTGAACAAACAGGGATTTATGACAGACAATCTAGAGGGGTCATAAAATGTGCTAAGATATACATCGAACCGGCGATTCCGGGAAAACAAGGAGAGGAGTGGTACATAGGAGTCTCTAAGAGGCGGAATATGGCTGGAGCGAATCAGAAACATCGTGATGATCAGATATACGCGGCGACCAGTAAAAGTGATTCGAGAGAGCAGGAAAATTGACCGCCAACATCAACATTGGATAAAAAATCCTTAAGAGGAGGTAAATACTTCTTACACCCCTCTGAGGGGGAAAAATAACGAAAACTTCGCTAGAACTCAAAAATCACTTCCATCAAAAAAATCCTTAAGAGGAGGACATCTTTTTCAGCAGCTTGCTACCAACATGAAAGTTGGCTTTTCTATATAGGCTGCAGTGCTATAGGCAACAGCCTACAATTATAATTAAGTCATTCAAACCTTTTTTTAAATATGTGCCCATGGAAGCAAGAACTACTGGTGAACTACTCTATGACTGCTATTCTCTTGAGAGGTACAGGTAGATATTATTCACCCAGATACTGTGTAAATATTTTTAAATTAATTAATTAACGTTAAGAAGATTATGCTTCTCTTGCCATCCCCAGGATCAAGGATGTATGTAGAGGTTAAATTATTATCACAAACTTATTAAGCACTTACTTAAATTTAAATAATTAAAATAAGAACTTAATAACCTAACTGGTTAATATATTGTATTGTTAAAATGAAGTCTCGTGAATATAATGTGTATCACCTTTTTGTATAATTATTTTACTCTTTGTTTTTTTTATGTTTTATATCTATCTTATGTAAATAAAACCTCTTTTATTTTACCCTTAATTTAGACTCCAGCATTTATTTAGTGTATAGTGTGATGTTTAATCTAGAGTAATATATATGTTGGTTTAAACTACTACTTTCAGTAAGATTTTACAGCGGGCTTGAGGGGTCAACCTTAAGGATAAGTTGCTTCAAAAATAACACAACGCCGTACATCTTTTTATTTAATACAAAAAAAGCTATCCCAGGTTGCACGATCACAATTTCCCCTCAAATTGCCGCTAAGATAATTGGTGTGTCTCTGACAGGAGGAGTTAATTATTATGGGTTTGAGTAACGCCCTGCAAGTTTTATATATATGTTTTAAATCTCTCCAACAGATAGAAACCCCAATTATTACTGGTGCATGTGACACAGGAATTTCTCTGGTGTTCAGCTTTCTTCATATCCAGCCCTTTTAATTATTCAATTTATAGCTTATTTTAGATAATTAAATATTTTGTACTGGATTAAGAACTTATATCTTAGATCTAATGAAATAACATAAATAGTAATAATAATGATGGACATTTAAAGAAACTAAATTTATTTATATTCAATATTCTCTTTTAGAATTGATAAATTTACTCAATAAATGTATAGAAGTTATTATTTACATAAATTTTTATAATTAGTTACTTTAAACATATCCATTTAAAAAAAAATAATAATAATAAGATATATATATATTTTTTTTTTTACTTCTCATATTATTCTGCTAGTAGTATTTAATATTTTTTTTTGTAAGCTAACATCACACTACTTAATATAATTTATTTCGGTAATTGTATGAATAATAAGAATAATAATAATAATTACAATTATAACAATAATAATACAAAATAAATGATAAATAATATCAGCTGTAAAGTGTAAAATCCTGATCCTAGGGTATGGGTTATACATAAAAAAATAATAAAAAGGTATTGGCACTCAATTGCATTTGCATAATTAAAATTGTCTTTTATATTGTATATTTATATGTCGCGATTGTAATTACAAGCAAATAATCTTCATATGAAAAGAAAGGTTTCAAAGGTCAATTCCTAAGAATTAGACCATTTTTGTTGAAAGATTGCATATTATTTTTGTCTCTGAAATATTTATTTGACTTATTCATGCAAATATATTTGAAAGTGATAAAAAAATGAACTATTATTTGTTCTAATCCTTGAAAAAAAAAAAAAAAAGATATATATATATACATATATATAAAGAAAAATAAAAGATAAAATTAATGATAATACCAGTGATAAGCTGATAAACTTTTATTATCTATTTATTTTATGTGTATTTCTTGCATACTTATAAGTGAACAATTGAAAAAAAAAAAAAAAAAAAAGTTCATTTTTGAGATGTTTTTTTTTTCACTAAACTGCTGAGTAATAAAAAAAAATAATAATAATAATAATAATAATAAAGGAAAGAATAAGTGTAGGAATTATTAGATTTTTAAATAATTATTAATACTTATATCAGCAGAATTAACGTAAAATTAAAAATAACTAAAATTGAACAAGTTTTGTAGTAATCTGATCTCTTGTTAAAATGCCTTACAAATTTTACTTTGCGCTGGGGTATGGCAAATAATAAAAGAAAATTTAAGAGAAAAAGTGGAAATCTCAACGATTCATCTATACAAACAAACAACTCAGGAAAAAAAACAAAAATAAACGGGGACAAACTGATATTTTGTCACCAAAAACAAGAAATCAACATAAAAACAAACGAAATCAGGCAGAAAAATCTATACTAAACGCAACAATGGCGGAATCTACACCAAGTGTAGACACTATTTTGTCGTTGATTCCAACTTTTGACGGAAAAAAGTGAAATAGAGTGGAATTCTACCTGCAAGAATTCGAGAAATTAATAGCACAAACTTCGCTAAAAGATGATTGTAAATTAACCATTCTGAAAGCAAAATTAATTGCAAACGCAAGGGAAAAATTGGCTCAAAGACATCAGGACAATTTGGTACCCATTGAATTTTTTGGGCGCAAACTCAAAGAACCTGAGAAAAGCTACCCTAGTGTGAAATTCGAGCTATTAGCCATACATGAAGCAGTAAAACACTTCAACCACATTCTATGGGGCAGAAAATTTACAATACAAACTGATTCGCAATCAAACACAAGACATTTAAACCTTGAAACGCAATCAGACATAGTCAAAAGATGGTTAACTGACTTAGCCGAATATAATTACTCGTTTGAATATATAGAGGGCAAAAACAACCCAGCTGACTATGTTTCCAGGAATATCAATAACATAATTGCAGATAACAATTTACAAAATAACTTATTCAAAATGAATTCTGCACTTTCAAATGAAAATATAAAAAATGAACAATACAGAGATGAAAAACTAAAGAAAATTATTGACAAAATTATTACGGGTAGAAACAACAAAACCACAAATAGATACACACTTAACACGAACATTTTAACTTCAATTTTGCTTTTTAAGCAGAAGTCCCACTTTATCTTTTTCGTACTATTTATTCTTTATAATCATTGTTGAGCACGATATAATGCGGTATTTATTTTTGTGGCAACAATGATTTGAGAAAACCTTTCATTTCATTTATGAAAACAATGCTCATTTCTTTTTTAATTAACTGCATTTTTTAATAAAAAAAACTTGTTTTAACAAAATGTGGGTGTACTACGTCAGAAGTCGCTTCAAAAACCTTTCGAAAGATACCTCATTCATTGTTGTGTAAATGTATAGAAAAAGGGATGTTGACAAACAGAAATAATATATGAAGACTCCAGAAGTCAAGTGATACAAGTGACAAAATTTAGATTTGGAGTAAACTGAGTTCAAAGTTGAACATCAATAGTAATTGATTGAATTGAAATATGAAACTGTTGCTTATTTCATTGTGGTCTTTGAACTCTTATTTCAATAACTGTGAAAAAAAAGTGGAGTACATTTTTTTTTTCAAACGGTTTCGGGAACGAGGTAAGTAGTTGACCTCTAGAACGCAGCAGATAATTAGAAAATCACATATCTCTTTACCTCCAAACTAATAGCCTTATTTCCATATCTTAGTTTTTTTCAATTTTGTCACTTATACCCCTTGGCTTCTGGGGTCCTCATATATTATGATAAGGAGCTTTGGTGCAAATAGATTTATTCTGTGACTTTTAGAATTGGGGTAATGACCGACCATCGCTTGGATATTTTTTTTCGCTTTTTTTAAGGGAGTGCTGTACATTCACTAGTTATACAAGACATTAAAACTTCATGACTACTACATACATACAAACATATATATATATATATATACATAATAAGTCAAAGTAAAGGACATCACATTGTGGAAAAACAAAATAAATGGTAAGTCTAAAAGGAGGAGGAAAGGGGTTTTGGAAAATAGGTTCATTAATCTAAATGAAATTCATTACATTCTGATATTCGATCCAGGTGAACTGGCCGATACAGTTGATAGTTAAACAAGTCAACCTTTTAAGGACATGGATGGCGGATTTTTGTGAAAATGATAGTTAAAGGACATTCTAGAATATGATGTAATGAAGTTGATAGTTTATTACATATGCAGAAGGGAGAAGCACGTTTACTTATCTCATAGATATGTTACTGAAATGGACCATAATTTGTAAAAAATAGGTACAAATATTTATTGTTAATGAATAATGAACTTTGGAAATAAAATCGTAATTATATCTTCCAGCTATTCAACAATCCCAGCGTTCTTGCCAACGCTGAAGAAATGATTATTTTAAGAAAAAATTGAGAGAGCAGGCAGAATAGGGTACGAAATATAATGGTAATTTAATAATAATCATTTGCTGCTGATTTGGCCAGTTGATCTGCCATCTCGTTACCACAAATACCTGAATTAACCCATTACCAGTTGAAAAAGTCCTTCCGGCCTGTACCGGGAGGAAAAGGTAGCTTTTCTATATCTTCGTTTTAAAATTTTAGCTAATGTTACACGAAAACAGCAAGTTAAAATGCAAAGAAACGTTTACAAAAGATTCCTTAATACTGAATTTGAATAAGAAATTCGCCAAATTATTGAGCAATAGCCAAATTGGCTTCATTTATGAAGACTTATTTTGGTCGCCAAATGTCGCCAATTTTGGCGAGAATTTGGCGCTAACGGATATGAGTATATAGTTTTATGCGTATGATTGGGAAAATTATTGCAACAATGAAAGAAAATAATTTGCGTGTAATCGCGTTAATGTGCTGTTTTGTTTCAAAATGTCAGCCACCCTAGAATTTCAAACTGCTCTATCTGAGCCATTTTTTAAGATAGAGGTAAACCAAAAAATGCTCTGGATTCCTCGTATCAAGGCCTAACACTAAATTAAAAAATAAATTTGAATTTTTAACTTTTTTGTATATTTATTTTAAATTTTTAAGTGGCCGCCATCTTGAAACAAAATGGCGGACCAAGCTGGCCAAGGAACTCGGTCGAGACATTGGTGAGCTTAATACACACAATTAGTTTCATCAAAATTGATTTATAAATACGAGCGTTATCGTATGACCTAAGTCAGATATATAACACATGGGCTGATAAGTTCCCGGTCTGGCACACAGATGGCGTTGCAATCGCCGAACCGATGCTTTTTTTAGTAAATACTAACCTTTAAAAGGTAGCAGAAAAAAGATCATGACGATTCGGCGTGTAGATAAAACGTTAGAGTGGTTTTAGTTGAACGACTTTGTTGATAAACAAAAAAATGGATAAACAAGAATTTCAAAAATTGTTATTTGATGGAAAAAAAACGTTCAAACAAAAGGTTGGCTTGATAAGCGTTATCCGGACACTGCACCAGGTAAATCAACCATTATTGACTGGTTTGCTGAATTTAAACGTGGTCGTACGGACACCAGTGATGCACCACGCAAAAGAGGTGGTTACTCCAGAAAACATAAAATAAGTCCACAAAATCGTTTTGGGGAATCGTAAAGTGAAGTTGCAAGAGATAGCTCAGACTCTGAAGATATCCAACAAACGTGTAGGTTTTATTTTGAATGAACATTTGTCTATTAAAAAGCTGTTGTCAAAATGGGTGCCGCGCGTGTTGACTTTTTACCAAAAACAACAACAAATTGATGATTCTGAGCATGGTTTGGAGCTTTTTCGTTATAAAAATTATGTTATTTATTATAAAATTATTATTATTATTTATTTTTTAAATTGTTATTATTAAATTATTATTATTAAATTATTATTATTATTATTATTATTATTATTATTATTATTATTAAATTATTATTTATTATTAAATTTATGTTATTTATTAAAGTTTTAAAGTTATAAAGTTATAAAATTTTGTTAAAAAGTTGTGTTTTCTTTATTAGACCGGGGACTTATCAGCCCATGTGTTATATATATATGGATATATATATATATATATATGTATAAATCAACATTTGAACGGAGGGTGGTTTTGGGGTCTGGGGGTCATGATCGATGAAAATATATCGAAATTTTCCGGAACTGCTTTCCTCCGAACGGCTGCAATAGGTAAGCTTTATACTTTTTTGTATTGAAAGCTACCTAAAAGAAAGGTTTGTTGGAGTTTTACAATATGTAGAAAATTTCATCGATCAAGAAGTTCCTATTATCAAAATTGTTTAAGGCCTCAAACTCTGAAATAAACCTGCAAAGAATACAATTTTATTACACTAATTCCCACCACGAAGTAAATCACATAATTTAAGTATGTTACCATTTAAAAAATAATACTTCTTTTACTTCAAAAAAATCTTAGTAGGATTTGATTAAAAATGTTCACCGCACACAAGAAATCATCTCAGGACTCACCGATAGAAAACCTCTGTTATAAAATTTTAGTCCATAATAGATCGAAATTCCAAAAAATATTTTGAGGCTGAAATTTTAAAAGAAATTACCATGTTTATAATAAACACTATTTAACTTATTTATATATAAGTGCTTAACTTTTTAAAGATTTAACATTTAAATTTTTTAATTTTTAATTTTAGAGACGATTGTGGAAAAATAAAGAAAATTTGGTAAATGCAAGGTGCATTCCAAAATCTGTATTACATGGTAGACGTGTAAACAAATAGGAAATCTTGTAAATATCAGCCGAATATATATACAAGGTGCCCATAATTAAACGACCGTATTTAAAGTTGTCTACAGACGAAACTGTTGTTCAGAAAGTTGTAAAATTTTGAGGAGGACACAATAAAAAGTTGGAAATTTATTTGAGCGAAAAAAATAGTTCAAAATTTCAACTCCAGAGGGCGTTTTTTTAATGAATTACGCATTCAGCATAGCAAATGACGGTGTGGTGTGAGTTTTCTGCATCATTTCTTCTCGGCCCGTTCTTCATCGAGAAATTAGTGCTAGAGGTTCAGTAACATGCTCGATCACCGGCAGCGACGTGCATCGTTGTTACAGAATAAAATTGTTCCGGATCTGCAAGCACATCAGTGCCTTTCACGCACAATTTTTATGCAATATGCAGCTCCTCAACATATTAGCCTTTGTCTTAAGGACGTCCTCAAAAGTCACTTCAAAGAAGAACGTGTCATCAGCTGCCACTTTCGTAATCTGTGGCCTCACCGAGCCCCAGACCATGTAACTTTTGGCTTTGGGGGCATTTTAAACATCTGGTACGTCGTGATAATCAAAGAACTTTACCTGATCTTAAAGACAGCGTTGCACGACATGTTCTTAGTATCTCCCAGAACACACTGCGGTCAACTATGGAACATGCTATCTTACGATTCCAGATGGTAGCTGAAAATGATGGCCGTCACGTGGAACATGTTTTGTTGCAATAAAATTTGTAAACTATCCTAAATGTATGATAAATGTGTAATTCATTAAAAAACACACTCTGACGGCGAACTTTTGAACTATTTTTTCCTGAAACAAATTGCCATCCCTACATTATGTCCCCACACACTTTCACAACTTTCAGAACAATACTTTCGTCTGTAGGCAACTTTAAAATAGGGTCGTTTAATTATGGACACCCTGTATATTTATTTTAATAAGTCATACAACTAATTTTATTTTCAAGCTCTCTCTTTACGACAGTAAATATTTTCTATGCTCAAATGTAGACTTCAGCGCTGAAAATTGCATATATTAAATGCAATACATTTCTTGTTACTGAGATAGAAGAAGGTCAATAACAGTCATCTGCCCTACGGCCACTCTAGCTTTCTTTTTAACAACTCCTACCATCTAATTCATATCCAACCCACATTTCAAAGAGAGATATTTCGTCTTCGATTATAACAACCCCTTTGGTGTTTATCTGTGAAAAAAAAAGCATGTGCTCGTGAAATTCAGTGATATAACAAATATTAGTCCTATCTTTTTAAGACATTTTATTTTAATGTAGAGTGACTCCACTTGACTTTCCAAACACGTTATAGAATACTTGGTCATTCGGATACCAGATAATCTAAAAGTAACTGAAAAAATATCTAACGCTACATATGCAATTTATTCAACTAAAATACTTCAATTACAGAGCTAATCTTCAGTAATCGAATCCACAGCCAAAGTTGGTTTAACATGAGCAATCCTGGAAACAATTCGTTTCAAGTGTATGAGAATTACTACAATGGTTACAATATTTTAATTAATTTTGCGCCAAACCACGCTCGCTAGCATAGGCCAATTAGCTGTGGGTTCGATTAAGGAAGAATTCTTATTTTCCGGCTAGTCTATGGGTATACAAAATATGCTTACTGTAATAATTGTGATTATATAGGAATTTGCCAAATTCTTGAATTAGTGTCAAATTTGACGATATCTTGCCTATTATCGCCAGGCTTGGAGCTCTTACAACAGAGAACAATAATATATATCTACCAACGGATAGCTCAATCAAAAATACCGTTCGGACGTTATCGTGTTCGCTCACACACATACATACATCATGATTACAATACTTTCCTTACACTATACATATCCGGAAAGTAATAAACACTGAAACTGAATAAACATAGCTTATAGTATAGTTTTAAGTAATTTTTAGTGCATAAACTTTTCCTTTTTTTTTTTAATAAAATGCAATATTTAAATTTCCACAGCTCTTTTCAGATCAATTAAACTCGCGTAATTATTTTTACTTTGTTTTTTATAATTAAAAATAATTTTACTAAATTAACTTACGTCTCATGTTCTGGTTAAATGTCATTAATGTGTCGACATATGATGAGGGTGAGCCATAAAAATATTTAATTGAATAATTGGATTTGTGGCATTGGCGAAGATTGAACCTGGGACCTCTGAACAGTAGGTGAACGACATAGCGTCGAGCAAAAGGCTAACCCAGTTACTCTCTGCTAGTAACTTGTTATATACTGTTCATTTGAGATGGCATCGCTACACATTCCATCTCCAGTGAGGAAGATGCCTTTTGACGTCGGGCGAGCGATGCGATGTTCACTCGTGAGCGATGCTGTCGTGTTACCATGAGCATGTGTGATGTGCCGCGTGACTGTATTTGTGCTGTGAGCATTTCCCGTGCTTGGGATGATTTATTTGGTGCTGCCATCTTTTGGTCATAAGAGGAGCTCTTTGTGAAATCATGTCCGGGTCACCAATGTGGCGTTGACAAGGAATCAGAAATATCTGAACAGTAGGTGAGCGACATAGCGTCGAGCAAAAGGCTAACCCTATTACTCTCTACTAGAAACTCGTTATATACTGTTGAGGTAAGATGACATCGCTACAGTTACGTAAATTCGTTTCATAAAATCGTCACATTAGAATTTTATATATATAGGGTAGATATATATTCTTTTTAATATGATTTTTGTTTCATTGGTTTAAAAATACAACCACTCAGTGAAATTCGACATCGCAGCTCTGCCCAACGTTGTGGAAAAGCGCGTACGGGTGGATTATTTTTCAATAAAAATTAATAAAAGCATGATTTTTGAAAGTTCAAAATATGTGTTTTTGTTATGCAAAAACGTACTTATTTCTGCCATGTTCCGAGACACCAAAAATGGAATTTCGTCATTTCGTCAGTGAAAATGCGTTAAAAGTTCGTTACAGAGTCAGGTGCTTTATTGTTCTTTCAGAACAAAATTTCTCAATAATTATTGCAGAATGTATTTATAACATTCTAATTAAGGGACAGTTTTTAAATTTTCTTAACAAAAACCAAGTTTGAAAGTCGATGTCACGTAGGAAAACTGCACTTTTTAAACTCAAAATATGTGAATAATTTGTTATAATAATTATAATAAAACAGCTGCATTTTCGTGGCACATATTACGCATTGAATCAAACTCTTTTCGCATATTTTTTTTTTTAACTCGGATAAATACATTAGTAGTAGAGTTCGTTTAAAAAATGCGCATTTAGATAAACGCACTAATAATTAAAATGCGCAGCATATGTCAAATATTTCATTCTTAAGGTAACGCGCCTAAGGACGGATGACGTCTTAGCAACATCTTTACTAAACTTTTTTTTTACATTGCTGGAAATATGTACACATTTAAATAAGACCAGTTTTGAAGAATGTATAATTTACTTAAAATATTTAATGAGAGATTTGTGAAAAGGAGGTCGGTCCACAACAAGTTCAGGAAAGATTATTTACAAGTTTAAAATAATTAATTCAACATTTGAGTATTTGCAAACTGTGTTATAACTTTATGAATTCTATGATTTAATATGTTTATGAATTACTAAGTACTTCTGCGTTTCTCAAAAAAAAAAAAAAAAAAAAAAAAATATCTTGTTTGCAATAAGCATGGAGTTAATTATTTAACTTGTGCTTTTTACAATTAAAAACAAGTAATTTTAAACAGAAAATGAAAACGACTTGAAGTGACTTTGAGTTTTTTAATCCACGACTTGCTTGCAATTGTGCAAAAACACTCATGTTATTAAAATTGCATTTTTTATTTACTTATTGCGCAAGTTGGCGAATTTTAGCAAGAGTAGTTTGGTGCAATAGGGTGTTTATTTTTTTGTGACACCTCTTTATTGTTGTCCACATTCAGTTTAATCTGTGTTGTCGCCAGTAGAGTTTTTTTTTATGAAAAAAAGAGTGGCGACGTACTCCATGGCGACACGATAATGGCAGGCTTGCAAAGTTTTTGTCCAAAATCCTTTCGAACAAATCAAATTTTATTCATCGTATATCGTCTTTCTTATTTATAAGAACAATCTAATTGCCAGAATCGCTCGCGTTCGATACGCAATAGACAGTCATATGTTAAAATTTTTGTCGTGTAAATTTCAAAGAACTAAATTCGACACGGTGACTATTTTGAGTTTAGAACTTAAGTGACTTAGTACATTAGAAATGTAGCATAAAATGTTTCATTCAAATCCGTTCATTGATTATTGAGAAAAGTGCTTGCATACTACATAGCTGGCAACTATTACAAGAAAAAGACGTAAAAGTTGGCAGCTATGCATACACACATGTATACATAACGATAAAAAATAGCAATTTTTTTCTTTTTTGAAGTTGCTTAAAAAAAGTTTTACGATGTTTAATGTAATGATTTGTCTTTACGTAAACAAATAATCGCATAATATCCCTTTACTGTAAAAAATGTATTTGTTTTATCTCAAATTACTTTGACGAATAGCCTGTTAATAAATTTATTTACTTGTCCTTCCGAAAAGAAAGTTACTCCCATACATATGACTAAATTAAGTAGAAATTCATCGTATCAAACTGAAAATCACAAATTATTAATACAGAAAAATTTCAATAAAATAAACATTTCATGCACACATTCACATACACAAATATGCTGACTTAGTAAATGTTGCTTGCTACCATACTTTTTACGGATCTGTTTACCAGCGAAATATATTTTAATAAATTTGTTATGAATAAATTTAGTGGGTGGATAAAAAGCAAATCCAAATAAATTAAAAATTAAACTTATTGTTTAACGTTTAATGATAAAGAATGTTTAAAATAAAAGTGATTAAGCGGTAAATAAACATAGTTAAGAAAATTTTCTGACAGTTAAAAATATTCTGCAACATAGAAACCCTGTTGTGTAGAAAGGTAGATAAAAGATAAAATTCATATTTAGTTTCATTACCTAAGTTAATAATCAGCGAAAACCATGAAATAATTTGAAAAAATCATCCTTTGACTTCTAAACTGGCTTCCGACATTTTAGGAAATACATCCACTGCAAAACACAACAAATTAATTGAATCCCGTGCAATTTTTGAGGAACGTTTGAAATTGTCTAAATTACTGTAGGGTTCGGGGAAAGTTTTGCATTTTAAAATAGATCACTTATAATCCACCGGATTTAAATATGACGAGCTTAGATACCATCCTGTAGAAAGCTCAAAATTCGGAAAAATATTGATTCACAATTGTTGATTGATTCTCGGCTTCTGGACAGGAATCTTTTTGAAACACCCACGACCAGGGCTTGACAAATCGCGACTTACGTTATACACGGCCGGTGAATGACGTTTAAAACGTCATATGGAGTGGATCATTTTTACATGGCGATTGGTGCTAAGGGGCACGCCCACCGTTTTCCACCAATCACCGTGTAAAAATGACCCACTCCATGTGACGTTTTAAACGTCATGCATCGGCCATTTATACGGTCACGGACAAATGCGGTCGCCAGGTCGCTACTGGCGAGCAAGTGTTTTATTTGAAGACCAAGTTATTTAATCTGGCGATTTTGTTTTTGGTACAAAAATTGACCTAAGAAATAAGCGCAAATGACATTTTTTTTCCTCTTCCCGATCCCTACTAGTGCGCGGCACGCAGTAATATTCCTCATCTTTTGTACTTTTGATGGATGAACCAGATTTAAAAGGCATTTTCCCTCTCATGCGCATGAAACACCTTTCTTTTCCGCACTAGCCAGATAGCAAGTCATGTGATTACAATGTGAATGGAGGGGGGAGGTTTCAATAAGACAGCAAGAAATACTAACAATCGAGCCTCTTTGGCAGCTGAAATCGGATACAATGCTAAAAAATGTTCAAGTGTTTTTGTAAGTTCCAAATCAGATTTTTTTTCAGAATTAAAAACTACCATATTCATTTTAAGGAATAACAGCATATAAGTGATTATAAGTTTAATTCATTTTAAAAAAATCTATAAAACTTAATTAAAATTTCAAAAATATTTAATTATTCAAGAATAATTAATTCCTTAGGGGCGAGGGGGGGAGGGTGTAAATATTTTTTCTGCCGACTAGAATTTTTTGCTGGCTACCAGACTTTATCTAATTTGTAAAGCCCGGCCCACGACGTTATTTGAAAAAATGCAGATACCGAATGATAACGAAGATACTCATCAGAAACTTGTTACTGCATTAATCTGCTACTGAAATCATTTTTACGTTCTGGGATGTAAATTCAAAAAGCATTTTTTCTTTAATAGTGATTTTGCTCCAAACAATAACTGATTGAATTCTAATTTTCTAACTGGAAGAAATAAAATGTCCTGTACAGGATTCGAACCAGGGACTTCTTGGCTTGAGCTGCCAGTGTTCTACCAACTGAGCTATCCTTTACGAATCTAGAAGACTTAATTCACCCAACTAACCTTAATGCTCATAGCATCTGGTCTGATATTTGAATCAGCTCAACAGAGTAAATCGCAAGTAATAAAAATCCAGTAAACGCTAGATACGTAATTACACTAGATTAATTTTAACACAATTATTCTAATTGGTAAATAAATCGTATGAGTTATACTTTTCTAACTAGGCGAATAACTTTCCAATAACTCTGTTGGAAGTGTATTGGCAGTTTCAGCCAAGAGGTCCCTGGTTCTAATCCTGGCCTTGACATTTTTCGCCCAGTTGGAAAATTACAACTCATATGATTTATTTACCAATTAAAATAATTGTCTTCAAATTAATCTAGAATAACTGATTGGGTCTTGTAACAATTCTACCCTCCTCACTTGTAATTTTAATATTTGATGGTGGAATATGATGAAAAGCAAAGCCTCTACCCGAATGCCTTCCCCGAAGGTTTATGGGTATTTAAATCTTCAAGATCTGGGAGGAAAAATTAGGCACATAAAACTGTAGAACACTGTACCAGCAACAGCGCGCGCAGCGGCTGCTTACCATCACCTCATCGAGTTCACGGCTGAAATTCAAGAATTATATAGAACTCGATTAGCATATTAAAATGAAACTGATCTACCAAGTCATATTTTGGTGGAAACCAGCTGCAGACCCAATTTTAGTGGTTGATTAGTAGGTCCCAATTAAGTTTTCTAATGAAATCCCTCTCCACTGGCTGGAGAAGTTCCCATTGTAATATGCTATCTAATGCAGAAATTTCATTAGATAACTCATTAGAGACCTATCAATTAACCACTAAAATTTGGTCTGCAGGTGATTTACACCAAAATATGACTTGGCAGGCCAGTTCATTTTAATATGCTAATCGAGTTCTATATAATACTGGAATTTCAGCAGTGAATTCGATGAAGTGATGGTTTGTGCAGCCGCCCGCCGCCCGCGCCGCCCGGACTATAACGGTTCAAATATTAATTTGAACTGAAAGAAATAAGTTTTGCCATAGATTTGCGCATCTCGTGAGGCTGCTGATACTTGGCTTTAATATGACTAAAATTGGTCTGCAGAATTCATTTATTGTGTTTATTTTTTAATTTTGCATCAACTTGATGCATTTTCTACGGGTGTTTACTAATGGTACCATGACATATCACCATAACCAATGGTATATACCCCTGTCAAAAAATGCAATCCCGGTGACGAGACGACGTTGGAAACAATGTGCGACGACAGAGGAAGGAACTGAATTGGGAGAACCTATTTTATTGATCTGAAATATTTATGATATCATTTACACGGCCTCTTGCTTCGTGCCTGCTGACGTTTTGATCATGTGACCTGGAAGAAGTGAATCGAATCGAAATATTTCCATTTTTAATGTAGAAGTAATTTGGCCGTTGTCATGTAAACAAGCTGTTTATCTTGGCTTCCAAATGGAGGTAAAATTAATTCTTAACACATTGACGGACAGTAGGAACAAGTGAAGTTCGAAAATTGACACTGTATGTTTTTGTAATTTTTAGAATATTAGAAGTATAGTTTTACTCTTTCTGCTTAAATAAACTTAATTTTGATTAATTCAGCACCTTTTATTAGGTTGCACTACTCCCTTCACAACCACGTCAGGGTGGCTAGTGGTCAGGGAAAAATACAGTAAAAAACTGATAAACACCAGTATAGTCTTATAGAAAAATTTATGTTAATTATTCGATCAAATAATCAATTTGAATTTTTCTATAAGAATGTACTGGTAATTATTTTTTTTTACTGTATTTTTCCCTGACCACTAGTCACCCTGCACGTGCATACTGAAGCTGCAACCTATAAAATTGTTTCGAAAACATGACACTGGGCTTCTACTTGTACGCCGGTAAATGCACATTTGTGCTGCTATAGCCGTAGTGTCTAAAAACGACCGTTTCGTTTTGGATGGCTGTTGCCGTCATGCCACATAGTGAACTTCACTTTGACGGCTATAGCCGCAAGTGTCCGTCAACGTGTTAAATTATTTTTTTAAAGCACCTTGATTCCAACTATGGAATAATGAAAAGTATTTAAACATTTAACTGTTATATTAAAATTGTAAATATATGTACATTATATGAATAAATCAAGAATTTTTTTAGTAAGGTGCCTTTCTTGAAATCTACATACACAAATAAAAATTCGATTTGCTCCTGAACACTTGAACATAAATTAAAATAAAAAATACTCTGGTCTTGATTTACAGACTTGTGAACATTCTCCCTAAATAGATTTTCGTGAGATATCATTTCGTGAACGGCCTGAAATTTCATGAATTATCATCGAATATCCTTCAATTGATAACCGACCAGGGTGCAAATAGTTTAATGCATATGTGCGAAGGAATCCGACAATTTCGACTCAAATAAATAAGAATTTAACAGAAACAAGAGTTGTATCAAAGACGAAGAGCTTTGAAATGGTTCGAAGAGGTCCACAGCTAACTGTCTGAAAACTGGCCTAGGGCCTTTACTCGATACTTCAACTAGTATTTTAAGCCGACGAGACAACATTTTTTCTAAATCCTAAAGTTCTAGCTTTAAAAGAGAACAAATCCGTTCACTTAAGTTTACAATTTCTAATCATAAAATGGAAATAATGATAGCCAAATTCAAGAGGCTGTTAGAACGTTGTAAGAAATCCGCCGACGACGGCCGATATTTTTCGAATCGACGCATAAGTTTAATACTCAAGAACTGCGTAAAGCTAGGTGTTTCTAATATTACTGCACAATGCTGTGATTAAAACTGCATTTACGCATTAAGACTTAATTGGAATAAAAGGCTCCAAGTAAAGCGCTGTTATTGAAATGTGACATGCTACAAAGCTATTAAACTTTTAAGAGTTTAACTCATTGATGTAACAACAAATACATTTTTCTTAATAAAATATATATTCCCAGCTGTTTTATCTTTTATTTGACATTTTCTGCAAGAATTCAAACATGTCCTCTACTGGATTTTGTACGTCCACTACTAACGCATTTTAAGCACTCCGAAAAAAAAAGTAATAATTTTGTGCAGAAAAAAATGTTTAAAGAAGCTATTTTTGCAGCACAATCGTGCTTAGAAAGAGTTCATAATTGAGATACCGAACACTCGTGGTTCTCGCAGTCACTAAAACTAAGAACGATACACTTAAAAGTAGGTAAAAATGCTCTTAAATTTTCCATTACTGATACAATTACCTTAATTGACCAGTTTTACAGTTTACATTTAGAAGTGCGTAATAACAATAACGATATATGACGCCAGGATCAAACAGTGGGAAGTCTCTTTAAAAAATAATTAGTCATGACGAAAGTTCTTGCGGTTAAGGTAGTAAGGCAAGTACTTCGCACTGAGAAGATTCAATTTTACTTAATCCAATTACGCAAATCTTACCTTCAAGATTGCCGGTTAATTTAACATCATATGCTACTTTGTAAATTTAAAACAATAGTTTCCTTGGGAAAAAAAAATTCCTGTAGATCTATACTAATCGTTGAATGAGTAGTGTAAGAAATGTTGAGTTTTACAGATTTATTTTATTTTCATATAATACCATCATGCAAGAATTATCTTTTAAGGAATAAAAAACATGTTTTGCATTTAAAGTGTATTTAAAATTATTAAGAACAAATAATTTTGATTTTTTTTTTAAATCTTACATTTATTACAAAACTACAAAACTACGCAGATATAACGATTAAAATCATTAAAAAATTATTATTAAGTGTTATTAAATAGTTTTATCTGATAATTTACACTTTGGATACCTTACCACAAAATAAAAAGTAAAAACAAAATGGTCATGTTTTTGTTTATATATAAGAGCAGAAAATCTAAGAAAATCTCCTCTGGTGCAGAACTGAAAAAAAAAAAATAGTCAAAGGGGAATTTCCTTACTGAATATTCGAAAAGGAAATGGCTCTTCTATCTAATGCTGTATTTCTCAAGCATTATTGAACTTCATATAAACTTTATATGCGATAAAAATAAAATATGCACAGTTATCTGGGGGGGGGGGGTTGTTTTTCAATACAAGTTTATATCAGGTTTCCAAACTTAAAAATGCTAATTTGTCAATATTTACAACTATACTTCTGTTATTTTTTAACACTTTCCAACATAGTTAAAAAGTGTTCAAGAATTGGATTTGTGTGACGTATGTCGTCTATCCGTGTCTCTTATTACTCGAATTGCGATGTAATAAATATATGTTATTGAAGTTTAATATGACATGATCGCTATTGAAAATGGAGTGTGTAACATTTATAGTTCGCTTACAGGGACACTGAAAAGAATCCCGTTAGATGGGGAAGATTTCTGGTTATTTGACACCGTGTATATGGGGGGAAATCGTCTGCAGTGTATTTTAATGATGCTTTATACTATTTCAAGCATAACAAGTTGGAAATTGTACGTTAAACGTCACATATCAGGTGCGTTCGTTTTATAACTAGTATCACAATGTAAAAAAAAATCATCCTTATTATTTCAGTGAAATGAATTATATTGTCTGCAGTGAGCGAAATCAGCATGCCTTTTTATTATTATTATTACAAATGCCAAGTTTACAAATGCAATTTTTTTTTCTACACCAAGCAGCGCTGCGAAATTCCCCATGGATATCATGCTTCGCGAATGATTACCTCCATGGTTTAATATTTTTATGACTCATAATGAACGAATCTCCTGTCTTTATTTACTCTAATGGATTGAGGTATTCGGCTGTTAACCTAATTTCCACTGAAATTATCTCAGAATCTATACATTTTTTTAATGTAACTCATCTCTCAAGCAAACAATTTTTTTGGACGATCTTTCTAAAAATGTAACTTTTATGCAATTAAAAAAAAAATTGAATAAAAATGGCCGCCTGGCATATGAAAAAAGAAGTGGTTTGCTCGTATTTGTTTTCCTCAATCACATGACTTGCTCTTTTATTATATAGACTACGTACGATAGGATTTAATGGAATAAAGAAAACTTTTATTAATATATTTTTAAGTTTTGATTCTACTTTCATAAAATTTGAAATGACTCGACAAAATTCTGCAACGATAATGTATATTAAATTTCAAATCATTCATTTGGGTAGTTTTTAGGCTGTTCGGACGGGTGGGCCAGACGACAACTATGAGTGCTACGTATTTTTATAATTACGAGCGCAGCTAAAAAGTTATTTCAATGGGATAATATATCGGACATATGGTTTAGTATAACCGCAAAAAAGCATGTAAACAATTATATAATAAATTTTTATGTAAATAATATGTCCACAAAGCCTGAAAAATCAAGTCCGTGGACTATCACAGCTCTAGTATTTATCACTTATTGGATCGATAAAGTTCATTTAAAACAATTTCATGATGCATAGTTTTTTTTTTTAAATCAGTACTTTTTAAAACTAAATCTGGGATTGAATCTCAATGAAAATTCAATTAAATTTCAAACCATTCGGTTGGGTAGTTTTTGCGCTGTTATATGCGGACAGACGGACAGACAGACGGACGGACCAGACGGCGACTATAGGTGCTACGTATTTATATATGATTACTAACGCACCTAATAGAATTGATATGCGTTTCTGAGGTGCACTAAAAAGTACTTTCTATGTAGACTATGGAGTCCAAAGCATTTAATATTCGCTTACAGGATAACACAAAATAATTCGGTTACAGTAATGACTAAGAGCGATAAATGCTGGAAGTGCGTTTTTAGTTTTGGCATACGTTTTTAAGTTTAAATAATTTTTTGAGCATTACGTGGTATTTATAAATTCTATAGATCATGTGCACATCGCATAAAAGAATTCGCAAGCATTACTTTGTATGAGCGGGAATTGCTTAAATGTGTTTTTTAATTGAGTTATGCGTTTTCCAGCTGAACTATATTTAGTATGCCAAGATATGTTTATAGAATACACATAAATTAATATACAGGGCTACATAAAGAACTGGATACATTGCCGTCTATGAAGGGCTGTTTCTGTAAGTATATTTTCAGTTGTTTTGCGTTTTCTAAATTGCTTACTTAAGATATCTTCTTTCACTTTATTAAACGGCGAAATTCCGTTATAGTATTCTGGACATTTTGAAAAGTGTTTCATAATCTATGCTCGGCGCAGGATTTTTTTTTCTTGTTACAGCTTTTAGTTGGAATTTCTTATTATTTTTGCTTTGAGTTCGATTCACCGTAGTTTATTAAGATACATAGCTGCCAACTTTTACTCTTTTTTGTTATCAGTAATTTTGAAAAGAAAAATATGCCTTCTTTAATCGTAGAGAATCCTGATTAAATAAGACTCATTTTTCTTTTCATAAATAGTGTTAATAAAAAAGCGTAAAAGTTGGCAGCTATGAAGCTGCGATGAATTAATGTTTATCGAACGGAGATGCAGTTAATCGACTAAATAGATAGATAGTAACCGAAATTATATCTGTATCGCCATCACTTACGATTTTTGGTGAAAATGTTAGTATCACAGACCTTCATTTAATAATTTTGCTAAAGTTATTCATTCCCACCCATACTTCAGTTATTTTACAACTTTCTAGTCGGAATTCATCATTATTTATGCCTTGAATCCGGTTCATTGTGGTCAATTCTCAGGATATATTAGCAGAAAAGTGAATAAATCACCACATAGAAAGTGAAATGTTATCTATAACCTCATCACTTACGATTTCAACGATCGTGTTAGTGGCACAGACATTTGTTATTATTTTTATTATTATTATTATTCATTTCTAACCTTGCTTCTATTCTTTTTGTAACATTTAGCCAGAATTTGTTTATTATTTTCGACTCGAATCCGGTTCACCGTAGTCCATTCGCAGGATATTGACTGGCAGAAAATTGGATAAATAGCCATATAGAAAGTGAAATGTTATCGGTAACCTCATCACCTACGATTTCAATGAAAGTGTTAGTGGCACAGACCTTTATTTAATATATATAATTTTTTTTTTAGTTATTCATTTTTAACCACCTTGCTTCTATTCTTTTTATAACAGTTAGCCAGAATTTGCATATTATTATTTTCGACTCGAATCCGGCTCACTGTAGTTCATTCACAGGATAATAGACTGGTAGAAAATTGGATAAATAGGCACATAGAAAGTGAAATGTTATCCAAATCACCATCACTTACGATTTCAGCGAGAGTGTTTAGACCTTCATTACAACCATCTAGATGAGCTGTTTAAGACTGCACCTACTAACGCCATTCAGTTTATCATCAACCCACTTATTTTCCGGAGAAGCGAATAATAATGACACCTCAATTCGGACTTCGATGGTGGCTCGAGATTGAATTACATGAAGAGTGTCATGAGTTGATGCTTGATGAGGGGTAGGAATCAACATAATGGCTGGAGGGGTTTTAATCTAGGGCGTGGTATTGACCTCCTTGTGAACTATCGACGTGAATGGACGTAATTAGACATTAGGAAATGGCCTCAAGATTAGAAACTGCTAGTGCTTGATGCTGGAGAAAGGTTGGCGGCCCCTCTTCCTTTCTTTTTCTAAGATCCGGTTGTTGGCCTTTCTATAAGTGTACCGGATCTCGAATGCCGAACAATTCAAGCACTTTTGTTTCTCCGATTACATCACTTAATGGGTTTTTGATTATTGAGCATTTTACAATGGGAAAATAGATATTTTAATTTAGTATAAAATTTAAGTTTATTTTTCTTATTTTTCACCTGTAAAAATAATTTTTAGACATTCCAAGAAGACAAGTCTCATAATTTTTAAAAATGCGCGTGCAAAGCTTTCAATATTTATCGGTATATTCCACACAACATTTTCCAAATATATTTAGTTAAACAGAAAAAATAAAGTAAAATTATATTTCATAAGACGACTTGTTTCAGAAAACAGTGGTAACGCTTTTTTATTTATTTATCTTTTTATTAAAAATTTATGTTTGTAATGTTAAAAATAATTGCCAGTGAAAATATTACTGCAAATACTTATTTTTCAATATTGCTTATTTAGTTAGAACTGACATTTTGTAATTATCAATTAGTATTTTCAGTAAATATATTTTCTTCATTAATGGAAGTTGAAAAACAGAAAAATAAAAATAAGGACTTGTATAAAAAAATTCTGAAAACGATCTACAAGCAAACACGTTTCATATTTAGATTAACCAATCGAATGATCCATAACTAAGCAAAGCAGAATATCTATTGAATAGGGCAGTGCTGTCCAATTCACTCTCCGCGAGCGCCATGGCGCCCTTTTAGAGATTTTCTTGGGGCCCTTTCGAATGTTTCCTGTAACTAGCTTTTTTAAATTATAAAAATTCATTTGAAAGAATGCTTCTTGTAAAATTAATCATATCTACATGGGGTTTTTCCCCTTTAGGCGCGATTAACTTTTCTGGCTCCTTCCCCTACAAAACTTTTTGATATAGGTTCGCTCTCAGAAAATGTAATGCTAAATTTACCGTGATTTATGCTTTTTTTTGTAAATTATTTTTACATGGAAATCCCGAATCGTAGGGGACTTATGGCTACCACTGTGATATATATGTGTATTTCTAACATTTTTACAGGGAGATAAAAGTTGCATGTTTTGAGATATGAATAATGGCGTCCTTCACTGTTTGCCAACAGCTGAGATGCGCCCCTGTTTATTGAAAGATTGGACAGGCCTGGAGCAGGGCATACCGTATTTACACGTGTATAATGCACATACTGTGTTTTAATGGGGGGGGGGGGGTATCTCGCATATAAGATGCAGTGCTTATTAAACGGCAGAAAATCCCAGAAATCCTGGCTCCGAGAAAAAATATTCAAACTTTAATTGTTTTTTTTTTTCCATGTATATTAAGGATTTTATTAAAATACCAATGGGTAGTTTTCTTCTATTGAACACTTTGTTTTAAAATTACCAGGGGATTTAACCCGGTCTTCCAGGTTTACAGAACATACTACTCGGTGTACAGAACATACGTGAAAATATTTTTTTAGTTGAAAATTCTAATAGATGCTTTAGATCCAATACATTTTTTTAATTGCCCATTAACAACAACAAAAAGCATTTTGTATGAAAAATATCAATTGTGTGTTCAAATAAAGCTTTGAAATTTAATAAAAACAGTACTTTCGTATTAGCCGGGAATTAGCGATTAATGGCTAAAGATATCGCCAAAGATTTCACTATTTATATCGATCTTTTTTATTCTGATTACTTCAGTGTTTAAGCGCGTAGTTCGGTTTCATATCTGTTGAATTTGTTTTATTTACCATTATCTAAATTTTTCCAATTCAATTTTCAGTAGGACTGAAACTACGCCATAAATATTTAAATGTCACTACAAAGAATGTGAATTTCTTTTCACTTTGCTAAACAGCGTAAAACCAATAGAGTGAAAAATGTGTCCAGACCGGGGATGGAACTCAGATACCTTGGTATAGCGCACCAAGTGCTTTACCAGTTAAAACCACCCGGACGACATCCAGTCTGGTATTTTTCCCTAATATACGTTGGCAAGGCTGCAACTTCGCAGCGCAAGATGTAATTTCAACATGAGCACACTATTCAGTGGCGCACATGAGACGAATAGGTTCCCAGCATCGGATAATATCTCATTTATATTATTTACAATATTTTATTTATTTATTTATTTATCTATTGATGAAGCTTTAATTTCGTTATGGAATATTAGCCGGAAACAAATGCTGAATTATTTATATTGTTTTAAGTGGAAGCGAGTTAACATTCCGTAATAGGGCTGCACGCGATATAAATAGAGGTTTTTTTTTTTTTTATCATGCTTCATTTTTTTTTAAAGCATAAAAAATCAGTAAATTGACGTACAGTTTCCATACTGCATTTAAAAGTATTTTTTCCTAATCTGCGGTGCAAACCTTAAAACCGCGATGTTTAGAAGTTACAAAATTATGTAAAACGTATTATGTACAAAAATGCTGTAAAACGAAATGTATTGCTCAGACCGTTTCTACCGTCGATATAACATCAGCGTTAATCACATGGACATGTTTTTTCTTTATAATATAGATGGATTTTCGAAATAGCTAACATAATACCACCAATATATGATCTTATTGTTTATTGTTTTAGTTCTGAGACGCTAGTTCATTAAATATACCTGATCTATTTATATTTGCTAAGTTTTGACCTTATTTAACATTTACTTTAAAATAAAGCCATTATTGTTTTTCTAATCATTTTGGCACAAGATGCAGAAGTAAGTTATTACCGTGTATTTGCCCATAACCCACAAGCTATGACTTTTATTTATTTCACTTATTTAGCAAACAAATTCTTTATTCGGACAATTTTATCACAAAATCTATGTGTTGGGTACAGCTACTTAGTTACTGATTGAACGATTTTTTTTTAAATATTTCGTATATATGTACTGTGCATTTTATGCCTAAATATTTGGGGAAGAAGAGTGTGTATATACACATACAAATACGATAATACACGAGTTTTGAGTGGCAAATCAAATAAAATGCATAAACATTGTACAATATGTGCAAAACAATTTTTCTTTCTTATTCTCGCCTTATTGAAATAATTTAATAAGTATTCAGTCGCTTCATTATCTTGCTCTTAATGGAATTTCTCTTGAATAAAATCTATTATATATCATTATAACATATACTTCTGGGTAATTATATTGTCTCCCACAATTCGAAGCATAGTATTAGGGAGAAATGCAATTGTTATCTAAAAACCTTTTTAAAAGTATGCTAAAGTCAATCATTGGTTAAATTATTAAAAGACAGAAAAATAAATCTAGGTCAACTCGTATTAAAATTTCTGGTAAATGAATAAGATTTGTTTTTTAAAAACTTCCAAATTCCTTAGTTAACGAATTAAACAAGTATTGACAAAAAATGTCCTTCTCTGTAACCTAGATAGAATCTTGTATTCTATGGTACCTGTTTTCTAGAATTGGGCCAAAACCTCAGGAAAAAAGATTCCCCATGCTGCGAAGCTTAAGCACCTTTGAAGTGACATCAGTGACGAAATTTCGTTTAATTTTACGAAGCAATTAAAGGGTTGCTGAAAGCTGTGATTCCATTTATCAAGACATTCTTCCTCTGCCGAAAAATACTGTAATTGTAGAAAGAATTTATAATTAGATTTTGCTGTTTTGCAAATTAAACTCGTCGTGAATTTAAATCAAAATCTCCGTAAAAGGCTCAATTAAAATATGTTGACTACCTTGAAAAAATGGATTTTCTTTGCGTAAAAATTAAAATACAATTTTTCGTTTTTCAAAATCATTGTGGCAATATAGGGTGTTGTTTCAACGAAAGCGTCAAATTTAAAATATGACTCCGAAAACATTTTATATTTACAAACTGGAAAATATTTATATTTAATTACCATCCGAATTGAGGATTAATAAAATAAATATTTACATATGCACGCACCTTTATTTGTGTACTAAAAAGTAGAAAATATAACTTTTGTTAACGGAAATTTAGAGGACAAAACAAAATTTGTAAGAGGCTTAAAGCTCTTAAAACAATGCGGTAACCACGTTAAGTCACAATGAATATCATAAGAAGGAAAATTTCTTAATATTCGTTAAAAATTTAAATATGTTGCAAATGTTATTGCAATAACAATTTACTTACTGCATCTCTATCAGTGCCTCACACTTTTACGGCTTTTATTTTGACATCCAGCTTTTTCGTCACACAACTCTATCAATTTTGAATTGCCTACCTCCTCTTAAATCAAACAAACATTCAAGAACATAAAAAACTAGATTGTTTAATATAATTCCGAATTTTTATGGATTGATTTAGAAACTGAATACATTTGGTAATGCAACAAATTGGCCAAAAAATAATCAAAATTTAACAATCTATTGGATGTGTTGTCTCCGCGTGATCATATCACGCCAATTTATTTGCAGTTATTAACCGTTTACTTCAAATTTAGGATCCTTCCTGCAGTTGAAGGATTTTTTCTCTAATTAAAAAGGGTTAACACTTATGAAAAAGTTTTTACTCTCTGCGAATAAGCATGATGGTCACGATAGCATTGTTATCGTAAGTTTGTAACATTGATTACCAACAAAATCGCAAGGCATGTTGCACAAATTTTCTTAGATGATTTTGCTTGTAAGGATATGTGGGAGATGGCCATAAGAAGCAGATAAAATTCCATCAATTATTTAAATGGAAAATAGACATGAAGAAACGTTTCTCCATTAAAGCAAACTATGCTATCTAGTCAGAGGAGGGAGAGGTCGAACTCACCATTACATTCTGTTAGATGTGTTTTATCCGTACGCATGTCATGTCCAAGTCACAGCCAATCAAAGGTAGTATGGATGGATAAGCCGATTCCGATTCTAAATAAAAAATTTGCGTAGCACACTTTATCTCTTCTTTTTATTATTTTAACTTAATTATGTTTAGATAAGCCAACAAATTTAACTCGGCCTTTTCTAGCTGAAACATTTTACTCTTATAAAAACTAGGGTATCTAACCCGGGCTTCCCGGGATAGAGAATATATGTGAAAACCATTTTATATTTTTCATTGAAAACTAATAGATTTTTTACATTTAATTTCTTTTTAAATGTAAATTTAAATGAAATTTTCTTTTCCCTAACAACACCAAAGAGCATTTTTATATGAAATGGGTCAATTATGTATTCAAATAAAATTTTGAAATACAGTAAAAGCGGTAATTTCGTAGGAAAATTTCGCCAAAAAAATTTGCCAGAGGTAATTTCGCCAGAAGTTAATAGAGGAAGAAACCGTTAAAAATTTCGTTATCTGCAGAAGTTTTATTTATTCTGATAATTTCAGCGGTTTTAAGCGCTTATTTCAATTCCATGTCAGTTAAATTTGTGTTTTATTTATTGCTTAATGAAGTTTTAATTTCGTTATTGAATATCAGCTGGAAACAAATGCTGAACTATTTATATTGTTTAATGTATAAACGGATTAATATTTTGTAAATCGTCTGCAAGCGATAGAGACAGATTTAAAAAACTCCTGCTTGAAATTTAATTTAAATCCTATAATAAATCAGTCAACTAAGATACAGTGTTTAAGCAAAGTGCTTTAAAAGTAGATTTTTTTTCCCTATATAACGGTGTAAATATTAAAAATGTGCGATGTTTAGAAATTAAAAAAAATTCCAGTAGCAAAAATCGCAAAACCGAAATTTCATCGTCAACTGTTGCCATTCGCAAAATGACATCAGCGTTACGCACGGACACGTTTGTCCTTTATAATATAAGATATTTGCCTATAAAAAAGGATGTATCCATTGAGCATATTAAACTTTTACTTTTCTTTACACAAGCAGCCGTCAGCCTTTGTACTATGATTGGCGCCTGTGCTGTGCATCGCTTTTACATCTTCATGGACGCAAAAATTAATTCACGTTTTTAATTGTTATCTGTATGATTGGTGCATGTGACATAAAGACATTCAATACCACATGTGGAGGGATATAGATGTATATTTGTAATTGAAATTGCAAATACGAATTGGAACAAGCTTCTTCATAACTACCGAGAATACAGAGAAATTCCGAATGAGCGAGTGAGTATTTTAATATTTTGGTACGAGCAGGTATATTAAGAAAACACTATACAGATAGAGAACCTTCTCTTTCTATCTATTAATTTTTTGTCTAGCACTTAATATCCGTGAATTCAAAATATGTAGGTAAACGAATAAATTTATAGAAGCTATTCGTGAGCGCAAATAATATGATCTGTCGTCACAAGTGCACCAAGGGTGTGTGGCTGACGTACAGCCTATGATCTATGCTATCTTCCTAGGTTTGTACAGATGCTTAAATTTTGTTTCCGAGATCTTCCAAACTGAAGCTATTGCAATTTACGTCAGATTTCATTCCCTAAATTGAAACTGGGAGTATACATTTAAGTGGCCATGATGGACAAATTAAAGGAAATGTTTAATAGCCCTCAGAATGAGGAAAGGGTAAAAATAGAAAGGAAAAGTGTGTTAAATATTAACAAGGTGTATTTTTTGGTTATTTTCATTTACAATTCAGTTTCCGACATTCGGGGTTCTTGAAAGTTCGAAAACCGTAGCATTTCTTACCCTGTTGTTACTATCCTTACGACTATTTTTTATGCATTTCAATTTGCAGCATATTTGGAAGAACTTGGATCTAATAAAATTGAGAAAAAAAGAGTTTTAATCTACAGTGGCATAATTAATCGGAGAGACAATGGGGTCCTAACACCTCCAAAATAAAACAGATAAATTAAAAAAGGGCAGTTTTCTGAGGAAAGTTTCAAAAAATACCAACTACATCTACCAGTCTATACCAATTTCAAAATAAAATAGTTATTTAGTTAAAAGTCATCTTTAAATTTGTTTTTAAGCTAATTTTTATTAAGCTAAATTAGAACATTTATTGTTCTGCTTGTTACACAAAATGTCAGATTCTAGAAATTTGTGTTCCAAAATGTGTAAAAATAGTAGGAGATGATTAAAAAGTATAGAATATAATGCCGATTATGAAGAAATTTATCTGCTTATTTTATCTAGAGTTAGTAAGTTTTAAATTTAAATAGATAGTTTTTGTTTCTTTTTTACAATATATAATGCAATGCATTATGCATTGCAAAACACAACTTCATTTTTTTTTTATCAGTAAGAAGATAAAAAACAGTCGAACATACAGAGAAAATTATTAATATTTGAATGAAAAAATATATCTTATATTTTAATAATATTGTTTTCTCTTTGTAGAAAAATGCCTTTATGTTTATACTCTTTTATTTAACTTAACTTATTCATGTATGTAAAAATTAAAATTTGTAAAAATTAAAATTGTCACTTCCTTATATGCTAGAATTATAAAAAATTATGTACCCATGTGTATTTCCGATGACAATACAACATTTTAATATTTTTACAACTTAATTGTGAATTAATAAATTAATTTTAAAGCATTTTTCTGTTAGCCGGGAGCAGATGATAAGTCGCTAAATATTCTTTATATGGTTACAACTTTATACGAATGACAACAACAATGGAGTTCATTATTCGTCAAACCACGTCCACTAAACATTGCCAACCGGCTGTAAAACTGAAACAATGAAACATTTTAAACACTAAAAAGTAGAAAATAAAATATAAATAAAAAAAAAAAATGAATATTATATATATTTTTTAAACACTAGGGGGCTCTGAACCTACGAGATACACTTGCCACCCCCTGCAGCCTGTAAAAACATGCTAATGTGCTCTGTTTTAAAAAGGCTACACAGTTACGGACGATTGAATGGTATTATCACAAACGGCGACATTCTTCTGTAATCCAGTTGCAAGCTTTTTCGCTTGACTGGAGCATTTTTTGGTTCTAATGGCCTCATCGCTGTCGCGACAGCTGACGGCTGTTTTTGGGATTGATAAGTGAGGTCAATTACACGTAGAAAAATCAGCTTGTATAAAATCGCTTGTAAAAAATGTCGCTCCCTCTCGGGATCTTATAACCACGCTTTGCACAATATTCTTCCTTTGGGTTTGAGGCTACAAAAATTCGTCTACTTGATAATAACATTCAGAACCGCAGCATTTAAAAGCACTGTGTATATAAAATTTACGCTTATGTTTTATGTTTATATCGGTCTTAGACATTTTCAGGATCAGGTATAGCTTATGCATGAATTATTTTCTCTATTTTAATGCAACTTGATGAACATTTTTCATGTTATTTTTAAAATGTAAATTGTTTATTTTAATTAATAAGTATATACAAATTTTCTAAGATGTATTTATCGAATAATAATTGCATGCCTTTACTTGTTCTGTATTTATGCTGCATCAAGTGATGAAATATATGAACAAACTTGCAAGCCGCACTACTCTTATGCCATTTGATACCCACTGTGACGTCACATGAATATTGTCCGTAAGAATTTTGTTTTAAATATATTTTTTCAATATATGACATAATTTTCCCCATTAAATGCGTTTCGCGTGTAACAATTTAATTATTTTAAGATTTTCTTTATTTTTTAATATTCACGTCTAAATACATTTTTTATGACGTTATTTTCCCCATTTCATCATTTAATAATTATTATTTTAGAGTTTTCTATCTGATTTTAATTGTCGCGCGTAAATACACGTTTAAATTGAAAATATTATTCTTTGCGCTGTTTTACAATTTGGCAATTAATTTAAAATGTGGCCATTTCTAAATATGAAATAAATCTCTATTGAAATAATGAAAATATCAATAAAAAATTTGAAAAAAAAATATCAAAAAATTAGTCAAATTGAAAAAATAATTGCCCATTGTACACCGCAAGCTTGTCAAGTACGTCCCTGCAAAATAGGGTTAAATTACTACGCATATTTTTTGTGCCTAGAAAGCATTTTTAACGGAACTATTCTGACCGATTTCAACATTAAATAGCTATTTAAAAAAAATTCTTATATTTAAACACTGTCTGTTTCAGCGTGCTTATCGAACATTTCTCTATAATACTACCAATTTTCATATTTTTATCTGCAATAGATTTCTTAATATTAGCCGAAAAAGGCTTCCCGTAACAAAACATCCATTACTGTGCGGTGACAGCGTTGATTACTTTTTAGGTGCGTTCGTAATTATATAAATACGTAGCACCTATAGTCGTCGTTTGGTCCGTCCGTCTGTCCGTCCGTCTGTCTGTCCGTCTGTCTGTCTGTCCGCATATAACAACGCAAAAACTACCCAACCAAATGGTTTGCAATTTAAAATATATTATCTCTGCAGAATTTTGTCGAGACATTTCAAATTTTATTAAAATCGAATCAAAACTTTAGGAGATATTCATAAAAATATTTATTAAGAAATTTGAATTTTTTTTTTTTTAAATCGGTGCTTTTTTGTTATAGGAGCTTCCGAAGTTTAATCGTCAAGCGACCGAGATACTTATTTTAGGACAGAAATTAATCTGCAGACGATATAATTCATTTCACAGAATTAAAAATCATCAAGATCTGAATATTTATATAACTAGCTGATACATATATATCTGAATATTTATATAACTAGTTAAGATATTTGTATGAACAGTGTCATAAAATATATACTAAACTAGCTGTTTAACCCGTTCTACGCACGGGATATCATGAATTTAATTCTAAAACGTGCGTACGAACGCACCTCGTTTGTAACGTTTGACGTACAATTTCCAACTTGTTTTTAGGTAGCTTTCAATACAAAAAAGTCCTTCCGGCCTGTACCCGGAGGAAAAGGTAGCTTTCCTATATCTTCGTTTTAAAATTTTAGCTAATGTTACACGAAAACAGCAAGCTAAAATGCAAAGAAACGTTTACAAAAGATTCGTTAATACTGAATTTGAATAAGAAATTCGTCAAATTATTGAGCAATAGCCAAATTGGCTTCATTTATGAAGACTTATTTTGATCGCCAAATTTGGCGATATTTCGCCAAATGTCGCCCAATTTTGCCAATTTTGTCGCCAATGTCGCCAATTTTGGCGTTAACGGATATGAATATATAGTTTTATGCGTATGATTGGGAAAATTATTACAACAATGAAAGAAAGTAATTTGCCAGTAATCGCGTTAATGTGCTGTTTTGTTTCAAAATGTCAGCCACCCTAGAATTTCAAACTGCTCTATCTCAGCCATTTTTTAAGATAGAGGTAAACCAAAAAAAGCTCTGGAATCCTTGTATCAAGGCCTAACACGTAATTAAAAAATAAATTTGAATTTTTAAATTTTTTGTATATTTATTTTAGATTTTAAGTTATTTTACATCTTTAAATGGCCGCTATCTTGAAACAAGATGGCGGACCAAGCTGGCCAACGAACTCGGTCGAGACATTAGTGACCTTAATACACACAATTAGTTTCGTCAAAATCGATTCATAATTACGGGCGTTATCGTATGACATAGGTGTCAGATATATATATATATATATATATATATATATATATATATATATATATATATATATATATGGATATATCTATATATATAAATCAACATTTGGACGGAGGGTGGTTTTGGGGTCTGGGGGTCATGATCGGTGAAAATATATCGAAATTTTCCGGAACTGCTTTCCTCCGAACGGCTGCAATAGGTAGCTTTATACTTTTTTGTATTGAAAGCTACCTAAAAGTATAAAGCTACCTATTGCAGCCGTTCGGAGGAAAGCAGTTCCGGAAAATTTCGATATATTTTCACCGATCATGACCCCCAGACCCCAAAACCATCCTCCGTTCAAATGTTGATTTATATATATAGATATATCCATATATATATATATATATATATATATATATATATATATATATATATATATATATATATATCTGACCTATGTCATACGATAACGCTCGTATTTATAAATCGATTTTGATGAAACTCATTGTGTGTATTAAGGTCACCAATGTCTCGACCGAGTTCGTTGGCCAGCTTGGTCCGCCATTTTGTTTCAAGATGGCGGCCATTTAAAAAATTTAAATTAAAATAAATATACAAAAAAGTTAAAAATTCAAATTTATTTTTTAATTTAGTGTTAGGCCTTGATACAAGGATTCCAGAGCATTTTTTGGTTTACATCTATCTTAAAAAATGGCTGAGATAGAGCAGTTTGAAATTCTAGGGTGGCTGACATTTTGAAAAAAAACAGCACATTAACGTGATTACTCGCAAATTATTTTCTTACATTGTTGTAATAATTTTCTCAATCATACGCATAAAACTATATATTCATATCCGTTAGCGCCAAAATTGGCGACATTGGCGACAAAATTGGCAAAATTGGCGACAAAATTGACAAAATTTGTGACATTCGGCGAAATATCGCCAAATTTGGCGACCAAAACAAGTCTTTATAAATGAAGCCAATTTGGCTATTGCTCAATAATTTGGCGGAATTCTTATTCAAATTCAGTATTAACGAATCTTTTGTAAACGTTTCTTTGCATTTTAACTTGCTGTTTTCGTGTAACATTAGCTAAAATTTTAAAACGAAGATATAGGAAAGCTACCTTTTCCTCCCGGTACAGGCCGGAAGGACTTTTTTAAAATAGAGAGATACTTTTTTATTGTTATTATTTGACTTGTACATTTTTATATGACTTTATAAAAAATTACATGATAACAAATAGTAAAAGATGTATTTTAAAATTATCGATTGTTTTTAATACACTGCTGTGTTACGAAGATTAAGAAGAAATCTTTGTCCTGAAGCTTTCAGAGCGGAGTTTAATAGTATTTTCGGCGTTTTCCTTTTATCTGAGAATTTAGGTCACTTTCTCTAAGAAAATGAAGGACCTTCCGAAAAAACTCCTCAACAGAAGCTTAATAAACTTCTTGTGGCCTTTGTTAACTCAACACTTAATTACAATCAAACACGGTGTATCAAACTTCTAATGGTAAAATTGATGCTTCTCATTAGAACATCCAATCGATTTAGTGTTTCACTGCATAATATTAAACTGTAATCTATAAATAGCTTTCAAAAAAACCCGGAAAGGGGAGTATCACTAGAGACAGATGATGACTGATGATTCAGGAAATTTGGCCTGGCGCACGAAACTAAATCGTTTGTATTTATTTACAGTCCTAATAATTGATGAAATGGTGACATCGTCTGTAGGATACACGTTATATTTTATGAAAAAACCAGTCATTATCAAGGTTTACAAGGTTTACTCATAACAGGTTATCGCTTTTATTAAAGTTAATTACAGTCGAATTAGATACCCGTTTCCTTTGCGGTAATTGCAATTAGACTAACGGGAAAAATATAACATCCGAAATTATCTCCTAAGTTTGATTAGGATAATGTTATTATACCATGATTTAAAAGTCGTAAAACTTAGATAATCTAAATTGAACTAAACATCTTTTAATAATACTTTGTATACATAAATAGACTAGCCATATTTAGTAAAAATAAATAAATACATTAATCTATAATTATCGTACAAAGGTTAAGCCTTTTTAATTCTAAAAACTTTTAAAACTAGTATGTTGTGGCTATCACAAAACTTTCTTCTATATAAATCAAATCGTCTGCAACCAAAATTAAATTAAACAATTTATTCGTTCGTGAGATATAGCTATCGCGGAAATCGGGAATAACAGAGCATAGCAGCGACACCTGTTGGATAGTATTACACCCAGAATTATTAAGGATCTATTTATGTCAATGTCTAAAAGAATATGAAGTTTGGTGGAATAATTCCGTGAATTAGTTCCGATATAGCTATCGCGGAAATCGTGCAAAATGCAGCATAGCAGTGACACCTGTTGGGCGATTTTCACCAAAACCTAATTATCGTCTATTTATGTCAAGTTCTAATAGAATATGAAGTTTGATAAAATTCCGTGAATTAGTTCTTGCGATATAGTTATCGCGAAAATTGTAAAAAAATGCATCATAGCAGCAACACCTATTGAGAGATTTACATCGAAACCTAATCAGTGCCAATTTCTGTCAAGGTCCAACTAAATCAGAAGTTTAATTAATTTCTGTGCATTAGTTCTTGAGAAAAAGCGCCCACAAAATTTGTGTCACATGCAGGTAGACAGGCAGACAGACTAACGCACAGACATTTTCTAAAAATAGTCAAATCGTGTTCAGGACCTTCTGAAATGTATAAATGCGTCGAAAACCAGAAGTCGAAATTTTTCATGAACCCAATACTTCCTTCTTGTAAAGATAGAAACTAAAAAATGAGGTTCGTTTTATTTGTTTTTCCATTTAACAAAACAATATGTTTCATTTTGTTGATCAAAAATGCTATTATTGATTTTGATGGTATTGTGATTAAATTTATTTTTGATTGGTAGCTATGAAAATTTGTGGTATAAAAACATTTTTATTTATGTAACTTCAATCGAATGACGATTGTAGCACGCAACTTTACCGTTTGATACAAAAATTTCCTCACGTGCTACACTCGTCATTCTACTGCAAGAGGTTGAATGCAAATAAAATATAAACTGACTGACACGTGGCAGCATTCATTAATAAAATTAAGAAATTCATATACTTCTTTTAATGGCTAAAAGGCGAAAAATAAAAACTTTATAAACAGTAAAAGGAGTTTTATTAGACTGTTGACATGTTTCGGCTGGACCACTTCGATAAATATAGAAATAAACATCCAAGTAAAAATTAAAAATAACGTGCATAATTTGAAAATGTACGTGAAAAATTAAATGATGGCGTTTCAAAGAATAACTTCATAACCTGTGCTATTGTAGAATATTCTTATTTCTTTTGATAATGGCTCCGATAGAGCCGAAATATGTCAACTGTCTAATAAAATTTATATTACTGTTTATAAAGTTTTAATTTTACTCCTTTTAGCAATTAAAAAATATATATTATTACAAAGTGTTATAATTTGTTATATCATTAAGAAATTCAGACAAGACATATCATATCATTAGACATAATGGAGCGAAACTGAAATTTAATTATAAAAAGTTAAAACAACAAAATTGAGATTAGCATTTTAAGGATCATAATTAAAATAACATTTGTAAATAAAAAAAATCTGGCATTTTAAAAAATCTAAACTCTGAAGAACGACACGCATGACATGAAAAACACACATACTTTTCATGTTTACACATTAAAAAATCGCAATTTTTTCCCTTCAGAGAAGCACAATTATTGTCACTGTTATAATTAGAATAATTATTATTGCCTGCATAAATAATCGTTAATAATGTTAATAATAAAAAGGTCACTGGCTTAAAAAATCAAAATGCAAAGCATATATGGAAACAAGATAAACTATTATAATAAATTTAAACACTACACACTTAAATATCAAACAATCAAGCAGTAGAACATTTCTTTTATTGTGTTGAAAATTTTTGAATTAGTTTAAAAATTTGACAGCAAAAAACGCTTAAATAATTTCAAAAGACAATTAACCAAAAATGTGTATGAGATTTTTATTTATTTTTTTGCCATTCACGTGTGCATATAAGCGAATAAATGCTATAAATGCAATATTAATGGACTATAGTAAACAATTTGTTTTCCAACAACTTTATTATTTTTAAATCAATCATACTGATTGGTAAAGCTATCTTATGAGATGAAATTTTTCCAACTGAGTGCTAAAGTGTCCAGGCCGGGAGTCGAACCTTAGACCTTTCGATTAAATTGCCAACGCTCTGCCTACTGAGCTACCTGGACCAACAGCCCTTCGACATAATTCACTCAGATAACCTAATTGGCAATAGCTTCTGGTCTGTCATCTTTAGCAATCAGTTGTAATTTTTTCAATTCGTCAGATATGACGTATGATATCTTTACCATCAGTAGCATTGAGTTAAAAATAATAAAGTATAATATCTAGGTATCCATCGTTTAATGGAGTTCGATTAGCTGCGGCTTATTCTCTTAAGCTGTCTATATGACAGACCAGATGCTATTGGCAATGGAGTTATCTGAGTGAATTGTGTCCGCCGGTTGTCAGTCCAGATAGCATAATATGCAGAGCGTTGGCAACTTAAGCCAGAGGTCTTGGGTTCGACTCCCGGTCTAAACACTTTTACACTCAGGTAGGAAATTTTCAGATCGTATTTTCGAAATAATTGCAAATATTTTTATTAATGAAAATTACATTTTACCCACCAATCAAAGCGCATTCTTTTTCATAAAACATAAGAATTCCTTATAATGTTATTTGTCTTTTGTAGATCTCTTCATTATATGCTTATGCAATATTATCATTTATTTCTTCTTTCTCCAAGACCTTACTTAATCCATACGATTAATAATAAAAATAATAATAATAATAATAATTCATTAATTCCTTGAAATCTTTTTTACTAAGAACTAAATTAATTCTCATAATTGTTTACAATGCTATGAAAATTTACACAAAAAATGAGAAATCCTCTTTAGAAAAGCTTAATTTTTTTTTAAAGATAATAAGATGTATAAGCTAACATCTGAACATCTTATTAATACTGTTTACTCTTTTCATATGAAACTATTCGTTGGAAAACTTTTTCCATAGTTCAAAAAGATACGTGTAATAGTTTATAGAAAAAACTTTTAATAAGCTTTATATAATCATTCATACATCGATTTGAAATCAAGGATGCTCATCAAAATGAGAAAATAAAAAGAACAAAACTCTTTTCAAGGATGTCTTCAAAAGAACCTATGATTTTCGAAGGTCACAACTATCAAAAAATGAGTTTTCAGGGTAAAATTTTCCAGTTATTTGTAACTTATATCATCAATTTTGTAATTATTTTGGTAGCCATTCATTAAGAAATGATTTGATTTTGTTGAAACTTCCTTGTGAAAACAGAAAAATGTATTTGAATGCAATTTTGATTTGTTGTATTATTGAGGACGAATTAGGAATCGCGAAAATTTAATTGGAAAAACGTTATTATCGATGATTATTTAGTATCATTCAGACAGTTTAAACTTAGGAGTGATTTACAGTACTGCCAATTTAGCGCGATTTTTTTTTTTAAGTATCTACCAAAATTACTGAAAATTAATCTTCACTTTATTCAATGGCAGACATTAATTGTTTAAATAAAGCAAATATTACGATTCGGAAGTTCTGATAGATATTTTGAATAAAAAATTATCTTAACAGGCAACGTTAATAATGTACAGGAAAGAGAAATAAATGTGGTTCGTATCAGATTCACCAGAATAAGTAATCCCCATAAGTTTTCAAGATACTCATATCGCTTTCATATAATTTTTGTGCTCTTGTCGTCATAAATAAAACATCAAATAACCACTCTCTTCTGAAAAGGGAGTTGACCCCGATGGTTAACGTACTCACTTTTCCGAGCATGCGATGCATTGTGAAATTGTGATGTGCTCATTGTGATGCAATTTCCTAATATAATGAGAACAAAGTCGACTTTACAGGGGCGATATAGGGTCCAAGAACGCTAAAAAGTAAAGGGCAGATAAAACGCAGAAAACATGATTAAAACTTAGTAGTTTCTTTAGTGTACGATATCATTTATTTTTCTTTGCAAAATTATTTTTAAAACAATTAATGTTTTTTTTTCTTTTTTTTTTTTATCACGATGGCAATCTGTCTTCGAACTTCCAGGTCTTTTCATTTTTATTTCAATCTTAAGCGCCGATATGATTTAGGGGATATGTAGGGGTGCAGGAAAAAATCTTGCCCAGAGTGCCTTAGCTATTATAACCCTGAATAGGAAAATTTTATTTGAATACAATTTCAATTTGCTGTATTATTGAGAATGAATAAATCAAGAGAATTCTATTCAGAAAACGAGAGCTGTTATTATCAATTATTATTGGGTAGCTTCCATTACAAAAAATGAAGCTACCTATTGCAACTGTTCGAGGGGAAGCCATTCCGGAAAATTTCGGTATATTTCCACCAATCATGACACCAAGACCGCAAAAGCGCATTCATATCAAATGTTGATATATATATATATACGCGTGTGTGTGGGTGACGAAATTAAAAATTCTGCCCTATCTTAAAAGTATTCTATAATTTATTTTCCTAATTTATTTAATTCTTGTACGATAACATTTACTTTCGCCTGTCTTCAAAATAGTCCAATAATACTTCCATTTTATTCTAAATTCCAATCATCTAATTGTGTACGATATCATTTATTTTTCTTTTCAAAATTCTTTTTAAAACAATTCATGTATTTTTATTTTCTCTCGGAGTCAATCGGTCTAGCTCCCAGGTATTTCCATTTTTATTTTAATCTTAATCGCCGATATGATTTTCTTTTTTCTACTAGAATATTTGTTTTAGCTAACATTAGTGCTAACACATGGATTCTTAAATTGTGGTGCCTGGTAAAGATTCGCACTAGCGATGCCTTTTTATTTTTATGAAATGCCTACTGGCTTCCAGTTTTTATGAAATGCCTACTGGCTTCCAGATCGTAATATGAAATTGATACTACTAAATACTTGGCATAGAATGATGAATTACTTGAGTGGAGTCTTTACTATGGATAACAAGGGTGGAAAGTCTGTGATAACTGGAGAGCATGTCAACAACCGACTGCTCAGAGATTATAACACACACACACACAACACACGCACACACAGACACACACACATGCATTTAATATCTAAAGACAAAAAAAAAATCATTTTCTTTACAATTTGAGAAATCGTAGAAAGGAAGTTCATCTCTTTATCAGCTTTAGAAAAATCACAATCACTCTTGTTCATGTAGTTTTGCTTGCCTTTTCTTCAAACTTTGTTTACCGGCTCTTTAAGCATTATTTTTCAATTTTATTCCATGTAAGATATTTCGTTTTACTCCAAAAAAATGAGGATTGCAAAGCAAGTCATAAGTATGCTCCTTCAAATGATAGAATCACTTTCTTTGTGGTAAATAAATCCTTTAAATTAGGCTAAACACAATAATATAAAAGTTTCAATAACATTAAATGTGCTCATATTTAAAATTTTCGAAAACAAGCAAACGTTAAAACAAAGATGATAAAACAAACTTTCTAACACAGAAGCTACACAAATGCGAGGATAGCGATACCGAAATCACCGCTTCTTCTTCTTGCCTAGAGCTAAATATTTTAATCATTACCTACCCGCTAGAAAGCTGCTCAAATTGAATCAAAACTGAGATATCCGATTTCAGCTGACCACGCGGTGTTGTCGTACGTTCTAATATATTTTCTACAGCAAATAGTCATTGCAAACACGACAGTTTTAAGTTACAAGGCTCTGTGAAACACAAATTTAAATAGACAAATTCACTTTAATGACTGTAATTTTGCTGCTTTAAAAATTCATTAAAAAAATAAAACAACGAGAAAGAGAAAATAAGTCCACATTTAAACGTTACAAAATTTTTATTAACCTCGCATAATTGAGGTATTAACGAACGGAAGACTTTAAAACGAATAAAATATTTAAATTTAAAAAAAAGAATAAAACACTATGAAACATAAAATGTTTCTTTATTCTTTTTTCTTCCTTTTTGCACCTTAGTAGGAAATATTTCAAAGTCAAACATGCCTACGTGACGTTCCTCACGCGCTTCGCTTTTCCGCACGGGTGGTTTGGCAGCACGACTGCATTGTGTTTCATGGAAGTCATTTCTACAACATGGCAAAGAGGCAACATCTCTCCATTCATTCCAATGCAATGCGCCCACACTCTCTTATCATCACGTTATTACCTTAATCGTTACGAGAAAAATCTCTCGCTTTTACTTTTCTTTTGAGCTTTCCCACAAGAAAAGAACGTATTTAAAACGAGAAGCGAGTCAAGATTAAAAAGTAATGAGGATTTTTTTTCTTCTTAATTCTGAGAAAGTAGAATATATTTTTTTTCTTCTTCCATTATTAGCAGTTTCCAACATAATAACTTCTGTTTATGACTTCGTTTGGTTTTTTTTAACACTTTCCAACACGGTAGAAAAGTGTTAGTATGTCTTCAGTTCACTAGTCTGACCGTCTGTCTGTGTAATAACTTTCTTATAAGTTTATACCTACCTGTCAAAAAATTTATTTCTTCTTCATTGCATTTTCTGGAAGTATATTGAATTACATTTTCTAGTCGATCTGGTAAAAATTAAGAATGTTACGCCACCTTAATTTACTTTGTTCTATCACATAAAACTCTAAACGTTATTATCTCAAAACTGTGTTTTTAAAGTCAGTAATCACGATAATTCGAAGAAATCTCAACCAATCTTCTTCAAATTTTGACCGCTTTTTAACAACAATATTATCTAGAGAGTAATAATTCCTTTTGGTGATCTGGTGATTTTTTTTTCTATTTTTTGTAAACAATCAAAGTAAAGCAAACAAACATCTTACTAAAACCATAAATTTAAGTGATACGGTAGGCCTTTCGAAAGAACTTTGTCTTTCTTCATAAGGCACAAAAAACGTGCTACCACTTGGAAGGCGGCAGCAAGACTAAAAGAAAATGGGAAGGAAAGGAGATATATGTTAGAGGAAACAGCCAATAGGAATGCAGGAGGCATCAGCCAATCCCAAGAGATTTAATATCTAAAGACAAAAGGTAAATTATCTTCTTTACAATTTGAGAAATTGCAGAAAGTAAGTCTTATTATTGGCTTTAGAAAAATCATAATCACTCTTGTCCATGTATTTTTGCCTGCCTTTTTTTTAAATTTGCTCTTGTGATTGGCTGATGCATCCTGTATTCCTATTGGCTGTTTCTTCTATCATATATATCTCCTTTCCTTCTCTTTTTTTTTTTTTAGTCTTGCTTCCACATTCCAAGTGGTAGCACGTCTTTTGCTCCTGATGAAGAAAGACAAAGTTCTTTCGAAAGGCCTAGCTCATCTCTTAAATTTATGGTGTTAGTAAGAAGTTTGTTCGCTTTATTATATCACACCAGTGTGTTGATTATATTAATAAAACAATCAAACTTTTTCTAAAAATCGGCACATTAACTTTGAACGGCAGCCATTTTATTCAAAATCTATTTTTCCAAAAACTAAATGATTACACTCTAGTTTTAAGTGTTCGTAGTAAAGACATTATCATTTTTTATAATTTCAGATAACATTTGACAGAGTTACGGTGATCACCGTGAAAGGTTACCAGAACGACGCCATCTCTGGGAAGCGGGTCTGTTGGGGACACCCGACTACATTTCGTCATTACAAAAATCAACTTATTTTCTTTAAAATGTAATAAACAAAATACATAAAGAGTTTGTCCAACATCTGGTTTCATTTTCCTCAAAATAATTCACAAAAGTACACTTATTTTTTTTCGAACTTGCAGATAGGTATAACCCTTTAAATATTATTGAATTTTCCCGAAAGTGATATAGATTACTGAGATTTACTAAAGAATGCTCCCATTGAAAATAAAATGTGTAGCATATATAGTTCGTTTAAAAGAGCACTCAAAAGATTTTAGATATATTATGGTTAGGGGATATACAAACCCAAAATTCAGTATCTTGAAATTTCAGGATCCCGGTCGATTTTTTATCCTCGAAAATTCCAGGATTTCAAATACCAAATCCAAGGATTTACAGTATCCTTTAAATGAGCAATTTTACGCTGATATCAGCGAACCAAATTTGATATAGAGTGAAATAAAATGCTCTAAATCTTTCTGGAATCCATTCTACATAATTATTGTATCTGAGCCTGCTTAACACTTTCAGATCCGGGTTCTTTTTCTTTCAATATTAGGGAAAAATTACTTTTACGTTAAAAAAAATTAAATCAGCTAGCCAAATAATAAAAGTTCAAATTTACTGAAATTTAACGAATGTGTATGTCATTTACTGAAATATAACGAATACAGTCATTTCGCGTACTAATCATATAAAAGATAAGGACGAAATTTTGAAGGTGTTTGAAGAATACCGTATTACAACAGGATTAAACAAACATAACAACTTGCTCTTATTTTTTTTTAATTATTATTAGAGCTGTGCCGATTAATCTATTAATCAATCAATGCTTAGTCATAATCAATATATTTAATCGAATTAATCGGTACGATCAATTCGATTAATAATTCTAAAACTAAAAACTATGGTAATAAAAATATAAAAATGAAATTCCGCATATAAAATAATTTTTCCACTATTTCACCAAAAAATATTCTAAAAACTTCCCTCAAAGGGGTATTTAGTACCACTGGTGTTTACAAATAAATTTAGATCGAGCTCAGGTCTTGAAAATGTGTATAAATGCTCGTTTGCTTACGGGATATCGTATATTATTTTTGTGGCCACTTTTGTAAAAAATAAACATGTAGATGAGTTTAATTCTGATCGTTCATTATATATCGGTACATAATTGTAATTTTAAGCTTATTTTGTATAATAAGCCTAAGATTTTTAATTATATATTTTTAAATAATTATATATCAAGAATCGAGAGGCAACATACTGTTATAATTAAAGGTAAATTCAATAACGTAATGTTGTTTATTTTTTCAGTTGCTAATATTATCTACGAATGAAAAATATCTTTGCATTTACTAGCAAAAAATATAGTTGCCTTTATTTTTTGGTGAAGGTTTAATTAGTTAAATGAAAATTGAAATAATTTTTTAATGAAATAGAAACAAATTAAAAGTCCGATTAATCGATTAATGCAGTTGGAACTTTCATCGATTTACACCCCTATTTTTTATGTTTTATTATAAGTTATTCGTTCGAAATAGTAGCCCCTGTTTTGAATTTAAAGGGTGAAAATATGTTTGAAATAAAAGAATCGACAACGCGGCGAAAACAGATTTAAGCATACTTTTATGCTGAAACATAAATGAAATCATAATGATAAATGTATAAGACATATACATGCAGATAATAATAACAAAAATAATTGTCGAGACAAAATAATAATTTTAAAAAAAATTACATCTTCCATTAATAGAACGCCAGACCCCGAAAGCGGGTTAAATACTCGTATATTTGGCTTTTGTTTGTTTTGTTTTATGTTGGTAGATTTTATTTTAAATTAAAAAAAATACATTTTTAAGGATATAGATAACAATCTACCATAATATTGACCAGATTTAAGTTAGTAATCCATATTTAATTGTGTAAGAAACAATGGGTATTCATTACTAGAAATATATTATACCGTATTTACAACGTATTAAAACACGTTAAATGCGTATTATATTTTCAATATCTAATGTTATTTTTAGTAAAACAATCTGCGGAAACGGCCTTCTCTATTTCGATAATCGCCAGAGAAATTACAAAGTCTTTATTACTATAATTAAGTAAAATCGAGTTATCTTCGTAAAAAAAAAATTAGAATCACTTTGAAGAATCATATGATGTCACATACAGCTATCTAGTTTGTTTGTTTTTTTAATTATTTTAAAATTCCAAACAATGAAGTCAAAATATAGAACAAATATTTGTTGGAAATATTTTTTAATTCGCAGTAAATTATTCTTAAAATGTTAATCAATAATAATAAAGATAGATGCTTGTGTGTCTATTTGTCTGTCCGTCGTTTTCTGAAGAGACTGTTGCGCGCATATCTCAAGATTTGGCAGGAAGGTATGTCTGACGTTATGCACCTAGAAGCCAGTTTTTTTAAAAAATTTATTAGATTTATTTATGTAATTTTTGTATGCTGTTTTAGGCATTTTTTCGCGTTTCGCGACCGTTTTTCCACATTAGTAAAAGAATCTGGTTTGAATATTTTTGGCCAATATAGTAAATATTGTCTTTTAAATAAAGTTTATTCGGAATTCGTACAGTGATTTTTAAATTTTTCTATGCGATTTTTAGCGCGTTTTTGGGGCAGTTTTTTGACATCTATAAAAGGAATCTGGTTTCAATCTTTTAGCCCAATATAGCAAATTTTGTGAATTTTTCGCCATTTTTTATGCTATTTTAATATACGATTTTTAGAGTTTTTCGCGTTCGGCGATGATTTTTTTTGCTTTTTTCTGAAAAGAAAAGAACTTTCCGGTAGATTTTGCTTCTGTCATTGTTAAATTCAAGTTGGAAGAATGCAAATCGGTTCCTAATAGCAATAATGTTACAATCGAGACCAAAGCGGGCGTAGCTCGCGTGGATGTACTCTGTGAAAGGCAGTGGGGGACACCATCACCAGGTTTATTTAATTCAAGGTTCGTTTGAGAAAAACCGACCAGCAAAACGGACAAATCTCCGCTAGTGTAAAATAACTGAAAGGCTAAACAAAGCTTAATTAGTGCAAATAAAAAACATGATGTATAAATTAACAGACTGCGAATCAGCTGATGAACGATATGTCTAAGAGAATCGTTTAAAATTGATGTAAGAAAATTAATTATTTCTTAAATATTCTTAAATAAAGAAATAATAATTATTCTTAAATAAAGAAAACAATTTCAATGACTTATTTTAGTGGTAAAAAACGGTAAAGTTGCCTACAAGACGAACAATGGATGACTTTTGTTTATATTATCTTTAGTATCCGGATTATATGTAACTATACATGTGCATATGTATTTGCCCATTTTGACTATATGTGAAGTAAATGCATAGAAATCCATAAAGATTTATTAATTCAATTAAAGAGTATATTTCAATACACACATTTACTTTAAATATATGCAGGAATTTATGGTTTAGTACTGGTATTTGAAATCTAAAAAAAGGAAAGGAGGCAAGTTTTATTTAGCAGAATTTTCTGTATGTTTATTTTAATGCCTAATCTGGCTAAGAATACTTAGTTCAAATATGAATTAAGAAACACCATTAAAGATTTGTCGTTAGTGGTAAGACATACCTTATGGAAACATACCATCACTGGAAATAATATGCATTATCAGAAAAAGTTCCTGTTTTTTCTAATGTGTGTGCGCATGTTGCAAAAAAAGATTTAAAGTGATCTTTCATGGTCTCAATCGCTTTCAATATTATTAAAATCAAATGAAATTAAACCTTCCACTTTTAAAAAAAACTATTTATTTACATAACTAACTGTTACCCGTGACTTCGTTCACGTAACATTTAAAGAAAATTAATGCATTAATTAAGCAACATATACAATTAACAAACTCTTTATCATATTTTATAGTAGACTCGTGCCTGTAGAGTCTACCATCTATAGCCGTATACACGTCAGGACACATTGCCATTATCATTATCTTTATACACGTGAAGGTTTTGCTATGATATTTCATTGTGAAATTTGGTAATTTTTTGAAATTCAATATTTGAAAAACGGCATAATCATTACATTTGAAATTTATATCAAGAAAAATACCATTTTTTACCTTTCTAACGCAGTTTGTCAAACAATTTTCTGACAAATACTTTTCGAGCTATTAATTTTTTCTGTTACTTCAAATGCTTCATTTTCCGAGATTAATATGTGGCAACGATTAGCGAAAAACGCCAGTCGTCAGCAATGCGTAGCTATTTATTAAAGAGGCTACCCCGAAGTTAACATCACACCTTCTCAATTTGAGTGCGTATCTTATAAGTGTTCCTTGATCTTCAATTTAAATCAAAGATATATACCTATTTTGTTTTATTTTATATTTAAAGAAATACTGATAATATGTGCCAGAAAAAATACAGCAGAAGAGTTTTAATTATATAAATAAAACGGTATAGGGGGGAAAATGTAATAGTTTCAGATACCAATAATATTGATTTGTTCAAATGGCGTCATAGATCAATTAGACGAAGTCATCAAAATAGCCTGATTTTTTTTAAACTTCCTATATAGGGGAATTATAACAGAGAAAAGGACATCAGAGAGGCAAGGGAGGCTTAGCCTTCCTATAAAACCGATATAAAATGAACAAAAACTAAATTAAAATATTTTTAATAAAAATTAAATTTAAATGGAGGTATGGAACACTTCATCATTATATCAGTTTAAAATTTTCTATAGAAATCCCGTGACAAATAATAGAACTATGTATGTCTTTCTTCGACTGGAAATGGATTATCCGCCAGCATCGTTTTTTAAAATGAACAAATTCGAGAGAGAGAAGAGAGAAAAGAGAACTGTTACAGGCCAATAAAGTCTGGACTGGAGACTTCAAGCTGTCTAGCCTCCGGTAGATAGAAGAAACGGTTTATTCCATTGGAATCACAGGCACGACTGATTAATCTTTAAAAAGAGACAGAACTGCAAGAAAATTGTTGAGGCTCTCAGTTACTTTAAAAAATAAAAAGGAAAAATCTTTTAGTCTCATTGAAGTCCTGTAAGTATTGGTCCCGGAAGCAAAATTTAACCAAAAAAAAAATGAGTATTTCCTTTTTTAACTCAGTTATTCAATTAAATATTTGTATTGTTCATACTCATCTTATTTTCAAACAACAGTCATATTTTATTAGAACGTGACCTTAATTTTGTAACTTAAAAAGAAAACAAAACAAGAGGTAAGTGTGATCGAAGATCGCTCAAAGAGTATCGTTTAATATTCCTTTCAAAACACTTTATCCTTTCTTTAATAAATCCAAATAAATTTCATTTAGCAAAAAAAAAAAAAAAAAAAAAAAAAAAAAAAAAAGTCGTGTTTTTTATAATTAAAAAATTTACCGGTCTATTTTTTTTTTTTTTTTTTTTTTTTCTTATATCTAAACCAGCCCGATAGCGGGCGAAACCCACTATTATACTCTGTCATAATAATATCTGTCATCCGGACTAAATGCGATATTTAAAAAATAATTTCAACGGTAAACATGTTGTACATCTTCGAAATTTTAAAATATGCGAATATTTCCATAATCGGATTTTTATCATGATTCAATAGGTTTCTCAAACTCATATATTTACTATTCTCAATTACTCATATTGATACTCGCTTTGTATTATTCTCAAACATTTGAAAAATTAGTCAAACTTCCCATATGACATCATATTTTCTTTTTAATTCTCGAATGACGTGATATTAATCTGCTTTGTGTACATACATATACTCTTTCTATTATTGAGAAATCTTTGAAAATTTCCGTTTTATTACCACTATGACGTCAATCATTTTTATTTCATATTAATATTTCTTTCAATTGGTGGAAACTTTTTATTTCATTTTCATTTTTCACGCGGAAACCGTTCAATAGAAAATTAATTATTGTAGAAAGAATTTCATTGTGGATTTTTAATTTTTGGCAACTGCTTTAACGAAAAATCTTTCAATTTAATAGGAAAAGGCTGTTAGAATTTTGGTTTTTTATCTCTATTTATTAAAATAATACGATTTTTTTCAAATTTAAATATTTTGAGTTTCATAGCTGGTATTCAGCTATATAAACACAAAGTTTCAACTCTGTAAGTTACATAGTTTCTGAGAATGGCTCTGTGACGGACAGACAACGGAGCGGGAGTAATAGGGTTTCGTGAGATGAACGAAACTCTAAAAATTAGAGCGAATTTTATTAATCCGATAAAAACATAGGGAAGTTCACTATTGGTAATGAAATGTTGTGGAAAAACAAATTAAAACTCCCATTAGCATGACTATCTAAATACAATTTCAGTATTTACAGAGGGTTTTTACACATTTTTAGAACGAATTCGATAAAGTATTTTAAAAAATGTTACTTTTGGGAGGGGGGGGGGGGGATAATTTTTCTGGCAACAGCGTATTATTAAAATTATCACATAATGTTTTAAAAGTTATGCTTTTTTTCAAATGACGCGAAACAGCGTCGTAGACGCACCGGGGTTGGCGCAATTTTTGTTTTTGCGCCATTTTGCCGTGGAAAACCCGTTTTTTAATACATGTTAGGCCTAACGTGGGAAAACAGAATATTAGTTTTATTTTATCATCAGTTTATTTTATTATAAAACACACACAATTTTATTATACAATACACATAATTTTATTATGAAACACACACTTTATTATAAGACACACACAATTTTCTTTAAACACACACACACAATTTATTTTATTATAAAACACATGTAATTTTTAATCTATTATAAAACACACACAATGTTTAATTTAACAATTGCATACACACAATGTCAAGAATACAACTGGCTCAGCTATTAATACCGGAGATCTTCGATTAATACACACGATCTGGGATACCGCTTTGCCACGCCAGGCAAAAATATCACCATTTTGGTGCCAGAAAACTACCCCGGTGAGTCTGTGACATCTGTACCAATGGCACATGTAAGCAAATTGTGGATCAAATGTTACTTTTTTGCGCTCTCCGAGGAGAAATATTCTCATTTTGAAATTAAAAAAAAAAAGTTATGAAACGCATGATATACAACTTTCTAACTTCAAAATAAGCGACACTGTTAATCGGAAAGAAAAAGGCCATCAATCAGTATTTCTGCATAAAAAGCTGACCCCAAATGAATATCCGAAAAAAAGTTCGTACTGTTTCAAATGTTTCTAAGGGGAAATCGCTAGTAACAAGGAAAAATCCTCCAACGTAGAAATCAATTGCAAAGTCTGTAGCAACAGTAAAAAATACATCTGTAGCAACAATAAAAAAAAGGGGTAATATACCAAGATTTACAGCTTAAGAAAAGCTAAAAAGCATAATGTTTACCGTCTTTTGGCGAGACATGTGGTTCAAAGACAGACATTTTGTTGAGCCCTGTATGAAAACCATTCAGCAGGAGAAAAATAGAAATATATTGTTACTATTGATGAAGCACGGGTTTATCTAAATAACTACTTTTAAAAAAAAAAAGTCTATTATCGAAAACGTGGTGAAAAAGATGTCCAAATATATTTCCATAACTTTGTTTTTTATAATGATTACAATACTTTCATTACACTATATGTGTACCAAAAGTAAAAAGAATGAAAAAGGTTAAGATAATTATAAATCAAGAAATCATTAAGTTAATTAAAAAAGAGGGAAAGGAGAATTTTAGTATACTTAAGAACGAACGACAATACTTTCCTCACACTATATGTGTACTGAAAGTAACAACATGAAAAAGGTTAAGATAATTATTAATCAAGAAATCATTAAGTTAATTAAAAAAGAGGGAAGGGAGAATTTTAGTATACTTAAGAAAGAACGACAGAGGAGGTGGAAAGTGTAAAGAAAGGAATAGGAAATGAGAATTATATAAGCAATTTCCAAGCATCGGATATTTACGGAAATCATAAGAAATCATTAACAAGATGTTAGAGCAGAAAAAAGCAGAAAAAAGTTTTAAGAAAACCCAAGTCGATAGAGGAAGTAGGAGAAGGAAGAATTTTAGCTTTAGAAAAATAAGTGCCTTTCATAAAGCTAAGCCAAGTGAAAAAATAAACAAATAAATAAATAAATAAATAAAAAACATAAAAAGTTGTTTCGGTAGATACATTTTTTTAAATGGTAATTCAGAATGTTTTGAATGTTTTCCGCTCATTTCATTTTTCATTTGAAATTTCAAAAATTTTTTAAACCGTTCTTAGCGAGCATTTATATCTTAAAAGTAACCACCATGCCAAATACAAAGTTTCTAGTTATCCAAAACTTTTTTTGTTCCTGCACACTTTAAAATTTTGAAATTTTAAAACAAAGTTTGTGGATGAATTTATGTTTCTAAAGTAACAGCCATGTAAAATTTCAAGTTTCTATCCCTAACATTTTCAGATAACTCATAGTTTAGAAGGTTTTAAGAACGTTTCCCGCTCATTTCAGCTTTTTAAATTTCAATTTTTTTTAAACCGTAGTTAGTGACCACTGAAATCTTAAAAATAACCACTATGCAAAATTTGAAGTTTCTAGCCCAGCAGCATCTAAAAAATAGCAGTTATAAAACGTTTTTTGCTTCTGCACCCTTTTAAATTTCGAATTTTGTAAAAACTGTTCTGTGTGAGCATTTACGTCTTTAAAATAACAAATATATAGATAAAAATGCTTAAGTGATACAAACAGAGCACAAAAGACTTAAAAACATTTTAATATAAATATCGACATATGTTTCAAAACTCAAACGGCGCCATTATCAAGATCTACAACGATAAATAAACTAATCTCGCAATTTTTTTAAAAATTAACTTGAAAAACATACATCACGAGATCATAAATGTAAAAAAGTAGGGGCTTAAAATAGTCAACTGTAAACATGAAAATTAATATTTCCTTATTGCTTTTTTAAAACTGAAAAATACCTCGTGCGAAATTTTAGGTAATTCAAATGAGGCTGATTCATTGCAGATATTCTCGTTACGCATATTCTATTGATTCACGGATAATAGATGGGAAATAAAGTCTTGATGGATAAATTATTTTACTATTTTTAAAATCAATATGTAATGTCTCTGTTCTATGTAGTCTTGCCAGTGATGTAGTTCTTCTGTCATATTTGATATCTGCCATATGCTCTTTTAATATTGTTTTAAACTTTCTAGTTGTCATTCCTATATAATATTGTAATGTTCTATCTGCTCTGGTGAACGGGATTTCATAAACACCTGATAGTTGATATGGCTCTATTGGGTTTATTTTCTTACAAACTACACTTTTTTATTTTATGGGTGGTTTTGCGATAAGGCATATATTGAATATGCTAAGTTTATATTTTAATCTTTCAAAGAACCCAGGGAAATATTGTAAAGTAGATAACTTTGAATTTTGTTTATTGAAGTTTTTTTCTCCTTCTTCTCCATACTCGTAATTACTTTATTAATAGTGCTTTCTTTATATCTGTTGTCTCTTGCTATTTCATGCATTTTATTTTATTTATTTTATTGGTTAAATGATCTGGAGTACAGGCTGTAAAAGCTCTCTTAATAAAATGCCTAAATGCAGAAACTTTGTATGAAAAAAGTGCTTAAGCATTATGTGGGATAATGGATTGATTGGCTAGTGGTTTTCTATACATAGTACGTTCTATGTCATGGCGGCTTTTGATTAACAGCACGTCCAAGTAAGGGAGTGTGCCATTCTGTTCCACTTCTAAAGTGAATTTAATCTTAGAATCCAGGCTATTGATTTGAGCAAGGAAGTTATCAAGTAAGGTATACGTATGTTATCATGTTATGAAAACATCGTCTACGTATCTAAGCTATGTATGGGGGGTAAAATGTAATTTATGAAATATATCAGTTTCTAAAGGTTGTAATATAAATTCTGCTAAAAGTCCAGATATAGCTGAACACATTGGGGCCCATTATTTTGTTTATAATAATGCTTTTTTACATATATGATCTCGTGATTTATGTTTTTCAAGTTTATTTTTTTTTAATTGCAAGAATAGTTTGTTTATCGTTGTAGATCTTGATATATTTGGCGACGTTTGAGCGTTGAAACGTAGGTCGATCGTTATTATTAAAAGGTTTTTATAAGCCTTTTGTGTTCTGTTTGTATCACTTAAGCATGTTTATCTATATTTTAATTATAATTAATGATCTTATTATATGATTAAATAACAAACATATTAAATTTTAAGTTTCTAACACTAACAATTCTGAATAAACCGTAATTTAGAACGTTTTTCTTTCATTTCACATACCTTTAAATTTCGAATTTTCATTCAACTGTTTATACCTTGTTATTTGCATCTTAAAAGTAACCATTAAATTACAAGGTTCTAACCTGAATAAATCCAACTAAATCGTAATTTAGAACGTTTGCCGCCCATTTCATCTTTTTAAATTTAGATTTTTTTTTAGTAGACGTTCTTAGCGCGCATTTGCATTTTAAAAGTAACCATCATTCCAAATTCAAGTCTTCAATGCCAAACTGTATCGCATAAATCACAATTTTAAAATGTTTTTTGCTCATGCACCCTTTTAATTTTTTTTAACTGTTCTGGGCTTGCATTTGCGTCTTAAAAGTAGCCCTCCCTGTCAAAATTCAAGTTTCTGTCCTTAATACTTCCATAGAAATTGTAATTTGGAACGTTTACAGAACGCTTTTCGCGCTTTCACCCTTTGGAATTTCGAGTTTTTTTTAACTTTTGTGCGACTATTTATGTCTTAAAGTAGCATTCATGTCAAATTTCAAGTTTCTGCCCCTAACAATTCCATAGTAATCGCAATTTAGAACGTTTTTAGAATGCTTTTTTACCCATTTCACCCTTTTAAATTTTGGAATTTCTTAGAAACTGTTCTTAGAGAGCATTTACATCTTATAAGTAACTACCATGCCAAACTTCAAGTTTCTATCCCTTTCAGTATTACAAAAATCGCAATTTTAGAAAAATTTTCGATCCTGCACCCCCTTGCAGGGAGTGGCACCGACATAATATATGGCCTATGTTGGAGCAGAGATTGTCACCATCAATTTGTCATCATTACTTTTGAAATCGGTTCGGTAGTTCCAGAGATTACCCCTACAAACAAACAAACATTACTTCTTTATAATATTAGTATAGATTTTAATTGAAATTACATTGTTTGAAAATATTATTATTCGGGCTTTTCTTTTTTTTTTAAATATGGCAACTGTAAATAAAATTTGGCTATTTCAAAATATGATTTAATTCGCTTTTCAGCTAATGAAATTTTAAATAAAATAATTGAAAAAATACTCGAAAAAATAATCAAATCTAAAAAAAAATGATTGGCTACTGCACACCACAATCTATAGTCAAGTACAAAGCCTGCAAAAGTCGGTTCAATTGCTATGCATAGTTTTTGATCCTATAAAATTTATGTAATTAGAAGTACCTTGACTGGAACTACGCTTCAAATAATTCTTCGATATAAGAAATATCTGCTTTATATTGTTTACCATACATTTCTTGACAAAACTACCACTTTTCATTATTTTGTATGCAATAGTTTTTGCATGATAAACCGAAAATTTAAAATGGGCACAGTAGATTCAATAGCGGTCGCGTTAGTAAATTTTTTTCTAGAATGGAGAGACACTAAAAAATTTTGTATTTTTGAATCAACATGTAAATAGTAGTTACTTTTTGATCGGAACAATCGTATCATTTAAAAGTAATTTCAAAGAAAATACTAAAATCCTAAATGAAAGTAGTGCATTTATAAAACATTTGCGTTATTTCTTTTACTAGAAAGGACCCCTAAATACTAATCTGTTACCAATATTACTTACTGATATGTTTATTTAATCAACCATCTAACCACAAAAGGCTTAGAATTCAAATATTAATGAAACAATCAATAGGAAGCAAATATGTAATATGCTAAATAATTTCACAAGCGTCAAGCTATTTATAATGGTGTTGATATCATCAATAATAACAATCAAAATTTGATGTGCGTGAGAAGGAAAGTCTGTGTGAAGGATGGTAATGCAAATGAATTGAGCGGGAATGAATAAACTTGAAAATTCGTTCCCAATGTCTTGGTCACGCTTAGTCTTTAAAAAGATTCTTTTCCCTTTGTGTAATTTTTAAACATACTTTCTTCTCTTCGGCATCCTTTCATTAGTTATTCAATTTTGATTTCCCTTGCAAAATATTTAACCTTCAAGTATCACGGAATTCTTCGAAACTATCCTTGAAAAAAAAAATTAATTTTTATCACACATATTTGGTGCATATGCTTCCTCCCTTGCGTCTTAGAATAAAGAGATGACGTTGCTTATTCATTAGCAAGTTCCGTTTGAAAGTTCTATAATTATGCAAACGCTTTCCTTCTGGGAGGATTATTTATTGCAATGTGTACATAAAAGTGGCATTTTGAGCGAATATTTTAAAATATTACATGGCAGATCTATAATTATCATAATACGTCGCAATTGCTTAGCTGGATGGTTCCGTAAACATTTAACTTTTATTTCTTTTTTTTAAAGAGAATATAAATATAGATTTACAAAAAAATATTTCAATGCCATAATCTGGACAATGATTTGAATGCATACCTCTTGAAGATGAAACAAATACAGTATTTACCTCCATATAAATATATTTTTAATATTTTCCCAAAAAGAGAAATTGCGAAAAATACGCGATTTTATTATTATTATTATTATTATTATTATTTACATTTATTTTTCCCAATGGAAAAGTTACAGTAATAATAGAAATGAATATCTTTAAGTCGCTTAAAATATTTTAATCATATATAATACAATAGCGTAAATCACATGATTGTCCAAATTGGATACGGGGCTGACCACTTCGCGTTTCATATGCCAGTCGACCATTTTCTCTCTTTTTTTTTTTTCGAATAAAACGACATAAAAGTTATAATTTTAGAAAGATCGTTAAAAAAAAATTTTTTTATAGATGAATTGCATTCTAAAATGTTTATAATTGAAGTTGTCGGCATTCAAAATTTATTCCTTGCATAAACAAACAGCTAGAAAAAGAATTGGATTGATTGTAATTTTTATCGTTCCGAAAACCATGGTGAACATTAAGCACTTCGTTTGCGTGCAGAGAACAAAATAAGAAAAGATCTTTGACGTCATTTGCTTATGAACCAATGAAGTCCGGTTTTAGTTTTAGAAGTGGAGTTTTAGACAATTCAACTCGATTTTTTGCGTACTGATTTCAGAAATGGAGAAACAGAGAATTATGTCGCGAAATGGCTGTTACTGGCTTGCTGGAATTTATCGCAGTGGCAAAAATGATGTCGAAAGTTTTTGGCTCTCTGGAAAATTTTGCTAGCGAAGGATATATTTACATTTAGTTGCAATATATTTACATTTAGTTGTATCTTTATGAATTGAAATTAAATGCGTTTATAATTTTTCTGAAGGCCCCTAAAACGCGGATAATAAATAAATAATTAACAAGAAAGAAAATTCATGCATCAAGCGTAGACTATGAAACACCTTCCAGCATGACAAAAAATATGTTGCAAAATCTTCGTAAATGTTACCCTCTACACCGGCCAATAGATTATATTTATTATTCCAAAATGCCCGTAAAACTAATTTTACGCCAACAGCGGTATATATGAGGAAAGGCTGTTTTTTGACATTTTGTTACTGACAGTATTTAGTCCAGCGATGGTTCGGGTGCACTCCTTTAAAACTTTTAAAATACAAATAGCACTATGATGACATTACTAGTAATGTGGTATAGAAGAAAATTTTTTGAGAAAAAAATATTATTGAACTTGCATGATAAATATCATTTCATACACATTATATGAAATTTAATAACAGTTATTTTATTTTATTTTATTCATAAACATTAATTATAACATTCCTTCTGAAATATTCTCTACAGTACAATTTTGACTGGTGCACTTACACTGCAAAAAAAGGGTTGATTTTACAGTTGTGCGGTAGTGTATTATTGTTTATTTTACTCTTTATTACTGTTAATTTTACGGTATAATACTGCCAGCTGGAATGCCAGTATTATACTGTAAAATCAACACATTTTTTTTCAGTGTAGCCGTCAATAACTATATAATAATCCCCATTATTTTCTTTTTCACAACAGTGTAGTAACCGAATTATCACCATTTAAAGTCAAATTTCCTTATGAATTAAAAAAATTAAAAGTGAAAAAAGGAACAACTGCAAATGAACTCATTTTAGCGTTCCCAAGAATGACTAAAGTTGATTTCTTTAATTTTATAAAAATACACTAGATGGGAACCCGTCAAAACTTGACGGAAAAAAATTAGTATAACATAAAATTAGCTTCTTTATTATTTAAGAAGAGGTGCGTATGAAACAGATTTTCAAATATTTTATTTTAAAAGTTTTTTCCCCCAGTGAAATACAGTACTATTTCCGATGCAAACTCCAAACAAACAATCAGTAAACAACTGTGTAATGCAAATAAGTTCGACATTACCGCCATAATTCACTACTCCAAGAGCGAAAATTTTATGGACCTATGAAGTATCATATAGTATTCCTACGTCCATCTCATATTCAGTAAATAAAAAGAACATAGTAAATAAAGCACACCGATAATGCAACCGAATGAGCTCCTATGCGCATGTGCATTGCATCTTCCCAAAGGCACCGTCGAAATTCGACGTTAAAAAAGTTTTAAAATGTCCTCTTTAATCATTGTTCGTTTCAAATCCATATCTTCTAAAACGCATCAACTGTTTTAAGCTAATAAATTTTTATGGAAAAATGGAATTTTTTTTTTACAATAATAAATCAATCTGCAGATGAGGGAGAATTTTAATGTTTTCAAGGGTAATTTATTTTTATGGTTTCTTCGGTTCCTTCACAGAATCAGGATGATTATCATTTTTCCATCACAGTCGGTGATCTTTTTCCTCTTATACAGTTAAATACCAAATGGATCTTTAAAAAAAACAAGAAAGAAAAATCATGCGTCAAGCATAGATTATGTAACACTTTCCAACGCTTCCAAAATAATCTTACAAGTCATACCGTTTAATAAGCTAAAAGATACATCTAATTAAACAATTTGGAAAACGCATAAAATATTTAAAAACATAATTTTAGGAATTTCCAACATATACAATATTCGGAAAAATATCCAAATACTTTTATTCAGCCCTGTATATGATCTATAGATTTGTATATATACTACATAGGATGCTAAATTTTTGTTCAGTTAGGAAACGCGTAGCGCAGTTTAAAATTCTCCGTCAGGAGTTTCTGTCAATAAACGGAAATGTGTTCGCGAACTTTTGTGCTTCCCTGTATAGGATCTACAGAATTTATACACACCACGTAATAGAAAAAAAACGAGTTAAAAGTAAAATTACGTTCAGTAGCTTAAAACGCACTTCCAGGAATTATTGCTAACAGACAGTAGATAATTATTTTGTGAGTCCCTGTAAATGAACGATGACTGCTACACACAATATTCTGTAGTAAGACTCTTGTAATGAACCTTAGTGATATATATAAATTTCAATGCGTTTAAAATAATGAAACATAATTTAAATAAACCGCAGACGATTTTTCTCCATAGACGTAATGTAACGGAATTCTTTTGACTGTCTCTGTAAAGTAACTATAAGTGCTATCCACACCCTATTCCATATTAAGCTTCTTGTAATGCACCTTAGTGATATATATAAATTTCAATGTGTTTAAAATAGTGAAACATTATTTAAATAATCCGCAAATGATTTTTCCCCATAGACCGCAATGTAACGGAATTCTTTTGAATGTCCCTGTAAAAAAACTATAAGTGCTACACACTTCCGTTGAAATAGGGAACATGCTATAGATAACGACAATAACATATAAAAATTGCAGAGCAATCCGAGCATATTTACGGGAGTTAGAGCACGGCCAGACGGCCAGACGGCAGACGGCCATCCGGCCAGACAAACCGAAGTCATAAACACTTTTCAACTAGGCTGGAAAGTGTTAATAATAAAATACAATTCCTAGCATATTCTGATGAAACATATACATCAACGAATTCAACATATCAATTTTATGTTCAATATAAACTGAAAAAAGCTTTTTTTTTCTTTGGGGGGGGGGGGGAGGGCAGAATTTAGTTTAGCGCCAAAATGCTCTGATAATCTGATCTTATGATTTATCGGGGGGGGGGGGGATATTATTTTCACTTGTTATGATGGTTAGGGAAATCCGTTTTCAATTGTGGCAACTTTTCCAGGAGCTATTTTACATCATTGAATAAAACTGATGGTCATTGTTGAGATAGATTGGAAAAATATTTCATTTTTGAAAATTATTTAAAAAGTCGTTAAATTAAGCGGCAGTTTTCAAATAAATTTCCTTCGAAAGCTGATATTTTTATAATTGATGATGTAAGAATTAAAATTGTAAAATGTAGTAAAAAATTAACATTTGTAGTACAGTCGACGCTCGTTTTTGCGAACTCGTAGGGAACATTCAAATGGTTCGTAAAATAGAAAGTTCGTAAAATAGAAAATCATCAAAAATGACATGAATATGTACATTATTTATGTCTATTTTTATCAATATCCCCCCCTCTTCATAGATGATGCAATATTTTAAGATTATTTATTCTGAAATAAAGTTATACATATATTTTTTAAATATATAAGAAAATTCAAAATACAAATTTATGCACAGAAAAAAAAATTAGCACTCAGAAGAATATGGTATTAAGCTTTGAAAACATTACATGTGAAAACATAGACTGTATTAGAACTTAATGGATGAAAATACATAGATAAAAAATTAGGAATGGAAATAATCACTTATCTTTTTTTGTTTTAAAATCACATTTTGGAAAATACATGTTTCCATTTTATCTATGCTTGAAATCATTTCACAATTATTGTTCCCTTCAAAAAAGTGTCTTAGCCCTGACAACCATCGAGCTGCTTGTTTGACAGTCGGACGTTGGATTATTTCATTTTCTTCTTGTTCCAAATCTGAAAGTTCTTCCTCCTTTTCACTTATTGCGTCAGCAATAATTTCTTCATCTGATATTTCTTCCGTACAAATCACATCTGAATCTACACTAAAAAAGTCCACGAATGAAATTTCAGATAACAGTGGATTTCTTTTTCGTAGCTCATTTATAAGTAACTCATCTCCACTGATATCGTCGGCTACATTTTCTTGGTTTTCATTAATTAAGGTACTAAAGCCTGCGTTCTGAAATGCTTTAGCTATTGTAGTCGCTTGAACATCATTCCAAGCACGTATTGACAAATTCATTGCACCCAGAACATCAATTTCATATGGTTGATTCAGCTCCAATCCCATGACTACTCTTTGCAAAAGCACTCTTCTATATATGCGCTTGAAACTATTAATCACACCCTGATCCATCGGCTGTAAAATTGAAGTTACATTGGGTGGAAGAAACTCCACACGAATAGATTTAAGATTTGAGACTTCAACGTGAGCTGAACAGTTATCCACAATTAGCAAAATTTTACGTTTTTCCAAAACAAATTGACGATCCAAGTCTCTTAACCATTTTTCATAAATGTACCCAGTCATCCATGCATTTTGGTTAGCATGGTATGCAGCTGGTAATTTGTTAACATTTCTGAAGCATCTAGGCTTCAAATTTTTTCCAATGAAAAGCAAGGGCAGTTTTTGTGTTCCATTCATGTTGGCTGCCAACAAGATTGAGATTCTCTGCTTAGCCTTTTTGCCTCCGCTACATTTTTCACCTTTGAAAGTAAGTGTCTTTTCCGGCAGCATCTTAAAAAACAGACCTGTTTCGTCCGCGTTAAAGACATCCTCTGGAGCATATTCAGTTAGCAATGCTTTTAAATCGCTTTCTTTCCATTCATTTGCCAAAGTCGTATTTACTGTTCCACTTTCACCGCACAATTTTCTGAAGCTCAAACCGTGCCTGGACTTAAATTTTTGTAACCAACCGTCTGAGGCCTTGAAGTCTTTGATATTCAGCTTCAAAGCAAAAGAATTCGATTGTTCTTTAAGGAGATTACCATCTATGGGAATGTTCAGTCCTCTCATTTTCCTCATCCAAGAAATCAAAGCTTTCTCCAATTGGGGGTGTTTTGCTTCTCTGAAATATTTACGAGAGGGGTTTTTATTGGTGCTTCTGTTTCCGACGATTTTCTCTCGAGATTTTAAAATTGTGAAGAGACTATTCTTTGGAATTCCATACTTTTTCGAAATTTCTGTCTTACTTAAGATTTTCTCATCTACTTCTTTTAAAATTTTCTTCTTTACCTCAACGGATAAGCGCATGCGTTTTTTTCAACTGCGACATACTAAAATTCTGTAATGTTCTGGCCCAATCTCCCTCTCGACTAACGAGACTTCACAGATTGAGTAGTCCAGAAGTTATGAGAAAATAGACGATTACAGAATGCAATCTTTTAAAAGATTTCGTTTCCTCTTTCAACAATGACACCTGCTTGTACAATTAAGTTTCACTCGCCAATCAGAGGCTTTCCAGACACGTGCTTTTAAAATCAGTCATACGTAATAAACCACGTGACGCTAAATAAACTTATTGCTACGCTGCCTCTCTCTCGAAAGCGTGGGGGGGGGGAATAATACATTCTTGAAATGCACCTGCTGTCTTTTGCACCTGTTGAGAGAATAATTAACGTTGGCACTTCTTTTCGTTATTTAAAATAAATAAATAAATAAATAAAAATGCAGAATTATGAAAGTTATGTTCGCAAAAAAGAGATTTTCATAATTTGTAGTTCGTAAATGGGAGCGAAAATTTACATAGCGTCTATGGGAATGTATTCGGGACCACGCTCTAGTTCTTAAAATCGCAAGTATTCGCAAAAAAGAGGTTCGTAAAAACGAGCGTCTACTGTATTTAGAAGTGACGCGCGATGAAAGCGAAAGCGATAGCGCCGTTTGTTGCCACAATCGTTATACATTTCTAAAAATTGCCACTAGGTTTTGGCTGGTGTTCAAAAGTAACCTACCATTTTTTGACGTCGACTTAGAAATTCACAGTGAATGAAATTGGACTTTGCCGCTAATAAAGAACTGTTAAATGAGCTTATAATAAACCTACCAAAATAATTCCTATAAAATATTAGCCTTACATTTTTTATTTTAACTAAAAATACAATCATTATTTCACGTTTTTTTTTTCTACCATAACACTATTTTTAATAATTTTAATTTTCTGGAAATCCTTTACTTTTGCGAATTTTTTTATTAAAAAATGAAATCTTCTAACCAATAATTTAAAACAAAGTAATTGGTAACATGAAATTAAGGTTTGCAATCAAGATGAAGCAATCAATAAAGGCTCCAATTCTAATCTTTATAATTAAGAATTGAAAAATTAGGTAAAATTACGTCCTGTTTACACACTGTAAAAAAAAAAAATAAAAAATAAAAAATAAAAAATCACAGTATTTTTACAGCACAAAATGCTGGCAATATGAGTATGAGTGTCAGCACATTTTTCTGTAAATGTACGACAGTTTTGTTTTTCATGGATAAACAGCACATTTGTAAATTTACAGCACTTTTTGCAATTAAATTTAAAGCTGTTTGAAATAGTGAAACATCATTATTAAATTACATTGCAAACGATTTTTCCCAGTGGAACAATGTGTAACAGAATTCTTTTGTTTGACCCTGTAAATGAACAATAAATATTTTGTACCCCATATTCTATAAGAAGCATGTTTTAAAGCACTTCATAAATATATATCAATTTCATCATGTTTCAAATGGCGTAGCATCATCAAAATGCACTTGAAACGATTATTTCCCAGTGACTGTAATGTAACAGAATATTTTTGACTGTCCCTGTAAAACAACTATAAGTGTTACACCCTTCATTTGAAATAGGGAACATGCCGTAGTAGACGACAATAACATACAAAAATTTCAGGGCAATCCAAGCATATTTACGTGAGTTAGAGCACGACCAGACGGCCAGACGGCAGACGGCAGACAAACCGAAGTCATAAACACTTTTCAACTAGGATGGAAAATGTTAAAAAAATAGCAACAACATTCGCCTTTATTGGTATTTAAAAATAATAATGTAGTTTCTTTTATTGTTTTAATATATTTTTAATTACCGGTTCAAATCCATTGTTTATTTTAGAAATACTATACATCAACTAAAAGTGCAAGGTTGATCGCAAAGCAACGCAGAATTTTAAAATCAATAAAAACATAAAAAAGCAACTCAAAAATTTCAATTTTTTTTATCATTTTTTTTCTTTTTGTTCTACTAGATAAATTCATTTGCAGTAAGAAATATCATTCAGCCTATTCATTTCCATATGCAAGTTCCAAAACAATTCAGTCAATCAATTAAAAGAAAATGTTTAAAAATTAAGCCATTCAGCCGAACATCAGTTAAATAAGAGGTTGTATTGTCAAAAAGATTTTCCAAGTATGTTCAGTGTCAAATGTCAAAAGCTGAGACCTTAATTTGTTTAACAAGATGTTCTTGTGCATGACAGCAAAGACAGGGAAAAAGAAGAAACCGATCGGACTTCCATGTAATCTGTAAGAATTTGTTTTCTTTCGTGTCTCGTGATCTTTCAAATTTAAATTTCAATAAAATATGCAATAATTTCCTGTATTTCTGGGCACAGCTCAAGGATTTTCATCCAAAACATGTGAGGGGATTAAAGGTCTTTACCACGGACAAGGCTATACGAAGCATGTTCAGTATAAGCTGTAAAAAAAGCTTATGAAGCCATCATAATCAATGAATTCCAAGGAAGTTCTTTTTAATATTCCATAGCTTCACTGCAACCACATATCCTATATATAACCTTTGGTCACTCGCGTTTAGGCGCAATCGAACAAATCTTAGGATTTTTAATATCTAAAATTTTATAAACACAAACACAAAAGGAAAAAAAACATCAATTTTTATAGATGAAAATACTTTTATATTATTATTTTATTTAGCTGTGTACTTACTCTGTTTGCATGCATATACAGTACTTGTCAAACGTCTGAGCACATCAGTATATTTTAAGGAATTTTCAATTGCACTGTACAATAACGAAATAAAACTTATTTTATTGGCTTTGTTTACATTATAAACAAATCTTTTCACAATAAACAAACAAAAAAGTACTCGTTTTGACTTCTAGGCAAAGTTTATTTAGGTTATTTTCAGGCAGTCTGCTTTCATTGAAGTGACGAGCCTCACACGATACTTACAGGTTTGAACGACTGTTCTTGATAGTAAACAAACAACTATATGCAAAACTTCAGATGAAATTCCCGCTATATGGCAATGTAGCGATGCAACTCTAGGGAAAACGGGCGAAGTATAATGCTAAAATTATGTCTCCAAGCAGAAAACAATTTTTTTAACGCATTTCTATTAATTTCCCGGGTTTAATCATTACGGAAACAATATATTTAACAACATATTTTGTTATTTTTAGCATACTCCATTCATACACACAAGTAGCAGAATGTACGATAAACAAGCTGCTTATCGGGGGGGTGCTCAGACTTTTGATAAGCTGTATATGCAATAAAAGTTTTAAAAAATGCAACAATATAAAATGATCGGCTTAAAGAATGGTATAAAAATGTCTGTTATTGAAGGGGCTGAAAGCTTCTGGATTTTTTATTATTATTATTATTACAACTGTTTGATTTAATACATTATCAAAACGGTATACAATATTTCCTTGTATAAGTGTAAAAATTACTTACCATATATGATGTTTAAAAAAATAACGTAGTTTTAAATTTCAAAAGGAAACATTTCATGTGTTAAATCAAGGTTCGAAATTTAATGTTATCTTATGACCAGTATGTTGTGTTCATTACAAAACTATCTCCTATATAAATCAAATCGCATGCAACCAAAACTAAACTAGTATGTTGTGGCCATCACAAAACTATCTCCTATATAAATCAAATCGTCTGCAACCAAAACTAAACTAGTATGTTGTGGCCATCACAAAACTATCTCCTATATAAATCAAATCGTCTGCAACCAAAACTAAACTAGTATGTTGTGGCCATTACAAAACTATCTCCTATATAAATCAAATCGTCTGCAACCAAAATTAAACTAGCATGTTGTGGCAATCACCAAATTGTCTTCTATATAAATCAAGTCCTCTGCAACCAAAATTAAATGACAATATATTCGGTCTTGAGGTATAGCTATCAAAGAAATCTGGATTAACACAGCATAAAAGCCGCAACTGTTGGGTAATTTATACCCATACCTAATCAGCGTCTATTTATGTCAAAGTTTAACCGAATATGACGTTTGAGGAAATCACATGAGTTAATTCTTCAGATAAATCGCGGAAATTGTGAAAAATGCAGCATAGCAGTGCCACCTGTAGGGTGATTTACAACAAAACCTAATCAGCACTAATTTATGTCAAGAGGTCTAACGGGATTTGAAGTTTGATGAAATTCTGGGCATTAGTTCTTGAAATATAGCGCCCACAAAATTTGTGTCACATACAGACAGACACAGAGTGACACAGACTCACAGACAGGCATTTTCTAAAAACAACAAAAATACGTTTCTCTTGTCCCTATACTACGTTGTATTTTTGGTTTGAGTGAGTATATATGCAGTAAAACCAGGGTGGGGCGGAATATTGCTAAAACAAGAAAGAAAAATCATGCATCAAGCATAGATTATGAAACACTTTCCAACGCTAACAGAATACTTTAACAAACCTTCGCTGTTTAATAAGGTAAATAAGATACCCAAGTAAATATTTTAGAAAACGCAAAACCCATTTGAAAACCAGATTGCAGCAAATACGGGCCATGGCCAGAAATATACCCCCATTCTTTTATGCCGCCTTGTATATAATCTATAAATATGAATATACTCTACATAGTATACTGCATTTTTTTTATCATAAGAATACACATAACACAGTTGAAAATTCATCTTCAGCAGTTTCTACCAACAGACGAAAACATATTTGAATTTTTTGTACAGCGCTATATAATACCGTAAGATTTTTATACACGCTACATATTAAGCTAAATTTTAGTTCAGGCAAAAACACGCCGAAAACTATTGAAATTACACTTACGAGAAATTTTCATACAGAGGCGGTCATGTATCCAGTTCATTGCGTTGCCCTGTAAATGCATTTATTTATATTCAACAAACATCGTTTAGTATGTAATCATATTCATGACCTTCTGAAACGTATAAATCCGTCACAAACCGGAAGTCGAAATTTTTCACGTATCGAATGCTTTCTTCTTGTAAAGATAGAAAAAAGTAAAAATACTATACAAGGTTCCCAAAAGATTAAAAAGCGCTTATTTTTTTTTCCCGTAGGCAGTGTAAATTGCAAAAGTGTTCAAATTAAAGTAGCAAGATTTAAGATTAAGTGGATGAAACAGTCCTGCCGTTAATTTTTAAATTGTTACACTGTTATAGTTTGTATGCGGTCCCTGGGTCCTGTAAGTTATACATATGGAAAAAAAATACTCTATGCGGACAACAGTAAATACTCGGATGTGTCAATCTCAAAACTTTCTTCTATCTCATACATGTTAATACTTCAAAAAGCGTATTTTTTTTAATTATGCATTTTAGAATTAAACTAATCGGATGTGTAAATCTGCCAATCCCAAAACTTTCTTCTATCTCATACAAGTATCACGTACAGCAAAAACGAATCAGCACCAATTTATGTTAAAGTCTAACTGAATCTAAAGTTTTATTAAATTCCGTGCATTAGTTCTTGAGAAATGACTATCACTAAAATCGTGTAAATCCTGAAAAATGCAGCATAGCAGTGCTTTATTTATTTCAAGGTCTAACAGCATCTGAAGTATGATAAAAATCTGTTTCCTTAGTTCTTGAGATATAGCTATCATGATAATCGTGCAAAATGTAGCACAGCAGCGCCACCTATTGGGCGATTTACACCAAAAACTAATCAGCCCCCATTTATATCAGGGACAAACTGAATCTAAATTTTTATCAAATTCCGTGCATTAGTTCTTGAGATAGAGCGCCCACAAAGTTTTTGTCACATACAGCTAGACAGACTCACAGGCATTTTCTAAAAACATTCAAATCCTGTTCAGGACCTTCTAAAATGCGCCGAAAAACGGAAGTCGAAAATTTTCACGAATCCAATACTTTCTTCTTGTAAAGTTAGAAGAAAGTAAAAATGCAGTATAGCTGCGACACCTTTTATATGATTTACACGAAAACCAAATCTCAGCACCAACTTACGTCAATGTCTAACTGACTCTGAAATTTGGTGAAAATCCATGCATTAGTTCTTGAGATCGAACTATCGCAAAAAGCGTGAAAAATGCAGCATAGCAGGGCCACTTGTTGGGCGATTTACACCAAACATTAATCAGCCCCAATTTATATGAAGGTCTAATTGAATCTAAAGTTTTATTAAATGCTGTGCATTACTTCTACTTGAGATAGAGCACCCAAAAAATTTTTGTCACATACAGACACACAGACAGACAGACTGATCCACAGACTCACATTTTCTAAAAAATAGTCAAATCGTGTTCAGTACTTTCTAAAACGTATAAATCCGTCGAAAACCAGAAATCGAAAATTTTCTCGAATCCAATACTTTATTCTTTTAAAGATAGAAGAAAGTAAAAATTCCATTCTTTTACGACCAAAATTATTTTTTAGAGCCTGAAAGCTCCAAAATTTCGTAAAATTCAAAGTATCAAATACTCAGTGAATTTCGATCGTAGAAGATTGGAATTTTTACTGTTGCATCTGTCAGAGCATGTAGAAAATGCTTCTAAAGATAACCTATAGGAGCCAGAAAAGGTAGAAATTTAAAAAGTGTAATTTTTTGAAAATTAATGGCAGAACTATAGCATTAATATAATCTTATTACTATCTTGTCTTGGACACTTTTGCACTTTACATTGCCTGTTATCTCCAATAGGTGTAAAACTAAAGTGCGTTTCTGTATATTGAACACTCTATAAAGACACTCTGTATAAAGACACTCTGTATATTGAGCATATTGGGTTGACACGGGGAATTATTTTTATACTACCTTCTTTCTTTACAGGAAGAAAGTAGTGGATTCGTGAAAAATTTCGACTTCCTGTTTTCGATGAATTTATATGTTTTTTAGAATGTTCTGAACACGATTTGACTGTTTTTAGAAAATGTCTGTATGTCACTCTGTGTGTCTGTCTGTCTGCATGTGGCATAAATTTTGTGGGCGCTCTATCTCCAGAACTAATGCACGGAATTTAGTCAATCTTCATATTCTGTTAGACCTTGACATAAATTAGTGCTGATTAGCTTTCGGTATAAATTGCCTAATATCTTGACGCTGCTATGCTGCATTTGTCAATATATCTGCGATATTATACCACAAAGTCTAATGCACGGAATTTTATCAAACTGCATATTCGGTTAAACCTTCACATAGATAGACGCTCATTAGGTTTTGGTATAAATCGCTTAACAAGTAGCGCTGCTATGCTGCATTTTTCACAATTTCTGCGATAGCTATATCTCAAGAACTAATGCACGGAATTTCATCAAACTTCAAATTCTGATAGACTGACATAAATAGACTTTGGTTAGATTTAGGTGTGAATCTCCCAACAAATGCTGTTTTTATGCTGTGTTTATCCCGATTTCAGCGGTAGCTATATCTCAAGAAGGATATTAGTCTGTAGATTGTCATTTAATTTTTGTTGCAAATGATTTGATTCATATAAAAGAAAGTTTTGTGATGGTCACAATATTCTATTCGTATTACTATATAGAAAACAATTTCTTTGTGGTAGATTTCTCTCAAAATTTTCCTATTATGACAATGATTATTATTTTTTCTAATGGTACGAATTAGGTTTAAAAAAAATCAGTTGTGCCCTGAGTATATGTGTAGGGGATACAGGGGGAATGGCGCCACCTCGGTTTATGCCGCCACCCCGCCTAGTTTAAAAACCAACGGCAGTTTGAGATAGTGAATGCGCCTGCACTCTAGAGTTGCAAAGGCTAGAAAAAAAACGGTTTAAACCCGGGAATAAACCGGGTTTTTTGGGAATAAACCAGGTCTTTTAGGAATAAACCTGGGAATAAACCGGGTCTATTGGAAATAAACCCGGGAATAAACCGGTTCTTTGCAACTCTACTGCACTCTAACGACCGACCATCGAAACAGTGCCTAGAGTGAGAGTGGCTTTGCTAAACGCCGTTTGCCTATTCTAGTGAAAAATTTACTTTTCAACTAGTTGCTTCTTATTTTCGAGCTTCAAGTGTGTACTGGTAAGTACCTTTTACTGTAACATTAGGTATTTAAGATAATATTACCGGTAATGCTATCTGTATTCGCCGACATTTTGATGCAATGTGTTGAACAAGTTCGGTTCTTCTTTCGGCTTTGGTTGGGCATTTCCGCCATATTGTCCACATCGGAGTTATTATCACGCCACCGTCACTCGGAGTAATGCCGCCACCATGGCTAAGGTTCTATTGCTACAATTCAAAAAAGAATATTGGACTTTCGCAGCACTGGAATATTCCCTAGAAATAGGGATGATTTTGTGGAAGAAGAGGTTTTTCTCAGTTCAAACACTGGAGCAAACATTGACGACCAAGTCCAATAAGATGACGTCATTAGTAGTGCTACACAAAATCTCCAACGTAATAAGACTACAGAAAATAGCCATTAACAGTGATGATGGCTTACTGGAGTCCATTGTTAATCGGGAACTTCTAAACGTCAAGCAAAATTGTCTAAGGAAACTTTTTTCTAAAGCTATGGAGAAGTTTTCCCCAATCTCAGAACATGCCACTGATAAAGTCGAACAAAATGCAAAAAGGTAAAGCCACTCTACAATACTAACGGGAACTCCAATAAAAAAAAGAGTTAGAAAAATCAACCGCTAAAAGGGAGGAAAAGAAATAAAAATTAAACGAGCAAAGCTAAAAGCTCCATCAAAAACACCAAAAACAGTTATAAAAAATGATAAAGTGATGCAGAAAAAAAAATGAGGGTGCAGCTAAGAAGAGAAAGCCTTCAAAGAAGCTGCATAAGCGTCAAACAAGTTTTGAGAGTTTTTCGTCTTCTGATAATGCTATCGACGAACAAAATATTTGTGATTACAACGAAGATGATGATACGTTTGACATTCGTTCAAAAGACGTTGAGTGGTATATTATTTGTAGGGAATACGGTTTAAATGAACTTTAACTTTGGTTTAGATGCAAATCGTGTGGGAATTTGGGCTCATTCTGAATATAGTGGAGCTGATTCAGTAGAGAATTATATTTGTGACTTTTGCAATTTCAGTTAGATTGTAAGCTTAACATATTAATAAATCTAGCTTAAGTAACATTGTAATTATTCATTATTCTGCTAAATTATATTACTTTCTATCTATTTTCAGTAGGTTATGTGTTTCCTAGTATCCATTTGATGCATGTACTAGTTCATTAAAGAGTGGCATCATTACCCGAGGCCTCAGAGATCACGCTGTTTGCTTTTTATACCGGGTCTGCTACAAGTATTAGTGACGTCACAAGAGAGATCCAGTTCGGTCAATGTATCCCAGCAGAAAGATTTAATAAAGAGAGATGTTTTGGATTTCCTGTCTCAAAATTTGGCATTATATAAATAATAGTACTAAATTTCATAATCGTGAAACAAAAGGGAGTTAAAAAACTTGTTTTATAAAAGGAAATTAAAAGTTTTAAATAAAAAAAATTGCTAAGATTAATAGATCTGATTGAACACATGGCTTGCTTTTTCCTAAAAACATTATTTTGCAGTAAATATACGTACAAAAAATATAATAAATCTGACAAAAACTTTAGAAAATCAATCCCAATGCTCCCTTTTACCACTACATACCATAATTTAACCACCAAAACACAATAAATATCAAATTAAATAGAGAAATCGACATTTTTCAACTATAGAGACCTTGGCACTTTTTTTAACGCTTTAACGCAATTCAGGCATCAGAAATTTAGATATGTTTCCATCAAGCAGGGCGGTCGCTCTGCCAAGCCAAGCTTTAAAAAAAACGCCACACAAACAACGCCAAGAACTGAACTAGACCGCTACTGCTTATTTACAGAAATCAACTTCGCAATGTTAAATCGACAAAACATGCTAGATTAAAATATCAGATAACAAATAAACCAAGCGTCGCAAAAAAAAAAAAACGAAAACTAGAAGAATGTAATGAAGAATTTCTTCAATTTAAGACCAAACTCATCTTCATAAGTGATTTATAAACAGAGATATAGATTTTTTTTTAAAAGTCGAGTTACTTAAAATGATCACTTTTTTCTTCGTCAAACTTTTTTTTTCAAACAACCTACAGACCTTAATATTCGGCAGAATAAAAAAAGGATTGCATTTTTGGACAAGTAATTACGTAATCTATGTGCTTTTATAAAATTCAGTGTAAAAAAATATTATTTTCTATCCTTAATTAGCAAAAAACTGTTAATTAACTTGGCGATTATAAAATTATGCCAAAACAGAGATAAAACATGCCAACGACCATGTACCATCTCTATAATAAAACCGTAAGTCATGTGACTGTCATCAACAGTTCCGGAATGTTCGTTTCACTTTTTCATATGCCAGGCGGCCATTTTTATTAAAAATTATTTTTTCGAATAAAACTTCATAAATGTGACATTTTTAGAAAGATCGTTCAAAATAAATTAATATTTGAGAGATGACTTACGTTCAATTATGTATATTTTCTCCAATAACTTCAGTTGAAATTAGCTTCACAGTTCAAATTCTCTATCCATGAAAGTAAACAAAAAAAAAAAGATTCATTCGTCGTGAAGGTTTAAAATATTAAACTATTAAACCATGGAGATAATCGTTCGTAAAGTTAGTTTTCCATGAAAGATTTTTTGGAGCGCTGCCTGGTGTCAAAAAAATAATTCGTACCAGTGACACAATCAAAGTTTACCATAATTATGTGCTATACAACTCAACTTCATTCTTTATCTTTTCTTGATGTAAGCTGAATGTAAACAAATACAACTCATGTAATGATATTTAATGAATCAAATTTCGAAACAAATTGTCAGTTAATTTGGTATTTATGTATTATACGTGAAAGGAAGAGAGACCACCGAAAATGATTGTTAATCACCAATCATATTTACCATTATTAATGACCAATCGCTTTCAAAACAGTAATTTAATATACATTTACAAAATACATAACATCATTAAGTACTTTTGTGTTATTTGGGCGCAAATCTCGTCAATAGAATTTTTAAAATCGCTAATACCAGCTTTTATTTTTTGCGTGTGCAAATTAGAAACGATACTTTTATTTTGAAATCAAATGTTCTGATGGAACAGCTGTCGTAGACGCACCGGGGCACTATATTAACTATAGAGTTGCAATATAGAGAAAAAAAAGGGGTTGCTGTAATTAGAATTATAGGCGGTAATGTTGGTGTGACATATTTACGTGATTATCAAAACTGGCTTCCAAAAGTTCAATGTTTCACCAAACCATACTCGAAATTTACGTGTTATAATATGCATTCCGATTATGTCACATTATTCAAGACGTTTTAAATGAGAATAATGATAGATTTTCTTCTTGATTCTCCCGTAATCAAGTCTACAGCCAAAGTTAGCGAGAAACAAACAAAAAAACAAAAAAATATTGGCAACAATATGGTTCAGTGTAAATGGTGGATATCATTAAAGACTTTCACAAAATAGACTTCATTGCACCAAATCGTATTAACTAAAATACGCCATTTGGCAATGGATCCAATTACGGAAAACTACTTAATATGTTTAAGAATCTCCTCATTAGCAAGCATATTGCAACTGATAAGCAAACGGATATGAAGCATAAATGCTTAAGTTGGTTAAGCGGTTTTTGTCAAGAAAGATGAAATACATAACAACAAAAAATATGCGAAATGCTACCATGATCGAAAAAGTTTTCGATTTGTCTATTAGAATCTTCCGGTTTGGCGAAGGATTACGGAAAAAAAATAAATTATTAATAAAAGTAACGTGTTACAGTGCTTAACATACATTTAAGGGAGACCAAACTGGTCGCCATTGGCGGCTAGTCTGTATTATAATAGCACAAATCAGTTACAAGTTATAACAACATCAAATTTCATCTGCAAGTCAGCCACTTTCTTCTGAAGATATTTTTTTTAAAAATAAAACTTCATAATTATAAGAACACACATTTTATCAAACAATTAAATATGACTGCAAACTGTGGCAGATGACTGTTTCCAACATGAATAAGTATGAGAAATTCCCGTCAAGCGTATCGATCTGGGTGGCTCAGTCGCAGAGCGTCGGCGTGGTATGCGTAAGGTCCCAGGTTCGAGTCCTGGCCCATGTCAATTTTTCACTCATGTTTGTTTATTGCATTTAATTGTCTGATATGCGTGTTCTTAAAATATTGTAAAATAAAGTAATCAGACGTATTGTTTATGCTTTAAAAAATATTTTAAATATATAATATACGTTTTTGAAAGATCTTTAAAAATAAATTAGTTTTTGAGGGAAGATGTACCTTCTAAAATGTATACATTAAGAGTTATCGGCATTTAAAATTTCTATCCAAACGTAAACAAAATTTTTGAAATGAATTAAAGGTGATTCATTTATTTCTAAAAAAAAAAAAAAAAAAAAAAAAAAAAAAAAAAAAAAAAAAAAAATTCGTTCGCAGGAATACCTTTCACGTCATTTTTCTATAAATTAATAAAATCCAGTTGTTAAATTATTTTTGTTTTAGAAGTGAAGTTTCCATTTAAATTTATTGTAACAGTACAATGTTTAATTGAATAAAATAATGTAAATCTAAGAAATTGCTAAGAAATTCCAAACATGCACAGGGCAATGCAAAAAAAAATAAATAAATAAACCAAAAATAAATAAATAAATAAAAATCAGCTTTCATAAATTCTAAAAATTGTTCATATATCTCAATTACAATCTAAAGGAGGGTTTATTTCTATATTATTCTACATATAATAGTAATTTCAGCAAATATATTAAATTCCAATGCGATCTGTTTTAAACTTTAAGATGGTTTATAACACATGATAAAAAAATTATAAACAAGAACGAAAAATCATGCGTCAAGCATAGATTATGTAGCACTTTCCAACGCTTCCAAAATAATTTTACAAATCATACCGTTTAATAAGCTAAAAGATAACTTCTAAGTAAACAATTTGGAAAACGCATAACATATTTAAAAACATAATTTCAGGAATTTCCAACATATACAATATTCGGAAAAATATCCGAATACTTTTATTCAGCCCTGTATAGGATATATAGAATTGTATATATACTACATAGGATGCTAAATTTTAGTTCAGTTAGGAAACGTGTAGCACATTTTAAAATTCTCCGTCTGGAGTTTGTCAATAAACAGAAATGTGTTCGCGAACTTTTGTGCTGCCCTGTATAGGATCTACAGAATTTATACACACCACGTAATAGACAAAAAGCAAGTTAACATTAAAATCGCGTTCAGTAACTTAAAACGCACTTCCAGGAATTATTGTTAACAGACAGTAGATAATTCTTTTGCGTGTCCCTGTAAATGAACGATGACTGCTATACACACAATATTCCGTAGTAAGTCTCTTGTAATGCACCTTAGTGATCTATATAAATTTCAATGCGTTTAAAATAGTGAAACATTATTTAAATAAACCGCAGACGATTTTTCTCCATAGACGTAATGTAACGGAATTATTTTTACTGTCCCTGTAAAGTAACTATAAGTGCTATGCACACCCTGTTCCATATTAAGCTTCTTCTAATGCACCTTAGTGATATATATAAATTTCAATGCGTTTAAAATAGTGAAACATTATTTAAATAAACAGCAAATGATTTTTCCCCATAGACCGCAATGTAACGGAATTCTTTTGAGTGTCCCTGTAAAAAAACTATAAGTGCTACACACTTCCGTTGAAATAGGGAACATGCTATAGATAACGATAATAACATATAAAAATTGCAGAGCAATCCGAGCATATTTACGGGAGTTAGAGCACGGACAGACGGCAGACGGCAGACGCCAGACGGCCAGACGGCAGACGGCCAGACGGCCAGACGGCCAGACGGCCAGACAAACCGAAGTCATAAGCACTTTTCAACTAGGTTGGAAAGTGCTAAAAAGAATGGCGCGTCACAGTTCGGGGAGAGGATGGGGAGGAGCGTGAACAAAATTAGGAAGTATAATAAGGCTATCTGTTTGAAACTTTACGATATTTTATAACACATAACATAAATTTTAAAAATAAAGCTGCTTCAAAAATTATAGGGAGGGGCGGAGCGCGTTTTGCCTACACAAGGGGTGGGGACACTTTTCTAAATTTTAACGATATCCGTCATGTCACATATCGTTACAAAGGACTGTGACCACTTATTCATGTTATGTACCACAGGTGAAATCCCCACATTTTGCGCCCCCCCCCCCCCGACACTACTCATGTGATATATTGTTCGAAAGGCCTGTGGCCGCTTATTCATATTATGTATCTTCGGGGTCCATCCTCCCGCTTTCACCCCCCCCCTCCAAAGGGGGCACTTTTCTAAATTTTGCCGACACCTCTCATGTGATATATCGTTGGAAAGGTCTGTGAACGCTTAATCAAATTATGCAGGTGGGGGGGTGGGTATTTTCTGAATTTTGCACATATCCCTCATGTGATACATCGTTGGAAAAGTCTGTGACCGCCTAATCTTATTATGCATCTCCGGTGTTCATCCCCCACTTTGACCCCCAAACGCGATTAGCTTTCACCACCAGTGGGCGCTTTCCTATCTCTGTTTCTATGGGTCGGATCACGACGGGGTATGGCTCATTCGACTCGACATCTATAGAGCTTTCCGATTTTAGTTCGTTTTTTCACCACCAGGGGGAACTTTCTTATCTCTGGTTCTATGGGCTAGATCACGACGGGGTATAGCTCATTCGACTCGACATCTATAGCCTTAACGATTTCAGTGCCCGAGGTTCTTATAGAACAGATTGCGCTACCTGGTGGTGGAAGATAGAACTTGAGCATGCGCAGCACGACTGCTATACGGTGCCGAAGGCAGCGGGGACCCGTGTCGGAAGTTCGTTTGTTTACAGGTTTATACAATTCGATGTGCAAATTAAGGGATTATCCGGTGTCGAAGGCAGCGTGGAACCAGGTCGGAGGTTCGTGGTTTATCTTATTCGAGGTTTTAAAAGGATTGAGGCCCCGGTGTAAATTAGGGGCCCGCTAGCGGGCGAAGCCAGCTAGTGCTAATAATAAAAGAGCGTGATATCACGCTTGATTTCAAATGCAGCGCTGACACGCTATGTACATATTCCATTTTTATTCATTTAATGGATTAGTGAGTGATATTTTTTAACGGAGGATAACAAGTATTATAACAAGCCACATTTAGTATGTTGTTTTTAAGAGTGTAATTAATTTAATTGAAAAATCTACTGGTATTTCTAGTTAACCCTTTAAACAATGACTCAAAGTAAAATGTATTTTTAAATTATTTCTCATGTTTAGATTATTTAAATTATGTTCAATATATTTAAAAAAAAAGAAATGATATCTACAAAAACAACTTTTCAAAAGTTAAAAAAAAAAAAAAAAAAAAAAAAAAAAAAAAAGTTGTGGCTAAAAAATGGTGTGATATCAAATTTCCAAGCTATTATATTGCTTATTTAACTTTTTTCCATTAAATAAGTTATCATATATATAAGTCGAGTGCCTACGTATATGTTAATAGAAATCGTTTTCTCCTGTACTAAATACATCCTAATGAGTTTCTGAAAATTCAATTTTTTTCAAATTATGCATGATGGGCTTGGCGTCCATCTTTGCATATTATTCACAAAATTCTAACCACCCAAATCCGTAGTTAAAATCCGAAGTTCAAAATTGTTATTTAAGCAAAAATTTAAGAGTTCCATTTATAGACTTGTATGCTCTGAAAATTGTGCCTTAAGATAATGATGACTTATCTTAAAGATTCATCTTATGATTTATTTTTTTAGAGTAATTATTAATTTCAAACTAGTAAAAATCAATTTATCAAAATATCAGTCTTATCTAATTTATCTGTCCGTAGTTAGAATCTGAAGTTCGAAATTTTTATAAACATATTACATTGCAAACATATTACGCTTTTACTTTAGAAATTTGGGTGCTTAGAAATATGGAAAGATGGCCGCCAAGCCCATCATGCATAATTTGAAAAAAATTGAATTTTCAGAAACTCATTAGGATGTATTTAGTACAGGAGAAAACGATTTCTATTAACATATACGTAGGCACTCGACTTATATATATGATAACTTATTTAATGGAAAAAAGTTAAATAAGCAATATAATAGCTTGGAAATTTGATATCCCACCATTTTTTAGCCACAACTTTTTTTTTTTTTTTTTTTTTTTTTTTTTTTTTACGCTTGGCCTTTTTTTACTTTTGAAAAGTTGTTTTTGTAGATATTATATACACAGTTATGAAAACAAACCTAATGAACTTTTATGTTTATTTATATATAAAATTATTTGTATATGCAATTCTGTTCTACCTGTATATAAAAAGAGATAAATGGCTTCTTTATATTAAATAAATTGTATAAATATTGAAAAAAAAATGCTTATTTATATGAAACTACGAATAGGTTGCAGAAAATATGTTGCCAACTCTCCTTTTCTCGCCATAAGCCATTTTCTATCTTAACTTGATAACTTATTTGCCATATTTTTAAAATTGTCTATTTATTGTACTTGGGTTCAGGACCTAATAAATACTCAAATGAACTTATCAAAAGATTTATTTTCATAATATATTTGTACACTTAAGTTAGCTAAAATGTTAAATGAAACTACTAAGTTGGGTAAATCAGTTACTTTTCATTTTATAAACAAAGCACACTCACTTCTAACTAAATGTATCCAGATTTCATTCAATTTATTACAGTATTTATTTAAAAATCTTTTAAAGATGTATTGTCATCCCTGTACCATTTTAAAACTGTTTATCGTCTGCTTCTTTTTTTTTCCAAAGATCATTTGGCTCTTTTCGTTTTGGAAGTACACATTCATGCAAATATGCCGGAATATTTCCATTACAGTAGGATAGACATTCGTTGTTGGGGTTAATTTTTTTCTCTGCACAACAAGTTCAGTACCATCATATTAATTCTAGCTTCACGATTTATAAAACGTATATCGAAACGTTTAATGCAGACCACTGCTGTAAAATTATCACAATGTAATTTTCGTAGCTAAAATTTCTTCTTTTCATTATCAGTAGCGAATTTGAATTTGACGATATTAGATTTGAAACTAAGAGCACAACATTTTCTTCTCATTATTTTATAGATATAATCTACACTTTCTTTAATAGTTATAATCTATAATTATTGATAGCGTTATAATCTAAATAAACTGAAAAATATTATTAATTACTAAATAAAACAATAAATTATATCAAAATACTATCGTAAACAATCTGTACAAACGAACAAAGTTTAAGTAGTATGGATCTCGCTTGTGCCACGCAAGTCAATTTGCTCTTTGTGGCAGGCCCGGTATAAAAAGCAAACAGCGTGATCTCGGAGGCCCCGGAAGAATCCTCCCCCCCCCCCTTAATCTTATTAAATTTATATTCAAGATTTCCTATTGATTGTGTGAATGATTCTAGTGTATCTTCTATTTCGTTCTACACAGTGGTTTTATTAGGATAAGAAACAATTTCGAAAATAACTTCATGTTATCTTGATACCCAAATAGTAATTGCCGAAACGTCAGTTGAGGCTTACTGTGGAGACCCGAAAAGTTTTTGGTTTCTGTCTGTCTGTCTGTTTGTCTGTCTGTCTGTCTGCCTGCCTGTCTGTCTGTTCCGCGATAACTGCCGCAAAAACGATCCGATTAGTTTGATTTTTGGTAGGTATGTTGGTGAGGTACTCAGAATTAGCTGTATAGTTTTTAGTTACGTTTGGTTCATTCGTTCGGAAAATATAAAACATTTCTTTTTAGGTCATAATGCTTTCCTATGGGAATTCAGACGATTTTGAAAATTTTCATCCATTGAAATAAAATGGCGCATTTGATTAATGTATTTAATGTGTAAGTTATGAAGGCTAAAATTTATCAAGTCAGGTCTTAAATTATTCAAATTAATTTGAAATTTTGTTAATACATTCGTCAGATATTTTAAATTAGGTGTACAATGTTTGGTGCAATTTTATACATCTGTTCTAATAATATAATACATTTTATTCTATAAATTTTTGCAAATTTTAAAATGTATTTATTTTTATTTTCCTCTTTAATTTAATCGTAACCTAGCAACTACATTTTAAAGAATATCAGAATAACAAGCGGGAAAAATTCTACCTTACGGCAGAATACAGATTGGCCACCCACGGCTTTTATCGTTGAGATTTTTTCAGCCAAGTATAACTCGTCAAAAAAAAGTGTTTGTTAGCATAAGCCAGCTTCTCCACTTTAGAATTTAGACTCTCTAGATTTTTACTCTCTAAGATTTTTTGTGAGCTGGCGGAATATATTAGGCACGAGCACACCAAGTTTTTAAAAGATTCGGCGACTAGAAGTATTTTTAATAACTATAATAGTAAAAAGATGTGGCTTCAATGGGCTGAGACGTGGCGAGGTAGTTGTTGTTTACAAATGTGCTGGCTTAATGACACCCTTTAAATTATTTTTAATCATTCAAGGCATTTTAGCACTTAATAGATAACCTAAGAAAGATAATGAAAAGTTCTATGATAGCAGCTTTTATGATGGATAAAGCTAAGAGAAGTTGTTTAACAAATGATGAGTTAGCATTAATTGACGGGATCTTGGGGAGCGGTGGGGGGAAGGGAGGGGAGCTATACAAAACACAAGTGCTCTACGAGACCTTTAAAATGAATCCTCACTTGAAATTGAGAGATGGGACTTTGAAAGGGATCCCCCTTTTCGCCCCTCTGACGGGCCTCCTCGAGAGATACGTGAAAACCGAGGGCGCCAAAAGCAGGAGGGGGGATACCTTTAGGCAGTTTACAGCTAATTTTTGTAAAATTTTGGAGCTGTCCGGTCCATAGGAACAGAGAAAAATGGGAAAAAGTAAAATAAATATGAAAAATTGAAAAAAATAAATAAGAAAAGTGCTCTTGACAGGAGACGGGAGAGAAGGAGGGGGAGAGTAAAACCAGAGAAAAGTGCTTGATGAGATCAAACTTTTGATATGTTACATGACGGGGTTTGAGCACCTTGAATGTCTCCACCGTGAGGGGGGAAGGTAACTCCGGTCCTATGGGATATAGGGCCTCGGGACCCTCTTAGAAATGTCGGCCTCAACGATTTTAATGTCGTTGGATCTTTTAGAAGAGGCCTACGCCCTCTGTGGGGCTTAAAGGGGCTTAAAGATGGGGAAAATTGAAATTTAGAAAGAGTTGAAACAGAGAAATATGCTTCTTAAGGGAGGGGGGAGTGAGAGGCGGAGAGTAGGACCAGACCATAGTGCTTGACGAGATCTATCAATTATTGATATGTTACATGAAGGGGTTTACATGGCGTTTACATGAGGGAGGAGCACCAAAAAGGTCTTACTGGAGCACTCCCCCCAGGAACTTACAAGAACTTACTCCCCCCCCCCCCCAGAGGTAACTTCATTCCTATTGGAGATAGGACCACGGGTCCCCTTAGAAATGTCCGCCACGACGGGTTTAACTTTGTTGGATCCTTTATATTATTGTTTAAATGGGGTCTGCGCCCGCTGTAGGGCAATTAGGTACTGAGAAAGGAAATACAAGCGGAAGTATCGGCATAATACAGAGAGACAATTTGATTTTTAATACCGTCAGTAACAACCATTTCTATAGCTATGCATAAAGGCTGTCCTCCTTTATACATGGAGTGGCTGTGACTTTTCATAAACATGAATTTTACTGTAAACTGAAAGAATTAGCCCTGTGTGTGGCTAAAAAAAAAATTACCGTACTTTCGTGTTATAGCGACTCCCACAATTATGATTATGCCAAGGTTGCAGTTATGATTTCGCCAAGATCATCGCAAAGCTTATATAAGCATCCTATATATGCATATATATATTCCAAACACTCCTATATGTGCCATATACGTCATTATACACATATTATTTATGTCTTATATGTCGTATATACATCATATACACATGTCATATATATACATCATATATGCATCATATATGACTATAACTTGGCCACATACGTACAGAAATGTTATATATATATCATATATTATTATAATGTCATACATGCTTTATAATTTGGCGATAAATGTTGGCCGCTTGGCAGTTCATCCTTGGAAGCCGCTATAACACGAAAGTACCAAATTTACAATATATTAATGAAAACAGAAACAAAAATATTTCATGCTTGGTGGCTGCTATAACACGAAAGAACGAAAGTAACAAAATTCTTCTTTATTTTTCATATCTGATAATTTGCATCTAATCCTATTTTGTAATTTTAAAATTTTTGTAACGATTTTATGCATTTCTATTGCCTATTCAAAGAAAAATTCTTCTAAAGTTACAGAATTTCGTTAAAAACGGTTAAAAATAGTAAAATGCGGACATCGTTTGGTCCATTCTCGACCGAAAGCAACAGCCGTTATCATTATCTTTTTACGCGTGAAGGTTTCGTTATGGTACTTCATTGTAAAATTTGGTAATTTTTGAAATTCATTATTTGAAAAACGGCATAATCATTCGATTTTAAATTTATATCAAGAAAAATACAATTTTTTTTTCCTTTCTAACGCAGTTTGTCTAACAATTTTGTGATAAATACTTTTTGAGTTATTAATTTTTTCAGTAACTTCAAATGTTTCATTTTCCGAGATTAACCTGTGGCAACGATGGATTGCTCTGACTTTTCATAAACATGAAAAATGATAGAGATTGAAAGAATAAGCCTCCCTGTGGGTGGCTAATAAAATTCAAATAACTCAAACTATTTTGCTACAATATTTTATTCGCAAAATAAAATAGTTTTGAGTGATTTTAATATTTTATTGAAATAAATGAGAATTTATTTTGAAACAAGTTACCTTTTAACTACTATAGAATGATAACCGAAACATTTTTACATGAGATATTCATTTTCTGGAAGAGATATGGATCTTTCGTGGTTCAAAATTAGTATTACTTTTAAAATAGAATATAATATCTCGAACAACGAGATGGTTAATCTAAAGAAATTAGCTTAGTAAAAAGCATCCATACAGCCTGAAATAGCACTATTACTGGAAACTGAGATCATACAAAGTTATCACAAAAAATACTTTATAGCGCCAAACCACGGTTGTTATTTAGTGAATTGGCAGTGGGCACGATTATGAATGATTACCCAATAAGTTTAAAAGTTTCTAAATAAGCCTATTTTGGGGAGATTTTAGTATGCTATTGCCATCGAGTTAGATCAGGATGTACTTAGGTAAAAGAAATATTATAGAATGACCATCAAAACTGTTTTCCGAAACAAAAGTTGCAATAGCACTAGATTTCTGATATAAGTGAAAAGATTCAGTTTACATTTCTATAAGTTGCTTTTGTACACGAGATATTACTCAACCTATTTATCAGATGCGAGTGTTTCGTGGTTGCCAGGTAAGTAAATATTGCTATTTAGACATTAGGATAACATGAAATTATTTTCGAAATTTTTGCTTATTCTAATAAAACCACTGTGTAGAACGAAATCCAAGATATACTAGAATCATTCACACAATCAATAGTAAATCACGAATATAAATTTGTTAAGATTAAGGGGGGGGGGTTCAGGGGGGCTCTGCCCCCCTGAAGAAATGTATTTTTTTAACCTAAAACATAGAATAAGAAGTTCATAAGAATGTCAGAATATTATTGCATAAACCGTGTTTAATTAAACGTTTCTAATTTCTGAAACCTTCAAATTATTTTAAAAGCGTATAAATATGTATGTAGTAATTTAAAAAAAATTAATTTGCGGATTGTAAGATGTTAAATATTATGAAAAGTGAGATAAAAAAAACATTGACTTTCAGAGCTGACGTTGAGGCTCCTGATCTGTAGATTTACTAGTATTTACTTACCTGCCAACCACGAAAACTTGCATCTGATGAATAAGTTGAATAATATATCATGTACAAAAGCAACGTATGGAAATGTAAATTGAATCTACTATATTTCACTTATATATATTTTAGAAATCTAGTGTTATTACAATTTTTGTTTCGGAAAAACAGTTTTGATGATCAATCTATAATATTTATCTTAGCGAAGTATATCCTGATCTATCTCTATGGAAATAGCATACTAAAATCTCCCCAAAAAAGGCATATTTGGAAACTTTTAAACAAATTGGGTAATCATTCATAATCGTGCCCACTGCCAATAATTCACTAAATAGCACGCGTGATTTGGTGCTATAAAGTATGTTTTGTGATAGCTTCTTTGTTCTCAATTTCCAGTAATTGTAATATTTAACTATTTGACTATATGTATGTATGCGTGTTACTATATTCTAATTTCTTTAGTTTAACCACCTCGTTGTACGAGTGATTTTATACTATTTTTAAAAGAATATTAACTTTTCAATGACGAAACATCCGCATCTGTTCCAGAAAATGATATCTTATATGAGAAATATACTTATACAAAATTAAACTACGAGACTTGAATTACGCGTTCTATATTTTTAACACTTTCCAACCTAGTTGAAAAGTGTTTATGACTTCGGTTTGTCTGGACGTCTGCTGTCTGCCGTATGGCCGTCTGGCCGTCTGGCCGTGCTCTAACTCTCGTAAATATGCTCGAATTGCTCTGCAATTTTTATATGTTATTGTAGTTATCTATAGCATGTTTCCTATTTCAACGGAAGTGTGTAGCACTTATAGTTTTTTTACAGGGATACTCAAAAGAATTCCGTTACATTGCGGTCTATGGGGAAAAATCATTTGCGGTTTAATTTAATGATGTTACACTATTTTAAACGCAATGAAATTTGTATACATCAATAAGGTGTATTAGAAGAAGCTTAATATGGAAAAGGGTGTGCATAGCACTTATAGTAACTTTACAGGGACAGTCAAAAGAATTCCGTTACATTACGTCTATGGAGAAAAATCGTCTGCGGTTTATTTAAATAATGTTTCACTATTTTAAACTCATTGAAATTGATATATATCACTAAGGTGCATTACAAAAGGCTTACTACAGAATATTGTGTGTATAGCAGTCATTGTTCATTTACAGGGACACACAAAAGAATTCTCTACTGTCTGTTACAATAATTCCTGGAAGTGCGTTTTAAGTTACTGAAAGCGATTTTAATTTTAACTCGCTTTTTGTCTATTACGTGGTGTGTATAAATTCTGTAGATCCTATACAGGGAAGCACAAAAGTTCGCGAACACATTTCCGTTTATTGACAAACTCCAGACGGAGAATTTTAAACTGTGCTATGCGTTTCCTAACTGAACTAAAATTTAGCATCCTATGTAGTATATATACAAATCTATAGATTCTATACAGGGCTGAATAAAAGTATTTGGATATTTTTCCGAATATTGTATCTGTTGGAAATTCCTGAAATTATGTTTTTAAATAGGTTATGCGTTTTCCAAATTGTTTACTTAGATGTTATCTTTTAGCTTATTAAACGGTATGATTTGTAAAATTATTTTGGAAGCGTTGGAAAGTGTTACATAATCTATGCTTGACGCATGATTTTTCGTTCTTGTTGTAATTTTCTTTTGGATAAAATATTTCGGTAATCATTCTATAGTAGTTAAAAAATAATTTTTATCAAAATAATTTCTCATTTATGTCAATAGAATACTAATCACCCGAATATAAGTTATTTTGCTAATAAAATATTGCAGCGAAATAGTGCGAGTGACTTGAATTTTATTATTTTGATATTCTTTGAAATATGATTGCTAAGCAACTAATAAATTAAAGAGCAAAGTGAAAAAAAATGCATTTTAAAATTTGTAAAAAATGGGAAAATAAAATGTTTTATACCTCCCAAACAGTTGCAAAAAATTTTCCAATAATTTAAACAATTCACTTTTAAATTCTAATAGATGTATCGGCAAATTTTCAAAGCTATTGGATATATTTAAGACTTCTATATCGAAAATTTAGCATCCATAATTTTACGTTTAAATCCATTATTCAAATATGCGATTTTTATTTCAGTTAAAAATGTAATTTTCAAAATCGTCTGCATTCCCATAGGAAAGCATTATGACCTAAAAAGAAATGTTCATTATTTTTCGAACGAATGAACCAAATGTAACCAAAAACTATACAGCTAATTCCGGGTACCTCGCCTACATACCTACCAAAAACCGAACTAATCCGACGTTATACGGCAGTTATCACGAAACAGATAGACAAACAGACAGACAGAAACCAAAAACTTTTCGCGTCTCCACAGTGAGCCTTCACTGACATTTCGGCAAATATATTTGATATTTAATATTAATGAAAAAATGGCATCAATAAGAATTAGCATAAACCCAATGGCTATGTCGGATTCCCTCTAAGTCCACCCAACTTTGAAGAATAATCCGGTAATTTTAGTATGCTGCCACCACCGATATGACTACGTGATATCGGTCACGTTATGAGAGGTATATTGATAAAAAGACGAACTCTTTCACTTAAACTTAAACGAACAATTTATTTACACAATCTTTACAAATAACAAGACAATATTTACACTTACAAACTCGGGTATAGCTGATCCGGTTCAACATTAAATAAAATACAGAAAATGCGTTCTGTGCACTGCTAAGCTACTCTATACCTCTGCCATGCTACGTTAATTAACTCAGAGTTACCAGAGATACTATTAATCTCACAAACACCTTATCTCTCCACTCCAAGAGATCGACCTCCACACGTGTACACTGGACAACCTACACGTCCCGCTCCCAGAGTTCAAACTAACCCAACTCTCTCTGCTGTTCCCACGAGGCAACCCTCCGTAAACGGGGCTGGTTTTCCTATCCACACGGGTTTCGTCCACTTGACAGAACGTAATCCCCTTATGATGTATATGTCTTCTTAGAGAATGGGTGAATTCCGTCTTATCTATGAACTTGGAATGACAATCGAAAAACTCCCTCCACTATACTAAACATTCTTTCCACTCATCTCAGATCACTCCCCTACTCGGATTAAGATTCCAGATAGGAATCTAAAATGCATTTTTTTAAAATGCATTTTTTCAATTCTCCAGATAGGAAAGGAACGTTAGTTTAAAGCTTACAGTACACAGTAGATAAGCACACAAAAAGATAATATCACATAACAATAGTTCTAAACTGCAGCTGTCAGTGAAAGCCTTACAGGCTAATTCTCTCGTAACGCACAATAAATATGATTTTTTAGTTGCTCATAAAAATGAAGTACATGTGAATAAATTTATCTTGAAAAAAAAAATACATCCAAAAAGCCACGTGTCTAAATATGTTTCATTATTTCTCTTTTCTCTGAAACAATGGAAGGCTTTTATTTTCAGTGAATCTCAAAAATGAATGGCTCACTACACAGCCATCTAACCAACAATGTACATGTACCAACAATGTATTAATATCTTACATTCTAACAAATGTACATTGTTGCTTAGATAACAAATGTACATTGTTGGTTAGATGGAGTGGTTCTGCACGGAAAAGGTTACCAACACTTTCCAACACTTGAATTTTATTATAAGTAGATACTTTCAAAGTAAAACATTTCTCCAGAGTAAAGAAATTATTTTCCTTCCAAGTTACAATATACATAATGCATTCGAAATGGTTGAAGAAATTATATAATGTGAACTACACTGCAAAAAACAAACAAAAAAAACACTTTTTATTCTAGGAAAATATAACCACAAATAAAAATATAGAATAACCTCTTCCGAAAAGCGTTTCTTTAGAAACTTCATATAAACTAATATATTTTCTAGATTTAGAGAAGTGTTTATAAAAACAAAATTTCTTTTGCTGCCAATGGATTTTCGGAAACGTTTCCGAGTAGTTTTCATAGTGTATTAATCAGTTTTCTCACCCGGGAATATGGTTTTTCTGATGCTATCCATGCATTCTCAAGTAAACATTTTCATGTTCAACAAGCATGTTTTACAGACAAATATGATAAATTAACAGCATTAACAATAACATTAAAACTAATATTATTTGTTTCATTTTGCATGCGCAATTTCAGTTACACAGCTGAAAATGTTTAATTGAAAATTGATAGTATCCTAAAAATACATATTCCGGTTTGAGAAAGCTGATTAATACACTCTTAAAACTACTCGTAAACGTTTCCGAAAATCAGTTGCAGCAAAATAAACTTTTTTTTTTATATAAATGGTTCTTTAAATATCGAAAATATATCAATTTCTGAGGTTTATAAAGATAAAAAACGCTTTTTGGAATCGTGGGTAATTCAAAATGGGTTGCTTTATACTTTTGTATGTGGTTATATTATATTTTCGTAGATTAGGAAACATTTGTCTTTTTTTTTTCTTTTACAGTGTAGATAAAATTCTTATTAAAAATATTTTACGAATTTTAGATTTATGTTACATTTTGAAGGAAAATCAACTCACCAACTGTTGAGACAATTCTAGATTAGGAAAAAAAAAAAAAAAAAGCTTTCGTTTTAAATGCATGTGTATGCAAGTGCACAAATTTAATTTACAAAAAAGGAACATTAACAAAAATAAAAGAAAATGGCAAAAGATTACAAAAAAAAAAAAAATTAAAAACGGATATTGCGATTTGTTGGTTTTCACTCAAACTTTGAATTTTAAAAGGATTATACAATAAATAAATAAATAAATCTTCCGTTCTCAATATTATGTTTCTACATAATGAACTTTTCTGCGACAAATAGTATATTAAAAACAAAATAGATCTCGGTTAGATCCTTTAAAAAAGATTTAAGGGAATGTCTAATCGAAATTTCTAATTTACAAAGAAAATATTCTAATTACAAAAAAAAAGGCCAAACTCAGATCTCATTAAATGAAATATAGGTTAAATAGAAAAAGGAAATATAAGCTTTTAGGATTTTAACAATTATTTTATTACAATTTATAGTACACTACATTGTTTTTGTAACTGTAATGGAACATTTGGTTTTTCTTAGTAAATAAATGACCATATATTCCTTTATGTGTTTTTTGATCAACGTTGACGGAATTCCCAATGTTTTGGCTAAATTAAAATGTCAAGCGTGGGACAACTAATTTTACGATTCTTCATAGTATATAAATCGTTCAAACTCGTAACGAATAATATATAATTTCTTTTGTAACACCCAGTAAAAATGTTGTAGAAGGAATTTAATTTGTTGAAACCGTCTGTTAATGCACACTGCAAAAAAAAAAAAAAAGGTGTTATGCGCGGTAGCGTATTACTGCTTATTTTACTGCATATTACTGTTAATTTTACGGTATAATACTAGAATCTGGGGTGCTAGTATTATACTGTAAAATCAACACTTTCTTTTGCAGTGCATTTGCATCATTAGTGTGCATTTCAAGAAATGTTTTTATATTCAGAAATTCTGACTAGTAGTTTTTGCTTCATTTAATGACAGACGTTTCGTGATTATACAAAGTAAAAATTATTTTTTCGGAATTTCCTGTATTTTTAATTTTTGAATAAAACAGAAATTCCTGAAATGACGCATATGTGCGTTAATAATACAAATGGGTTAATGTAATTGCGAAAAATTCAAAAGATTTAGCAACACAGAAATGGAATCATTATTTCAAGACATTCCCAGAAAAATATACTAGAAATACATATGTTAATCTTTTTAAAGCATTCTAGTTTCCAATTTCTATGACGAATTGGTATTTTTTTAACGTAAATTAAAAATTGTCAAATGCAAAGAAAATATCTTTATTTTCTGGAATAGATTTTGAATTAGTTCATTTCACTGATTATATAATAGTCGCCAATACACTAAGAAACGGAAACTCTCCAAGAAGTAACATCTTGAACAAAATATAATTAGTTGTGTTTTCTGAACAATACTTACTTGTTTAACATTATTATTTTGAAGGCCAAGTAATTTCTTAGTTTTTTACCATTACAAAATAATTCATACTGAATAATCACGCAGAAAGACAGAATTTTAAATACTTAAATGTTCCTTTACATTTGTCCTTTGCTTTTCCTGCCAAAATCTCGATTTTTGTGTAACACGCTTTTATGTTTAACATGACTAAGTCACGTATTTAAAGATGGAATTTTGTAATAGATTTTATTCTCACTTCCTGATGTACTACAGTTCTAGAAAATATGTACAGTTGTATGTTTCCGATGACAATATAATCTATACTAATACTATAACGAGGAAACGTATGTTTGTAAGGGGTAATTTCTGGAACTACGGAACCGATATAAAAAACAATGCTGGTAAAATGAAAGTGACAGTCCCTGCTTCAAAACATAAGCTGCATTTTATGTCGGTGCGAATACCCCTAAGGGTATTCAATAACAAAAAAATGTTCTAAAATTCCGTTTTTTGTGATACTGCTGGTGCAGGAAAGAGAAAATTTGGAATAGTGGTTCCTTTTAAGATGTATGTCTGCTAGGAATAATACGGTTCCAAAAAAAATATAAATTTAAAAATGTGAAATGAGCCGAAAAAGCTCAAAAATTACAATTTGTTTGGTGTTGTTAGGACTATAAACTTGAAATTTTACATGACTATTATTTTTAAAACGAATATGCTCGCACGGTATAGTTTTTAAAAATGGAAATTTAAAAGGGTGTAGAAACAAAAAACGTTCTTAAAATTGTGATATCTGTGGTACTATTGGAACTAGAAACTTGAAATTTGACGCGGCTGTTACTTTTACGTCGTAATGTTTGCATAGAACAGTTTCTCAAAAATCCAAATTTAAAAGGATGAAATGGGCGAAAATTTTTCTAAACCACTTGATTACTTTAAACCACTGAACCGATTTCAAAACTTATTTCAGAAAGATACTGGTGACGGTCTCTGCTTAAAACAGGTCTACTTTTATTTCTGTGCAAAGGTCTTCAAAGGTGTGAAAGCGTGACATACGTTCTAAAACGACGATTTCTTCGAATATGTAGGGGCTAGAAACACGTAATTTAACATAGTGGTTACCTTTAAACTGTAAATGATAGCTAAGAGCAGTTCTTAAACCACCGAAATAAAAGTGTAAACTGAAAATGTTCTAAAAACGTTCTAAATTACGATTTTATTTTATTTTATTTTTAATTATTAGGGCTAGAAACGTGAAATTCGACATGGTAGTTACTTTTGACACGTACATACTCGTTCGTAACAGTTTCTAAAATTTCGAAATTTAAAAGGATGATATGAACGGAAAACGTTATAAAATAACGATTACGTTGGAACTATTGAATCGATTTCAATTTTTTTCTCAGGATAATAATGATGACAGTCTCTGCTTAAAAATATGCTATATTTTATCTTTTTTGCTAACTACCCTCAAGGGGATGCAAGAGTGAAGAACGTTCTAAAATTCGGATTTCCATGATTCTGTCGAAGCTAAAAACATGAAATTTTATATGGTGGTTACTTTTAAAGTAAGAACGGTTAACTCGCTAAGAACGGTTTCTAAAAAATTCGAAATTTAAAAGCGTGAAATGAACGGAAATTTTTCTAAATTATTATTTATTTGGAATTGTTAGGAATAGAAACTTGAAATTTGTCATGACTGTTACTTTTAAGACGTAAATAGGCGCACAGAACGGTTTCTAAGAAAATTAAATATTACAGAGTGAAATGGGCGGAAAATGTTCTTAAAAAATCAAGATTACTTTAAATCACTGAACTGATTTGAAAAAATATTTCATAGTAAAATTGTTGACAGTCTCTGTTTAAAAAAATGCTACTTTTATTTCTGTACAGCTGTCCTCAAAAGAATGAAAAAGCGGCAAACGTTCTAAAATTACGATTTATTTGAACATGTAGAGGCTAGAAACAGGAAATTTAACATAGTGGTTACCTTTAAAATGTAAATGCTATCTAAGAGCAATTCTTAAACCATCGAAATAAAAGTGTAAAATAAACTGAAAAAAAATATATATATGTTTCTCTTACGTGGCGCGGAAATAAGGCTGAATTTCTATCTTACCGTTTGGCAACAAACGTAGTTCCCAGAGCTCAGACCAATGAACAATCTAGATTGGGTAAGATCAGATCTGTCTGCCTCCAATATGGCGGCCATTGTGAGAGCAGTGAAAATCAAACTAGCAATTATTAAAAATAAAATAACATGTACGTAATCCAAAGCGTTTGAGATGATTCCTCAGTTTAATTATGAGTAATATCGTTTATTTCAAATGAATTCTCAAGAATCAGCTGGATGGGGAGGCCTGCCAAATGGCTTCAGCACTCACAAGCCCCGTCCAGAAGAGCCTTATGCTTTTAACTCCTGGAATGCGGCTAATACGAAAGTATCGCTTTTAGTAAATTTCAAAACTTTGTCTGAATTCATTATTGATGTTTTTCATATAAAAATGCTTTTTGGTTTTGTTAACCTGCAATCTAAAAAAGATATATTAAATGTAAAAAATCTATTAGAGTTTTCAATTTAAAAAAATGTTTTTCATCTATATTCTATAAGCCGAGAATCCCGGATTGGATTTCCTATTATTAGTAAAGTTTTCTTTTTTCCAACCCTTGTAATTATAATTGAATCCATTTGGACACTACACTGTTAACTAGTATTTTAAAAACACAAATTGCACAAATTGTGCTTGTTAGTTGCTAAAATCAGTGTAAAAATTGTTTTAAACTCATAAAAGAGCTAAAATCCTACATGTTTCGGCTTCAAACTTAAAGCCATCATCGGGGAAGAGGAACAACACAAACGACTACTGATCTTTTAATTTTCGACACGAGAAGATTGAAATCAACAGTATGGAAAAATTTAAATACTGTTGATAAATTGTTGTTGTAATTTCCATACTGTTGATTTCAATCTTCTCGTGTCGAAAATTAAAAGATCAGTAGTCGTTTGTGTTGTTCCTCTTCCCCGATGATGGCTTTAAGTTTGAAGCCGAAACATGTAGGATTTTAGCTCTTTTATGAGTTTAAAACAATTTTTACACTGATTTTAGCAACTAACAAGCACAATTTGTGCAATTTGTGTTTTTAAAATCCTTGTAATTATATTTTATAGGCATGAATGGTTCTTCCCAGTCTGGTCTTGTCAATATTACCATGCAACATCAAAACTTAAATCTGCTGTTTCATAAAACCTAAAAAGGAAAAGCAGCTTACTAAGAAATTATTTGCATTGAGATTCTGTTCGAAAGCAATTAAGCTATTCCTCACTGAGATAGCCACAAGTCTATTTGAGATCATAAATGCCATGTAATAGGATTTAGTATTTTCAACATTTGCATAATATCTTTATCGTACACTGCTTTTATTTATTTTCTTAGTGATTTCAACTGAAGCATCTCTGGGAATATTTAGCATTAATGGGGGACTTTTGAAGGACACTACTAAGAATCGGATACTTATTTAATACATCTTTAGATTCATTATTAATAATATTTCCTCATCATCGAAACGAGACGAAAAGTTGTGAAATACTTTAATAGGTATATTTCAATATTAAGAATCAGAAATTAATTATAGCTTAAAAGGAAAGATAAAAATCCGTTTGAATTTGCCAGAATAACAATTTTGATTATACAATAAAATCTCCATAACAGATGCTCCCGAATAGCGGATACCCCTATTCAGCAAACACTTTTATTACCCCCAATATATATATATATATACTTGTATACTTTTACCTCTGAATAGTGGACACCTCCGAATAGCAGACAAAATCCACGATCCCATAGTATTCACCGTGGGACCGTGATGTTCCCAGAGATTTTACTGCATGTTGTTATTTATCTTTATACAAACTGTGACAATTTACAAGGTGCTTCATAAAGGACTTTCTTAGTTTATAATGTAATAATTCGTTAAATATAATAAGTATAAAAGATGAAATAAGAGAAACGTTTTTCAGGCAACTCATACATTTTATACAGAAATTTTAAAAATAATTCAAGTTTTTGCCAATAGATGGCTCTGAGATGACTCAAAGTGCAAGAATGCTTATACTTACATGTAAAAACTGCATCAATGGTATCTCCATGTTTACTTCGTATTCTATATGTTCTTTTTATTGAAGATAGAACACATGATTTGTTTTCATACCAAAGAATTTAGTTCGTAAATAAGAATGTATGATTAGAAGCAATATAGACTTCGTAGGACATGGGATGTACTTGTACATAAAACTATTATTATGTATAGACATAAATATTAATGCATTAATGTTGAAACTTTCAAATTAATTACCGGTAAAATAACAATTGAAGAACATCTTCAAAATATTAATTATTTGTATTTCATGTAGGGAATATTCATTTAAATTTTACTAATACAGCAAAACCTCTGAAAAACGAACACCTTGAGACCACGAAATCTGCCTGCTATTCGGAGGTGTCCGCTATTCAGAGGTAAAAGTATGCAAGTATATAGGTATTGGGGGTTGAAAAGTGTTCACTAAAGAGGGATATCCGCTATTCGGGAGCGTCTGTCATAGGGTTTTACGGTATTATCATTGCATGAAACTATAAGTTAGAAAAAACATTAAATCGCTAAACAAAACTCGAATAAAACAAAAAGTTATGAGAACGTTCCTTTAAACGTCCGTAATTAATAAAAAGCTAATAAAATAAAGATTGTTAAAAAAATAAATTAATAAAAACGAAAACGTTATTTACAAGCGTTATTAGCGATGCCGTTAGAACAAAATGTTAGATATCAGGTTGAATAACAAATTCTTTTCTGATTGAATTGAATTTAATGGAAATTTACGCATGTCACTCGCCTAACAAAAGGCTAAGAATTAAAATTCTTTAAATATTTTTCTTTTTTTTCCGTGTAAAATATTTCACTTATTTTACAGTCTCTATTGTTGCATCATGATTGACCTCGATGTTACTAGAACTTTAATTGATTAACTGAAAAGAATGACTTCGTGAAGTAAGTTGAAAAGCCCAAAGAAAGTTTACGTTAATAACAATTTATTCTGAAATATTTTAGTAATTTTTTAGTAATATTTTAGTAATTTGCTGTTTCTTTCATTTCACATCTGCATTTCATTTCCGCAATTATCTAGTGTTTAAATTGTAATGAAAATTATATTTCATTGCGGGTATAATTTCAATATATTTTTATTTTTATTTTTATTTTATTTTTTATTTTATTTTATTTATTTATTTATACATATATATATTTATTTATTTTGGTAATTATAAAACACAATTTTCAAAATATGAATGAATTGAAAGAAAGAATTTAATTAACTTTATCTTTGAAAATATGTCATGCGGAAATCGTTTAAATAATCAAGTGGAAAGATTCTTGGTTTTCCAAAATATATTGGGTCACGCAATTTCTATAGAATTAGAATACTTCTATCATCAATTATTCACCATTGTTGTTGAAAAGACGCAAAAATTTTCTTCTTTGGGTTGGGAGAGCTGTGTGTTATTTAAATAGTTTTGAAACACTCAAGACAACTATAATATTCCTAATTAAATATAGGTTAAAATACTTTCAAATATTCTGAATTGAACAAAGCAACGTTGCATGATTTATCTGTATAATTTAAAGACATGATTAGATATTGTATTTTTCTCATTACTAATTTCTGTTATTAGCACAATCCAGCTTGCTTTTAATGATTGCCGTTTTAAAACGATAAATAACTCTAGCAGGATATTAATAATAACACTAATATTTAAAAAGTAATCAAAATGAATAAAAACAACTTTCAAAAGTTGAATTCTGGCATTTTTATAGAATGTTAAAGTGACACATAAATGGAAAAAAATAGCTCGACATATCAAAATTTCGACCTAAATTCACACAGAAGGCGTACTATATGGAACTGGATATATTTTTTTTATCCATCAGTAGCAGGGCCACAAAAAGAGCTTGCGGACCCCGGTACTGATTTAAATGATGGCCCATATGTATAATATTAGAAAAATATAATTGTTGAATAATTATTTTTTGAAAAGTAATATACATTATATACGAACATACACGTATAAGTATATTTGCTTAAAATTTAAATATCCCTATATAAACAAATATAGAAATAATTAGCATCCACCCACAGTCAAAAGGGACTCCGTCATATACACATTTTCAGATGACGCAGTGTTCTGGTATTTCTTCAACTTAGCCATTCTATATATAGCATCCGCAGTCAAAAGCGACTCCGTCATATGATATAATACGAGCAAATCTTGTCTGTCTGTATGTGTGTGTATATGCAAATTTTATCTTAAAAACGGCTCTAACAATTTTAGCAAAATTTTGTATCTTACTGTTTTCGGTCACGAGAAGACCATTGGGTTCGGTCACATGTTTGAGAAAATTCGATTAGTGTGTCATTTTTGGGTCAACACGGGTCAAGCTAAATTTATCTAAAAAACGGCTCTAACGATTTTGACTAAATTTTGTATCCTACCGTTTTCGGGCACGAAAAGACCATTGAGCTAGGTCACATCTTCGAGAAAATTCGATTCGTGAGTCATTTTGGGTTACTATTGGTCAGGGTCAAGCTAATATTATATAAAAAAAGGCTGAAATGATTTTGACTACATTTTTTATCCTACCATTTTCAAGAACGAGAACACCATTGGGCTAGGTCACGTGTTCGAGAAAATTCGATTAGTGGGTCATTTCAGATCACTACGTGTCAAACTAACATTATCTAAAAAAATTCTCTAAGGATTTTGACTAAATTTTGTATCCTATCGTTTTGAGGTACGAGAACACCATTAACAAAAGGGCTAGGGTTAGGGTAAAATTAACAAAAGGGTCAGGGTCAAGCTAATTTTATCTAAATAACGGCTCAAACGATTTTGATTGAATTTTGTATCCTTACCTTTTTCGGGCGCAAGAAGACCATTCGTCTAGGTCACATCTTTGAGAAATTTCGATTAGTGGATCGTTTTCGGGTCACTACGGGTCAAGCTAATTTTATCTAAAAAGTTTTATTTAAAATTAATTTTATCTAAAATTGTTTTATCTAACAATTTTGACTAAATTTCGTATCCTACCGCTTTCGGACATGAGAAGATCATTGAGCTAAGTAACACGTTCGAAAAAAAATCGATTACTGGATCAGTTTGAGTCACTGCGGATCAGGGTCAAGCTAATTTTATGTAAAAAAGGCTAAAACGATTTTGACTAAATTTTTTATCCTACCGTTTTCAGTCACGAGAAGACCATTGGCCTAGGTCTGATGTTTGAGAAAATTCGACTAATGGGTCATTTTGGGGCCACTACGGCTCAATGCATTTCAGTGTGAAGGAAGGTTAAAAAGTTAAGTTATTGAACAGTTGGCAGTATTTCGCAAAACATGTTGGCAAAATATTGGTGAGAAATTTGACATTTAAGATTACCAATGCCAAAACACATGCTTGGTGCCAAATGAAAAAATGTCAACAAATTTGCGAGTTTTCGCCAAATTTTGGCGACATTTGGTCAACAAATATTTTCAGAATCTGGAGGAATTTTCTAGAAATTCCCAATAGGAATTTCTAGAGGATTTCTCTGTGATACTTGGTTCAACCAATCAACGTCCATATGAGGGGGTTAGGACGACAGTAGAGTAAGTCAATATTTAGTGATTTGAGAAATGAAGGGTTTTGTGAAACTTGTCGTATTGCCATTGCATTAAGTGGTCCTACTTTTTTCCCCCTCTAGCGACTCCTTAAGTGAACTATGACTTATTTGAATGTCACACTGAACAGAAATTAAAATACGTCCAGTGAAAATATGGTTACCTAGATTTTTCAAATTTTTGACTTACTCCACTGTCATTCTAACCCCCTCATATAACGTCCACGAAAACAAAAAATCAACCAATCAGGGTACATAGAACTGTTCGTTATATGTTGTACAGAGAATTTATTGTTATATTGAGCTGAACACAAAGCTAATTTTAACCGAGCATAGGTCTTCCCTGCTAGTACTATATAATATGCCGATAAGTAATATGTATTCCAGCATCACTCCTAAAAGTTCTTATTATGATATTCTCCAAAATGTGTTATGTTATCGTACATATTAATTTATAGTTGAGAGCAACGAAATTAATAAAAATATTTTCATACAAAAATTTAAATTTTTAAATAAACACTGGAGTTTCTACTTTGCTTTCTTTGCAACATTTAGCTGCTATGGCTGTTGTCTCGATTGATCCATTTTATTAACATAACCTTAGAACACAACTCTTGACACAATTTTTCTGTTTTATTTTTACATATATCGTCTTATTATTTATTCTTCTACTGTACACAAGGTGACAGTCTTGTTGCAGCGCATCCACAGTACACCACAAATACAGGCGGGAGCTCCACACTAAGTGTATGCAATGGAACCGTCGGGAGCTGAACCCAACGCTATCACTATGGCAAAGTAACGCGCATGCGCGCTAGGCCATGGGTAGCCCTACTTTGCTTTTAGTATTAAAATGCACTACAAAAGCAAACTTAATGACAACGTACAATTATTTAGTCCCGTGAAGATAAAAATTGTTGTTATCTATACTTATAAAAGAGTAGCTTAATTTTCTCATAATCAACGCCGAGCCTCAACCGTTTGTCCTACAACAATGAAATTTGGAAGACATGTTCTTTACACAATGTAGGCGCGTACTAAGAAAGGATTTTTGAAAATTCACAGCATAAGGGGGTGAAATGGGGGGCCGAAAATTTTAGATAATTTCGTCTTTTCGACATTTCTCAGCAGGAGTTTTAAATAGGAGCTTGAAATTTGGGATAGCAATTCAACTAAAGAATAGTTAAACATATATTTCAGACGATTTTAGAAATTCAACCACTAAATGGGTTAAATGGGGGGTTAAAAATTTTCGGTGATTTCACATTTTCACCATATCTCATCAGCAGTTTTAGGTAAGAGCGTGAAGTTCAAGATAACAAATCTACTAGAAAAATAATTAAACATGTATTTCAGCGTTTTTAGAAATTCAATCACTAAGGGGTTTAAATAGGGGGTCTAAAGTTTTATGTGATTTTGCCTTTTTGCCATATTTCAACAGCAGTTTTAATTAAAATCACGAAATTTTAAACCCCTTAGTGGTTGAATTTCTAAAAACGCTGAAATACGTGTTTAATTATTTTTCTAGTAGATTTGTTATCTTGAACTTCACGCTCTTACCTAAAGCTGCTGGTGAGATATGGTGAAAATGTGAAATCACTGAAAATTTTTAACCTCCTCATTTAACCTACTTAGTGGTTGAATTTCTAAAATCGTCTGAAATACATGTTTAACTATTCTTTAGTAGAATTGTTATCCCAAACTTCAAGCTCCTATTTAAAACTCTTGCTGAGAAATGTCGAAAAGACGAAATTATCTAAAACTTTCGACCTCACATTTGACCCCCTTATGCTCTGAATTTTCAAAAATCCTTTCTTAGTACGCGCCTACATTGTGTAAAGAACATGTCTTCCAAATTTCATTGTTCTAGGACAAACGGTTGAGGCTCGGCGTTGATTATGAGAAAATCAAGCTACTCTTTTATAAGTATAGATATATTATACTATTTTCTTGAACAAAATAATGTAAGCCATTGTATAATGAATGTTTTCCTAACATAGTTATGTATATTTATATGTTTGCCAACTTTTTTGCTATCATAATGTTAATCTTTATTTGAACGTCAATAAAATAAGAGAACCTAAGAACCGTTTTAGTAATACAGGGTGTCCGAGATGTTTTTACCAAGTGACCTAAACGTGTCAGGCTGATATCGTCTGTGTAGCTCAGTGGTTAGAACATTGGCGCGTATAGTCAAGGTCTCAGGTTCGAATCCTGACCTAGATACTTTTCACTCTGTTGGAGAAAATTCATTCAACTTTGACCTCCACCTACAACGAATATAGTCTTTACCTGATTCAAAGTTTATTCATATCCGCTATATATTGGGTGATCCCGACTTCGTGGTACAAACTGTAAGGGTTAGTACAGGACACTATAACAAGCATTTATTGTATAGGAAACCAGGGTCAGACATCCATTTATTGAGTCAAAATTACAGGGCGTCTCATTTCAATCCGAAGTCGTGTTTTAGTTCATAACTTTAACAGTGGTGAAGTACATTAATTATACAAAATTTGCAACAGACTCATCTTCGTTTGAATTGCAAGGATATTGTAAGTATTTCATTAAAGTTCGGATTGGAATTCGGATCGCGAGTTCGGATTGGAGTGAGACGCACTGTAATTTTGTCTAAATAAATGAGTTTCTGAACCTGGTTTTCTATACAATAAATGATTGTTACAGTGTCCTGTACCAACCCTTAATGTTTGTAACATGAATTCGGGATCACCCTTACTGTACTGTATAAGATAAACACGTGAAAATTGTGTCAAAATGTTGGAAAACTAACCACTTTTTTTTGTTTCAGGTTTCCGTAACATGGGCTGTAGTGGCTGTATGTCCTCTGGTAGCATGAGACCCATTTGGCATAATTCGCGTGAGGCCGTACGCACTGATTTCTTGGGACTTCACACAAAAGTCCTTTTCACTTCTTCCACCCTTTCAGCTGGATGGTCGACCAGTTCCAGGTACGTGGTCCGGTTTCCTAGACACTACACTGCAGCTACGTTACGGAAACTTACAACCAAACAACTTTGTTAGTTTTCCATCATTTTGGCAAGAGTTTCACCTGTCTATCTTTATATAGCGGATATGAATAAATTTTGTAATCAGGGAAGGAAAGACTTTTGGACAACCATTATAATCATGCAGTTTTAAATGTAAGTATCACCTTTATTACTTGGTGATGTACCGAAAGTAAGAATTCCTACTTATTGATATTTCAGTTTAAAAGTTTAGGAATCTCTGGAACAGAACATTAAATAAGCAAAAGAAAGAAAATATAGCATCGTTTTTACTGCGAAGGATTTAGAATATGCTAAAAAATGTGAACTGAACTGAAACTTCGAAAATATTTAAATAAAGTTTGTAACAGTTAAACTTTGACTAAATAAATTTCGAAAGTAGTTAATTGTTTCAATAGAAGTTTATGTTCTTTTTTTTTAGACTGCTGACCAGGCCCTTACCTGCCAGGCTTTTGCTCAGCTTAACGGGTTGACGCCTGGCAACGGGGCGAAGATTCGCCTGCTCTCCGCATGGCGAAGATGTGTTATAAAAATCTATAAGCCAACGTGGCTTCAGTGCGTCTTGTTGCCTTAATTGTTTTTTCTTAGTTGGCCGGTTGCTAATTGATTTTGGATGAGACGGTTCAGCACTGCACGATGTAGCGAAGTCATGCCGCACGGATGTGAAATGCTGGGATATTTACTAATTCCATGCTGCATCGCTCACCCATATGTCATGCCGTCGATACTCGAGTTGGTCTCGTAATTTAGAACCTTGATCATGTTACGAGACCTTCACCTGACTAGGCACTCCCCAGAGGTGTAATTCACAGGGAACTTGGAGGACTTTACACCCACGACGGATTTGACATGCATCGGGCGCCATTAGCGTACATGATTAAGATTATGTCCATCTATTGACTGGAAGTTCTTCTAGAATTATATGAATGGGGCAATGTTAAGGTGCATTACCAGATTACCAGTTCTATCAAGTAGAAAAAGAATTAACAAATCTAAAATTTGATTACAATCATCGTAATTCATAACTTAATAGAAGCCACTTCCTTCTGCAAAGCTGCCCTTGAGAACCATATCCGTAAATCAAAAGGTATGCCTAATCTCCCATGAACAAGACGATCGCCAGACGATTGGCTGTGCATAAAAAAAAAAGAAAAAAAAAAGAAAAAGAAAAAAAAAAAACGAAAAAATCTTTACAATCACTGATCACGTGATTTATTGTATTTCCTTTCAATATGTAAAAAAAATTTTATCAGCATCATCTCAACCTAAGAATTTCTCCTAACACAAGTATAAACAGTTTTGTATAATTCGATATCATATATCGTAAGAGGATTGTGGCGAAATTTTCTTATTATGGGCAGTTAGTTCTCAAAAATGTTGCATGTTCTTTGATAGAATCTTATTTGTTAGTTTTTTATTGAGATTCTGTACAGCTTAACTGGATAATGGCTTTACTGGATAGGATATAGCAGCGTATAAGGAATTAAACAAAAAGAATTTTTCTTTATTCATTCTGAGAAAAGATGTTGTAATCCAATACGTTTTTTAATCATGGCTTTTTGAGATCTTATAAAAATAAAATTTAATAAATAGTCATTTGTGATATTGTAATTAAAGTAAATAAAAAGAATAGATGTTCCTCAACCGTAGACATAAATCACTGACTGTAGAGAAAGATCTTATATCTCTTTCCCAATATTTTCCAGTAATTTAACAGTAATTCAGTCAGTGACATTGTAAAGGCTACTGCACCTGTTTGTCCTTCCACAGTGTTAATTCGTGGAATAACTACACAAATACGCTACACCATTTAACTGAGAACTTAAAGCGAGGCTAATTGCGCTTGGCACAAGTTAATACAATTTTAATAATTCTTCTTAACTACTATCTATACTACAAGTACTACTCAGAACTGTGTCACAAATTATCCTTTATTAAAATCTAAACCAACAAATTCAGCAACCAAACAGAACAAAATCTATCATACGCGAGTATTCGAATTCTTAGGGAATCAATTTACATTAGCTTACAACTCACTACTAAGTAAACTAAACCATCCAAATCCCTAAATTGTAAATAACTAAAATTTCCTAAAATTGAAAAAGATATTACATGAACAATGTTATTTACATGTTAAAAATGTATGCCTATATCCATTGAATATATGGGATGAAATAACGTAATTAAAATATTATAATTCAGAAATATTTTGATTTGATCTTTTCTTAAAATTTGGTTAGTTTTTAACTTACTTCTAAATACTTTTTTCAGGGTAGAAAATGTCACTAGTTCTGGCTGACATTTAAATACTTTTATCATGAATAATAATAAAACACTATACCTAAAACGTATTCTCATCAGTTTTTGGCATTTTTTATGCATTTCTATATTTTGAAAATTTTAAAGTGTTTGTAATAAAACGTTTTAAAATCTATAAATTAATAGATATACTATTGTATTAAATTATTATGAGAGTCAGAGGGAGCTGAAGGAAATGTTATAAGGGAGGCTCAAGTCACTATCCCCTCATCTGGTTACGGCCCTAGAACAAAAGCGGTTATTTTTGGCCTTATGTTCCGTTCAGATAGCATTCTGCGACAAGAAGTCATAAATTTTTTCTGTGGGTTTTCTTTTCAAAAGGGCAATTGTGAACTTGTTTATTTGTTTTCAAAGGTTTGGAACCATAGCACACAAAAGCAATAAAATAAATTCTCCTTCTGGGAGGTGCTGAACATGTCAAGGACCTTCCTCTCTTCCAGCGCGACAAAGATTATCCTCATGAAAAAAGACGAAAAAAAGTCACCTTCTCAGAATGTGTTCTAAATGGACCTTTATGTAAGCCGGATTGAATACAGACGTTTACCACCCAGAGTATCTAGATTAGATATCGAGTTATCATCAAGTGGGGATTTTTAAGCTCCTGGAGAGGCATGTATTAGTAGGGCCTGATTATCACAGGGGCACACGGGGCATGTGCCCCGGGCCCCATTTTTAGGGGGGGGGGGGCAAAATGTATTTTGTCCACTCACTAAAGATACAAATGAATACAATTTTCGATTTGTATAGTTCATAAAAAAAAGGAATTTTTCCATTCATATACACTAAACTCTCAGTGTTCTTCACTAACGACAATGAAATGTAATGTAAAATTCAAAATTCCGAGAAGAACGGATGTTACACCAAGCATATTTCATTCAATCCCTTAAGTTTAGAGTTAATTTTACTCTTTCTAAATATCATATAGGGCAGACGATTTTAAGTTCCCATAATTTTTAATCCATTTTTATACGTATACATAATCTATTATTTTTTTTCATAAAGCTATGGTTTAAATTTTAAAACTGCACATAAAGCTGTTTGTCATGTTTATAATGCAAATTTCTTGAGAAAGAGGCCTCAAGCCCTGTGTGCCCCGTGTCCCACACACAGTTGATCAGGCCCTGTACATTAGAGTTCTCATGGAATTTCTTTTCCAAGCCACTGATTAGTATAGTAGGACATTCGAACCTTCCGTGAGAGGACACTAGCGAAACCTTCCATGGCATTAAGCCTCTTTTTCCACTACCATCTGAATTTTCAATAAAAATAACATAAGAATGCCATGGATGCCCAAAATTCGTAATCTGTACATATAAAAATGGTTAAACGCTGAAACCGTCAAGTGGTTTTATTAGCAGTGCTAGCTTTATCCTCAGATACTTTATATGTTGAAAACAAACAAATTTATGTGAAGGAATGTCCGGAATAATTCGTTTCGAATTATTCGAAACAATAAGCTTCTTTTGTATTTTAGAACTTGTCGTTTACAAGCTCGTAAATGTTAAAACCGGATTTTTAAGACTAATAAATAGTTCATTCTTTATTTTGTTATGAGTGAAAAACGAAGCAGTCTCTTACAACACAGAGCAGTTCATTCTCTCAAGGCAAAGTGAAGGGGTTTTCCCAAATAAAGATGTAAAATTATTACATTTTATCCGGATCACATGCAACCACTTAGTACTAAAAAATTTAAATATCTGGCGCCTCTCTACGTTGTCTTTAGATGTATTGCCTCAAAGGTACACAATATATGTATAATTATTTAACCAATGTTATTCAAAATATATGCATTTGTTTATATACAGGTATATAAATTATTTATTTTTGGAAAGTAACAGTTCTGGTTTATTACATCTCTGCCCCCAAGAGCATGACTATATATCATCACTTTTAATCACAAGTTGCAGCGGAAATTAGTAAAGTCTTTGACATCTCTTAAGTAGAAACTAGATAATACCCGTCAAAATTTGAGGCAAACAACTTGACAGTTCCATAGAAATAAGTTCATTTTTTCCAATTAGTTATTTTTTAATTACAATAAAGTATTATTTTTTTAACTACAAGAGAGTATTACTTTTTTTAACTACAAGAGAGTATTACTTTTTTTTATTACAACATATACATAATTAAGTATTACAAACTTGATAAATTATCACATTTTATTGCTTATAAGCCATTACTATATATTTAAGGCGATAGATAAAGATGACGCGATCAGTCCAACTCCTTCCATTAATGAAGTGAAAGAATTTTAAGCTTGTAATTTTAAACCTATTATCTTTCCTTTTTAGCAGGAGTTTAGTTAAAAATATTGATTAAATGGATAGCTTATTTATTGTTACATATTACAGTCTCCATTTTTTTTATGCAACATTTATTATTTGTATAAATAATTTAAATTATGCGACTTTTAAAATTTTTCGTGGATGCCTTCACGTTAAAAAATTCACGGAACCGAATTCATTGATGCTTTCACGTTAGAGTCTTACACGGGTCGATTCCTGCAACCCATCCCAAAAACGAAAGTTCCACTTGACATAAACCTGAACCTGATACTAATTTTCCGCATTCCAAAAAATGACACGAACCTGAATAAATTTCAACCCGAACCCGAAATACTTAAACAAGAATTCTATCCAAAACAAAAGAAAGTTAATCCATATTTTAATCCAATTACGGAAAAAATTGTCTACGATTCAAGTAACAAAACGTACGATAAAAATTCATAATTTTAGGAAATTTATAATTTTTTAATGTTACTTAATAAGTTATTTTCAGTTCAAAATTACTACTTTGTTTATGAGTCATTGCGGATATTAAGAGCGAACTCGACAAAGGTCGTTTTTAGGTGCGTTCGTAATTATATAAATACGTAGCACCTATTGTCGTCGCTTGGTCCGTCCTTATGTCCGTCCGTCTGTCTGTCTGTCCGTCTGTCTGTCCGTCCGCATATAACAACGCAAAAACTACCCAACCGAATGGTTTGGAATTTAAGATATATTATCTTTGCAGAATTTTGTCGAGACATTTCAATTTTTTTAAAAATCGAATCAAAACTTTAGGAGATATTAATAAAAATATTTATTAAGAAATTTGAATTTTTAAAAAAAAAATCGGTGCTTTCTTGTTAGAGGAGCTTCCGAGGTTTAATAGTCAAGCGACCGAGATACTTATTTTATGACAGAAATTAATCTGCAGACGATATAATTCATTTCACAGAATTAAAAATCATCGAGATCTGAATATTTATAGAACTAGCTATAGTACGAACGCACCTCATTTGTCACGTTTGACGTACAATTTCCAACTTGTTTTTATTTTTTGTTGTTGTTATTATTATTATTTATATAACACGGAACTGTGGTAACAGATGCAATCTATTACAAGAGTTCAGTTCGCCTCTAATACTCTGAAAATTGCTTTATAAAAAAAAAAACTGGCAGACTGACAATAATGATACATATGCCAAGGCTCTCAAATAGTCCGCTTTGTGAATACCAGTATTTTCTAAGAAAAATTTTCGTGGTATGTTTCTACACTATCTGCAACAGAAATACCGCATTTACACTTATATACGCCAAGCGCTTTTTTTTTAATCAAAATTATATTTAAAATTCGGAGGGGTATGCGTGATACACGGGGAATTGATATTTGAAATTACCATCTGTGGACGTGGAGCTTTCCACCCGATTATATCAATATTGGCCCCTTTATAAGAAGATTGTTGGACGACTATTTTCTATTTCAGTATACGAAATCATGAACTATACTTTGCAAATATTGTAGAGTATTTATTATAATTCTTAACTTTTAATTAAGAAAAATCTGTTTGAAATATTTTTCTCAAAAATTGTATTAAATATTTTATTTCCCAAATAAGATCGAGGGTGCATCATACACGAGTAAATATGGAAATATTCAGTGTAGTAACTACAAAATTTACTAAAAGAATCTAAAAAGAATATTTTTCTTTGAAAAAAAGTGGCATTCAAAAAGTGGACCATTTCGGAGTCCTGTATCTGTATTTATTAAACAGTTGCTTTTGAAAACTTGTGTTTCGAGTTCGCCCTTAATATCAGCAACGCTCTATACAGTCTTAAATTTATTTAACCTTAAAACTAAATATATAAAACAGTTTTATTGATCGAACACTATTTTTTCTGGTAGTCCTTGTATGGATTCGCGTTTTGAGACAAGACCTCGTTTTAGTTAAAACGGTACTGGCTTTGGGAATGTAATAATGCAGTAGCATTTTGATAAGTGGTTACACTACAAAAAAAAGTAACAAAAATCTTTTTTAGTTGCAAACATTTCTAATGTTTTGCTTTTGGAAAGTTCAATTTTCAATCCTTCAGCTTGAGAATGTCCTTTTAAAATATTAGTATTTTACTCTTAAATAAACAGAAAATGCAATATTATGACCTAAAACTTTTAAATTGCCTTGAAAATAATTTTAAATACTAAGAATCTAAAAAAAAAATTGCTGAACATATTTAAAAAGTGCTTTACGAGTGCTAAAAGGCCTAAAATTGCAACAGGTCTGAAATTTATTTAAATCTCGGCGTGGATAAAATCGGTAATATAATAACTGTGCAATATCGTAAATAGTAGAATAGGTTTCATTATGATGTAAATTATTTACGGTTTATTATTATTATGTAAATTATTATTATTATTATGTAAATTATTATTATTAAGTAAATTATTTATTATTAATTATTTTGGTTATAGTCATGTGCTGTCCGTAGAGGCTTCTATGACAAAAGTTAATTTAACAGCATTTTTAATAGATCTTGCGTTTACGTCATGGAAGTATACATTAAACATAAAAAATGTAACTAAAGCAAACATTATAACAACTCTTTGTATCTTGATATGTGATTATATTCATACAAGAAAATATTAACCTTGTCCTTGAGTTTCTTTGAGCCTTGACTTTGGTGTTCTCTCATAACGTAATGAATATCTGTACGGACAAGAGAAAAAAACTGTATTACTGCAATAATACGGCTGATGCCACTGCGAGATCTGCAATTCATTAATGATCGTAAGATTCTCCTCAAGGTTAGAGCGTCTGCAATGCAAAATCATCGAGCCATTCAGATCCTTCAAGGTAATAGAGAACCTTCTGAGATATATTATGCATATGTGTCAAACACAATTGCTTCAGCATCTATTCAGTCGTGCAATTATTGTATTCCATCCAATTCTGCAGGGGGGTTCAGGGGGGATTTTTAGATTAATATAAAAAAAGGGAACTTCAATTATTTCAGACAGGTGAATCTAGTAAAAAAAGACTTTTTTTTCTCTGACCAATTATTATTTTATTCTTAAGTTGGGAAATTCCTATTGATAGTCTGGCAAAATCCTATTATGAAATCCATAAAATCCGCTTCGCAGAGATTGCAACAACGTAATTACTGAATATAAAATTATTTTGATGGGAGAGTCTAGTTTTATTAGACAATATGAATTAATAACAGTGAGCGTGGGTGAAATTTCAAGCTAAAATTTGGAAGAACAAATATAGCCCAGGAGGCTATATTTCACTTTCTGAATCAAATTTAGCATCGACGATTCTGGTACATATGATAGATAACAGATATAGATAACAAAACTGTCATTCAGCTAACGCAACGGGCTGAACGATTTTGCTATATCATATGTACCAAAATCTTCTACTCTAAAATTGGTTGCAAAAATGTGATGTTCTTCCAGATCTAATACTTTCAGTTACTAATTCCAGGCTAATATGCTACTCTTCAGAAAGTGGTGGAAAGTTTAGTCACTTGATTTTTCTTCAAAACGGAAATTAATAGCTAATAAATGAAATTGGGGAAAAAAGATTGATACAAAGTTACTGATTCCAAGATAATGCTCAGAAAAATAAATTTTCCAACCTAATCACACATTGTTTCTCCTTTCATACGATTCTAGTAGCCCTTTAAGACAGGGCGACTAACCAAAAAGCTTTCCATTAAAATATTATCAATCTTTTACACAGGCCAATGGAGAGGGGGGGGGAAGGGAAGCCGGTACAGATGACCGGGGCCCGGTTGTCTTAAATGACGAGCCTGTGGTCTTGTTTTTTAAATAAAATAGCAACTGCTCAAGCACACTTTTCTATGTAAAATTTTCAAAGAAAAATCATTAGCAAAAGAAAAAGAAATAATATGGGTAAACAAATCAAAAAACCAGAATTTGAGTCGCATAAATTGTGCATGCGTGTATATATATATATATAAACACACACACACACACACACACACACACAGCAAACACAACACAGCGAAGTATGGAAATATGTATGGTAGGCATAAGTAGAAGAGACAGAAAGAGAATAACCTGGATAAGAATTCAAACGAAAGTTTTTGACATCATTGAGAAAATTAAACGGCTAAAATGAAAATGGTCTGGGCACATTGAAAGAAGACAAGACAATAGATGAAACACAAACACCCTACAGAGATGTAAAAGACCAAGAAGATGACCTCAAGTAAGATGGAGTGACGAAATCAGAAAAGTGGCCGGTGTTAATTGGATGTCTAAAGCACTAGACAGGAAACAACGGGAAAATCTGGGGGAGACCTGCATCCATCAGTGGATTGAAAACGGTTGATGGTAATGATATATATATATGTAATTTTTAGCATAAACTTAGGTGTCTGTGTTTGAATCTCCACCAGAGACCGCAGTCTCTCTCTGCGGCTTTTATTATACAATACTGCAGTTATAGCACTTAATAGTAGAATAAACAAGCCAGACAGTACCGACTATTTTCCATTCTCATCTCTTTTAAAGAGTAAAACCACTTTAACACCCTGAAATTTAAGGTTTTTGCAGCATTTTTTTAAGAAATGCGAAGTGTTTCTAAAAATACACTTACCCTAAATTATTTTCCATGTATTAAAGTATAAAATTGTATTTATTTTAATTGATTGTTGTTAGTTTAATTATCGCAATTAATTAAGGCATTTGACATTTGATGAGTGGGAGCATGATTATAGCGATACTGTCAAGTCATAGAGTTTTGGAATGAAATTTTAACCGGTTATAGATCTGGACTAGTACAATACAGATATTTCAATCTGTCTCGGGATATCTTAGTACTATATGAGCAAAACAAACATCTAGATTCGGCGTGAAATTTTAACACATTATATTAATTGGTACAATACAAATATTTCAGTCTGCGTCGTGATATCTTGGTGCGATATGAGCACAACGGTGCACAAATTTTTCATTTTGGCAGTTACTAACACGTGATCGAGTTTCGGAATGAAACTTTAACATGTTGTAGATTTTGATTAGCACAATACAAACATTTTAGTCTGCCTCGTGATATTTTAATATGATATGAGCAGAAGGAGGCGCCAATTCGTCATTTTTGTAAATTTTTAAATGCAATGACGTGTTTAGTATCGCCAAAGAGAAGAATTGGCGCACCGTTCTGCTGATATGGTAACAAGATATCACTAGACAGACAATTTTTTTTTATATTGTACCAATTTATATCTGCAACATGTTAAAATTTCACGCTAAATCTAGATGACGATATAGTAACCACGAAAATTACGAACTGGTGTCCCGTTCCGCTCATATCGTACCAAGATATCACGAGACGGACTAAAACATTTATACTGTACCAATCTACTTCTTAAATGTGTTAAAATTTCATACCAAAATTCTAAAATTTAGTTCGGTTAGGAAATGCATAGCACAGTTGAACATTCCCCCTTCAGAAATTTCCGTCAATAAACAGAAACGTACTCTAGATGTTTCATGCTCTCTGTATATTTTCGATAAGATTTATAGACACACCAAGTAATAGACAAAAAAATTATAAATTTTATAAACGCGTACCACAACTGAAAACGCACTTAATAACGTATTTCCAGCAATTATTACTAACAGACAGTACTTTAACCGAATTCTTTTGTGTGTCCCTGTCAATGAATGATCAATTCTATACACAAAATATTCTATAGTCAGTCTCTTGAAATGCTCCTTAGTGATGTGTATCATTTTCAATATGTTTGAAATAGTGAAACATTCTTAAAATAAACCGTAAACAAATTTTCCCTATAGACCGTAATGCAATGGATTTTTTTAGTGCCCCTGTAAAGGAACTATAAGTGTTATGCTCATCATAGTCTATTTTAAGCTTCTGGTAGTGCACCTCAATGATATATATCAATTCCAATATGTTTGAAATAGTGTAACACCATTAAAATAACACGCAAATGATTTTCCCTCATAGACCGTAATTTAAACGGATTTTGTTTTAAACGGAAGTTATTTTGAGTGTCCCTGTATAGGAATTACGAGTGCTACGCACTTCATTTTCAATACCGAATATGCCATAGTAAACGTCAATAACATACAGGGTGATTTTTTTTAAAGTTGTGAAAGTAAAACCCTATAACAAAAGAACCACTGATCCAAATGACCTAAAATTTCACCAGTATGCTCCCAAAGCAATGGGAATTTTTTAGGCGTGGTTAAAAAAATTAAAATCACACCGACAGGTGGCGCTGTACATGCAGTAAAGTCGGGAGACGAACTTGCGCCCGACACACGCACATTGGCGATAAAAACGTGAAGTACGCACATTTCGTGTTCATTATTCTACGGAAATCCTCGCAATGACTGCGCCATTGACGGACCGTGCGTTGTTAGTGAAACTGTATTATCAGAATAATGACAGTACAGCAACTGCTCTTAGTAGATTTAGGACACTTAAGAATTTAAGAAAAGGTCCAATGACGACAGAGGGTCTACGGAAGATGGTTTCTCAAAGTACCGTCCATTGTTTTCCTCCCACACTTATTTTTTGCAGTGCACAGACTATGTTCTTTGTTTCTGCTACTTTACAGCGCCATCTGTCGGTGCGATTTTAAGTTTTTTTTTAACCATGCCAAAAAAAATTCCCATTGCTTTGGTAGCATACTGGTGAAATTTTAGGTCATTTGGATCAGTGGTTCTTTTGTTATAGTGTTTTACTTTCACAACTTTAAAAAAAATCACCCTGTATATCAATTGCAATACAATCCGAGTATATTTATCCGATTTAGAGCACGGACAGACAGGCAGACAGACCGACGACAGATAGACAGACAAACCGAATTCATAAACATTTTTCAACTATGTTAACGTGATATTTTAATGTGATATGAGCAGAAGGAGGCGCCAATTCGTCATTTTTGTAAATTTTTAAATGCAATGACGTGTTTAGTATCGCCAAAGAGAAGAATTGGCGCACCGTTCTGCTGATATGGTAACAAGATATCATTAGACAGACAATTTTTTTTTATATTGTACCAATTTATATCTGCAACATGTTAAAAAAGAAGCGTTAATAAAGAAAATACCCAGTACATGTTATAATTCCTTCACGTTCTATAGCTAGAGAATCCAACCCTAGCCTAATTTCCTTCCCGGGATTTGGGATTGTATCAATGAAATCTCAGGACTGATCCTGAAATTTTGCGAAAAGGAATTTTTCCAATATCATTACTTTTTTCTTCAATAACTAAAATAAGTAATCCAAATGTTATTATATTACATACTAGAAGGCTATGCCCGCTGCGCTGGTCCATTTTCCAAATAAACCTTGAATTAAACGAAATGGTGAATTCGATCATGTATTTTAAAGTAATATGCATCTTCACCAGGAAAGTCCTTCCGCATTGCTGAATGAAATGCGAATGTCATTGCGCTATTATCTTATTTAATGCTTTATACAAAATTCGGGCTATTAAAATGCAACTCTTTAATATCATGATTTATATTGGAATTTGGTAGAGAAATGTGGCCTTTGTGACCAACAGAAATTAAAACTTTCTCTGAGTCACCACACTACTAAAAATTATTGCACTACAATCATTGCACAGATTAACCATTGAACTTAAATAATGTTCGGGTTATTCATTTTCGTTTGTTCGTACTTGAACTCCAGGCCTCTCAGCTTGGTTCTAAGTGTGGTTCTGGTAGCTTATACAATCTCACTTTACGTAACATTGTAAAACGTAATATACGTCATCTTCTAGCAACTCTACTACAGTTTTCTATCTTTGGATTCCAGCAGAGTAAATACAGTGAAATATGTTATAAATTATTTGCTCACAAAGAACAGTGTTTAACTATCATATTTAGAAGAAATGTGAATCATAAAAAAGTGGGTTTAAAGATGAATTGTTTGAATAAAATTAAAACAACGTTATTTTCACTGCCTTTTCATTTTACATAAGGTCCGTCTCAAAAGTTTAAGCACAAGCATAAAATGTAGATTTTTAAAGAATAATAAAAAGTTAGAATAAATAACATTTTTTTAATTTGTGGATTTTGCAACTTCATTTAAATAAATTACATCAAAAGTAGTAGAAAAAAAATAAATTACGTAATTGTAAAACATATATATAATTTAAAATATCTTCAAACAAAACTATCTCAAAAGTTTATGCACAATGGCAAAAACATTTATCATTTTTACAAAACTTTTATATACAATTTATTTTTCTTTGATTTCGGATTAGTTCAAATAAACATGCGTCTATCGAAATTATTAGCTTTGTAGGGTTACTGGTGACAAAGAGTTTTCTGCTGTTCGGGCGGCACATGTTTTCTCAATGGCCTCTTGGAGTTCAAGAGAGTCGTATTGCCTTCCATTGCTATAAAAATGACGGGTTAAAATGCCCCAGACATTCTCAAATGGGTTTATGTCTGGACTTAAAGCCGACCAGTCAAGAATTTTAACATTTTTCTGTGAAAACCACAGTTTTTAGAATGTCATATGTGTATTGCGACATTATAATGTTGAAAGATCTATTCTAATCCCCCCCCCCCCCCAAAAAAAAAAAAAATATATATCACCGAATGGAAGTAAATGTTGGGTCGGAGTCCCGTGATATTTTTTGGACTTTGTCTTCATTTTTAAAAAGCCAGAGATGGCGGGCCGTTGAAGCCGAACGCCCCTCAAACTATGAGAAACTTAGGGGCCACTAAGGGCCATCTAAGCTCTATTTTTTCCCATCACAGAATGAAACTGTAAGCCATTTGTCCCGTAGGACATGTGTTTTTTAGCCCAGCTTATTCTTACCTGTTTGTGGTGTACTTTGAGACACGGTTTGCGAGCCATTGTCTTTCGTATGATATAATAACATTCTTTATTACGTGTCTATGTGCAGTACCTTTGGACACCTGTACACCCAGATTATTTTTAATTTGCTGTATGGACAAATTTTATTTAGACACCAGTCTCCGTATTCGATTATCCGTCTGAACAGTCGTCATACGTGGTGGTCGTCCACGTCTTGTTTTCCGGTTGAAATTATAATTTCTAGAAAGTACTTGATATATATTTTGCTTTGATCGATTTAAATTTTCTTAGCAATTTCAGAAACAGTTTTATTTTACGATTTCAATTTAAAAACTTTTAAAATCTCCATTTTTGTGAATTCTTTATCCTTGGATAAAATTAGTGGAAATGATTTCTCCACTTTTATACTTTTATAAAACTGGAATGTGACGTCATACAACGTCTTACAACACCCGTTTAATACCATGTTTCTAAAAAAAAATTCATAAAGTGCTTAAACTTTTGAGAGAATGTTTTTTTTTTCAAGAAAAAAAGCAAACTAAATAAAAATTAATGTAATTTTTATTTTATCCAACAAAAATTGCTTATTTCATTTGATTTCGATTAAATATCGAGTATTTATTAGCCACACATGGCTAATTCTTTCGGTCTACAGTATAATTCATGTTTATGAAAAGTCACAGTCATCCTCTTTAATAAAAAGCAACGCGTTGCTGACGTCTGGCTTTTTCGCTAATCGTTGTTGTCACAGGTTAATCTCGGAAAATGAAACATTTGAAGTTACTGAAAAAATTAATAGCTCGAAAATTATTTGTCACAAAATTGTTAGACAAACTGCGTTAGAAAGGTAAAAAATTGTATTTTTCTTGATATAAATTTCAAATCTAATGATTATGCCGTTTTTTGAATATTGAATTTCAAAAATTACCAAATTTCACAATAAAGTACCATAGCGAAACCTTCACGCGTAAAAAGATAATGATAACAGCAATGTATCCCGACGTGTATCGTGTATACTGGCTATAGCATGAGTAACAAATTATGGTAGACTTATTATTCTGTTAAAATATAAAAGTGAATTATGGTGTCACGAGTGCATGATTTTTATTTAATTCTCAAGAAATAGCATATTTTAGTCCACCTCAGTGAGGCATGTCAATTTCATTATATTTGAAGTATTGCTTCTTCGTTAAAATTCAACGGAAATGATTTTTCTCCATAGACTCCATACTGTAAGCCCCATAGACTTATAACTCGATAAGTAATTTATTTATCAAAAAAAGGAAAACTCATTTCAATTCTAAATCGCTTCAATAGTCAGGCCTACCAATTTTTGCCTTTGCGTTTAAACATGAGTCAGAAAATGTCTCAGAAAGTTTCGCGTCGTTGAACAGGTCATTTTAGAGCCACCTTAACTCAATACTAGACAGTAATTGTATCGACACATTTTTCGTTCCCCCATTTCCAATCTCCAGTTATCAAAGTTCCACTGGAGACTGTTTTATTCGTCGTAAGCTGTTCCCTTTATGCGAGATTTTTTTTTAAACCGATTTAGGTAAGATAATGTTTTTAGATGATATCACTTGCTCAAGATATGAATACTACATAAAATACAGTGAAATTTTCTTGAAGAAATTTCCTCTAAATTCTAATTACTTTTTTACAATTAAATATTAATACTGGAATCACGAAATCTACATTTTTTAGTCTTTCGTGATGCGTAAAAAAAAATATAACAAAAGCTTTTTTTAACATACTGCATATCAAAAGCTATTATGATTTTTTTTAACAAAAATCATTTTTCACTGTTCTGTTTGCAATTTAAATTTAGCGGTCACAACCGCAATAAGTTTAATTCTAACTAAGCCACTGGTCTTAGTTTTTGTGCTAAAAGAAAAATTATTATTGAGATCGCTTTCTTTTTTAATCCATTTTATAACATCACGTTTTTCATAGAAAATATATAGATCTTTTTGCCAGCATCTCATCAAAGCGCTTTGTAGGTAAGATATATTGGCAGCAGTTGATTGGTGAAATTCATATAATCTTAAATATTATCTGTAATCTGCTCTGGTTTATGATTCGCAAATAGGTATGCTGAACTTAGAAAACAAGTACAGTCCACAAAAAGGGGAAAAAAATGAAACATCATGCATCATACATAGGTTATGAAACACTTTCCAACACTACCAGAATATTATTAAGAAATTTACAATGAAATGTGAAATCTAAATAAGCCAGTTAAAAAAACACACAACTTAGTAAAAATCTATTTTCAGCAATTGCTGCCCATATCTGGTGATGCGTAACACATTTTTCAGTGTAACCTTCTTACTGCCCGAGAAGGACTGCCCAGACTAGGAAACCAAGTCTCTAGAGCATAGATGTCCCTCCCAGTCCTCTTTATTGAAATATATATATTTTTTTAAAAACATAATTCAGCCGAAGTTGAGCCCGCCGGTAAGCGCGACAGAGAGCGGGGTGGTGATATATGTAATGAAAACAATATGTGCAAATTGAATAAAACAAATATGATCACAATGATAAATATGATGATTTAAAGCACAATGAAGAAATAAAAATGAGATGCATAGAATTTCATCAACAGATGAAAATATGATGTAATGCATTAGATCAATGGCGATCTTGATTCGATGAGTAGATCTATGCAATTTCATACTAGACGAAGCAGCCATTACAATCTTAGTCAGTCATGTAACGGAATTTTTTTGTGTGTGTCTCTGTAAATGGACGGATAAATGTTATGCACTCCATAATGTATATAAAACATGTTGTAGAGCACTTTAGTGATTTCATTGTATTTGAAGTATCAGAACATCATTCATTGCATCACAAACGATCTTCCCCTATAGATCACAATGTAATGGAATTATTTTATGCGTCTTTGTAAACGAACCATAAATGCTACTTATTCTATACTCCTGAGAAAGCATGTTGTAGTCCACCTCTATGATGCATATCAATCTCATTATGTTTGAAATATTGTAATATCAATGAAATAGACCGTAAATAATTTTTCCCCATAGACCATAATGTACTGGAATTCCTTTGTTTGAGCCTTTAAACGAACTATGAATGCTACACACTTCATTTTCAATAGCGAACATTCTACAGTAAACCTCACTAAAACATAAAAAATTCATGGCAATCCGAGAATCTTTACGAGAGTTAGAGTACAGAGAAACGGTAGACAGGCAGACAAACCGAAATCATTTAACACTTTTCAACTATACTATGTTGGAAAGTGTTAAAAAGAAAAACGAACTCCATTCCCGCTCCAAAAATCGCCGGATAAAGCTGTTTGCTCCAAAGTTTTTTTATTATGATTTTCTACATCAGTGTTATAGTTAATTTTCTTAAGGAATAGTATGCAGATTTGTTACTTTCTCCTATCTATAATAAAAGAAAATATTGCAATCGAAATTTTTTTTACTTCCAGTTTTCGACAGATTTACACGTTTTAGGGGTCAGAAGTTCCGAAAAACATGATTTTTCAAAATGTCTGTCTGTCCGTGTGTATGTACTTTTTGTGTCATCGAAAAGTGCATGAAGTTATGCCTAGAATTGAGCCAAATTTCATTTATAGGTTTCTGGCTACAGCCAGCAGGTCCCACTTGAATTTAGGGGGTATTCCGACGAAAGGGGGCGCTGTGATAGCGATTTTTGTTCCATTTTCATTATTGTATCATTGAAAAGTGTATGAAGTTATGCAGAGAATTTTTTTGTATAAGTTTTTGACTATGGCCAGCAAGTCCCAGTTGAGTTTGGGGATATTCCGTCGGAAGGGGGGGGGGCTGTGATAGCCATTTAAACATTTTAAATTACAAAAAAATTACAAAAAATTAGAAATCCTAAAAGTTTTTTCCGTTAAATGTTAGGCCTTGATCCAAGGATTCCGGAGCAATTTTTGTTTTGCCTGTATCTTAAAAAATAGCTAAGATAATGGCAGTTTGAAATTTTTGGGTGGCTGACATTTTGAAACAAGACAGCAGGATTCCTCCATAAGAGGTTTAACTTATGAGTTTTAGTGAACATGCTTTCTCGCAAATTTTCTTTCATTGTTGTAATCATCGTTTCAACTCATGTGTTGAACACTATATATTCACTAGCCGCCACTGGCGACCAGTTTGGTCTCCTTTAAATGTATGTTAAGTATTGTAACACGTTACTTTTAATCATAATTTATTTTTTTCCTTAATCCTTCGCGAAATCGGAAGATTCTAATAGACAAATCAAGAACTTTTGCGATTATGGTAGCATTTCGCATATTTTTTGTTATATACGTATTTCATCTTTCTTGACAAAAACCACTTAACGCACTTAAGCATTTATGCTTCATGTCTGTTTGCTTATCAGTTACAATATGTTCGCTAATGCGAAGATTCTTATACATATTAAGTAATTTTCCGTAATTGGGTCAATTGCCAATTGGCGTATTTTAGTTAATACGATTTGATGCAATGAAGTCTATTTTGTGAAAGTCTTTAATGATATCCACGTGTACTCTGAACCATATTGTTGCTAATTGTTTTTGTTTCTCGCCAACTTTAGCTGTAGACTCGATTACGGAAGATTATAAAATCTATCATTATTCTCATCTAAAACGTCTTGAATAATGTGCCACAATCGGGCTGCATATTATTACACGTAATTTTCGAGTATGGTTTGGTGAAACATTGAGCTTTTGAAGGCCAGTTTTGATAATCACATTCTCTTTAACCCATATTTGCTGTCAGGGCTTTTGACCTGTGGCGTACAATCTGATTAAAATTCACGAACTTCCTTCTAGACGCCGTTTTTTCTATATATATTGTAACGCTATAGTTAATATTACGTAGTAGAAATATAAAAGACTATTGAAGACGCTTTTATTGATATAGTAGATATAGATATGTATATTATATTCATAGGTATATAGTATGTGATTAGAATATATATCTCATATTCATTCCGGTGGATATAAGATACCGCAAATAAAACTACTATCGTAAATATCTAAGCTAAACGCCATCAATATGATTTTATGTGTTTTATATATGTACACTAAATTATTTTTTGTATTATTTTACTTTGATTTTATATTATTTACCATTTTTAATGATGGGTCCTTTTGGGTATAGTTGTCGCAGACGCACTGGATATCATTTTGGCGATATAATTATTGGCTGAATAAATTAACCTTTGTGTGTGTTTTATAATAAAATTTTGTGTTTTTTAATAAAAAATAAACTATTTCATAATAAAATAAAATAATCATGCTGTTTTTGCAATCTCTAACAGGTACCTGAAAATGGGGTTTTCTCGCCAAAATGACGCAAAACAAAAATCGTGCAACACCGGTGCGTCTGCGACAGCTGTTAGAATTAAAAATACATGCTGTTCACACTTTTAGTTTAAAATTGAAAATAGAAAAATCTCTATAATAAAAGCGTAAGTCATGTGACTGTCATCAACACTTCCGGGATGCCCGCATCGCTTTTTCATATGTCAGGCGGCCATTTTTATTAAAAATATTTTTTTCGAATAAAAGTGCATGAAAGTTACATTTTTAGAAAGATCGCTAAAAATAAGTTAATATTTGAGAGACGACTTACGTTCAATTATGTATACAGTCTGCTATAACTTCAGTTGAAAGTAGGTTCGCAATTCAAAGCCTCTATCCATGAAAGTAAACAAAAAAAAAGATTCATTTGTCGTGAACGATTGAAATATAAAACCATGAAGGTAATCATTCGCAAAGCATAAGTTCTCCACGAATGAATTTTTGGAGAGCTGCCTGGTGTTAAAACAAAAATACACCATAAATTTTTGCACCAGGACCTGTGAGACAATCAAAGTTTACCATAATTCTGTTTGATGAAGTGCTTATACAACTCAACTTCCTTCCTGATCTTTTCTTGACGAAGTTGAATGTAAACAAATACAACTCATGTAATAATATTTAATGAATCAAATTTTGAAATGATCAGTTAATTTGGTATTTATGTATTATACGTGGCAGGAAGAGAGATCACCGAAAATGATTGTTAATCGCCAATTATATTTACCCTTTTTAATGACCAATCGCGTTCAAAACAGTAATTTAATATACATTTATAAATACATAACATCATTAAGTAATTTTATGCTATTTATGGGCACAAATCTCGCCAATAGCATTTTTAAAATCGCCAATACAAGCTTTTATTCTTCACGTGTGCAAATTAGAAGCGATACTTTGATTTTGAAATCAAATTTTTTGATTTATGATATCTATATATTTAAAACGCTAAACGATTTCTTTCGACAATCCGTGAGAACAAACTACTGCATCAAATTACATCATTCTTTTTTTAAATGAAAGATATTTGGACACAGATTTGTTATCGTGCATTCGTTTGTTCGAAAATTTAATTAAATAACCGTAATTTTCAATTAAACTTTTACGTCTGCTACTGACGTCATAATCGGATAACGCCTACTGTTCCGAAGCACAGAGTTTATTTTCTAAACTCTGTGGTTGAATGAAAGAGAAATAATAAATATTAAAAGCACGCGGTTTTAAGGCCGAATTTGTTAATTTGCAAGTTAAATTTCGGTAAAAATACTTATCCGCGTGTTTTATAAGCGAATAAAAATTCATATTTATTGTGCGTCACGGGAATATTGTCCATTGGGTTTATTTTATCATTATGCATTATAACTTTGTTGATGCCATTTTTTCATTACAATTAAATACAAAATATATTTATATTTGTGTGCATGGTGTTTAAGCATTAATGTAAGGTATATGAAGTACGTGTGAAAAGTTTGCGCCGGTGAAAATGACGTTATGCTTAGCTTGAAGTGCATGTTAACAAAAATGTATATGATTGTGTTAACATGACGTAATTTTACTGATTTTTGCATTCATAATTATAAAGATTAGAATTGGAGCCGTCATTGATTTCTTCATCTTGATTGCATACCTTGATTACATGTTACCAATTGCTTTTTTTTAAATTATAGGATAGAAGATTTCCTTTTTTAATAAAAAAAATCACAAAAGTAAAGGATTTCAGGAAATTTAAAGTTATTAAATATAGTGTTATGGTAGAAAAAAATCTTGAAATAATTATTGTATTTTTAGCTAGAATAAACAATGTAAGACTAATATTTCATAGGAATTATTTTGGTAGATTTATTATAAGTTCATTTAACAGTTCCTTATTAGCGCAAAGTCCTATTTCTTTCACTGTGAATTTCTCTTTCGATGTCAAAAAATGTTTTTCCACTTTTGGACGCAAGCCAAAATACAGTGGCAATTTTTAGAAATGTACAACAATTGTGACAGCAAAGGCGCTATCGCTTTAGCTTTCATCGCGCTTACATCACTTCGAAATACTACAAATTTCTATTTTTTACTACATTTTACAATTTCAATTCTTACATCATCAATTAGAAAAAAAATTAGCTTTCGATTGAAATTTATTTGAAAACTGCCGATTAATTTAAAGACTTTTTAAATAATTTTCAAGCATGAAAAGTTTTTCAATTCTATCTTATCAATGACCACCAGTTTACTTCAATAATGTAAAATAGCCCCTGGGAAAGTTGCCACAATTGAAAATAGATTTCCCTAACTATCATAAAAAGTGAATAATAATTTTTAAAAAAAAAGTGATAAATCATAAGATCAAATTATCCATAAGATAGAACAGTTTGGCGCTAAACAAAAATCTGTCAGGAAAAAAAAAAAAAAGACTATTTTTAGTTTATGTTGAACATAAAATTGATATGTTGAATTCGTTTATGAATATGTTCCATCAGATATCAGGATATGCTAGGAATTGCATTTTTTTATTTTTTTACATTTGTCAACTGTATATGAGGAAAAATATCCCCGACTGGGATGGAAAAGGGATAATCATCCTGATTATGTCAAGGAACCGAAGAAACCATACAAATAAATTACACTTGAAAACATTAAAAATCTCCCTCATCTTCAGATAGATTTATTACTGTAAAAAACTTCTTAATCTTTGCATAAAAATTGATTAGCTTAAAACAATGGATGCGTTTGAGAAGATATGGATTTGAAACGAACAATTATTAAAGAGGACATTTTAAAACTTTTAATTTAATCATTTTAAAACTTTTTTAACGTCGAATTTCGACGGTGCTTTTGGGCAGATGCAATGCACATGCGCATAGGAGCTCATTCGGTTGCATTATCACAGGGGGGGAGATGTGTGCTTTATTTACTATGTTCTGTTATTTACTGAATATGATATGAACGTAGGAATATACTATTTGTATATACTTCATAGGTCCATGAATTTTTTTTCTTGCCGTGGGGAATATGGTGGTAATGTCAAACTGATTTGCATTACACAGTTATTTACGGATTGTTTGTTTGGAGTTTGCATCGAAAATAGTACTGTATTTGACTGGGGAAAAAATTTTTAAATAAAATATTTGAAAGACTGTTTTATACGCGCCCCTTCATAAATAATAAAGAAGCTTATTTTACTGATATTGTTAAAGTATTTTTTTGCGTCAAGTTTTGACGGGTTCCATCTAGTTTTTTATTTATTTTCTATTTTAAATGAAAAGTGTGAACGGACATGTGTGAACATGCATTTTCAATTGGAAAAGCTTTCGCAGACGCACCGGGGTTGGAGCGATTTTTGCTTTGCGCAATTTTGGCGAAAAAATCCCATTTTCAAGCACCTGTTAATGATTGCTAAAACAGCATGTTACTTTTATTTTATTATGAAATAGTTTATTTTATATTTTAAAAACACACGCAATGATTAATTTATTATAAAACACAAAATATTTAATTTATTATAAAACATACGGAATCTGCTCTACTGGGTTGCCATACGAAGCGAAATCTAGCCGAAACCGCCGCGTTGACCAGGCATAAAATCGCCATTTCGGCTCCAAAATGATACCCCGGTGCGTCTGCGACAACTATACCCAAAAGGACCCATCATTAAAAATGGTAAATAATATAGAATCAAAGTAAAATAATACAGAAAATTCTTTTTGTATACATTTATTAAACACATAAAATAATATTGATGGCTTTTAGCTTACATATTTACAATGATAGTTTTATTTGCGGTATGTTATATCCACCGGAATAAATATGAGATATATATTCTAATCACATACTATATACCTATGAATATAATACACATATCTATATCGACTGTATCAATACAAGCGTCTTCAATAGTATTTTATATTTCTACTACATAATATTAATTAACTATAGAGTTACAATATAGAGAGAAAAAACGGGTTACTGCAATTATAATTATAGGCGCCAATGTTGGCAAGGCGTATTTTACCTTTTACGGATCTTAATAGTCAGTAAACATTAAGCAGAAATACCGAAGTAAGGGAATTACGCAACTATAAAAACTCCTGAACTATATCAAGAAAAGGGAGCAGAGAAAAACCAAATCACACAGAGATTGGCATCTAGAAGGAAGTTCGTGAATTTTAATCTGATTGTACGCCACGGGTCAAAAGTTCTGACAGCAAATATGGTTTAAAGGGAATGTGATTATAAAAACTGGCCTTCAAAAGGTTAAGGTTTCACCCAACCATACTCGAAAATTACGTGTAATAATATGCAGCCCGATTATGGCACATTATTCAAGACTTTTAGATGAGAATAGTGATAGATTTTATAATCTTCGGTAATCGAATCTACAGCCAAACTTAGTGAGAAACAAAAACAAATATTAGTAACAATAATGGTTCAGTGGAAATGTGGAAATCATTAAAGACTTTCACAAAATAGACTTCATTGCATCAAATTGTATTAACTAAAATACGCCAATTGGCAATGGACCCAATTACGGAAAATTACTTAATATGTTTAAGAAACTCCGCATTAGCGAATTGTATTGCAACTGATAAGCAAACGGACATGAAGCATGAATGCTTAAGTGGATTAAGCGGTTTTTGTCAAGAAAGATGAAATACATAACAACAAAAAATATGCGAAATGCTACCACGATCGCAAAAGTTCTCGATTTGTCTATTAGAATCTTCCGATTTCACGAAGGATTAATGAAAAAAATTAAATTATGAAAAAAGTAACGTGTTACAATGCTTAAGGAAGACCAAACTGGTCGCCATTGGCGGCTAATAAGAAATAATATCATAAATCAAAACCTTTGATTTAAAAATCAAAGTATCGTTTCTAATTTGCACATGCGAAAAATAAAAGCTGGTATTGGCGATTTTAAAAACGCTATTGGCGAGATTTGCGCCCAAATAACATAAAAGTACTTAATAATATTATGTATTTCATAAATGTATATTAAATTAATGTATTGAACGCGATTAGTCATTAACAATGGTAAATATGATTGGCGATTAACAATCATTTTCGGTGATATCTCTTCCTGCCACGTATAATATACATAAATACCAAATTAACTGATCATTTCAAAATTTGATTCATTAAATATTATTACTTGAGTTGTATTTGTTTACATTCAACTTACGTCAAGAAAAGATTCGGAAGGAAGTTGGGTTGTAAAGCAATTCATCAAACGGAATTAAGATAAACTTTAATTGTCTCACAGGTCCTGGTGCGAATTATTTTTTTGACACCAGGCAGCGCTCCAAAAAATCATTCACGGAAAACTTACTTTACGAACGATTATCTCCATGGTTTAATGGTTTACTATTTTAAACCTTCACGACGAATGAATCTTTTTTTTTTTTTTTTTTTTTTTTACTTTTATGGATAGAGAATTTGAACTGCGAAGCTAATTTCAACTGAAGTTATTGCAGTATATTATACATAATTGAACGCAAGTCATCTCTTAAATATTAATTTATTTTGAACGATGTTTCTAAAAATGTAACTTTTATGCAATTTTATTCGAAAAATAATTTTGAATAAAAATGGCCGCCTGACATATGAAAAAGCGATGCGGGCATCCCGGAACTGTTGATGACGGTCACATGACTTACGCTTTTATTATAGAGATAATCGCCAGCGTCAAATTCTCGCCAACCTTGCGATATTTCGCTAAATGTCGTCAGATTTTACGGTATTTGGCGACATAGCCCCAAATTAGGCGACAGAAATAGGTTGCCGTTAATGAAGCTTAGAACAGATGACTATAACAGACTAATTTGGCGACATTCTCATGCAAATTCACTATTGACGAGAACCGGGAATGAATCTTCTGTAATCGGATTCCACTGATTTTCCCTTCGTGTTTTCCAGTAAAATTAGTGAAGAAAAAAAAAGAAACTAAGGAATAGAGAGGCTATGTATTCCTGCCGGTACAGGCCAGAAGGACTTTTCGTAGTTGTGTTGTACATGGTATGCTAGTTCAACGAAGGGTGCTCGCATCCAGGTAACCCGACGATTCGCAAGCAGCTGACGTACAACAGAATGACGAAAACATTGATTTTATTGTCGCTGTGATAACGAATTTTCAAGTATTAACACGTTGAGATAGAAGAAAGTTTTGGGATTGGCAGATCCGACTAGTTTTTATACGAATTTGGAAAAACTGAATACGAATCCCCCCCCCCCCTTACACATTTTATTTTATTCGATTTATAACAAAAACGATGTTCATATGAAATTTTATAAATTTATAGTTGATAAATCGCATTTAGCATACATAAAATGGCAGGGAAAATATTTTCAACTTTATTCTAAAAAGATGACCCTTTAATGTTTTCGATTTTACTTATTGCTAATAACTTCAAAACCAAATGACCAGAAGTAAACAAAAATTGCTTTCGGGGCTTTCCTATCATGTGAGTTCTAATGGTGACCAAAAAGTAAATATTCATATTTATAAATTTTTAATAATCGCATAATCAATTAACTAGTGGACCTGTACAAGGCTTTCCTACCTCAATCTTTGATTTTATTTTTAACAAAATGCGAGTGTATTATGTCAAAAGTCTTTTCAAAAACTTTTCGAATGGATACCTCATTCATCGTTGTGCATTTTGTATGTGCACAGAAAAAAGGGTTTGGACAACAGAAATAATATATATGATAATTAATATTTCAAAAACAGGTTAATCCAAAATGTGCCTGTACATTATGTTTGCGTTTTTACAAAGTATCAAATAAAACAAAAAGTCATGAGATGTATTAATTATGCAGGTGTCTGTCAAGACTTCTATCCCAGGATCCTGTTTTTGCGAAATTATGAACAGCTTTTTACATTTGTAAAACATCTATATATTTAAAACGCTAAGCGATTTCTTTCGACAATCCGTGAGAACAAACTACTGCATCAAATTACACCATTCTTTTTTTTAATGAAAGATATTTGGACACAGATTTGTTATCATGCATTCGTCTGTTCGAAAATTTAATTAATTAGCCGTAATTTTCAATTAAACTTTTACATCTGCTTATGACGTCATAAAGCTGGCAACTCCCACTGTTACGAGACATAGAGTTTATTCTCTGAACTCCGTGGTTCGCCAATTTTTTTACATTAGCTAATATCAACTAGGTAATATTTTAACATTGTAATATAAAATCTTAAAAAAATTACTTAAAATTAGCTAAAATATAATCATAATAAAATATCTAAGCATAAACATATCAATATCAATAACAAATCTCACGTAAAATGTTGCAATTTAAATGATTCCAATTGAAACAAGATTTGGAGAGTTATCCCTGACGCCCAGCTAACATAAAAGTACCTATTTTATTTTATTTATTTGCACACATATTCAATTTTATTATAAAACACCAGGTTGCCATACAAAGCAAAAATCGTCATTTAGGCGCCGAAAATCAACCCCGGTGCGTCTGCGATATCTGTACCGATTTAATCAAAGTTGTTTTGGTTGCACCGCATATTACAAAATTAATTAAATCCATGATTATTCTTTCTTTCTCAGATTAAAAATAAGAAAATTTAATGCTTAACGAAATTCAATTATTTGATCGATCGCAAATTTTGGTACTTTTCCGTTATACAGACACCATGCCATACATGTAAATGTATGTATTAAATGTATGTAAATGTCTGCTTGGTGACAATGGTGTCCGTATAACGGAAAAGTACCCAAATTTTTCTTAGTTCGGGCTATACCAGAAACAAACATTTTACAGGTAACAGAAAAATCGCCATAAATGATTGCTTCATCAGCAGTTATGACACCAAAGTTGGATAAAATCTAATAACCTGAATTTTACAACGTTTATGCGAAACATCACAGAGAACACACGCTATTTTTATATAAGTAGTGGATATTTAAAAGAATAAGATAACTAAAACCTTCAGTAATATAATGCATGAAAAAGTAAACAAATAAGTGATTCAGCAAATCTTAAAAATATGTATTTCTTAATATAACTATAAAATGCAGGAAAATAGTCTGGTACTTCTTCATTGTCCCGACTTCGTCATTATACTTCTTCATTATATATGATGATATATATTCGTCATTTATAAACATATTTGGACACAGATTTGTTATCGTACATTCATTTGTTCGAAAATTTTCTGCTCCTGTTATGCTCCTTTTTTCTGTAACTAAATTTCCTGCTGGTCATGCCAATATCCAAGAATTACTATATTGGCATGACCAGCAGGAAATTTAGTTAAAGAAATAAGGAGCATATAGCTGATATTAAGTATAATAGAAAAACCACAGCCCTGGCAAGATTTAATCAAGAAGAAACCATCCAAATAAATTTCTATGAAAGTAAAATAATTTTTCCTTCAAGATAAAGATTGAGCAGAGTTGTAAAGCACAGTGGTTAAGGTCTGTGGTGTGACTAAGTATATAGCACATTGAAGAAACAGTTTATGTAGAAATCAGAATTATATTTATTCATTCAACTTGAATGTTAAACTTAAATAAAGATATATACATAGACCTCCAGCCATTGCTGGGAACTTTGGTATCACATTATAGCAAATAAACATTCAGAAAGGGGGTTAACTGTCCTTCCATCACATCACCACATCTTCCATGGAGTTGTTTCACCCTAGATATATACTTACTCCGTACCTCAAACTAGAATAAAATATGCATACAGTTACAGTTAAAAGAGAGTGCCTTTACGACCGAAATGCAAAAAGAAAAACCGGTTCGGAACGATTTTACTCCCGAACAAACTACTTGACAGAGAAAGGGGGACAAGATTTTGTCCAGATTTCCAACATGCGGCCCCATCGGTCGTAAAAACTTCCTCTTTCTTTTCATAGTCAAAATCAAAAATGTTACAAATGGCTCTCTGAAATTTTATATACAGTAGAGGTTTTGTTAGAAAATCAGCCTTATTAACTTTAGAACTTACATGTTTTAACTCAAAAACATTTTCATTTATTAATTGACGAATAAATTGACACTTTATGTCAATATGCTTAGTTTTAAAGTTTTCTTGACTATTTTTAGAAAAATAAATAGCAGATTCATTATCACAGTACTGAACTGGTTTTATTTTATCACATAAACTAAGTTCATTTAAGACATTTGCATACCACGTTAGTTCTTTTACACTTTCAGTTAATGAGATAAACTCTGACTCCATAGAACTAAGTGCAATGCATTTCTGCTTTGATGATTTCCAAGCAAACGGAACGTTACTAAAGTAAATTATATAACCACTACTTGAATGTCTTTTAGTAAGGTTACATCCCCAGTTAGCATCAGAATGTGCATATAAACTTGAGGATTTTACATTAGACAGGTTTATTTTATAACTTTTTGTAGCAAAAACGTAATTCATTATATCTGCCAATATCAACCAATGTTTATATGTATAACCATTACAAAATTGTGACATTATATTTACAGAAAAACTAATATCAGGTCTCGATCTATTTGATAAAAATGACAAACAACCGATTAATGATCGGTATGGATATTTTTTCATCAATTCATTTTCCACAATTTCATTTTCGTTAACCTTATCTGGTAAGATACAGCCAATTTTAAAGGGTAATTTAACATAACTTTTAAGTAAACCTTTATATTTTAATTCTAATCTTTCAATGTAAGTTTTTTGATGAATAAATAATGAATCAGCAATAAGTTCAAAGTTAACACCTAACAAATATTTCGTTAAACCTATTTCAGTAATTTCTAAGCTATTTTTTAACATATTAGTTACAGATTGCAGTATATTTTCATTTTCAGCAAACAAAACTAAATCATCTACATAGACAACTAAAATTGCATTACTTTTTAGTTTATATACACAGTTACACCATTTTAACTTACAAAATCCTAAATTATGTAGTATATTGTCCAATTCAAAATTCCATTCTCGGCCACTTTGCCGTAAACCATAAATAGATTTATTTAACAAACAAACTTTATTTTCGGCACCTTTCATGACAAATCCTGGTGGTTGTTTCATAAATACAGTTTCTTTTAAAGACCCATATAAGTAAGCTGATTTTACATCTAATTGAATATGATACCAATTTAACATAGAAACTAATAAAATAAACATTAGTTTTATAATTGAAAAATTTACAACTGGTGAAAATATATCATTAAAATCGATACCTGGTTTCTGTTTAAAACCTTGAGCTACGAGACGTGCTTTGTACTTTTTCCCATTTTTTTCTGTGTTTTTAATATTATAAACCCATCTGCTTCCTACTATTGTGGCGTTTTTGGGTGGATCAACCAACCGCCAGACCTTTCTTTTACTCATGATTTCAAGTTCTTCCCTCATCGCGGCGTTCCATTTCCCTCTTTCTGGGTTAACTTGTGCATCCTCAAACGATTTAGGGATTTCAGTATTGTAAGTTTCATGTTGGAATATCTCACTTAAATATGAATCATCCGAATCGCTAGTTGAAGGTTCATTTAAAGTTTCTAGATTGGGATGAGTAGTTTTAGGTTTAAAGTCAAATTTATCCGGTTCATAAGCGATTTTATTTTCTTGACAATATTTTTTAACATCATTTAATGATCTCAGTCTCTTATTTGTTATCGGGGTATAATAATACACGTCAATCCTGTTACTTTTAGTTCTAGGTTTTTCGATTCTTTTCCATTCTGAAATATTTATAGAAGTTAAAGTTATTTTACTCATCCTTTTCTCTTCGTCTTCATTTAAACTTACTCCTGGTAGTTTATGATTAAGATCTAGAGTTGCGTTACTTAAGCCATTTGATTCAACTTGAGATTCATTAAAATTCAATACAATATCCTTATGCTTATTTACTCCAAATAATGTTTCTACCCCCTTTTTGGATTCATCTATACGCACATGAATAGTTTCTACAATTCGCCTTTCTTTTGGCATATACATCCTATATCCTTTTGTTTTCATGGCATAACCAACTAAAATACCGGGTAAAGCTTTAGGTTGTAGTTTATTTCGTTTAACTTTAGGAACATTAACAAATGCTAAAGAACCAAAAATTCTTAAATGTTTTACCGAAGGTTTGAATCCTGTCCATAATTCTTGGGGTGTAAGACCTTGGGTTAAACTGTGTTCGGTTCTATTTTTTGTATGAACAAACGCTAAAAGAGCTTCCCCCCAGAATGATGGTTTTAATCCGCTATCATGTAACATTGCTCGAACTGCATTCATTGCTACTTTATTGAAATTTTCAGCAACACCCACCTGTTCTGGCGTATAAATGGAGGATCTTTCTATTTGTATACCCAAATCAGTTAACAATTTCTCAAATAATTTATGAATAAATTCTAACCCATTATCAGTTCGTACACTCTTTAATTTTTTACCAGTTTGTCTCTCAGCTTTCGCTAAAAACCTTTTAAAGTATTCAAAAACTTCCGTTTTATCCTTAAGTCACTTCAGTCCTTCTAGAATAATCGTCAATTATTGACAAAAAGTATTTCCCCCCCTCCTAACGAGTTAACTGGGCTAGGACCCCACAAATCCATATACACTCTATCAAGAATTTGACTAGAAATGCGTTTATACTGATAATTCCTTTTAAACGAATGTCTATTAGATTTTGCAATTACACAAGATTCACACATCTTATTTTTGTTTTTACATTTAATATTTTCAATACCTTTAACACAATTATTTTTACTCATTTTTTCAAGTAAAGGCAAATTTGTATGACAAAATCTACGATGTATAATTTCTGCATTTAAACTAGTCGAAAAGGCAAAATTTTCACATTTTGAAGCATAACCTTTAACAATATACAATTTATCTACTCTAGGTACAGTAAAACAATATCGATTAAATTTATCATACACAATCATTTTATTTTTTCCCCATTGAATGTGGTTTCCTGCAATATCGATGTTGGATCCACCAATTAAATTTCTTCTCATATTTGGAGCATATAAAACATTTTTTAAAGTTATTTCTACATTACCTTTTACATCTTGTATGGTGAAGTCAATATCACCTATACCCAATACTTCCGACGAACAGTCCTTGTCTCCAATCAGCACTTGTTGGGGGGGGGGGAGGTCCTTGTAGGTTACAAATAAACTCCTGTCATTCGTAAAGTGAGAAGTAGCTGCTGAGTCCAGAAGAAATTCAACAATTTTCTCATTTGAAGACATTAGGGCGGATTCCGATTGCCTTGTAGTTTCACTGTAGAAAACTTGCTTCTTCCCTCTATAGTTTCTCTTTTTGAAACACCTTGTATCTGTGTGACCAGGTCGTTTGCAGTAACTGCATATTAAACTCGGCCCCATACGAGTAGCTGGTGAAGTACTAGAGCATCGAGAGGGTTCCAGGTCGCTTCCACTACTTGAAAACCATGGCTTTTTACTGGTTACGAAATTCTTCTTTGGAATGGTTGGTCTATCGGTAGGATTCTTAAACTTGGTTGCATAAGCATCACCTACACTGATAACCTCTTTACTTTCGTCCTTACGCTTTAAACAAATTCTTCCATATTCACTAATTAACTGTTTAGAAATATTTTCCAATTTAAATTCTGTATCATCTAACCTGTATAACATTTGAACGAGATTATCATATTCTTCGGGTAAACGACGGATTAACTGGAAGCATACTAACAATTCTGGCATATCAAAACCTGCATCTTTGATTTGAAACCTTTTTTCTTCAATTCTCTTGCAAAATAAACCGATGGTTTCCTCTTGCGAGTTTAACTTCATTTCAAAAAAATCATCCACTAATCCAGCTAAACGTGCCCGTGACGTTGGTTCGAAGTTTAACTTTAGGATATCCCAGGCAACTTTTCCGCTTTCGGTCTGAGCGATTAATATCTGGAATTTCCTTTCGATGGATTGATAAATCGTGGTATAAGCTCTGCGTTTACGCCATCCAAAATCACTTTTCTCTCTATCAGATGCATCCTCTTTACATGCAATATCGGGATTCGTAATAAACTCCCAGCAATTCCGATCTATCAGTACACATTTGACGTCGAGCTTCCAAGAAGAGTAGTTATAATCCGACAATTTCGGGAAAGAATAAGTTAACTCTGGAACTTGTGCCATTATACTTTTTAAGCTATATATATTTCATCTAAAACACACCACACTGCATCTATTTGACCTTTAGCATAACATGGCCCATAACCATGATAAAGATTGAGCAGAGTTGTAAAGCACAGTGGTTAAGGTCTGTGGTGTGACTAAGTATATAGCACATTGAAGAAACAGTTTATGTAGAAATCAGAATTATATTTATTCATTCAACTTGAATGTTAAACTTAAATAAAGATATATACATAGACCTCCAGCCATTGCTGGGAACTTTGGTATCACATTATAGCAAATAAACATTCAGAAAGGGGGTTAACTGTCCTTCCATCACATCACCACATCTTCCATGGAGTTGTTTCACCCTAGATATATACTTACTCCGTACCTCAAACTAGAATAAAATATGCATACAGTTACAGTTAAAAGAGAGTGCCTTTACGACCGAAATGCAAAAAGAAAAACCGGTTCGGAACGATTTTACTCCCGAACAAACTACTTGACAGAGAAAGGGGGACAAGATTTTGTCCAGATTTCCAACAGTATTCTATCCGTCCATAATAAGAGAAACCACAGAGATACTAACACTCAAAAATACAATATGTAACGACACGACATCTTTTAACTTACCGAAATTGTGGCTCGAATTACTGCATGGTTGCAGATATGAAAATAAACAACCAAATAAAAATAAAAGATGACGTGCGTAATTTTTAAAAAAGTGCATGAAAATTAAATGATAGCATAGCTTAAATAAAGTCAACGCCCGTGCAATTATGAAATATTCTCATTTGTTTTTGAAAATGACTCGGAGTGAGTCGAAACATGTCAAACAACCTAATAAAAGTTATTTTAATTTGTATTATGTTGTTAATTTACACCTTTTAGCATTTAAAAGAAATAGATTTCAGGAAAATTAAAATTATTAAAAATAAAGTGATGGTAGAAAAAAAAACTTTAAATAATGATTGTATTTTTAGCTAGAATAAACAATGCAAAGCTAATATTTTATAGGAATTATTTTGGTAGGTCTGTTACAAGTTCATTTAACAGTTCCTTATTAGCGGCAAAGTCCTATTTCTTTCACTGTGAATTTCTCTTTCGATGTCAAAAAATGGTAGTTTAATTTTGGACGCCAGCCAAAACACATTGGCAATTTTTAGAAATGTATAACGGCTGTGACAACAAACGGCGCTATCGCTTTAGCTTTCATCGCGCTTACATCACTTCTAAATACTACAAATTTCAATTTTTTACTACATTTTACAATTTCAGTTTGTACATCATCAATTAGAAAAAAAATTAGCTTTCGATTGAAATTTATTTGAAAGCTGAATTTTTAAATAATTTTCAAGCATGATATATTTTTCAATTCTACCTCAACAATCATCATTAGTTTGATTTAATAATGTAACATAATCCCTGGGAAAGTTGCCCCAATTGAAAATAGATTTTTCTAACCCTCATAAAAACTGAAAAAAAAAATAATAAAAACCCCTAATAAATCATAAGATCAGACTATCAATAAGATATTGGCGCTAAACTAAAATATGAAAAAAAACCGCACTAAAAAGAAAAAAAAACACTATTTTTATTTTATGATTAACATAAAATTAATATGTTGAATTCCTTGATGTATGTGTTGCATCAGAATATGCTAGGAACTGTATTTTATTATTTTTTTAAAGATCCATTGGATATTTAACTGTATCAGAGGGAAAAGATCCCCGACTGTGTTGGAAAAGGAATAATCATCCCGATTATGTAAAGATGCCGAAGAAACCCATACAAATAAATTACACTTGAAAGCATTAAAAATCTCCCTTATCTGCAGATTGATTTAGTATTGTAAAAAAAATTCTTCATCTTTACATAAAAATTGATTAGCTTAAAACAATGGATGCGTTTCAGAAGATATGGATTTGAAACGAACAATGATTAAAAAAGACATTTAAAAATTTTAATTTTAAAATTTTAAAACTTTTTTTTTCAACGTCGAATTTCTACGGTGCGTTTGGGGAGATGCAATGCACATGCGCATAGGAGCTCATTCGGTTGCATTATCACAGGGGGGGGAGGGGATATGTGTGCTTTATTTACTATGTTCTTTTATTGACTGAATATGAGATGAACGTAGGGATATACTATTTGTATGATACTTCATAGGTTCAGGAAATTTCTTTCTTTCCGTGGGGAATATGGCGGTAATGTCAAACTGATTTGCATTACACAGTTGTTTACGGATTGTTTGTTTGGACTTTGCATCGGAAATAGTACTGTAATTCACTGGGGGAAAAACTTTTAAAATAAAATATTTGAAAACTGTTTCTTATGTAATAAAGAATCTTATTTTACTAATATTGCTATAGTAATTTTTTTTCGTCAAGTTTTGACGGGTTCCATCTAGTCTAGTCATTATACTGTGGAAATGAAATGATTATTATATTCAGGTTCTTGTTTATACATTTTTAAGATGATATATGTATGTAAAATACACATATTTTCTTTATATATGTAAAAGTGACAGTCAAATTTTACTTTTAAATGTCTAAATTTGTGAAAGGTTCAGTTAAAAGAGAGAGAAATGTTTTGTTGGAGGTCCATTTTTAAGACAAAGAATTTTGTGAAGGGTCCTGTTTTGAGATGAAAAGTTTTGTGAAGGGTGCTGTTTTGAAATGAAAAAAAAATATATGAAGGATCCTTTAAAGGACCCAATTTCTTCCTAAACAGATCCCTGTTATGGATTACATTATTGCTATTAATGAAATATATAATTAATTATGCATTAATTATTATATTAATACATAATTACTTACAGTTAATTGCATTAGTTAGTTAAATAAGTATAGTTATTGTTAGAGTTATGCCTAAATAACCGACTTTACTCTTCAACGTTTGTCGGTTTTATTTTTTCAGCAATTTACATCTCATTAACAAAAATTTTAAATGAGATGTAAATTTTTAATAACATATATATATAAATATATTAAAAATAATATATTATATTATTTTAAATTATAACAATTAATTTAAAATAAAAATTTATGAAAATTCGATTTCCCCGTTTTTTGGCATGCTAAATTTAAATATGCAATAAAAGTACGGTGTTGCTATTAAACTTTTTAAAGTTTCAATTGTTACTATGTAGATGCAGATGATTCCTTATGATAAAATAAACCACTTAACCACATATAAAAGACTATCTACAAAATATGTATGGACACGTTATGTGATTAAGAATTTAATAGTAAATTAGAAAATGTTATTTTTAGTATTGTAATATTGTAGGGTTTATGTATGTATATATATATATATTTGTGCTTGTGTTTTACCCTACCCAAAATTCTCCTATTATTGCCTGTTCTATAATTAAAATATCATTTGTTTATGCATCCCTACCCAATCACATGGACCTCTAACTCATGAAAATTACATTATTCATTCCCTAAAAGAAACATATATTTCGAAAATTAAAGATCAGCAATTGTATCGTTTGTTTTTCAGAATTTTAGTACTTATATATATATAGGTATGTACTATATAGGACAGGGACGGTGAACTACTTCTTACGTACCATAAGTGGCACGCTATAGAATATTTCCGGCACGCCGTAGATTGAGCTTCTAAAACTAAATCTGCTAAAATTAAACTAAATACAGGAATTTAAATAAACTAAGCTTTTCTTTTTTTCTCTGAAATTAAAGAAACTGAAATTCAATTTATTGAATTCTAACCTACAGTCCGTCCCAAAATTTTTCGGACTGGTTAAATTACCAGCCAGGCGCTGCGTGTCCGCAGGTGATGTCGAAAGCACGACTATACTTCTTCTTGTAAAGCTGTACGATTCCACGTTGCTATATATGTTGTGTTTTGCTAAATGTATCCGGCTTGTTTTAACAGTGTAACGTGATCATATCGGAGATCGCAAAAGTCGAACAACGAACGAACATAAAATTCAAGGTACTACTGTTACTGGACGTTGTTATATGGAAATGGTGAAGTGTTTCATAGCCCGAGTACGCAGAGTCCGGCTTCGGTACCGACAGCAAGGCAGTTGGTCGTTCTTGCACAACAACACACCAGCCCACACTTCGATCATTGTGTGGGAATTTCTGGCTTCTAAAGGGGCTGTCGTGTTCCACCATCCTCCTTACTCCCCAAATTTATCCCCTTGTGACTATTTTCTTTTCCCCAAGTTGAAATTTCACCTAAAGGGATCACCTCAAGTGACTATGGCCGACTATTTGACGCACATTGCAAAGGCGGAATTCCAGAAGTGTTTTGATGACTATTACATTCGTTGTAAAAAGTGTGTTGAGTCCAATGGGGATTATTTCGAATAAACATAGGTCAAAATATTCATTTCAGTTTTTCATTTTTATTTTCTTCTATCTTTACACGAAGAAAGTATTGGATTCATGAAAATTTTCGACTTCCGGTTTTCGACGGATTTATACGTTTTAGAGGGTCCTGAACACGATTTGACTGTTTTTAGAAAATGTCTGTCTGTGAGTCTGTGACTCTGCATGTCTGTCTGTGACAAAAATTTTGTGGGCGCTCTATCTCATGAACTAATGCACGAAATTTAATAAAACTTTATATTAAGTTAATCCCTGATATAAATTGGTGCTGATTAGTTTTTGGTGAAAATCGCTCGACAGGTGGCGCTGCTATGCTGCACTTTTCACGATTTTCACGATAGCTCTATCTCAAGAGCTAATGCACGGAGTTTTATCAAACTTCAGATTCAGTTAGACCTTGACATAAATAGACGCTGATTGCGTTTTAGTGTAGATATCCCAACAGGTGGCGCTGCTATAACACTTGTTTCATTATTTTTACGATAGCTATATCTCAAAAACTAAGGCACGGAATTTAATAAAACTTTAGATTCAGTTATACCTTGATATAAATTGGTGCTGATAATTTTTAGTGTAAGGTAAAGCTAGGATAGTCTGCGCACAATTCAAAAGAATAGCAATAAAAAATCTAAATATTAATTTTTTGCTAAACTAACCATTATTAATTTTTACTTCATTTGTTTTTTATGCATTTCCATTGCTATTTTGTTGTTATGTTGCAATTTAATAGAACAGTTGTAATAAAACCAAGAAAGTCATTTTGCGCAATCTCTCCTTACAGGGTTGGTGTGATTGCGCACATGGGTAGGAGAGATTGTTTCTAATAATAACTGCAATTAAATTGTTAACAATAATAATTACAGTTAAATAACACTGCTGTAAGGCTTTTGTGAACAAATTGTATTGTATTGGTAGTGAATACTTCAACCTAATGCTTAAAGAATCAGAAAAAGAAAATAATTTTAAAAACGATTAAAAAATTTTAATTAAAGGAAAAAAAATTAAAGAATGAGAAAAAGCAAATCCAGATAAGATTACAAAATAAAATTATGTAACTTAATAACACATTTTAACTTAAAATTAGTCCATTTTCATTTTTCATTTTTTATGCAAATTTACCAATAAGCTGCGTAATCTCTCCTAGCATGGAAATTAATGGGTACAATGCGCCATCTCTCCTAAGTAGCAGATGCGCAAACTCTCCAATTTCGGTAGGAGAGATTGCGCAGCCTAATATGTAAACATGGCCACTACTAAAACGAACCGTTGATCTTCAGATTGTTAGTCTAGATTAATAGCTTATGAGAAATCTTGTAAGTTTAAAATATTTTGTATTATTGACATTGTATAGAAATTCTGATGAATAGCTATGAAAATTCAAGCACTTACTTTGGGAAAACAAAACAAAATAGCAATACTTTATCTTAAACGCTCAAAGCAATCAACGTGCACTTTCAAGTAGACACTCCACTACTGTTGTTGTACAACTACCTGGAGTCACTGCGCTCTCACTCTACTCCTTCCCCCCGAACCTCTATGTGCGCAATCTCTCCGATCGCGCCATCTCCTGGCTTTACCTTATGCGAAACCTGTGTGAGATAGAAAAAAGTTTTGTGAAGGGTCCTGTTTAGAAATGAAAAAAAATTGTGAAAGGTCCTTTAAAGGTCCCAATTTCTTCCTAAACAAATCCTTGTTAAATAATATATCGTTAAAGAGATGAAAAGCATTATATTCCTTTTTGCTCTATAAAAATACTGTACAACACACACATGAATCGGAAAAATTTCTTCACGAAATTTCTACTCAGTCAAACTGAATTGCAGGCAGGAATTGGATTGGATTGTGGTATGGTGGTGCTCCTTATTTTAGTGCTGCCATCTATGTTTGATAAATACAATAAAACGAATAATTAATTTTAATGTATTATCTTTCGATAATTTTTAATCATAAAACATGTTTTAACGAAATGTAGGTGTACTATGTCAGAAGCTGGTTGTGAAAACTTTTCGAATGATACCTCATTCATTGTTTTGTAAATGCATAGAAAAAGTGATGTTGACAACAGAAATAATATATATGATAAATGTTACTATAATTATTAAAGTACAATACCTACATTTATGTTATCTTCATATTTTCTAATCCTAATAAACAAAAATTCAGGTAATTTTAATCCACTTTTTTTTTCTTTTGCCACGTCAGATAAAATCTTTTTTGATAAAAATTGGCTCGCGGATTTGTAAAGGTTCGCCATCCCTGATATGTGATATAGGATATTAAATTAAATAAATATCGTTAAAGAGATTAAAAGGATTATATTCCTTTGCTCTATAGAAATACTCTACAACACACATATGAATCGAAAAAAAATTCTTCACGAAATTTCTACTCAGTCAAACTACGGTGGTGCTCCTAATTTTAGTGCTGCCATCTATGTTCGATAAATACAATAAAACGAATAACTAATTTTAATGTCTTATTTTTCAACAATTTCTACTCATTCAATTATTTTTTCTAATTTGTTTCTCTGAAAAATGCCTCATTTCAATAATTTATAACTCTTTTTTCAACAACAGAGTTTCATAATCCTGTGTAAGAGAACCTCTTCTGACATATATTCCTTTAGGATGACTCGACATAAAAATATAATTTGTTACTTAAAGCGTCTCTAAAAACTAATTTTGGAACAAAATGGACATTTATTACCACCAAAAATCTGTATTCTCGATTTGTGATTTATTCAAAAAGTATTTGTTTAGATGTGATATCAATGTATTAAGATGTGTTGCACTTAATTGTTGTTTACTAATTAGAAATCAGAATTTTAAAGATTTTATTACTACCATTATCAACATCCAACTTACCCCCCTCCCCTCCCCTCCCCCACGAAAAAAAGACAATGATTATTCGCTGGGTATCGAGGAAAAATTGTGCTCATTATAGTGATCGTTCAATAGGAAATAATCAGAACAGCGTGTTGTTCCACTTTCATTCCCTTGTGATAAACGAACACTTGTGTAAACTAGTCGTTGGGGGCCACCGTAATACTTACCCATCATGGATATGCATAATGTAAAATATTAAAATAAAAATGTGTAAACTACTTATAAAATGCATTGCAATTCAAATAAAATCGTGGCTTGATGACGTCACAAACTTTAAAGGCTCGATTACTGAATTGCTTGAAAGAGGTTTTTCCTTATAACTCCAAAAATAATAATCCTATTAACTAGCGGTTTATTGAATCTGATTAAGCGTCAAATTTCCAATTAAAATATCTCTTTGAAGTGAAATTTGGATGAAATACAGGGTCATGAAAAATCGAAGAGTGTGGAAAATAGGATTCCAAATATCTCGGCAACTAATTATCCGATCGACTTCATGCTTTATGTAAAATTTATGTTTTTTTATTGTCTTTTATATTCATTTCTTAAAATAAAGAATTTCGAAAATTTTTATATACCTTTTATCAGAACGAATATTTCGAGGGTCCGAATAAAATAGTTCCGGTTAATCGAGGTTAATGAAATGAAATAGGCTTCTTCCCATTATTACATACTAAGTACATACCAAATTGCAAGTCTCTATCTCAATTTTTTCGGGAGATAGAGCGTTTACAGACACACACACACACAGACACACAGACACACAGACGGACGGCAAAATTTTTTTTCTAAAAATATGTTTTTCGGAATCTCCAGTGTCTGAAACGTGTAAATCCGTCAAAAAAAAAATTTCGATTTTCAAAACGATTACAAGACTTACCCTATACTACGTATGATGGGTAAGTAATAATGTTTGTATGTTGCTATTTTTATATTAAATCCCATAAGCAGAAAATGAAAGGCGGGATACGTTATGTTTGTTTGTTTTTCTTACAAGTCGTATGTAACATTGCGGTTTAAAGTTTCCTGTTTAACCTTTGCCCCGCCAGTGGCTGAGAGGTTCTTCTCTCAAAGCTAGTAGACGGGAGGTGCTGGGTTCAAAACCCTGTCGCGCTCGTCGACTTAACCGTTCGGAGTTTTTCGTGGTTTCTTCGAGCCTTGCCGTAAATATAGGTTAAGTCTTTAGAAAGACCTTAGGGCACTCTCCCCTAGGGCTAGTTAATTAACAAATATTATCTAAAATTCCATAGAAATCGTAATTTAGAAGTTTTTAGAACGTTTTCCGCTTGTTTCACCGTTTTAAATTTCCAATTTTTTTAAAACCATTCTTAGCGAGCATTTGTATCTTAAAAAAAGCCAAATTTCTAGTTTCAACACCTTTCACTATCACAAAAATCGTAATTTAGAATGTATTTTTCTCCTTCACCCTTGTAAATTTCGATTTTTTTTTTAAGTTGTTCCGTGCGTGAATTTGCGTCTTAAAAATAGCAGCCATATCAAATTTCAAGTTTCTATCCTTAACAGTTCCATATAAATCGTAATTAAGATCGTTTATGGAACGATTTCTGCTCATTTCACACTTTTAAAATTCGAATTTTTTTAGAAACCATTCTTAGCGAACATTTGTATCTTAAAAGTAACCTCTGTGACAATTTTCAAATTTCTAGTCCCTTCAGTATCACAAAAATCGTAAGTTTAGAACTTTTTTTTTTCTCCTGGACCCTTTTAAATTTCGATTTTTCATTTTAAAAAATAAAATAATAAAAAAAGCTGTTGCGTGCGTTTGCGTTTTAAAAGTAGCAGCCTTGTCAAATTTCAAGTTTCTACCTTTAACATTCCATATAAATGGTAATTTAAAACGCTTTTAGAACGCTTTTCGCGCATTTCATTCTTTTAAAGTTCTTTTTTTTTTTAACTGTTCTGTGCAAACATTTACGCTTTAAAAGTAACAACCATGTCAAATTTCAAGTTTCTAACCCTAACAATCACATACAAATCCTAATTAGAACGTTTTTAGAAAGTTTTCCGCTAATTTCACCCGTTTAACTCTTGAATTATTTTAGAAAAAAAATTAGCGAGCATTTGTATCTTAAAAGTAACTGCCATGCCAAATTTCTAGTTTCTCGTCCCTTCAGTTTCACAACAATCGTTATTTAGAACGGTTTTTTTTCCTGCACCCTTTTAAATTTTGATTTAAAAAAGAAAAAAAAAAGAAATAATAAGAAAAAGAAAACTGTTCTGTGTATGCATTTCCTTCTTAAAAGTAGCAGGCATGTCAAATTTCAAGTTTCTATCCTTAACAATTCCATAAAAATCGTAATTTAGAACACTTTTAAAACGCTTTTCGCTCATTTCACAATTTAAAATTTCGATTTTTTTAGAAACCGTTGTTAGAGAGCATTTACATCTAGTAAGTTACTAGTAGTAACTTACTACTATGTCAAATTTCAAGTTTTTAGCCCCTTCAGTATAACAAAAATACCAATTTTAGAATGTTTTTGGCTCCCGTACCCCCTTGAAATTAACGGCACCGACATAAAATATAGCCTATGCTTGAGCAGAGACTGTCACCAGCAATTTGCCACCATTACTTTTGGAATCGATTCGGTAGTTCCAGAGATTACTCCTACAAACAAAGAAATGTTACTTCTTAATAATATTAATACGGACTCTATTAAGCGCAAGTGCTACTTGCACTAAATTAAGCTGAAAGAGAAAACATTTATTTGATATCACCAAGCCGACATTGTTAATTCCTAATTTAGAAATGAACAGCAACAATATACCTGCGATAGTTCTGGTAAAGGTCTTTGCTGTCAAAAACTACGACCAACAGTAGGTAAACCGGAATCTTTCATTGCTTTTAAAATTTGTATTGTTTCTGTAAATGTATTGCTGCAATCTGTTTTATAATACGTTGATCTGATTTTTTACGATATTCAATTGGCCTTTTTATATGAGTTAACCTGTTTAGTTGACTACTAAATAATGTAATAAAATAAAGTTTTGCAAAAAAAATATTAACCAACTTAAAAAAAGCACTAAAAAGTATTAAATAATTCTTTAAAATTCTCTAATGACAAAATATTATCCATTGACCACAAATCCGATATCATGTGTCGGAATAAAAATGATAAATTTAATATGTACAGTTTAATACCCACCAAACATTTCGGGATTTTCGGGAGAATACATTTTACAAGAGATGAATATACAGACTTATGATTTAGTTTACGAATTTACACATATGAAAAGCAATCAATTACTTTTTGAAGTCGGTGCCAAACTACCTTAAGTATAGTAAGAATTGTGAATATATTGTACCTAGTATCTACTAATTTATCGATTGGGGTTGTTTGGCACCGACTTCAAAAAGTAATGGATTGCTTTTCATATGTATATATTCGTAAACTAAATCATAAGTCTGTATATTCATCTCTTGTAAAATATATTCTCTCGAAAATCCATGTTTGGTGGGTATTGAACTGTACATATTAAATTTATCATTTTTATTCCGACACATGATATCGGATTTGTGGTTGATGGATAATATTTTGTCATTAGAGAATTTTAAAGAATTATTTAATACTTTTTAGTGTTTTTTTTAAGTTGGTTAATATTTTTTTGCAAAACTTTATTTTATTTCCTACTTTTTAGTCATTAATACAGTAATACACAATTATCTTGATTTCAACATCTGCTGAATAAATAAGTGATTTGTAATAGAAATTATAATTTACCAAAATTATCCATTAAATAAATACTTTTTAATAAAATCTTTGACAGAATCAAATTCTTGTCAATCTGGACGACAACTGGAGAAATATCGCCAAATTTGGCGATCAAAATATGTTGCCATAAATGAAGCCAACGTGTTTATAGTTGACTAATTTGACGAAATTCTCATTCAGATTGACGAGAATTGGGAATGAATCTTCTGTAATCGGGTTCCGCGCATTTTTTAATTTTGAAAAATTTTTAACAACAAAATTGTTCTAGTCATTAGAATTTGACGAAATTTAAATGGGACCACCAGGGTGTCTTGCACTTTTAAACAAAAAAATATATACATCAAAATCGGTGCACATTTACGAAAGTTATGCGTGAACAGGACTAAAACATACATACATACATACATAGGGTCAAATTATTAACATCCTCCTTTTCTCACATTCTTCTATCTAAATAGAAGAAAGTATTGTGATCAAAATTTTTGCAACTTCCGGTTTTCGACGGATTTATATGTTTTAGGAGTCAAAGATTACGAAAAACATGTTTTTACAAAATATCTGTCCCGTGTGTGCCCTCTTTGTATCATTGAAAAGTGTGTCAAGTTATGAAGCAACATAGAATTGAACGAAATTTCATTTATAGGTTTTTGGCTGTGACCAGCAGGTCCCACTTGAATTTGCGGATATTCTGCCGAAAGCGGGCGCTGTGATAGCGATTTTTGTTCCATTTAAAAAATTGTATCATCGAAAAGTGTATTAGGTTATCCACAGTACTGAACCAAATTTTTTGTATGTGTTTTTTACTATGGCCTGCAGGTCCCAGTAGAATTTGGAGATATTCGGCAAGAAGGAGGCGCTATATGATAGACACTTAAAGATTTCAAATTCAAAAAGATGTACAGTTAAATCGTTAAAAATATTAGAAATCCTAAAGGTTTTTTTTCAATTGAATGTTCAGCCTTGATCCAAGGATACCGGAAAAATTTTTGTTTTGCTCTACCTTAAAAAGTGGCTGAGATATAGCATTTTGAAATTTTAGAGTGGCTGACATTTTTAAACAAGACAGCAGGATTCCTCCATAAACTGTTTTAATTTAAGAGTTTTAGTGAACGTGCTATCTCGCAAGTTTTATTTCATTGTTGTACCATCATTCTAACTCTTACATTCTTAACACTATATATTCATGTTCGCCAGCGTTAAAATCTCTCCAAGCTAGGCAATATTTGGCGAAATATCAACAAATTTGGCGACAAAAATAAGTTGCCATAAATGAAGCCAACTTGGCTATAGCTGACATATTTGGCGGGATTCTGATTCAAATTCAATATTGACGAGAACTGCGACTGAATTTTCTGTAATCGGGTTCCACCCATTTTTATTGCTTGGTGTTTTCCAGTAAAATTAGCTAAAATCTTAAAACCAAGGAATAGGTGCTGTCTTTTCCTGCTGGTATAGACCAGAAGGACTTTTCGTAGTTTAGTATACATGATATATCAGCTACAAATAAATTAATCTCTCATGTAAATATGTTTTTAAATTTTGTAATAACTGTTATTAACTGTTTGGAAGTAATGCTATTTGAGCATTTTAAATATGACGTAAGTTTCCCCATTCAATGTTTTGAACATGTAATAATTTAATTATTTCTCTTTTTTAATATTCACGTGCAAGTATATTTTTTATAACGTATTTTTCTACATTTACTGCTTTTAACACGTGATCATTTAATTATTGTTTTAAAGTTTTATTTCTGTTTTTGATAGTCACGTGTAAATACGTTTTTTAATTGAAAGGGAATATTATTATGAGCGCTATTTTACAAATTGGCAACAATTCAAATAATGGACTTTTTAACCGACTTAAAAAAACGAGGAGGTTATCAATTCGACCCGTATGTATGTATTATGTTGTTCACGCATAACTCTCGTAAATGTGCATCGATTTTGATAATTTTTGAAATATAAATTAAATTATCTAAGTAATGGAAATTTGAATAAAATAATTTGTTCTAATGATCAGATTTTGACGAAATTGAAATGGGACCACCTTGGACCCTTACTCTTTCAAACAAAATAAAAATTATCAAAATCGATGCACATTTACGAGAGTTATGCGTGAACAACATAATACATACATACGGGTCGAATTGATAACCTCCTCCTTTTTTTAAGTCGGTTAAAAACATTTTTGTTGTCGTTAGTGCATGCGCAGTTATAAATAAAATATTGGTAATAATTTGTATAAATTATTTCATACAAATGCTCATGTTTCATCAAATATATAATATATTTATATTCTAATTATACTACGTTGTTTCTACTGTAATTTGTCAAGTTTTCTGAAAGAGGCGTTGAATTTGGACGTGCTATTCTAACACAAATGAACACAAATATTGTACAAGATCCACATAGTACTACAGCTGCAAATCATTTCGAGTATTTTATTTTAGAGAGTGATCGCCATTATTTTTTTTATTCAATTTGTTATTTATTTTCTAACTATCCTCGTGGCCAAACCTTCGCTGAAAATTATCAAGGCAAACATGTACTTTATATTCTTGAAGTTCCAAAAGAATTCATCAAGTATTCTTCTAAATATTCGACAAAACGTCTAAAATTGAAAGTGCCCAGAGACTTTTGGCCATATTATAGCGTATGTGCTATAAACTGTGCTATCTATCACAGTATGTCGATAGTTGAATATTAACCTTAAACTTAAAACATAATACATGACGTTTAACAATATCTTGCAACATTCCATTTGATACATGTTTAATGAAGCTTGATAATCTTTCAAGTAGTGCAGAAAAAAATTCTCAGAATACACGAAAAGTTTGCTTTATCGAAGAGTTATCTAATAAAACATCACGCAGACGATTAAAAATATTATTTCCGCCATTTATCGTCAAAGATGACATAATTTTTTAAGAAAACGACCTGTTGATTATTTTTAAGAATTGCGTGCCAGTTAGGGGTTCATTAGAGCAATAACAAATCTAAAAAGTGGAACATTAAAACGAAAGCAATAAATAATGACAAGACAAACCAAACTTTATGACAGTAACAATTAATGTTAATCATTGTGTTTCTTACATTATTTTTCTGTTTTTTTTTTTTTTTTTTTTTTTTTGCTTAACTTAAAAATATTAGTTAGAGATTCTAAATTAGGTTATTTGCAGATTTTGTTGCATATGAATGCAATACTTTTTTAATATAAAAATAAAACAACTAGAAAGTGAAATTGGTGTTGAAATATTTTTTGCAAAAGCGCAGTTAATAAAGTACGCCTAATTCTTTTTTTTTTTTTTTTTTTTTCACGAACATAAGGTTTAAAGATTTACGGACAATGAGAACCACGATTTTTTAAAAGTAATCTCACGTTATTTAGTCGCAAAAATCAGTGTTCAAATAAAACTAATATTACTATTAAAAAATAGTTTTATTGAATGTCCGTAAACCTTTAAACCTATGATCGTGTAAAACCAGAATTAGGTGTACATTTCTTTAAATACAACAAAAAAAGAAAAAAAGAAAAGAAAAGAAAGAAAGAAACAGTTTGAAACAGACATAACAGCCTTTCTTCTATGTGATTCTGATATACATAGGCTGGGCACAAATTAGTTGACCAAATCTGTAACTGTAACTGAACTAACAATACTGTAAGGGAATAATCCTCTTTAATAAAAAGGGATGTGTTGCTGACGACTGGGATTTTCGCGAATCGTTGCCACAGATTAACCTCGGGAAATGAAACATTTGAAGTTACTAAAAAAATTAATAGCTCGAAAAGTATTTGTCAGAAAATTGTTAGACAAACTGCGTTAGAAAGGTAAAAAATTGTATTTTTCTTGATATAAATTTCAAATCGACTAATTATGCCATTTTTCAAATATTGAATTAAAAAAATTACCAAATTTCACAATGGAGTACCATAACGAAACCTTCACGCGTAAAAAGATAATGATAACGGCAGCCTGTATACTGGCAATAGCACGAGTCACAAATTATAGTAGCTTTATCATTCTGTTAAAATATAAAAGTGAATTATGATGTCACGCGTGCAGGATGTTTATTCAATTATCGAAAAATAAAATATTTTAGTCCATTTAGTTCTCGACAAATAGCATATTTTAGTCCACCTCAGTGAGGCATATCATTATATTTCATTATATTTGAAGTACTGTAACTTCATTAAAATCCAACGGAAATGATTTTTCAGTATCGTTTTCAGAAATGCGGAAGGACATTCCAAGTAAAGGTCCGTATGGTTTTAAAACACAGGGTCAATTTCAAGGTCAATATTTCGTTTGATTAAAGGTTCGTTAAGAGAAACTGACCAGCGTAGCGGGCGTAGCTTGCTAGCTTGTGAAATAATAACTGTAAGGTTCCAATCAATGGCAGATTATTAGTATTGCATCCTAAGCTTGCGGATATATGGCGCTAGATGTTTCAAGTGGTGTCGTGCCGATCGCGGACATGCCAAATGAGCACAAATCCTACAGAAATAATAAAGTTCCTTCAGCTCTTCACTGAAATAGAAAAATTAAGCGGGGGTTATAATATAATAATGTTACCGGGTGTAATTTCCAAAAGAGCTCATAAGGAGCGCGTCCAGTAGACCTAACCAAAGTGACCAATGCGACCGGTTACTTACCGGGGCGGTAAGTGACCGGTTTCTAACCGGTCGACAGACCTACTGAACGAAAATGGTATTATTTACTTGTAGCGCCATCTGTATTATATCATCGTAATTACGTATGCATCACATCATCGTAAACTTTCAAGTAACCGATCACGTGACCCAACTAAACAAGATTTTTCTTCGGTTAGTTCGGTCCCTTACCGGTCACTTCGGTTACTTCCTCTGAACGACGTTGGTTGCGTACCGGTTAGCAGCACTGAACGCTTTGGTAACTAACCAACCTTACCGGTTACGTACCGGTGACAGTACTGGACGCGCTCAAGGAATATAGTTTCTAAAATAGTTTATCTCTTATTCTGGTAAATCCTCCTTCATTTTTATTTTCTTATCTGGATTTTCGTTTGTTTTCATTAGCACAAAGCGCACATGCATGTATTTTAGTAATTATTATTTAGTTATCATTACCGAATTTCATGTACTTTTGAGATTCCTATACAACGAGGTTGCTAGATCTATTGATTATTTTTGTTTGTTTTCATGGACGCGAAGTACACATATGCGTTTTAGTGATCGCGGAATTACCGGATTTTATGTATTTTGAGATTCCTATACAACAAGGTTGCTGCATCCAGTGATTTTTTTTCTTTTTCATAGGCACGAAGCGTAAAAACATGTGTTATTGTGATCCCAGCGTTACCGAATATCATGTATTTTTGTGAATCTAATGCATTACAATGCAGTGTTGTTTTTCTTTATTTATTAATTTTTTTTTCGCTTTATTTTATTTCATGATCGCGAAGCGCTCATACATGCGTAATTGTGATCGTAGCAATACCTAATGTTGCTTTTTTTTTCAGATTCTTTAACAACAAATTGTTCCTACATTTTTCCTTTCTAGAGGCCTTGGTTTAAATTAATAACATCTTTTGTCAGGGAAATTGACCTATTTCAAGTGAGGGCAATTATGCTGTTTTTCAACAATGGGAAAATAGTGCCAGGGAAACTGACTCTTGTTACGGAAAAATGCGTATTTTTTTAATACTTTCTAACATGGTTGAAAAGTGTTTTATGAATTCTGTTTGTCTGACCGTCTGACCGTGAATTAACTCGCGTAGATATACTCGGATTGCCACGTAACTGATGTATGTTATTGAGGTTTACCATGGAATGCTCAGTTTTGAAAATGACGTGTGTACCATTTATGGTTAGTTTACAGGGACACTTAAAAATATTCCGTTACATTACGGTCAATGGAGATTTTTTTTCGGTGCATTTTAATGTTGTTACGCTATTTCAATTATAATAAAATTATGTGCCTCATTTAGGTAGACGACAAAGGGTTATATATACAGTATGAACAAATAGCAGTTATAGTTCGTGTACAGGGACACACAAAGGTATTCCGTTACATTACAATCAGTGGGGAAATATCGTTTTTAGTGCCTTTTAATTTTAATGATGTTACACTGTTTCAAACACAATGAAATTGATATGCCTCACTGTGGTGGATGGTAATATGTTTTCTACAGAGTATCGAGTACATAGCAATTATAATTCGCTTACAGGGACGCACAAAAAAATTCCATTACATTATGATCTATGGGGGAAATCGTATTTTAATGATGTTAAACTATTTCAAACATAATGAAACTGATATACATGAGGTGCACTATAACATGTTTTCTATAGATTGTTGAATCCGTATAATTTATCGTTTATTTACAGAAACACTCAAACGAATTCAGTTACAGGATTGACTATGAGCCATAACTCTGCTGGATGTGCGTTTTCAGCTGTGATATGCATTTTAAAACTTAACTAATATGTAATGTGTTACGAGGTGTGTAGATCATATACAGGGCTGCCATGTCTGCACGAAAATGTTGTGCTCATTACCGACTATTGGACAGCTATTGCTGTAAATGAATTTTGACTGCGTTGTTTTTTTTTTTTTTTTTTTGTTTTTTTTTTTCATATTTATTTAGATATTTTATTTCATTGTATGAACAAAACTGAAATTTTTAACAATATTCCGATAGTGTTGGAAAATTTTTCATAATATATGCCGTGATGCATGATTTTTCGCTCTTGTTTTATGTAGAACGATGCTGAAAAGATAACTGGTCGATCGCAGCGACATCTTCTAGCAGTGGTGTAGACAGGGGATTGATGGGTTGATAAGTGGAGGTCCAGATGGTTTGGATACCACTAATTTTATAAAAATATTTTTGCCTTATCTAATCGGAGAATTTTCTGTGATATTGAAGGCGGAGAAAAGTTTATAATATTACTGGTTTCCAGAGCATTTGGACTCCCCTCTGCAAGCTCTTTTCAACGCAAACATTGTATGAGAATCGAACTGAGAAAACGTTTCAGCTGGTGGTAAATATTTTAAATAATTAAGTTATGCCCTGTTTTCTTTGACTTGGATTGTGATTTTCATAAGCTTTGAAAATATGAATGATATTGATCATGGCCAAAAAACGTAATACGCATTCTTTTGTGCCTGGTTGCAGTACTCGATACAAGTCAGCAAACTAGAAGCTATCCCTATTTAGCATACCAAAGGATGAATCTCTTCTAGAAGAGCGGAAAAGATGATGATATGATTAAAAACTAACTTCAAAATCAGTTACATCTGAAATATACACTTACAAGAAGATTTTACTAACAGAAATTATGTCCATGTTGTCAATAGTGAAACGGTTAGTTTTGCTAGAAGTAAATCTACTTTTAAAGCAAATGTCGCTGCGATCGCCCTATTATTGTACCGCATCGTGGCACGTTCATCGGCTACAATTTTTTAGCACTTTTTAAAGTATTATAGGTTTGGCTTTTTTTAAATTTCGAAATTTCGCATTTATACCAGAAATTCCCTATGATGTCCTTTTCGTTACTTAATGGCGGCTTCTTAAAGTAAAAATTATTATTTCAGAATTTCTGGTTTGAATTCGAAAATTTTGAATTAAAAAACGGTAAAACCGTTTTCCACACTATGTATTCTAGGCGCTGTAGTAAGAGGACAAAATGGTGTGTTAAGCTGGGTTGTCTATACTAATATACTAATAAAAGAAAGTTTCGCTCTGTGTGTCTGTGTGTGTGTGTGTGTGTGTGTGTCTGTTGGCGATGGCTAGGAAAATTTAGCGCACCTAGAAGTCTGTAAATTTAGATTTAGTTAGTCCAAACTCTCTCCTGGTATACCTGAGCGTTAGAATTTTAATATTTTAAGTACTTTCTGAAATATTACTTAAAATGCACAAATAACTCTCATCTCTATAATAAAACCGTAAGTCATGTGACTGTCATCAACAGTTCCGGAATGCCCGCCTCACTTTTTCATATGTCAGGCGGTCATTTTTATTCAAAATTATTTTTTCGAATAAAACTTCATAAATGTTACATTTTTAGAAAGATAGTTCAAAATAAATTAATATTTGAGAGATGACCTACGTTCAATTATGTATGTATTCTCCAATAACTTCAGATGAAATTAGCTTCGCAGTTCAAATTCTCTATCAATGAAAGTAAACAAAAAAAAAAAAAAAAAAAAAAAAGATTCATTCGTCGTGAAGGTTTAAAATATTAAACCATTAAACCATGGAGATAATCGTTCGTAAAGTACGTTTTCCGTGAAAGATTTTTTGGAGCGCTGCCTGGTGTCAAAAAAATAATTCGTACCAGTGACACAATCAAAGTTTACCATAATTATGTGCTATACAATTCAACTTCATTCTTTATCTTTTCTTGATGCAAGCTGAATGTAAACAAATACAACTCATGTAATTATATTTAATGAATCAAATTTCGAAACAAATTGTCAGTTAATTTGGTATTTATGTATTATACGTGCAAGGAAGAGAGACCACTGAAAATTATTGTTAATCACTAATCATATTTACCATTATTAATGACCAATCGCTTTCAAAACAGTAATTTAATATACATTTACAAAATACATAATATCATTCAGTACTTTTGTGTTATTTGGGCGCAAATCTCTCCAATAGCATATTTAAAATCGCCAATACTAGCTTTTATTTTTCGCGTGTGCAAATTAGAAACGATACTTTGATTTTGAAATCAAATATTCTGATGGAACAGCTTTCGTAGACGCACCGAGGTACTATATTATCTAAGAGTTGCGATATAGAAAGAAAAAACGGGTTGCTGTAATTAGAATTATAGGCGGTAATGTTGGCGTGGCGTATTTACAAGTTACGGATCTTAATAGTCAGTAGACATTAAGCAGAAATGCCAAAGTAAGGGAATTATGCAGTTAGGAAAACTCCTGAACTATATCAAAATAGGAGAGCAGAGAAAAACAGAGTTGAACAGAGATCGGCATCTAGAAGGAAGTTCGTGAATTTTAATCAGATTCTACGCCACGGGTCAAAAGTGCTGACAGCAAATACGGTTTAAAAGGAATATGATTATCAAAACTGGCTTCCAAAAGTTCAATGTTTCACCAAACCATACTCGAAAATTACGTGTTATAATATGCACCCCGATTATGCCACATTATTCAAGACGTTTTAAATGAGAATAATGATATATTTTCTAATCTCCCGTAATCAAGTCTACAGCCAAAGTTAGCGAGAAACAAACAAACAAACAAAAAAATATCGGCAACAATATGGTTCAGTGTAAATGTGGATATCATTAAAGACTTTCACAAAATAGACTTCATTGCACCAAATCGTATTAACTAAAATACGCCATTTGGCAATGGATCCAATTACGGAAAACTACTTAATATGTTTAAAAATCCCCTCATTAGCAAACATATTGCAACTGATAAGCAAACGGATATGAAGCATAAACGCTTAAGTTGGTTAAGCGGTTTTTGTCAAGAAAGATGAAATACATAACAACAAAAAATATGCGAAATGCTACCATGATCGCAAAAGTTTTTGATTTGTCTGTTAGAATCTTCTGGTTTTACGAAGGATTACGGAAAAAAATAAATTATGAATAAAAGTAACGTGTTACAGTGCTTAACATACATTTAAGGGAGACCAAACTGGTCGCCAGTGGCGGCTAGTTAAAAATACGCTTTTATTCTCTTGGGTTCGTTGGTTCACTGGTTGGTTGCATCGATTCTTCACAGAAGTAATTAAATAAACCAGAGTAGCGATGAATAAATAAGGATTTCTAACTAAATAGTGTCAGTATGGATTGAAGTTAGCGTAGAGGAGCCATGCGATTGTCGCGCCACCTGTAAATGACAAATTACACATATGTCCCACTGATTGAAATATTTTCCAGGCACATTTTTCTTCATGACAATTAGTCGGGTTTAAGTTTTTTTTTTTTTTTTTTTTTACATGACATTTATTATTATGATGGAGATTGTTAATACAGAAAATTTTATTTAACAGATTCTTTTTTATATTTGCAGGAATGAAGAGGGGCAAGGGTCTAATTACATTTAAGCTTCAAGGCGTAATTCTAGAAAGCAGTTACCAGAATTTCCGAATAATAGTGTAAGCCAAATTTCAAATTAAGTTCCTAGCTTAACCAAATGAATCAATCATTAAAGATGTATTGTGATCCTCCTAATTAGTTATTTGCTGAAGGCCACTTGAACACCCCCCCCCCCCTCCCGGCCCGTCCTTCAAGGTTTTTTCTCTAACTCTGCTCCGTTTCCATATCTCAGCAACTATCTTTCCGATTTCAACGCAAGTGATTTCAAATATTATAATTAATTTAATAGTCACCCTTTATAACATTAAACTAAATTTATGAGTAGCGGTTACCACTATTTACGAATAACAGTTTAAGCCAAATTTGTAATTAAGTTCCTAGCTTAAGCAAACGAACGAATTTTGAAAGATGCATAGTGGTCCTCCTAATTAGTCATTTGCTGAAGGGCACTTGAACATCCCCTCCCCCCCCCCCGGGACCTCCTTCAAGGTTTTTTCTCTAACTATGCTCCGTTTCTTTTTTTCTCTAACTATGCTCCGTTTCCATATCTCACCAACTATTTTTCCGATTTCAACGCAAGTGATTCCAAACATTATAATTGACTTAATAGTCACTCTTTATAACATTAAACTAAATTTATGAGTAGCGGTTACCATTATTTCCGAATAATTGTGTAAGCCAAATTTGTAATTAATTTCAAAGCTTAAGCAAACGAACGAATTTTGAAAGATGCATAGTGGTCCTCCTAATTAGTCATTTGCTGAAGGGCACTTGAACATCCCCCCCCCCTACGGCCCCTCTTGCAAGGATTTTTCTCTAACTATGCTCCGTTTCCATATCTCAGCAACTATCTTTCCGATTTCAACGCAAGTGATTCCAAACATTATAATTAACTTAATAGTTACTCTTTATAACATTAAACTAAATTTATGAGTAGCGGTTACCACTATTTCCGAATAATTGGGTAAGCCAAATTTGTAATTAAGTTCCTAGCTTAAGCAAACGAACGAATTTCGAAAGATGCATAGTGCTCCTCTTAATTAGTCATTTGCTGAAGGGTACTTGAACAACCCCCCTCCCCCCCGGCCCCTCCTTCAAGGTTTTTCTCTAACTATGTCCCGTTTCTATATATCAGCAGCTATCTTTCCGATTTCAACGCAAGTGATTCCAAACATTATATTTAACTTAATAGTCACCCTTTATAACATTAAATTAAATTTATGAGTAACGGTTACCACTATTTACAAATAAGAGTTTAAGCCAACTTTGTAATTAAGTTCCTAGCTTAACAAAACGAACGAATTTTTATGCATGCATAGTGGGCCTCCTAATTAGTCATTTCTTGAAGGACACTCGAACATCCCCTCCCTTCGGCACCTCACTCAAGGTTATTTTCTCTAACTGTGCCTTATTGCAATAACTGGGCTAATAATGTTCCAATCTTCTCGAAACCTGCTCAATTTTGTAGTGCGCCTACTATACAGTAACGTAGGCAGCGGGGACCTGTCTCAGAAATTCGTTCGGAAAGAGGTTTGTTTAGAACAGAATGCTCCCCTGACGGTGGTAGGGGGAAATAAAAGATTTTCTAGAGCATACGAGCATGCCGGGTATACGGTTCCAAAGCCATCGTAGACCGTGGCCAGAGTTCCGTTTTTAAAGAGATTTAAGTTTATTTCAAGGGCTCGGGCAACGCCGGCGGGTTAGCTAGTTATCTAATAAAATAGGATTATTTATTACTATCAATATTCTTAATTTCTCGCATTTATCTTATATAGATTCGGAGATATATAATTTCAAAAATCGTTGTTTTGGTACATATTCACAGCCAAACTATGTCTTAAAAATTTATCGACTGTTTCCGGTGTACTTACAAGAAAGGCATCCTTAAAGCGCATACTCAGAATATTTTGAAAAAAAAATGTCAATAGACCGGCCAATTTGTTCCATACGAACATCCAACACGGGTACCCGTTGTATAAAGGGAATTGAATGAACCAATTCCCGTCGAAATCAGGCCCATAGAACTCTAAAAAATAATGCGCCCCCTGGCGATGGAAGGTGGAGCTAAAATCTGTAACACGAACGAAAACCAAATCGAATCATCCAAAGGCCGTTGTGATCGGGCCCATAGAACCCGAGATAAGAATGTACAATTAGATAAAGAAACTTGTAGGATTGCCCGCCAGGGAGCACTTGGTCAAATGCTCAACAGCAATTCATTTACTTTGATTGTTGGTATCCATCAGGTATATTCGGGTTGTGTACTTTTATTAGGAACATAAATATAATTTTTACGAAAATCGTTATTTGAAATTTCCTGTATTCTTTATACATAACATTTATAAAACACTACATTAGAAGCTTAAAATGTAAATTTCTTAAATGGAATTTGTTTTGTGTAAATCAGAGCAAGGCGTTAACCCCCTCCTTCCCCATACCCGCAAATAAAACGAATAATTTGTTCAAGAAAACCACCTTCACCTACATTAACGCGATCATTAAAAAAAGAATTAAATTTGTCTGTTAATTAGAGCATAACGAAGACGCTGCGCTAAAATAGCCGGTAGATGACACCCCTTAACATCCTCAATTTCAAATCTCTATCTTAATTAGTTATCTAAATTTTTGTTCAATAGTAAAAATTGACAATTATTTCATTTTCGCAAACTAAATGGAGGGATCGGCCAGAGAAACAGATCTCTTTGTAGTTCAGTTTTTAATGAAAGCAGATCCCTGTCTGAAACTTTTTTGGATTTTTTTCACTGGCGCCGGCAGATTTTTGGAAGTTTTTAGCATAAATTAAGAAAAATTACCTGGCGAATTTTTCAAAAATCACATAGTCGGATGCAGATTTTCTTTTTTTTTTTTTTACAAATGCTCAGATATTTTCGAATTGATATCTCAATTAGTTTTCTTAAAATTCGCTAATTAGTAAAACAATTTCGAATTTGTTCATTTCCGCTTGCAAATCCAGAACAGCAGTTCTTTTCTTTAACCATTTTGATTTAAAAGATGGCATTTTCGATACGATATTTAATGATATAATAATTAATATCAGGGCTTAAATTGCACCGGAGCCCGGCTCCGGTACTTCTCTGCTTTTAGTAAATATTTAAATATTGGTCGGAATTCACCGGAGCCCACAAATACTGGGCTCCGGAGCTCAGTGCAAACGCTTCTGAAAAACCGAAGCCTAAATTACCCTTTCCTTTTCCTCCCATATCGAAGCTTTTGCATTCTTTTCTATCAAAACTCTATCTATATGTGACATAATGTATTGCACCGGCGTTGATTGCATGCGTAGGAAATGGAGATGAAATAGGCTCAATTTTTATATCCCTCTTCGGGTTTGTGGGTGCTCGAACTCAATCTGTCTGTAAATTAAAAATTTTATTTATTCATCTCTCTCTCTCTATATATATATATATAAGTTAACGATTTGGAAATGGACCAATGACAATCTGCGTAGATATTCCGGGTTATTCTCATCGCTTTTTTTACTAGGGACTTTTTTGAGGAGCGATTACTTTTTTTCTACAATAAACCAATATTCATACAATATTTCATACAATAAACCGATACATTTAAAACTATTTTTTTATGGTCTCATATGACGTCACATTGGGAATATCATTTGGTGTAAAAATAACGCAAAATAGTTTCAATAGATCAGTTTCAACTTACGTCATACCCTAGCAACCACCTTTGTTTTTTGTTTGCCCGCCAAAGATGGTGGATTGTGATTGGTTGGCTTGCAATACAGGTTACAAATCGACGCTTGTGATTGGTTAGATAACGCTTGGTGGGCAGGTGATCACGTGGTTGAAACTGATCTATTTATTTTGTACGCATTACTGCTCGATAAATAATATTAGAAATTTTGTATATAATTATTAGTTAAAAAAATAATCTTTATTGTAAAAATAATATGAAAATATCCATGATAATGCATTAAAATAGAGAAAAGAATTCATGCATAAGATATGTCTGTTCCTGAAATTATCTAAAACTCGATGAAAACATAAAATATAAGAGTAAAATTTGAAAACACATTGCTTTTCAATACTGTGATTCTGAATGATATTCCCAAGCAGACGGAGAAGTTTAACCTGGAACCTAAAGGAAGGATATTGTCCATAGTGTCCTTATAAAAGTCTGAGAGGCAGCGACATTTTTAACCAAATCATTTTATACAAGCTGATTTCTAAATTAGTAATTGATCTTATTTATCAATCCCCAAAACAACCGTAAGCTGTCGCGATAAAGGTGGAAAATGCCATGGTAACCGAAAAATACCTCATTTAAATGAAAAAGCATTATAACCTGATTACAGAAGATAGTCACTGTTCGTGATATCATCATCATCTTTTTAAAACAGGATACATTACCAGGTTTTAAGAGGCTGCGAAATCAGAACGGGGGTTGGTGAGCGTAGCGAGCAGGGGACAGAGACCCCCCCCCCCCCCCCCAGATAACAATTTTTCATTTTTAAAACATTTTTATAACCCCAACATGTAAATGACTAGATGCTTTTTAAAGGCTTTGTCTGAAAGGTTTGCCAACATTGTAAAAAGCATTATAAAAGGTTGCTAGTTGACACAATCTGAGGTACTTTGTAAGTGTTTTAGGACAAGCATACCAAAATGTAGAAACGTAAGGCTAGTTACAGGATTTCATATTAAGCATTGTAACAAGAATTACAATCAAAGGTAGATAATAATGCTTTTATCATAAGCATCTATAAAGGAAATGAAAAATGTTTTGTTAGTTTTAAATCTGAATTGACAGAGGCATGAGATTTTCAATAAAATAACTTGACTTATAAAATTTCTTTTGTTTCTGTGGGAAATTAAATTTTAGCCTAATATTTATATACTGAAAAAAAATGCTTTTTATTAGCTCTTATTATATTTAAGAAGTCATATTACATAGCAAGTTACATATTTTAATTAATATATTGTTTTTTTCCTTTAATGTATTCGCTAATTTTTTTTTTTTTTTTTTTTTTTTTTTTTTTTTTTTTTATTAATACATAGCTTTTTTTCTAAGTAATTGCTAAAAGTTTAATATATTTTATTTTTTAAGTTCTACTGATTGAATTTTGCCTTTGTTTTTGTGGGAAACCAAATTTTAGCCTAATATTTATATACTGGAAAAAAAAAAAAAAAAAAAAAAAAGGAAAAGAATGCTATTTTTTAGCCTACATTATATTTAAGAAGTTATATTACGTTTAGCAAGTTACATATTTTAATTAATGTATTTTTTTTTCTTTTAAAGTAATTGCTAAAATTTGAATATATTTTATTTTTTAAATTTTACTGAGTGTTTGTTTCTTTTGTTTGTGTGGGAAACTAAATTTTAGCTTAATATTTATATGCTGAAAAAAAAAATAATGATTTTTATTAGCCCATATTATATTTAAGAAGTCATATTACATTTAGCAAGCTACATATTTTGATAAATATATATATTTTTTTTCCTTTGAAGTAATTGCTAAAATTTGAATATATTTTTTAAATTTTACTACTACTGGGCTTTTCTTTTGTTTCGGTGGGAAATTAAATTTTAGTCTAATATTTATATACTGAAAAAAAAAGAAGAATGATTTTATTAGCTTATATTATATTTAAGAATTCATATTACATTTAGCAAGTTACATATTTTAATAATTATATCGTTCTCTTTTAGTAATTGCTAAAATTTGAATTATTTTATTTTTTATATTTTAATTAATATATTGCTTTTTTCCTTTAAAGTAATTGCTAATATTTTAATATATTTTATTTTTTAAGTTTTACTGAGTGTTGAACATTGTACTCAGGGGTGCCATGTCAGAACTTTCTTCGAGAGGGGGGGGGGGGGGGATTTTTATTTTTTTAATCTTGTTGTGGACAGCCTAGAAATAATTGATAAGTTTTTCTTCATATTTTTAAAATTAACCAAAGTACTCATTGATGATGTGTCTCACTTTGAGAATATTGCAATAGGACGGATAATTTGTGCACATATATATATTAACCCGTCAGCACACGCGCTGGGATAAAATCTACCCCAGCTCAGAATCATTACTTAAAATGTGAGAAACTCGTTCGTTATCATTCTGAGCTTTATACTTTTTTTCAAGCAAGAACGTCTTATTTTAAGTTAAATTATGTTCTTTATTGATTTCCAGTTTATTTCAAAATATAAATTTTTGTTTATAATCAAACCGTCGGGAAATTGACTCAAGAAAACCGACTGGGGTAGAATTTATCCCGCGCGTGTAGTAACGTAATGGAAAGGGGCGCGTGTGCTGACGGGTTAAATTTGTAATCAATCCACCACATTACTAGATCATATTTTCATATTAAAATGTTCCTAAATTATGTTAAGAAATTTTCTTTTATTTGTATTAAAATCATTCTTATGCACATAGGCGTAGACATTTGAAAATTATTGGTGGTGAACTTGAACATAACTCTTTTTCACACACGTGTGTGTAAAAGACATTGCTCTCAGATTCAATGTTGCTTTTTTAACTACCTTTTGAAGAAATTAAACAGAATTTTATATTTAAAAATAAATCACATTAAGACAATGTAAAAATTCAAATGCACAAACCATTTTATAAAAGGATATACTCGCTGTCATTCACGAATCTTTTATAATAAAATTACGATGAAAATTGACTTTGAATAACATTTTTTTCAGAATATGAATTCTTTTCCTATTTTTACTTTTTATATGGGTTTTTGGCTACAAAATTTCAAATGAAAAATAAATATTGAATTATATTTTCAGTTACTTACCTTTTGAATACAGTTCACTGGTACAGGATCAGCTAATTATACATTGTATGAGGGGGAAAAAAACCTGTGTTTGCTAACACACCAAATATGTAGAATTCCAATATACTGTATATTATACACTGTTGCAATATGTGTTCTAGTTGAAAGCTAAGAATACTTTAATTTTAAAAAAAAATTCTATGTAGCTATGCTTTTTTTTTTTTTTTTTTTTTTTCATTTCGTCTACAAGAGAAATACTTTCCTATGTGTGACAGAGCAAACACAATCTAATGTTGTTACTTTTATTTTCTAATTTAACTCATTTAAATTACTGTTTTTCCTTTATAATAATTTTTAATAACTTTCTCTTAAAATGAATTCTTTAATGATGCAAAAAGAAACTTTTTTATATATTCAATGACAATCTTCTCAAAACATTTTTATGCTAAAGTAATAGCAGTTTCTTGCCCATTTAATAGCTTCATTATATAAGTTTTACATATTACAATGTGACAAATATGGTATTAAAAATATAATTTTTAATCTACACCCAAAGATTACTTTAACTAATAATATATTTCAATATTGTAATCTTTGCATTTCCTCATCTAATATTCCCTAATTCCTTTCTAGTTAAAAGCTAATAATACTTTAATTTAAAAAAAATAATAAAAATTTCCATTTCTATGTGGCCTTGTTTTTTTTTTTTTCATTTTGTCTCCAAGAGAAATACTTTCCTATATGCGACAGAGCAAACACAATCTAATGTTGTTACTTTTATTTTCTAATTTAATATCAATCAGTAATCATTTAAATTACTGATTTTCCTTTATAATAATTTTTAATAACTTAACTCTGAAGCAAACAAAAGTATTTCTCAATTTCCAGGCAATATTTTCTGAAACAAATGAAACATTATTCAGTTTAAATAATTCTATTTATTTACATACAAAAAATAATATAATCATCAACAGCTCGAGTAAAGTCTATTTTCTTCTTGATTCTTTCTTTTCTCTCTAGCAAATAAAAAGATAAATAAATAAATATAGACACACACATCAAATATGTATAATAAAAGGAAATAAAGTATACAATAAGCAGTAGGGCAGCCAGGATCCCCATCTGGGATTGTTACTCATTAAAAATAAAATAAAATAAATAAAAATAAAAAGATGTGTGACAAAAAGTAATGAAAAGCACAAATAGCTGTAATAAACTTAACATTTGTGTGCTTAAAGGTTTCATAAAATAGCATCTTCTTTAGATTTCAGAGAAAAAAGAAAGAGCAATAGCAGTAACATATGACTACTTTAGTGCTATTGCTCCTAACCTATTCTTTAATTGATTTTGTGTTTAAATAGAGGACCCTATTACAAAGCATTGAAACAGTTGAGAATGACATTTTATGCTGTTTATACTTTTCTTTACTTTGGTTTTTACACATTACTTTACCTTAAGACAAGTGATTTTCTATACATCTTATCAGTTTTTGAAATACTCTGGAAGGGGTTTTAACCCCAAAATTGCCCCCATTGCTATGCTAGTGCAATAGATGTACAGAATTCAATAGTCAAAATATGGTATGCACTTTATATAGGTCACTCTTAAGAGGCTACTTACTCAAGCAAAAACACCCGCTCGCTCGCTAATGTTAATCATATGGGGGAAATATTTTACGATATCTCGTTCGCATTTCAATATATTTATTTATTTATTTATTTATTTATTTATTTATTTATTTTGCATTGGATAGCTGAGGTCAATTTCTATGCAGGACCTTTCTTACTTTTTTTTTATTTTTGTTGCAGTTTTTTTTATTTAGGATACTTTCACTTTCAAAATCGTTTCCAAAAGTGAAAGTATCTTAATAATAAAAAAAAAAAAAACCTTGTATCAAAATCGAAAAAGTACAAAGGAGCATGCATAAAGATTGAACTCAGCTATCCAATGCAAAAAAAAAAAAAAAAAAAAAAAAAAAAAAAAAAAAATATTGAAAAATATTGAAATGCAAATGAGATATCGTAAATTATCTCATCCATAGGATTAACATTAGCGAGCGGGTGTTTTCGCCTGAGTGAAGCAACCTCTTAAAAATCTGCACAGCTTGAGGCAAAGTGCTTTACAGATTTCTGATGTACATTCTTTGTTTATATTTTTAAATATTATCAAACTAGGCATTTTTAGAATCCACTAATCAAATATAGCGATCTTGTTTTTGTCACTCAGTCTTAACGGAAAATTTCGTTATTTTATATTGTGTTTGGTGTGGGGATTTTGCAGTTACAGATTTTTTTTAAGTTGGATATAACAACAACAAAAATGTGCCAAATGGTTAAGCCTGTATTATTTAATGCAATGTATAAGCACCTAGACAAAAAAAGCTTATATATAAATGGTCTAAAGGGATAATGACTCTATTTTAAAGGCATGTGTGTATCTGTTAGACTTAGATTGCTAATATTTTTATTTGTTATAAAAAATGGTACTTCTCCATTATCCTGTCGACCACTGTTCATAACAGAAAACTATCGCCAAACTGTAACGCCAAATAAACAAATGAAAGAATGCTGCCATTGGAATCTCGAAATAAATAAATAAATGCGAAGAAATTCTGAAAAACCCCACTCTTCAATGCGTCAACTTAGTAAGCTTGAGCAATAAAATTTGCAATATATTAATGAAAACAGAAAAAAAAACTTGGATATTTATTCTTTACATTATTTTTTCTAATTATCCCTATCGGCCGGAGAATAAATGTTTTTGATATCAGTTGAAACTGATCTATTGTACGTAACTATGCATCGCAACATTTTTTCACTGCTTTTTCTCTTTTAATATCATGGCACTGCCGTTTAAAGACACAATTGTTATTTCGATTAACAAAATATCTAATAAATCAGTAAAACATAATGAAAGATACAGGTAAATGTGAAATTATAGCCACTTGATAACATAGCAAACACATGCAACGCTTCTGAGTCAAGTGAATGTGTCGCCACAATAATGCATCTTTGGCCTTAAATCCTATAATTTGACGATAGTTTTTTAAATTCCTACTATTAGCTCACACTCTCTCTATATATATATCTTGTTGGAATTTTCAATCATTAATAAAATATTTTCTATTCATCCATTCAAGTTCAAATAAAAAAATTTTAACTTGCACTGGATGACAATTGATGTTAATACAGTTTTTTCACACATTAATTCATTAATTAAATTTAATTAATTAATTTTAATTTGGGAGAAAAAAATTTCTCCCATTGTTTTTATAAATGAAATGAAAGATTTATCTCAAATGAGTGATGCTAACAAAAAATAAAATACTGCAATGATGATTATAAAATAATGTTCAATAAAGATAATGTGGGACATTAATGCTGTACGGGTTTATTTTATATATTTATGATTAAAAAGTAGGAATTGACTTAAAAAGAAAAATTATATTACTTGTTTCTTATGAAAAGTGGTCGACGGGATAATGGAGGAAGTACTTAAAAAACATACAATTTAATTGTAAAACACATACAATTTTTATTATAAACACACAAAAATAAATTTATTATAAAACAGACAATGTTTAATTTAATATAAAACACACACAATTTGCTGTACCGGGCTGCCATAGGATGAGAAATCTCGCCCAAATTGGTGGGTTGCCCAGGCATTAAATTGCCTTTTTGGCACCAAAAATATACCCCAGTGCGTCTGTGACATCTGTACATACCAATCATATAATAATACCATAACATTACCCACACACACACACACTCTCAAAATAATAACAATAATAATACCATAATAAATATCTATAATGAAAGCAAGTCAATATTTCGGAGAGAGCAACAATATAAATATTTAAAAATTTCTTCCAAAAGCTGATGAAAGTAACAAACTCGGAGGGATACTTGACTCACACCAAGTTGATGTGTTGAATTCAGGGGATGGGGGATGGGGAGTATTGAAATGTCCTCCCCCCCCTAATTCATTAATTAAATTTAATTAATTAATTTTAATTTGGGAGAAAAAAATTTCTCCCATTGTTTTCATAAATGAAATGAAAGATTTATCTCAAATGAGTAATGCTAACAAAAAATAAAATACTGCAATGATGATTATAAAATAATGTTCAATAAAGATAACGTGGGACATTATTGCTGTACGGGTTTATTTTATATATTTATGATTAAAAAGTAGGAATTGACTTTTAAAAAAAAATTACATTAGCGAGCCCCTCACCCCCCCCCCCCCCGCCCCCCGTAGAACTTTACAATGTACCCCCAGAGCCACAGAAATCCCTCCCGGAGAAAACATACACCCAGAAAAACATATATATTTTAATTTATTATGTAAATATATAATTTATAAAGAAAAATTAAATGAGTTCAGAAACGGTTATAACCATATCAATTCATCACAAGGAAAAAGCAAAGATATCTTAAAAATAAAAATTCGATATGTATGCAAGAAATAGAATGCACAATAGTTTCTTTTTACTTTTAGGTTTTATATATTAATAAAATAAACTTAATGCTAATGTTTATAATATATATTATGGTTGGAGTATAACAGTAAGTGGTAGTGTATTTAACATTTGATGTTTCCTTGACTTTCTGAGTTGTTTGATAAAAAATAGCTTAAAAGATAATAATCTGAAAATGCCAAGAAGAAATCATAACATCGCAGACTTGCAGAAGAATCGCATGCCTGATTTATACCACACTTTGTTTCTAAACTTACATACATTAAGTTATCTGAAATTATCTTTCAATTTGAATAAATTAATAAAAATTAAATTTTAAATTAAAAAATAATCAAATAAATAAATAATCAACTGAAATTATCAAGAAATAACTTTTAATAACATTAAATTTGTTATATATGCGTTAAAATAATTTTTCTTACCTTAAAAAGTAATTAACAACCTGTATCAGCTTGTAAACAGAAGTATTTTCGAGGAACTCTGTTGTAGTTCCTTCTTTTAGCAGCTTTTCTGTTCAAGAAAGTTTTCTTCAACATCTGTATGATCATTTTTGTCACAGGCTGGCAACCATGGCTTTATTATCTTCACCAGATCATGTCATTAGAATTTGTAACTACAAAAGGCAAAATAAAATGACAACCAAGAAATAAACTTTAAACCCTTCATGACAAGCTTCCCTGCACCAATATTTCCAAATAATATTCACCTTATTTAATGCAGTTTTATTAAATAAGGTAAAAATTACCATTCGGATATAGTAATAATAGTTAAAATCCAGGACTGTGATTGTGAACACATCTTATATCACACATATATCCTGTCATAAATGGTTTTAACATTACAATAAAAGTCTATGCATTATGCATACTTCATGCTATTTTAATTATAACTTAACACCAACCACTTGGAGTAGAAATGAAGAAATATTGAATCAATATGTCAACCGATAAGCATCAAAAGATTCACATAATTGAAACAAATTCTAAAATAGATTTCACTCTTGCCTTTCAGAAAGCAGAAAAGAGCCAACTTAGATTAACCTTTACACTCTTTGAAAATTATTGTTTTTGAAACAGTGATAACCATTTTGGTACCACCATTGTTATTGTTATACTAAAATCGTTGTGGTAGATTAAAATTACAAATGTTGCAGAAAGATACTACGAAGATAATCTTTTCTAATTAGTGGTAGCAAGAATTTAATTCTGTAGTAGTGACAAACGTCCAGTCATGGTCAACAAAGCAATGCAAAGTGTTATGAAGTATACGACCTAGACCTATCACTTAATTTATTTAAATATATTATTTTTTATTTTAAATTCATTTTCTTTTGTTTTATTTTATTTAAGTTCATTTCGATACAATAATTTATACTATTTTAACATTTAGCATAAAGGCAAAAAATATTATTTTTCAAATGTCATGTTTGTCATTATGTGCACCGTTATTTTACATATTGTACTGTCCTCTAAAAAAACCCATTTTATGAAATTTTATCTATATAATGTCCAATAAAAAATTTAAAAACAAATTAAACATGGATACATTTTTACAGCTTGTTCTGACTAAAATTTTAATGTTGAGCATTTTTCATTTTATCACTTTCTTAAACAGTGGCAGCCAATTAGGCAAGAATTTGAAAAAAAAAAAAAACACTTTTCAAAAAATGACCCATGTTACCTTAAAAAAAAAAAAAAAAAAAAAAAGGAAAAAGAAAAACTGACATAATCAGCTAAAAATGATGCATTTTATTACATATTAATGATTTAGCATAAAAACAATTAAAAAGTTACGTATATATTCTAAAATTTTATTATAACAAGAAAATCTGTAAAAATGAAGATGTTTTGTCAGAATACTGCAATTGTTAGTTTAAATTATTTTAAAACTGAATAAGCATTCCTTAAGTATTTTTAACTATTTGTATTATTCTAAATGGTGCATAAAAACAGAACAAAACAATAAAATTGACTTTAGTGAAATATTTGATGTAATACTAGAGTGGGTTTTTTAGAAGACAGCACAATACCTCATTTGAGAAAAAAAAAATTCAATTAAAATTTAACATTTATTATTAAAATTGTACATTGTTCACAATGTTTTATGTTGTTATTCATGGTTTTGTAAATTTAAACATAAAATGGCATCTAATGATTGTAAGCAGTGACAAGTGGTCATATACCTATATTCAGAGAACAGTCAAAATCAAAAAATTCATATTGCACACATCTCAAATTTAAAGAACATTTTGAGATGAAAGAAAGAAAAAACATTGCTGATTGCTGTACGATAAACTCTAGTTATTTGAACCCCCGGCAACAACAACAACAAAACATTTTAATCAGTCAGGTTTCATTTTGTTGAGTATTGATATAATTCAACAATACTCTGTAAATCATGTAAATTCTTTCATTACAGTAGGACCCCAGACTAATTTAAAACATTTATTTTTTGTTTGTTGTTGTGGGTCCCACAAACCCCAGTTTAATTTAAAATAAAAACAAACATAGTAATTTTTGATGTATTCACAAAAAAGTTACATTATCCCACATAGTATAAAAAATTATTCAAGGGGCAGATTTAATTTATACAGGTAAAGGTTAAAACTTCAGATTGATGGCCGATTTATTATGAGGCTATTTTGCAATGCTAATACAGAGAATTCTGGAGGGGCCTGATTAATGCACAGGCCAACTAGGCCTCAGCCTTGGGCCCACTACTGTTGGGGGCCCCAAAATGAATAAAATAATTTAGAAAAAGTTTCTTAAAAATGAAGTTTTCTGCAATTGTTTACAAAAAACAAAATAAAAATATTTTGCTTAAGTTGAATAATCCTCGAAAAAATTCCAGGTACTATTTTAATTTGAGGGGGCCCCAAAAAGTTGCTGGGCCTTGGGCCCCAGACGACCTAAATCGGGTTCTGGGGGGGGGAGGGGGGACAAGACCATTTCCTATTTACTAATTTAATTTAAAAAAAAATTAAAATAATAAAATTTTTTTATTTTGTGTGAATTTTAAGAAACATTTAATTTAAAATAATTTTTTTTTCCATTTACCAGTACTAACTAAAAGTATTGGTAGGTAATCATAATTAATAAGTTAATTAATAAACATTTAAGACTCACAATCATAATATTAAGGATTTTGCCAATTCTCAATCAACTGGCAAGTTGACAGATAAAAATTAATTTATACTATGAATGTATTTGTTTTATATTTTTAATAAGTAATTTGTTAATCCATCAATACATATAATATAAAACAAATTTATTCATGTTTTGAGATGTAATACATGCATATGATTCAGCAATTTTTGACAGAATAACTTTAGGGCAATTATTTGTGTTTGCAGTTTTTTTATTTTATATTACTATAGGAAAGGGGAAGGGAGAGTTCATGTAATATAGACAAATGTTGATATGGATGAGATATTCTCAAATATATTTAACTAATGAAACATTATAATCACAGCATTATCTTGTTTAATATATGAGGCAAAATATATATGTTTTTGAGGAAAGAGAAAGAAGGAGGAGGGGGGGGGGGGGAGTGAATGCATTTTTTTAAATTAAAGTACATTTTTCTAGGAATATATTACAGAAACAAATTTCGAATATAGCTACCTTTAATAGAGTTTTAATAATGCTAATAGATTTTAAAAAGAGATTTTTTTTTATGTAATTTGTTGAAGTTCAAAATATGTTTTCATTTATAAATCGATCATAAACGCCGGCCAGGAGTGGTGGCGATTTTGAAACAATATATATATATTTATTTACCGAAATAAGTTAATTAATCACTAAAAGCAAAATTATGATTAAGGTTAGAGTGAGTGCTTTTAATTCGATCATAATTAAATGGTTTATTATTAATTGACAATAAAACATGTTAAACACTATCCCTAAAGATTTTGTGTTTTACCGTTCGCCCATATACTTTAATATTTATATGTAGTAAAGTATATAATGGGAGTTCGTTCATCATATATGAAGCACTCCTGTTATGCATTTACTGAAATTGAAACCACGTTTTAAAAATTTGTGATAATTAAGAAACGCTATACTATAAAAGGTCATAAGTAAATCATGTTTACATAAGTTAATGTCATAATAATTTTTAAAAAGCTTCAAATCCTAATTTTCCCTACGTGCAATTTACACTAAAGCCTATGATAAATTTTATTATTTCGTTAATAAGGATTAATCCTGTTAAAAGAAATACATTATTTAGTTATCATAGATTAAAAGATTTAACTAATAACAATATACTAGTAACAAACTTACCGTATTTTCTGTAAATATTGAACACTACTTTTGACAAGCTGATCGGATGACACGAAACACAGCGACATTTTGAAAACAACAAGACCAGACCAAGCAACGCTACGAAAGTTGGTTGCGCATGCCCGAAAATCAAATGCGTGAAGGTTGATTTTAGAATATTGGTTGCCTGAAGCATATCTCCAAAACCTAGTATTGAAAACATTCCTGCACCCATGCTATATGGTGAAGATAACACACCTTTGCAGAACAATGGAAAGAAAATGAAAAATGACCGTTTTCGGAACCTTGCATGCTATCTGGGCCCCTAGTATATATAAAGTACAGAGCTCTTTTTCTTTTTTAATGCTATTTTGATCAGAATGAAGATTTTTTTTTTTATTCTAGTGATATTTGCAGATTTATGTCTGGAATTGATGGCGGCGACATATATTTAGCTCCATTCAAGAGAGCGAAAAATCAATTTGCTTTCGGTTCAATTTTTTTTTTGTGACACTAGGATATTTTTTAATTGGATCATTATTTTTTTTAAATTTAGATATCTAACGAAAATAATATTTTCTGTTTTTAGTCAACGAGCATCAGCTTGAGGGTTTTTTTTTTTTTTTTTTTTTAAGTTTTTAATCTTCTATTGCAGACGAGTACAAAATAACGTTAGTATTTTTTTTATTTTTTTTTCATCAGAACACAATCCATCCTAAGGCTCTGCTCTGCATATTTACGAAGTCACTTCCCAGATAGCATGCAAGGTTCCGAAAATGTTCATTTTTCATTTTCTTTCCATTGTTCTGCAAAGGTGAGTTATCTTCACCATATAGCATGGATGCGGGAATGTTTTCAATACTAGCTTTTGGAGATAAGCTTCAGGCAACCAATATTCTCAAACCAACCTTAACACGCGCATGCGCAACGAGCTTTCGTAGCGTTGCTTGTACTTGTACTTTCAAAATCAAAATGTTGCCGCTTGCTGTCGTCATTCTGATCAGCTTGTGTATGGTAAAAGTTAGTGTTCAATATTTACAGAAAATACGGTAAGTTTGTTACTAGTATATTGTTATTAGTTAAATCTTTTAATCTATGATAACTAAACAATGTATTTATTTTAACAAGATTAATCCTTATTCATAAAATAATAAAATTTATCACAGGCTTTAGTGTAAATTGCACATAGGGAAAATTATGATTTGAAGCTTTTTTAAGATTATTATTACATTAACTTATGTAAACATGATTTACTTATGACCTTCTATAGTATAGCGTTTCTTAATTATCACAAATTTTTAAAACGTGGTTTGAATTTCAGTAAATGCATAACAGGAGTGCTTCATATATGAACGAACTCCCATCATTATATACATATCGTATACATACATCGTATAAATATTAAAGTACATGGGCGAAAGATAAAACACGAAATCTAGAGGCAAACATTTTTAGGGATGGTGTTTAACATGTTTTATTGTCAATTAATAATAAACCATTTAATTATGATCGAATTAAAAGCACTCTAACCTTAATCATAATTTTGCTTCTAGTGATTAATTAACTTATGTCGGTAAATATATGTATATATATATTTTGTTTCAAAATTGCCACCACCCCTGATCGGCGTTTATGACCAATTTATAAATGAAAACATACTTTGAACTTCAACAAATTACATTCAAACAAACTCTCTTTTTAAAATTTATTAGCATTATTAAAAATCTATTAAAAGTAGCTATATTCAAAATTTGTTTCCGTAATATATTCCTAGAAAAATGTACTTTAATTTAAAAAAGAAATTCATTCACACCTCCCCCCCCCTCCTTCTTTTTCCTCAAAAACATGTATGTTTTGCCACATATATTAAACAAGATAATGCTGTGATTGTAATGCATCATTAGTTAAACATTATAAACATTAGTTGAATATATTTGAGAATATCTCATCCATATCAACATTTGCCTATATTACATGAACTCTCCCCTCCCCTTTCCTATAGTAATATAAAATAAACTAGTCGTTGGGGGCCACCGTAATACTTACCCATCATGGATATGCATAATGTAAAATATTAAAATAAAAATGTGTAAACTACTTATAAAATGCATTGCAATTCAAATAAAATCGTGGCTTGATGACGTCACAAACTTTAAAGGCTCGATTACTGAATTGCTTGAAAGAGGTTTTTCCTTATAACTCCAAAAATAATAATCCTATTAACTAGCGGTTTATTGCATCTGATTAAGCGTCAAATTTCCAATTAAAATATATCTTTGAAGTGAAATTTGGATGAAATACAGGGTCATGAAAAATCGAAGAGTGTGGAAAATAGGATTCCAAATATCTCGGCAACTAATTATCCGATCGACTTCATGCTTTATTCAAAATTTATGTTTTTTTATTGTCTTTTATATTTACTACTTAAAATAAACAATTTCGAAAATTTTTATATACCTTTCATCAGAACGAATATTTCGAGAGTCCGAAAAAAATTGTTCCGGTTAATCGAGGTTATTGAAATGAAATAGGCTTCTTCTCATTATTACATACTAAGTACATACCAAATTGAAAGTCTCTATCTCAATTTTTTCGGGAGATAGAGCGTTTACAGACACACACACAGACACACAGACGGACGGCAAATTTTTTTTTCTAAAAATATGTTTTTCGGAATCTCCAGTGTCTGAAACGTGTAAATCCGTCAAAAAAATTTTTCGATTTTCAAAACGATTACAAGACTTACCCTATACTACGTATGATGGGTAAGTAAAAACTGTCGGCAAACACAAATAATTGCCCTAAAGTTATTCTGCAAAAAATTGCTGAATCATACGCATGTATTGCATCTCAAAACATGAATAAATTTGTTTTATGTATTGGTATTAATGGATTAACAAATTACTTATTAAAAAATATAAAACAAATACATTCATAGGTCATAGCAGAAATTAATTTTGATCTGTCAACTTGCCGTTTGATTGAGAATTGGCAAAAGCCTTAATATTATGATCGTGAGTCTTAAATGTTTATCAATTAACTTATTAATTATGATTACCTACCAATACTTCTAGTTAGTACGGGTAAATGGAAAAAATTAAAAACAAAATAAAAAATATTTTAAATTAAATATTTATTAAAATTCACAAAATAAAAATTTTTGATTTTTTTTAAAATTAAGTTAGTAAATATAAAATGCCCCCCCCCCCCCACATTCTAGAATTCTCTGTATTAGCATTACAAAATAGCCTTATAATAATCTGGCCATCAACCTGAAGTTTTAACATTTACCTGCATAAATTAAATCTGCCCCTTGAATAACTTTTTATACTATGTGGGATAATGTAACTTTTCTGTGAATACATCAAAAAAGTTCGTTCAATTATGTTCGTTTTTATTTTAAATTAAACTGGGGTTTGTGGGACCCACAACAACAAACAAAAAAAAATGTTTTAAATTAGTCTTGGGTCCTACTGTATTGAAATAATTTACATGATTTGCAGAGTATTGTTGTATTATATCAATATTCAATAAAATGAAACCAGGACTGATTTAAAATGTTTTGTTGCCGGGGATCCAAATAACTAGAGTTTATCGTGCAATAATGTTTTTTCTTTCTTTCATCTCAAAATGTTCTTTAAATTTGAGATGTGTGCAATATGAGTTTTTTGATCTTGACTGTTCTCTGAATATATATGACCACTTGTCACTGCTTACAATCATTAGATGCCATTTTATGTTTAAATTTATAAAACCATGAAGAACACCTTAAAACATTGTGAATAATGTACAATTTGGCTATAATGCCTTATACTCACACACCCCCTTTTTTTTTTTTTTAATCGGTTATAAAAAGGAAAAAAGTTGTCAAATTTTGGGGATTTTTTCCTTTAATGGTAACCTGGCTATTGTATTAAGAGATTGGTTTGAAGTCGGCTTGTAAATATCGGTGCGTGAGTGTAACACATCTGTTCCAGAATTACAGAGCACATAATGACAAACATGACATTTGGAAAATAATATTTTTTGCTTTTATGCTAAATGTTAAAATAATATAAATTATTGTATCGAAATGAACATAAAAAAATAAAACCAAAGAAAATGAATTTAAAAAAGAAAATAATATATTTAAATAAATTAAGTGATAGGTCATGTACTTCATAACCCTTTGCATTTCTTTGTTGACCGTGACTGGACGTTTGTCACTACTACAGAATTAAATTCTTGCTACCATTAATTAGAAAAGATTATCTTCTTAGTATGTTTCTGCAACATTTGTAATTTTAATCTACCATAAAGATTTTAGTATAACAATAACAATTGTGGTACTAAAATGGTTATCACTGTTAAAAACAATAATTTTCAAAGAATGGAAAGGTTAATCTAAGTTAGCTGTTTTCTGCTTTCTGGAAAGGCAAGAGTGAAATCTATTTTAGAATTTGTTTCAATTATTCGAATCTTTTGATGCTTATCAGTTGACATATTGATTCAATATTTCTTTATTCCTACTCCAAGCTGTTAATCTTAAGTTATAATTAAAATAACATGAAGTATGCATAATGCATAGACTTTTATTGTAATGTTAAAACCCTTTATGACAGGAGATATGTGTGATATAAGATGTGTACACAGTCCTTGATTTTAACTATTATTACTATATCCGAATGGTAATTTTTACCTTATTTAATAAAACTGCATTAAATAAGGTCAATATTATTTGGAAATATTGGTGCAGGGAAGCTTGTCATGAAGGGTTTAAAGTTTATTTCTTGGTTGTCATTATTTTATTTTGCTTTTGATAGTTACAAATTCTAATGACAAAATCTGGTGAAGATAATAAAGCCATGGTTGCCAGCATGTGACGAAAATAGTTCTCGAACAGAAAAGCTACTAAAAGAAGGAACTACAACAGAGTTCCTCGAACAGACTTCTGTTTACAAGCTGATAAGGTTCTTGATTATTTTTTAAGGTAAGAAAAATTATTTTAACACATATATAACAAATTTAATGTTATTAAAAGTTATTTCTTAATAATTTCAGTTGATTATTTATTTATTTGATTATTTTTTATTTTAAAATTGAATTTTTATTAATTTATTCAAATTGAAAGATAATTTCAGATAACTTAATGTATGTAAGTTTAGAAACAAAGTGTGCATAAATCAGGCATGCGATTCTTCTGCAAGTCTGCAATGTTATGCTTTCTTCTTGGCATTTTCTGATTATTATCTTCTAAGCTAATTTTTATCAAAAAACTCAAAGTCAAGAAAACATCAAATGTTAAATACACAACCACTTACTGTTATACTCCAAAAATAATATATATTATAAACATTAGCATTTGTATTAAGTTTATTTTATTAATATATAAAACATAAAAGAAAAAATAAACTATTGTGCATTCTATTTCTTGCATACATATTGAATTTTTATTTTAAAGATATCTTTGCTTTTTCCTTGTGATAAATTGATATGGTTATAACAATTTCTGAACTCATTTAATTTTTCTTTATAAATTATATACTGACATAATAAATTTTAAAAAATATATTTTTTTTTGTGTATTTTGTCTCTGTGAGGGATTTCTGTGGCTCTGGAGCCGGTTACATTGTCAAGTTCTGGGGATGGAACATTTCAACCCCCCCCCCCCTTCCGCTGAATTCAACACTGGTGGGTGTGAGTCTGGAGTTTGCCTCTGAGTTTGTTACTTTTATCAGCTTTCGGAAGAAAATATTAAATATTTATATTGTTGCTCTCTCCAAAATATTGACTTGCTTTCATTATTATAAAGATATTTATTAGGGTATTATTATTGTTATTATTTTGAGAATGTGTGTAGGGGGGGGTAATGTTTTGGTATTATTATATGAATGGTACGTACAGATGCACTGGGCTATATTTTTGGTGCCAAAAAGGCAATTTAATGCCTGGGCAATATTTTTCTTCCTATGGCAGCAACGTACAGCAGATTGTGTGTGTTTTATATTAAATTAAACATTGTGTGTTTTATAATAAATTTATTTTTGTGTGTTTATAATAAAAATTGTATGTGTTTTACAATTAAATTGTGTGTTCTTTAAGTACTTCCTCCATTATCCCGTCGACCACTTTTCATAAGAACTGTCATTAAATTATAGGATTTAAGGCCAAAGATGCATTATTGTGGCCACACATTCACTTGACTCAGAAGCATTGCATGTGTTTGTTATCCCATACAGCACAATAACGTCCTGAGGACATACGATGAACGTCATATGTAGAATAACGCCTCGTCCGTTGGACGTCCTACAATAGTCCATCTATGTCCTGAGGACGTCCAGTGGGGAGCAAAAAGAGACTCCTATGCTCGTCCTGTGGACGTCATTTTCAGCCATGTATAGGATGACAATAGGACGCTCATGGGACGAGATAAATAATACAATTGCGCATCCTCTGCTTGTCCGGCAAGCGTCATTTTTAGACGTTTATAGGACGCTCATAGGATCAGTAGTGGACGCTTTATATAAAAAGGAAAATTATTTTAAAAAATTGGGTGGGGGGGGGGGGGGAATTGCCCCACCCTGATTTACCAAATGAAGACTTGAATTTCTATTAATTTTATCTCAACTTGTGCAGAGATGTGCAGCAAAACATTTTTATTAAAAAATAGTGGTAACCTGTACAAGTACCACTATTTTTAATTTAAATGTTTTAGTATACACCACTGCACAAGTTAAGATAAAATTAATAGAAATTCGAGACATCATTTGAGAAGGGCAGGGTAGGGCAACCCCCCCCCCCCTGATTTTTAAAAATAATTTTCTTTTTTTAAGTTGCCCCACCCTGCCCTTCCCAAATGATGTCTCGAATTTCTATTAATTTTATTTTAACTTGTGCAGAAGTGCACAGTAAAACATATTTATTAAAAAAATAGTGGTAACCTGTCCAAGCTACCACTAGTTTTAATTAAAATGTTTTAGTATGCACCATTGCACAAGTTAAGATAAAATTAATAGAAATCAAAAGCATTATTTAGGAAGGACAGCCTGGGGTAATTGCACAAACCCCACCCCTTCTGATTTTTAAATATCTGTTGTTTTCCTTTTATTAGTTTAATGTTTTTGCAAATACTGAGCTGGGCTAGTTGAGCTAAAGCCGAAAGGTAGGCCTCCTTGCCCGGTTTCACTTTGACTTTGTTTTTGCAAATATAGTAATAATTCTTTATTAATAAATTATAATAAAAATATTCATTTGTAAATACATATAAAAAAATTATGTAGAAAAAATACTAGTTCAAGTGAAAAATCTGGATTTAACATTATATTTTTCTATCAGGTGAATTTTACCCTTTCCAAGCAAATCTGTATCAAATTTGTGATGATAACGATTTAGAAAATAACTTAATTAAATATTGTAGGTAATTTGTATATGAAATAAATTCAATTTATTTTCTTTCATATTCCTCATGAATTTTTATATAATACTGTTTTCAAATCTAAACCGGCTACTTTTTGATACATTTTTAAAGTCATTTTCACCTATAAATACATAAAATTTTCAGTTTTTAATTTAATTTTGATAAAAATAAGGTCAAATAGCACTTTCTATTTTTCTATGAATAAAGCTAGGGTCTTTCTTTTTTCTACACTGTCAAAATTTAAATTTTAATCTGATTTTTGGGATACAACAGCTTGAAAAGGCAGTCATCAAAAATACTAGTTACAATTCAGTAATGGTCTCATTTAATAGATAAAAAAAAATGCTACAAATTTGTAGGTATTCAAATAATAACATCTGCAAATTTAATTTTTTATGAGCATTTAAACGACCATAATTTAATACATGTCTCATTTGAGGAAAAAGAAAAATGTATAATTCTTAGGCATTTATATAGTTATGCCTGAAAATTTTAGGTATTTAGGTTTAAAAATGAGTTTGTGAATGTGCAAGGTTTCATTTAAAATTAAATATTTGAATATGCCCTAAATGAAATATCAACAAAATAAGTCCTCTCATAACAAAGTTTTTATTAGGTTATTTTACCGTTGTTATCAATACCAATTTGCTGACTTTTTTTTTTTTTTTTAAAGATAATATTTTATAAAAACAAAAAGCGATAAAGAATATTACCTATACCTACTAAGTGGCAAAGAAATAAGAATAACTCAGAAAGAAAATACTTCTTTCTCAAATAATTTTTGTATTTCTTATAAATGTCTTTGTTTCTGAACAAATTACATTTCAGTAAAGGGGAAAAAAATCACAAAAAAATACTTTTTTTAAGTATGTAAACATTTAGCTCAATATTTACTTTAATAATTATCATTACTATTGATAATATATTAATAACTTCTATTAATAATCAATTATATACATATTACATTCAATTTAAATAAACCATAATTTTTAATTTTATTCTTTTCAAATTTTTTGGTTTAAAAAACTTGGTTGAAAATCCTCATGCTGATCAATTACCATGATACATGAATTTTAGCATATAATTTTTTCCATAAATCAAAGGAAAATAATGGTAACATGTTATGACGTCACATGTGAAATATGAAAGCAATTAGGTAGACATTATTTTCAAATACTATAATACAATTCATTAAAAAAACTGGTTTTTTATTCAGGTAGAGATGGGTATATTTTCTCTTCTCTTTAAATTTTGATAGCTTGAAGTAAAAACACACAAGATCATAAGAATTTAACAATATTTATATCAATAACTTATAGATCATATATAAATTTTTGCATAAAATTAGCTCCAAATTACTAGTTTCAGAAAATGTGACATCACGACAGGAGAAGGGGAAAAAAAACACAAAATTTGTGTTGCGTAATTAGCAGATGATGCTTTACATGATAGAAAAAAAAATTAAGACTTGGACTATATGTTAAAGAAAAAAGTTACATATCAGATTTATAAAGTACCCAAATTCCATCGTATTCAACATATCTTACCTGATAACTTGTTCCGTTCTTGATGATGGTATTTTGAATCACTAAAAGTTATTGTTTCAATGAAATAATAAATGTATACCTTCAAATCTAGTTATTCTATTTATGAAATTCTACTGAATTCTTTAATCATTTTTTATAGTAAATGTATAAAAATAGTATTAAAATACTTTTGCAACATAAATTATTTTTCATAAAATAATGAATGTCTTAAATTGAATCTATTTACTTCTATTCAAATATGCATGTAATATTTTTAAATAACTACACAATTATATTATTCACTACTTTAGAATGCAATAATTTTAAGTTTTGAACAATAAAATTCAGCTTCTGCAGTGTAATACGTTTTGAAAAATTGTTAGAAAAAAAAAATAACATACATTACTGTAAAATAACAACACCAACAAATATATTTAATGTTTAATGCACTTTAATTTACATTTTTAAACTTTATTACAAAACATTTAAAATTTTTTGCATGACATTAATTGTCTTTAAAACTTCTTCAATGTGTACACTTGATATATTATTTTCTTTCTCAACAGCATCTGGAACAAATAATTTGTAAAAACTGATTAAATTCAGAGTAAAATATCATTATGAATACAGAAGTTAAAAGAAAATAAGAAAAATTTAAAAAATCTTTTCACATAAATTAAAATATTTCTCGCTAACATTTTAATATTTTTAAATGATTTTTTTTTTCCATCGGATAGCTGAAATTGACTCTAACTTGGCTATTTTTTTTACTTTTTTATTTTGGAAGTTACTTACACTTTTGAAACCAGTTCATAAAAAAAAAAAAAAAAAAAAAAAAAAAAACTGCAATCAAAATTAAAAAAGTAAAAAATACCCTGGTTAGAAATCTATCTCAGCTATCCTAAGGAAAAAAAATTATAAAATAAAATAAGAATGTTAAAATGCAAGAGAGAAATTTGAAAAGAATGCTCCCATAGGTGTTGTGATATTTTCCCATATCCCAGCTGAGTTACGTTACTATTGACCTTAGGAGTTGTCGGGTCAGACGAAACGATCGATTCCCGATACTGAATGGCGTGGACATTTTAAGAACAATAACCGAGACTGCCTGGCACCTAGTCCGACACTAGCGGATTGATTACTCTCCTTGTGAGGTCGCAGATGGAGAGGTTCTCAGAGACTATCGGACGCCAAGGGAAGTCCTTTAAAATCTGGGAATGAGAACCAGATATCGACTACGATAGGCTGCCGTAAGTTGAAGAGGCCGGGATGAACTTTTCCCCCAGTCCCCTTTTTTCTGAGGAGAGAAAAAGAAAAGAAGACGAAAGAGGAGATGGAGCTTGGAAAGCGAGAGAGGAGGTGACCGCTGATGAACGGACTTTGCGGAGAAGCGAGCAGCGCAGGGGAAGCCGGCGGAAACAGACGCCCTGTCTGGAAAGAGAGAAATCCCGGAGAGGATTCGAGTCGACCTCCATTGGACACCCGGTCCAACACAACCGCTTCACTGAAGGAATAGACTGAACCCCACTACCTGAAGTAGAGATTTAGGACTTAATCCCAATAGTTTAAAATTTCACCGAACTCACTCGTATCAGCTTTTAATATATGAAACTAAAACACTTAGAAGAATAAACTGTATTTGTTCTGTTGAATAAAATATTTTCTTCTAATGAAATAAGTAATGCTTCGGGCGCCACGGCTACCAGATCAACATTTCATTAATCCCCGAAGTCTTTACAGATGGTGGCAGCTTCAAGGGATTTAAAGTGGTGAAAGAAACGTGCGTGACAAAGTTTTATGAATTCGGGGCAGAGTAGGACAACTCGCCGAATTTCTTCAGAATCTACACCAGCCGTTGGGAACCTGAATCTACATACCGAATCGGGGCAGAGCAGGACAACTCGCCGAATTCGTACAGAATCCTGTGATAGAGAGACATATTCCGCTGAATCGAGGAAGATCCACCGACCCCAAAGTGACCCGCCAAAGCCAAGGCAGAGACCCGAGCTGATCTGAAACTGCATCCGCTGAACCAGAAACCAGAAGCATCCGAACTTTGCTGACAGTGTGGAGAGAAAAGAAAGCAGAATCACCGCCGAGAATCGCAGACAGAGCTATACCCAGGTGAGCACTTGTTTTATTCTCAGTGGAGGCTTAGTGTGTATATTTTTAATTTTGGACAGGAAGCAATTTTTCTTTAATTATTTGTGTTCGGTAATATAAGTAAAAATTTTAAATATTAATTACCAACAGATGTTTTTGTGTGTTTAAGGTAAATTAAAAGTGTAACAAACTTTAAATTCATCTTGTTTCTAGTAATTGAAAAATTCTTTTAATCTTTTTAATTAAAAATTTTTTGTTTGGTGAAAAGCAAATTATGTTAATTGTATTTTTCGGCCGAAATTTTTAATGTGCTCTCTTATTTTGAAGATTGCTAAGGAATTAAATTTTGAATTTAAAGAAGTTGTAAGATTAAGTTGAAGTCTGTTAGTAATTCAGTTAAGTTAAAGTAAGATATATGTTTTTTTTTGGCAAATTGTAGCCTATATGTGGAATTGGTTTGCTTGTAATTCAAAATTTTAAAAATCTGTGACCTGCGATCAAAATTTCATGAATATTGATTGTATTTTGTGTCGAGCAGAAACTACTGTATTTATTTTTATGTTGTTTTGGGGGTGAAAAAAATTGTGTATTTTTTTATTGCATTTATGTGCGGGAAATTGGAATTAAATTGTGTTAGAATTTAAAATTAGTGATTATGGCAGGCATATCGGGATTTCGAAAATGCGATCTGCAAACCCTTGCGATAGAATTTGAAGTAGAGGTTTTGTCAAATGATACAATTCCTAAATTGGTTAAAAAGATAACGGAGGCCCCCGATTATGATGAGACTATGGCGTTAAACCAATTAAAGTTGATTGAAGAAGACCGTGTAGAGAGATCGAAATTGGAAAAAGATAAAATTGAGAAAGAACATGAGCTCGCGAGAATTAGGGCCGAACGGGAAAATGATACTTTAACGTTATCATCTAGTCAAATAGAAAGGGAACCTAAAATTCTGTTAAAAAATGTGTTACCTAAATTTGAAATGGGAAAATCGGAGATTTCCTTATATCTCAACTTATTTGAGAGACAGGCATTAAAAGCGCAATTAGATAAGTCGCAATGGGTAACAAATTTGCTAAGTTTACTTCCTATAGAATTGACAGAAGTTATTCTTAGAGAACCACCAGACGAAACGGACAATTTTGATTTTGTGAAGGGAAAATTACTCGAAAGGTTTAAAATTAGTGCAGAAGACTTCAGAATCAAATTCGTAACAACACCACGGTCCGAAGAGAAAAATTGGAAAGATTTTTCGTATGAAATTACGAATTATTTCGACCAATGGTTAAGCGGTATTCAGGTGTCCGAATTTAGTCAACTTAGGGACCTGATAATTACTGACCAGATCAAACGGAAAGTGCCCTCTGAAATTAGACAGCATTTTATTGACTCTTGGAGTACAATAATTAAGCCATTGGATCTGACCCAAAAACTAGATCATTATGAGGCGGTTAGAAGAACAGAGATGAAACAGTCCCCGCCTAGATATCCAAATAACAGCAAACAGGTTGAGGGAAACAGATTGGTTGATAGACCAGAGACAGAACCCCAAAACGCGGAAATGAAAAGAAATTGGAGGGAGAGGGAAGATAAAAAAGATAGAGATGTAATTTTTGATAAGCGAAAAGACAGGTCTTGTTTCCATTGTGGTAGTTTTTCTCATATCCGCAAATTTTGCCCCGAACTAAAATGGAGTAGTGAAATACCTGAAGTGGTTAATCGGTTGGCTGACCTCGATGAGTTAAACGAAATGTTCCAGCCCTATTTAACACAAGGGATTATAAATGGGAAAGAAATGAAAATTTTTAGAGACACGGCTACGTCGCTAGATTTAATTAGTGCCAACCAGGTGACCCGAGAACAATACACAGGGAGAGTCGTGTGGGTAAAGCAATCGTTACAAAATGATTTAAAATGTCTACCCCTCGCTGAAATAGAGCTTAATCTGTGTGATTTAGGAAAAAGAGTTAGGACTTACGCAGGTATTGTCGATGCAGACATAGAAATGGATTATTATTTATTGGGAAGCAAAACACAAAATTTGCTAGACAGAATGAAACCGAAACCGCCTGTTAGCTTTGGGAGTGCAGCACCGAAAAAAAGGCACAGGAGTGACCGCCCAATTCCCCCCAACCCCACGAACCGCTTAGTTTCGGCTTATCAAAAGAATGAAGTGAGAAAACCGGACAGGAAGGAAAAGAAAGGCTTTGTTCCCTTTCCCCTTAGCCAACGTGCAGGAGTAACTCATTGTGAATCTTCCATTAAAACGAAATTCGCGACGACCCCGATCCGCGCGACACCCAAATCAAGGATGAAGGAAGAGGGTTATAAAGAAAGAGCGAGGGTGTTTTATTTAAGGAATGAAATCCGGGAAAGTAAGCATGGGGAAAAAAATAAAGACACAGTCTTAAAAAGAAAGGAAGATTTTAGTTTTAAATCTTCGGGACAGAAAACAACAAAAGGGGTAAACAGTTATTGTGCGTTAGGAAGGAAGCGAAAAACGGTTTTCAGTTCTGATTGTTTAGAAACCCCAGGATACATATCGCCGCATAACGAAATAAAAGGCAGCGAGGTTAAAAAGTCGAAAAACGACGCCGGAAATGATTTCCGACTAATTAGAGATTGTGGAAAAAGGCAGGATATTCGCAGATCTTTAGGTTATCGGCCAGGTATACCAAATTCCACATGTAGACTGTTTAAGTAGAATGGAATAAATAATATTCCACTCAGTAATTTTGTATATAGTTTTTTAATTTTGTAATTGAAATAATTGTGTATTTGAATCATGAAATGAATATTGAAATTTAATTTAACGATGTGAGTTTGTAAAGTGTATTATAAACTTGTGAATAATAATGTTTAAGGTAAGCCTCTACTGAGAATTAACATGTGTGTTGGGTATGTATGGAAGGCTAGCGCACCAGTAATGATGTAAGATTTTCCAAATGCTTGAAAAATCTCATCTGCTCGAGGGGGTAATGCTGTGACATTTTCCCAATATCCCAGCTTAGGTAACTTGTGACCGATCGACCCTCGGAGTTGTCGGGTCAGATCAAAAGGAACGATCAATCTCCTATGCTGAATGGTGTGGACATTTTATGAACAATACTCGAGACGGCATGGCGACTATCCGACGTTAACTAATTATTTATTCTACTTGTGAGGTCGCAGATGGAGAAATTTTCCCAGAGACTATCGGACGCCAAGGGAAGTACTTTAAAATATGCGAATGAGAACCAGATATCCACAACGATAGGCTGCCGTAAGTTTAAGAGGCCGGGAGGAACCTTCCCCCGCCCCCCTTTTTTCGGAGGCGAGAGGAAGAAGAGAAGACGAGAGGAGATGGTTTTTCGGAGGCAAAAGGGTAGGACGTGACCCTGAAAATCGGAGTCTTGCAGTGAAGCGAGAGCGAAGTGAAACGGAGGGAGACAGACGGCCAGGTCTGTGAGAGGAAAACTCGGAGGAGCTATCCGTCTCGATCACCCAAGGACACCCTGTCCTGTTTAATTAGTATCACCGAATACAGAGAACGGAAATTAAGTTTAGAACGAGACTGTCTGGTGTAGAGACCTAAGGAGAAATTAGAGGACTTTATGGAACTTGTTTATAATCACCTGCACCTACGCATTTCATCTTATTTTATTTTGTTCTATTTTATTTAAATAATGAAACCTGTAGAAGGAATGCTCTGTACTTCGAGCTTCGAATAAAGGAACTTTTCTTTCTACAAATCAACTTGAGTAATTACTCCGGTTAGCCACAGCTACCAGTTCGAATTTTATAAATCCCGCCGGAGTTTTTACAGATCCCATAGGTGTTTAACATTAGCGTGTCAGTTTCTTTGTGTCTCCAGTGTAGACTCTTAATGTGCCTCTCCTACATTATTTAATTATACACATCATTTTTATTTTCTGAATAAATTTCCCCCTTGTAACAAAACTGAAGATCAACTGAAAATAGAAACAATTTCATGGAAATTTAAATAATTTGCTGTTTACATAAAAAAAAACTACAGAAAATTTTGTTTTATACAACAAAATATTAATTTCTTTTTGTTTTTGTTGAAAATTTTGAACAGAAATGTATGTCGTCTGCTATGTCATTCCCCAACCCATTTTGCAGTTTAAAACTTTAAAAAAAAAAAAAAAAAAAAAAAAAAAAAAAAAAAAAAAACAGAAAAGATTTATTCTAATCAAGCTATAAATAATTTATTTAAATTAGACAGTTATCTTTCAATGGCTGTTCTAAATAAATTTTATCCCAAGTAATTATTGGTTCTATATTTTAAAACTTAGTTTCAAATGCAAAGCTTAGAACAGCCAAAGCAAAAGTTCTTTATCAACAGAATGACAAAATCAAACACATTTGAAAAATTCATTTACATTTGTTCTGGCTGCAAATATTATAAATATCATAAATAACAATATTTTGAAAGTAAGTATTAAATATGTAAAAATATCAAACTTCATGATATTTTGAAAATAAACAGATTATATGACTATATCTGCATGAACTTGAAAAAGTTATTTTAACAAACTGTTTGATAAATGGCTTGATATAAAAATTTAAAAGCATAAAACCAAGCCGATAAAATATAAACAATTTTCAATGGACATGACTGTGGTGATAATAAATATAAATAATGCACGAATCAAGATCAAGGTTTGTAAATATGATATTTTGATATACAGTAGACTCCCTCATATCTGCCACCCTACAATCTGCAAATTTTTTAGATCTGCACATTGTTTTCGATGTAAACAATGAAACTTACAGTTAAGATGTAGGTGTAAAATTTAAGTTTTTTTAAAATTTTTATATCATTTTGTACACATTTTTATATGATTCAACTCATGTTTTCTCATGAAGGAGTACTAATAAATTTATTTCTGAAAAAATTCTCTAGATAGTGCTAATATCAGTGGCTATCACAATATTTTTACAAATTATTTTATGCATCAATAAAGCTTTTTTGGTTATTAAGTATGGCTAAACATGAATGAAAACTTTGTTATTTTAAGATTTTGGAGTGAATTATCAATGTATATTTACAAGATTCACTGAATAAGAGTCAGAGTTTCACTGAATAATTCAAGAAAAAAGTATCTCATCATTATACATATTTAGTTATGCATTATTAATTATTTACTTAACCTTAACTTTTAATATTTTAATATTTTTTTTTCTTTATTTTTTTATTTTATTTAACTATTTTACTTTATTGTAAGCATTCATTATAATTTTGAATGCATTATTAAATTCAAATTATTGTTTAAAAAATGTAAACAAAACAGTGACCAGAAATCCACAAAATTCTAAAATCTGCATAACCTCTGGTTTTAAGCTATGCGGATTTAAGGAAGTCTACTGTATATCCAATACTTTCAAAATAATCAACTTACTGCTAATTAAAAATGTTTTCAGACTTAATATAAATTAAAAACTACAATATATTGCACTTAACATGAAATTAAACAATATTCTAAATGTGTTTTTATTATTTTTTCCCTGCATTTATAACAAAACTAAATATCAACTAATTGGAAGTAGAAACAATTTACTTTTAACACTCAATCGAAAATCAAAATATACAGGATTCAGTATCAAGTATCGTGAAAATTTTATGTTTTATTCAATGAAATTATAAAGACAAAATATTTTTTTTTAAATTCTAAATTTGAATAAATGTAACATTGTGTAATTTTCAATTCCCTAACCTGCTGTGCAGTTACGAAAACCCAAAAAATTCTTTCTAATATAGCTGTAAATATATAATTACTTAATTAGACAGTGTATTTTTTTATGGCTGTTATAAGATGATATTATCTCGCATAATTATTGGTTCTACATATAAAAATTCAACTTTAAACATAAAGATTAGAAAATATATATATATATTATTTTTATTTTATTTATTTATTTATTTATTTATTTATTTTTTATTTATTTTTTTTTTTTTTTTTGAGGGGAGGAGGGTTATTAAAAAAAGCCAGGAAAAAGTTTATCTACAAAACGGCATAGTCAATAAAAGTTGAAAAATTCATTTACGATTATTTTGACTGAAAATATCATACAGAAAGATATTTTGAAAGCAAATATGATATTTTGAAAAGAAATATCAGATATAAATAACCCTGATCAACACAGAAATATAACATGTTCAATGTAGAGATCAGCAGCGGACAATTACACTGTGTCTGAGTCGTGCCATGCCTGGAAATTTCGGCCCGTGCAGACTTGTAAATTTAGGTCATATCTATGTCTAAGACAAAAGATAGCACTTCTCAAAGAATACTGATAATGAACATCCAATATCAAATATTTTCATAAAGTATAATTTTACTGCAGGAAAGAATATTAAAAAATATATAACAAGGACATACAATATATTTATAATTTTTATATAAATTGATATTTTCTTATGCCTTATTAAGAAATAGTTAAAGAAAACTTACTAATTTTAGAATTTAATTTCTTGCAGTATTTTATGTAGAACTCGACCCTCCTACATGTCACTTTTTGAATCCTACAATTTGTGCATACAAAAAAGAAAAAAAAATTAATATGCAAAAAACAAATTTCTCATAAAAGTTACATTTTATGATTATCTTATTTACTAGTTTATATTTAAAAATAAAATTTAATATGGACAATCACATGTAGCATTAGGATGCTTCTGTTATCATTACATTTGATCTAAGCAAATTAATATGAGTTTGATCATCCAATTCCCATTGCAATAGAAATTAATAATCACTATAAAAAGTACAAAATAAAACTGATATGCCTGAAATATCACATTGTTTTATTTATTTTTGGTCTTAAGATCAAGGGCACTTGCTGGAAAAAATAAAGAGTAGGGAGCAAGAATTAAAAAAAACTTTGCAACTAAGACTTTTTACAAAGACCTGTAGAAAGAAAAAGGATAGGGAAAAGAGGAATGTTATTTCAAGAGAAATTATATTAATAAGTTTAGTAGCGATTGAAAAATAATGTAATTTTTATGTATATGTATGATAAATAAAGAAACAATTTTTAATTATTTCATGAATTAAAAAAATACAATAGAATTACAGCAGGATAGAATAACCTGTTTTTCCTAAAGAAATAAGAAAGTTGTATAATTATTGCAAAATCTTCAGCACACAGACTTTGAAATATTGCAATTTGGATAAATGTTTTATAAACGATCTTTGCACAGAAATAGGAGTACATTTCACTACGTTAAAAAGAGGCTGGGTACATTTTACTGATTTTAAAAAGAGGCAGGATACATTTTACTGATTTTAAAAAGAGGCAGGATACATTTTACTGATTTTAAAAAGAGGCAGGATACATTTTACTGATTTTAAAAAGGGCAGAATACTGTGCATTTAAATAATGACCTAGAGGGTACACTAGCCAAAGCTATGTTATTTAAAATGGAGAACATTAATATGAAATAAACTAGATTAAAAATCTTGGCAGAATCCAAGAACAAGCGAGCTACCCGATTTGGCGATTTTTTTTACGCGCGCTAACCGATAAATGTAAGACACAAATTGATAGCAGGAAAATATCATTTATCACCTCGCCAAATTCAACACCGCCAACTTCTTCACTTGTTCTTGGATTCAACCAAAATTTTGTCAGAACAGCTCATGCAAGACAGATTTTAAACACATTAAATATAAAAAATAACATTGAAATGTAACATAAAAATCTAAAAGTAAGTTTCTACTGACTTTTTTTTTTAAACATTAAGAAATGAAACAGTGTGTTATCTTTTTTGTCAAGGGTACTCTGACACCTGAACCCACCGCCCCCTAAAAAAAAAGCTAAAAACCAGGTAGTATTTTTTTTAATAAAAATTAATACAAATTGTGGGTACAAGGTAGTCCCTAACTGGATCTTTACCCTTGGGCTCCACATATAGGGTTCGGATTTGAAAATCCTAATTTTACAAAATTATTTTTATAAATATGTTATTCTTGAAGTAAAAAGATACTTCATTATAATTTTTATGAACTTTTGTTAAGCTAAATAATTTTATTGCTTAAATTATTTTATTAGTTGAATTTAAAGCTTATGAATATTTTTATTTGTTCTTCAACAGTAAAATTGTTAGTGTATTTTTATATCTAACACAACGGTTCCCAAACTATGGGTTGCAAGCGATGTTTTGGCAAGCCACATAACGATCTATCTTTAAAAATATACTGTTAACTTCGGTGAAAATAAAATAAATAAAGGTTTGTTTTATGATTATAACCACATTATTCTTACAATTTACAATTACTTACATTAAAAATGCTTGTAACAGTTTCTGTGTGGTGTACATGCTTGTTTGAATGTTTGCTTTATTCATGATATAAATTGAGAAAATACCCTTACAATTCAGAACAAAACTCAAAAGTTAACTTTAAAAACTTAAAATTCGAAAGTTTACTTGCCTTAAAAACTAAAATGCAAGCCTTATCCATAAAATATAATAGTAGTGATGAAAATCAAAACGACAATATAATAAAAGAATAAAACACAGAAGACGAAGAGTTGAAAGTTGAAGTTGTTTCTTTTCCGATTTTCCGAAATGTGACAACTTGAGATTTGGGGCATGCGCACTGATAATTCCGCTGCTACGGATGTCCCCTGGACGATCATGGATAGTTCGTCCTGATTCAGACGTTCTCTGAACGTCAGAATTATGGCGTGTACAGGATCTGACGGTTGTAGGACCACTGGGATCTGTATGGGACGTCCAGAGGATGCTTTTGGTTGTATGGGATGTTATCAAGTGGCTATAATTTGACATTTACCTGTATCTTTCATTATGTTTTACTGATTTATTAGTTATTTCGTTAATTAAAATAACAGTTGTGTCCTTAAACAGCAGTGCCATGATATTAAAAGAGAAAAAGCATTGAAAAAATGTTGCGATGCATAGTTATGTACAATAGATCAGTTTCAACTGATGTCAAAAACATTTATTCACCAGCTGAGAGGGATAATTTGGAAAAATAATGTAAATGAATAAATATCCAAGTTTTTTTTTTTTTTTTTTCAAACTCTTTCATTAATATTTTATAAATTTTATTGCTCAAGTTTACTAAGTTGGTGCATTGAAGAGTGGGGTTTTTCAGAATTTATTTATTTTGAGATTCCAATGGCAGCATTCTTTAATTTTTTTTATTTGGCGTTAGTTTGCCAATAGTTATCTGTTATGAACAGTGGTCGACAGGATAATGGAGAAGTTCCATTTTTTATAACAAATAAAAAAATTAGCAAGCTAAGCCTAACAGGTACACAGATGCCTTTAAAAAAGAATCATTATAATTATCCTCTTAGCCCATTTATATACAAGCTTTTTTTGTCTAGGTGCTTATACATTGCATTAAATAATACAGGCTTAACCATTTGGCACATTTTTGTTGTTATATCCAACTTAAAAAAATCTGCAACTGCAAAATCCCCACATTAAACACAATATAAATAATGAAATTTTCTGTTAAGACTGAGTGACAAAAGCAAGATTGCTATATTTGATCAGTGGATTCTAAAAATGCCTAGTTTGATAATATTTTAAAATATAAACAAAGAATCTACATCAGAAATCTATAAAGCACTTTGCCTCACGTTGTGCAGATTTTTAAGATCCTACTTCACTCAGCCGAAAACACCCGCTTGCTAATGTTAATCCTATGGGGGAAATAATTTACGATATCTCGTTCGCATTTCAATATTTTTAAATGATTTTTTTTTTTTTTTTGACATTTGATAGCTGAGGTCAATCTCTATGCAAGCTCTTTTTGGCGAGTTTTGAAAAAAATGTTTTTTGTAATATTATAAACTTTAAATTCTGAAAGTTTTAGAGTGGGATCTCAATCGGATCAGCAGTTATGTTAAAAAGACTAATGTTAAACACCAGTTGGGGCTGTTATTTAAAGTTGGCACCTTGCCAACTTTATGACTGTGCTAAAGATAGGTATTGTCTTATTAATTTTAATCTTTTTTTTTTTAATAACTGCTGATCCCATTGAGATCCCTCTGTAAAACTTTAAGAACTTAAAGTTTATAATATTACAAAAAACATTTTTTTTTCAAAATTAAAAAAAAAAACACTATTTAAATTAAATTTACTTTTCTTTAAACCAAACATAGTCAATTTGTATATCAAATTAAACCATATGAAATTCTCTTTAAAATGAGTTGTCAAACAACTTTCTACGCCTGATAGAATTGGATAAATACAAAATTGAAAACATTTATACAAGCCAAAAAAATGCTGATTTTTCGAAATTAAAAAAATTAGTTGTATGAAAATTTACTAAGATAAAAAAAATTATAAAAGTATTCTCATTTGTATCATCAGGGAGAATGATTCCTGAAGGTTTCATTAAAATCTGAAATGGTCAGGTTGAATATTGAAATTTTTTGGTTGATTTGACATAGAATGACCCAAAAGGGGCCTCTATTTAAACAGAAAATCAATGAAAAAATACATTAGGAGCAATAGCAGTAAAATAGTCATATGTTACTGCTATTGCTCTTTCTTTTTTCTCTGAAGACTAAAGAAGATGCTCTTTTATGAAACCTTTAAACACACAAATGTTAAGTTTATTACGACTGTTTGTGCTTTTCATTACTTTTTGTCACACATTTTTTTTTTTTTTTTTAAATGAGTAACAATTCCAGATGAGGATACTGGCTGTGCTACTGCTTATTGTGTACTTTATTTCCTTTTAATATACATATTTGATGCGTGTGTCTATATTTATTTATCTTTTTATTTGCTAGAGAGAAAAGAAAGAATCAAGAAGAAAATAGAGACTTTACGCGGGTTGTTGATGATTATATTATTTTTTGTATGTAAATAAATAGAATTATTTAAACTGAATAATGTTTCATTTGTTTTAGAAAATATTGCCTGGATATTGAGAAATACTTTTGTTTGCTTCAGAGTAAGTTATTAAAAATTATTATAAAGAAAAAACAGTAATTTAAATGAGTTAAATTAGAAAATAAAAGTAACAACATTAGTTTGTGTTTGCTCTGTTGCATATATGCAACAGAGCAAACACAAACTAATGTTGTTACTTTTATTCCTATATATAGGAAAGTATTTCTCTTGTAAACAAAAAAAAAAAAAAAAGGCCACATAGAAATTGAGATTTTTTAAAAATTTAAGTATTGTTAGCTTTTAACTAGAAAGGAATTAGGGAATATTAGATGAGGAAATGCAAAGATTACAATATTGAAATATATTATTAGTTAAAGTAATCTTTGGGTGTAGATTAAAAATTATATTTTTAATACCATATTTGTCACATTGTAATATGTAAAACTTATATAATGAAGCTATTAAATGGGCAAGAAACTGCTATTACTTTAGCATAAAAATGTTTTGAGAAGATTATCATTGAATATATAAAAAAGTTTCTTTTTGCATCATTAAAGAATTCATTTTAAGAGAAAGTTATTAAAAATTATTATAAAGGAAAAACAGTAATTTAAATGAGTTAAATTAGAAAATAAAAGTAACAACATTAGTTTGTGTTTGCTCTGTCACATATAGGAAAGTATTTCTCTTGTAGACGAAATGAAAAAAAAAAAAAGCATACCTACATAGAAATGGAGATTTTTTTTAAATTAAAGTATTCTTAGCTTTCAACTAGAACACATATTGCAACAGTGTATAATATTATACCGTACATATGTACGGTATATTGGAATTCTACATATTTGGTGTGGTATTGGTGTTAGCACTGTTAGTAAACACAGGTTTTTTGTTCTCTTTCTTACAATGTATAATTAGCTGATCCTGTACCAGTGAACTGTATTCAAAAGGTAAGTAACTGAAAATATAATCAAATTTACTATGTATAAGCATAGGCATAGAGTTGTATATGCTCAAATCCAACCAATAATTTAAAAAATAGACTCCCTCCCCTCTAATATATATATATATATATATTTTTTTAGAATTTCCTCTTTTTTTTTTTTTTTTTTTACAAAGATAAATGACATTAGAAAAAAAAATTCATCTTCCACTAATACCTAATTTTATTTATTTTTCATTTGAAATTTTGTAGCCAAAAACCCATATAAAAAGTAAAAATAGGAAAAGAATTCATATTCTGAAAAAATGTTATTCAAAGTCAATTTTCATTGTAATTTTATTATAAAAGATTCGTGAATGACAGCGAGTATATAATTTTATAAACTAGTTTGTACATTTGAATTTTAACATTGTCTTAATGTGATTTATTTATAAATATACAATTCTGTTTAATTTCTTTAAAAAGGTAGTTAAAAAAGCAACATTGAATCTGTAAGCAATGTCTTTTACACACACATGTGTGTGAAAAAAAAAGGTTATGTTTAAGTTCATCAACAATAATTTTTAAGACTCTACGCCTATGTGCATAAGAATGATTTTAATTAAAATAAAATAAATTTTCCTAAAGAAAATTTCTTAACATAATTTAGGAACATTTTAATATGAAAATATTATCTAGTAATTTAGTGGATTGATTACAACAAATTCAATATATATATAATACCCACATACATAGTAAGAAATATGGACAGAATCGGTACAAATAGGGTGCTATCTCCCCCAACTCCAAGGAAATTGATATTTCAGAATATATATATATATATATATATATATATATATTTTCTTCAAGAATCAGAAATTATATAAACTCTGAAATAACTTGTCTGATTTGAATAAAATACAAATATTTGCATTAAATAAACTGTTTAAGCACACAAATTAATTATCCATCCTATTGCAATATTCTCAAAATGAGAGATATCATCAATGAGTACTTTGGTTAACTTTTACAATATGAAGAAAAACTTGTCAATTATTTCTCGGCTGTCCACAACAAGATTTAAAAAACATCCCCCCCCCTCGAAGAAAGTTCTGACATGGCACCCCTGAGTACAATGTTCAACACTCAATAAAAATTAAAAAATTAATTATATTCAAATTTTAGCAATTACTTTAAAGGAAAAAAGCAATATATTAATTAAAATATAAAAAATAAAATACATTCAAATTTTAGCAATTACTAAAAAAGAACGATATATTAATTAAAATATGTAACTTGCTAAATATAATATGAATTCTTAAATATAATATAGGCTAATAAAAATAATTCTTTTTTTCCCTTCAGTATATAAATATTAGACTAAAATTTAATTTCCCACAGAAACAAAAGAAAGGCCCACTTAGTAAAATTAAAAAAATGTATTCAAATTTTAGCAATTACTTTAAAGGAAAAAATATATATATAATTATTAAAATATGTAACTTGCTAAATGTAATATGACTTCTTAAAAATAATATGGGCTAATAAAAATCATTATTATTATTTTTTTTTTCAGCTAAAATTTAGTTTCCCACACAAACAAAAGTAACACTCAGTAAAACTTAAAAAATGAAATATATTCAAATTTTAGCAATTACTTTAAAAGAAAAAAAAACAATACATTAATTAAAATATGTAACTTGCTAAATATAATATGACTTCTTAAATATAATGTAGGCTAATAAATAGCATTATTTTCCTTTTTTTAATCAGTATATAAATAATAGGCTAAAATTTAGTTTTCCCCAGAAACAGAGGTAAAATTCAATCAGTAAAACTTAAAAAATAAAATATATTAAAATTTTAGCAATTACTTTAAAGGGAAAAAAACTATTAATTTAAAAAAAAAAAAAAAAATTTAGCAAATACTTTAAAGGAGAAAAAAAACAATATATTAATTAAAATATGTAATATGACATCTTAAATATAATAAGGGCTATAAAAAGCATTTTTTTTTCAGTATATAAATAATTGGCTAAAATTTAATTTCCCACAGAAACAAAAAAAAAATTCTAAGTCGAGTTATTTTGATGAAAATCTCATGCCTCTGTCAATTACGATTTAAAACTAACAGATTAATCAAAACATTTTTCATTTCCTTTATAGATGCTTATGATAAAAGCATTATTATCTACCTTTGATTGTAATTCTTGTTACAATGCTTAATATGAAATCCTATAACTAGCCTTACGTTTCTACATTTTGGTATGCTTGTCCTAAAACACTTACAAAGTACCTCAGATTGTGTCAACTAGCAACCTTTTATAATGCTTTTTACAATGTTTGCAAACCTTTCAGACAAAGCCTTTAAAAAGCATCTAGTCATTTACATGTTGGGGTTATAAAAATGTTTTAAAAATCAAAAATTGTTATCTGGGTTTCATTTGTAAGTAATTCTTACAGTAAGCAATTGAGCAATTCTCTTTTTTCTATAAAATCATCAAATCTTTCCGATCACGGTATTTAATTTTATCTGATTTTCAAGGACTCATCGCGAAATATTAAACGAAACCCTTTTGCGATCTACGATCGATCACTCTTAAGCCACTTGTTGTTAGTTTTGTCACGAAAATCAGTGCTTTTCGAGGCTAACGAAAAAGGAAGGCTACCGCGGTGCTTTACGCATATCTTTTTTTACAGACCGCTGGAGTCACGTGTTGCTCGAATGCACCAATGAAGGCGTACGAAAAGAGCATCACGTCACTCTAGCGGTCTGTAAAAAAAGATAAGTGGAATGTACCGCGGTAGCCCGTGACCTACGTTATACCGCGACCTATACGTTATACACGGCCGGTGCATGACGTTTAACCCTTTAACGGATAAAGCACTTCAATTGCTAAGATGTTGAAATAAATGATTTACACCGGAAAATATGAACAAATTTATTTTTATATAAGAAAAAAGCGATATTTCACATATATAATAAATGAAAAACATTTCTATTAAAATTCTGCTGTCATTGTTGAGTTTCGTAATTAAAGTTTTGTGGTTTCGTGGGGAAACCAATGAACGTTAAAGGGTTAAAACGTCACACGGTGTGGATCATTTTTACACGGCGATTGGTGCAAAGCGGTACCCCCACCGTTTTTCACCAATCGCCGTGTAAAAATTATCCACTCTATGTGACGTTTTAAACGTCATGCACCGGCCGTGTATAACGTAGGTCACGGGTAGCCTGTCTTTTTCGTTAGCCTCGGTGCGTTTAGTGCGAATACATTCTTAATGCTGTATCCTAAGCTCTAAAAGTACGAAATTCCCATGCACACTGAATTATTATTATTATTATTTTTTTTTTTTAATTTCCAATATTAAATGCGGATTTGGATTGTTGTCCAACTCTGACAAGAATTATCTTGGCGATAATGCCAGGCTCGCCAAGATGCTTGGGGATTTTTTTTTTGTCCAAATATATCTCAACCAATCAAATTTTATAGATATAAGTTCTCGTCTCAGGAAAATCCCGTGAAAGCACTTTATGAATTTAAATATCTAAACCGTTCAAACGAGTTTATAATATATAATGATTATGATTTCAATAGTACTTTACCATTAGTTAAAGCGGGGCAATTTTCTTAAACCAGTTAAATCACGAATCTTTTTTACTGAAGCAGCCACTCACAGAGTACAGAGTAATAATAGATAAAACTGGTTGTAAACTCTGTGGAAGCCACTACAAATCCTGGGTCCTGAATAGTGTGTGTGCAAGTGGCAACAAAATTGTGTTCCGTTGCATCATTTTCTCGAGATTTCTGTTTATGTTTGTTTCCGTATTCTGATCTGTGAGACGTATTTACAAAATTAGTGAGTGCATTTTAAATTCCTTTTGAGAGTTTACTATTTTAATACTGTGAATTGGAATTTTTTCACGTTTACCTATGTGAATATCTCAAGTTAAAGAGAAGTGTAATTGCAACTTAAAAATAATGTGTATAAGTTCATATGTAACACTACGGCTTAATACGTAATAATATATTAGTACATACGCCATAGTTATACTAGCAGTTGATGATGTGTTCTCAAAATTATTAGTTTGATTCTTTTCATTTAATTTCTTCCTCTTTTACATTTGGCAAAACATTAGATTGTGAAATTATATCACATGACATATAACGTTGTTCAACACATTTTTATTTGTTTGTTTTTATTTAATTTGCCATTAGGTGTCGCGAAAGAAATAACTCGATACTTGTACTATGTTTCAATTAATATATTTTCTTTTAAATCTAGAAACATATTCAGGTCTTTTAAACATGTAAAATATTGTATCATAAAGTAGTCCATCATGCATTTTGCATTGAATGGTTTACAAAGTACTATTTTATGCTACAGGGAGAAAAATAACAACTTTACAGTACTCTTAATTTTATTGGAATGCAATGCGTGCAGATAAAAGAATTTATTGCAGAAATTATTTCTGCGCACTCTTACGTACTGTGTAACCTTTATGCAAACTTCTCTGAAACTTTCGTAATCTGGCTTGCAGCCAATTGGCGTATTTTAGCGAGCATAGCTTATCGCTTCAAATTTAATTTCGTTGTTGTGAACTATTTTTTTAAATGTGTGTGTGTAAAAAGGTGGGGGGTGCATGGAAAACATTTATATACTTTAATTTAAACATTTGTCCCATATTTATATAACTGCTGCTTGTATAATTGTATAAACCATGTTTATTTGCACTTGAATATAAATATATAACCCCATGTTTATATAACTGCTCTCAGAATAGATGCCGCAGACATACCAGAGTTAGCGCTGTATTTTTTCTGCCATTTTGGCAGTAAAACACAGTTTTGAATACTTATTAAAAAGAGAATACAGCTCACGAAGATTACACAATATCAATCACTTTTGTGCATGTACATTTTTAGCAATAATGCTAACTACATCTTTTTTTCCAGGCATGATTCTAGAATATTCACCACTCTCATAAAACTTATTAATCAGTTCAATTGTTTCTGAACTTGTGGGTTTACCTTTTCTTATATCTTGCGTTGTCAAGATTCCCTTTTCTCTCAGAAGTTGTCATGACTGTCTTACAGCATAATCAGTAACTTCAAATTCATCATTTTCTTTTTGTTCCAAGAATTAGGAACTAAAGTCAAAAGCTGCAATTGCTCCCTTCTATTTTTGACAAGTTTTACTTTTTCTTTTAACACTAGCCACCAGCTTGTCAAAATCTCCAGCCTTTTGTTTAATCTCTTGCATATCACCACATGCTCTTTCGGGAGAAAGATCCACATCATTTACTTTCTGCACTTTACTTTTTCAGAGTATCATATACAGCCTTAACTTTTCTTTTAGCATATAATTTTTTGCTGTATGAGGGAATCCCATGAAGTGTAAGTGCAGATAATTAATCACTTCCCCTAATTCACGAAGTGAAGAATTGAGGCTGTTAAGAGCTTCATCTTTGTTGATTGACATATCACACTCAACATCAGCACTATTATTAGCACTGGCTCATTCATTTCATCTGTATTTGCACTCTTTTCTGAAAGTTTTGTACAAGAATAACACAGTTTCTGTCCAAGTGCTACTAAGATATTAAAACTAGGGATGTAATGAATATTCGGCCCTTTTGCCGAATATTGAACAGATATTCAGCTGAATATAATTAGATATTTTGCCAAATACTTGCATATTTTATTTGGCAGAATATTCTAAGATATTTGGTTAAATAAGTTCCAGATAATGAAAACAAAATGAGATTTTAAATATTTTTAACAAACAATATTAAAGAATTATATCTAAATACGTTAATTATTATAAGAAAAAGAAATCCTAATACTTACTCAATTTTAAAGCTTCATGACAAGTTATAAATAACTATATATAATGATACTACATAAATAAAAATATTGTTCTCGCTGCATATTTAGGCATCATGTGAATTTAAGTAAGTATTGCAACATTAATTTCTTTTACATTAAAATGCAAAATATATACTGCATTTAAAGTTTAAATCATCAGGGAATTTAAAAATATTAACTTTATCTATTTTTTTAATCTGATTTATAATGATGATAAATTTCTTAAACAATAAAATTCATAAATATTAAAAACAAATATTTTACTGTCGCTTAATGCTTAATCTTTCACAAATTAAATCAATTTTCTAGTTTTTAGATTTACTCTTAAATAAAGAAATTAGAATAAATATATGACTATATAATTCCTTTACTAATTAAAAATTAAACATTAGATGTTGATTAAACGAACTAATAAGTTTGATACATTGAAAAGAAAAAAACTATTACCTATACTGAAAAAACATTTAATGAGTTACTTCAAAATAACATACTGGGGTAACAAAATTATTTATCACTGTAAAGCCTGAAATTGTGATGCAAAAATAATAACTTTTCAGCATTTTCAGGAAGAAGTCTGTTTAGTTTGGTTTCATTTTTCATATATATTACCGGATTCAGAAAACAAACGTTCACTATATACTGTGCTTGCATACATTCAGCTGTTATGATTTTTGAACACTCAAACAAAAAATTAATTTCATTAATTTAATTTTTGATTTTAAAATTGAAAAAAATAAATAAACAATTAAAATAATTTTTTTTAAGTCTGTATTCGGCCTAAAATTTCGGCTGAATATTCAGTATTCGGCTATTTGTCCAAATCACTATTCGTTACATCCCTAATTAAAACTAGACAATCTGTTGGATAAATCTCTACTGACAGCTCTAATTGCTTTTTTCACTTGCTCTTTATGCTGCTGAAATAGATCTGCACATTTATATTTTGTTAAAAACCAAATTCTGTGATGTCGCGTAATAAATTTTTGTGGACAGCATATTTCGCAAAATGACAAAAATAACCATAACTTTACATTTTGGCTCTAAAAATTATAAATAAATTTTTAAATATTTTTTATTAGAATCTGCATATTTTGACATACTTAGTGGTATTTTTAAGCTCATTTGGATTTTAGATCCAGAGAAACAAATTTTTGAAGATGAACTGCAGTCTAAAAATACACTTAGAAATATGCGATTTGAGAAAAATCCAAAATTTGACCCTTCCTTCCCCATTTGTCAAAAACTATTGAGGTCTAGGAAGGAAAATTTTTTAATGGGTTCATATCTAGATAGGGATAGTAAGGGAGACTGGTACACACTGGACCTATGGGCACAGTGGACCACCCCCTAAAATTTTATTTATTTAAATTTTTTTTAAGCTTCTCTTCTATCCTAATAGATAACAGCAATGTACTGATTATTTATAGCCTTCAGAAAATATGTTTAGCTTAGATTGAACTATTTTATCCTGATTGGTTGTTTTGAGCTTTTAAAAGTAAAATTTTTCGTCATCATATTTTTATTTTTTTAGTAATTAAAGGCTGTAGATAAATAAGATAAAACAGCTTTTTGCAAACCTAAGATACATGTTTTTATTTAACTTTAAAGTTAATATGTTTAACCCCTGACAAGCACACTGGGTACAAAGTACCCACCCCAAAATTTTATTTCAGTATAATTTTCTGTATGTATTTAACAAAGGGCTTTCCCTTCCAGCGATGTTTTGTTAAGACCTTGAGGAAGCGGGTTCAGTAGCCGTTAGTGAGATTCAGTTGTTACGACGCAGTGAGCGCGAAACTTTGTGGGTACTTTTAACCCAGTTTGCTAGTTGAGTGTAGTCAGTCAAGTGCTCAAGAGTTTTGTTTCGGATCATATAGTGTTTTTTTTATTTATTTACAGTAAGTAATAAACTATGATTACAATTGCATCACATAATATTTATTAACTTATGTAAATTTAAGAATTCATCGATGCCCAATGTGCGTAGTGTTGTAACAAAAATTCTACTTAAAATATATTTTTTGTGTTTATTTGTGTTTTTGTACTTAAAATAAAGATTACAATGAATAATAGATCTCTGATTTCTTTGAAAACTCGTCCTTTACCTACTTTTTAGTATACGCCACTTCAGCGCCTTCGAATAGTAAAATAACTATACTTTTTGAAGCGGATCAAGAAACTGATTTTACCATCATTTAGAGCGCTTTTTAAGCTTTCCAAAACACTATAACTTTTTATATTTTAGTCCAATAGAATCAAAGATTTGGCACAAAAACAAAAAAATCTCAAAACGGCACTTTTTTTAACTTTGATGGTACTTTTATCTATTTCAATTGACACCAATAAATTAAATATTGTATCCATTTTATGTGGGATTGTTTGAGCTTTAATTTAAAAAAAAAAAAAAAATTCTCTAGCTTTGTTAGGGACCAAGATATTTGGAAATGAATTGTGTTGGGTACTTTTCACCCTCAATGCTTAAAGAGGTATATCGTTTAGATGTGTGCTTGTCAGGGGTTAAAAGAAAGCTATAAACAATATTAATATGATTATTTATTGAACTTCAACATGGGGCACAGTGGTCCACAACCCACTCTGCTCCTGTAATGCAGAATGTTCAAAATATTTAATTGCTTATTTTCTATCAAGAAATATTGTTTTAAAGTAGTTATTTAACTGTAAAATAAAGTAAACAAAGAAAAATAACAATTTATTTAACATAGTAAGAAATATTTTGTTTTGTATTTACTGCCTTTGATAAATATAACTAGTCTAATGGGTGATGATTCTATTCAAGTAAGATTCATGAGATGCAAATTGAATGGAAATAAGTTTATTTTTTCCGAAACTGTGTAGATGAATCTGTTGTTGATGTCAATGATTTCATATTGTTGCTCCCAGACCCAAAAGTATTTCAGGAAAATTCCAGGCTCAATCTTACTCATATAAGTACTTTGGAATTTCATTTGCAAATTTTAATGTTCGCTGATTTTTTTGTACTTAAGTAATAACTTCAACTAAATTGCAATTGTTCCTGTATTAATCTGTTATTATTTTCAAATTATAATTACTTTTTGTTTTTGTTTCAAAATGTTACTTGTAAATTTATATTACTATGTTATTTTCTGGGTAAAGGAGAAATAAAAAAAGAATTAAATTAATGAAAAATAGATTTATATTGTATTTCAGATAATACCTAATAGCGGTCCACTGTGCCCCGATGGGTGGACCATTGTGCCCCACTTCTGGGGTACACTGGTCCACTTTACGGGTGCATATAAAAATTTTATTTTTTGAAAAGTGTATTGAAAACTATGTTCTGAGAAAATTATGCTGAATGTATAAAGGTTTAAGGAATATTCAAAAATATTTTCATGCAGATCGGTTTGTCCATTAAAGAGAAAAAAAAAAATTAACTGAAAAAGTGGTCCACTGTGTATACCAGTCTCCCCTATGTACACAAAGTTTCTTCCAAATCCCTGTCGGTCGAGTTACAAACTATAAAGAAATTGGTTGAATTGACATGGAATGACCCAACAGCCTTAATAGACATGATAAGATTTAGTATTGGGGAAATTTTCAAGAAAATTCCTTTTCTGAGCCTTCTCCCCACTTTTGCCACTATTTTATGTTGTCAAAGGGGTGTGGGGGGGGGGGGCTAATTTTTGGAATTTTATGGTGTACTGTCATCTGTAATGATTTCTGAGGACAATAGACGTTCTATCTCCAGAATTATTGTAATAGGTATTTGAAAAAGGGCATATACAAGTGCTTGTTCCTTTATTTCTAAAGTTGTTCAATAAAAAATATTTTGAAACTTATTAAAGAAGCATTTATTCAGCTGCTAAGAATAGCTATCTGAAAACTGGATTCTTATCCTAAGAGCTAATCTGGCCGCCAGATTCATGTACAGTTACTATATTTCATTCAGTTTATTACCAAAAATATTATAACAGAATATTTTATGTGTAACTTTAGATTAATCTTATATAAAATATTTTTATATAACTTTTCTGGTAATAGACATATTTTAGTATTTTTATGTTAAAAAAGAATAATAAAGACAACTGTATCCATTTTAAACACTTAAAAAGCTTTAAAACTGGCTTAGATAAGTAGACTTGCTGCAGACCCTTTTATCATTGTCCTAGGGAGGGGCCATTGTCCCTCATTTGGATACGCCATTTGGTTAGCATGGTTTATAACGAATATGTTTCTTTCTCAAAATCAATTAGTTGTTCTAAAATAACTCAAAATTATTTTCTCTTTTTTGCAATTTGTTTCAAATTATTGCAGTAAGTCATTTGCTGATTTCTAATGTTTTGTGTATGATTTGAATTTTCTTCATTACTGATTATAATTTATTTATTTTAGCTTAAATTATTTTCAGGTGGAGTATAAATTATTTATATAACAAATGGTGCATGTTACTTTTCATGATGTGGTATATTTTTATTAACGCATTTGTGTGTATTAATAAAATATTTTTGAAAACAGAAATAGTTTATATAAAAACTTCTTTTTGTATTTTTTAGAGTTTTTTGATTTTGTGTTAAAATTATTTCTGTCAACTTCTAAAGTTGAAATTTATATATTTAACAGATTTAGCTACCAGAAATGGCAGCTGCAGTTTTCATATCTAGAACCATCTGTTTAAGTCCAGCTAAAGATGCTTTATTAAGGTCATCTTTACTTCTTAGAAATCCGATGGTAAATCAGTCAAAGGGATTAGCAAACAATGCACGCCCTGCTTTTAGAAGAGCAAACATGGGAAGAAGTCCAACGTTGAAAGAAAGATTATTTGCACCAGAACAGGGAACTGGTGAGTTGTGTTATCTGATATATATATATATATATATATATATATATATATATATATATATATATATATATATATATATATGTTGTTATAAGCTGATTAACTTATTTGATAGCATTTAATCTCTAAGGTTTTTAATGTATATAAATCTTCAAAATATCTTAGCATGGCAGCCGACTTTAGAAATTAATGTGTCGTTTTCTAGAAAAAGATATATTTCACTAGTCCAGGAATGGCTAACCTATAGCACAAGTGGCAAGTGGCTGAATATTTTCGGCACAGTGTTGATTGAGGTTCTAAATCAAAATAAGTCAAACTTTCCATAATTCCTCCTCCTTCCATTCCCCCCCCCCCCCCCCCAACTCACATTAGTGTTGTATAATAATAAAGATTTTTGTTCTTCGTAATTAGTTGTCCACTTATCTCTTTTTAGCTCACAGGCTATCAAAGCCTGAAAGCTAATGTGCCCGCCTGTTCTGTATGTATGTATGTACGTAATGCGATAACTCTTGATAGAAATATACATTTTGTTTCAAAATTTGTTTATAGGTTCATTCTGATAAGGTGCTTCCCTGATTAGTGTTGGGGGTTCATTGGTTAAGTGTAAAGGGGGAAACTGGGGGCTAATCCTCCTCCTTAATTTAGATAAGTGGGGTTTTCATGCAGAATTATCCGATTTGCATCAAATTTTGTATATAGGTTCATTGTGATAAGGCGCTTCGCTGATTAGTTAGTATTGGAGGTTCATTGGTTAAGTTTAAAGGAAGATAATTTGCTTAATTTAGATAAAGGGGGTTTTCATGCAGAATTATCCGATTTGCTTCGAAATTTGTATATAGGTTCATTGTGATAAGGCGCTATCCTGCTTAGTTTTGGGGGTTCATTGGTTAAGTATAAAGGAGGGAATGGGGGCTAACGCCTCCTTAATTTATTTTTCGAGGGGCATTATTCTTTGAAATAAGAGTGTAATAAATTAGTGTGAATAGCCTGTGAGCTCAATGCCATCAGTTTAACTGGGTTAAACTGATGCTGAGATATCGCAAACTGACCTAACCCCCTTAGAGGTGAATTTCTAGAATTGCTAAAATATGTGTTTAACCATATTTTTAGTAGATTTGTTTTCCTGAATTTCGTGCTCTTACCTAAAACTGTTGCTGGGATATGGCAAATCACCTAAAACGTTCGACCACCCCTTTAATCCCCTTCGAGGCAGAATTTTTAAAATTCCTTTCTTATTGCTTGTCTAGGTCATAACAGCAATCTACTGTCCAAATTTCGTGATCCTGAGTTTAGTCGTTTCAGCTGAGCGTTGATGAGTCACCCAATCAGTCAGGCATTCTTTCTTTATATAATAGTATAGGTAACTGTTAGTCTAATTTTTATGGTATAAGACATACATATATGCTATCCATATATTATATATTTAAATTAATAAAAATTTAATATACAAATTTTTCAAGTAATTTTGAATCATTGACATACTTGCCAACTTTTAAGCTTTTTGGCTGCCACTATTTTTGAAGAAAAAAATTGTAGATTTTTGTCAATAAATAGGCAAATTTTACTTTTTGCAGTTACTGATAGCAAAAAATTGTAAAAGTTGGCAGCTAATGTACATTGTTTTTGATATGCTGAATTATTTTTATTTTTGGAATGTTATGGTTATTAAATTGTACAAAAGTATCAGTTCAGACTGTTTGTACATTGTGAAAAATTAGCAGCTAGATGCACAAAATAAAACAAGCAGAGACTGTCATTAAAGACAGTATGCATATGAAAACGTTTTATGCTGGCTTCATGGTATGTGCAGTGAAGGCATTTAAATGTAGAAACTGAAAGGTGAGAAATCTAAAATAAGTGTGTCTAACAGACAATGAAACATAGATTTCATATGGAATATAAATAATCATAGATTAATCTTTTACAATATTATGCTAAAAGTTTAATCTATGAACATAGTGTGAAGCAGTAAGTTAAAATAAAGATGACCAGTTTTAAAAACAAAATAACTTTATTAAAAGCACAAAGAAAAACTTAACCAAGAATAAAGGTAACACTTAGCTTAATGAATATATATATCATGCTGGAGATTAAGCATATTAACTCCTAGCTCAATTGAATACTGGAGACAAGCTTATTAACTCTTAATTTAATATATTGCTGGAAACACTCTCTCAGTGTAAAGAAAATACTGTACAAAGTCTCAAATCCAGACATTCGGAATTCTCCAAAATCTGGACCTTTTACTAGCCGGTGTTTTTTTATTTATTTATTTTTTTGTGTGTATGTAAAAATTGCAGCAACACACACAAAAAGCTAAAAATTTCAAAAATTGCAGAGGACGCAATTTACTATATTAGGCTAAAAGTTTGAAACTGAATTCCTTTTACAAATGTACAACATATCACTGCAGAATGCGAGGGAAAAAAAATTATAAATAGCATAAAAAAAATTGAGGAAAATTGAAAAATGGCTGTATTAATTCCGAATAAACTTTATTGTTTATTGAAAAGAGGACAACATTTACTATATTGGGCTAAAAGATTGAAACTGGATTTCTTTTACTAGTGTGAAAAAATCTGCAAAATAAAAAAAAAAAAAATGTTAAAAATCTCATCAAAAAATTAAATTAAAAAAAATCTATCATCAAAAAAATATATAAAACTGGCTTTTTTCACAAATGAACTGCAAATGATCAACTCATTTTCAATTTTTACACTGTCGTATAGGGGGGGGGGGGGGATGTAGTTTCAAATGCAATTTGTTTGAAAACTGTATCTCAATTTATTCATCTGTTGGGGTTTTAAAAATAATTTTCAAGCATGAATTGTTTTAATCTCTTTCCATCAAGTACAGGCTCCATTATGGAAGAAAAATAAACCATTTGCACTTAAAACAGTATAAATAGCATTTGTCTCTGGCTAATTTCCCATAACAAAATTAAAACTTCATGAATATATAAATAAATAAAATAAAACATTACATTGAAGCACCCTTGGTTGCGCAAACAACATCGAGACAGTATTCAACCTCCTGCCATATTCTTTTGAGCATGTCCACAGGATTTGTAGTGATGACTGCAGTAATCCTGTGCTTCAGCTTATGTCCGTATTTTGTTCAAAAATTCCTTTGGAGTTGTGTATCTGACCTCATCTCTAAGAACCAGGCCACACACTGGGCCTTTTTCTGTGGTGTAGCCATCACCAGTTACTGGGTCGTAGCTGAAAGCAAAAGCATTCTTTTTAGTACAAATAAATCTTTATGAGTTGCTGTTATATGCACACAAAACTGAACTTTGCTATCTTATTTTGTTTAGGTTTTATGGAGGATCAAAGTTGTAAAGGTAAATTTGGGCCGCCCTGTATATTAAATCATAGCCTCAGAAACATAGTTTTCCAAAATTAATAAGAAACACATGTGATGAAGAGATTCAAAGTTATTGCCAATTTATTGTGTCATCACTGTATTTTCAAATTGTTTTTCATTTTACTAAACATTGTTATGTTTGCCTTGTAGCATTCAATCTAGGTAAAGGAGTTTTATTAGGAGCATCTGCTTTTGGCATAGGATCCTTATGCTATTATGGCTTGGGATTGGCATCTGAACCTGGTGCTGTTGAAAAATCTATGTAAGTATTTTTCAATAAGTAGTATCATACACTAACTTATATATTGTTAACATTTAACCCTAATTATAGTCCTCCCACAATAACTTTGTCAATGAATAATGCAAATTTAGATGAATTTATTCATTAATTAAGGTGACAATCACTACTAAGGACTGGTAGAATCTAGTTTTTAATTAAATAATGCATTTCCTGCACCATTTGTGTCTGTTAGCAATTTCTTTTCCTCCATATTGTTGTGAACTCTTTCAGGATCATTAGCCAAATTATCATGGGAGGACTATATAAATTTTCAAGGGTGTTTGTTTTTAAAAGTATATACAATTTTATTATTAGAATGTAACTACAGATTAATATTTTCACTATTACTATGATTGTTAGAGTTATTAAGTCTTCATATTTCTAAATAAAATCGCGTGATTTTTGCCTGTAGAACTTGGCAAATTTTCTTTTATGTATTATTTATGTTGTCAACATTCCTTTTTCTATGCACATACAGGGGTCGCAGTTGTCCTATATTTCCTATATTTATAAAATAACCTTCAAAAATGTCCTATATTGTCCTATATTTCCCTGACTGTCCTATATTTCCTATATTTCTCTACTTTCTCTTATATTTGGTATTAATATCGCCGCCCGCTGGCATTTGTGATCGTTTCTGCTGTTTGTTTTTTGTCGTATTTCAATACAATAGCAATAGCTCAATCCTGCACATGACGCTCCCGCTTTCAGCCAATTACAAACGAGAAGGAGGGTGTGGCGTGGATCGCTGGATTTTTAAACACGCCTTCGAAGCAGGAGATGAAACGTCGATGTCTGTGGAGACTGCTTAATCTCCTTGCCTTTGTTGTCAGTTTATTTCTCTTTTGGATATGGCATCAGGAAAGAAATCTTTCTGAATGACTTGATGTTTTGGTTTTCACATGTGTTGCTTTGCATGCTTGCTCACTGAGTTATTTCTAGCATTCAACGTGGTGCTTTCTTTTATTGCGATTATTTTAGCTTCTTTTATAGTGTATTCAGCTGCGATACCAAGTTTTTTCCGCCAGTAGAATCTACAAAGCGAGATTGAGACTTGTCGCTTTGTTTTTCAGAATTTTCTTTATGCTTCGTTACTTGCGAATAGCCACTGTTGCTTATGTTATGGGAACCGGACATTGACAAAAGAGACAATAAGCGTTATAATCATCTTTACCCTTTACAAGCTATTCGCCGACTTTTTTCCCATGAACATCAATCTTATCTGTCCAAGCTTCACGGAACTTCGTCAGTCTATGTTCACGTTTAGTCATCGCGTTAATGCAATAAATATGCCTTTTCACATTGAAATAAAATAAAATTTAAAATAAAAACTAAAATAAAATTTAAAATAAATACTCATTTTACTCACTATACTCATTAATTTCTGCCATTTTATCGTTTTTTGAAGTTGTAGGATTATTTTCTTTTTTTTCTGATTTTTGCTTTTATTTACAGATTTTTCAAATTCTTTTTGAATTTTATATTTAGGGTAAGCATCTTTGTAAAATTGGATCATTTCTTTTGTTATGCAAGCTTCTACAGCTTTCTCACCAACAGCATCTTTTATTAGTCTCAAACCTCTTATTGTGTCAAGGCTTAAAGAGGATCTTTCAGACGTTAGCATTCTCTTATTTAGAGAAAATCCTCTTTCTATGGACGCCTGCCCATGTGAAAAAGTTAAGATGGCTTTCACTAATATCCCCAAATATTTGTATTTAGGAAGTTGTTTACTGTCAGTCATGGAAAGAACATTTTACCAGTAGTGATATATTATTTACCATGTCACATTAAAGCCCCATTCTTCACAGATATCATCATCATTTACATAAATGTTCCACTCATCTGTGAGTTTGTCAACATTGCTTTCCGATATTACCTCAGGTTGATAAAAAGGATTAACAATTTCATAAATTTGTAAATATTCATAATCTGTAAATATTCGTACTAATAATCACCTGTAAATATTCATGCTCATCTAGAAAAAAGAAAATCCAATGTATTTTGCTTAATTAATTTTTTATAAACTAAGCAAGAATCTTAAAAAAAAAAAAAAAAAAAAAAAAAGTCGTTGATGTTTCACAAATTGGAGGCTTGCTATTGTAGAGGTAAGTTTGGTTTTATATTTGTTTTTTAAGATTGTAACTTGATTTAATATCATTAATTAGTGAAAATTTATAAAGTAATATGGATCATGTGTAAAAAAAGTTTTTTTTATAGCAAAATATTTCCGATAACGCAATTTTCTAAATGTCCTATATATGTCCTATATTTTTCGCGAAAAATGTCCTATATTTTATGGATTGGTCACTTCTACCCCTGCACATACAAAACTCACAATGCTAAATGATGTATTTATCATTTGAATTTTGAACTGGCATCTGACATAGTACACCCACATTGCGTTAAAACATGTTTGATTAAAAATTGCAGTTTATTAAATTTAAAACATCACAATTGTTTATGTTTATATACATAAAATGAAACTTTTACCTCAGATCAGTGTTGCCATAAAAATCAAATACTATATTATATCATGCTCAGCACTGAATATAAAAAATAATAATAATTAGTTCAAGAAAGATTAAGTGTGATGCCTCTGCATGTGTGTTTATATTATATTTATGATTAAAGAGTAAAATTTAAACATTTAAAAGACAAAAATGCCATTGATCGATCGAAGCAGTGGTATTTCACATATAGCCTAAAAGGTATGCTTTATTATTTTAGATTAAATTGTAATTTTAATGTATTTCAATTTGCTTTCTTTGTCATGTGTTTTTCCCCGAAGTGGATAATGTCATTCTCTAATGTAGTTGAAATATGATAAATTTTTTATGTGTCTTTTGCTATTTTTGATCAGTTTGATTCTAAGTTTGGATTAAATAAATGAGATGATGTGACAGTGTTGTTTGTAGATGTTTCTATCCGTAATTAAAAAAAATATATACTAACCTGCATCTAAAAAATATTAAATTGCAGTATAAAATCCTTGTACAGGTGCACTGGTATACACTGCTGTCCAAAAATTAAAGGCTGGGCAGTGACCGGACGCTTTCGTTTTTTACACGGTTTGTCGAATATCTACTGAAATTCTTGACAAATTGTCCTTGAACTTTGAGGATGTACAGCACATGTTTGACTTCAAGAACAGTAGAAACAATATACTGCAATTAAAAGATTAAATACTGAATATTTGATGAAATATGGGCATTTGTATGAAATAATTTTTAACTGTGCATTCACAAAGTATACAAAAGATTTTTTTTTTTCCTGATTTGGTAGTCAATCCTATAGAGCAACTCATATAAAAAGCCCAGTCAAATATCGTGAATACTCAAAGATACAGGCAATACAGTGAGCTAATTGACAAAGTGGGGAAGAAATCCCTTATAATCCAATGGGATTTTTTTCCCCACTTTGTCAATTTATTTGGGGCACCAGAAAACCTTTGGGCTAGGTCACATGTTCGAGAAAATTCGATTTGTGGGTCATTTTGGGTCACCATGGGTCAGGGTCAAGCTAATTGTATCTAAAAAACGATTCAAACGATTTTGACTAAATTTTGTATCCTATGATACAAATGGCACGATATATGGGCACGATATATCTATATGGGCTATGATATATGGGCACGAGAAGACTGTTGGGCTGGTTCACATGTTCGAGAACTTTCGATTAGTGGGTCACCGCGTGTCAAGTTAAATTTATCTAAAAACGGCTCTAACGATTTTGTTTAAATTTTATATCCTATGATTTTGGGGCATGAGAAAATCATTGGGCTAGGCCACATTTCCGAGAAAATTTTATTAGGGAGTCATTTTTGGGTCACTGTGGGTCAAGCTAATTTTATCTAAAAAACGGCTCAGACTAGTTAAACTAAATTTTGCCTCCTATGGTTTTCGGGCACGAGAAGATTGTTGGGCTATGTCACATGCTTGAGAAAATTCGATTAGTGGGTCATTATGGGTCAAGCTATTTTTATCTTAAAAACGGCTCAGAGGATCTGAACTAAATTTAGTATCCTACAGTTTTAGGGAATGAGAAGACTATTAGGCTAGGTCACATGTTCGAGAAATTTCAATTAGTGGGTCATTACGTTTCTAGCTATTTTCATCTTAAAAAACGGCTCAGATGATTTGAACTAGATTTTGTATCCTAAGTTTTTTGGGCACGAGAAAATCATTGGACTACATCACATGCTCGAGAAACTCAGATTAGTTGGTCAAGCTAATTTTATCTAAAAAACGGCTCAGACTATTTTGACTAAATTTTATATTCTACGGGTTTCGGGCACGAGAAGACAATTGGACTTGGTCACATGTTCAAGAAAATTAGATTAGTGAGTCATGATATTTGAACTCAAAGCTAATTTTGACCGAGCATAGCTCGTTTAAACAATACTCTTATTGCAGTGAAACCTACAGCACAGTGAATGGATACATCAGTTCGCAGCGGTGAGAAGGTTAATCATTGTTTAAATTTCCTTAATTTTTATTATTTTACTTAATTATTTCAATATTTTACTTTATTGTAAACATTTATTATAATTTCGAATGCAGTATTGCATTTAAATTACGCTTTAAAAATGTAAATGAATCAGTGACCAGAAATCCTCAAAGTTCTAAAATCTCCACAACCTCTGGTCCCAAGCGATGTGGATTTAAGGGAGTCTACTGTATTTTTAATTTGCTTATAAGAAGTTATTGCTTCCTTTTAAAAGTGCTTTTTTAATTAATATTTCCTCTTCAGGTTATGGCCTCAATATGTTAAAGATCGCATCAAAAGCACTTACATGTACTTTGGAGGAAGTATTGCCATTACAGCTGCATCTGCATATTCTGTTTTTCAGTCTCCAAAATTATTAAATCTTATGATGAAAAATTCATGGCTGGTATGAACTAACTTTTGCTTTTTACTAGTCTATCTTTAAATAAAGTCTCAATCACTTAAAATTCACATTTATAATTAATTCACTTCTGATTGTTATAATGAGTAAGTGAATGCATGCATGTGTATTATAAAATCCTCTTTAGGTATGCAAATATACTGTATTAAAGTCAGTTTAATTTTATTAATTCATTGGTATTACTGTAAGAAAGTTTTATATTATATTTGTTGGAAATTGTTTATGTGGTGCAAATACAATTATGCTCAGTGTTTGAAATTAGCAGTCATTAGTCATCAAACACAACTAAATTATTGCATTTGATGCCTACAAAATTACTCCTGGTCATCAAATTCGACGCCTAACTTTTTTATAACATTTGTTTGTGTTTAACTTTAAAAACTCCAGTTCACAGTCTAGTTTGTGTTTTTCTCTCCTGTCGCACATGGTACTTCCAAAGCTGATCAACCGCTTTTGAAAAGAGCAGAGGAGATAGAGGTACATTCATAAGTTCGATTCAGTCAGTTGAAATTAAGTAAAAATGGTACACGTAACTGTTTATCCACTGATACTCTTAATGATTTATTAATGTTAAAACTGTATGGACCCGATTTAGCAGACTTTCGTCCACATAAAGCTATAAATCTATGGTGGAATGATATAGCTGAAGGACAGATTAGACATCCCAATTAAAAAAATAACAAGCAGAGCTTCACTCGCTACTCTGGTCAGTTTATTCCAAACGGACCTCGAATTAAACAAACTTAGGATTAGGCACCCCACTGTCTTCGGATCCAGTCTCTGAAAATAGCCGCAAAACTCGGAACAAAAAAATCATTAAAAAATTTTAAATAAAAAACAAAACCTTCCTGTCAAATCTTTCAACGCAATGGTCATATTACACCTCCGTCCCTTTTCAATCCCCCTAATTTCCTTGCAATCTGGTTTGTTCAGCCTGCTCTCAAACAAAGCACGTGGAAGAATGGAGATTGCTTCCTTTTCTCTTCTCAATTTTGCTTCTGGGCAATAGTTAGCTGTGAGGGCTAAACAGGTTTCTCGTTTCTGAGGAGAGGTGCCTTAAAAAAAAAAAGTTGAAGCATGCACAATAAGATCAATTTTGTGTGGAAAAAGAATATGGAATTGTAGAGAAAGTGCTTTTCGCTTTAAATATATGGATTCTGTTTGAATGATTGCTTGATTTGTCAATAAAAAATAGTTGCATGCGTATCATCTGAAAACAGTTGCATTCGTATCATCTGAAAACCGTTGCATTCGTATCATCTGAAAACCGTTGCATGCGTATCATCTCTTTTAGTATTTAACTTTATTAAAATTATTGTCTACTGCTTGACTTTCATCTTTGCAATTTATATACAGTCAAACATTTTTAGCATTAAATTGCTTAAGAGCCTACACTAGTCACGGGAAGAAACGCTCAAGCTAATGTTAAGTCTATGGGAAGGTTCTAGAGTGATTTCTTGCTCGCATTTTAATATTTTTAAATTTTTTTTTTTTTTGTATTGTAGCTGAGGTCAATCTCCAACGTTGTTAGTTTTTACTTTTTTGATTTTTGTTGCAGTTTTTTTATAAGCGGGCATTTTCAATTTTGGAACTGGTTCTGAAAGTGAAAGTGCCTTTATATAAAATAACTGGAATCAAAATTGAAAAAGTAAAAACTAACAACGTTAAAGATTGACCTCAGCTATCCTATGCAAAAAAAAACATTTAAAAATATTAAAATGTGAGCAAGAAATCGCACTTGAACCTTCCCATAGACTTAACATTAGCTTGAGCGTTTCTTTCTGTGACTAGTGTAGGTTCTTAAGAGCTTACACTAGTCACACGAAGAAATGCTAGAGCTAATGTTAAGTCTATGGGACGGTTCTTGTGTGATTTTTCGCTTGCATTTTAATATTTTTAAATGATTTTTTTTGCATAGGATTGCTGAGATCGATCTCTAACGTTGTTAGTTTTTATTTTTTTTATTTTGGTTACAGTTTTTTTATAAGCGGATATTTTCAATTTTGGAACCAGTTCTGAAAGTGAAAGTACCCTTATATAAAAAAAACTGGAACCAAAATCGAAAAAGTAAAAACTAACAACATTAGAGATCAACCTCAGCTATCCTATGCAAAAAGAATCATTTAAAAATATTAAAATGTGAATGAGAAATAGCGCAAGAACCTTCCCATGGACTTAACATTAGCTTATGCGTTTTTTCGCATGACTGATGTAGGCTCTTAAAGTGAAATTTCATTTGACATAAAGTAAGTCACAGTTGCCGTCACAACAGAAAAGATGGTACTATTATTATTTCAATTGTTAACACACACACACACACACAAAAATAGTGCACCTGTTTGATTTCATGTTAACAAAATTAGACTGAAGTTGCATTATATGATGTTTCTTTATACCAAGTGTATATTTTCAAGTGTAATAATTGTCAACATTGGTTAAAATTTTGTTTCTCACTTGCTGGGAAGTTATCCAGTTTTAAATTTGTTTTATATGATATTAAGTGCATTTTTCTATTAATTTCTAAATATAGCAATAATTAAAAATGCTTTGTCAGTTTTACAGTTGCTTCACTTATTATAATCTTGTAGATTAAGAATTTCAGTAATTTTAAATAAAAATAAAATATTCATGTTTTTCTAAAAAGTGGCATACACAGTGTTAATTATGTTAAAAATGAATTTTAGAAATTACAACTAAAAATTTTATGCCTAAGATATTTACAGTGAGCATCATTTGACTCCTGCCAATCCCCAGACTCCATTTCCCAATTTCTATCACTTATTATGGTTATTGTAAAAAAATAAATAAAACTTTGAAGGATTCAGCAATTAGCATATGTATGTAAAGGCTTGAGTAAATGGGAAGCTTGAAAAATGAAGAATTGAGAAATGAAACTCAGAATAAAATAATTCTGGTAAACAAGTTTGTTATTATTTACCATTATTTTTTTCTTTATTTACTTTTTTTAAAAATGCCCTAAAAATATTTTAATTTACAAAACTATTCTGTATGGCTAAGTCCACACTGGATAATTTTAGGTCACTGATGTTTTCATTATAGTTTTTTCTCCCTCCGAAGTTTCCCATTTACAGGGGTGATTGTGTTCTGGTTATATACCATAATTCTGGTATTTTTTTCAGTTTCAATACTGGAATTACGGTTTTTCTCATAGATACCCTTGAGCTACTTTAAATGATTATGTAAAAAAAAAATCACGAAATTCATCAGTTGGCTGCATAAATAATCAGAAAATTCTTCAGTCGGTTGCGTGAAAAAACCCACAATCGGTAGCAGAGAAAATAAAAAGAACTTTGTCAATCGGGTCACGGAAAAAAATTGTGAAATTTGTCAGTCAATCGTAAGAAAAAAAATTACGATATTCTTCCATCGTTCACGAGAAACAAATTGTGAAATTCATCAGTCACTCATAGGGGGGGGAAAAGAAATCGCGAAATTCGTCGATTTATTACAGAAAAAACATAAAATTCACCAGTCAGTCACGAGAAAATATTGCGGAATTCACCAGTCAGTTATTACAAAATATCGCGAAATTCGTCTATCAATTGCAAAAATAATCTTGAAATTCATCAGTTTTTACCCCGTTATAAATTGATTGATTGGAATTTTTTTTTTCTCCTAAAAAATATGAACCTCAATTTATCATATAGTATTTAAGACAAAATTGTCAATTAACCAATTATCTTAGTTCCTATGCTTTCTCATGTGAAATTTTCTCGCGAGACAAAGGAAAACCAAAAAATAAACATGCATTGTGGATAAAAATCCACTTACTAGTATTACAAACCTTAAAAATGGAAACTTTGACTAAACACTATCATTTAAAAATGGGATCAAGCCAGTATGTTTTTGTGTATGTGTACCATGATAAAAAGAGCCTCTAAACAAACCAGTTCAAAATATGTTTCTTGAACAGGACACGAGTGCCTGTTTTAAAAACAGTTAAATTCCCCCCCCCCCCCACTTTCTGCATTTAAGAAGTATTAATTACCCGGTCACTTGCAAAACTGCTTAAGCACGTTTTACTGTCGATTCAACTTTGGAAATTGCTCGAATGCTGTACATAACCATTTTAGCAAATTGTCCTTACTTTTAAAATAAGAATATCTAATTGGGCTTTTCCCTATGATTATGACTTTAAGATAAAGTTACTGATAAATGGTTCATTGCATTAGTAATTTAATTATGTGACATTGAAATGAATATTGAAAAGAAAATTGCATTTTAATCTACTTGATAAAGTTCTTTTTCATGTATTCAGTTGAGTATTCGTGATTTTGAAACAAAAAAATGTTTACTGTGTTATTTTTTACTAACAGACCTGCCTGACATCGCTCGTGTTAATCTAGGAGGAGGGAGTTTCTAGGTAAAATAAACAAAAATGGGACTTAAGAAGTATAGCAATCATTATAACTGGGCCCTGTGCATTTCGCACTCTGTGCATTTTATATTGCTAAAAAAGACCAATTAGCTATAGATTCAGTTATTGAAAAATCTTTTGTTTTTGATCTCCAATACCCTATTTCACCTTCTTAGGGGGGTGGAATTTTGAATATCGCTGAAATATGTGTTTAACCATTTGTTTAGAAGATTTGTTACGCTGCATATTATGCTCAGACCTAAAACTGCTGCTGAGATGTGGTGATATGATCTAAAACTTTCAACATCCCCCCCCCCCTTAGAAGTTTAATTTTTAAAGTATGTTTTCTTATTGGATACCTATTGTGTGTTACAAATATATGCCTAGAAGTTCAAGTTTCTAGCTTCAATAGTTTTGTCTGTGCGTTGATGGATCAGACAGGACAAAGCCTTTTATGTATGTAGATCATCATTGTTAACATAAGAAGCATAATAATAATAAATGTTTTGAAGAAGGCTGTTAGATCTCCATATCTTCAATTAGAAATACCTACAAATAAAAAAAATATGAATGTTTTTCTAAGCTTATGTAAAATATTTAAAAAGGGTTTTCTTATAACCAAAAAAGAAAAAAAAAATAGTTTTTCAGTTTGTTGAAAAACTTCTTCCTGTGCATCCTTCCAGATATTGGTTGCATTTAAAAACTAGTCGTTGGGGGCCACCATAATACTTACCCATCATGGATATGCATAATATAAAATATGAAAATAAAACATGTGTAAACTATTTATAAAATGCATTGCAATTCGAATAAAATCGTGGCTTGATGATGTCATAAACTTTAAAGGCTCTATTACTGAATTGCGTAAAAGAAACATCCTTATAACTCCAAAATTGATAATCATATTAACTAACGGTTTACTGTGCCAGATTAAGCGTCTCATTTCCAATTAAAATATATCTTTGAATTGAAATTTGAATGAAATACAGGGTCATGAAACATTGAAGAGTGTAGAAAATAGGATTACAAATATTTCGGCAACTAATTATCCAATCAACTTCATTCTTTATGCAAAATTTGTTTTTTTGTCTTTTATATTCACTCCTTAAAATAAACAATTTTGAAAATTTTTATATACCTTTTATCAGAACGAATATTTCGAGAACCCGAAAAAAATAGTTCCGTATAATCGAGGTTACTGAAATTCAATAAGCTTCTTCCCACTACTACATACTAAGTACGTACCAAATTTTAGGTCTCTATCTCAATTTGTTCGGAAGATAGAGCGTTTTCAGACACATAAACAGATGGATGGAAAACATTTTTTTTCTAAAAATATGATTTTCGAAATCTCCACTGTCTGAAATATGTAAATCTGTCAAAAAGTTTTTTTCGATTTTTCAAAATGATTACAAGACTTACCCTCTACTATGTATGATGGTAAGTACTACTAGTCCCGCAGTAGCGCGGACGGTAAAAGCTCGGTTCTCGTAAGATCACCGAAAGCCAAGCAGCATCGACTGCGGTCAGTACTTGGGAGGGTGCATCGTCTATCCTCTCTCGTCTGCCTCTGCTGTAGGACCGTGTACGTTAATGGGAGCTGGTGCACGTTAAATCTGTTCGTGGCTCCAAAAGTCCTCAAAGTTCTATATAAGCGTTACCTCTGGGGGTGCCAATCCAGATGCAGGTCTCTCATCTGGAATTGGTTCAAAATTAGGAGACCTGGGGGGACAGTACAATAGACCTCTGGTCATGGTGCTTTGGCTTTCGTGCCCCCCCCCCCCCCCCAGTAATACAGTAAAAAAAGTAATACTAATATTAATTTTTATAAGAGTTATATAAAAGTAAAAAATTATAAATTGTGTACTTTTTTTCCCTTTCTCTTTCCCTACCATTATTGTCACAGAACTAATTTTCATAATTACAAAACAATTTCAAGACCTTTATCAATCTCTGTTTTTTCTTTTAGGCAATTGGTGCAACATTTGCTGTTATGATTGGAAGTGGCATGGTTGTTCGCTCTATGCCCTATGCTGAGGGTTTTGGTGGCAAGCAAATAGCCTGGGCAGTCCATAGTGGAATTATGGGAGCTGTCATTGCTCCTTTATGTCTCATGGGTGGACCTTTGATTCTGAGAGCTGCTCTGTATACTGCTGGAGTTGTTGGAGGTTGGTGTACTATTCCTTTTTATTTCCTGTTTTGTGTATAAAACTTTTTTCGTTTACAATCACATCAAAATGACATATTTTTGAAAAAAAAAAAAAAAAAAAAAACTGATTGAAAATTGGTCAAAACCAATGCTTTCACACCTACTAGTCACAAAATACGAAAAATAACTAAATCTTAATTTATTTTCGAATTGATTTTATTTATCTCAATTTACTTGAGTAGCAGTATTCATCAAAACAGTTCTTTAAAAAAAAATGTTTTTTCCTGCTCAACAAACAAAGCAAAACTTTGACACATTCATAAACTAATTTTTTCAACACAAAAATGTGAAATTTGACAGGCATGACTATTGAAGCCATTTGCAATCAAATACTTTTTTCAGTTCTTGACATATGTATTTAGAGTTTAATCTAAGAAAAAGAGATTTGTAGCTTTTTGGCTAATTGCAGCCAATAACTGTTAGCCAAATAAAAATAGCTTTAGCCAAAATGACTGGATTGTCAAGAGAGGGGGGGGGGGGGGACATCTGTAGTGTGAACAAAATTTTGTTTTAAGGAAGGGGGAGGGGGGCGGTCAGTGACTTATAAGTTCATGGGGGATAGCGAAAATTGCAATTTTTTTTTTTTTTATATGACGAAATTTGCAACTCTGGAATTTTCGATTTTGACATCTATGGTCTCCGTCAGCAGATTAAGGGAATTTGCATTCTTTAAACTTTTCTCGAGACAAAATGATGAAATTCATGATTTTTCCACACCTGTTCGATGAAATTCACAATTTTTATTGCGTCCGATCGACAAAATTCATGATTTTTACATGCCCGATCAACGAAATTCATGATGTTTTTCTGTAACCTATGGACAAAATTTGTGTATTTTTTTGTTTCTTGCCCATTTCTTATTTTCATAAATTTATGTATTTATTTGATCTCAGGAATTTTTTTTTCCAAAATTTCAACTATAGTGTGCAGACAGCCATGTTTTATTTTCAAAACATTTCATCTCTTTACTTCACATAGCATCACGTTCTATATAGTTTGCGCCAACGTTTTATATAGTTTGCAAAAACTGTGAAATGTAATCGTTTGAAGTCATGCTTAATTTTTTATTTTTATTGTAGTAGGTTTAAAAGTTTATTTAAATTATTCATCTAATTTTTGTTGGTAAGTTATTTAATTTTGTAGGCAAATTTATTTTATGCAAATCATCTTGATTTGTATATGCTTATGAGTTTTTGGCGAATGACTCATCATTCTTTGTTTTGATTGGCTGATGTTAAATAGCCATCCCTTTAAAAGTTGTTTACACAGTAGTTCTGGTATATTCTGACTTGTTATGCTTAATCTACTCATTGGTGCTTTTGAAGGTGTTGGGTGAGAGTTTTTCCTCTATAATATTATGAAAGTTAATTCTACTTGGCTGTGTTTTGCTAATTTCTGGGATCAAAAATGTTAAATAGTAAGTGTTGGAATATGTCAAAGGATGACTGAAGACCTGTCATGTTTTTTCTTAAGTTGAATAAATGGCAAGAATTACATTTGTGAGTATTTATTTTCCCCTTATATTTCTCAAGATAAATTTTAGGTGATACATTTTGTTGATAATCTGCTACTTGAAAAGTGAGGTGGTAATTAGCAATGAAGAAAGGAAACTTTCACTTTTAAGCCAATTGCTAACACCACAATTTGCAACTTTTTCCGCGACTAATTGGAGAAATTTGCAATTTTTGGAGATGTTGGCATCTAGGGTCTCTGCGGGCCACAGGTTGTGCATCCCTGTCATAAAGCCATTTTAGATTTAAGTGCAGCCTTAACGCACTGAAAAAGTCTTGTCTAGTGCATTATGACTGTTTAAACAATCTCCATTAGTAATATCAAGAGAGATAATATTAGGACAAATCTGTTTCTGGTAAAGTTGTTTAAAATTTCCAGATATCTAAAGTAGACATTTTTCTTGAATTAAAATGCTCGATTTTAAGTAAATAGATGTTGATTTATAAAAATATTCTATTTATTAACAATTACTATAGATAGTCAAATTTCTTTTTATTTATAAATTTCTTCTGAGTAGTGTAGCTATCAAACTAATAATAATAATAAAAAATCTACATGGACTCCTCATAATGATGCATATATTCCAACATTAACCCCTTAAGCACCATACTCAGTTTAGTGATAGTATGTTGAATACCAGATATATTAAATTTCATCAAAAGTAGTTTGTCCTTATTCTTAATTACATGTAATGTAAGATGATGAAATAAAGGTTTATTTATATTATACAAACAGTTATATGGTTGAGCCTCAGAGCGCTATTCTGAGGACCCGGGTTCGATTCCTGGCTTGGGACATTTTTCACTCTGTTTACGCTTAGAAAAAGCAGGATAAAAATTCACTGGTTTGATTACAGGCGTAATTCACTGCTGGAAATGGATTAAAATTAACTATGAGTTGTCGTATGCTGGGCTTTGTTGTTGTCCCATGTTTGCTGCAGAAATTTGCATGCTCACGATAACATTTCCATCTTGTGCTACGGTTGCAGCCTGTCCGACATATAGGAGTAAGAGATGCCAAGTTGAGATATAGTTCCTTGTAGCTCAGTGGTAGAGCCTCAGAGCGTTATTCTGAGGACCTGGGTTTGATTCCCGGCTTGGGACATTTTTCACTCTGTTAGTTTACACTTAGAAAAAGCAGGATAAAAATTCACTGGTTATTATTCAATGATTACAGGCATAATTCACTGCTGGAAATGAATTAAAATTAACTATGTAACAAGGACTTTTGACCTACCCTGTATTACATATCAAGTGATTATTTTATTTTAGTTTGTAGCTTGTATCTTCCAATATTTACTAAATTAGGCTAAATTTCATCTTCTGTTATACTGAGAAACAAGTAGGAGATACAAGAAAAAAATAGAAATTGGTATGATAACAGGGACAATAAACAGATCTTTAAGTTATTTAAACTTTGGAAAATTATCACTAAAAAATAACAAACTTAACATAAAGTACTTTTTAATTAACATGTTTCTGCTATGTTTAAATATTAGTGCAGAATTTAATTAGAGATAGAAATAGTAAGTCTAATATTGGTACTTTTTAAGGAAAACTACTCCAATATTTAACTTTTTCTCTGTTTTGTTTATGATAGTAAATGCTGATAAATTCTATGTTTAAAAATTTAGTACATTTTAAAAATTGAAAACAATACTCTGAAAATTTCAGCTACCACACGTACAATTTTTGCCCCCTTAGCGTGGCCCATGCCTAAATATAGTCTTGGAAATAAGTTTACAGCTCTAAACAATTTCTATAATATTATACAGTTTCATTAACAACCTTATATTTAATTTGAAAATGGTGTATACCTATGTAATGGTATTTTCAATTTCAATTTATTGTGAATTGTTATATTTACTAATTTTTTTAATAAATACTTACATAGCAGTATTTTCAGCTTTATTTTTTTGATAATTTATGTTGTATTTATTTATTTTTCAGGGCTTTCAGCTGTTGCAGCCTGTGCTCCTAGTGAAAAATTCTTGTACATGGGTGGACCATTAGCTTGTGGACTTGGAGTTGTTTTTGCATCGTCATTAGGTAATTATTTTATGTTCCATTCTATCCATTATCCATTGTTTCAATAATTTGCTCAAAAGAAATCTGAGAGAGATTTCAGGCTGGTGCATATATAGCAGGGGTCAACAACCGAGTGACATGTTCCCTCTAATGATCATTTAATGGTTATTACACATTGTGAAAAATATTTTTAAAACCTATTGCTACAGACGTGCAACAGGACTTTTTAATTATTTATCACAATTGGAAGCTTCTCAAATAAAATATGCAAACTGGGTACAAAAAAAAAAGGGGGGGGGGGAAGCTGCCATTTCTTGGCAGCTTTTTTGAACTCTCATTTCTGGATTTCCTTTCTGTACATCAAGTATTTAGTTTTTCTTAAAGCATTGTAAACAAGAGTACAAACATAGGCTGTGGCTAAGAAAAATATTGGTGATCCCTGATGACATAAATATAAAAAAACTGTGTTCATAGAATAAAATATAAACTGTACATTTTTCTCAAAAATAAGTTAGAAATTTTTATATTCTAACATTAATAATGCTCTGTCTAACACTACTTTAATTCTATTATAGCTTACATTCAATGTAATTCTAATACATTCATACTGCTTTGAATATTCAGAACTAAGATTATATTATTATAGAACATAGTTTTTATGTGATTATTAAAGTTTTTAGTGAGTTAATATACAGGGTGTCCACTCTCAACGGTATCCAATGGCTAATTCCTAAACCATTAGTCATAGACATATAGTTCCAATTGCAAAAATGTTTTAAATAAGCTAAGAAGTATTTTTACCATGATTTAGATCAATAAAATATTTCTTAAAAAGTTACAAAATTTAATTTTTTATACAATCTCTCTTCCTATAAGTGATATTTAGTAAAACTTTCCTATTACACTATCAAGTAAGACAAAAAATGTTCCATTCTTCTATGATTAAAACTGGCCGAGTAATAGCTGTTTAAAATTGAAACATCTATTTTACTGCAAAATAAGAATCATTCACAAATTTAAAAGAAATATAAATTGTCAGATATAAAAAAAAATAATAGTTGAGAGTAAAATTACAATTATGATAGAAATTTAAAATCTATTTTCATTCTGACATATTAAAGAAAAATATAAGTGAAAAAATAATAGAATTATTTTTAAATGAAATGATGAAAAGCAAGTCTCATTTTTTTTAGAAAATGATACTTATTTTAAAATGCTATTAGATTATCTAATCTAAAACTTAATAAAAATTGAAGTTATCTTAAAACTTGCTCAAAGTAACTTCCTGTGGCTTCAATGCAGAAATGTACACGTGAAATAAATCCTTCTACAGTAGAACTCCAATTATGCGTTTTGCCCGGGACCGAACAAGAAAACACATAACTCAATAAATGGACTACCAGAACCTTTTTTTTAAATATAACGTAAAAATTTTGTTTCTTTGAGGCATTTGTTACCCTTTATACCAAAAACGGAAGTTTCGTAAGTATTACTGCACCCATTACATAAATTCGCGGAAATAAAACAGAGTAAAAAAAAAAAAAAAATGTACACAAGCGGGAAAAATTCTACCTTACGGCAGAATATAGATTGGCCACCCACGGCTTTTATCGTTGAGATTTTTTTCAGCCAAGTCTAACTCGTCAAAAAAAAAGGTGTTTGTTACCATAAGCTAGCTTCTTCACTTTAGAATTTAGTTAGCGTTCTAAGATTTTTTGTGAGGCTGGCGGAATATATTAGACACGAACACACCAAGTTTTAAAAAGATTCGGTGATTAGAAGTATTTTTAATAAATATAATAGTAAAAAGATGTGACTCCAATTTCCTGAGACGTGGCAAGGTAGATATTGTTTACAAATGTGCTGGCTTAATTACACCCTTTAAACTATTTTTAATGGTTCAAGACAATTTATCACTTAATAGATAACTAAAAAAAGTAATGAAAAGTTCTATGATAGCAGCTTTTATGATGGATACAGCTAAGAGAAGTTGTTTAACAAATGATGAATTAGCATTAATTAATTAATTGCTCTTGGAGAGTGGTGGGGGAAGGGAGGGGGGAGCTATACAAAACAAAAGTGCTCTACGAGACCTTTAAAATGAATCCTCACTTGCAATTGAGAGATGGGACTTTAAAAAGGATCCCCCTTTTGCACCCCTCTGACGGGCCCCGCTCGAAAGATACGTGAAAGCCGAGGGCGCCAAAAGAAACGAGGTGGGGGGGGAATATATTTAGGCAGTTTAAAGCTATTTTTGGCAAAATTTTGGAGCTGTCCGGCCCATAGGAACAGAGAAAAATGGGAAAAAATAAAATAATTATGAGATATTTAAAAAAATAAATAAGAAAAGTGCTCCTGACAAGAGACGGGAGAGAAGGAGGGAGAGAGTAGAACCAGACAAAAGTGCTTGATGAGATCAAACTTTTGATATGTTATAACATGACGGGGTTTGAACACCTTGAATGTCTCCCGGGGGGGGGGGGTAACTCCGGTCCTATGGGATATAGGGCCTCGGGACCTTCTTAGAAATGTCGACCTCGACGAGTTTAACTTAGTTGGATCCTTTAGAAGAGGCCTACGCCCTATGTGAGGCTTAAAGGGGCTGAGAAGGATGGGAAAAACTAAAATTTAAAAAGAGTTGAAACAGAGAAATATGCTTCTTAAGGAAGGGAGGGAGTGAGAGGGGGAGAGTAGGATCAGACCATAGTGCTTGACGAGATCTATCTATTGATATGTTACATGAAGGAGTTTACATGGGGTTTACATGAGGGGGGAGAACCAAAAAGGTCTTACTGAACCTTCCCTCCCCCCGGGGGTAACTTCATTCCTATGGGAGATAGGGCCACGGGACCCCTTAGAAATGTCCGCCACGACGAGTTTAACTTCGTTGGATCCTTTAAATGGGGTCTGCGATCGCTGTAGGGCAATTAGGTACTGAGAAAGGAAATACAAGCGGAAGTATCGGCATAATAAAGAGAGATAATTTGATTTTTAATATCGTCAGTAACAACCAAAGGGTGTCCTCCTTTATATATGGAGTGGCTGTGACTATTCATAAACATGAATTTTACTATAGACTGAAAGAATTAGCCCTGTGTGGCTAAAAAAAAAAAAAAAACGTACTTTCGTGTTATACCGCCTTCCACAATTATGATTATGCCAAGGTTGCAGTTATGATTTCGCCAAGATCATCGCAAAGCTTATTTATGCATCCTATGTACGCATATATATATTCCAAACACTCCTACATGTGCTATATATGTCATTATACGCATATTATTTATGTCTTATGTATCGTATATATATCTTATACACATGATATATATACATCATATATGCATCATATATGACTATAAGTTGGCCACATATGTCAAGAAATGTTACATATATATCATATATTATTATAATGTCATACATGCTTTATAATTTGGCGATAAATCTTGGACGCTTGGCAGTTCATCCTTGGAAGCCGCTATAACACGAAAGTACCAAATTTACAATATATTAATGAAAACAGAAACAAAAATATTTCATGCTTGGTGGCTGCTATAACACGAAAGTACCAAATTTCTTATTTATTTTTCATATCTGATAATTTGCATCTATCCTTTTTGTAATTTTAACATTTTTGTAACGATTTTATGCATTTCTATAGCCTATTCAAAGAAAAATTCTTCAAAAGTTACAGAATTTCGTTAAAAACGCTTAAAATTTTTTCTAAAGTTACAGAATTTTGTTAAAAACTGTTAAAATAGTAAAATGCGAACATCGCACCGTTTGGTACATTCTTGACTGAAAGCAACAACCGTTATCATTATCTTTTTACGCGTGAAGGTTTAGCTATGGTACTTCATTGTGAAGTTTGGTAATTTTTTAATTCATTATTTGAAAAACAGCATAATCATTCGATTTGAAATTTATATCAAGAAAAATACAATTTTTTTCCTTTCTAACGCAGTTTGTCTAACAATTTTGTGACAAATACTTTTTGAGCTATTAATTTTTTCAGTAACTTCCAATGTTTCATTTTCCGAGATTAACCTGTGGCAACGATGGATTGCTGTGACTTTTCATAAACATGAAAAATGATAGAGATTGAAAGAATAAGCCACCCTGTAGTTGGCTAATAAGAAAAGTACACTTGAGGTTATTTTATCATAAAAACTTTATTAAACATACTTTTTTGCACACATAGTTTTTAAAAGAAGTCATTGAAATCGTTTTGGCATGTAAATTATTTATCAAAAGTCATTTCAGTAGTTTACTGAATCTTATTAAAATACGTAATCACTAATCTTAGATTGTTTTTTGCAAAGTACCTTCCTCCCCCAAAAAATATTTTCTGCAAAACATATAAGTAAGATAGAATTTTGCCCGGGTACGCAAAAATGTAATGTATAACTGAGAGAAACTAACTCAAAAACGTATAACTCAGCTAATTTTGAATGGCAAATGGTCGGGACAACTGAGTTGAAAAGTATAACTGAGGGAAACGTGCAGCTCAGATAATGTATAACTGGAGTTCCACTGTAATACTTCAAGGACTTTGTGTATGATCCCTCGAAAGATGGCCCAATTCATCTGTGTTTAGATGCAGAAAATTGGTATAAGTCGTTTGCAATTCAATAGTTGCAATAGTGTTAGATGAATGGGACCTTTTTTAAAAAAAATCTCATTTGTTAGTGTAATAGGAAATTTTTACCACATATCACTTGTAGGATCAGGAACCATATAAAAAATTAAATTTTGTAACTTTAAAAAAATATTTTTATTGATTCAAATGACTTTTTAAATAATTGTTTATCTTACTTAAAACCTTTTTGTAGTTGGTACTATATGTCTATGACTAACGGTTTAGGAATGAGCCATTGGACACTGTTGAGTGGACACTCCGTATTTATATGATTAGCAGTCCCAGCTTTGCGCGAGTGGACAATGTGTCAACTACAATGTTTTTTTTAATGTCTTTTGCAAAATATCTAATGAAGAATCAGCAATAGTTGTCTTATTCATGTAATTTTCCATAATCAGGTTCATATCCGATGTTTAACCCGATTGGTGAATTTCTAAAATCGCTGAAGTACATGTTTAACTATTTTTTTAGTAAATTTGTTATCCTGAATTTCATGCTCTTAGCTAAAACTGCTTCTGAGATATGGCGAAATGACCTAAACATTCAACCCTCCCATTTAACCCTCATAGTGGATGAATTTTTAAAATCTGTAAAATACATGTTTAACTATTTTTTTAGTAGATTTCTTAACCTGAATGTGATGCTCTTACCTAAAACTGCAGCTAAGATAGGGCGAAATGACCTAAAATGTTCACCCCCCCCCCTTCCCCATTTAAGCCCTTAGCAGGGGATTTTCTAAAATTGCTGTAATACGTGTTTAACCATTTTTTTTAGTAGATTTGTTATCCTCAATTTCATGCTCTTACCTAAAACTTCTGCTAAGATATGGCAAAATGACCCAAAACGTACAGCAATCTACTGTCTAAATTTTGTGATCCTAACTTTAGTCGTTTCAGCTGGCTGTTGATGAGTCAGTCACTCTTTATATAATAGTATAGATATAGATATATATATTTGATATAAATTAGCCCAAAACTTTTTTTAATAAAAAGTGTACTGTTCATATTTGTTATTTTGTGATTTATAAAATAAATAAAGTAGAATTCATAAATTTTGCTTGTTGTCAGCATAGCTGTTTTCTCTGATTATTTTATAAATTTCCAGCAAAATATTGTTCAGGATATTTTAAACCATGTTGGAAAAGATAGTACAAAATATTTAATTATGCATAGCAATTAATAGCCATAAGTTGAACAGAATTAGTTTTCCAGACTCAAAAATCATCCTACTTTTATATTTTAAGAAAATATCATCTGTTATGAAACACATGCTTAAATATGTTAAAGGTGAAACATAAAAAAAAATAGGAAAATTAGTCCCCCGCATCCTGTGTCCCCAACGTTGACTAGGCCTGAGGCTTTAGGGCTACGGAGTTAAAAGTAAAAGCGAAAAAGTGGTCTGGTCGGACCTGGTGCTCCACTGGCTCACCCGCTTCAGAAAACTGCTGCTTCCGCTACTTTAACAATACCGCCGCCCCACGGGTTGCCTCCTGAAGGAGTGAGTAGTGTCCGCACAATGCTGAACCTGGAAACAGAATCCCCGGCCACACTCTATGACTACGCCAAGATTACACAGGTCCCAATACAATTATGAGCCCAAAAGTGGAACTCCATCCTACATCCAGAGCTGCTAGTGGTCGCCTTTGTAGGCTTTCCACGATCCGAACTGGCAGTAGAATAATTCTCAGGCACTGGCCTCTGGCTAGTTCTTTGGGCCGGTGGTTCGATCCTGTGGGTTGCCATTTGTAAACTGGGGGCAATAATGCTATGCTCCTAGCTTGGGAAACGGACCTGACTCAGCCCCTCTTGATCATTGAGTTGGAGCCTATCACAGCGGTCCGGAATCGATTAATAGCCTGGTCGTGTCCATGAGTACCATTACTTAAGTTAGCTTTACCTAATAATGATGATCCATAGCTGACAGGCTAGTGACTAAGACTATCTCAGGGCTGTCACTGGCGACTGTTTTTATATACTCGCACCACTATTTTAAAAAAAAATAATTTTGTAGTATATTTCTTTTGCACATTTTGTCAAAAAGTGTATGTGAAAAAATTTTGTTTTGAGAAATTGGTGGGAGATAGAATTAAAAAATAGTCGCAAGTGGCAGCCTTGCTATCTTTGTAGATTTTCACGTTCGCAGACATTGGTAAATTAGTGCACATGGAAGAAACCTGGTCTAAGGCCTAGGGCCTGGCACCCTCTTGGGTTTCCAGCTCTGAAGCTTCTAAGGACCTCAGCACATCCACAAGTGTTATGCAGCAGTTTCCTTCAGTACATTGGCTCTGCTGTTGTAACAACCTTCATCAGTCTTGGGTGCAGGGAAGTGATGCGCAGGTGGCAGTGCTCCCCTTGGCTGCAGAATATTGCCTGTGTGGTGTTCCGGGTAAACCGGGCCTCCTTGTAAGGGTTCTGTGAAACTAGAAGTGGTGGTGAAGTACTCTGCTGCAAGGCGGAGTAGCTTGGCTTTTTTTTTTTTTTTTTTTTATCTAATAATGATATTTTTAAAAATAGAAAAAAAAGTTATGGGTAAAATCTGCAGCAGTCACCCTTGCAACTAGAGCCCTGCAATGGATTGGGTTATTCCTGACCCAAATTTAAAATTTCGGTTTTCGCAGCCTAGCAAAAACATTTTTATTGACCTAACCCTTACACAACAAAATAATTTTAATTTACTAGAACCGAACATACTTCATCCCAAACCTGAAATGAAAGAAAATTAATCCAAATTTTAATGGAATTGCCTACAGTTATAAAGCTTGTATGAATTTTGTCTTTTACGTAGTTTACTCATTCTTATGAAATTATATAGTTTTTATCTAAAACAATACTTTGGGCATTCTTTATATAAAAAAAAAATCTTGCCAACCCGAACCCAATTTACAAGAGTCGAAACATAACCCGAATCTGAATATAAAATGTATCTGACCTGCAACAAACAATAACAACAAAAAATATTAGCACCAACTTGACCCGATCTGCAGGTTGCGTCTGCGTAAAATTAGGTTACTTTTACTTGACCTGAACTCAGACTTTATTTCTAACAATCCAGCATAAATGGGTAATTACTACCTCTATAAAAAATATCCATGATTCTTTGCCGATGAGTGTGAAACGTGGCTGTACTTTAGGAAATAATACCTACGAGCAGGGAAGACCAAGCTATGCTCGGTCAAAATTAAATTTGAGTTCAAATATCATCACCAAAATGACCCACTAGTTGAATTTTCTCGAACATGTGACTTAGCCCAACAGTCTTCTCGTGCCCGAAAACCATAGGATGCAAAATTTAGTGTAAATTGAGCCGCTTTTTAGATCTTGACCCAGAAATGACTCACTAATCGAATTTTCTCGAACATGTGACCTAGTCCAATGATTTTCGCATGCCCGAAACTCGTAGGATACAAAATTTAATCAAAATCGTTAGAGCCGTTTTTTAGATAAAATTAATTTGACCCACGTTGACCCAAAAATGACCCACTAATCGAAAGTTCTCGAACATGTGACCCAGCCCAATAGTCTTCTTGTGCCCAAAAACCATTGGATGCAAAATTTAGTGTAAATTGAGCCACTTTTTAGATCTTGACCCAGAAATGACCCACTAATCGAATTTTCTCGGACATGTGACATAGCCCAAGGATTTTATCGTGCTCGAAACTCGTAGGACACAAAATTTAATCAAAATCGTTAGAGCCGTTTTTTAGATAAAATTAATTTGACCCGCGTTGACCCAAAAATGACCCACTAATCGAAAGTTCTCGAACATGTGACCCAGCCCAATAGTCTTCTCGTGCTCGAAACCATTGGATGCAAAATTTAGTGTAAATTGAGCCACTTTTTAGATCTTGACCCACAATGACCCAGAAATGACCCACTAATCGAATTTTCTCGAACATGTGACCTAGCCCAATGATTTTCGCGTGCCCAAAACTCGTAGGATACAAAATTTAATCAAAATTGTTAGAGCCGTTTTTTAGATAAAATTAATTTGACCCAAAAATGACCGACTAATCGAAAGTTCTCGAACATGTGACCCAGCCCAATAGTCTTCTCGTGCCCGAAAATGGTCGGATACAAAATTTCGTCAAAATCGTTTGAACCGTCTTTTAAATACAATTAGCTAGACCATGACCCAAAATGACCCACTAATCGAATTTTCTCGAACATGTGACCTAGCCCAATGGTTTTCTGGTGCCCCAAACGGTATGATACGAAATTTAGTCAAAATCGTTAGAGCCGTTAAGATAAAATTTGCATATATAACCACACACAAGATTTGCTCGTATTAAAATATATGATTTTGTTTTAAACTAAAGACAAGCTTTTTATAAAGTATGTGATCTCATTGTGGTTGACTTCTAGAAGATAGCTGAATGTAGGAGCACTTCATATATCTTTTTTTTTCATTCAGTTTGCTATATTTTAAATCAATCTTGTATATGTGATCACATAAAAATATTTGATTCAGTTTTAACTAAAATCTGACATTTATTCTAATACATATATAAGGTGTCATTATTCACTGGTAAAGTTGCAAAATATAAAAATCTCTAAACTGAAGAATATCTATATATATAAAAGAAAGACCTTTCTGGCTAGATGATCAACGCACAGCCAAAACTACTGAAAGTACAAAGACGAAACTTGCAGGAAAAATACTTCTCAGTATGTAGAGGCGCACTAAGACGGGATTTTCAAAAACTCCACCCCTAAGGGGGGTTAAAATGGGAACAAACTTTAAAAAAATTCCTTAAAAATCAGGTATTATAGTTACGTGACAAATGATAACATATTTTAATGTATTTTTGTATGCTGAATCGAATGGTATCAATTAAATACTCGCAAGTCAAATAGTTCGTGAGATATTGCACATTTTTCGAATTTGTCGAAGTCTTTGACGTCAAAATCTAACAATTCTAACACTACAAGTGGTAATTTCTAAAAATACGTCCGTTACTATAGCAATGGAAGAAATTTAAATTAAATCTTTTAGTTTATTTTTGCAGATAGAAACATTAACTGCTCAATTGGGAATTGAATATTATTTTTACGGATATTTATGTAATTGTGTATTATTATTATTTCTACAAATGACACGATTTAAAATAAAATGTGATTGCTAAAATAAAGGGTACATCTCAATTATACCGTCGACCACTTTTCATTAAAAAAAAGAAAAGAAAAGAAAATCATCGCCAAAAATGAACTCCAAATAAACAAATGGAAGAATGTTGCTATAGGAACATCAAAATAAATAAATAAAATAAAATAAATTCGGAAAAGCCCCACTCACCAAAGTGTCCAGTAAGTTTTAACACAAAAAAATTACAATATATTAATGAAAATAGAAAAAAAAAATCTTGGTTATTTATTTATTTACATTATTTTTCTTAATTATGCTTCTCGGCTGGTGAATAAATGTTTGTGACGTCAGTTGAAATTGATCTATTGCACTTAACTATGAAACGCAACATTTTTACAATGCATTTTTCTTTTAATGTCATAGCACAGCCGTTTAAGGACGTAATTTTTATTTTAATTAACGAAATAACTAAAATATCAGAAAAACAAAAGGAAAAATACAGGTAAATGTCGAATTAAAACCGCTTCATGACATAACAAACACGTTTAATACTTCTGACGTCAAGTGAATAGGACTGCCTTTTTGGCGTTAAATCTTATAGTTTGGCGATAGTTTTTTTTATGAAAAATGGTCGACGGGATAATGGAGAAGTACCAAATAAACTGTCGAAGGTCTGATTAGTATTATGTATTACTTCTTTATTTGTTTTCAGTCTTCAGCCATGTTTCTCTTTTTCTTTGGGTAGTTATTCATACGATTTCGGGCTAATTTTCCGCAATCGGATACCTCGCCAATTGGCGTATTAACCACAATGTTGAAAGCATCGTTTATGTTAGAAGCGAAATCTTCATGCTGAATCCTGTTACAGAAAATCATATCAACATCTACTATGAGTATAAACCGCATATACACATTTTAATCAGGTAATGTTTTTTGAAAGGTTTTAGCGTATATCTATTCTACGTTGCTTTGTTATAGAGCTAAAGAGGAAAGCTCTAAAATTATGTGAATCCAATTATTAAAGATTACTTTAAAAAAAATTCTACTGAGCAAATTTTAATGGAAGTGATTTTTCAGGTATGGTTAATGACCCTATAACATATCATTCTATGTTGCTTAGTGATAGAGCTAATGGGAAAGTGATTGGGAAGGGTGAATGCTATTATGAAAGATATATCTACTATGTATTTAAAATGCAAATTCGTATTTCATGCCGACTGTTTATAATTTGAGTTCTGCTGTACGGACTTTGGTGGGATTTACACTGTTAGTTAGGCAATTTTGTGGGGATGGTTGGTGCTTCTCTGGAGCAAAGTTTTCGTCTGCGTTGTGTTTTCTGAAGCGAAAGCTTGACAATGAATCCGATTACAAAAATCATATCATAATCATCGGTTAAAACTCAGGTTCTACCGAACAGATTTTTATATGATTTCATTGTTAGTTAGGTAATTTGTTTTAGAAAGGTTTTAAAATAAAGTACATTGTTCTACATTGCTTATTTATAGAGCCACGGGAGGAAGTTATAGATAAAATTAGGCGAACCCGATTATGAAAGATTACCTTTTTTAAAAATATTACCCATCAGAATCCTACTGAACGGATTTTGATGGGAGTTTCGCAGTGTGATAATATTCCAGGAATTGATTTTCTACATTGTTTAGTTATGGAGCTATGGAAGAAAGTTTTCAGTGGTGTAGTCGTAAAAAAAACAGTGCTTATACTCTATAGACAGAGGATATATACTAGAGAGTATATATTATAGCTACGGACGGTGTGCAGAATTTCGTCTTAAAAATTCCAGAAGGTTGACGGCGTATACCAGCATATACTTTCTACAAAATCCCTGAGAGTTCTATCAACAGGTGAAGATGATTATGAAAGATACATTTATCTGTCTACTGTATATGTATAATGCAAAGGGAATTTCGATCCTGCCGCTTATACCTTGAATTCTGCTGAATGGATTTTGCTGGAACTTGCACTGTTAGTTAGCTAAATTTTGAGGGGAAGTTTTAGTGCATAACATATCGTTATATGCTGCTTAGTTAAAGAATTAGGAGGGTGGGGGCATTTCTATAATCAGTTGAACCAAATTATGAAACATTAGACTTTTGTAAAGATTCTGCTGAATGGATTTCTATGGAACTTGCATTGTTAATTTTCCAGGGATAGTTTTAGTATATTGCATATCGTTATATCGTTCTTTAGAAAACCAAAACTGTAAATTATTAAATAAACGAGTTAGTATTTAACAGACTAAATTTCGTGTAACACATTAGAAAATATAACAGCGTAATGGCTTTCGCATCGTTTTACACCAATGCGGATGGACATGAAGGTAAAAGTTCATGTTTCTTTAAAACACACAATCAAATTCACCGATATATTTCGTTTGATTCAAGTTTTTTTGGAGAAACCGACCAGCGTAGCGAGCAAAGCCTGCTAAGTAATAATAATGGTTAATTTTATCTGTATATAAAATTCTATATTATGTAAAAGAAAGTCCTAACTTGGGAGATCATCAACGCACAGTCCAAAGTACTGAAGCTACAAACACAAAAATTGCGGGGAAAATCCTTCTTAGGATGTAGAGGCGCAATAAGAAAGTTTTCCTAAAATTTCATCCCTAAAGGGGTTAAAATGGGAATAAACAATAACAAAATTTCTTAAAAATTGGGTTTTATATTTATTTGTCACACGATAACATATTTCAATGTATTTTTGAATGCTGAATCGAATGGTACCAAATAAAAATATTCTAACTCCAACAATTCGTGAGATATTGCACATTTTCGAATTTGGCGTTGCTTTTGGTGACAAAACCTTAAAATTTATTGCATTGATCGCCAAGTGATATTTTCTAAAATACATTCGTCATTGTGGATGAGAAAAAAATCACCTGATATTTTGATTAGATGAAATCTCAGTAATGCCAATTTTCGGGCTCTTTGTTTTAATTTTTTTGTTTGCTTTGGGAATTTGGAATTGAATATTATTCGGCATTTTTATGTTAGCTGGGTGCCAGTGATCGCCAAATTTTTTTTTATCTCGCCAATCCTTTTTTTTTTCTAACCTTTTAACATTAGCTAATAACAACTAGCCATTATTTTAACATTGCGATATAATATCTTAAAAAACTTATTTAAAATAACTAAAATATAATCATAATAAAATACATAAACACAAACATATCAATACAAATAAAATGTCACGCAAAATGTTCCAATTCAAATGATGCCAATTGAAACAAGATTTGGTGAGTTTTTACTGGCGCCCAGCAATATAAAAGTACCTATTATTCTTGCGGATATTTATGTAATTGTGATTTTTAAATAAAATATGCTTGCTGAAGTAAAGTTTCGAGGGTCTGTACGGTTTCGATATTGCACATTTTCTATAATTTGGTGATGCCTTTAGCGCCAACTCATCAATATTTCTAACATTACAAGTTATAATTTCTAAAAATGCATCCATTACTATATCTGCTTTACTACCGCCAACTGCAACATATCCAGGGAGTCTCATCCTGCCATTTCAAGGCACGGCACGTGGTGCAGGGTAACTAAGATCCGAGATCAACAGCCTTATTCCTGAAATAATCAATATGAGGATCATAATTAAAGCCAGGCAAATAATACTTAGTAGTCCAAGACAATAATTTGATATGCGATCTCTTTTTATATTTTCCTGTAGCTGTCTGACCAAAAGCGTACATTGTTGGATGAATGCAATTCACCGGTATATTTAGTTTGATTCAAAATTCGTTTGGAGAAACCGACCAGCGTAGCGGGCGAAGCTTGCTAGTATTGATATAAATTATTTCCACATTTAGTAAAGCTAGGTTTTAATGATTTTTTTTATTAGTGATTAATATATAACACTGTAGTCTGTAAACCTGTTATGTTAAGCGTAATACAGTAATATCTGTGAAAATGGAATCTGTCTATAACAAAAATGTTCATGGTAATGACAGAAGGAATACCATACAATTATACTTGCAAAGATAAAAACCTGTTTAACGTGGAAGGACTCTCCCATTCCTAGCGATTCTGTTTTCTCAGATTTTACTGTAGTGGTAAAATCTAAAATTAGCATGTCAACTCAATTAGACAGTTTTTCTTTAACCTTTACATAATTGAGTTTTTCAATTTTTTTTTTTTGTCATAAAAATTTAATAAGTAATTATTGTTACTGTTTTATTTCACAGCATCAATGTTCTTGTCACCTGCTACTGCTTTAGGGGCTGGACTCTACAGTATTAGTATGTATGGTGGCCTTGTCATCTTCAGTGGCTTCCTGCTTTATGATACTCAGCGCATTATTCGTATGGCTGAAGTACATCCATTTAATGTTTATGGAGTTAGACCTTATGATCCTATCAATGCGTAAGTTTCTATTATAGATTTCTACTGAAACTAACTGATTAAATAAGATTATTAAAGTTCAGCAATGTTAATCAAACATAGGGTGTACATAAAAAGGAATATCAATGTTTGTCTTTTATAGTATCTTCTCTATAAGATGTACAGTATTGATTCAAGCCCAGAATCAAAAAGCAGAAATGACAGTCTTAGGAAATTGGGCCGTTTAAGTTGTGCATGAACTTAATGTTTTCTAGTTTTCTTGCCTGACAGCTAGCAAAGATAGCAACTCCCACACCGAAAGTGTTTTGCAGTTTGCTAAATCTGCATATTTGGTTATAATTCAAAGTGGGTTCTGTAGAAAATTTAACTATAATCCCCCAACAACAGTAACATTCATCGATGGTATAAGCAGTTTGGGTACTTTCTTTTTTTTTAGGAGCCTTGGTGTGATACAGAAAATGGTAAGATTGAATTTGATGAGAAAAGCAAAATTTTCAAATGCACTTTCTTAAAAAACTTTATTTATGTTTTAAAACTTCGTCAAATTGTTTTTTTTTTTTTTTTTTAAACAATCTGACTAAGTATAATTTCATAACTATATTCATTTCATACTAATTTCATAACTAATTTATACTTTATGAAATAACTATAAAAGTGTCACATACAGAAGCAATTTGTTCAATATTTACACCATTTAATATATACATGTTGAGAATCAATTTATTTAACATATACATAAATAAGTCATATAAAAATGTAACATGAAATCATAGCTGCCAAGTATCTCAAATTTTGAACACCGCTATTTTAATAGTAATTTGTCTTATTTAATCACATATTTCTATCATTAAATAAAACAAATAATTTATTTGGATATGGTGGTGTTCAAAGTTAAGAATGCAGCTATGCAAAATATGTGACTTATGGCTATATAAATAAACCATAAAAGATTAGAATTTTTTTCATTGGTTTGGCAAGAAATCACATTTTTTTAGGACTGACTTATGTGAAGACCCCTTATTAGATGAAAATACTACAAATTGAAAGAACCAAATTTTTGTGTAAAGGAAACAGTATGGGACATAAGGATCATTCATTATTGTAATTCAAAGTTAAAAGATATTAAACTACTTTAAAATCTAGATATTCTTTGATGTTCACCCTGTATTTTAAATAATTTACTCCAGTGTGTGTTGTGTTATTTTCATATGGATGCATTAATACATTTTTGATAATTTATTTCTTTAATTTCATGAATATTATCAAGATACTTTACCAACTTAAGAAATTTGTAATGCAAGTATTTATAAGCATGGTTGTCTGCTTTTTTCTATGATGAAAAAAATTCTGGAAAATAAACACCATCACAGACTTAATGTCATTTCGTCCATTTTGCACACTTTTAGTGAATTGCAAGTTATGCAGGGGTGATTCTGAGTGAAAAAAAAAAAATCTGAAATTCACAGCAAATTTTCTGAAAAGTTATAACAGAGGAGGAAGGGGGGGGGGGAGGGTGTCCACTCCCGCCAGTTTTTTTTTTTTTTTTTTTTTTTTTTTTTTCATCCCTTTGATGAAATTTGCATTTTTTTGCAATGTTTTATACAAAGTTTGCCGTTTTTTCGTGTTCTTCGGACGAAATTTGCCGTATTTTCGCAATGTTTTTGCCGAAATTTGCCGGTTTTTTTCGCAATGTTTTTGACGAAATTTGCCATTTTTCTGCAATTTTCTGACGAAAGTCACGTTTTCCCCGCGATCCTTTGACAAAATTGAAGACTTTTCTTCGAACAAATGACGAGATTGGGAGGGTGTCCACTCCCACCACTTTTTTTTTTACATCCCTTTGACGAAATTTGCATTTTTTTGCGATCTTTTGATAAAATTTGCGATATTTTGACAAAATTTGCCTTTTTTGCAATGTTTTTGACGAAATTTGCTGTTTTTTTCGTGATTTTTTTTGACGAAATTTGCCGGTTTTTTTTGCAATGTTTTTGATGAAATTTGCCGTTTTTCCGCGATTTTCTGATGAAAATCACGTTTTTCCCGTGATCCTATGACAAAATTGAAGACTTTTCTTCGAACGAATGACGAGATTGATTTTTTTCAGCGATCATTTGCCGAAATACAAATACATTTTATGTCCGAATTTTCGGATTTATATCCAATATTTTTTCTAATTTTCAGAAATCATTGCCTTCATTTTTCGGAAAATTCGGACCAGAATCACCCCTGAAGTTATGAGTTAAAAACACTAAATTAATAACAGTGTGTTAGCATGTGAGAGAACATTATTATGCCATAAAAGTGATTTTAATTACATAACATGTTGACCACCATAAAATTCATACAACGCATTAAAGAAATGTGGTATGAATCGTATTTGATTCATATGGCAGTCAGTGTGTTAAGATGTCTTCTTTTTTTGGTTCTGTTCAACTTATAATGGCATTAATGCTTTCAAAACACAATTTTTTTTAAAGGTAGTTTTCAGTTTACTTTCACGAGATGAGTTTGATAAAAGTCTGTATCAAAAACATTAGCTTAAAAATTGCTATTAATTTAAAAGTAATAACAATAAAATGTTATTTTTAAATTTTTGTGTGTTATTTTCGTGTATTTTAATATGCATAAACATAAGTTTGAGAGGGAACCCCCAAAAGAATGTTCTATCTCGGGCTTGACATAGTTTGGATTGGGCTATTTGAAGTTATTAAAGTAAATAGCTCCATTATCATTTCATATTAAAGTAAATCTCTCATACATTTTAACCACATTTTTGTTCATATCATTATGACATCAGCATTGCATGATACACACATTTGTGCCTTATTATATAGATTTACTTTTAAAAGTTTTACATCTAACGTACATTTGTTGTAACCATTGTTCCTTTTTTCATATTTTTTAAAACTATATAAACAAAAACATAATTTGTAGAAAAAATTAAAAAAAAACAATTTATTTCCCACATTGTTTAGGCCCAAGAAGGGGCACATATTAAGATATTTCATTCAGTTGGCTTTACATTTGATGTTAAATTTTTGGTAATAAATAAGGTTAAACCAATTGAACATTTTAAAAAAGAAAAAAATCAATATATGATTTTTAAACCACTTAAAACTGAGATCCTGTTTGAATGAATTAAAATAAATCTTTAACTTTTTTAAAGGTCTGTATTTTGCAAGCATCTTGTCATTTTGTATACACCCATCATAAACATATTAAAGTTTAATCTGTAATACAAATGTTTGCAGCTTGTGAAGCTTAAAAATGGAAAAAAAGGTCCAAAGATTTATTTAAATTTCAATCGAACGGAATCTTAAGTTTTACGAGTCGTTTAAATATCATATTGATTTTTTTTTTTAAATGTTGAATTCGTTGAACCTTATTTCATTGTCTCAGTTTTACTTATTTGATTTTTTTTTCCCTTTTTAAAAATTTAGGTCTATTTCAATCTACTTGGACACATTAAACATTTTTATACGCATTGCCATGTTGTTGGCTGGTGGTGGCGGCTCAAGAAGAAAATAAATTGTGCTTCTCATGATGTAAATACCTTTTAATAAACTATGTAAAAAGAAGTCCTATGAAAACTATTTCCTAGTACTATTTGGTTTTCTTTCATTTTATTCATTTCTGACCATTTGAAATAATAATTTTAAAAAATGTATTATTTTTTTTCTCGAATTCAATTTTATTGTTTGTACTGCTTAGAAAAAGATATCCTTGCAATGTGATATTTCTTTATATTGTATTAGTTTGTAATAAAGATAGATCAATAATTTTATCTTAGCATTATTTAATAAAATACTATGTAAAATTATTATTTTTTTAATTTGCTCATTTCAATCTGCATTAATATGTTGATTAATATATTTCATTCATTTAAAACTTATCTTTAAAAGCCATCCTACATTCATCTATGGAGAGGAATTTTTTTTTAATTTGTTTTTATGAGGTTAGGAAGACATAAGGAATGTTATAAACAACTATATTATATCATTGGACAATGGGAATACAAGACAGCAATTTTCAGCTAAACATTATGAGACATGATAGCTATTTCGCTAAAAGTAATACTTTTTTACAGGTTTGGAATGGCGTAAACTTTTTTTTTTGGGGGGGGGGGGGGGATTGTTTTTTTTTTTTTGTTTTTTTTTTTTTTTTTTTAGAATAACTTGAATGTAATATTTTCTATTATTTTCTAATTTAAGTGTTTAAGTCTATCCTATACGAATGGTTTACAAGATAAGTTGAATTAAGAGACATTCAAAAATTTGTTGCCAGTTATAACATTACAATAATAAGTCTTTCTTTTCTCTTATTTTCTGAATCTAACTGTCAAAAATTTTTTGACTTAGAGTTATCAGTTAAAAAAAAATCAATATATAAAACAAATTCCTTAACAACCTCCGATAGGAAATTTGTATGTAAAAGTTCATCATCCAAAAGATACTATCTTGAAAATGAATCCATTTAAAACTAAGTAAAGTGTAAAGTAGTAGGTAGGTAGAGAAGAATATATTAAAATGTTCAGTGAACTAATTTTTGTTGCAAAAAGTTACTACAGCCAAGGTAGGGAAATATCTTCTATTCGTGTAGGTTTGTATAGTCAAAACCATACAAGAGATTGGGTATTCAAAAAACTGTAAAACTCACTTCTCCTAAAATTTCAAGCACATATTTTCTTGAATTAGACCTGTATTATATATTTACGTGTATACTTGGTGGTAATCTAAAACAAGTAACATTAAGATACATTAATATGGCACAGTCAGAAACTGATATCATGAATCTCACAGGAGAAGGGGGTAAATTTGAAATAAAATTTGTTATAACTATCAAGATTTCATAAAAATTTAAGTTTTAACAATGTTTAATTTAGTCATGTAAAAGAAATGTATATTATAGCATTAGCATAGCTTAGAAACCCATTAGCTAAGTTTCATATTCTGTCGCTTTTTTAGAAAATTGGCAATTTCAGAGAAGAAGCCTCAAGTAACAATCCACAATAACTTCCTTAAATCACCCCATGAACTCCTTATGACAGGCATTCTCAGAGTCTAAAGATACTTTTCTTTTGAATATTTTAATTTAATTATAAAAAATTACAGTTGTTCATTTATTGCTCTAATAAAAAAAAATCTGACATCTCAATTAGCAATGATTTCAAGAAAAATGTTTTGAGGTAACTATGAGAAAATAAATTATGTTGATGAAAGAAAGTCCAGGAAATATTTACTGTGTAACACTGTTCCGGAATATGCAAATTTTAAATGACTAAAATTAATTTAGAAAATTGAAATATTTAAATTAATGATGAAGTTAAATCTGAGAGGTGGCTTAAAATTTGCAAACCCAAAGCGACATCACGCCATGCGATCGTATAGTGGAATTTAATCCAATAATCGACATAATAACGGCAAAGATGCTGCAAAAATATTTAATGATATGGCCGGAAATATAATTCATGAAAAGTTACTTGGTAAAGATGACAGTTATGATAGATGTTGAATACGGGCCTATGAACATCTATGAACTCATGATGATTCTTTGGCTCTGATGAAATGATGATTAACGAGTCATGAAGATGGGATATAACTTAAGATGATTCTCTAGCTCCGATGAAATGATAGTTAACGAGTCATAAAGATGTAAATAACTTAAGACGATTCTCGGACTCTGATGAAAATGACAGTTGACGAGTCAAGATCTGCAATACATGTCGAATAACATCGGCTTTAAGTTACAGACTGCAAACGGAGTAAATTATGAAGAAGCGGGATAATGAATCTCTGTATCTGATGAAAAGTCGGTTAAGACGTGAATATTTTGAAGATTTTTCAAAGATTTTAATGAAGGATTGTCGTCAGAGTCGCTGGATAAATTGGAAATATCATAATAAAGAGTTTGCAGGCTGGAAGGTAAAGATGCTGCAGAAACTTAACTTTTAAAAAGAAGGCGCTGGGACCCGAAGGTCCGCAGCATATATAGAGCGTTCACGACTCACTAATCCCTCGCAGCTGAATGATGAAAAACATGACATCTGAAAGGCGGTTAGGATTTGAAAGGAAAACTTTCAACCAATGAGTATCGAGCGCTGCGACAAGCGCCGCCTAAGCCACACCCTCGTAAGCACGAAGCCGCGTAACATACACAAGAGTTGAGATGTATTAAAATTAAAGTTATTCTTGAATGGAAACGTCATCGGAAAAAGACCCATATCGACGTGCAAAAGAAGTGCAATGAACTTCTCTTTCCCAGCCAAGAATTTGGAGAAATTCTATCACGTGATCACGAACATGTTTTTTGAGGAAGAAAGCTTGTTCAAGATGTCTAAATACAAACACAACAAATAGAGCGATGTTTGAAAAGTAAATTAAATAAATATTTCTTACCATAACTTCTGAAGTAAATATCGTATTTGAAAACCATAAACGGATTCTGAATGCAAAAATTTAGATCTATAGATTGAATATGATTTTAAGATAGAATAATTAATATTTAATATTATGATTTCCGCTTTTGGGACTTAGAAATATTTTGTAGACGTTTGTTTTGATACGCGAAAAGTGTATCTTTTACTGAGATTACTTTTACTGAATATTTTAATAATGATTTTGTTCATGAAAGCTTTTAAAATATTAATTAATATTAGTAATTAATAACAGAATAAAATTACTTTAACAGAATTTTTGAAAACTTTGAAAGAAAAATTATTATAAAATTAAGCTAAGTGGTAATTAAAATAAATTATTGAGTTAATTTGCATAAATTAATACGGGGGCAATGTGTGGTAACGTAGCATACTGTAAAATTCCGAAAATAAGCCAACCCTTTGACAACATGAAATAGTGACAGAAAAGGGAAGGGGGCTTATAAATGAAATTTTATTGAAAATTTCCCCAATACTAAATAATTATATCTCAATAAAAATACCTCAGTATTAATTATTAGCTGAAATATTAATATTGTTTTTGCTTGTTTACCTACAGAATGGAAGAAAGGGGGGGGGGGGAGAAAATCTGAACTATAGTCATAACTTCAATTCTAAAAATCTCAAAATGCACTAAAGTTCCTTGGTTGTAAATTTTTTTTTTAATTGAGGAAGGAGGCTTACATTTAGAGGGAGGGTTATTTTTGGAATTTTATGGTATTTTTGATAAAGAGGTTCAAGATATCAAAGTTCAACAGTGAGCAATTTGTTTTCTGAACATAAGACATTACCTGTTACTGATACATTAATGTCTATTATGGCTGTTTTCAGATCCAAAGTACCTACTTTTTGACTTATTAATTCATTTTTGTTCGGAAACATATGATATTGGTGGGTGTTCTTATTCAGAAACTTTCTAATAGAAAGTCCTTTTCCATTTTTTGGTAAAGGCTGGAGATCTTTGAGAAAATACTGTCAAAGTCAACTCATTCCATCATTTATACAAGTCCATATCTCATATTGTCATTCCTGAAAGCAAAAATTGGTTCACGGGTGATGATGTCAAAGATTACAAGCGATCGCTGTGAACAAATCACATGTACTTTACTGTAAACTTGGGGATACGGTAAAAATACAAGGTATGTCATGTAAATAAAACGGAATTAAGATATATTTTAACTTAATAAACATACATGACATAACAAAATGAAAACACTAAGAAGAATGAAAACAAAGAAACTAACCTTGGCATACTTATTGACACCGTTAAAAATTTCATTGTCAAGGGGTGGGTGAAAACAAATTCAAACCAAAAATTTTAGGTAGGTGGACTTTACAAACAGAAATTTTTTTTTTTAATTTGGGAAGGGAGCTTACATTTAGGTCTGGTTATTTTTGGAATTTTACGGTATTTTTTAAGATTTCTAAGAATTTTTGATAAAGAGGTTAAGATATCAAAGTTCAACTTAGATCAATTTGTTTTTTGAACATAAGACATTATCTGCTACTAATATTTCAATTGTAAATGACTGTAATTATTTAATTTATTTTTAGTTGTAATATTAATTGTTTTTGCTTGGTTATCTACAGTATGGAGGGTGGGGGTTGAGAATCTGAACTTATAGTCATAGCTTGAATTCTAAAAGTCTCAAAATAAAGCTGTTTTCACTAAAGTTCCTTGCTTATGATTTTTTATATTTTCGTTGTAGTGAAAATTTCTTAAGACCTGTATGCATGTCTGTTTACATATGAAATTGTCAATACAAAACCCTGTGTTTCTTCACTTCTTTCAATTTGTCATGCTCTATTTACATGAAATAACAGAAAAGTGATTTTCAACTTTCATATAAAGCACTTTTCATCTTCACAAACATTTTCAGCTTGCAACTTACAGCAGTGTTTTTTCTCAAAATCTTGGCCAAATCTCATTATTTTTTGCTTTTCTTGTTTTTTAAAAAAAAAACAGGCTAATAAAAATAATGGTGAGTTGCTTTACTCAATAACTGGGGAGGTCTTGTTTTTTTTATGACATTCACAAGTAACATATACTGTCACTTCAGTGTGCAAAATTCAAGCCATTTCATGCATTGAGTGAAATAATTAAATTAAAAATAAAGTGTTGTAAAGGTAAGATTACAAACTATTTCACTCATTAATTCGGTTGAAACTCAAACTTTTTTTAAAAGATGCGTAAAGAAATATGAAATTGCTCATTCTCTGCTGGCTTTTTCAAACATTCGTAAATGCATTGAGATCAAAACCTAATGACACATCTATAATGATATCTGGGGATTGTGATGAATATAAAAAGAAAAATTAATAAAAAGGGGAATCACCAGCGACTTGCACCGGAGTGATTCCGAAAACCTAAAATAATTTAGACAAAACATATATTCAACACTCCCCCCAAACACCATTATAGGCGCGAACGTAAGTGGTAGTACACAATGCGAAGCCATAAAAGATAAGTTTAAAATTACGTTAAATACATCTGAGAAATATTAAAGTTAATCCTTAAGTTAAAATATACCTTTATAATATATGAAATATAACTTATTCCATTATCTCAATAAGAGCTGAATAGCATTAAAAGAAAAAGACAAACTCACCAGATTAAAGTAAAATTTCTTGTTTATTCACAGAAATGCACTCACGTAAACAAAATAAAAATTTTCACTTGAATTTTCTATAATACACTTTTTACAATCAATATATATTCCTCTTTTAAAACTTTTAAGATGAGATATCTATATTAATCACCTTTTTAATTTATTCATACATAAACGTGAATTTATATATCATGGATGGCACATTATTATCTTTAAAATAATTACTCTTTATATCAAATTATATATTGTAATGAGGAAAATTATAAAGTTATATTAAATTTTTTCTACTTTAGTTCAGTGGACCACCTGAGATAATAAGACGTTATTAATAGTTCATTAGGCACATTGGTGATCTTGAAACATTATTTCTACAGTTCATTAAGTTTAAGATATATATTTATGGAAGTTTAAAATCCAAATACAGAGCTCACTGAAGAAACACCAGAATGTGAATAACGGTGATGACGATAAAATCATATCAGCAGTTCTTTAAAGAGGTTTCAACAGGATGTTGACATCCTAAATTGCCGATGTTATAGACATTATTATGAAGAAGAAAATGTCCGTTAGAAAACTATCGGATACTGAAGATATTACAAGATGAAGAAGAGCAACATAAAATCTTGAAGCCCTAAAACTTATTTGATAAATATCACACAAAAGGACGTGATTAACGCTTATCTTGAAATAAGAAAATAAAGTAATCCTGATGTAAGATCACCCAACTCTGAGGAACGAACGTCCAAAGCACATTAGGGAAGTGCCGTATATATCTTGAAACCATCAATTAACTTGTGGTAAATTTGAATAAATACCTTCTGGAATAATTAAATATGGCAGCACAGGTGGTAATCATCTTGTTAGTATATTGAATTTAATGAAGTAGAATAGTCATTTAAAAAGAGAAATAGATTGAAGTATAACGTTCACTACACTCGCCACAAGCCAAAATGGCTTAGGCTCCGAAGAGCGAAATCCACTACACGTTACATCTATGAGATTTTTTCAGGAACTGATTGAGTCTTTACAGTTTCCTACTCAGGTAAAACTCTACGGCGGTTACGGAATAACCAATGAAAAAATCCGAACCGTCTGAATGTCACTGATCAAGCCCAAAAACTCGTAGAGAAAGTTACAGTTAAAGGTATCACTGACGCGTCCACCCCTGGCAACAGCATTAAAATAGTATTTCGAACATTCGATCACGACCTTGGAGTGCTGCTAAAACGACCTTGCGCAAAATACGCAGGAAAAAAGGTTGTTGTTTACATGAAGACATCAGAAACTCTGTCAATGGCCGCTCGTAGCGAAAATGTACTATTTCAAAATAAAACTTACGAAAATAATGAAAAATCCATAAGTCAGAAACTTATGGATGAAAACAAATAAAATTTTAGGAAATGTACTAAAATAAAAAGTTCTTTCCATCTATCATGAATTGGAAGTAAAAATATTTAAATTAAAGAATTTTGAAAAAGTAATTCTTGGACTTTGAAAATATCTCAAAGATCGTGAATCTGAAATGAGAAATCCTAGGATGACAAAACAAATAACACACAACTTACTGAGATGAATTGAAGTAACAAAATACTAATTATGATAATAAAAAATTGAAGTAAATGTGCTTTAATTTTTGACTGTTTAAATTTAATAAGAAATTATTTAATATTATAAAAAATAAGTGATAAGGATTAAATTTGAGATTTGAAATTAAATTAAATTAGCACAAACGTTATAAAATAAAAAGAATGTTTGATTTAAAATTATTAATTGATGAAATATTATTAAATAAGAAAAATTTTATGAATTTATTAAAATAAATGAATAAATTAAATTTAAGAAATTTGAATATATGAATTAATGAATACTGAGAATTTTAAATCATAACAACATCTTTCCTGAAACATAAATAATAAAATACTTATCAACAGATAAGATAAATTTACAGTGTATCATTTTGAACAATGAAGATAATTAATTTTCAAAATATTCAGCATCACTATGGTATGAGCTAAAATAAACTGTAATGCCTTTATTTTATGCAATAAAGGCAGAGCTGCCAACTCTCCCGTTTTTACGTTTAAGTATGATTTTCTCCCGTTTTTCACTCATATTTAATTCCTAGAAACGTACTTCTGAAAAAAATAAAATTTTCGATCTCGTTAGAATTTCGCCATAGGATCGCTAAAAGACTCTAATTTCATCAAAGGATCCCGGAAAAGCGTTAAATTTCATCAAGGAATCACCAAAAATCCCCTCAAATTTCGTCAAAAAAACACAAATTTCGTCAAAAGATCGTGAAAAAACGTAAATTTTGTCAAAGAATCGCCAAAAATCCCCTCAAATTTTGTCAAAAAACGGCAAAAAAAAATGCAAATTTCGTCAAAAAATCACAAAAAGACAGAAATTTCGTCAAAAGATCGCGAAAAAAACACAAATTAAGTTCTAATAAATATTTTCTTTTTATTTGAAAAAAATTTGTTTCATTTGTTGATATCTTAAGATTTTTTTGTGTAATTTATAATGTATGAAAGTAAGTGTTATTTTTAAATTTTTTATTTATATATATATATATTAATGATTATATTTAAGTTATTGAGTCAATCATTAATCTATTCTAAATGAATTATAAAATAAGTTTTTATTCTTACGTAAATTCACTTTAAAAAAATCTCCCGTTTTCTCCTTTTAAACTGCGAAGAATCTCCTGTTTTTTCTCTTGCTAAGGTTGGCAGCTCTGAATAAAGGTGAGCTAGACAAATTTTAAGGGCACTGATATACAATTATGCAAGGTTGCACACAAACACAGAAAGAGAGTATTTTTTTCCTCTATTTTGCCCATGATTTTGAAAAGCTCTGCCACTGTACAACCCTTTTCACCCTAGTAAATATTTTTGCGACCCTAGATACAGAACTACAGTAGCTGGCAAAAGTCTTGAGACGATATGTTTTCTGTCTAACTTTTTCTGTAAGCAAAATTTCTGAATGATGTAAAATAGTAATTCATACCCCTTGTAAAGCTCAACAAAATGCAACTTTAGAACAATTGAAACAAATGCAAGAATTAAAAATAATTCAGAAATTCGCAAAAGTTTTGAGACTATTCAGTTTTAAAAAACTTTTATTGAAATTAAGCATCATAATGTAACGAAATACAGCAATATTTAATATTTAGTTGCATATCCTTTTGCTTTGAGGACTGCGGCACATCATCTGGGCATGGAATTAACAAGGCTTTCTTCTAAGGTGGACCTTGGGATTTTCGCCCATTCCAATTGAAGATCCTGAAGGAGTTCTGCCTTTTGAAGAATGGTTCCATGTCCCAACTTTTCTTCCAATGTGTTCCCAAAGATGTTCAATTTGATTGAGGTCAAGTGACTGACTTGGCTAGTCCAAAACTTTAATTTTCTTAGCTGTAAACCATTTTGGAGGTGTGTTTTAGATCATTATCCTGTTGAAACATCTATCCATGAGGCATCTTTTTATGAGAATAAGGTAGCATGTGGTGATCTAAAATGTTTTCATAAACATTTTGATCTATAATCCCATCGATGTGTACGAGGGGGGAACGACACCATTACTGATCCGTTTCCGTGCTTCATTGTTGGACATTGGTACCAGGGATCCATTCTGGTGCGTTTTGGATAACAAATATAACATCGGCTATCACTTCCAAACAATTGAATTTGGATTCATCGTTCCAAAGGACCTTCTTCCAATCTTTGGTTGTACACGTTTCGTGCTCCGTAGCAAATTTCAATCGCATTTTCCTAATCTTTCCCTGGATGAGAGGTTTTTTTTGCAGGGACCCGTGCACACAATCTAGTGGCATCCAGATGACATCTTATGGTGTCCTTACTCACTGCAAGTCCATGTTCAGTGGCCATCTTACATATTTCAGCAGTGTTCTTGTTTGGGTCAGCAACAGACTTCCTTCGGATCAATACGTCTTGATGTTGAGTCGTTTTTCTTGGGGCTCCTATTCTTCAAAGATCACATACACATTTACCATCCTTCCACTTTTTTACTATGTGGCCAACAGTTGATTTTGGAATTCCCAATTTGAATAGATAGTAGAATATTAATGGACATTACAAAATGTAATGTTCGGGGTTTTAAGATTGAATAGCAGAGTGCAAAAAGCAACGGAAGTGATGGAACTAAATAACAGTGACAGATTAAAATACGAGCACATATATTTAAAACAGAAACATAAATTTAAAAAATATATAAAATAAAAATAACTTAACATCTCTTTAAAGAACAAAAACAATATAAATATTTAACTTATCTGGAACACAAGAGAAGGACATCATGACATGTTAATGTTAAGAAATGCATTTGCATTACAACTTCTTTAATAAACATAAAAAGAGATTCCAGGGCTCAATATCAAACATTCTGTATGACGACACACGTAGACGAGGCCAAGCTAACTAAAATCAGTTTCATTAATAGCTTGCCCTACTGTAAATCATCACAGAAAAACACGACATTGACTCCAGCACTTATAGATTATAAAAAGGAAAAATTATATGAAACAACAAATTTGTAATCATAACTTAACACTCATTGCTTTCAACCCATTTGCATACTCGGAAGACGTAACCCCATCAAAGAAACACTTGAATTTAGCATAGCTTATCTTTATCAAGAATTTAACACAGGACTTATGAAATCCATAATGCCGGTAACGAACTAAAAGACCCTGTAGGACTGAAGTTAAACTTATTTTGAAAACACACATGATCTGTGAAGCACTAATTATCGCTCACATTTCTCGAGATCAAACTAAAGAACAAATGCAATGAGAGATGAAACACGAAAATATTTATCGGCTATGGCTGTTCACAAAGATGCTACTATGCATGCCGATATTCAAATCTTCTTACAGCTTCTAGAATACCACACAGGAAGAAATGACGACTACTCGGGAAAACAGAAGATCATTGCGTGTGCGATGCCGGGAAAGGAAAATTGCGAACAGTAATAAAACTTCTAATAAATAAAATGAGTTTGAAAAGTACCGTATATACTCGTGTATAAGTCAACCCCCCAATTCTTATGCAAAATTTTGGAAAAAATTGAATTTTCGTGTATAAGTCGAACCACATTTCTGGTGCGATGCCGGGAAAGGAAAATTGCGAACAGTAATAAAACTTCTATTACATAAAATGAGTTTGAAAAGTACCGTATATACTCGTGTATAAGTCAACCCCCCAATTCTTACGCAAAATTTTGGAAAAAATTGAATTTTCGTGTATAAGTCGAACCACATTTCTGGTAGTATGTTGAAAAATGATTTGTAATCTAGGATAAATAAATAAATAAATTTTCATTAAATTAGTAAACTTTTTTTTTTACGTTTCTAATCAGACTTCTTTTTTTTTTTAATTCAACATTTTAAAATTGTATAATTATGTAAAACTGAAGAAGCTTAAACTATTTTGAAAGTTATTCACTTCAATTTAATGATTACTTACTTTTTTTTTTTTTTGAAAAATCTATTCAAGCCTTATTTATAAGGGTAAACAACTTCTTAAACTGCTAAAATATAGTACTTCTTTGTATTGCAGGACTTTTAGGAGAGAAATCTAGAAGCATTCTCAAGTTGAACTCTTTTTAAAAAGGGGATTAAAATGTAGAAAACTATTCTTCTGTATTGAAGGGAATTCTATCCAAGCGAAAATAGGTGCAGAACAATTATAGAAACATTGTTGAGCTTTTTTTTAATCAATCACCATTGTCCGCTTTTATCTGTCTCTCCAACCTAGACCCATATGTGATTAATTAAAAGACTTGCACATTCACCAATTATCTGCGAAAAAAATATGATTCCGGTATTTCACTCCGCTATTTTTTTTTTTTACTTGTGTGTAGGTCGACCCCCCCCCCCCCCCCCATTTTCAGCTCCCAAATTTTGTCTAAAATTCTTCGACTTATACACGAGTATATACGGTAATTACATTTATTTCAGATAAAGAAAGAAACATGATTTAAGATAAAAGGTAAGTTAATTATTGTGCTATAATGAATGATATAAAGAAAATAGAAATAATAAATAAAGGAGTCAGCAACAAAAGAGTAATTTATATAAATTATGTACAGGTGATAAGGCCCAAGAAAACTAGGACATATGGATTATTTAATATCCATCAAATGACATTTTTCTCCCCACTTATTTAATAATTAAAAGAGGAATAGCCAAAGGTGTTTTTTTTACCTGTCTTTATACTGAAACAGATACTAACATTGAGATTTTCACTACGGAATAGAATTCTAATTTTTTAAGGATTAAGCAAGTAATTTCGCATACAACAACCCGGTGGAGGTGTGGATTGTTTTGTGCTTTATATATGAAGCATCGCATATTCTAGAACATTCTGTGAACATGACTATATAAAGCTTCTAACTTGCATATCTGTGCAAAGTTATCAAAATTATAGTAATTTGTATACAGCTCATATAGAAAGGAAATAATGAAAATGTAATTTAAAAGCCAGGGATGGGATTCGAACCCACATCTTCTGCATAGAATTCCTCTGCTATAGCCACTCAGCTAATGGAGTGACAATATCACATGTATTTAAGTCAAGTATTAAAAACTTGAATTTAATGGAATTAAGTTTAAGTTTAGGCTCTTTAAAGGAATATATTAAATTAGCAGAGATAAGAAAGTTCGCAGTAGGAAATGTAAAATGGCTGAACGCCCCTAAACCGATGTGAAAAACAAAGTCAAAGTAAAGTAAAAGTCTGTGTTGATTAACTTCTTACTATAAACTATAATAAAATATAATGATAGGAAGACAAAAAGTTTAAAACCAAACATATTTATTAAAACATTAAAGTCAAATTAAATAATTGAAAGATAACTAAAAAGATGCTTTTAACAATAATTACGACGATAAACAGACTGTAGAAAAGCGAAAAAATGCACTAAATATTGCGGAGGACAGTCTGCAGATTTTATATAAAAAAGGCGGCAATCTGCCATTTGGCGGAAAAGGGGCACCCCTGTAAAACACATGCCGACTTAGACATAAAAAATTAGTGGCCAAAGCAAAAAATTTAGTCTCCACGTACCGACTGTGAATCTGTACCTATATTATGAATGTCACTAATATTACAGAAGATATACTAGAATATATTATTATTTATAATTTTCTAAATGTTTCAGTAATTATTTAAATTATTTTCGATCTCAATAAAATGATTATTAAATGATATATTTTCAATATTCATGTACAATTTGAAAAATCTGCTATCTTTTTTAGAAAAATATATGTAACTGATCTGTACTTATAGACATTTAGATAGAGATCGCTAAAAATTAAACACTTGCACTACATAAAATTAATGTATGTAGCAAGAATTTTTTGCAATATGTATAAAGAAAAATACATCTATTTTAAGCAAGATTTTAAAAAAATATCTTTTTGTAAGTAAATTACATGATTGTAATAAATATAGTGCTAAATCTGTTTCACTCACACTCTTGATTATCTGCATCCTTAAAAGGCATATCTTCCTTCACCTTAAGAAGACTTAAAAAATTAAACTTAATTATTCATCATTATCTTGAAAATTATAATTTCTTTGATGCATCACTTTTTTCCCCAAGAAAACTAGAGTATTCTTTATAATTAGATTTACTACATGAAATAGCCAAAAAAGAGAGTTAATATCAAATCTAAAACAGTCTTGTTAAAAAGGGGTCCAATTTCTCTTTAGAATATTTTTCTTAAAGAAAAAAAAGTGAAGTTTAAAATAATGACAAATTATTTTAAAGAATGTTTTTCCCACTTCCTTTTAGGTAGCTTTCAATACAAAAAAGTATAAAGCTACCTATTGCAGTCGTTCGGAGGAAAGCAGTTCCGGAAAATTTCGATATATTTTCACCGATCATGACCCGCAGACCCCAAAACCACCCTCCGTTCAAATGTTGATATATATATATCTGACCTATCTCATACGATAACGCTCATATTTATAAATCAATTTTGATGAAACTAATTGTGTGTATTAAGGTCACTAATGTCTCGACCGAGTTCGTTGGCCAGCTTGGACCGCCATTTTGTTTCAAGATGGCGGCCATTTAAAAATTTAAAACTAAAATAAATATACAAAAAAGTTAAAAATTCAAATTTATTTTTTAATTACCTGTTAGGCCTTGATACAAGGATTCCAGAGCATTTTTTGGTTTACCTCTATCTTAAAAAATGGCTGAGATAGAGCAGTTTGAAATTCTAGGGTGGCTGACATTTTGAAACAAAAAAGTCCTTCCGGCCTGTACCGGGAGGAAAAGGTAGCTTTCCTATATCTTCGTTTTAAAATTTTATCTAATGTTACACGAAAACAGCAAGTTAAAATGCAAAGAAACGTTTACAAAAGATTCGTTAATACTGAATTTGAATAAGAAATTCGCCAAATTATTGAGCAATAGCCAAATTGGCTTCATTTATGAAGACTTATTTTGGTCGCCAAATTTGGCGATATGTCGCCAAATGTCGCCAATTTTGGCGAGAATTTGGCGCTAACGGATATGAATATATAGTTTTATGCGTATGATTGGGAAAATTATTACAACAATGAAAGAAAATAATTTGCGAGTAATCGCGTTAATGTGCTGTTTTGTTTCAAAATGTCAGCCACCCTAGAATTTCAAACTGCTCTATCTCAGCCATTTTTTAAGATAGAGGTAAACCAAAAAATGCTCTGGAATCCTTGTATCAAGGCCTAACACGTAATTAAAAAATAAATTTGAATTTTTAACTTTTTTGTATATTTATTTTAGTTTTAAATTTTTAAATGGCCGCCATCTTGAAACAAAATGGCGGTCCAAGCTGGCCAACGAACTCGGTCGAGACATTAGTGACCTTAATACACACAATTAGTTTCATCAAAATAGATTTATAAATACGGGCGTTATCGTATGACATAGGTCAGATATATATATATATATATATATATATGGAGATATATATATATATATATATATATATATATAAATCAACATTTGAACGGAGGGTGGTTTTGGGGTCTGGGGGTCATGATCGGTGAAAATATATCAAAATTTTCCGGAATTGCTTTCCTCCGAACGGCTGCAATAGGTAGCTTTATACTTTTTTGTATTGAAAGCTACCTAACAGCACATTAACGCGATTACTCGCAAATTATTTTCTTTCATTGTTGTAATAATTTTCCCAATCATACACATAAAACTATATATTCATATCCGTTATCGCCAAAATTGGCGACATTTGGCGAAATATCGCCAAATTTGGTGACCAAAATAAGTCTTCATAAATGAAGCCAATTTGGCTATTGCTCAATAACTTGGCGAATTTCTTATTCAAATTCAGTATTAACGAATTTTTTGTAAACGTTTCTTTGCATTTTAACTTGCTGTTTTCATGTAACATTAGCTAAAATTTTAAAACGAAGATATAGGAAAGCTACCTTTTCCTCCCGGTACAGGCCGGAAGGACTTTTTTATATATGTGGTAGAGAGGGGGGGGGGGGGGTCAATTTCAATTATTTTTATTCATCAAGTATATGAACTTTTGCCTACACTTCATATAGCTGGTTTTCCAATTAGCTTGAGCTTGAACATTATTCATGGTGTAGCAAGAAAATTTATGCATATAGGGCTTGCGTGAATAGAATAGTATGTTATTTAAATGTATTGCTAAAAGAATGTTATTGAATTCATACAAAAAAATTTTCAATTACCAACAAGGAAAAAAAAGATGACTATAGAATAAAATAATTGCTGCAAAGAGTTCTGCAGGCCACTAATTGGAAACCTCTGTTTAACAGCAATAAAAATTTGTTTGATTTATATATTTTCCTTTATTTACAAAGTATTCACTATATAAAAAGTTTCAAGTTTATACTGAAAGTAACATGCACAGTTTGCTGATCTGTCAAAGAATAGACGCCATATTTAACCATTTTAAAAATAACAAGCTATACTTAACTTTATCAAAAAAGAATTCTGATCTATAAAATCAATAGCCTTAAGAATAAAATTACTTTAGCATATTCAATAAGGCAAGAAGATATGCAGAGTAAATATACGGATAGAAATACAAAATAACTTTTTTTAATCATAAAATTATGTACATATTTAGATTCATAACTTCAACATTTTACACTTCCGTTTCTGAAGAGTTTTCTAAATATTTATTATCTTTGTCCTTAACCTTAGATAATTTTATTGTACATTTTTCAGTTTGTTTCACTTTTTGTTTACATTCAACTACATTGTAACAGTTACTATTGTCTAAGTTTCTTGTTTTGAAATCCATCCATTTGTAGTACCTTTCAAACACCTTTGAAGAAGTCTGTATAGTTGAATTAGGATTTCTGTATCCAATTATGAGAATTCCCAAAACAATGAGAATCCCAGAAATTAAATACATTATATGATGTGCTTCAAATCCTGTTTCAGCTCTAGGCTCTTCTTTAAACTGTAACAAAGATGAGTTATATTTTTCCAGTTTAAGAAGAAGCATCTTGATAGTTGTAAGGTTTTCTTTCATCAATAATTCCTCTGTATTTTCAAGTGATCGGCGGATTCGTAATGTTTGGATAGGCTTGATAGAATAAGTCACTTGTAGGAACCACTGCTGACTTGAACTTAACTATTAAAATAAAAATAACAATTATTTTAAGAGTGTTGTAATAAATTTAATAAGAATTAAAACCATTGCTGATTTAATAAAAATAACAATTAAGTCTACGAATAGCTTTAATAAAAATGTAATAATTGTTAGCTCTTTTTTAGTGAAGATGTATAATTTTAAATTGAAGGATTTTTTCTTTCTTTAAAAATTTAAAATTATAGTTTGTTATTACATAGTTATTGCATATTAGCTTATCCGCCTAGCATTGCCGGTCCATCAAAAGATAGCATGAAACGTAAAAAAACTTTAAAAATCGAATTCCAAAAAAATCGAATTCCTAATTTGAACGAATTCCAAATAAACTTTACTGAAAAGAGAGCATAATTTACTATATCGAGCTAGAAAATGGAAACCGGATTCCTTTTTATAATGTGGAAAAGTCACAGCAAATCACGAGAAAACACTAAAAGTCTCAAAAGTTGTAGAGGAATTTTACTCATATACAAATTTTACTATATTGGGCTAAAAGATTAAAACAGGATTTCTTTTATGAATGTCAAAAAATTGCCGCAAAACACTAAAAATTGCATAAAACAATTCGGAAAAAAATTCAAAAATAGCTATATGAATTCCGAATAAACTTAATTCAGAAGAGGACAAAATTTACTAAGTAGACATTATAACTGGAATTCTTTCATAAATGTCAAAAAATTGCTGCAGAATGCGCGAAAACGCTGAAAATTACGTTAAAAGTTGCTAAAAATTCAAAAATCGCAGAGGACAAAATTTACTATAGGGAACTAAACAATTGTGACTGGAATTCTTCTATGAATGTCAAAAAATCGATCGACCCAAATAAAAATTTCAATAAAAGTCACTAAATATTAAAAAATCAAGGACAATCTACTATATTAGGCTAAAAGTTTTAAATCGAATTCCTTTTACTAATGTGAAAAAATCGCTTCAAAAGGCAAAAAAATTCTAAAAATCGTATAAAACAAATTAATTGCGAAAAATTCAAAAATCGCTGTAAGACTTCAAAATAAACATTATTGAAAAGAGGACAAAATTTACTATATTGGGTTAAAAGAATGAAACTGCATTCCTTTTACTAATGCAGAAAAATCGCTGCAAAACGTGAAAATATGCATAAAAATTTTAAATTAAAAAATCTAATCCAAAATCGGGCTTTGAGGTGAATAACTACATAACATAGAGGTACCTTCCTACCAAATTTTGTAGCTGCGTGCAGTGGTCTCTTCAGAACAGTCGACAGACACACTCACACACAAACTTCTTTCCTTATTATTATAGATCGCTGTAGCCAACAACATCTCCATTTTGTCAGTGCATAAAAATATTAAGACAAAATGTTTCTAAGATATAGATGAATTTTACTTTTTGATTATCTAAGGGGCTGTCTGCTGTTATCATTAGCATCCCCAGAAAATGAAAAAAAATTCTTAAAAAGTAACCAAAAAAATTTTATAGAGTTTTATTTTATATAAAGTGATTTTTTTTATTTTTAGGATTTCTATATCATTTATGGTAACTCATTAAATGTTCTTGGTGATTTTTCTTGTAAAATCTTAATTTTATTTTTTGCATTATGGTTTTACACGAAAAATACATATTCTGCTTCTTAAGTATCTTCGTAATTCACAATCACTCCTGATGCTTTCTAATAGAAAAGTTTGCCTGAAAATATATCTAACTATAGATTAATTAAATTAAAAAAATGGATTTTAATAAATGAAATAAAGATATGAAAACTTTCTTCAAAACCACATTGTTCAATTTAAAATGCAGATAGGGGTTCTTAATATCCTTTTTAATTGAAACTGCACATTTTCCGTTTAATTATTCACGATTAGCAATATGAAAATTATCTCATAACAGCCATTACAACCCCAGCATGGCAGCGGCGCTGCAGATTTTTTTTATATCTTGCAGATCAATCTGACAGCTTTTTTTTAAAAAATCTGGGTTAAGAAAAATTGCTAAAATTTAATTTTTGTCTCCAGATTTATTATATTTTCTTCCTATATTTTCTTTGCAAATGCAAATTTTGCCTATTTTATGGGATACTATAATTTCTTATGATAGTAAGCTTGGTACAGCATTCTTGGATTGCAGATAAATTTTGGTTTGCTGCAGATTAACATAGAAAATTCTGCTACTGGGATTACAACTATCATTAGGTTTAATTGAAATGTCATAATCTGTGTTAACAGTAATAATTATTATTTCATCGAGAAAAGGATATATACTGGAGTTTAAAAATTTAAAAAAGAAACTAACACATATTATTTACTGTGGGAGAAAGGATGATTTTTCACTTAGTTTCGAAAGAAGAGATTCCTAATATCTTACCACACCATATAAAAAAATTATATATTATTGTGATAAAGATATATCACAGTTTTATCTTTTTTAATTATTTTATATTTCAGCTCAACGTATTTCTGTATTTTATAGCCCTTCCAGTTTAATTGCTGTTCTTTTAAAATGCCTTTTAACCAGCGATCGCGCGCCTTGTACGTTGCTTTTTCAGCAAGGCTGCTTCTCCCTCCTTTGTGCTCTGCATCGTTTCAATCGGCGCTGATATTGAGCTGTGATGTCATCGCATTTGGCGGCTTCCCGCTCCTGCGTTTTATGCATGCGTCGCTGTTGTTTTCTGCCGATATGTTCTCCGGACTTTGGATGTATTTCATATTTTGGCCGTGTAGCGCTGCAGGTGATTGGGCGTGTCTTTCAAACACAAATTAGAAGGCTTCTTTTAATTGTTAAATGTTAATGAGTTTCTGATTTGCTCTTTTGATTTTCGCGTAATTCATAATCAACAAATTAGTGTAAATTAATCTTGCTGTCACATTTGTGCACCCCTGTTATGGGTATATATACTAATGTTGCACATTTTTCCAACAGAATTTTAATAAAAAATGATGCCTTAAATTGATTGAAAAACATGGTGTGATCTGAGGCCTGCTGGCCTGTGCCGGCGCTCGTATCCGAGAAATTGACCGTTGTGCTGAATTCTTATGGAGATCAATTTCGCGTTTTCAGTTTTTAAATATTCTATAAAAATGCTGTTGTAAAATTTAATTTAATATTTTAAAGGTTTAAATCAACTGGTAATTTAATTGACTCCTGAATTAATTCTATAATTCTTCATGGACATGGCCAGAAGGTATATTTCAAAGATTCTTCGAATTTTACGAAATTTGAGCCAGTACTTTTTAAAGACTTGATGTGCAGCTGATTTTATCCTCCAATTCTTATGGAGTATTCATTTATAATAGTCTGCGTCTATTACTTCACACAAGTAAGAATGGTTTACTTATTTTATTATTTTGATTCTCTTCTCTTCAAGAATATCGACCTAAAGAACAGATGCACAAATTGTGCAGGGTTTATTGCGATTCTTCTACATAACTGCAATATATTTAAAAATGCACTACATTCCTTATTCTTCCATCCCATCAATAGAATTTTCATCGTCACATTTATGTTATATAAATGTAGTAAATGAAGCAAATTTTACAAACTTGATTACATGATATTGCACATTTTTTAAATGAATTTTAAAATTCAATATTGGAATTTCTTTATGTTTATTAAGCATATTCAAACACAAATAAATCTGTCTTTACATATTCTAAAATAATTTGTATATGTAATTAATAACTTTAATATGACAAACAAAACAAGTATTTGTATTATGATGAACTTAACCTTTAAAAAAAACCCCACAAATAATGAGAGTAAATCCAGCATACAGCTCTTTCGGAACTTAAATTATCACCTGCCTCTCTTCAATAAAAACTTTTGCTGCTTCAGTTTTTTTTTTTTTTTTTTTTTGACACTTTGTACTCAAGAAGTCAAAACATTATTGAAGCTTTTAATCTTAGATTTGCTTTTTATTTATATATATGTATGTTATGACATGAGACATGAGCTTAATAGTTTTACCTCATGCAAGGGATCTATATTGAATACAAAACCATCAACCCCGTTGATTTGATGTAGTTTTTCATATTCTAAGGAGTCTTCAATGAATTCAGCATTGAAAGGCAAACCTTGAAAAGCTCCATTTATTACATCAGGATGATGTCTATCCTAGGAAAGAAAGATTAGAACTAAGTGATATGTACAGTTCTGAAGGGGGAAGGAGGGGTGAACCGCACCAAGTTATTTTATATCAGAGAGATGTGAGAGGAATTGTTCGACTGGTAATTGTGTCTATTTCCTGACATGAGTACAATTTTTCAAATATCGGTCATCTACATATTGATAAATTAAATGTAAATTTTTTTTAAAAACATACTTTCATTAAAATTCATAAAAAAGTCAACTTATATTATAAAGCACAAATGGGTGTGTCGCTCAATGCTGACGTCATAATGATGTGGGCAAAAATGTGGTGAAAATGGATGAATGTTGCAACAATGGAGCTATTTTCAACTAATATTAAACAATCGCAACGTTATTTTATGGGGAAGATGCAGATTTGGGCCGACGTTAACACCACTTATGGATCGGATTTAAAAAAAAATAATGTCCAATCCATGTATTGCCCTCAAGAATACATATATATTCCAAAGCTCTATGTCAACAGGAAGTGGGTGAAAAATGAGTATCAAGATTTGACTGCCACATACATACAGAAATGTAAGTTAAAAAAAAGTATGTAAAAATAGTACCAACTTCGAATTTTCAAATGGTACCCCACTTTTGACATCACATTTGAGTTCCTTGAAGCATTTTTTATAAATTTTTTCTTAAGTCTTCATAGAATTTGAAAAGATCAAAGTTTGAAGATGCAGATGTTAAATCCAGATGACAAACTTTAGTTTAAAAAAAAAAAATGATGATTTACGTAATTTTTTACGCAAATCAAATTACAATCATCAACACCATGGATGTGTAAATTTACAGCTCAAACTAATTAGTTTTTAAGATATAGATGGATTTTACTTTTTGATTATCTAAGGGATGTTTTCTGTTATCATTGACCACAGAAAATGAAAAAAAAAAAAAAAAAATTCTTAAAAAGTAACCACAAAATTTTATAGAGTTTTATTTTATATAAAGTGAGTTTATTTTATTTTTAAGATTTCTATATCATTTCTGGTAACTTATTCAGTGCTGAAACTAGCCTTTTTTGCACAAGGGGCAAACATGGATTTTTTTTTTCCAGCTACGAGAAATTTTTATACAAATTTCACATATATATACATTTTTGTATTAAATAAACGAAATCTTCATTTGTGCCCGGGCACATGCCCCCTCTGCCCCTTCCCCTCTAGTATCGGCCCTGAACTTATTGAATGTTCTCAGTGATTTTCTTGTAAAATCTTAATTTTATTTTTTGAAATTCATTGATAAACCCTCTAATGCATTTTCCTTTATAACTCAATGAAGATTAAAGAAAAAGTATGTAAACCTTTCTCTAGGCTGCCTTGATCCAAGACAATCAAATGTGATGTCAAAAAGTGGGTACTATTTGAAAATTCAAAGTAGGTACAAGATTTTATATGTAGATGACCAATATTTAAAAAAAAAAATGTAATCTTATTAAGAAAGTAGACAATTCCCAGTCGAATGGTACCTCTATAACAAGTTGGTGATAAAATAGCATGGAATGGTGTCTCGCCAGTCCCCCCACGATTGTGCATGTCAGAAGTACAATAAAAATTTATTAAATAGTTTTAAGAACATTGAGTGCACTACAAGAGTATAAAATTCAACAAATTTATTTTTCCGATATTATAACAACAAAGTACCACCATAAAACATTTTTTGTAAATTTAAATTAGAGTACGGTTAATTTATCTAAGATTTCAGATAATTTTTTAATTGTTCCAGGCTTATCATATATCAATCTGAAAAAGGTAAATTTATGATTGTATGTTTCAGCATTGTATGTACTGAACGTCAACATGAAAGATTACACTTAATCCCAAATTTCTAATGCTAATGATGAATCAGTTTTCAGGAAATTTTGGATAGTGAAGAATTTAAAAATATATTTAAGACATTTTTTATAGCTCAACACTAAAGTGTGTTGAGCTATAAAAGGGCAAAGAAAGATCATAGACTAAACTCTTTTAAATAAGTTAATTGTATGTTTAAGTGATTATAACATAAGATAATTTTAATAAAGCAGAATAACTTAACTGGGTTTTTTTATTTTAAGGAAGTAAAAACATATAGATGGTGGAAGGAGACAAAAAATAATAATATAGCTTTGAACAAGTTGCTTATTTAATCTTATTTCTGAATAACAAGTACATTTAATATATCTTACATAATAACATAATTGTTTTAAAGAAGTAAAAACATATAGATGTTGAAAGAGACAAGAAATAATAATATAGCTTTGAGTAAGTTGCATATTTAATCTTATTTCTGAATATCGAGATCTTTTAGTATATCTAAATACAAATAGTCTTCTGCAAAGAACAGGATTTTAAAAAACTTTTTTTACTTTATTTTTGTGCCAATAAGTATAAATAAATTAAATAATTAAAAGTGTGAGCATCTTTAAGAATCACATTAAATTTCAAGATGTAAAATTAATTTTTACTTTATTTAAAATTTAATACATACACTAGCAGATCTTGCCTGCACCCAGACCATGTCTGCTAAGAAAAATTAAATCTTAACCCAGCTTCAGTCTAATGAGAGAAAATCAGTCCAATAAAATAAACCCCATTAAAATAAACAATTAAAAATCTTTTTTGCAAAAAGAAAAAAAAGTAACATAAAAATTTCTATCATGCTCTATAAACCACTAAAGTAACGACTGTAAAAATAAATAATTTCATTTAAAATACATTTCTTTGAAATGCGCAATTGTTAAAAACATGAAATCAAATCTTTTTGCAAATAAAAGCTAAGCCGATCTAAAAATAGCCTTCTGAAAAAAAACTCCTGTTTGAGTTTATGCAACTAAACTGTTTATCTTATGGTTCAACCAGAGAACTACTCATTGTCATAGCAATAGGCTTTGGTAATAAAGAGTTTAATATTTCTTAGCCCTCATGTAATAAAAATTAAGAAAATGTGGTACCTCTTTTAGATTTAGTTTATTCAAAAGTTATTAGAATTCTTCTTAAAAACTTTGTTATTCTTTAACATTAATACATGCATCATATAAGGCATAACTTATAAAAACTCATGTATGTAAATTGCACTTCACCAACTGCACACATACAACATACTTATGTAAATGTTATACAAAACAAGTCAATGACAAGCTAAAATACTTCAAACATTACATAAATTTTTAAAAAGAAATTTTAATTTTAAATTGCCTCTTTTTTTTTTTCTTCACACATTTGAAAATTAGATTATTTCTCTAGACATAAAAAAATAGAAATAATAATTATTAAACAGTGTAAAATTAGTTTCTCTTGCACAGTTTTTAGAGGGTAAAATAAAATATGAATGAAAGGATAGTCTAAAAAACACAGTTATTATTATTATTATTATTATTTTATGGGATTTCCTAAATGCAATTTATTGAACAATCAACTTTGTAAACTTATATTTATATACTATACATATACTGCATGTTTTAACGTCAGAAAAAAAAAAAAAAAAAACTTACTAATAAAGTAAACTTGTGTCGTAAATTTTTATTAGGTAACAAACATCCATATTGGGGTCCTTTATCATAAATTTTACCAGTTGGATCATAAAGTGGCACAAATCCATTCTTTCCGGTACAAAGCAACACTTCACTTATTTTCAATTGATAAGCTGATTCTAACTCTTGCCCGGGACTCCAAAATACTCTGCCATACACTTTTTCACCTAAAAACAAATATTTTCATCAAGAGAAAAACTGTTGAACGAATATGTCAAATAGTAAGGACACATTTAAAGATTGATGTTTTAGGGGAAAACTGTATCTAATAATCAGCAAAATTTTTGTGACTTGCATCAATAACTCATATGAGTCACTGGCTATTTATCTATTTAGGCGAGATTTGACTTGATCCACATTGCATGTTGCCATTCTCAAATGTTTTAATAAAATAAATAACAACAGCAACAAAAAATAACAACTAAGAAAAATAAAAAAGAAAGCTTATTAAATGTTAAGATTGTTAATAGCCATATTAAATTTTCTTTAGTGGGACTTTAAAAGTCCTGATGAGATAACAAAAGGATAAATCTACCCACTTTAACAATATTTAGATTTTGAATAGATTATTTGCAAATAAATTAGTGGGATAATTTTCTTATGTCCACTCTGTTCCCTTCTTTTGCTACATTCTATGAGCAATTTGAAGAATTTAAAAATCAACTGAAAAGATTTTTTTTTAAAATGTATACAGCTTCAACAACTCATCTAAATGAAGGCACAAGTGGATAATTTCATCTCTTTAACTGTAAAAGACTACCAGGTAAACTTTCCACTTTGTCAAAAATGTAAAGAAAAATTATAGAAGACTTCATACCCATTGGTTCAATAACAATGTTTTTCTGTTAGAACATTTATTTATGATTTCTGGGGCTTATGTCATACAATTACTGAATTAAAAACATTCTGCATGATATTATGTACATTCACAAGATTAGTATTTGTTTGAAAACAATATATACACACCTTATAATCTCCACAATTATTATTTTAATTATTTAAGTTTAACAGACTTTTCAACATATCAAAGAAATGTAAAATAAAAACCGGTAATTTAAACCTACCTTTAGAGAAAGCTCCCTTATATTCAATGTACTGGAAATTTCGATGTTTTTCAAAAGGATTCATCAAAAATAAATTTTTATTATTAAAAAGTTGAAAAAATGTCTCCAAAGCATAAGTTATTGGCTGGGGACGAAGAGTTTGTTGAAATGTTATTGGTAATTCAAACCTGTATAAGAAAATAATTACAAGTCAGAGAGAAAAAAAATATTTCAAAATTGATGAAAATTTTCAGTATAGTTTTGGTTATTTAAAGCAATATAGAAAAGACAACACCGAAACTGAAATTGAGGGTGAGATTCACATACAAAATTTTTTTTAATCTGGCCTAACAGAATTTTGTAGGTGGAAGCCTCCCACCTAAGAAATTTCACCAATTTAAAAATTTGCTTATTTAGAACAACAAACAAGTGGGAGAAGCAATGCAATGACCATTCTAAAATTAAGACCACAAAAACTGAATGAAACCAAAACAAGACTTGATTAAAATTTTCTGAATTGCTGATGTAATTTTTTTTTTCAATGAAAGTTTGCCATGTGTTAATACTTAAGGTTAATTTAAATAGTATGTTAAAATAAATGGAGGAATAAAAATTATTTCCGCCTCCTCTTAAACAGTTCTACTCCTCACCATTTACATTGCACCAGGACCTTCAATTAAAGCAATATAGAAAGGACAATACAGGACCTGAAATTGGGGGGGGGGGGGATTCATATAGAAAATTCTGAAATCCGACCTAATAGAATTTTGAAGGCTTTCAATTTGAACCTTAAAATGTTTGAAACTTATTTTGTCTATTTTCCATTAAACCAGTGAGCATTGTTTGTAATAACCTACATCATGAATTTTTTATTTTGCAAATTGAATAATACTGTAAAAAATCCATAGTATTTTTTTTGGCTTTCCTGTACAGTTTTGTAGTTTATCAAGATTTTCGTTATTATAAAACTAGAATTTTAACTGGAATTTGGAATAAAGATGCAATGTAAATGTATAAAAAATATAAATAACACTAATAAAGGATGTGAATTTTCACTTTGCTACACAGTGTAAAACCAACAGAGCAAAAAATGTCCAGGTCGGGGATCGAACACGGATATCTTGGTATAGCACACCAAGTGCTTTACCATTTAAGCCACCAGGATGACATCCAGTCTGGCATTTCTCACTATTATACATTGGCAAGGCTGCAACTTCGCAGCACAGACCTGGACATTTTGCACTCTGTTGGTTGTATGCTGTGTAGCAAAGTGAAAATTCACATCTTTTGTTAGTGTCATTAATTTCCGGCGTAATTTCAGCCTTGCTGAAAATTTAATTAAAATATAAATAATTTTAAATATTAGAAAGAATAAGTTTGATGAAGAGAAAATTGATTTTTCAGAAAAACTGATATAATTAACAAAAAGCCACAAGGAAAAAAAAAAGTATCTTGAAAATTGATAAATTTTATCCTGCTGAATTCATAGCTGTGTACTTTCTACTTTTTGCAAGTCATATAAGGCTAGAGAATTTACTTATAATAAAACCCAAGGGCAGGAAAGTGTTGGTAACCATGCCAGGTGCGATGCAACCACTTCGCTTTTTCATATTCCAGGTGGCCATTTTTATTCAATTTTTTTTTTTTTTTTTAAATAAAACTGCATAAAAGTTACATTTTTAGAAAGATTGTTCAAAATAAATTAATGTTTGAGAGATGACTTACATTCAATTATGTATGTATTCTGAGATAACTTCAGTTGAAATTAGGTTGGCGGCTCAAATCTTGCTCCATGAAAGTAAACAAACCAAACATTCATTCATCTTGAACGTTTAAAATATTAAACCATGGAGGTAATTGTTCACAAAGCGAATGCAAAGTCATTGCAAACCATACTCACTAAAATACTTCGTTCATTCGTTGTGAACCTCTGGTGCCATCAATCGGTGATTAATATAAACAAAGTTTTCTTTTGAAATCGTAGTTTAAATTCTGAATGGATATTTCTTATAAAATGTAATTAGAATATAAGGAACATGTAATGCTGTATACTACATATATTAATTATATCAATTCAAATAAAATTTTGTATTTTAAAAAACAAGAAACTTTGTAGTGAAAATAAATTTGTAATTTAATAAGAGAATTTGAAAAAAAAAAATTACTTATTCAATAAAATATGATTTTTAATTATCAAAATTTATTACAGGTTTCTTTAGGCATATTTTTAAAAAATCAGGATTTAATTTGAAATAAACTTTTTAAAATTTAAGTTATATAATTATTATTTTGGCATTGACAATTAATATAAACAAATAAACTTTTTGTTAAAATTGCACTTTGTTCTGAATTTTATCAATTGTGCTTGCATTGTAAATAAAATGAATATTTTATATCAAATATAATTAAAATATAAGGAATATAAGGATCAATGCAGATAAAATTTTGAATTTTAATAAAAAACTTTGTAGTGCAAAAGAAAAAAAAAAAAGGATCAGTCATCAATTTAACAGATACAATTTAATTAAAAAATAAAAGTTTTTAAATGATCAAAATTTATTACAATTTTATACAGCTGTGAAATCAGAATTTGAATAATGAAATGTTTACTCTGTATAGCAGGGCAGTTTAAAAGATCGAAATGACGTAGATTTAATGCCTAAGGGAGGCCACTCGGCTTGGCGAACCATGCCGTTGAGCGTCCAGCCTCCTCCGGATGGCTAAATGACATAGATTTAATGCCTGAGTGGGACAGATCGGTCTGAGTAACTATACCGTAGACCTTCAGCGCCCCACCCAGGATTTTCCCTGGCACACAGGGATTCGTTGGGGGGACTCCAGCAGTCCGACAGAGAGAGCACACGCGAAGGCCTCCAACGCAGAGCACGGTTGTCCCTCAAAGAAGAACGCCCCTGAAGAACAGAACGTCCACCAGGGGCAGAGACGAGCGCAACCGGAAACAGCCAGACAAAACCCAACACCAGCCGGCCAGCACCACCACCATTTATTCAAAAATTTAAATGGTGGAGATACATACTAAGCCACGAGGGCCGGGCCGTAGCCCCACGTGACAGACGGCAGGAACTTGGAGCAGTGAGTTAGGATAAGAAATGACAATAAAAAAAGTTCGTCGCTGTGACCAGCGTCACCTCGCGCCAGGCAGCGACAGACAGATGCGACTGTGCCAGATGAGTATTCGAATAACAGCAGTGGAAGAGTGACAGGAGCGTTGAAAGTGAGGCTGTGGATGTGGTGGTGGCTAGTTGAGATGACAGGAGCTGGATGGTGATGGAGATAGTTGATGAGAAGGTGACTGTTGAGAAGGGGATGGCTGGATGCTAGTAGTGGGGCATGGAGTGCTGTCCATGGGGCCAGGAATGCTGTGGAGAGTTGTGAGGTTGGTATCGGCTCAGGTTGAAGTAGGGGAACCATGAGTTCCCCCAGCTAACTTGACTAGAGTTAGAGGAAGGCAAGAGTCCGTCATGCAGTGAGTGTGCGTGTGTGTCTGAATTGCTAAAGGTACGTGTGTGTGGTGAATGATCATTTTGTGCATGTTGTGGTTGATGTGTGTGCTGTAATACCAGGCTTCGCTGGTTTAGGCTTGTAGTTAAATTCAATGTCTAGGGTGTTACGAGTGTGTGGGTATAGTTGTCTGTATGTAGTGCATGAAGGGTCTGATGCCTGGTGTCGAGTGTCAAAACGAGTGTTCCATCTTCTGTTGTGCTGTGTGCAGTTGGTGCAGCATGGGCGTCTATTGCAGGTTTGGTCTTGATGCTCCCTTCCGCAGTTAACGCAGATGGGGGCGCGATTGCAGTTCTTCCAAATTACTTGAAATTTATGTTGTAAAATATGCATTTTGTGATTTTTTTTTAATATTGCTTAAAAATATGCTTTGCAGCACTGCCTGGTGCTAATGAAGTATTACAGCAGTTTTTTACGAGGTTCGTATGAATTCGAGGCTCCGTCCCAGTGTAATTGGGGGCCCAGTAGCTGGTGCAAGTGGTCCCGGGAGCTTAACCTGGCAATGGGTATTTTAACACCTTTGTTGATCTAAACATTGTTTTGAAGATTTATCGTTCTTAATCTTTACAGAATCCTTTTATAGTGAAATCTTTAAACTATTGAAGTTCAATCAAAATAGTTTATTTCCTTTGAGAATGCCGTTGTTTATATCAAAGGATTGCCGATTATTTCATAACGTCGTCATGCTGTTTGTTTGTATGAAGTCTTATGAAAATGAAATGCAATATTCCGTCATTTTTGACGAGGGTTACATACTAGTTTATTTAATAAAACATGTCTTGTTTCTATGTGGTACTTATTTAATTTCATTTAAGTAAAATTTCTGGTTCAAAGGTATGTTTAATTTGACTTGAAGAAGATTTGCAGCTCTGTAAATAACTGTAAATAAACTCAGCACAGAACATGCTGTTTGCATTGAATATGTTACATCTATATTAAACCTTTAATTAAACATATTAAAACTTTCAAAATAATTTTGTTTTACTGTCATAATCAAAAACCAAAAATTTTTTTATTTGTTATGTAATACTAATATTTTATTAAACTTAGGTCATAACCATCAGGGAATATAAACCACCAAAAGTGAAATGTATATAAAGTTTTGTTGGAGAGTTGATAAGGACTATAAAGATAATATTTAAATCGCCTCCTCTCGATTTGAAAAAAAAAATGCATTTGATTTCAGTCTGAGGCTTTCTTTATGCTTTTGAAAACTTTGATATTATCACAAATTTTGCAGTTTTATTTACATAGAAGTATAAATGATAAAACATTTAATTTAAAAATAAATGTCAATTATCTTATTGAAAGAAAAAGAAAGTATAACACATTTGTTGAATTGTGGTATAATTCGGAAGTCAAATGGTACAAGAGAGTCTTATTGAATGATATCAAATAGAAGTCAAAGAACTCGAAATAACAGAAAGTAAAGACTGATGATATTGAATATGTGATTTTCATTAAAACTCAATGTTTTCACTGAATGATGACAGTATTAATATTTCCAAATAAACTAACATTAATAATTTAGATATTCTTTGAATGTATTAAAAGTATATAAACATAAAACAGATAGCCTAATTTCTTTGTTTGTAAACACCATAATAAGATTCTACTCTTTCATATTTGATTGATTATCAGTAATTCAAATATCAAGTGACTTTAAATACACACACAACTAGTTTATTATTTAACTAGTAATTTTATACTTAAATTATTGATAGCTGCATTTTATTCTTTCAATATTGAAATACTTACTTTTGAGGTGCTTGAGCAATGCAAGGCAAAAAATGCATTTCTGTGAGCACAGCAAACTGCTCAGTATGGGTAACTTCACATGGTATTAAATGAATTACATAATGGCCAGTGTAATCCTGTCAAATTTAATACAAGCATGATATAAGTTAAAATAAATAAGGATAAGTCATAACAAATAAACAAATAAAAAAAAAAGAATATTTCAGCATGCCAAAATGTCAACCTTTAAGTTATAATTGCTAGTTGCTTTCCAAATTTGTGTGGGTCCATCAAAAGTCTGTTCACTCCATAAAATTTGTAAATTAAATTTTACATTTAATCCATCTGGCACAGTTAGATGACTTTTTATTCCAGGTAAAGTATGATGTTCCAAAACAAAGCAACCTTAAAAATAAATAAAAGTATATCAGTAATGTTATGTTGATAATTTGAGTTTTTAAATTTAAGTCAAAAATTCAAAGTTTAATCAATCACATAAAATAGTTATAATTTTAGGTTTTTTATTTAGGTAAAATTTTAATAATTTCCTTAACCCCCTAACCGCCGAGCAAAAGGGCAAATTTGTAATGGTGTTTTCTCTGTATTTTTTTTTAAATGCTAAAAAAAGATGAATTTTCAAACTTGATATAAAAAACTTAATTACATATATGAGTATAAGCCTTCAGAATATCAAACATTATTCAATATTTTAAAACTGCATTATATTTGTAGAAATATATTAATTTAAACAATGCTCTTATTTCAGTGAAACCTACAGCATAGTGAATGGATATATCAGTTCATGGCGGTGAGGAGGTTAAACTTGTAACACAGTAAGGTAATTTTATTTTGGGATAATCCAGTACCAGTTTTCATTTAAATTTTGGTGTACTCCATATTAAATAGAAATGCAATTTCATGTTTTATTTATTTGAGAAAGTTCTCTTTACGTTGGCTTGGTGCCTCAGGCATAAAAGGCTCTTTTCTCAAGTATTTATGTTAAATTTTGGTTGAAGTTCAATAATTTTTATAGTTTTAAATATTTTAAAGTTATTCTTAAAGTATTTTGCTAAATTTTAAATTAATAATATTTCATATATTATTCATAGAAACATGTGATCAATTGATTAATTATTTTTATATAATTTGTTTTCTGAATTATTGTAAATAAAAATTTTTAAAGCAATTACTAAAATTTTACCTGAATAAGAAAACCCAAAATTTTCACTATTTTATCTGATTAATTAAACTTTAAATTTTTGACTAAAATTTTAAAAACTCAAACTATCAACATAACAGTAATAAAAGTTAATCCCAAAATTACTTTATTAGACATAATTTACAAGGGTGAGAACAGCCACACTGCATAAAAGAAGGACATTTTTGCATTATCTCCTTATATCTATTCCCCCCTCCCTTTTGCTTGTGAGTGTGTGAGGGACGGGGGGGGGGGGGGGGGATAAAGAAGGAAGTGATAATTTTGGAGGGGTGGGGAATTTTAGCTGATTGATTATTTATTGTTACTACTACAAAATAACAAATTGGTAATTAGAAAAAAATTAAAACTAAAAATATTAAAAAAAACTTCAAAGATTTTAAGATTTTATGTTGGGATGAAAAGATTTTAAGAGGATGTATTGAAAATGATTGATTATTTACCATTATACAAAAAAATAAGCAATGCAGAAATACTTTATACTTTTTCTTTAACTTTGTATGCTAGAGAGGAAGAGGAAATTTGGAGGAATTTAGATAATTTGATTTTTATTCATTATTCTTAGAAAATAACAAATAGAACTAAAGTAAACACTTAATGAACCTTAAAACATTTTTTAACTTTGTATGCCAGAGGGGACAAAGGAGGAAGGGGGAGGAGCAAAAATTTAAAAAAAAGCAAAACTTACTTTTTTTTAAAGTGGAAATCCATTGAAATGTGGGAGATCCCTGTATTTAATAACATAGATGTAAGTGATAACATCACACCCACTAGATTCAAGTCTTCTAGATGAAAAAAGCATCCTATTTCTGAGTCGAAAACTAAGAACTAGTATCACGATAGGTGACAATGTTTTTTATAATATTTTAATATTTACTCTAACTTAAAGCAGTTATTTTATTAATTTTATTGTTTAATCATTTGTTTCAGGCATTCAGCTTTAATTTGACATATTTTCCATGTTTTTTCACTTTGCTGATTGCATTTTTCATTCCTGCGCTGGTCTTTATTATTTTCAGCAACTTAACTCCATGTCACAATGCTTTTTCTCTATTTTTTCGAATCGCCTTTTCCGTATGATCGATGGAAGGCAGAACTGCCTGACATCACACGCAGCACGTCTTTTCTATCCATTTCAATTGCGGGTGATCCATGTCGGCCTTGCTGTGGTTTGCTCCTCACCAAAGCTCTCCTTGTGCTCTGAACTGCTGTTCTTCATGAGTAGTGCTTCAGAGTCTGACCGTGTAAGTAGTGTATTTTTTTTTAAATGTGGATTTTGTCTGCATGCGTGCATGTCTTGTATGAACATGCCTTTTAGCCTATAGTCCCTTTTTTTTCCTCTTGCAATAAAGAAGTTAAATCAGCACCATTATTGAAACCCGTCACCACAACTGAAAATCAAGAATAAATCGAAGTATTACATGCAAAAAAGGCTTTTTGATTTGTCCGTACTCATAGGATCTTGTTTCCATTATTCAAGACCTCACAGGTACGCTAAGTTTTTCTTTCATCTTTTAATTGATGGTTTTTATCTATGCATTATCGGACGTCAATAGCAAGAATAAAATAAGAACTTGGTGATATGAATTAGATTTTGCATGACCACGTGTAACCACGTAGGTCTAGTTTAGTATAATTCACCACATGTGATATTTTCTATCACTACAAATTTTTATATTGCCACAACTAGCATTCTAATATTCAAATCACAGACGATCTAGATCTAGTTGTCAGAAATGTGGAGGGTTCATGTTCTGCTGAGATATTATGTAGCCAGATGACTGTTGAACTATACCAGAAGAACTAGCATTTTGCATGTAAATAAGAGACTGCATTCAAGAGCTGATAGCCAGTAAAAGGGAGATTTTTTATTTTAATGAAGATCATTTCTTTAATGTGTAAGGAAAAAACATATCATCCCATGTTGTACAGGATATTTTGGTCACAAAGTGCAAAAAAATATGATTAAATTAAATTAAAAAAGTAATTAACTTACCATAGAATTTTGCAACAGTTTTGAATTCAAAGAAAAGATGGCCAGATGAATCAGTCCCTATACGAATCATAGTGAGAGAAGCATTCAAAGTACCATCAGTGTATGATCCTGCTTTCCACAAAAATGTATCATAGAAAAAGGAAAATTCTATTTCAGTACGGTGCTCAACAGAAGTCCAGCCAGTTGGTGCAGCAGCAAAAACATATGTTACATAAAATGGGAGTAAAACTGAAACATATGTTTTATCTGTTTCTCTTGCCTAGAAAACAAATAATTTTAATTTAAAGATGAGAAACCAGAATAAACCCTAAATTCATTAAAATTATATAAACTTTCCTCAAATATGAAAATATACTTTAAATACTTCAGTTTTTTATGTGCAGGTAACAAATAATAAAGGATTCATAGATTAAAATTTATGGCATATCCGAACATAATTATGAAACATTCAAGTAATGCCAATTTAGCATTTCAATTCTAATACATCCTAAATACAGAGTCAAGCTCTTTAAGAAAGTTTTCAACTACAGGCACTACAATTAGTCATTTGTATGTAATATTGAATATCCCATAATAGCAAATCTAGACCATTACAAATCCACACTTGATAAAATAAAAATGATTAATGTCTTAATTTTTGAATAAAACATATAGCACATTTACACATAAAGTAACACCAATTGAAACAAGAAAGAAAAATCATGTGTCAAGCATAGATTATTAAACACTTTCCAACACAATCAGAATAATGTAAAAAATTCACCATTTAATAAAGTGAAAGATGATAATCAAGTAAACAATTTGGAAAAAGTATAACACATTTGAAAACCCAATTTCAGCAATTAATATCAATAGTCAGAAAAGTGATTGAATTCTTTTGTGAAATCCTGTATATGATCTTCAGATTTGTATATATACTTTGTAGTATGCTAACATTTAGTTCAGTTAAAAAATGCATAACTAAGTTGAAAATTATCTTTCAGCAATATCCATCAATAAAAGGAAATGCACTTGAATTCTTTTGTGCAGCCCTGCATATGATCTATAGAATTTATACACACGAAGTAATATGCAAAAAATAAGTTAAATTTAAAAATGCATACCACAACTGAAAATACACTTCCAGCAATTATCACACAGACACAACCATAACTGAATTCTTTAGCATGCACATCGCTATAAATAAATGATAAGTGCTATGCAACACCATATTCTATAGTAAGCATCTTGTAGTGCACTTTACAGATGTATATCAATCTGAATATGTTTAAAATAGTTTAACATTATTAAAATACAAAACAAACAATTTTTTCCAGATAATATAAAGCTACGAATTCTTTTGAGTGTCCCTTTAAATGAACTATAAATGCTACACACTTTGTTTCAATAGAGTACATATAGTAAACGTCAATAACAATGACATATATCATACATGGCAACCCGAGTATATTTATGTGAGTTAGAGTTCAAGCATGGACAGATGGCCAGACAAACCAAAGTCATAAACATTTTTCAACTATGTCTGAAAATGTTAAAAATGAAGTCCACCAGAAAAGACAAACAAATTTTTTTAAAGCATGAAAAAATTATTTTTTATTTAAAATGGATTGTGAAATTATTTAAACTAATATTTAATAAAAATATTTAATTGTTTAAAATGTATTCTTATTTAAAATGGATTCAGAATTTTAATATCTAGCTTCAAAAGTAACTTATTTATTTATATATGAGCCATGCCCTTGCACACCTATTATTTTCATATGAGCTATAATTTGTAGCCAGCAGGTTGCAAGGTGGGAAAAGTAATAAAATTGTTCTAAAATCATCCGTTTTTAAAGATATTTAAATGTGCTTTTAATGAGAGATTGGAAATTATTTTTATATTCATTCCTGTTAATATTTAAAGAATCCTTTTACTTACCCATCATACATAGTAAAGAGTAAATCTTGTAATCGTTTTGAAAATTTAAAAAAAAAAAATTGACGGATTTACATGTTTCAAGGATTTACACACTAGTGATTCCAAAAAACGTATTTTTATAAAAAAAATTTTGCTGTCCGTCTGTCTGTAAACAGTCTATCTCCCGAAGAAATTGAGATAGAGACTTAAAATTTGGTATGTACTTAGTATGTAATAACGGAAAGAAGCTTATTGAATTTCAGTAACCTCGATTATTCGGAACTATTTTTTTCGGACTCTCGAAATATTTGTTCTGATAAAAGGTATATAAAAATTTTTGAAATTGTTTATTTTAAGGAGTGAATATAAAAGACAATTAAAAAATATATAAATTTTGCATAAAGAATGAAGTCGATCGGATAATTAGTTGCCGAGACATTTGTAATTATATTTTCCACACTCTTCGATTTTTCCCGACCCTGTATTTCATTCAAATTTCAATTCAAAGATATATTTAAATTGGAAATGATACATTTAATCCGAAGCAGTAAACCGTTAGTTAATATGATTATCAATTTTGGAGTTATAAGGATGTTTCTTTTACGCAATTCAGTAATAGGGCATTTAAAGTTTATGACGTCATCAAGCCACGATTTTATTCGAATTGCAATGCATTTTATAAATAGTTTACACATATTTTATTTTCATATTTTATATTATGCATTTCCATGATGGATAAGTGTTACGGTGGCCCCCAACAACTAGTTTTTAGTTGTGTCACTTTATGAATGAGTATACAATACAATAAAAATTAAATGTCCAAGGTCCCTCAACATATTTTCTCCATAAATTATCATAGCAGCATTGTTAACATTAGAGTTTCTTTAAAATGCAATCCAATAATATAGAAGGAATAAAGCAGCATATCTGAAATCAACTCAATTAAAATAAAATAAAATAAATATTTTCTGTATTCTCATTAGTTATATAAAAAAAGAAAAACAAAAGATAATTATATTTTATATTTTTTATATAATATAAGTAAATGAATAAAAAAGAGAGACTCCAAACCATATTTAACTAGCCATAAATATGACCCCAAACTTAAAAAATAAAAAAATATATATATATTTTTTTTTTCATTAAACCAGAGTTAATTCATGAAAGTTTATGTAAAGATTTTAATAACTGAGAGGGTTGTTTGTATGTTTGTTAGCAATATGTAAAAAAAATATATATGTTTATGACAGTTTTTAACAAATAAGCTCTGTGGATAGTATACTGGGATGGGATTTCTCGCATTTTACTATTTTTCATGAAATGAAATTTTTATTTTAAAATCACTAAGCTGTGATTAGAAGAGTGTACAGAAAATAATATAAATGGTACTATAAGAGCTAGGAACAAATATGAGTACATCTATTAGATAGATTCAGGCTTTTTTTAAAGCAGATATATACATATAATTTGTAGAAATGGCATACGCTTGTAGAAATACTAATTGAAATTTTCATCACTGATTTTTTTTTTTCTAAATTAGACGTGAAACCAACTGAGTGAAAAAGTGCCCAAGCCTGGATTCAAACCAGGGTCATTGACATTATGTGCCAATGCTCTACCAATGAGCTACCTAGACACTATCCTGCCTGGCACTTTTCACTCTTCTAAGTTGGCACGGCTGCAACCTCACAACACAAGATGGAATGTCTTCATGAACCATATCTCATGCAGCAAGCATCAGACGCAAATTATCATTTAATCCAGCATCGATAAATATATTATACATAATTTGTAGATGACCCTGATTCAAATCTACGCTTGGACACTATTTTCCTCTGTTGGTTTCACGTCTAATTTAACAAAAAAATCACTATTTAAAATTTCAATTAGATATATACATATCAAACAAACTGTGGGAACATCCAAGAAATTAAATAAATTCTCAAATTAAAAAATAGTTTACCTTGAAATCTGAAGTAACAGATCCACCACATAGTTCCACTAGATCAGACATGCTATACCAAGCATCAAATGACCATTTACATTGCCTTAAATTAAGATGCTGGTAAATCAATTGCATTTCTTTACTTATTTCTTCAGGATGATAAGGAAAAGCAGATCTGACATCTTTTAACTGTGGATGAAGACTTTTCAAGAAACTTTTCTCTACTGTATGTAAAAGATTGGAACATACATGTTGTTGTCTATAGACACTATGCATTAACAGAAACTCAATGTTGTGTAAAGGATAAGTAGAAAGCAAGGGTAGTAATCCATCCTAATTAGAAGGGAAGTAAGAATAACCATACATGCTTAAATGATTATCAGGGTTCATACAGAATTCAGAAGAAAAAATCCAAGGAGTATCTAAGGAGTCCAAAAATTTTAAAGAACTTATCATATTTTTTTTTATTTTTAGTATTACCGTACCTTGCACTGTAACATGCAATTTTTAATTAAGAAAATTAACAGAAAAGACTTTCAAACAGATCTTATACTATTAAAATCTAATGGGTCAGTGTTACAACTGCACAGTATTCACAATGTATTGCTTTCTTTTTAGAATGTTAAGAAAATCACCTGTAATCACTTTAATTTTTCTTTTGTAAACATAAAATTTTATTTTTATTTTATTTTACTTCATGCCCTACCTAAGAAAGATCATTATATACAGGCAATATTAATCCTTATGTCTCTATTTTCTAATCTTGTATACTTCAATTAAGAGCATGAAGTCACTTAATTTTGCTTCTCGATAATTCTAAGGAGTTTATAAGGAGTATTTTGTATATCTAAGGAGTTCTAAGCACTGCTTAGAAACTTTTTCATTTCTAAGGAGTTTCTAAGTAGTCTAAGGAGTCTGTACGAACCCTGGATTATTTATGTATAGAATCAGGTATTAAAAAAACTGTAAATATCTGTTGGCAATATATTGTTATTTTTGTTGATAAGTTATACAGTATTTAATAAGCAAAATCAATAATAAAATAAGAGTCCAATATATTTTGTACTTCACCCTTAATAAATGTATTATCAGAATTAAATATGATTCCCCGGATCATAAAAATTAAAAATAATTTTACACAGAAATTTAATTTTTATCCCTTATATTGTCTCTTAATAACAACAAAGACTCAAAACTGAAAATATATTACTCTTAAAACAAACTTTTGTAATAAAAAAAAAAATCTTTTGTAGGGTGACTTTAATCTAAATTATCATATATATCAGAAAACTTACTAACTATGTTAACAAGTTAATAAATATAATTTCCTTTTTCAAGTTAATTTTATGAAAAGTCAACGTGATTTCCTTTTAATTAATTTTTAGCAAACTTTTAAGTTCTTTTATAACAAATAAATAAATGCTAAGCATAAAGGCAACCAAACACAAGAGGTTAGGTGCATTTTTTCTCAGAAAAATCCACATATTGGTAATCAAGCAATAAAAACAGCACAAGACAGGCATTGAATTAGAAAGCTACTGTTACTTCCGCTCATAAAGATGATTTAGTTAAATTATAAAGGAATATAATGAAAAGAAAATACATTGTTTTTACACAAAATATTTAAAATTTTTACGTGAAAATTTAAAATGCAGTTAAATAGAGCAGGCATACAAAGGGATAACTGACTAAACATGCAATCATATGGACTCACATACAGTACACATGCCTGCAGGTCACCAAGCAGTTTTCATATACTATAACACACTATGAGGCATTTTCAACAATTATGAATAGTAATAATAGATTTTCCCACAGCACTCACATGAGATATCATTTTATTTTGTGCCTTACATTTTAAATTTATGGCTTGGCATGACCATTTTACAAGTTGTTTTTTGATGACATATATAAATTGGAAATAATATTTGAAAAAACTAGATCTTACTTCATGAGGAATTTCAATGTGAATATGCAACTTATTTGGATGTAAGACATCAGATGAATTAATGTAATTCAAAGTAGCTATAAAAGGTTGAGAAGCTAAACTAGCAGGTAGATATTGAAATCTGCTGGAGGTTTGACAAAATCCTACAATAAAATAGATCTATCTTCATTATACAAAAATACTAGTATTCACATACATATATCTATATATAAAGGGCTAAATTTATCTATATAAATATCAGTTGTCATAATCCTACTTTTTTGCTCTGTTTCCCAAAGTGACAGATAACTTATATGTAAGTAAAATACTTTTTAAATTGCCATAATCTATTAAAATCCCAATGAACATTTTGAACTGTAATTTTTACTAATTATATTTCCTGGAAAAAATGTAAACAAGTTTATGTGATTATATATACTTAGTTATAGTGGTCCCCACAATTATGATTATGCCCAGTTGCAGTCAATTTCACCAAAGTCATAGCCAAGCTCATGAAGCATGAACATATAATAGAAGTATAAAAATAAATACCATTGCATTAAATATTATAATATGTTATGTTAATAAGAATATATTACATTTCATAACAAATTCATACTAATGTTTCATAACAGTTTCTTACAAATAAACAACAGTTTCTTACAAATGCTTCACAAGGATAACAACTTTTTAATTTTTTAATACATTTCTAACTATTCCTCATTTGTAACTATTCCAATCAACTGTTGCATTTTTACTCATATATAATTGTTTCTTACACCATTTTATGATTATAATTTCTCTGCCCAATAGTACATAAACGTTAAAGCAATTACGAGAGATATTCTTGAATCACTAAACCAATTTCCAACACGGAGGCAGCTTTTCTAGCTTTTTATATTGCATCATAGCATATATTGCACCATATAGCTTCATCTTTAGTAACATACAGTTTCATATCATGGCATGGCCTATTTCAAATAGTTGTTTGTTGGGTAAAAGCCCTCACTATTGAAAAAATGAGAGTTCATCCATCACAGTACTAGGTAAATCAAAGATTGTTTCCATATTTATAAAACTAAATATAAGCGATTAAAGAAAAAACAATGCATAAAGCAAAATATATATATATATATATATATGTATATACAGTAAAACCTCTTTTATCCGAAACTGTTTTAACTGACACCCTCAGTTAACCAAAATACATTTTTAAAGCTTTTTTTTTTTTTTTACTACTATCACATTTCTTGTGTGCAAGCAGTCCTTCCCGAACCATGAGTACAGATAAATATTTTGGATCCCCTTTCTTAGAATTCTTTTGAATTTAACTTGAGCTCCTGTAAGCGGAGAACATGCCAAACAATTGTTCTGCTTCTCACTGTCAGCGACACATGTGAAAGATAATGGTTGAAGTTATTCACTCAAGAATCAGTACAAGATTTTTACAAGAGTAAAAATTTTCATTTTTATCATGTCTACAAAAAGATATTGCATTACTTTAAGTATAGGAGAAAAAATTCAAATCATAAATCGTGTAGAGTAGGGTGTCGGTATGACAAAATTAGCTCAAGAATATACCATTGGTATTACAACGATTAGTGATATGAAGAGAGATACTGCAAAAATAAAAAAGTTTTATGCAGAAACAAACAACGGAAACTCCGTCAAGTGTCGTAAAACGATGGAATCAGCAGATGATACAGAATTAGACTCCACTTTGTTCAAGTGGTTTTCCCAGAAAAGATGTGAAAATGTGCTGCTTTCTGGGCCTATAATTAAAGATAATTTTGAATTCAAAACTTGGTACTTCTGATAATTTTAAAGCCAGTGCTACATGGCTCGAAAAATTCAAGCATCATCATGGAATTTGGAAACTCAGCATTGAAGGTGAGAAATTATCATCAAATGCAGCAGCAGCAGACTCATTTATTAAAGAGCTAGAAAAGTTAATTGCTGAAGAAAATCTGATAGCAGATCAAATTTATAACTATGAGAAACAGGCTTTGGAAAGCACTTCTGACAAAAACATATTAGCTGCAAAAAATGAACATTCTGCTCCCGGAAGGAAACTGATGAAAGATCGTGCTACAATACTAGCATGTGCCAATGCATTGGGCTTTCATCGATTAAAATTTGTATTTGTAGGGAAGGCTAAGAATCCCAGATGCCTCAAACATGTTAATAGATCAGTACTTCCTGTTCACTACTTTAATCAAATATCTGCATTGATGGACATGGAACTGTTTAAACAATGGTTTTTTTATTGCTTTGTTCCTGAAGTTTGAAAGGAACAAATTAAAAAAGAAATTCATGGCACTATTTTATTAATCGACAATGGTCCTGCCCATCCAGACACTCTAATTCTCAAAGATGGGATATCCGATGCATATTTTTTAACGGCGAATACAACGACAATTTTTGGAACCCATGGACCAAGGGGTCTTAGAATCTTTAAAATGGAATTATCAGAAGCTGTTCATTAGAAAATTGCTTTTCGAAGGAGATTGTAATGAAACTTCTGTTGTGGAATTATGGAAATCTTTGACTATAAAAGACTGTATGTACATAATAAATGAAGCTTAGAAATTGTTACAGTAGCATACGTTCATTCGAAGTTGGAGAAAACTTGCTCCATGTTTAACAACTGAAATGAACGAAAAGCTTTATAGATGAAAAAGAGAATGATGCTGCCGACTTGGAATCCGTTTTTAATTAAATGACTGGTTGTGATGACTGTGATATTGCAGGAATAAACGATTGATTAAATTGTGACTCAAATGATCTCGGATTTCATATATTGAGTGATGAAGAAATCATTCACGATATCCGAGGAACATCCACTGATCAAAGCGAAGAAAAGGACAACAATGTGGGTGAAGAAAACGAACAAATTAGCAATTCTGAAGCTTTTGAATGTTTTGCAAAAGGTTTGGCATGGCTGGAGCATCAGAAAGACTGTGATACTGGTGAACTAATAGTATTAAAAACACTTCATGATATAGTTACAAAGCAAAGGCAATCAAAACTGTGACAAACAAAACTTTGTTTTAAACCCTTGTGAAATATGTAAAAGGTATTTAATTTAAAAATTAAAATTCAGGTAATTTATTCTTAATTCTATTTTGCTACTGCTTTGTTTTTATTAAGAACTTGTTACCATAATAAGAAATAGCGCATATATTTTTCCTTAATCTTAAAATTAAAGCATTCTCAATTATCCAGAAATTTCGATTTTCAAAAAGATGGTCAGTCCCAATTACTTCGAGTAATCGAGGTTTTACTGTATAGGAAAAATTTCCTTGAAAGATCAACAAAAAAGCAATATGATGATAGCATAAACATGTGCTGTTTCTTTAAGACTGTAAATCCTTTGACGGGATTTTATTACCTAATTTGGCGAAATATCTCTATTACTTGGCAATTCATCCTTGGGGGCTACTATAACAAAGAAGTACTATTTTCTAGGATTAGTTAAATTCGAAAAGAGCAAAATATGAAATTTGAAATAGTGAATTTGTGTAAATATAATATTATTTTACTTTTTGGAAACATAATCAAAATGTAGAAATTCATTTGAAAGATTAGTATTTCAAGTTTATAATTATCATAGTTAGAATTCAAATACATATGCATTCAATAAACTTTTATAAAAATTGGTAAAGTACATTTTGGCTGAAAATTAATGCCACAAATAGTCTACTGCACAGAGCAATAATTAAAACAAAAGACAGATTTTTTTATTTGGAAAATAACAATTTTATATCATCTAACAAGAAAGAAAAATCATGAATAAAACATAGCTTATGAAACTCTTTCCAACGCATTTATAATACTGTAACAAAACTTCACCATTTAATAAGGTGAAAGATGATACCTAAGTAAACAATTTGAAAAACACATAACAAATTTGGAACTCAATTTCAGCAATCACCAACTATAATCTGAAAAATATCCGAATTCATTCGTGCAGGCCTGTATATGATCTATAGATTTGTATATATAACACATAGTATGCAAAATTTAGTTGAGTTAGGAAACACATAACAAAGTTGAAAATTTTCCTCAATAAATGGAAATGTACTCTAATTCTTTTGTGCAGTCCTGTATATGATCTATTAAATTTATACACACCATGTAATTTGCAAAAATTTAGTTACATTTAAAAATGCATACCACAATTGAAAACACACTTCCAGCAATTATTGCTCATAGACTGTGTAACCGAATTCTTTCATGTCCCTGTAAATGAACAATAAATGCCATGAACACCATATTCCATAGCAAGAATCTTGTAGTGTACCTCAGTGATGTACTAAATATAGGTCAGCTTTAAAATGCATAACTCAATTATAAACACCCTTAAGCAATTCACGCTCATACACATTAATGTTTATGAATTATTTTGTATAGCCCAATATATGATCTATAGAGTTTTTATACACCCCTCAGAGTATGCAAAAATTTAGTTTAAAATAAAAACACATTACATACTGCAAATTGCATTTCTAGCCCTTATTGCTCATAAATATTACTGTAACCGAAATCTTTTATGTGTCCATGTAAATTAATAACAACTGTTATGCATGTCATATTCTACAGTAAGCATCTTTTAGTACACCTTAATAATGTACATAAATTTCATTTTGTTTGAAACAGTGTAACATCCTTAAAATATGTCACAAATTATTTTTCTCCTGTAAACCATTATGTAACTGAATTCTTTTGTATGACCCTGTAAATTAATAAGTGTTTTGCACTCTACATTTTACAGAATGCATGTTTTAGTGCACCTCAGAAATACATATCAATTTCATTATGTTTGAAATAGTGTAACATCATTAAAATACAACACACACAATTTTTTCCATAAACTATAATGTGACTATATTCTTTTAAGTGCCCCTGTAAACAAACTATAAATACTTCACACTTCATGTTCAATACCAAACATGCCATGGTAAACCTCACAAACATAGATCAATTATATGGCAATCTGAATATATTTATGCAAGTTAGAGCACGGCCAGATGGCCATACAAACGAAATTAAAGCACACTTTTCAACTATGTTGGAAAGTGTTAAATTTTTTTAAAATCTGTTAATAAAATAAAATCTTAACTTTTCTTAAATAAAATTTAACGTGGCTGAAAATATGCACACATAAATACCTGATTCCGAACTTATTCTGACTGACTGACTTCGTAGGGAAATGCCTAAATGACCTTGTGAATCCACAGGTTGGACAATACAACGGACTCTTTCATGAGGTCTAAAATATATACTGTCCAAAACCTAATTATTAGATAGAAAAGAAGACATAAATTTATAGAATCGCACATTATAATAAATACATTTAAATTCGGAATATGCATATCTAATTCTATATTCTAACTGATTCAATAAAATAAATATATAAACATTTTTGAAATTGAATGCAATGTTACAGATCAGTGTTTTTCAAGAGGATATTTTAACAGAAAAATATGTTGTGAGTGTGGTTGTTATCAGATATGAGAAAAAATTATATATTTTTTGTAAGAATAGAGAGAGGGGAATCGAATGATCCAGGGCTGCCAAAAGTGAAGTGGTGCCTAAGAAAGAAGTTAATATACCTCTTCCAGTGTATTTTTAAAGGCTTATTCTGAGTTATGTAATGTAAGAATAACAAAATATGGAGAATGTTGCCTTCAATTAGTACTATAATAATATACTGGTCTGCCTTGTTGCAATTGGTGCCAAACACATAGCAGAAGTATTTTAATCCTAATTATTTTAAAGATTTACCTATGTTATTGAATAAAGGATAATTTGTATTTTAAAATTAAGTTTAAATAGTCTTATTATGGAAAATTGAGGGCTGCTAACATTCAGCTGTTGCTAGACCTTTGGTAGAACAATTAATAAAGTATGCATTCATATTCATTTCATCGAAGAAAGTTCATTTGGAAAGTTTTTCATCACTTTCTTAATTCCATGGATGATGTCAAATTATTGTAGAAATCTAATGCTGAACACAATCTTGCATTTCTACAGTGAGAAAAAGTATCTGGTGAAATAAAAGAGAAAATATTAAAAGCAAAATGCTTTATATTTTTCGAAAAAATGCACAAAATTCCAAATTAATTGGAGTATTTTAAGAACCCTCTCCCATTGGGAAATTTTGCATCCATAATTTAACACTTAAATCAATTATCCAAATTAGTTATTTGCTTTTCAATGAATGGTAAAATTTGAAAATTGTCTGACCTTTTTGAAAGTTTTGCAAAATACAGGCTTGTAATTGGCCTGTTTTGTTTTGAAAGTAGCAAAAAATCAATCTGGATGCCTATCAAAATTTGTGCAGCATTAAGTTTCTCAAGCATTTCACATCATCCATGGTATTAAGAAAATGATGCAAAACTTTCTAAATGAGCAAAACTTTTCTTCAATGAAATCTATGCAAAATAATATGAATGCACATTTTATAAATTGTTCTGTCGAAGGTCTATCAACAACTGAACGTTGATAGCCCTCAATTTTACGTAATTAGACTATTTAACCTTAATTTTAAAATATAGTCTATCCTTGTGTTCCATAATGTAAAAAAATCTTTAAAATAATTATGATAACAATACTTCTGCCACATGTTTAGTACCAACTGCGACAAGGCAGACTGGATATTATTTAGGATATTATTATAGAACTAGATAAAGGCCTCATTTAACATATTTTTCTTGTATTACATAACTTAGATAACTATAAAAATACACCGGAAGTGATATTAATTTTTGGCTTAGGCACCACTTCACTTTTGGCTGCCCTGGATGATTAGATTATTCTATTTCTACTCTTACATAAAATATATAATTTTTTTCTTGTATTGGATAACATAGGGCTTCATATGATTGCCCCCGGCCTATAAGAGATGCTGAAATTTTCAAGAGTTGAATATCCAATTGAATTAAAACAAGCTGTAAGTGATCAATTGATTAAATTGTAATTAAATATATATATATATATATATATTTCCCTGAGAAACTTTGTAAACTCTCTTTACTCTTTATTAATTCAAAATGGAATACTTAACTGTGAATGATATTTAAAGCAATCAATGTGAAAGCAATTTCCGTGGAAAAAAAAATTTCAGAGCTTTTTTGTCTATCATTAGTTTCTAAATATGAATATACTAATGTTCAACAATAAATACAAATATTATATTTTAATCCTTTTACTCTGTACTGTCTGTGAAATAACTGATTTCGTGGTTTGGGCTTAATCTATTATATTTGCTACTATTACTTATTGGCCAATGACAAAAATCTATATGAATTAAGTTATTTTCATTCTAAAATTTGTGTGTCTCAAATATCTTATAAAATTCAAAGTACGTCATTGAGCAGAAAAAGATTGAGAAACACTATTATAGATAATAAGAAAAAAAAGACTTTGCAATCTTTTTTATTTCATTTAATTTAGTAATAAATCTAACTAATAATTAATTAAGAGTATAAGAGAAAATTTAAACAGAATTTTTATTATCTAAAATAATCACAATTTTCATAAATTTTTAAACCATGGCTAGACAGAAATAAAATTAAAAAAAGAATTTAAGCACTAAACTAACTATTTCTCATTTATTAGTTATTGTAATGACTTCATTAAATTATGTGGGAATATTGAATGAAGTATTCCATCCTAGACTATTTTCTCACGCCTGGGAAAGGGATTTTCCCACGACCAAGTCAACGCCGCGGTGTCTGGGGGCTTAAAGGAAAATTGACGTGCAGAATTCGGATGGCGGGAAGTTGATGGATATGATATTTCTGCAGAGACAAAGTACGAGGGTATTTCCCTGATTTTATGAGAAGACAGAAATTGGCAACAAGGCACCAGGTAAGAACTGTGATTTCCCAATCAGAGAGGGTGAACGGACTGTATTGGGCTTTGAGAAACCGGTAAACGCCCAAACCCCCCTCCCCCTTTCCCTTCGGGGAGCTCCGAAGAGAAGAGTTGGGAGCGAGGAGTTGGATGTTGGAGATCAACTGAGGAGGTCGGAGATTATCAAACCTGCCAAAGGTGGAGAATCATCTCCCGGAAAAGAGATAGGATTTTATCGGCCGGACACCTCGTCCAGAGATTTGAACATTGCCGAACACCAGCAAAAAGGAAGAAGAGACCCGAGACATCACGTCTCGTTTCTGAAATAGTTGTAGTTCACCGTCAGCGTGTTTGCAACTGGTGGGACACCCTGTCACCACTAAATTATCGAACTTTTCTTCGGAACTGGGACTTGCATTCCTGGAGCGATATTTGGCAATTAGTTAATGAAATAGACGACGAATCAACTACAGTCAAACCCCGATTTAGTGCCATCTCGAAATAGCGCCAATTCCGTTTAACCGCCAATTGTGTCTATGAACAAATCTGCCAAATAGGGATTTCAATGTAATGTATCCGTTAAAGCGCCAACTCGATATACCGCCAAAAAATTTTTCTAGAAATTACTGTATTTTCTTTGTCTATCTTTCTTTTTAAAATTGTTTGTTAGAATTTCAAAGGGCACCTCCTTTTTTTTGTCCAGATGTTTTCAAGCTCAATTCAAACTGTATTGAATAGAAAAGAATTTGTATTGTTCTCAACACCTGAAAATGCACCTGCTACCCATTCTACCTGTCATTGGGAGAAGAAAAATAACGCGCGCTGAGGTGCCGAGCAAGTGAAAGTTCTGATTCAGACTGGCGAGTCACGTGATCCGATGCGCTTCTGGAGCGGTGAGAAAACAAAGCGTGGCACGCCATTGGCTGAAAGGGTCTCTCCTCTCTCAGGTGAGAAAAATGTAAAAAAGAACCTCTCCCTGTACTTTATGTCGATTTCTAGAAAGAAAACGGCGTGCAATGCAAATCTCTCTTTCAAAATTTTGGTCGGACGTTGATTGAAACATCGAAGAATTCACCAGCTAAATCTGTAAAATATCATCCTGTCTCTTTATTTTATCTCATTATGGCGAAAAGAGCAGTTTTTATCAATTTCGGAAAAGCGAGAAATTTGTGAATATAAAGAAAGAAATGTGAATGTATCGCAGCAACAAATCTCTAATCGTTTCTCTACACTCTGGAAAAAACCTGTTAGCAGGCGCTGCATCGGAGACATTTTGATGAATACAGAAAAATGCATTAACACCAATGAACTGCAATCATTTGTAAAAAGACTGAAAACAGCGAAACATGAAGACTTAGAGGATGCCCTTTGCACATGGATACAACAAATGAGTGCTAAAAATGCTACCATCAACAGAGATGTCATCAGAGAGCAGGCAAAAGTTCTTGGCCAGCAAATGAATATTACAGATTTCGAATACAGTAGTGGCTGGTTGAACAGATTTGAAAAGCGACGAGGATTCTCTCAGTACACACGAAGTGGTGAAGCTGCAGGTGTTGATGAAGATATTGTGTTAAATGGTCGTAAAAAACTGAGTGCGCTGATTTTAGAATATAAACCAGAGGACGTATACGATATGGATGAAAGTAGCCTTTTTTACCGCTTGCAGCCAGATAAAACAATTTCGAGTGGGCCTGCTAAAGGATGCAAAAAAAAAAAAAAAAAGATCGTGTGTCTCTTGTGTTCTGTACGAATAGTGATGGATCTGATAAAAGAACTATGACAGTGATTGGAAAATCAGCTAAGCCATGATGTTTTAAAAATTTTAATCCTGCTCTTTATGTAGATTATGAGAATAATAACAAAGCGTGGATGACTTCAGCATTATTTCAATAATGGTTAGCGAATTTCAACATAGAAATGAAAAGAAGCAAACACCATATTTTATTGATTTTGGATAATGCCCCTTGTCACAAAGCATATCCAATGAGCAATATCCACATTGAATTTTTACCTCCTGACTGTACTAGATTTTTGCAACCTTTGGATGCGGGTATAATAAACTCATTCAAAGCTCATTATCGAAAGTATCACGTCCGCCATATCATTGAAAAAATCAGTAAAGATGGTTTTTCTCTAATTCTTTTACGTGATGCTATTCGTATGATAAAAAAAGCATGGGATGAAATTTCATCAGAAACTATTGTTAACTGCTGGAAACATACTGGATTGATTAAACCTGAAGGATCTACTAAAAAACAAAACAGTACAGCACTTCAGGAACTACAAGACGAAATACACAAATTAACAGATATTGAGCATCCTCTATCGGCAATTGAGTACATTAATATAGATAAAAGTCTTTCAACATTTGAAGATTTGACAATCGAAGAAATTGTTGCCAATCAAAATGAAAATGAAAATTCATCTTACAGCGAATCTGAAGAAGCTGAAACGCCGCATATTACATCTGATGAAGTTAAAAATTGCATTGGGAAAATAAGAATTTTCTTAGAAAAACATGCAACTGATAAAAAAATGATGAACAATCTTTTAGTTGTAGAAAAAGATATTGAAAAAATCAATATTGAAAGGAAAACTCAAACTAGAATTTTAAAATATTTTCCTGTACTTTAAGAAAGATAATTAAAGTAAAATAAATTCAGTGTGAGATTTAATGTATGTGTGTGTCTGTTATGTGCATAATTATCTACTTTATCTAAAATTGACTATATAAAGAGGTAAGTGCATGTTAATTTCATACATTAATTGGATAATTTTGAATCATGTAGCATTAATTATATTATGTATATTAATTATATTATATTAATTTATACTATTATAATATACTATATACTATTGGATAATTTAATAAAAAGGCATTATGATATTTATTTTTATAATAATAATAATAATAGTATAATAGTATGAAAATTAATTTTTATTGTATTCTAATTCGATATACCGCCAAACTCGTTATAGCGCCAAAAATTTCTCGAACGGATAATGGCGGTATAACGAGGTTTGACTGTATATATTTTCTGTAAAACAAAATGATTTCAGTGTAAATAATCAAAAGAAATAAATATATTTCTCTGGATTAAATATTCCACTTGTGTGTTTCGCTACCATTAGAAATTTTATAACACCAAGTAGGAATTCTTTATAGTGGTGGCAGCGGTAGATTTTGTCTAAAGATTAACTGGCCGTAACCAGGCTGCAACGAGAGTGGAAGTAGCCGCAACCAGGCTAGATAAGAAGCAAGTGCAACGAGAGTGGAATTAGCTGCAACCAGGCTAGATAAGAAGCAAGTGCAAGGAGAGTGGACTAGCCGTAACCAGGCTGAGTTAGAAGCAAGAGTGAAAGAGAGTTCCAATCACAGTTGATCCGGACGCCAGAGACATACTCCAGTGACGGAAGTGGAATTTAAGAGCAGCAACCACGCTGAATGAGGAGCAAGAGTGAAAGAGTGCTCGAAGCACCAGTTGAACTGGACGCCAGTGACAGACTCCAGTGACAAGAGTGCCGGATTTTTAGAACCCTACAGAGGTCGAAGTCAGACAGAAACAGAGTGCCGGATCTCAGACCCTGACAGAGTGTGACAGTAACCAAAGAGGTGATCTGAACTCAGGAGATTCCAGGTTAGAATTTTTATTTTGTTCATTTCAGAGGTCTTTTTGGTTTAAAAAAAAAAAAAAAAAAAATCTTGGTCGGTAGTATATTATATTGTTTATGTAAAATTGGTAATAATTTTGTTTAGTATTTGGATTGAGGCTATGAAAAATATTTTTTTCTTTAGTTTCTCAAAATGAAAAAAATAATTAACATTAATTATTAGGCAAATTAAGTGTAGGGGTATAATTCTGTAGAAAATTACAAATAATTCGTTTTGGAGTAATTGAAATTCTGGGTGAGTTAATATTACTAAATGCAAAAGGGATTTTGGCAGTGTATTAAGTGGAGCAGCCTTGTTAATTAAGTTAACGGGAAAGAAAAAAAAAGATTACCTTCTTGTATAATTTATGGAGAATTTATTTCTAATTTAGAGTGTTTAATTTGAAATAGTTCTGGGAATGTATACGAGAAAATACATTGGTAATTGGTTGAATAATGATAAAGGTTTTTTATGTTATTATTGATATTGTATTTATTGTAATGCTATTGTGAAATAATATATTGATTAAAATTGCTATATGGGAAAGTTTTTAAACGTTAGAGTTTAAGTTAAGAGTTATTTTGTATAATAATTGTAGATTGATCTATCAGTGAATATGTCTGTGTGGTCAGGGAAAAAAAAGTGCGATTTGAAAGAATTAGCAATTGAATTTGGCGCAACGATTGAAGAATCAGATAAAGTTTTCCAGATCATTCATAAACTGACTGCATCTCCCGATTACGAAGAGTCGCTAGCGCTGGGACAATTCGCGATCATAGAGAAAGAAAGATTGGAAAATGAATCTGAGGAAAAAGCGGAGAGAGAAAAATTGAGGGCATTTGAGAGGGATGAAAAAGCAAAAGCGTTAGAACGCGAACATGAATTGGCTAAATTAAAGATAGAAAGAGGATTAGATGAAGCCAGTTTAACTTCGAGTCAAAGCGAGGGCGAATCAAAAATTGCGTTGAAATCAATTCTTCCAAAATTCGACCCAGAAAAATCCGAAATTTCTATTTACCTCAATTTATTTGAAAGACAGGTGCAAAAGGCCCAGATAAGCAAAAATCATTGGGTGACTCAATTATTGGGACTACTTCCTGCTGAATTAAGCGAATTAATTTTGAAAGAAAACGCAGAGCAGACGGACGATTTCGAATATGTGAAAAGGATATTGCTAGAAAGATATCAGTTATCGGCAGAGGATTTCAGGCTTAAATTTGTTATGTCGAAAAAACCTGAAAATAAAAATTGGCGAGAGTTTGTTTTCGATATTTCTAATTATTTTGACCAATGGCTAAGTGGGCTAGAAATAACGTCTTATGATCAACTCAGAGACCTTATTATTACGGATCAATTGAAACGTAAAGTGAATTCTGAAATTAAACATCATTTTATCGATTTGTGGAGTTCGATGAACACTCCTTTTGAGTTAACTAAGAAATTGGACGCCTATGACTCAGCTAGAAAAAATTTGAGATCGCCAGGGTTTCCAAAATTCCAAAATAATGACAAATCGTTTGAGCGAAATAAAGTGTCAGGAAAACTGAAACCTGATGGTAGGGTGGCAGAAATTAATTCGAATTGGAGGAATAAAGAGGTTGTTAAAAATAAAAATGAAGTATTCGATAAAAGAAGAGAGATTACCTGTTTTCTTTACAAAAAAACAGGCCACTACAGGTATATGTCCCGAATTAGAGCAGTTAGAGAGAACTGAGTTAGTTCATCATATGGCAGGCTTAGGCAATTTAGAAGAGTCTTTCAAACCTTATATAAGTCAAGGGTTAATTAATGGGAAGGAAATGACCATGTTGCGCGATACGGGTACGAACCTGGATTTTTGTAGTGCACATGATGTAACAGCAGATCACAGGAAAAAATGTTTGGGTTAAACAAATAATGGATAATAGGTGTCGCCGATTACCTATTGCGGAAGTTGAAATAATATTAAATTCCGGTGAGAGAATGAGGGCGAAGGCAGCAGTTGTCGACAAAGATATAGATATGGATTATTACTTGTTAGGGAACAAAACCCATGAATTAATTCAGAAACAGAAATCTAAACCCCATTCTTTTAGAGCAATACTCACAAGACAAAGCGTGCGTCTGAAAACCGAAACTAAAGGTATGCCATTAGCGAGAGAGAGGGGAGGTATTTCTGTTGGAAAAACTGGATAGTTTTCCCTTTACTAATTCTTTTAGTTCTTATCACTCATTCAAATCATATCTTAATTGACTTAATTCATCCATTCATGCTTTATTATATTTATTTAATATTTAACTCCTATTCAGTTATATTCAGTAATTAGCTCAGTCATATTTCAGTAATTAAATCCTTCAGTTTAATAACCTTGGTTTACAGTATGAAAGTATATTTTTATTTAAAGTAATTCACATGGTTTTAAAGTAAGAATATCTTTATTTAGTTACTTACCATTTGGTCATATTATATATTCTAACGCTTCAGGTTTTTCCATTTGCTTCTATTTACTTTTATTTCATTTTTTATCTACATCATGTTTTTCACTTCCTGTGGACATCGTTATCGCTTGTTTACATTAGTCACGTCTCTCCTCATTTCTCGCGGTTTTCGGTAGATCGATTACATCACGATACAAGTGATTACGGCAGCTGGTGACGGATGGCTCTGATAATCTGTCATTACCTGTAGTATCTACCTGTGACCGTAATCGATCGTCACGTACCTTCGGGAGGCCGGAAGTGACCTGTTTGCTGCAGGATGAGGAGGTTACGTCATTGACCTTGACACGAGGCGGTAATGTATTTAAGAGAGAGGCAGTCGTGTATTGGGATGTTCCAGCTGGCTGGAAGCCGTCTAGTTTGTTGTTTTAGTGTTTGTGTCGTCTACGAGTGTTTAGTCTAGTGATGTTTTGTTTTTAAGGAAGTGCTTTTTAATTCGAGTGGTGATGTGTTATATTTGAAATGGAAGATAATGTTTTTAGATGAAATGGAGTCTGCAAGTAAAGAGGCTTTTTCTTTTTAAAGAACACCACGTCTTTCATTTTTGGAGATGGAGCATTTGATGTCATTATGTTTTTAAAGGAAACTTCTTGGAGCAATAGTTATTTAATAAAAAGAGCAGCTTTTTCTTATAATTTCATGCAGCTAGTTTCATATATCTTTTGATTTAGTTTTTCCATTGGATATAAAGCTTTTTATTTAAAGTGAGTAAAGCTTTTCCTTTTTGTCCTGATGTTGTGGTTTTTAGACTTTCATAATATTAACTTTCATGTCATCAAAAGGCTATTGATATTTTTAATAGTTCAGAACGTGATTCCATTTAAAGTATGTTGACACCGTTCTGTCTATTATTCTTGCATCAGTAATTTCGGAAGCCGAAATTACTTGTTAGCGTTTTAACTATTGAAACACCAAATACGATGGCTCGGTTTGGGTTTCTACGGATAGTGCTTCATATCAGTAGACCGTTTGCCATTGGGCTTGTTACTTAATAAGTATAGATAGTACCCTGGAGTGGCATGTTTTGTCCGGCGGTTCAAAGTACGACTGTATCGTGGTCGAGCAGGTACGGTTGGTCGTTACTGACAAGTTGATGAATGGAGGTTGTATTTGGAAGGATAGAGTCATTGGATCGGGAAGTGAGGAAAGATATTGTTTTATGTTTAATTAAAGTTTTGGTTTTAGATTAATGGAATTTATTTAATGTTAATATATTTTTTACAAGATTAAGGTTATTTAATTTAAAAGATCATTAAGGTAAATTATATGTTTCTTTTGAATCTTTGTTAAAGCCTTTAATTAAAAGTAATTGTTTTTCCATTTAAGTTAATCTGGTAATAAACTTAATTTAATTAAAGTAAATTTGTTAAATGAATTTTTCCATCGGTGCTCCAGTTTTCACATCCAGAATATGAGATGTATGTTTAATGGTCTCAAGATATATTGTGTAAGTTTTTAAGCATTCTGTTTTGACAAATGCAAATATAGATTGAATGGTAATGTGATATCGTTTTTACTCTGGAATATTGGAAATATGTATTTTATTCTGAACTTAGTAATTTGAATAAATCTTGTTGAGTTTAATTCCTTTTGTCTGTTATTATTTCATTAATATTTTAGAAACTTTTAGTTATCTTTATTTCGCTTTTGAACATTATAAAACCTTGGTCAATTACAGCATAAATGCACCACTTGTGCCTATGCTCTGCTTACTTCATTTAATTACCTTAGGGTCAGGGCCGTAGCGAAAGAAAATTTTTGGGGGGGCAAAAGGTAAGATTGGCCGATTCAAAAATGTTTCAAATCCGACTAATGTAAAATAGTCAATTTGTCGCATTATTTCTTAATTAATAGTTTTTACAATTAATTTTAACTGATTAATTATAATTGATAGTTAAAAATAAAATATATGATTTTGCATTACTAAAATGTTTCTTTGATATAACTCAGTAATTATTTAAAAGATTTACCAAGAACTTTACTGGGAAAAAAAAGAATATGTATTGATAAGAAAAAATCCTACAGTTATATGTGTGAAAAACACATTTGTTTAGAATGATAGAATGAAGTGATAGTTCAGTAAATAGAACGTAGTGATTTTCAACATAAAAGCTAAATAAAAATGTGATCTCTTAGTTCTAAAAATTATGATAATGTAATGAATGGGAAGTACTTTCAATATTTTATTAGCATGCGATAGAAAATAATTTGAACTTTATATTCCAATTAGACAGTATATCGTATGGAATTAACAATATACACTTTCAGTAATTCTAATTGTAAAACTAAAACATGCACACTAGGGGTACTGAAAATATTTGGAGGGCCTCAAAATTTAATTGCGCCTGGGGTCTCTTGAGTGCTTAATCCACCACTGATTGTGTTTTATAGGAATGTCAAGGGACCGACAGAAACATTTGAATTATCCACAATTTCGAATTATACACGTTCGACTTATTCAAGTTTGACTGTACTATTTTTACATGAATTACACATCACACTGAATAAAGCAAACCATTCATACCTTTCTTATCATTATTCCCTGTCGAGTGGTTTCCACTGTCCAGCCATGTTGATAACTTCTTCGAACTTTTTGCAGCCTCACAGTTTCTTCTTTTTAGAGTCTGTCTTTTTTTTATTTCCACTTGGCGTTTCATAATATAAACTATTATCTCAACACAAGCAAAGTAAGATTAACCCCTTGGGAACGAGCGACACGTATACGTGACGCATAAGATGATCAGAATCCTCGATTATTCCCACCAGTTAATTTTTATTGTAAGCTTTGCCTTATATAATGACAGCATCTCTGCGATTCAATTAGGGGAAAATTTCTGTTTTGAAAAACCGGTGGTAAAAGATGAAAAATTCAGTAAAAGACGCTCGTCACGAAGGGGTTAAGTTATAAACTATCGTACTATCACTACTATGCGACTCTCAACTGCTCTGACAGTCCGATATTGATGAGCAGTTAGTAAACGAATGACTCATCATGAATAGCACTAGCTCACTGCACGTCCTAGCTTGCACTTGACTCATCACTCGGCAGGCACTTGGCGCGACATGACACATTTGATTCGACATTCTGCTGTCTGCTCTAGAGATGCTTTTGCATGCGAAGCGTATGGAGTATTTGAACGGATACGCAAAAACATTTACTCTAGCACTTTGATGGATTTTTTTTTTATTATTAACTTTTAGCTAGGTGCTGGGTATTTTATAGGAAGTTAGATTAGATATTAAAATACAATAATTTTTTAACCGTTAGTTTGGGGCCCCGGCGGTAGTTACGGGCCTGAAACGCTGAACTATTTATATTGTTTTAAGTGCAAATATGTTAATGTTCCGCAATCGCTTCAAGTTTTTTTTACCATAAAACTACTTTTAATAATTTAATTTTTCCTGAAATCCTCTACTTTCTGAATTCTTTATTAAAAAAATAATTCATCTTACGTATGATTTAATTTTTTAAAAAAGTAATCGCTAACAAGTACCGTAATTTCCGGCGTATAATCCGCGGATCAAACAATTATGTTTAGACCCAGAAATTTTATTTAATAATTGAAGTAAAATATTTACAGCGATCTAGTATGTTCCATTATATAAAATAAAATTTCTGGGTCGAAACATAATTGTTTGATCCGCGGATTATACGCCGGAAATTATGGTAATCAGGGTATACAATAAATACTATTAAGTAATTAATAAAGGCTCCAATTCTAATTTTTTATAATAACAAGTGAAAAATCAGTGAAAATTATGTAATTATGTTATGTTGGCACAAGTATATAAATTTAGTTTTAGTTTTATCAAAAAAAAAAAAAAAAAAAAAAGTAAGAAGTTTTTAGGTATTAAATGTTAAATGCACGGATATTTTTTTAATTTATTCATTTCCTTTTTTTAAACAGTTTTAAAAATTCTTCGTTTTTATTTTCCAAACGTTCCTAAAACAGTCCCAAAGGCCGTAAACATCATATCGCTGCTAGAACCTACTATTTATCAAGTATAAAATTTCTTGAATTTTCTTAAGCGACTTTCGCATTTGGTCGACCTAGTTTATACACTGGCCTCCAAAAGTTAAGGTACAAGATGTTTTTCGAAGCTCACCAGGCAAAAAATGGCAGTCAGATTAATTTTCATAGTTTATATGAATGACAATAATAAGCTTTAAAAAAACTTATGCAAAAATTACCGCTACCACTTTTATTTTATAGAAAATAATAGCTACTTGTGAATGAGAGAAAAATATGCAATTATGAAGCTTTTGTAATTTCGCGTGTAAGTTTTGTTGCATTCGAACTATTGTTGTCAGTTTTGCTCACAACAGCCACTAGAGTCTAGAAATGTCTAGAAGAAGTCGTGTTGGACAAGAGAACATGTTTCCTGAACTAGACAACAGCGGGCTTCTATACTCTTCACAGACGAGTCCAGATTCACACTGGAGAGCGATTTAGGACGTCTTCTGATCTGGAGAGAACAATGCACTCGATACCATCAATCAAACACTGTCGAAACACAGAGGTACAGAAACGGCGGAATCATGGTTTGGGCTGGGATCTCACTCGGAGGCCACACTGACCTGCATGTGTTCCATGGAGGAACTGTGATTGGTGCGAGATATCGGGATGAGATCCTTGATTCATATGTGCGCCCATATGCCGGTGCTATTGGCAATGGTTTCATTCTAAAGGATGATAATGCGAGACCACACCGAGCTGTGGTTGTTGAGGATTATCTTGAGGATCACGGTTTGGAGAGAATGGAATGGCCAGCTCACTCTCCAGACTTGAATCCGATAGAACATCTTTGGGATTATCTTGGAAGACAGGTTGCGGCTTTAAGTTCTCCTCCAAGGTCATTAAATGAACTGTAACAAGGCTTACTCCAAGTCTGGTCAGCGTTACCTATTTCGGTGTCCGACAATTTAATTGAGAGCATGGAAAGTCGATGCCGCCAATGCATTCAAGTCCGGGGTGGGCATATATCGTATTAGAACCAGTTTTTTAATGTTTCTGTCACATTTTACTGCATAATACTGCGATGTACTGATTTCTTCAAGAATGGAACTTTCCACCATGAGTGCTTTTTTGTTGTAATTTCATTTATACGTTTAACTTAAGTAAATTTCTATGTCGCATTTAATAAATAACAGTTTAGCGCACATTTCCTCCAAATTTGTTGTTTCTATATTCATTCATTTGCAAATTAGACGCAAAAAACCGGTTGTACCTTAACTTTTGGAGGCCAGTGTATATTGATAGTTTTTATCTATGTAAGTTGCGAGTGTTACTGTAGGACAAATTTCTGATATTTTCAAATTAATAGATCAGATTCATTTTTTTCCTCTATTGGCCTATGTATCGACGGCCGACTTAGCTTTTCCATGTGTTGGTAAGGTATAGTATATGTTCAACATTTCCGGCTCTGCAGACAAAATTTATACATGATAATTTTTTTTCAGTCGGTAGACCGACTAGCTATTTATGTCATTCGAAAATGTGACAGAACACGTGACTTTCATACTGGCTGACCAGATAGATCTATTGAAACTATTACTTTTTTTACTCATAACCTAGATAGGTTGACTGACCGACTAGCTTTTGCCATATGATTGTAAGGGTTTAGTGAAATGCATTCTGAAGACTTAAAGTCCTGCCAACCAGAATTTTTCCGAATTGTTTTTATTAATCGGCCTACTGACATACTACAGAGACACTAATTAAATCTGCTGATAAGCCGACTGAATCCTTTTACCAAACATTGGGGGGGCAGCTGCCCCCCCTGCCCCCCCGCTCGCTACGCCCCTGCTTAGGGTTTAAAATACATCAAGGTTATGGGCCTGAGGCCATGGATTGTTTAGAAGCTGATTTTCGTTAGTTATACTTTTAAGGATGTTTTTTTCAATTTTTCAGTCTTGGATTATAAAAGTCCTCCAGTTGTCTCATTTCAATAATTGAGCTTTGAGATGGGGGGGCTGGTAGCATGTTTGCTATAATAATTTTTAAGAAGTTTTTGAAATTTGTTTAAAGGTTTTCTGTTTCTATTCAGAATTTTTTTCTCCAATTCAAATTTAAGGAGCTATCTGAGGTTGTTTTTTCTAAACTTATAAAGCTGCAATATTTAAATGGTATGGATCATGTGCTGTCACGAGGTGCCTTTATATAAGTAAATGAAAGTCATAAAAGTGCTATTAGTGAAGTGATTTAAAGGAAGATTTGGTGCTTTTTGTGGATGAATCCTTGTCTGAAAGACGTGTTGTTAAAGTAAAGTGCATATTTCTCTTGAGAGATAAAGAAAGTGTATAAGGTTGTAAAAGATTGTGTTTTTTTTGGAAATGCATCACCATTCTTTATTGTGAAATCTTTGTGCTGGATTATGATCTACAGTGCCAGTCAACTTTGTTTTTAAAGTGGTGAATGTGCTTAAGCAGTGGCAGCGTCTGGGCCACTTTACCTGGTGGACTTGTGATTCCTTATGATTCTTGAGATGTGAACATCATTATAGTAGAAAGAAGATGTTTGTTTTGCGTGGACTCTGATTTTAGAACTGAGCATCAGCATTTTTTTTAGGACTATGGTTTAAACATGACTAAATGTATCAAGTCTGTGATCAAGTATGAGAAGTGACCGTCTGTAAATTTTTTTTTAATGAATATTAATGATTCTATGCCATGTTGTTTTGATATTGAAATTTTTTTGCATAGTGGTAAAGGGTTTAAAGTTTTGAAGTCACCTACTTGTATTAAAGTTTTTTTTAATAAGTTATAAATATAATTTTTTTTAAGGCTGAATCTTATATATTTAAGAGCTGTTAAGGTATTCTAAATTTTTTTATGCATAGTAAATCCTTTTAATATTTAAAGATTGAAATTTTTTTTTGTGTTAAGTGTTAGTAAAAGTCTTTAAGATAAGGGATATATTATTGGCCTGATAAATTTTTGAAAATTTTTTTTACTAAGGTTAAATTCATTTGTAAAAGTGAATCTAGTTTTTTTTTTGACTAATTTGATATTTTTTAATTATGAAAGTTTTAAATTTAAATGCTTTTAATTCAGCCATTAAAGCTAAATGTTGTTATCCGAGATTATTTTGAAATCCGTTTTTCAATATTGTTAAGATAATTTGAAAATTGTTGAATTTTTTTGTATTTTGATGAAAAATTCTTTGAAGTTAATGAATTTTTAATTATAAGTGTTATTGTTAATATAATTCAGCTGAAGCTTTTATTAAGACAGTGGGTGAAATTGATGATGGTTTTTAAATAAAACTTATAGAAATTGTCTGTATGTGTAATATGTTAGAGTAAATTTTTTTGGGAATGGTCAAAGTATTATGATGTGTTTTGAAAATTTTTTTTAGGGAAGAACTGTTTTTCCATATTTTTTGGAAGGTTAACATATGAGTGAGGTTAACAGAAGTTGGAATTTTAAAGTGTTGAGATAGCTACGGCTGCTGTTTCTTAAATGTTAAAGTTTTATTAGTTTTTTTTTTCTGAAGGTGTTTAAACTGTAAAATGTAATAAATAGTTTTAAACAGTTTAAAATTAAGCATTCATAATTTTTTTTAAGTAAAAGTTTTTCTTTAGAGATAAATCAGTAAACTTTTGTTAAACTTATGTCCATATACAGTTTTTTTTTTTTTTTAGTAAATTTGAATTAAATTTTAAAGTCATAATGTTAAAGTAAATTTTGATCTAAAAGTTTAAATTGTTAAAAATCTTGATTCCAATTGGATAATTCCATGTGTTAGGAAAATGGAGTCCTGTATATTGGATCAGGAGTATTGCTTTTAAATGCAATGTTGTTTAAACTTAGATATACAAGCATTTTTTTTTCAATGAATATATATTTTTATATACACCTTCAAAGAGTTATGTTTAATTTAATAATGGTATTTTTATGTTTTATGAAATTTTTGTTAAATTTTATTTAAAATATATATTTATTTATTTTTATAGATATTGATTTTATTGAGTTATCAACTTTAAGTGTGTTTCACTCGCAGAAGGGGTGTTTTTGTGAAGATTACTTTTTCGGGATAATACATTTCTTTTAAGGTGGTAATGTCAGTGTCCTGAAATGTGATAGATCTTTTATGGAATACATCCCCTGTAGATATGGTGAGGACATGCATGTTGAGTTTTAGGTTATGTTGAAAAAATTTTTTTGGTTGTTATAGAAGTTTTGTGGCTGTAGTATATCAAATGTTAGTTAGTGTTAGGATATATCAGATTGTGTAAGGAAATTGTTATGTTAAAATGTAAGGAAATTTTTTTTGTGTTAGAAAGTGTAAGGAAAATATCTCGGTGACATTGGAAAATTTTTGATTTGTGTTAGGAAGTGTTATGAAAATTTTCAATAGTTTTAGATGTTTTTTTTGTTAGAAAACTGTGTTAGAACCATGTTAGAAAATTGTGTTAGGAATTTTTAAGAAACATTTGAAAATTGTGTTAGGATTGATTGGAACTGGATTTTTTTTTTTAGTGATAATGTAGATTGTATTAGAACTTAATATGCAGATTTTGGGTGATTTTAGGGTGTCATTGTTCAAAGAAGTCAAGGATGGTGAATTTTCTGTTATCCAGTGTATTGATTAGGTAAAAGGCATTTGTTTTTAGGTTGCAAATGTTAGAAGCCTTGATCAAGTTTCTGGAGGTATCACATATAAGGAAGAAAATTTTTTTTTGACTTCAAGATAGTTGAATAATGTAACATCAAGTTAGTAGCCCTGGCTGATACTGAAGAATGGCAGCTATTTTTAGGTATCTTGAGGTTTAATAAGATATGACATTGAGGAGGAAATGGCCGGGTATATATATTTTTTAGATCATTCTGTTTTAGGAAATAAAGTTTCAGTTTAATCAGATGGGGGAGTATTTTTTTTTTAGGTCTTTCCCAGTTTGTTTTTATGAGGCTTAGCATAAAACGGAGTTGAAATGACTATTTTAGGAGCTTTTGAGATTATGTTAGATATGCTGAGTGCTTAGGGTTGAAATTGCCTGGTCATGATTCTTCTTCTGGAGTGTTTTTCTTGTTGAAAAAAGAGTGTTGAGAGTACAGATCAGAATGGTTTTGGTTATGCTCCATATTTAAATTTGAAAATAGTTTAAAATAGTTGTTGTTGAATTTTTAAAATGGTTTGATAATTATCCGTTGGTCATATTCATCTATGTTATGTTGAAGTGAGTGGTGTGAGGACTTGGGCCCAAGCAAATGATTTCGATTGATAGGTTTTATGTAAGGGGATGAATAAATGGATCGTACTCATTTAAATTTGTGATGTCTTTATGTTCAGGAAATCGAGATGGAAAGATGACCGGAAATATATTATGGATTTAATATATAAATGTTGCATAAGATAGTGAAAATGGTTTGGGGGAGCAGAGATCAAATAGGTTGATTTGTTGTCATAGCAGCTAGTCTTAGGTGTCTGTATGGAATTTATCTGATTGGTGTTCTAGTTGATGTTGTCATTGGTTTGAGAAAGTGTCATACATTTGGTTTAATAAAGGTTTATGTGGGGTTTTGTAAGGTTTGTAAGGGTTTGGAGAGATTCGGTATGAGATATGGAGAAAGTATTGGAGGTTTTTTTTTAGGATTTATGAAGTGTTATAAATTTTGTTTAGGAAAAATTTATGAATGGAAAATTTTGATTCTCTTTGTTGGAATAGTGAAATATGAAAAAAAAAATGTTAGTTTTTTTTGGTTAATTAGATTTATGAGGTTATCTCTGTTATTAAATTGTAATGTCATTTATGTAGTGAAGTTGTGAATTGATCCTTCTCATTAATAAAAATGGACCTTTTTGGAAAAGTATTGAGATACTTGGAAAATGGTTTATCTATGATAAACTAGATTTTAGCTGATGTTCATGTTTTTGGATATTTGATATTTTAGAGTTCATGTCTGCAGGTTATGAATATTTTTAAATGTAATGTATGATATATTGTGCTATATGTGTATTTTATATGTATTTATTTTTTAATAGTATAGCATATTTATAGATGAGGACTGGAGCCCAATGAAGTTTTTTTTTTTGGCAGTTTCAATGGGGAAGGCTTTGGATTGTTGGATTATTGTTATAACGGTATTTGGGGATCGCGATGAATATAAAGGAAAAACTTAAGGAAGAGTGAATCACCAGTGACTAGCACCGGAGTGATTCCGAGTACCTAGAAAAATTTAGACAAAACATATATTCAACACTTTCCCCAAACACCATTATAGGCATGATCGTAAGTAGCAGCACATAATGCGATGCCATAAAAGTTAAAGTTTAAGTAAAAATTATAAGTTTATTAATATATCTTATATATGAAATTAATAAATAATATTATAAATAAAAAGAAAAGACAAACTCACCCAATTGTAGTTTAATAGGTATTTATTAGAAAATCAGTGTACCAATAATTAATAAATAAATCTCTTCAAAATATTAACACTACGATCTTAAATTGCATAGGTACAGACATGAGCTCTACTAATAATATTAATGCATTACGGATGAAATGGATTATAAAATCACTAATAATGTAGACTTAAATCCTTGGTATAAATTATTTCAAATATTAAATTTCACTTTTTATCACAATACTATATTACATTCTCTCTAACTGCGAATCACAGTTTTTAGTGAAGATAATAAAATTATATGACAATATTGTTGCTGGCTCAGCCCAGTGGAAACTACTATATTTTAGCCATCGTCGATAGTTCTTTAAGTACGATACTGGAATTCTAAAGTTTAAAAGTTATTGCTCAGGAAAGGAGAATAAAAGCTTTAGTAAACGAACCGCGAAGTAGGTAGGCAGATTAGTATCAATGAGGTGGTTATAACTGCTATCACAATCACAGACGAGCACAAATCAAACAGCCAAAAGCGACGAATTTGAAGATCACGAATCAGTATTGTAGATGGAGCATCACTTGAAGGAGATCACATTGCTGATTCATCTATAACATCAAGCCACAGGCATATAAAATAAAGATGTTGTCAAGACATTTTTCCGAAATCCAGCTTCTCCCATCTTCATCACTTTTAAGTGTCAAATATCAGGAAGATATCCTTAGTAATTTGAATTTTAATATTAGCTTATTTATTTATTTAATTTATTAAAAAGGATTATTGGAAATTTAAATGTATTGTAGTGCTAACAACTGTCACGTACATATCCATCTTGAATCCTTATTTTCGCCTATGAGATGGCAAAAGCCCTCATAACGATATACAGTTATGACTACATTTCATAGAATTTTTTGTAGAACTGAATACTCTCTAGACTTTCCCACTCAGGTGAAAATTCCCAGCGGTTACGGAATAACCAATGAGAAAATAGAAACCGGATGAATGTTACTGAACAAGCCCCAACAGACCATAGTCAAAGTTACAGTCAGACGTTTCACTGACACTTCCAACCCTAGCAACAGCATTAAATAGTATTTAGAACATTCGATCGCGACCTTGGAGTGCTGTCAAAACGACCTTGTTCAAAATCCGCGGGAAAAAAGGTTCTTGTTTACTTGAAGCATCTGAAATTGTGTCAATGGCGTCTCCTAGCGAATCACGACGATCTTCAAAACAGAATGAACGAAAGTAATTTAAAATCGATAACTGCCAAACTAATGGATGAAAATAAATGAAATTTTAGCAATCTAAATAAAATTAAAATTTCTTTCCACCAGATATGTTTTTGAAAGTAAAAATATTTAATTTAAGAAATTTTGAAAAATGATTATTGGACTTAGAAATTTTGAAATGATATATGGAAAAGTTCGCGATTCTGAAAGAATTTGCCTGAATTAAAATAAATGAATTTGCACTTTCTGAAAAGAATCAAATTAACAATTAACCATTTTTTAATAAATATTATTAAAAAGGAAATACGCTATATTTTAGAATAATTTATTAAATTTAGACTGTATGTTATTTAAGAAAAATGGACATTATTTAAAAGTTAGAACAAGAACGAAAAATCATGCATCAAGCATAGATTATGTAGCACTTTCCAACGCTTCTAAAATAATTTTACAAATCATTACCGTTTAATAAGCTGAAAGATGACATCTAAGTAAACAATTTGGAAAACGCATAACATATTTAAAACCGTAATTTCAGGAATTTTCAATATATACAATATTCGGAAAAATATCCGAATACTTTTATGTAGCCCTGTATATGATTTGTATATATACATAGGATGCTAAATTTTAGTTTAGTTAGGAAACGCGTAGCACCGTTTAAATTCTCCTTCTGGAGTTTCTGTCAATAAACGGAAATGTGTTCGCGAACTTTTGTGCTGCCCTGTATAGGATCTACAGAATTTATACACACCACGTAATAGACAAAAAGCTAGTTAAGATTAAAATCGCGTTATGTAACACTTTCCAACGCTTCCAAAATAATTTTACAAATCATACCGTTTAATAAGCTAAAAGACAACATCTAAGTAATCCGAATACTTTTATTCAGCCCTGTATAGGATCTATAGATCTGTATATATACTACATAGGATAATAAATTTTAGTTCAGTTAGGAAACGCGTAGCACAGTTTAAAATTCTCCGTCTGGAGTTAAATAATACGGAAATGTGTTCGCGAACTTTTGTGCTTCCCTGTATATAGGATCTACAGAATTTATACACACCACGTAATAGACAAAAAGCGAGTTAAAATTAAAATCGCTTTCAGTAACTTAAAACGCACTTCGAGGAATTATTGTTAACAGACAGTAGAGAATTCTTTTGTGTGTCCCTGTAAATGAACGATGACTGCTATACACACACTATTCTGTAGTAAGCCTCTTGTAATGCACCTTAGTAATATATATAAACTTCAATGCGTTTAAAATAGTGGAACATTATTTAAATAAGCCGCAGACGATTTTTCTCCATAGACGTAATGTAACGGAATTATTTTGACTGTCCCTGTAAAGTAACTCTAAGTGCTATACACCTACTATTCCATATTAAGCTTCTTCTAATGCATCTTAGTGATCTATATAAATTTCAATGCGTTTACAATAGTGAAACATTTTTAAAATAAACCGCAAATGATTTTTCCCCATAGACCGCAATGTAACGGAATTCTTTTGAGTGTCCCTGTAAGAAAAGTATAAGTGCTACACACTTCAGTTGAAATAGGGAACGTGCCATAGATAACGACAATAACATATAAAAATTGCAGAGCAATCCGAGCATATTTACGGGAGTTAGAGCACGGCCAGACGGCCATACGGCCAGACAAACCGAAGTCATAAGCACTTTTCAACTAGGTTGGAAAGTGCTAAAAAGTAAGTCAGAAATATTTTTATTTTAGATAATTTGAAATGAAGTTTAATTAATATTGCAAAGTGAATAATATGTAAATTAAATTGAATGAATAAATATCCTAAAACATATGTAATGGAAAGATTCTGAAATTAATTTATACTCTCACCAAAAGTAAACAATTTAAAAAGAATGTTTGATTTAAAATGCAAAGATGAAACTTAGCTTAATTAATTTAAATGAATTTAATAAGTTGAATTAAATGGATGAATAAATTAAAGTTAAATATTAAAATACTGAATAAAATAAGATCAAAATTTTAAATCATAACAATTGTAATGTGATAATTGGCCGTGTAAGTTTTAAGTGGATTTAGTTTTTTTTTTTTAGTTGGAATTGGAGGATAATTGGATTACAGTTAATATGGTTATAATTGGATAGGTGATCAGGGAGGCTTTGCTGATTGTGCAAATTGTTTTAGGTAGCCTGTTCGGCGTGCTTCTCATGTTGCCGGTCTGATTTTCATTCGAGTGATAAGAGGGGGGGGGGGGGGGCTTTGTTGGAAAAACTGGATAGTTTTCCCTTTACTAATTCTTTTAGTTCTTATCACTCATTCAAATCATATCTTAATTGACCTAATTCATCCATTCATGCTTTATTATATTTATTTAATATTTAACTCCTATTCAGTTATATTCAGTAATTAGCTCAGTCATATTTCAGTAATTAAATCCTTCAGTTTAATAACCTTGGTTTACAGTATGAAAGTATATTTTTATTTAAAGTAATTCACATGGTTTTAAAGTAAGAATATCTTTATTTAGTTACTTACCATTTGGTCATATTATATATTCTAACGCTTCAGGTTTTTCCATTTGCTTCTATTTACTTTTATTTCATTTTTTATCTACATCATGTTTTTCACTTCCTGTGGACATCGTTATCGCTTGTTTACATTAGTCACGTCTCCTCATTTCTCGCCGTTTTCGGTAGATCGATTACGTCACGTCACGATACAAGTGATTACGGCAGCTGGTGGCGGATGGCTCTGATAATCTGTCATTACCTGTAGTATCTACCTGTGACCGTAATCGATCGTCACGTACCTTCGGGAGGCCGGAAGTGACCTGTTTGCTGCAGGATGAGGAGGTTACGTCATTGACCTTGACACGAGGCGGTAATGTATTTAAGAGAGAGGCAGTCATGTATTGGGATGTTCCAGCTGGCTGGAAGCCGTCTAGTTTGTTGTTTTAGTGTTTGTGTCGTCTACGAGTGTTTAGTCTAGTGATGTTTTGTTTTTAAGGAAGTGCTTTTTAATTCGAGTGGTGATGTGTTATATTTGAAATGGAAGATAATGTTTTTAGATGAAATGGAGTCTGCAAGTAAAGAGGCTTTTTCTTTTTAAAGAACACCACGTCTTTCATTTTTGGAGATGGAGCATTTGATGTCATTATGTTTTTAAAGGAAACTTCTTGGAGCAATAGTTATTTAATAAAAAGAGCAGCTTTTTCTTATAATTTTGTGCAGCTAGTTTCATATATCTTTTGATTTAGTTTTTCCATTGGATATAAAGCTTTTTATTTAAAGTGAGTAAAGCTTTTCCTTTTTGTCCTGATGTTGTGGTTTTTAGACTTTCATAATATTAACTTTCATGTCATCAAAAGGCTATTGATATTTTTAATAGTTCAGAACGTGATTCCATTTAAAGTATGTTGACACCGTTCTGTCTATTATTCTTGCATCAGTAATTTCGGAAGCCGAAATTACTTGTTACCGTTTTAACTATTGAAACACCAAATACGATGGCTCGGTTTGGGTTTCTACGGATAGTGCTTCATATCAGTAGACCGTTTGCCATTGGGCTTGTTACTTAATAAGTATAGATAGTACCCTGGAGTGGCATGTTTTGTCCGGCGGTTCAAAGTACGACTGTATCGTGGTCGAGCAGGTATGGTTGGTCGTTACTGACAAGTTGATGAATGGAGGTTGTATTTGGAAGGATAGAGTCATTGGATCGGGAAGTGAGGAAAGATATTGTTTTATGTTTAATTAAAGTTTTGGTTTTAGATTAATGGAATTTATTTAATGTTAATATATTTTTTACAAGATTAAGGTTATTTAATTTAAAAGATCATTAAGGTAAATTATATGTTTCTTTTGAATCTTTGTTAAAGCCTTTAATTAAAAGTAATTGTTTTTCCATTTAAGTTAATCTGGTAATAAACTTAATTTAATTAAAGTAAATTTGTTAAATGAATTTTTCCATCGGTGCTCCAGTTTTCACATCCAGAATATGAGATGTATGTTTAATGGTCTCAAGATATATTGTGTAAGTTTTTAAGCATTCTGTTTTGACAAATGCAAATATAGATTGAATGGTAATGTGATATCGTTTTTACTCTGGAATATTGGAAATATGTATTTTATTCTGAACTTAGTAATTTGAATAAATCTTGTTGAGTTTAATTCCTTTTGTCTGTTATTATTTCATTAATATTGTAGAAACTTTTAGTTTTCTTTATTTCGCTTTTGAACATTATAAAACCTTGGTCAATTACAGCATAAATGCACCACTTGTGCCTATGCTCTGCTTACTTCATTTAATTACCTTAGGGTTTAAAATACATCAAGGTTATGGGCCTGAGGCCATGGATTGTTTAGAAGCTGATTTTCGTTAGTTATACTTTTAAGGATGTTTTTTTCAATTTTTCAGTCTTGGATTATAAAAGTCCTCCAGTTGTCTCATTTCAATAATTGAGCTTTGAGATGGGGGGGCTGGTAGCATGTTTGCTATAATAATTTTTAAGAAGTTTTTGAAATTTGTTTAAAGGTTTTCTGTTTCTATTCAGAATTTTTTTCTCCAATTCAAATTTAAGGAGCTATCTGAGGTTGTTTTTTCTAAACTTATAAAGCTGCAATATTTAAATGGTATGGATCATGTGCTGTCACGAGGTGCCTTTATATAAGTAAATGAAAGTCATAAAAGTGCTATTAGTGAAGTGATTTAAAGGAAGATTTGGTGCTTTTTGTGGATGAATCCTTGTCGGAAAGACGTGTTGTTAAAGTAAAGTGCATATTTCTCTTGAGAGATAAAGAAAGTGTATAAGGTTGTAAAAGATTGTGTTTTTTTTGGAAATGCATCACCATTCTTTATTGTGAAATCTTTGTGCTGGATTATGATCTACAGTGCCAGTCAACTTTGTTTTTAAAGTGGTGAATGTGCTTAAGCAGTGGCAGCGTCTGGGCCACTTTACCTGGTGGACTTGTGATTCCTTATGATTCTTGAGATGTGAACATCATTATAGTAGAAAGATGTTTGTTTTGCGTGGACTCTGATTTTAGAACTGAGCATCAGCATTTTTTTTAGGACTATGGTTTAAATATGACTAAATGTATCAAGTCTGTGATCAAGTATGAGAAGTGACCGTCTGTAAATTTTTTTTTAATGAATATTAATGATTCTATGCCATGTTGTTTTGATATTAAAATTTTTTTGCATAGTGGTAAAGGGTTTAAAGTTTTGAAGTCACCTACTTGTATTAAAGTTTTTTTTAATAAGTTATAAATATAATTTTTTTTAAGGCTGAATCTTATATATTTAAGAGCTGTTAAGGTATTCTAAATTTTTTTATGCATAGTAAATCCTTTTAATATTTAAAGATTGAAATTTTTTTTTGTGTTAAGTGTTAGTAAAAGTCTTTAAGATAAGGGATATATTATTGGCCTGATAAATTTTTGAAATTTTTTTTTACTAAGGTTAAATTCATTTGTAAAAGTGAATCTAGTTTTTTTTTGACTAATTTGATATTTTTTAATTATGAAAGTTTTAAATTTAAATGCTTTTAATTCAGCCATTAAAGCTAAATGTTGTTATCCGAGATTATTTTGAAATCCGTTTTTCAATATTGTTAAGATAATTTGAAAATTGTTGAATTTTTTTGTATTTTGATGAAAAATTCTTTGAAGTTAATGAATTTTTAATTATAAGTGTTATTGTTAATATAATTCAGCTGAAGCTTTTATTAAGACAGTGGGTGAAATTGATGATGGTTTTTAAATAAAACTTATAGAAATTGTCTGTATGTGTAATATGTTAGAGTAAATTTTTTTGGGAATGGTCAAAGTATTATGATGTGTTTTGAAAATTTTTTTTAGGGAAGAACTGTTTTTCCATATTTTTTGGAAGGTTAACATATGAGTGAGGTTAACAGAAGTTGGAATTTTAAAGTGTTAAGATAGCTACGGCTGCTGTTTCTTAAATGTTAAAGTTTTATTAGTTTTTTTTTCTGAAGGTGTTTAAACTGTAAAATGTAATAAATAGTTTTAAACAGTTTAAAATTAAGCATTCATAATTTTTTTTAAGTAAAAGTTTTTCTTTAGAGATAAATCAGTAAACTTTTGTTAAACTTATGTCCATATACAGTTTTTTTTTTTTTTTAGTAAATTTGAATTAAATTTTAAAGTCATAATGTTAAAGTAAATTTTGATCTAAAAGTTTAAATTGTTAAAAATCTTGATTCCAATTGGATAATTCCATGTGTTAGGAAAATGGAGTCCTGTATATTGGATCAGGAGTATTGCTTTTAAATGCAATGTTGTTTAAACTTAGATATACAAGCATTTTTTTTTCAATGAATATATATTTTTATATACACCTTCAAAGAGTTATGTTTAATTTAATAATGGTATTTTTATGTTTTATGAAATTTTTGTTAAATTTTATTTAAAATATATATTTATTTATTTTTATAGATATTGATTTTATTGAGTTATCAACTTTAAGTGTGTTTCACTCGCAGAAGGGGTGTTTTTGTGAAGATTACTTTTTCGGGATAATACATTTCTTTTAAGGTGGTAATGTCAGTGTCCTGAAATGTGATAGATCTTTTATGGAATACATCCCCTGTAGATATGGTGAGGACATGCATGTTGAGTTTTAGGTTATGTTGAAAAAATTTTTTTGGTTGTTATAGAAGTTTTGTGGCTGTAGTATATCAAATGTTAGTTAGTGTTAGGATATATCAGATTGTGTAAGGAAATTGTTATGTTAAAATGTAAGGAAATTTTTTTTGTGTTAGAAAGTGTAAGGAAAATATCTCGGTGACATTGGAAAATTTTTGATTTGTGTTAGGAAGTGTTATGAAAATTTTCAATAGTTTTAGATGTTTTTTTTGTTAGAAAACTGTGTTAGAACCATGTTAGAAAATTGTGTTAGGAATTTTTAAGAAACATTTGAAAATTGTGTTAGGATTGATTGGAACTGGATTTTTTTTTTAGGGATAATGTAGATTGTATTAGAACTTAATATGCAGATTTTGGGTGATTTTAGGGTGTCATTGTTCAAAGAAGTCAAGGATGGTGAATTTTCTGTTATCCAGTGTATTGATTAGGTAAAAGGCATTTGTTTTTAGGTTGCAAATGTTAGAAGCCTTGATCAAGTTTCTGGAGGTATCACATATAAGGAAGAAAATTTTTTTTTGACTTCAAGATAGTTGAATAATGTAACATCAAGTTAGTAGCCCTGGCTGATACTGAAGAATGGCAGCTATTTTTAGGTATCTTGAGGTTTAATAAGATATGACATTGAGGAGGAAATGGCCGGGTATATATATTTTTTAGATCATTCTGTTTTAGGAAATAAAGTTTCAGTTTAATCAGATGGGGGAGTATTTTTTTTTTAGGTCTTTCCCAGTTTGTTTTTATGAGGCTTAGCATAAAACGGTGTTGAAATGACTATTTTAGGAGCTTTTGAGATTATGTTAGATATGCTGAGTGCTTAGGGTTGAAATTGCCTGGTCATGATTCTTCTTCTGGAGTGTTTTTCTTGTTGAAAAAAGAGTGTTGAGAGTACAGATCAGAATGGTTTTGGTTATGCTCCATATTTAAATTTGAAAATAGTTTAAAATAGTTGTTGTTGAATTTTTAAAATGATTTGATAATTATCCGTTGGTCATATTCATCTATGTTATGTTGAAGTGAGTAGTGTGAAGACTTGGGCCCAAGCAAATGATTTCGATTGATAGGTTTTATGTAAGGGGATGAATAAATGGATCGTACTCATTTAAATTTGTGATGTCTTTATGTTCAGGAAATCGAGATGGAAAGATGACCGGAAATATATTATGGATTTAATATATAAATGTTGCATAAGATAGTGAAAATGGTTTGGGGGAGCAGAGATCAAATAGGTTGATTTGTTTGAGTAGAGCTGTCATAGCAGCTAGTCTTAGGTGTCTGTATGGAATTTATCTGATTGGTGTTCTAGTTGATGTTGTCATTGGTTTGAGAAAGTGTCATACATTTGGTTTAATAAAGGTTTATGTGGGGTTTTGTAAGGTTTGTAAGGGTTTGGAGAGATTCGGTATGAGATATGGAGAAAGTATTGGAGGTTTTTTTTTAGGATTTATGAAGTGTTATAAATTTTGTTTAGGAAAAATTGACCTTTTTGGAAAAGTATTGAGATACTTGGAAAATGGTTTATCTATGATAAACTAGATTTTAGCTGATGTTCATGTTTTTGGATATTTGATATTTTAGAGTTCATGTCTGCAGGTTATGAATATTTTTAAATGTAATGTATGATATATTGTGCTATATGTGTATTTTATATGTATTTATTTTTTAATAGTATAGCATATTTATAGATGAGGACTGGAGCCCAATGAAGTTTTTTTTTTTGGCAGTTTCAATGGGGAAGGCTTTGGATTGTTGGATTATTGTAATGTGATAATTGGCCATGTAAGTTTTAAGTGGATTTAGTTTTTTTTTTTTAGTTGGAATTGGAGGATAATTGGATTACAGTTAATATGGTTATAATTGGATAGGTGATCAGGGAGGCTTTGCTGATTGTGCAAATTGTTTTAGGTAGCCTGTTCGGCGTGCTTCTCATGTTGCCGGTCTGATTTTCATTTGAGTGATAAGAGGGGGGGGGGGGCTTTGTTGGAAAAACTGGATAGTTTTCCCTTTACTAATTCTTTTAGTTCTTATCACTCATTCAAATCATATCTTAATTGACCTAATTCATCCATTCATGCTTTATTATATTTATTTAATATTTAACTCCTATTCAGTTATATTCAGTAATTAGCTCAGTCATATTTCAGTAATTAAATCCTTCAGTTTAATAACCTTGGTTTACAGTATGAAAGTATATTTTTATTTAAAGTAATTCATATGGTTTTAAAGTAAGAATATCCTTATTTAGTTACTTACCATTTGGTCATATTATATATTCTAACGCTTCAGGTTTTTCCATTTGCTTCTATTTACTTTTATTTCATTTTTTATCTACATCATGTTTTTCACTTCCTGTGGACATCGTTATCGCTTGTTTACATTAGTCAGGTCTCCTCATTTCTCGCGGTTTTCGGTAGATCGATTACGTCACGATACAAGTGATTACGGCAGCTGGTGACGGATGGCTCTGATAACCTGTCATTACCTGTAGTATCTACCTGTGACCGTAATCGATCGTCACGTACCTTCGGGAGGCCGGAAGTGACCTGTTTGCTGCAGGATGAGGAGGTTACGTCATTGACCTTGACACGAAGCGGTAATGTATTTAAGAGAGAGGCAGTCGTGTATTGGGATGTTCCAGCTGGCTGGAAGCCCTCTAGTTTGTTGTTTTAGTGTTTGTGTCGTCTACGAGTGTTTAGTCTAGTGATGTTTTGTTTTTAAGGAAGTGCTTTTTAATTCGAGTGGTGATGTGTTATATTTGAAATGGAAGATAATGTTTTTAGATGAAATGGAGTCTGCAAGTAAAGAGGCTTTTTCTTTTTAAAGAACACCACGTCTTTCATTTTTGGAGATGGAGCATTTGATGTCATTATGTTTTTAAAGGAAACTTCTTGGAGCAATAGTTATTTAATAAAAAGAGCAGCTTTTTCTTATAATTTCGTGCAGCTAGTTTCATATATCTTTTGATTTAGTTTTTCCATTGGATATAAAGCTTTTTATTTAAAGTGAGTAAAGCTTTTCCTTTTTGTCCTGATGTTGTGGTTTTTAGACTTTCATAATATTAACTTTCATGTCATCAAAAGGCTATTGATATTTTTAATAGTTCAGAACGTGATTCCATTTAAAGTATGTTGACACCGTTCTGTCTATTATTCTTGCATCAGTAATTTCGGAAGCCGAAATTACTTGTTACCGTTTTAACTATTGAAACACCAAATACGATGGCTCGGTTTGGGTTTCTACGGATAGTGCTTCATATCAGTAGACCGTTTGCCATTGGGCTTGTTACTTAATAAGTATAGATAGTACCCTGGAGTGGCATGTTTTGTCCGGCGGTTCAAAGTACGACTGTATCGTGGTCGAGCAGGTACGGTTGGTCGTTACTGACAAGTTGATGAATGGAGGTTGTATTTGGAAGGATAGAGTCATTGGATCGGGAAGTGAGGAAAGATATTGTTTTATGTTTAATTAAAGTTTTGGTTTTAGATTAATGGAATTTATTTAATGTTAATATATTTTTTACAAGATTAAGGTTATTTAATTTAAAAGATCATTAAGGTAAATTATATGTTTCTTTTGAATCTTTGTTAAAGCCTTTAATTAAAAGTAATTGTTTTTCCATTTAAGTTAATCTGGTAATAAACTTAATTTAATTAAAGTAAATTTGTTAAATGAATTTTTCCATCGGTGCTCCAGTTTTCACATCCAGAATATGAGATGTATGTTTAATGGTCTCAAGATATATTGTGTAAGTTTTTAAGCATTCTGTTTTGACAAATGCAAATATAGATTGAATGGTAATGTGATATCGTTTTTACTCTGGAATATTGGAAATATGTATTTTATTCTGAACTTAGTAATTTGAATAAATCTTGTTGAGTTTAATTCCTTTTGTCTGTTATTATTTCATTAATATTTTAGAAACTTTTAGTTATCTTTATTTCGCTTTTGAACATTATAAAACCTTGGTCAATTACAGCATAAACGCACCACTTGTGCCTATGCTCTGCTTACTTCATTTAATTACCTTAGGGTTTAAAATACATCAATTTCAAAAGGTCGTTTGACTAGCAAGAAACGGGCAACGCAGATAGAAGAAGTAATGGAGAATTTCGGACTTCAACCCAGCGGGCTAAAAATAAGGAAATCGGGAGGTGAGGAAGATAAAGAAATTCTTCCACCCCCATTTGAAAAGGAAGATTCAGGGGTGAATTTAGCTCAGATTAGTAAGCTAGACTTGCAAACAGCTGAAAAGGCGGAAGTCACGGTGGACCCTATTAGCGAAGTAATTGCGGATAAGGCTTCCCATTTTGACATGGAAAAGGAGTCAGTAGTCAGAACAATAACGGATAATGTTTGTTTAGGAAGAGATAAATTTGTTGTTCCGTTAAGTTCGAAAAGGGGGATTTTATCGCTGGGTCAGGGCAGTGTAGTGGGGCAGTTAGGCATGAAAAGGTCTAGAGATGAAATGTACAAGGATTATTTTTGGCCGAATGTTTTGGAGGGAAATGAAACATACACCGAATCTAGCGACACCTGCTTAGGTTTAAGAAAGGGAAATGTTGGAGGGAAAGGAATTCTTTTGTCCAGTGGATATGTTGCGAGTATTATGACGCGTTGGTACACGGACACAGAGAGAACCTTGCCCCTTTTTAACCGACTTAAAAAAAGGAGGAGGTTATCAATTCGACCCGTATGTATGTATAATGTTGTTCACGCATAACTCTCGTAAATGTGCATCGATTTTGATAATTTTTATTTTGTTTGAAAGAGTAAGGGTCCAAGGTGGTCCCATTTCAATTTCGTCAAAATCTGATCATTAGAACAAATTATTTTATTCAAATTTCCATTATTTTGATAATTTAATTTATATTTCAAGAATTATTTGAATTGTTGCCAATTTGTAAAATAGCACACATAATAATATTCCTTTCAATTAAAAATTTATTTACACGTGACTATTAAAAACAAAAATAAAACTTTAAAATAATAATTAAATGATCACGTGTTAAAAGCAGTAAATGTAGAAAAATACGTTATAAAATATATACTTGTGCGTGATTATTAAAAAAGATAATTAAATTATTATGCGTTCAAAACATTAAATTAGGAAACTTACGTCATATTTAAAATTCTCAAACAGCATTACTTTCAAACAGTTTCAATTTAAAAACATATTTACACGAGATATTAATTTACTTGTAGCTGATATATTATGTATACTAAACTACGAAAAGTCCTTCTGGCCTATACTGGCGGGAAAAGATAGCCTCCCTATTCCTTGGTTTTAAGATTTTAGCTAATTTTACTGGAAAACACCAAGCTATAAAAATGGATGGAATCGGATTACAGAAGATTCAATCGCAGTTCTCGCCAATATTGAATTTGAACTCGAATTCCGCCAAATATGCCAGCTATAGCCAAGTTGGCTCCATTTATGGCAACTTGTTTTTATCGCCAAATTTGGCGATATTTCGCCAAATATTGCCTAGCTTGGCGAGAATTTAATGCAGGCGAATATGAATATATAGTGTTAAGGCTGCTCTTCAGTAAACTTCCCGATTCCCCTCGCTCATGTTATTCCTATGGGCGTAGGATGCATTCGTATTTTTAAAATATCTCCTCAGAAAATTAATATTTTTAACTTCTGTTTTCTTTGTATTGTTCTTAAAGAATGTCTCTTTTTTTTCTTAGTTGTCAAAATATTTCTAAATTGTGTGCTTAATTTACATTTTTTTGTTTTAAAATCTTAGCGAAACTGAATAAGATTTTAACGTTTCATATAAAATTAAGTATATATTTTAGAAAAAAATTGACAACTAAGAAAAAAAAGAGACATTCTTTAAGAATAGTACAGAGAAAACAGAAGTTTAAAATATTAATTTTCCGAGGAGATAAAGCATGTCCACTAAAACTCTTAAATTAAAACCGTTTATAGAGGAATACTGCTGCCCTGTTTCAAAATGTCAGCCACCCTAAAATTTCAAAATGCTATATCTCAGTCATTTTTTAAGGTAGAGGCAAAACAAAAATTGTTCCGGTATCCTTGGATCAAGGCTGAACATTTAATTGAAAAAACCTTTAGGACATTAATTGTACATCTTTTTGAATTTGAAATCTTTAAGTGTCTATCATATCGCCTCCTTCTTGCCGAATATCACCAAATTCAACTGGAACCTGCAGGCCATAGTAAAAAACTCATATAAAAAATTTGGTTCAGTACTGTGGATAACCTAATACACTTTTAGAATATACAATAATTTAAATGAAACAAAAATCGCTATCACAGCGCCCACTTTCTGTAGAATATCCGCAAATTCAAGTGGGACCTGCTGGTCACAGCCAAAAACCTATAAATGAAATTTCGTTCAATTCTATGTTGCTTCATAACTTGACACACTTTTCAATGATACAAAGAGGGCACACACGGGACAGATATTTTGTAAAAACATGTTTTTCGGAATCTTTGACTCCTAAAACATATAAATCCGTCAAAAAAAGTTTTGATTACAGTACTTTCTTCTTTCATAGAAGAAGGTGAAAAAAGGAGGATGTTAATAATTTGACCCTATGTATGTATCTATGTTTTAGTCCTGTTCACGCATAACTTTCGTAAATGTGCACCGATTTTGATGTATATATTTTTTTTGTTTAAAAGTGTAAGTGGTCCCATATGAATTTCGTCAAATTCTGACGATTAAAACAATTTTGTTTTTAGAAAAATTTCAAAATTAAAAACTTTAACTCAAAGTGAGATTGTAATACCTCTTTTAAAAATCAATGAAATATTAAATTAAAAAGTGTATGAAATAGATTTCGCAGAAAAGTTGGTGGTGGAAAAAAGAAATATTTCACACAATTTCAGCGTTTAATACTAGACAATGAAATTATATTACAATTTCCTGAAAAAGGACAGTGGCTTCTAACTCTGAGCTGTAAATATTTTTATCACCGCTATAAACTTTATTATTTAAATAATTCGACATGTAGTGCAGGAAACATTCAGTATTTTTCTGGTTATATACTCAACGCATTAAGTAGACAGTGCTCGTAGTCTTTGCATCTCAACTAGCGACTTGTGATCGTGTGTTTTATTTATAAGTTTGTTAGACTATACAAATCACACAATCTAATCCTTCTAAGCTCTTAGCTCGACTTAAAGCCCATAACCTTTTCCTTTCGAATTTTTTTTTTTTTTTTTTTTTTTTTTTTACTGGAAAATTTAAACTAAAATGCGTGGAACCCGATTACAGAAGATTCATTCCAAATTCTCGTCAATCTGAATGAGAATTTCGTCAAATACGTCAACTACAGCCACGTTGGCTTCATTTATGGCAACATATTTGGTCTCCATATTTGGCGATATTTCGCCAATTGTCGTCCAGATTAACGATAATTTGATTCTCTCAAAGATTTTATTAAAAAATATTTATCTAATGAATAATTTCGGTAAATTATAATTTCTATTACAAATTACATATTTATTCAGCAGATGTTGAAATCAAGATAATTGTGTATTACTGTATTAATAACTAAAAAGTAGGAAATAAAATAAACTTTTACAAAAAAATATTAACCGACTTAAAAAGCACTAAAAAGTATTAAATAATTCTTTAAATTCTCTAATGACAAAATGTTATCCATTAACCACAAATCCGATATCATGTGTCGGAATAAAAATGATAAATTTAATATGTACAGTTTAATACCCACCAAACATTTCGGGATTTTCGGGAGAATAAATTTTACAAGAGATGAATATACAGACTTATGATTTAGTTTACGAATTTACACATATGAAAAGCAATCAATTACTTTTTGAAGTCGGTGCCAAACAACCCCAATCGATAAATTAGTAGATACTAGGTACAATATATTCACAATTCTTACTATACTTAAGGTAGTTTGGCACCGACTTCAAAAAGTAATTGATTGCTTTTCATATGTGTAAATTCGTAAACTAAATCATAAGTCTGTATATTCATCTCTTGTAAAATGTATTCTCCCGAAAATCCCGAAATGTTTGGTGGGTTGTACTGTACATATTAAAACTGTACATATTAAATTTATCATTTTTATTCAGACACATGATATCGGATTTGTGGTTAATGGATAACATTTTGTCATTAGAGAATTTAAAGAATTATTTAATACTTTTTAGTGCTTTTTAAGTCGGTTAATATTTTTTTGTAAAAGTTTATTTTATTGAAAGCAGAAATAAATATTTAGTGACAGCTCTCAGAATAGTGTTTGAAAAATGGAAAGGAGACGAATATTCAGAAAAACTAGTGACGGATTACGGGCTGGATTTAATCGCCCATAATATTGAGTTAGCAAACGAGTTACCAGTGAAGATTCTCTTCTATAGAACTTCACCGAAGCAAGCCGAAATTATTATTGGCGAGATAAAAGAAGGGTCATATTTAGGCGGGGTAGTTGAAGGCGTGTTCAATGCTTATTCTCCGTTATGTTTGATAGAAACTGCGGGATGGGATCCCTTCTGTTGTTTAAAATACTCGAGGCCCGTCCAAAAAGGGAAAATAAATAGTGAAGGGCACCAGGCAAAATTTTCGAGCCGGATATTTACTCTACCTGAGTTAAAAATTGTTACAAGCGAAAAGAAATGTGCCGCGATAATTTATGTTATAATGAAATTAAGGCATCATTTGGATGACCACGATCCTTTAAGTTGGCTGAAAAATAATGATGGGTATAATCCCCGGTTGTTACGTTGGAATTTGATTTTGCAAAATTATCATTATTCAATCAAATACAAACCAGGGACCCAAATACCTCATGTTGATTGTTTAAGTAGAATTGACTAAGGAAGTTAAGGAGAAGAAGTGTATATATATTTTAAAATTCTTAACATTGTAATTTGAGTATAATCTAGTTTTAAATTTGAATTTGTTTTAGTAAATGTATTTATATATAAAATGTGCGACCAGGGTTAAGACCTCTGATTTGAATGAAGTAAGAGTCTGACTGGATCGCGACTAAGATTTTTCAGCCATGTGAAAAATCCCATCTGTGTGAGAGGGTGCTGTAATGACTTCATTAAATTATGTGGGAATATTGAATGAAGTATTCCATCCTAGACTATTTTCTCACGCCTGGGAAAGGGATTTTCCCATGACCAAGTCAACGCCGCGGTGTCTGGGGGCTTAAAGGAAAATTGACGTGCAGAATTCGGACAGCGGGAAGTTGATGGATATGATATTTCTGCAGAGACAAAGTACGAGGGTATTTCCCTGATTTTATGAGAAGACAGAAATTGGCAACAAGGCGCCAGGTAAGAACTGTGATTTCCCAATCAGAGAGGGTGAACAGACTGTATTGGGCTTTGAGAAACCGGTAAACGCCCAAACCCCCCTCCCCCTTTCCCTTCGGGGAGCTCCGAAGAGAAGAGTTGGGAGCGAGGAGTTGGATGTTGGAGATCAACTGAGGAGGTCGGAGATTATCAGACCTGCCAAAGGTGGAGAATCATCTCCCGGAAAAGAGATAGGATTTTATCGGCCGGACACCTCGTCCGGAGATTTGAACATTGCTGAACACCAGCAAAAAGGAAGAAGAGACCCGAGACATCACGTCTCGTTTCTGAAATAGTTGTAGTTCACCGTCAGCGTGTTTGCAACTGGTGGGACAACCTGTCACCACTAAATTATCGAACTTTTCTTCGGAACTGGGACTTGCATTCCTGGAGCGATATTTGGCAATTAGTTAATGAAATAGACGACGAATCAACTATATATTTTCTGTAAAACAAAATGATTTCAGTGTAAATAATCAAAAGAAATAAATATATTTCTCTGGATTAAATATTCCACTTGTGTGTTTCGCTACCATTAGAAATTTTATAACACCAAGTAGGAATTCTTTATATTATGTTAAGCTTTTATTATCCTAGTTCTCTTGATTTCTAAAATATTTCAGTAGTGGCCTGTGAAACTAAACAGACATGATTTTAGTACAAGCAGAAAAGAAAAAAATATTAAATATTAAAACAAAAAACTACAATTATGGAAAAAAAATGTAAATCATGAATCATATTGTATCATTCTGCAGTGCTATTTTCCTATAATCATACGCAAAGTATTTTATCTTTATTAATTGCATTTTGTGAAATGTATTGAGAACTTAATTTGTAATCCATAATCCCAGATGTAGAAATATGATGACTCAAAACGCTTGTGTGAAGATCTAAACACATGGCCTGTGTGATGCCACGTGCCTGAACTTATGCCATGCCATGTGCCTGAACTTAAAAGAACATTGAACTTTCTGCCCCTATTTTCTCCCTTTTTCTTTTAAGAACTTTTACTGCAGAAACAAACTTTTTCCATTCCTTTTCACTCTGTAAAATTTACTCGGCTTTACAAGTCATATACTTAACTTGCTCTTAAAGCATGCAGAAATTAAAAAGTAATAATCGTAAAAATTAATAATCTTAAAGCATGTAAAATTAAATACCAAATTCTCATTATTACATTAAACACAGTTTAAATTATGAATAAATTTCCTGCAATTATTTAAAGGTTTACTAATCACTTTTATTTAAATATATATACATTTCAATTCATACAATTCTTTTCCGTGAAATATGTTTCTCTACAAGAAGCCTGCGAAAAGAGAATAAATGCTGATTAACCCAAATTGGATACACAATTCTAAAGACCTTCACCGGATAAAAGGTAAGACTCTATCGTTCCTTACCTATACATTAAGAGATATATATATTATTATATAAGATAAGAAAATATATAAAGAAAGTTTAACTAACGAATAGACTGTCTGCCAATGCACATTAAGTGAATAATGTTTTTATAGCATTAATCTTAAAACGTAAAGGTTAATTTTATAACAAAATGTATATAAGATATCAATTAGAAATTACCAGTAGAAATAGACCTTGCCAAGTTTGGGCGGCTAATTGCCGAACAGTGGTAACATAGCTACTTTCTCCTTAATTTTGCATATTTTTTTATGTTACTGCAAATGTTACCTTATAATATTGTAACAAACAACTATTTATTATTTATAGATACAGAAGTAAGTCTTTTTTTTTCATATAATAATTAAAGAAAATAACTAAAGTTTCAAAAGATATTAATTATCAGCTCTCATCACCAGGTGAAAGTAGCAGAGAGTAATTATCCCAAAAAAGATAAAAATGTTTTGGACAGAATAAGTTTTTATGACATGAAAGATTTATTAATTTTTTACTTGTTATTACTAGTAAAATTGAATACAAATATGATGAAATTCGATACCATTCTCAATTAAAAGATTAAAAAATGCAGTCTTCATTATATATTTCAAAGATATGGGTTTAAGATGTTATCTAATTGGTCTATTACTAATTAAGAGACACCTAGTAAAGCTCTTTTCTGATAATTTTTTTTTTAATGTTATGAATATATCTTTATTTATTTTCATAACATTAGCAAAAAAAAAAAAAATTTAATTTTTTTAATTTTTTTTTTTTTTTGCATTTTTTTAAAAATGTGTTTTAAGAAATCTATTTAATAAAATATTTTTCATACCTTGCCATATGCCGATGTAAACAGAGTTGAGTCAGTTATTTTTCTAAATGGTGAGAAATTGTCTTCATTGCTTAGGGGCATGGCAACTTCCCAAGAATAGTTTAAAGATGATGCATTAATTTTTGATATTCTGCAAAGAACACTAGTAGCAGAATAATCAGGATAGCTGATATCACAAGGCTAAAATAGACAAATAAATAAATAATAGTTTTTGTATATATGTATCAAATCTTACTATCTATTATCTTATTATCTAAAAACTTACAGTTATGCATATCAATGGATATCCAGACTTAGCATCTTGACCCATGCCTTTCTTAACATCATCTAAATGTATCAGTGATACCACCTATGAAAATAAATTTTTAAAATATCACAAAAAGAACTTTAAAAGATTATGTCTGATAAGCCATTTGTGTTTTTTAGCTCACAGATTTATGAAAACTTAAAAAACAGCACAATATATTATAATGATTTTTCCATCTTTAAATTTTCTGTCACTTGCATTAAAGTAAAATAAATACTAGACAGATATTTTACTTTCAATTTGATGCAATCAACTACTTAACTTTACCGATTAACTAAGTTTCAATAACATAATATTTATATAAATAATATAATAGATAACTTACAATTGGTACAGAAGGTAAAATTAAACTTTCAGTGGACTCAACTCTAGGAATAGTGACAATAGCTTTAGAAATATTCCCTATTTCTGCATTCATCACTTCATCAGGTCCCAGTATTACTAGGAAGGATAAAGCCCAGTTTCGACGTTTGTTATACAAGATCTCTATTTCAAAGTTTTTCTTTTTTTCACCTGTTAAAAGGGGGAAAAAAAACTTTGAAATTATTAATCAATTATCTAGGAAAGTGCAATAAGCTAGCAGTCACTAAGCTCTTGGAGCTCACAGATCACTAAATTCATAATGTTAATTCTTATGGACTACTAATATGAATTTTTAAAAAAAATAAATATATACAGTAGGTCTAAAAAACATTTCTCCCCAATCTTATCTGTTTTATCAGCAAATAGAAGCAGAGAAAAACCAATATAGCCATTTGATTGAGAATTATGTCTTCATTAACTGTATTGCAGCATCCGTAAGCCATATTTGAAGTAGCATTACCTGAACTTTTATCATGTGAACTTAACTCTTATTATTTGTTCTTCATGAACATCGATTTCTAAAGTTAGCAACAGATGGTAGCACACATTAGTACACTAGTATCTTCTGGCTGCAGCACCAGCAAACTGGGGAGGAAAGCTAGTTTGCATTCAGATCGCATGTGTTTGTAACTGTGGAATCGATATCTCAATATAACATTTTCCAATTTGATCATGCATGAAATGTAGTTGAACTTGTAATAATATTTTATTAATAAAAACTAACTTATTCTGGAATACCACAGAGTTTAAACACATTCATGTAATTTACACCTATGGAGTCTGATTACTTTCATACAGTATTCATACATCATAGAAGGAGTTTAGACTGGCTCTTTCAGTATGTTAAAATAAATATAAACTTTAAAATAGTTTATAAAAAACACACTTTTATAAGCATTTATTGTTTATCTTACAAATCATACCTAATAACTGCATTTAATGTTATTCCAAAATATGCACATTATATTATAGAAATTTTAATTGGGCCCCTGACTATGGAAAAGGACTGTATTTTATTTATACTTGGTAGAAAGTGCAAACTAGTGAATTTATTTTTAAAAAATGTCATTTCTGTTCAGTTTCTTTATAAGATATGGTAACAGGAAAGAAAAAAAAGCATTTTTATATTACTTATAATGTTGCATTATTGTAACAACATACATTTATTCTTAGAGCATGTGGTTATAGATTTTAAAAAAATAATAATAAAATTTTGCTTAGTTTTTTTTTTTTAAGTATGGTAATGGTAAAGAAAAAAAGGACATTATTTAAACTATCTATTCTGGATTACTAAATTGTTTTCTCAACATATAATCATACTTTAATTAATATTTACCTTTTAATTATCTTTTTATTTAATTACTTTTATTTTAATTAATCTTTTAATTGATAATTAAGTTCTGAAAATTAATAAATATTGTATTATCATCAGAAACACACAGCTGTACACATTTTTCAGTACTCTAGAACATCAGGAAGTGGATGAAAAATGAATGGAAAATTACATTTTTACATACATGTAAATAAAAAAGAAAGTAAGTTAAATAAAAGCGTAGCATGTAAAAATAAGCTTACAGAGCCATCAACATATAGATCAGGGGTCGGCAAACTATGACCTGCGGGTCACTGAGTGACCCATTTCATAATTTCAAGTGACCCACTTGAGTTCCGTAAAAAAAATACAAAAAAAATAAAATAAAATTCTATTGAAAATATATTTTGAATTTATTTTGGACCTTTAAAAGGTTAAGTTTTAATTCAGAAATTCAAAACTATTAAATAACATAACAGATAATTGCACTTATTAGTTATAAAAAGAATGTTTTGAGAGACAGGAAAATAAAGAATGAGGAAGAGAGAAAAAGAAATTCTCCGGAAATTGAGTTGGTATGAATTTGGCTTCCCCTGCAGCAATGAACGACTGCATAACGAATGCAGCGATTGGACAAACGAAGGTGCTGCGTAAGGCAGCGTTCAATCACTCACTTAGACACATTCACCCCAATCTCGCTTTTTGTCCAATAAGTCGGCTTGAACTACTGCTCCAATTTGGCAGTTAGGAGCATTAGTTCTCTCAGTTGTGAACTTGTTCAGTTTGTTAAAACAAATTAATTACCATGGGCAAACAAAAAGTAAAAAAGAGATTGTTTCAAGATGCGTGGAAAGAAAAGTATGGATGTGTCGAAAATTATGACAACTTGATATGTACTTTATGCACAGATGAAATTACTGCCAGAACTTACAATATTGAGTGACACTTTCATTTAAAACATAAAAATGTGAGTGAAATGCCAAATGAAGAAAAATCTGAATACATTACTAAACGTACATTAGATTTTGGAAAACAAAATAAATTCATAAAGAGATTTGTTACTAGCTACAATCACGCTACATCTGGCAGCTTTGTTGTAGCTCTTAATATTGGTACCTACAAAAAACCCTTTACAGACGCCGAATTTTTGAAAAACACATTCTTAAATTGTTCCGAACACTTATTTAATGACTTCGCAAATAAAAAACAAATCATTGAGAGAATTAAAGAAATGTCATTGCCAGCTAAAACAGTTCAGCGTCGCATTGAAGATATGGCCAAAAATATTGATGAACAAGTCAAAAATGATTTGATATCTAGTGACGTAATTAGCATTGCACTCGATGAAAGTACAGATATAAATAGTATGGGTAGGTTTGCAATTGTTATGGGATATGCATCAATAAATAGTTCAAAAGTCGATGAAGAACTTTGCATTGTTGCTTCTATGAATGACATGACCAAAGGCACTGACATTTTTTGTCGAGTACAAGAGTTTACTAATTTCAAAAAAGGGCAAGTATTGGATTTAAAAAGTAAATTGTTTTCCATAACAAATGATGGTGCTCAAGCTATGAGGGGAAAAAATATTGGATTTTTTAAACTAATGGAAAATGAACTTGGCCGTTCACTTTTGTTGTTTCATTGTATCAAACATGAAGACAATTTATTTGCAAAGGCATCTACACGACAACTTAAAGATGTAATGTGAAAGGTTGTTAAGGTAGTAAATATGATAGTAGCATGATCAGCATTAGTACACAGGTGCTTCAAAGCGTTTTTGAAGGAAATTGAATTGAAATATGGAGATTTGCTGTTACATTCGGAAATACGATGGTTTAGTCAAGGCAAAGTTCTTAATAGATATAGATGAGCATTAGTAGAGTGTTTTGATGAGATACAAAAATTTCTTTACGAAATCAGTGAACATGATTTTGGACTCAATGATAATGAATGGTTTGTAAGACTTTTGTTCTTAATAGACATAATGAACCATTACAATGATTTCAACCTACAACTTCAAGGAAATAACCACACAATTTTGAAAATGTACGAAGAATGGAAGAGAATTTCTTCAAAATTAATATTACTTAAAATGGACATAAAAAGAAAGAATTTCGTTTTTTTCCCTTGTTAAAAGAGCAACACGAAAAAGAAAATATCGATGAAAGCAATTTTAATATGTTCGAAAGTTGGATTTCGTGCATTAAATGTGAATTTGAATAGATTTAAAAATTTTAAAAAGCACAGCAAAATGTTTACTTTTATAATAAAGTCCGATGAAATAGAAAAAAATGTTTTAGATTTGCAGTATTTTCAATTTCTTAAAGTTGACAATTTTAGTTTAGAAATGATTGACTTTAAAAGTTCAGTGTTATGGAAGGATAAATTCAAGACATTCCAGAAAGATTTTTGAAAAATCAGAAGATCGTGATCTTTCCACGATATCAGCGTGTTGAGCATCACTTCCTACGAAGTTTTCATCTCTGAAAAAAATTGGTTTTGCCATTTTGTCTGCATTTGGTTAAACTTATAAATGTGAGCAAATATTTTCACACATGAAATTTATTTTAAGTAAGAAGAGGAACAGCTTAACTACTAAAAATTCTGATGCTTGTATTAGTCTTAAAACGACTAACTATAAACCAGACTTGAATGAATTGACGTCAAAAGTTCAGCTAATCAGGGGAGCCATTGAAGAGAAAGTAAAGTTCGTTCAGTTATGTTTCTTTTTATAATAATTATAATTTTATTTTTTGTGTTTAAAGTTTAAAAAGGCGTATGATAATTATTTCCTCAATAAAATTTATCTTATTATTCACCAAAAAATGAAAATACCACTGACCCGAAACGTCTTCTTCATACACATATTTTGGTTGATTGTGACCCGCAGCCAAAAAAGGTTGCCAACCCCTGATATAGATCAACCTTTGAAAATTTCAATATGAACACCTTATTTTGACATCATATTTGGATTCTTTGGTAAATTTTACCTAGGGATACCAAACAGATAGTCATTTGGTCACATAGTTTAGAAATTATGCAGATGTAAAATTTTGAATTTCTAATGTTAAAGTAATTTTTTTTATTTCCAAAACAAGCCACAATGCAGGTAACTTTTAAAGCATAATTTGAGAAGTAATTGACGCAATGAAATGAAATTTTGAATTTGCATATTTGAAACTTCTAGAAATCAATTTCTGTTAATGCTAAAATTTTCATGGATAACAATACACATTTAAAAAAAAATATTAACTTCATAATTTATCTATATTGTAATTATAAAAAAAATTATTTTTTTAAACCTATAAAAGCTTTAACCCTTTTGGGACTATGCGTGCATATATACATCTTCAAAAGGTGTATACACCAATCGTTTTTGGTACCAGTAATAAAGAAAAGTAATATTTGCTTTATTAATTAAGGCATTTAGGTGATTAAATAAGTAAAATAAACTGTTTACAAAAGAGTGGTGCCAACTGAATAAAATTCGTGTATGAGATGGTCATGAAGCAGTTAATAGAAATCAATTTTTAGGGGCTTCAAATATCTGAATCCAACATTACATCTCTTACACCAATTAGTCTTTGAGTTATGCTTACAGAATGATCCATATTGCAACCTGTTTTGCAGCAAAAAAATATTAAATTTGACATTAAGAGTTCAAAATTTTACATTTGCATAATTTCTAAATACATGACTGAATAACTTTCCATTTGGTATCCCAATATAAAATTTGCCAAAGAATCCACATATGTCAGAATTAGGTGTTCATATTAAAAAATTGAAAGTTTTATACAGTTTCTGTATGAAAACGGTCCATTAAGTTTTTTCTTTTACATACATTTAAAGAAGACATAACTGTCAATTGAATGGCTATTTTCAATTTTCTTTGCATCTATTTATCAATGAAATAGATGGCAGATAACTTTGTTTACAGACTGTATGATAATGATCAGAGAGCTCACATCTATATTATAAAACAAAAAGATATCTCTGAGTAATGCTAACATATCATATTGACATGGCAATGACCAGAACAATCAATTTTGTTTTAGTGCAAATTTTTAAACTTGTTGAAAAAAAAGTCTTTCAAATACAATTTGTTTGAAAACTGCATATCAATTTACTGATTTCTTATGGTTCTTAAAATAATTTTGAAACATCAATTTTTAACATTTTCCAACATAGTTGAAAAGTGTTTATGAATTCGGTTTGACTGTCCACTCTAATTCGCATAAATGTACTTGGATTACCATGTATTTGATATATGTGGTATAGCATATCATGTTCGGTATTGAAAATGAAGTGTGTAGCATTTATTGTTAGTTTCAAGGGACACTCAAAACTATTCCATTACATTATGGTCAATGGAAAAATTAGTTTTCAGTGCATTTAATAATGTTAAACTTTTTCAAACATAATGAAATTAATATGCATCACTGAGGTGGATTGCAATATGATTTCTACAGAGTACAAAGTAGCAATTATAGTTTGTTTACAGGGATGCACAAAATAATTTCATTACATTATGATCTATGGGGAAAAATTGTTTGCAATGTATTTTAAAGATGTTATACTATTTCAGACATAATGAAACTGATATGCACTAACTGACATTACTGAGGTGCACTACAATATGTTTTGTCTAGATTAATGAGTGCGTAGAATTTATTGTTTATTTACAGAGACACTCAAAAGAATTCGGTTACAGGACTGACTATGAGCCATAATTGCTGGATGTGCATTTTCAGCTGTGATATGCATGTTAAAACTTAACAAATTTTTAGTGTATTACAAGGTGTGTAGATCATATACAGGATTGCATGAAAGAATTTGCACACATTACCAACTATGGACAGCAACTGCTGAAAATAATTTTTTTTTGCATTGTTTTTTTTTTTTAATGTTTATTTATATATTACATTTCATTGTATAAAAAAGATGAAATTTCTTAACAATATTCTGATAGTGTTGAGGAGTGTTTCATTCATTATTTTTCATTCTTGTTTTTTAAAAAGTGGAGAAATACACCAATTTAAAAAAAGATCCAGTTATGGAGGTATACCCAAATCAGAAATAGGCTGTTTTTTATCTCTTTTAATATGTAGTCTATCTAACAGTATTATGAAGCACAAACGTCTGCATCAGAAATGCATAACCAGATTCAAAATATGCCAAATTCCTACATAAATGAATTTATTTTAGGAGTTTTACTGAACGTGGTTTCTCAAAAAAAAATTTTTTTTCATTGTTGTAACCATTGTTACAACTCTCATACATTTAAAACTACCTAGTCATATCTGCCAGCATTGAATTTTCGCCAAGCTTGGTGATATTTGGCAGCAGAAATAAGTCACCATAAATGAAGCAAACTTGATAGTTGACTAATTTTGTGGAATTCCCATTCATATTCAACACTAGCAAAAACTGGAAATCTACTATAATTGGATTTCCCACATTTTAGCTTTGTCGGTTTGAGTAAAATTAGAATTTTTAAAAACAAAGAATTGGAAGGCTACCTTTTCTTGTCGGTACAAGCGAGAAGGACTTTTTATAATCTAGCCTATCAGGAAGTAAGTGAAAGTCAGCTTTACATACAAAAACCAAGTTTAATAAAAGAAAGTAATTAAATAAATTACAGTTTGTGATACAACAATTACAAGCAGTATCAAGCTATAAGTAAGCAGTTCTTACTTTTTGTATATTTGTCAAGAAGCTAGATAGTTACTAATGTTTACAGTACACTGTAAAAAAAGTCAAATGTTTCTTAATCTACAAAAATATTATATAACCACGAACAGAAATATACAATAACCTCTTCAGAGTTACTCATGATTCCGAAAAGTGTTATCTTTAGGAACATTGCAAACTAGTATATTTTTTATATTTAAAGAAGCATTTATAAAAACAAAGTTTGTTTTTCTGCCACTAATTTTTGGAAATGTTTTCGAGTGATTTTTATAGTATATTAATTAGTAATTTCAAACTGGAATACTGGTTTCAAATATGAAATACTGGAATACTGGTTCATTAATTTTCAAAATAAAAATGAATAGATAAAATTTACTGGGAAAAAAATAACACACAGAAAGAAGGTATGATTACCTCACTTTATAGAAATTATTTTCACAGTTAAATTTGATGCATACATTTTGTATTTCTAGCAATGTTTTGATTCTATTGGATAGCCTTGACCCTTGACTATAGCTCTGGCTCAAACTTTTCATGGTAGTAGAATTTTTCTTCATGCATTGATGTCAAATTTCTTCAACAACTCTTGGCAGACAGTGTTTTCCTAACACTTGCATTAAGAAGCCAAAACATAAAAGCCCACGGGAGAAGCGTCAAGTGATTTTACAAATATTTCTTCAAATAGGATACAATTAATTGAATTTGTGATTTTTTTTTTTTTTTTTTTTTTTTTTTTTTTGTGAAATGTGCAGCATTTGACTTAAAATTGTAACTGGAGGATTTGTCCATATGAAGCTTGACTTTATTAGTATCCTTACCAGATAAAACTTAAATTTCTTCTTTGAAAATAGGTTCTAAAATATTTTTTAATAACAGAATTAATTTAATTTAGCTTATCATGAATTCTTTTGGAAAATTTCCTTTAAATCCACAAATCCATTTCATTGGGGTTTTTTTTTCATTCTATTGATTGATAAAAATAATGCTCTTGTTTTTTGTTACAGCCACTTAAATAAAACCCTGCTGCATCCATGGTGTGTCAAATTTTCTTTAATCACCAGTTAGGTATTTGTTAAAGTGAACATTAGGAAAGTGCCAATCCATGAACATTGAAAAGACTTCAAAAAGCTGCCCAAGAAATGCTTGAGAAAATTGACTAGAACTAGTGTATTAAGAAAAATTCTACTTTGAAGGAAATTTCAAGCCAGAACTATAAGCCAAAAGTCAATGTTATCCAATAGAGTTGAAATGCCACCATTATGCATAGAAATTAACTGTGAAAATAGTTTCCATAAAGTGTGTAATAACCTTCTGTGAAAAGTTAAATATATATATATATATATATATATATATATATCAGTTTTGGTCAACCAAACAACAATATCCAGCAGTAACTACATTTTATATAAAGACAACAATGTTTTTAATGACACTGACTGATATATTATTTATTAAGCAATTGTCATTTTACAGCAGTTGTCTTTAGAAGTGGATTTTAACAAACACAAACTTAAACAGGATGAGTTTTAAAGATTCTATATTATGGATCATGAATCAATGGAATCAGCATTTTTATAAACAGAATGAGTTTCATAGATGGAAACCTATATCTGGCCCAAATGTTATTCTAAACTATTTCTGAAATTATATATACAAATCAGAAAAAGCATACAGATTATGTCATGTTTAATAATAATTTGTAATAATACTGTTTATTTAAACAAATCAATACAAATAATTATTTATTTAAACTAACAGTATCAGAGTGATTACTTGGTCATTTTAAAAGTTTTTTCTAAGTTATTTGAAATTACATAATATATAACATAAATAAATTAATAAAAAATAAATATATCAGAAGCAATATAATTAATGATTATTTATTATTTAAAAAATAATACAAAAAAATTACACTTGCATTAAGAAACCAAAAATCAGTACATTTAAAAAGTAAATAAGTAAAAATTGGAAAATATACTACTTTACTGTTTTAATAAAAACAACTAACCTGGAAGAAAAGTATAAATTTTACTCTTTGCATAATAATCAAGGCCAGATGCAGCTGATCCATCAATAGTACTTATTCTAACTTTGGACAACAAAGAAACATCCCCATGTCTTACAACTGATATTACTGCAGATACAGAGCTATTTGGAAATGAATTCTGTGCAACCAAATAACGAGATTTCTCTAATTCTATCACTGTAACTAAAGGAAAGAAATTTGGTTATTTCATCTCTACAGGTGTTTAATAATTACTTTTGAGATTTAGGTCATAATTAAAAAACCACAGGATAAATACAGCAAAAAAGACACATTGCTATATAAAAAAATTAAGTTTTGTACAAGGTCTACAGTGGTTCAAGATGTACACTTTTGGTGGTATAGCATACATCAGTTCTAAAACAAAGTTCCTGCAATAATTGTCCTAGCATGTCACGCCAATGCTACGTACCACAAACGTGATATTTTCTCTTAATTCTATTAAATCACTTGGCAAAGGGGACACAAACACACAATTTTTTATACAATCCCATAAGAAAAAATTGCATGGGGTTACATTTTTAAGAGTTAAATGGATTACATTATTTTAAAATTTATGTATTCTCCAAAAGTGTACATATAAAACCACTGTAAAGCTCATACAAAACCTGTATTATAATATGAAGCTTTTTGCAGATTTGTCTTATATATACCTTTTAAGTCCCCAGAAGGAATTATGAAACACCCCGTATATTATAAATAAAGATAATAAAGCCTTACAAAAATGACTACATAGGACTTACCATCATCAGTATCTACAATCTCTACTATAATATACTTTCGCAATCCAATTGTAACCATTTCATTATCTTTCTGAGAGAGTGATAGAAGAACTTGAAAGGATTCATTTCCTTCATATTTGTTGTCATCATAAATATTTAAAGAGCAAAAAGATTCCTAAGAAAACATGATTTGTTATTTAATGGTTCTAAATATACAAAATTCAGGAAACTTTATATAAGAGAAGTTTATGCATAAATTATAATTGCTATTACTTAATGATCTACACGTATACATTAAGGATTTAAATACCATTAAATGCACTAAAATCAAACACTACTGAAAATCTTACCTCATAGGCATGTTAAAATATAATATTAAAACTAATTAAAAGGACCAAAACTACAAACTTCTACGAGGAATAAAAAGCACCAAAACAAACAATTTTTGTATGGGAAATCAGAGACTCAATCCACTTATTCAAGCCAAAATAAAGGGTGTTTCATTCCAATTTAAACCTGGATTTTCATTTATAAAAAGGAATAAAAAGAAAGTCCTTTTAGCAAACATTACAAGTTTAAATTTGCATTGTGTGAAATGCTATATCACTGGAAATGCAAAAAGTCAACAGTGATTTGCTCAATGACACTATTTATAGTAACTTACACTCTGAATTCTAAACTATGTAGCTCAGCATTGTTTAAGCATGGATGATAGTTATTTCCAATGTACTTTTAAACTAACACCATATGTCTACCATGTATTTCATTATATGTCTAGGACCATTTCCAGCACTTAAAAAAAAAAAATCTATTGAAAATACCATTGCGATATCTTCATTATTGTTAAAATTATGAATAAAAATCCAAGTTCAAGTTGAAATAAGACTCTTGCATTTTTGACTGAATAAGAGAAATTATGGATATTTTTCTATACAAAAAATACACTATATTGCCAAAGGTGATTGGTCACTTGCGATTTTAGACGTTTTGTTAACTATCTAGAAAAATACATGAGGAATTAACCTGAAACTGCAGGTGTGTAAACTATATAGTATAGCTTATATATTTCCATGAATATTTTTTCTCGAAACCCCATAGGGGACTGTCAACAAATTGAAAAAGAATGAATATCTTTTGGATTACCCTGTAAAAACTAAAGTAGTACATAGGGCGTACTTTGGGACACTAGAAACACCCTGTATTTCGAGTAATTATGTTAAAAATATAAGGAAAAAGATTAAAAATAGAAACCAACTCATGTAAAAATTACCCTTTTTTTGCATGCTTCAAAAAAATCACTTTTCAGTATCATTTACTCGAAATACAGGGTGGTATATTAAAAAATCCTATTTACTACTAAAAAATTAGTTTTTCTGAAAAACCCATTTTTTTAAAAACCTTTTCTAACGGTCAAATTTAATATTAAAATTGTCAATGACAATTTCAATGTCCAAAATAACTCGCTAGAGGGCAGCACTATTCAGACAGAAGTCATAATCATTGTTTTTATCTTTGAAGTCAACATTTTAAGACTTGTTTCAAGGTTAAAAAATCTACATTTTCAAAAGCTATTATTAATTTAAAAAGAATTTCACACATGTTTTTAAAATAAAAATCTTTGAAATCTACATTTTTTAAGAAAGAACACTTGTTTCAAAATTAAAAAAAATCTACATTTTCAAAAGCTATTTTAATAATTCAAAAAAATTATTAAAAAGAATTTCACACATAATAAGAATCTACATTTTAAGACTTGTTTCAAGATTAAAAAATCTACATTTTCAAAAGCTATCATTAATTAAAAAATTATTAAAAAGAATTTCACACAATGATTAATCTGTTTCCATGTTAACAGTTTCAGCATCAGTGTTCAACAAAAAACTTTTTTTATCAGGCAACATCGATAAAGCTTTCTTGAATTGTGGCAAAATTCTTCTCAATTCTGTGTAACAGTTATCTGTATATAGCAACTTGACGTATGGGCCTACATCGTTATAAAATTTTCTTAAATTTTCTTCACAGGAACTTTTCATCTGTATATTATTTTCTTTAAAAAAATCTTCTATAAATTGAGCCCATGTTCTTTTTTCGCCAATTTTTCTTTTTTCAATATATCGTTTTTTAATATCATCTAATACAAACCCAAACTCATAACAATGTTCAGCATAAGATCCTTTACTTTTTCTGTAACGAAAGTAACAGTTTTTAACATTTTTTAGAATATCATCCCATAATAAAACATTAGGATTAAACAGTTCTTCCTCCGGATTAAACCGAAAGGTTTTTAAATCATTTTCTAGTTTATCTAGAAGTTGTTGCAATTCAACGGGGTCATCAGTCTTAGAAGATTTTTTCTTTTGCTTTTTCAAGTTGTTATACATGGCAACTATCATCTCTTCGGTTAAAAGTAAAGAATCCAAACCGACTACTCTTTGTTCACTGACACACTTATATACAAAATCTGTATATCTTGCATTTTGCTACTTCATTAACTCAGACATCTTTCTCGATCAGTGACAATAGGAAGTGACCCTAGCTAGCATTCCCATCTCGATGGGAGGAAGTTACGACATGCTCTCTCGTAACTTCCTCCCATCGAGACGGGGGAAAGCCTCGCCGAGGCGGTCTGTATTATAGGAGCTCTACTTCCTCCCATCGCGATGGGATTGACGTCACTTCCTCCCATCGAGATGGGTCTCTCTCGCTTGGAGAACTTCCTCCCATGGCGATGGGAATTGCAGGCTTTCGGAGCATGAGGCTAGCTGTGAGATGGGTCGCTCAGAGAAATGTCACTTCCTCCCATCGAGATGGGGGCTGGCTGGGATTGCCATCGAGATGGGCCTCTCTCGCTCGGAGAACTTCCTCCCATCGAGATGGGGATCGGCGGCAAGCTGCTCTTCGTAAGAAGGGTCATTCAATTTTGTAATCGCAAACGTTTTTATAATTAAATAAATAACTACCGTTGTTTATACTTTTGATCGCATTATCAGAAAGATTTGATGAATATTTAGGAAGATAAAATTCCATTTCTTTATCGTTAATAAGTAATTTTACTACTATTGTTTTTCCATATTGAGTTTGAATTTTTCTTAAAGAAATCAATTTATATTTCCCAATCTGTAAATCTCTCAGTTTATAAGTTTTTGAAATTAAATTGTTAAATTCTTCCATTTATAATGAAATATTTTTTGAAAGACATTTAAAACCCAAAAGGTACTGTATCAAAATTATCTAAAATTCTTCTTTTATCAAATGCAAACATATATCTTTTATTTGTTTTATTTACTATAATATTCCTGTCTTTTTGTATTTGAAATTGATTAATTTTAACATTCAAATAATCTGTTTCTCCAGTAATAACTTTCATTCTATTTTTAAAATTTAGTTTTGTTTCACTTTCATAACTCAATTTAAATCCTTTTACTTTACCAATTACAGAACTGTTGCTTAAAATATAAGCATAATCTTTACTCGCTCCAGATAACCACATTGTTATGTGCTCGCCACCTAATTCGTCTGTCCATTCCCCTAACATACAGCCTGTTTTTACTGTATTGGATCCATCATCAATATAAACAATACTGTCAGTATCATAATACATAACTTTATCTCCGATTTCATTTAGCTTTTCATATAACCGAATTCTAGCAGAACTAGTTGTAAAAACTGCTATATAAATATTTGTATTAAAATCATCTTTAATATATTGATTCTTCATTTTATAACTCATTTCTGCACAGTCATCATTCAAAAATACCATGTTTAAATCCTGAATTGAATCATCTAATATCACTAATATTAAGCGCGGTAAACGTCTGTGTGTGTGTGTGTGTGTGTGTCTGTCTGTGCACTCCGCCTTTGTACCCGCAAAGGCTCCGGGACCAGGCGACGCACGGACGGCGGACGCGGACCGAAAAATTCGCAAAAAAGGCGCGACGCTCAAGTTTCGATCGGGTCGGGATTCCGACCCGGACCCGGGGAGTTATTAATGAGCGAAAGCGTTTTAATTACCGACCGAAACCGAAGTTGGAAGAGAAGTCAAAACAGCGAAAAGTTCGCCTCCGCCGAGGGTTGCCGGTACACGTCCGGTCCGGGAAGGAAAAGGCAGGGGGTTCCCAGGGAGCGATTTAAGCCCCAAACCGCAGCGCAGGTCCGACCCCTATCTCTGGAAGTCGGGGGGCCAGAAATTCGTAAGTCGCACGTACGCAACCGAGACGTCGTCAGGTCTCATAAATTCGAAAAATCGTTTCCGTGCGACGATTAGAACCGTAAAAATCCTTTAAAAATCGATCGATAAAAAATTATTTTTCTTTTCTTTCCGAGCTGCGATTCCCAGATTGGAGACGCACGGCCAGACGATTGTCTGGATCGGCATTTTCTTTGACGGAGGTGAGGTCACATGACGTTCAACTGGGGTTTTACAGAGGGGGGGGGGGCATCACTGATTCTAAGAGGCGCAGAAATTCCAAACTTTGACAGGGCGACGCTAAATGGATTCTGCTTTCAGAATATCTAAAAATTATTGTCATATCTTCATTACAAGCCGATATATTATTTTATTGTATAATTAATCATCGTTATTTGTATAATTAAAGCAAAAGAAAGATTTCCATTACAGTGCCGGCTAGATATTACGATTTTAAGAAGTAGGCCGCGTCTAAAAACTGCATTACGAGTATTTTCAGTTTTTGTTTTAGAGTGGCAACCAGATATTATGATAGGAAAAAGCGGGCTTTGCCCGTTATCGATTTTTTTTTTTTTTTTTTTTTTTAGTTTGAAGTTTTTCTACAGCTCACTGTCTTTGAACTAGAACTCAGGTAGTCTACATAAGTTGTTTGAGGAAAAGCAGTGTCATTGCCAACCCCCCCCCCCCCCTCCTCCCCCCGCTTTTTATGACAGTGCCGGCTAGATATTAGGATTTTAAGAAGTAGGCCGCGTCTAAAAACTGCATTATTATTTTAAGTTTTAGTATTTTAAGTTTTTGTTTTAGAGTGGCAACCAGATATTACGATAGGAAAAAGCGGGCTTCGCCCGTTATCGATTTTTTTTTTTTTTTTTTTTTTTAGTTTTAAGTTTTTCTACAGCTCACTGTCTTTGAACTAGAACACAGGTAGTCTACATAAGTTGTTTGAGGAAAAGCAGTGTCATCGCCAACCCCCCCCCCCCCCCCCCCCCGTAAATAACAATTTTTCTTCTCTATAGGCTAAAACAGGGTGATATAATTTTCTAGGAGGGAGTACTTTACATTTAATTAATCCATACCATTTTTCATTATATTTTTTGGGATTATAAATTTTATCAGGATGTTTAATTGGATAATAATCAAAATAATTCACAGTCGGATATAATGAACAAACGTCAATATATCTACCTTTTTCATTATTTTTCATTTCATATTTTAGCTTTGTAGGTTCACATCTACCCCCATAAAACGCATCTCGTGGGTTCAAAGGGTCAACAAAATCTCTTTTCCATTCATTTTTCGTATATATTTTTATTTCTTTATCATTATCAAAATCACATTCCCACATTACAATCAAATCATACCCTGTTTTCTTAATTTTTTCATTTATTTTGAGAGTTTTATCATATAATGTTTCCATTTCTATTTGATAATGTCTGTTTATTTGTGTTTTTGAAAAACATCTGTTACAGCCCATTGACGTCACTTCCTCCCATCGAGATGGGTCTCTCTCGCTTGGAGAACTTCCTCCCATGGCGATGGGAATTGCAGGCTTTCGGAGCATGAGGCTAGCTGTGAGATGGGTCGCTCAGAGAAATGTCACTTCCTCCCATCGAGATGGGGGCTGGCTGGGATTGCCATCGAGATGGGCCTCTCTCGCTCGGAGAACTTCCTCCCATCGAGATGGGGATCGGCGGCAAGCTGCTCTTCGTAAGAAGGGTCATTCAATTTTGTAATCGCAAACGTTTTTATAATTAAATAAATAACTACCGTTGTTTATACTTTTGATCGCATTATCAGAAAGATTTGATGAATATTTAGGAAGATAAAATTCCATTTCTTTATCGTTAATAAGTAATTTTACTACTATTGTTTTTCCATATTGAGTTTGAATTTTTCTTAAAGAAATCAATTTATATTTCCCAATCTGTAAATCTCTCAGTTTATAAGTTTTTGAAATTAAATTGTTAAATTCTTCCATTTATAATGAAATATTTTTTGAAAGACATTTAAAACCCAAAAGGTACTGTATCAAAATTATCTAAAATTCTTCTTTTATCAAATGCAAACATATATCTTTTATTTGTTTTATTTACTATAATATTCCTGTCTTTTTGTATTTGAAATTGATTAATTTTAACATTCAAATAATCTGTTTCTCCAGTAATAACTTTCATTCTATTTTTAAAATTTAGTTTTGTTTCACTTTCATAACTCAATTTAAATCCTTTTACTTTACCAATTACAGAACTGTTGCTTAAAATATAAGCATAATCTTTACTCGCTCCAGATAACCACATTGTTATGTGCTCGCCACCTAATTCGTCTGTCCATTCCCCTAACATACAGCCTGTTTTTACTGTATTGGATCCATCATCAATATAAACAATACTGTCAGTATCATAATACATAACTTTATCTCCGATTTCATTTAGCTTTTCATATAACCGAATTCTAGCAGAACTAGTTGTAAAAACCGCTATATAAATATTTGTATTAAAATCATCTTTAATATATTGATTCTTCATTTTATAACTCATTTCTGCACAGTCATCATTCAAAAATACCATGTTTAAATCCTGAATTGAATCATCTAATATCACTAATATTAAGCGCGGTAAACGTCTGTGTGTGTGTGTGTGTGTGTCTGTCTGTGCACTCCGCCTTTGTACCCGCAAAGGCTCCGGGACCAGGCGACGCACGGACGGCGGACGCGGACCGAAAAATTCGCAAAAAAGGCGCGACGCTCAAGTTTCGATCGGGTCGGGATTCCGACCCGGACCCGGGGAGTTATTAATGAGCGAAAGCGTTTTAATTACCGACCGAAACCGAAGTTGGAAGAGAAGTCAAAACAGCGAAAAGTTCGCCTCCGCCGAGGGTTGCCGGTACACGTCCGGTCCGGGAAGGAAAAGGCAGGGGGTTCCCAGGGAGCGATTTAAGCCCCAAACCGCAGCGCAGGTCCGACCCCTATCTCTGGAAGTCGGGGGGCCAGAAATTCGTAAGTCGCACGTACGCAACCGAGACGTCGTCAGGTCTCATAAATTCGAAAAATCGTTTCCGTGCGACGATTAGAACCGTAAAAATCCTTTAAAAATCGATCGATAAAAAATTATTTTTCTTTTCTTTCCGAGCTGCGATTCCCAGATTGGAGACGCACGGCCAGACGATTGTCTGGATCGGCATTTTCTTTGACGGAGGTGAGGTCACATGACGTTCAACTGGGGTTTTACAGAGGGGGGGGGGGGGGGGCATCTCTGATTCTAAGAGGCGCAGAAATTCCAAACTTTGACAGGGCGACGCTAAATGGATTCTGCTTTCAGAATATCTAAAAATTATTGTCATATCTTCATTACGAGCCGATATATTATTTTATTGTATAATTAATCATCGTTATTTGTATAATTAAAGCAAAAGAAAGATTTCCATTACAGTGCCGGCTAGATATTACGATTTTAAGAAGTAGGCCGCGTCTAAAAACTGCATTACGAGTATTTTCAGTTTTTGTTTTAGAGTGGCAACCAGATATTATGATAGGAAAAAGCGGGCTTCGCCCGTTATCGATTTTTTTTTTTTTTTTTTTTTTAGTTTGAAGTTTTTCTACAGCTCACTGTCTTTGAACTAGAACTCAGGTAGTCTACATAAGTTGTTTGAGGAAAAGCAGTGTCATTGCCAACCCCTCCCCCCTCCTCCCCCCGCTTTTTATGACAGTGCCGGCTAGATATTAGGATTTTAAGAAGTAGGCCGCGTCTAAAAACTGCATTATTATTTTAAGTTTTAGTATTTTAAGTTTTTGTTTTAGAGTGGCAACCAGATATTACGATAGGGAAAAGCGGGCTTCGCCCTTTATCGACTTTTTTTTTTTTTTTTTTTTTAGTTTTAAGTTTTTCTACAGCTCACTGTCTTTGAACTAGAACACAGGTAGTCTACATAAGTTGTTTGAGGAAAAGCAGTGTCATCGCCAACCCCCCCCCCCCCCGTAAATAACAATTTTTCTTCTCTATAGGCTAAAACAGGGTGATATAATTTTCTAGGAGGGAGTACTTTACATTTAATTAATCCATACCATTTTTCATTATATTTTTTGGGATTATAAATTTTATCAGGATGTTTAATTGGATAATAATCAAAATAATTCACAGTCGGATATAATGAACAAACGTCAATATATCTACCTTTTTCATTATTTTTCATTTCATATTTTAGCTTTGTAGGTTCACATCTACCCCCATAAAACGCATCTCGTGGGTTCAAAGGGTCAACAAAATCTCTTTTCCATTCATTTTTCGTATATATTTTTATTTCCTTATCATTATCAAAATCACATTCCCACATTACAATCAAATCATACCCTGTTTTCTTAATTTTTTCATTTATTTTGAGAGTTTTATCATATAATGTTTCCATTTCTATTTGATAATGTCTGTTTATTTGTGTTTTTGAAAAACATCTGTTACAGCCGTGCCAGTAGCAGCCATGAAATTGATAAACAGTATTATTATAAAAACCATCTACTTTATAAGTTCTATCACCGAATTTTAGTTTTTTTTCGCCTCCGTTTAAAGCATGTTGTATTTTGATATTGTGTTTTTTAGACAAATAATCTAACCAAGCAATGGATTTTTTACTGTAGATATCTTCTTGAATAACATTCTCATCTATAGCAATAGTATTCCCTTTTAAGAATTTATCTCTAAAAATAGCCATACAAACACATCAAACGTAAAGTAACGTATCTAAAAGGATCAATATCAGCTATTTTTAAAAATAATTTTCTTAATTCTAAACATCCTCTTCTTAGAATATCTACATCAGATCTACAGTATTTAATGAATTCTTTCTTAAAATCAAATGTATCATTTTTTACGGTATTATACCATTTATCAAAAGTAATCCTTTGATCTGTAGGCATAGAATTATACCCATAATAATATTTATCAGGATATTTACCAATATAGTTTTGATTCTCAGAAGTGTTAAATAAATGAGGAAAATAACCTTTTGCTAATTCACTTAATCCAAAAGTTTTAGGAAAATTTCGTAAAGGAATAAGAGTAAAATTAATGGAATCAACAAATCTTATATTATAATCTCCAGCTTTCATATAGGTAAGTTTAGTTCCTTGATATATGGTATATATTTTAATGAGGTTTTTAAAACAATATTTAGCTAAAAATTGGAAATCAAATCCTTTTCCGTAATGAGCTATAACAGTATAACCGGAATTTTTTTCATTGAATAACCATTTACAATAATCTATTTCATTTTCAAATATTTTTTCTTCTCCATTAAAATCATGATTTATAACCAGATTGACTTCATGAGTTCCAGTTTCTTGTTTTGTTTCAATATCAAAAAAGAAATATTTATCACAAAAACCACCATATTTACACTTAGAACACCATTTATAACGATCTTTAAACTTACAACTTTCTACACAAGCTTTACTTTGTTTACAAAATTCACATTCTAGACAACTAAAATCACACAATCCTCCTTTAGCATCTTTTCTTTTCCTAAAACATTTATGATCTTTTTTAACCCATTCTCTACAATTTTTACATTGTCTTTCACCGCATTCATGACTTTTAGGGTCTCTGTGAGTAATATTTCTCATACACTTTAAACATTTCCATAGTTTTTCACAAAGATTAGTATTTTTATGATTTTTAAAACATTTTTGACCTTTAAAAGATCGAAAACATTCATTACACATAATTTTATTACCTTCACAAGCACTCTCCGTCAAACATCTATTACATTTCAGAGGACATTTATGTTGATTACTTCTTTTATAACTCACTTGACAATAATCACAATAGTTATTTTTTCCTAAAAATCCTTTAATAGATGTCATAACGTCAAAATGATTTCTGTTTTTATAAATATAAATAGATGTTTTTTTGTATTGACCACTGTAGAGTCTTTCATTGAAATTCTCTCTACAGAATATATTTATTTGAATTTCTAGAAAATCTTCAAATATTTTTACATGGTCTAAATTACATATTTCTAGAGGAATATTACACAAATCATGCAATTTAACAGCTAATTTTTTTTGTAATATTCTACCTTTTTAAATGTATATAATATTGTTTTTAGTGAATTTATTATGATTTAATTTATTACTTAACAGATCGGGATTTTGAACAGCTAAAGCTGTTACAATTGATCTTGCTAAACAGATGTTGTCATTATTTTTAATTTGACATATACTTTTTTTGTTGGCTACATCATCTAATAATTTTTTATGCCTTCCTCCTTGAGGTATTTCTATTACAGTAAAATCAAAGGTACACTCAGTAATATCTAATTCTTTATATTCTAGTTTATGAGTTAATACATGTAAGTATGTTTCAAAAGCCTCTTTTGTTTGCATCATTTTAGGATGAAAGGGTTGATCTAATTTAGAATTATGTATAACAATATCTACCTTACCATCAATTTTTCCTATACCTTTTCTAAATAAATCTTTTAGAATATTAAGATACATTTCAGGTTTTAAAGGATTGATTTCTATAATTTTATATGTTTTTCTATGGGTTTTAAATTTTTCGATGAACTTTTGATGTATTTCAACAATTTTATAATCTGATTTAAATAACTCTTTAAGATTAGGCTCTTCTATTTCATTCTTTTTCTTCCTTTTAATTAATTCCCCGTCTTTATATTGTAAACCAAATTCATCAAATACTTTCTGTAATTTTGATCTATTTTTAGGTTCATTAATAAATTGTTTTAATTCTTTTTTTAAATTAGGTGTAAATAACTTCTTTAAGTTTACTTCTGAAAGTATATTTTTTCCTTCTTTTGGTATAAAATCATTATTATCAAATCTCAAACCAAAAGAATCTAATATTTTTTTAATTTTACAGCGTTTGATAGGTTTTTTAATAAAATCTTCCTTTTTTTTATTTAAATAATCAGACAAATCTAGATTTAATAAATTTTCTAAAACAGGTTTATACTCACCTGATTTTTTTATATATTTGATTAATAATTTAATTAATTCATTTTTGTTACAACCTCTTGGATGTTTTATATTTAAATATTTCAAAGCACTTCTGAGTTCATTAACAGTTTTTAACTTTAAGGTTTCTTCCATTTATTCGGAAACATTTTTTACAAGGCTTTTTTCAGATGATAATTACTTTTTAAATGTCGTTTTCTATGAGCATAACTATATTGCTTTCCACATAAGCAATTATATTTCGTATTATTAATTTTAGATTCACAAGATTTACAGTTATTTTGATATTCTATTTTATCCCTCCTATTATATACATAAAAATCACTTACAGGTTTTGTATCTTGACAATGTTTGCAGGTTTTCTCCATTTATAAGTATTTAATTTTTTAAAGACCGTCTAAAAAATTTTTCCAGATTAAATCATATTTATTTTTTTAATTTACTTCCAAGTCATTAGAAATATTGTGATAATCACAAATTTTTTTCATAAAGTACAAATAATTTATTGTCTTATCCAAATTTATGAAATCTAAAAATTTGTAAAACATTTTTTCTGCCTCAATTGTAAAATTTAGATTATATTTTCTTTTCAGTAAGTTAAACTGATTTATTCGTGAATGATATCTTTGTTTCAAAAATGTACCTAAATCTTTATAAATAATTTCTTCACCATCAGAATCATAAAATGATTTAAAGTTTTTAATTTGGTTATAAACATCGGGTATTTCTTCAATGGAAACATCGGAGTCACTCATTTATTAAGCTTTATTTTATACTAGGTCTCTACGATCTATCCAAGAATTAAACTCATCAGGAAAACCCAACCATTTCACAAACATTTTTTTACCCTTTTTTCTTATTATTTTTTCAATTTTATATATTTCATCTGTTTTATTAAATTTTACCATTTCTTTCTCATAAAAAGTTCCTTTAATTTCATTACCATTTAAGTCTTTAATTTTATATGTAATCGGATCCGATTTTAATATTTCAGAAACTATAAAAATCTCTTCTGTAAATGTAGGGTCATATCCTCTCATAAATTTTGTTTTAAATTTCGTTATTCGAATCTTATCACCTATCTTAAACTTAGGTTTTTTAGACAACGTCTTTTCTGAATATAAATTTTTATAAACTTGAGATTCATTTTTCCTTGCCTCAAAGGGTGTCATTTTTATTGAATTATGATATGAATTGTTATAATTAGCAACCAGTTTAGGTAACACATCAATATACCGTTTAGTATTGTTTGCATACATATATTTTGTTATTTTTTCTTTAATAGTTCGATTAAATCTCTCTGCAATAGCTGATTTTATTTCTTTATTTTTTGTCGTAAACCATTTAATATTATAATCTTTAAACAACTTTTGAGTCATTTTTCCTGTAAATTCTGTTCCTTCATCTGTCAAAATAAATTTAGGAACTATTTCCTTAAAAATTTGCTTAAAACTGTGAACGACTTCTTCAGACGTTTTCCTTTTTATAGGAAAAGCCCAAGCATATTTATTAAAGGCATCAATAACTGTCAATAAATACTTAGTTCCATCGTTATATTTACTGAAATTTTTAATAAATAATAAATCTGCATCAAATTGATTATTACCGCAAGGTACATAAACCCTTCTTCTTTTAAATTTCCTTACAACTGGTTTAAAGCATGTATATACATCTTGTTCATGTAAAAATTCTTCAACTTTTTTTGTGGGTAATCCTGTTTTTCTTTTCAGTTCATTAATACCACAGTAGCCTGTTTCAGGATCATAATATATTTCTTCTATCCTAAAAAAACACTCTTTTTGGATCCACAAATTGTACAAATTCCTTTAGCCATACGTCTACCGTTCTTAGAAATTGTTTCAAAAACATCTTTAAAATATGTTTTCTTTTTACACTTTAAACAATAGATATTATTGATCCCCATACCAAATACCTTTTTTGCTTTTATAATAGGCTTCACGATCGCTCTTTCAATTTTCTCTTGAATGGTAGGATTTTTAATATTATCCAATTCATTTAACATATTTTTATCACATATATTATTTCTAGTTTCAGTATCTTTATTTTTCAAATAACAAACATCATGTTTATAAGCAGTTTCATCTACTTTATTAATAGGTCTGCTTGATTCTTTATATGTTAAATCATCATTTAATCTATGTTTGCCCCATAATAATTGAGTTCCAGGTGCGGTAAAATTATGACCGGGTAAGTGCATTTCAAAGGGTAAATTATTAATAGCACTATTAATGATACCAGACCCAATTTTACCGCATTCTAAACATCCTCCTTTAAACTTACCAGATTTTATAATAATTGTTTTACATTTACACACCATTTATTAAGAAACAAATTTATAACTGAACTTTTTTAATATATTTTTCAAGTGGAAAATATACTAAATTATTTATAAAATCCTTCTCTCTAATATATATTTCCTCCTCAGTAATAGCATTAGATTTTAATAAATTCTGTAACTGCTTATAAAATTTAAATGTCTGTTTATATTCTTCTTTCCTCTCTGAAATATTTAAGGCTTTATCTAGCACTTCTACTATTCCTACCGACAAGCTGAGACTTGCCAGAGGTAAGAACGCAAAAGCTGATAGGCCAGTTCCGCTCAGAATAAATTTACACACTGTTAAAGATATTTCAATTCTGTGATAATAATTATAACTTTTTCTATAAACATATAACTTTTTTTGCAAATATTCATCCATATTTATATAGGATCAAAATTTATTCTGTATCTCATTTCAGGATTAACTAAATCTAACATGAAAAATTTATCTGGTGGGCAATCAAATTCTTTTTTAGACCCATCTATTTCTCGCATTATTTGTCGAAATTCTCTAGGTTGTTGTTTGATAAACATGTAGTAATTGCAATTTTTTCTAATATCTATAGGAACTGAATAGTAAGACTGAGTTAAATAAATAACAGATGCATTTTTCTTTCTACCTCTAATATATACATCAACTATATTTTTCTGATCTCTTTCTGTTACGCAATCATTGTACACAATTAAATTTTTAACTGAACAGTCTAAATCATCCACCGTAATAAATTCATTTAAATCTGAAGTAAACATGAAATCTTTTTTATATTTTTCATACCAATCTAAAACTAAATCCTTTTCTATTTTTGATTTAATAATTTTGAGAACATCTTCTCTTTCAAAATCTTTAAACATAGAATAGTCTTCTTGTAATTTTGAATACTTTGGCTCATTTTTTGCACATATATATAATGCATCGAAATCTAATCTTAAATTTTTAGGCTCCTCAAAACCGTTTATTAAATTGATCAAGAGATTCGTTTTTCGACTTGATGAAGGCCCAACAATAAGCAATCGGAAGGGGTGCTTAAATAATAAAGGATGTTGGAGTGGATCAGGTAACTCTTCAATTTGTGTATAATCTTTAATTTTAATTTTCATTTATTTAAATTAAATTTTACTCGTTGCAAATTTGATTTTTACTCGTTGCAGATTTTATCCTAAATAAATGGATATAAATAAGTTAGAAAAAGAACGTGAAAAAAAGCTTAGAAAACAAATTAAAATTAAAATTGAACAAGAAAAATTAGTGAAACAAATAAGAAAGAATAATGAAGACCAATTAAAAGAAAAATTAGGTGTTCAAAGAACGTTAGAGAAATTTCACAGTCCTGTTACTAAAAAAATAGAAAAATATGAAAAATCAAATAAAGATGTTGTAAAAAGTATTCAAGATGCTATAGAAAATATTGCACCATTTGATACATCAAGAAGAGAAATTGAAGCGTCATATATTTCAGACATGTTCGATAGACAAGAAGGAATTTTTAAGTTTTACAGTGATAAAAATTTGGATATTCCTTTTATTAAAAACGAAAATTTAGAGTTACCCTCTGAACTTATAAATAAATCTGATGATCAACTGGCAGAAATAATCGCTATAGCTAAAGAAAAACGAGATAATTATAAAAGAATGAAAGGAACTAATGCTAAAAATTTTAAGCTTTCTAAAAGTGAAAAGGATAAGGAAAAGTTAGAGGAATCAGATTTTAAAATGAAAAATATGCAAGAATATATCAATGTCTTACAAATTATGAAACAAAGTAAAGGTTATTTAGGGGATGGTTTGGATTCATTAGAAAAATTAACTGATAAAATATGTAAAGGTACGTTGTCTAAAAAAATATATAATCAAACAGTTTTATTGTTAGATATTTTATTAAAGAATGGAACTATGACAAAAAAAGAGGTCGACCAATATTATAAACAATTTCTTTATTAATAAATGGAAAAAAATTTTATTTGAGTGATTATCAAATTAAAAAATTGAAATCAGCTTTAAGAAAAAAACGAACATGTAAGATTACAAATAGATACATCAAAAACTCCAAATCATAAAATGTATTTAACTAAAACACAAATTGATCAAATGAATAAGGGAAAAAGAATTACTATAACACAATTAAATGGAGGATTTTTACCTTTATTAATTCCTGCAGGGATTGCAATTGCTAAAGCTCTCAGGGGTCGGTGCAGCAACAGGCGTGGGTGCCTGGGGGGCTAAAAAAGCTCTAGATAAAATGTCGGGCAAAGGATTGAAGCATCCATTTGAAGAAAAAAAAAACGGGGATATCTGATGTTATGATCAGGGAAAATATGAAGAATGAGAAAGGTTTCAAGGGTGTATTTACTTCAGATTTATTACCGAAAAAGATAAAAAAATTCGAGAATGGAATAATTAATTTAGATATTTCAACAGGTCCCGGGACACAGTGGGTCTGTTATTACAACGATCCAAAATATTGATTTTGTGGAATATTTTGATCCTTTCGGCGAATATAAACTAGGAAAAATTAAACTCAAGGAAAAGTTTATTCCTGATAATATTAAGACATTTCTAAAATTATCTAATAAAAAAATCAAAATAGCATACAATGATAGCTTTATACAAAAACCTACTTCTGTGAAATGTGGTTTATTTTGCATGAAATATATAAAAGAGAGAAATAAAGGCAAATCAGCTGAAGAAGTGTTATCTTTATTCACTGAGTATCCTAGTGATTACAATGAAGATTTTGTTCTTTATAAATGAAAACATTAATGATAGTAAAAAGAGAAAATTCAGCAAATATTTTGTTGGAATATTTTGAACCGCTTAAATTTACAAAGATTGCTTTGCAAGAATTTTATATGGAAGTGTCATGGGATAATATATCTGAACACTATCAGAACAACAAATTCAGGTATTGGAATGGTTATCAATGGAATGACATAGTCATTGCGGATGGTTTTTATACAACAGATAGATTAAATATACGAATTAAAAAAATTATTTTCGATAAAGAATTTCCATGAGAAGACAACAAGGAAAAATTTACGGAATATATATCTCCTATTCAAATTGGTGAAATAGAAGAAGAAAAGAAATTCGCAATCTATTTAAAAGAAAATTATGAAATTGACTTGAGTGAAGGTGATTTTCATAAAGTTTTAGGATTTGAAGCAAAAATATATAAAGCCGAACATCTAGCTAACAAGTAGCCGAACATCTAGCAAACTTGGAATATAAATCCGATGATATTTATGTTCATTGCGATATAATAGACGGTATGCAAATCAATAATAATAAATCAACTTCTGTAATTCATACATTTATAAATACTAATAGACCTGGTAGCAAAATTGTTCAAAAATTTGAAAAACCGATATTTTACAATGTAAAAGATACAAAAGGTGTGCAAAGAATTACGATGAGTATAAGAGATGAAGATGGAAATCTGTTAAATTTAAGAAACAGAAAGGTTAAATACGTGTTTATCACAAAAGATGAAATTTTATAGATAAATAAATGAATGAACGTAGATTATACAGAAAGCTTCAGCTTCGCTATCCAAAAAAACAAGAATTAATTAATCAATGTAAAAAATTGGATAAAATATTATCTAAAATAAAAACAGGAATAGGGTTAAAAATTATTCCTAAATAAATGGAAAAGATTTGGGACTTGACAGATTATTTTCATCATTACGATGAGAACATTCAAAGTAAAGAGTTGATTGAATTTAAATTACCTAATATTGACTTGAATAGTACGACAAAATACGAATTTTATATTCTTCTTCAAAGTGCAAAAATTTTACTTTCAGATTCTTTTGTTCAATTAAAATGGAAAATTGTAAAAGAAAATGGAGATTCCATAGGTAATGAAAATGTTTCAGGAGTGTGTGGTTTAAATCCATTTAAAAGTAAAAAACTTACAATAGGTAATAAAGAGGTTGAACATGTTAATGATTATTTCGGTATTATACAACATGTTGTAAGACTTGGAGAATTCACTCCAGTTTATGTTTTATCACAGCCAACTGATATGTTTTGTTTCTTTGACTCAAAAGACACTGCTGATAGAAAAAAATATACGATTCAAAGTACAGCCTACAACAACTATGGTAGAAATTGGTAGTAAGTTAGGAGTAACTGAAAATGAAAATTATAATGAGGGTTTCGATAAACGATATCAATTAACAAAAGATAGTAAACCAATCACAATGTGGATACCTTTAAAACAAATTTTTGATTTTGTTAAAGCATATCCGAAATTAATTACAGATTTTGAAATAAAAATAGAATTTGAAAGGGAAAAAGATAAAAACATGCTGTATACAGACGTTGCAAGTACTAAATATAAAGTGGAATTTTTAGATTTGTCTTTATATTTAGCACACTATACATTAAAAAATGATGCAGATTTATTATATGATGAATTATGTTTATCTGATAAAAATATAGATATATACTGGAATCATTATGAAATTTATAGAACAAATAAAATTGCAAATGATCAAAAAGGTTCATATTCCATACCCCCCTGGTCTAACGAAGTTTTGAAATTGTTTGTTATTCCTCAATACATGGAAAGAGATGATAATTATAAAAAAAATAATATGATATTTGATAATTTAAATATGGTTGAGTGTTATTATACAGTAAATGGATTACCAAAACCTACTGAAAAATATAAAATGGATTTTGCTAATAAAGAGTGGAACAGAGCTTTCGAAACTTTTATCGAAATTACTAAAAATAATTTTGATACTGAAACAGCACCATTGATAGATTACTTAAAATTTGGTGAATTGTATCCAATTTTTTGTTTTGATTTATCACATCATGAAGATTATACATCTTTAAGTAATTTAAGAATATCTTTTAATTATGAATTAAGGGATGCGACTAATAAAGATTATGTATTTTATATAATTACAGAAGTAAGAAAACATACAACATTAAACATGAATCGTAAAGAAATTAATACTTTTAATTCTTTTGTAAATAAATGATTGCCAATTATCCACCGTACGATGATACAACAAAAGTAGGCCCAGAGGGACCCCCTGGAATCGGTTTTCGTTTAACAAATGATGGAAATTACGATATGGAAAATAAAATATTAAAAAATGCTTCAGATCCTATTGACGATTTTGACTTAAGTACTAAAAAATTTGTTTTGAATAAAATAGAGAGTAATCATTTTGAATTAAGTGAAAATATAGAAAAAAATAAATCTCAAATTGATAATGAGTTTTTATTGTTTACAAAACAAACAGGTGATAAAATCAAAGAATTAGAAGAGAAATCTTTAAAATTTGTTGAAGGAAAACCTACTGATGCTAAAAATAAAAGGATTGGGAACGTTTCAGATCCGAAAGATGACAAAAATGTTATAAATAAACGCTATTTTGAGAAAAATGCGTTAATATTAAATGTGAATGATAAATTTGATGCAAAAAATAAAGTAATTATGAATGTTTCAGAACCTGAAAATGATAAAGACGCAGTGAATAAAATATACTTAGATAACAGAGATATCTGGCTTACTATCAAAGAAGATTTTCATTCTTATAAAACGAGATATGCAAACGAAGTAAAATTCGATTTAAGATCCAATTCTAATTTACTTGATCAAAACCTAAGATTATCTGAAGATATGTATTTAAAAATAACCGTATATATTTTTAGAAATAATCATGATCACGATGAAACAGCAGATATATAACTGATAATCAATGATTATGCTCTTTTCATTGGTGAAATAAAACTTAAAGATTCAGTAAGCTGTTTTGTACACGGTAAACGTAATGAGGTTTTAAAATTAAAAATAATACCTCATAAAGTTCATGAATTAAAACCGTATATGCATGTTGAAAAGATAAATTTTATTTTGTAACATGTTTTGCACGCGGCAAAATAAATGCTATTCTAAATTTTATTTTGTAATAAATGGATGTTGATTGGTTAGTCATGTCAAAGGAGGACAAATTAAGCGAAGATGTGATAAGACGATTTCAGGATTTAGTAGAATGGGATTTAATTTCAAAATATCAAAAATTATCTGAATCTTTTATCAGTGAATTTAAAGACAGAGTGAACTGGGATAATATTTCAGCTTATCAAAAACTTTCTGAGAAATTTTTAAAAGAAAATTCAGATCTAGTAAAGTGGGATATTATATCTAGATATCAAACACTTTCAGAGAGTTTCATGTTAGAATTTGCAGATAAATTAGACTGGAATAAGATATCTGAATATCAAAGACTGAGTGATAATTTTATAGCTGATCATTTTCTGAAATTAAACATGAAAATAATCTGTAGATATCAAAATTTATCAGAGGATATCATTGAAGAATTATCAGATATAGTCGATTGGAATGAAATATTCAAGTATCAAAATTTATCTGAAAATTTTGTACAAAAATACATTCAGAAATTACAAGGTTGTAATCCTTTATTCATTATGACTTTAGGCGATAGTGCTTTAAAAGCTAGTTACTACAGATTGGTATTATATTATCTATCAACAATCTGTAATAAAATTAATTCCTAATAAATGTTATCAGAAGATTTTATAAGAGAATTTAAAGATTATGTTAATTGGAATTTTATATCTAAAAATGAAACATTATCAGAAAATTTTATAAGAGAATTTAGAGATAAAGTTAATTGGAATTCTATATCTTTAAATCAAAAATTATCTGAAGATTTTATAAGTCGCTTTAGAGATAAAGTTAATTGGAATTCTATATCTAAATATCAAAAATTATCTGAAGATTTTATAAGTCGCTTTACAGATAAAGTTAATTGGGAATATATAACTGCATATCAAGATTTTAAAAGTTTACCGTCGAGTGAAAAGCGATTTTTTAAACATGCAAAAAACGGGGTGAACTTTTTATTTTAAACATGCAAAAAGTGGGTTACTCGAAATACAGGGTGTCCTGAAGTTTAGTATTTCGAGTAAATGATACTGATTTTGAAAGACGGGTGGTTTTAATATTCTTTTTTAAATCATTTTATTAAAAGTGATCGCTTTTAAAATTTTGATAATGTTTTTAATTATAAAAAATCACTGCTTTTAATATTGGTTATAGCTTTAAAAAACTACTTTAAAAGTAGGTATTAGAAAGTGACTTTTTTAATATACCACCCTGTATTTCGAGTAAATGATACTGAAAAGTGATTTTTTTGAAGCATGCAAAAAAAGGGTGATTTTTACATGAGTTGGTTTCTATTTTTAATCTTTTTCCTTATATTTTTAACATAATTACTCGAAATACAGGGTGTTTCTAGTGTCCCAAAGTACGCCCTATGTACTACTAACTAATGTAGCAAAATTGTTCAAACTCGAGATTATTAATAAGTGGTTTATTGCAATATACTGTGTTAATTTTTATGAGGAGAGCATGAATATTCACAGAGAAATTAAGGTTTTTATAAAAAACGACTCAAATTTTGCCAAGTTTTTTGCTTATAATTTGCAGAGTTCTTAATATAAAAAAAAGTTATTTTGAGAAAATATGTCAAACAACATTGTACATAATACTCTGCAATCGGAATTAAAAAATAATAAAAATTGGATGAAAAATGAGCAGGTTTACTAAAAACTGTTTCACTGCGCATGGGCGAATGCAATCAAAATATAATATGCATGATGTATTAGCTAAGTATATAGAGCAACATTTGTGAAAGTCTCAAAATCATAGCTTGAAAATTCTGAAAATTATCGTCGATAGAAGAAGCTCGAAATCCGTTGTTCCCAAAAGGAAGCAAAAAGATGAGGGGTTGTATCCAAATATAGTAGTACGTGCAATATTGTGTACGCTATCTTGGCACTAATCAACAGATATTTGATACAACCCCTCATATTTTTGCTTCTTTTTGGGAACAACGGATTTCGAGCTTATTCTATCTACGATAATTTTCAGAATTTTCAAGCTATGATTTTGAGACTTTCACAAAAGTTGCTCTATATACTTAGCTAATACATTATGCATATTATATTTTGATTGCATTTGCGCATGCACAGTGAAACATTTTTTAGTAAACCTGCTCATTTTTCATCCAATTTTTATTATTTTTAATTCCGATTGCAGAGTATTATGTACAATGTTGTTTGACATATTTTCTCAAAATAACTTTTTTTTATATTAAGAACTCTGCAAATTATAAGCAAAAAACTTGGTGAAATTTGGGTCGGTTTTTATAAAAACCTTAATTTCTCTTCGAGTATACATGCTATCTTCATAAAAATTAACACAGTATATTACAATAAACCACTTATTAATAATCTCGAGTTTGAACACTTTTGCTACATTAGGTTTTAGAGGGTAATCCAAAAGATATTCGCTCTTTTTCAATTTGTTGACAGTCCCTATGGGGTTTCGGAAAAAAAATATTTACGGAAATATATCAGCTATACTATACTGTTTACATACCTGTAGTTTCAGGTTAATTCCTCATGTATTTTTCTAGATAGTTAACAAAACGTCTAAAATCGCAAGTGACCAATCAACTTTGGCAATATAGTGTAGTTTGTCTTAGTGCACCCTACACTTTCTAGAAATTTGTAACCATGGTACTGAAACAACATGTATATATTTTCTAAGTGTGACATTTAGAAAAAGAATAGAGAGAGAGAAACAATGTGTCTTTAAAAGAAACACAATTTTAGAGCTTTTGTTTCTTATAATATTCTTATTAGGTTAAACATTGGTCTAATTAAACCTGTATTAAAAATATATTTTATATATAAAAGCTTCCAACCACACATTTTTTTTCTTTGCTTTTCTAGCAGTATAAAAAATTATTAAAATTAATAGGATTGATATAAATGAAACACTCCTAAACTTGCTAAAAGAAAAATATAATAGTGATTGCTGAAATAAAAATGGTTGTTATATTTGAAGGAGGAGGAGGTAGGGGGGTTTCTCTTCCCATAAGGTTAACCCAAAGATGATTATTAAAGAAGATTAACCGAAGGATGTGATAATAATAATATTAAATTGTTGGGAATTACATTTAAGAGAGAAAAAGATTAGAGAGAGAGAAACAACGTGTCTTCAAAAGTGAATTACATTTGCTAATTAAAAGATACTTATTTTCATAATAATCTTAACTTTACGATGAGATGAAAATATCTGAAAAATAAATAGGAAAAATACGACTCACCCAAATAAAGATGATGACAGGAATATGAGTAAAAGAATCGATTTTATTACACACAAAATACTTTATCCTTCATTGCAATGATCACTTCAAAAACACATAAAATAATAATGCTAGTACAAACCATCTTCATATGAAATTTTTTCCAGTTCAATTCTTATTAATATTTAAAATCCAAAATGATAGTTCCTATTACTGTAATTATTATTTAATTAACTGGTTGATTGAAAGGAATGTTCAAAGTAAAAGGAATTAATTTAGTTCTTTAAAACTGTTCTATAAATTGTTCAGGAGATTAAATCTTGCATAAATACCGGAATTAGAGTCTGAAGTAACTGATAATGCTTGAAGGAAAATTTGGAATCTATTACCGCTGCCGTTGCATATTCTTTTATGACGAGAGAATTCTTTCAAATAATTAATTCATGTAGTCTGGAGAATAAAGAGTCGTGTTGTATTAAGTAGAATTTGATTATTTCTTGAAACCTCTATGAAGAAACCTTAAGAAGATTGAATTTGCAGAAACTTTCTCATACGAGATCATAGATCCAAGAAATCACGGATTCATGCTACCGTACGAAAATCAATTTTGTTAAAATACGGATAACTTTACTATTTCTTGAAACGCAGATGATGGAACCAGCAGCAGATTGAATCTGAAGAAATTATTAGTTTATAACACTTAGCAGATGAAAAGAAACTGGAATACAACTATATGAAGAGTTGTATTTGAAAATATATTTCAGATGCCATGAGACCTACAGAACGCTACAACCTAAGATACTTTATACTTTGTGTTCGGCCTTATGGCCAAACACGAATGTTATTTTTCTTTTTCGACTACATCCAGTCAAGACAAGCCACAGACTCTCTCAATCTCAATTCAAACTCTACCAAGTCAACTCAGGCACCAGCCAAACTATCCAATCACAAAAGACGAAAATTCCTCTTCTTCATTTTTGGAGTCGTTTAACTATCAACCGTCGCCGCTCAAAAGTATACCCGCGACAACTCAACTCTACACACGAACGATCCTGGCGAAACGAAAACAACTGCGCCCTAGCAACAAGCAGTAGAAATTAAGATCGTTCGCTCACGAATGTTCTAGAAAGAATTTGAATTCCCCTTTTTTTTTCCCATATTCTAGGGGTAAATGTTATGATACATTCCATTTCTACTTTTAAATTCAATAGTTTTCATTAATTATTTTATTTAAATTAAATATTTAATCGTTATTAATCATTAATTAAAAGTTTTCATAATAATTAACATTTAAATTAATTATTTAACAGTTATTATTTATACAATAAATATTTTCTATCTTTTTAAAATTAATCTTTTTAAATTTTCTTCTAAGATATTTTATTATTAATTAAAATCAAATTTTAAAATCAATAATCACTTTTAAATTAAATTATAATCATGCATTTAAATCTCTGCATAAAAGTAGAAAAGATTTCTGTTTGTTGACATAGATCCCGGTAAAGTATCGTGTGTTTTCTTCTAAGTTAAAATATATATTTTCCACATTTTTAATATTAATTAATTTTCTTCTAAACCTTATTTAAAAGATTAAACTAAATTTTTTATGCAGTCTGCCAAAATTCTAGCAAGATTCAACTTAAATCTTGGCAGATATGATTTTTTTAAACATTTCTTCTAATCCCAATGTTTACTTTGTGCATTTTCGAAATGACGCCTGGCCATTTTGAATTCTAGCTTAGCACGTTGTTTAAACAACAACTTAAGGGGTAATTGTCACCCATTTTGGTGTAGGGGTCGTTCGAGTGGACATCCAAGGTTAAGGGATGCATTTTTTCAGTGGGGAAAAAGGGGAGTTCAAATTCTTTCTAGAACATTCGCGAGTGAGCGATCTTAATTTCTACTGCTTGTTGCTAGTGTTGGAGTACTGTCACCCCGTTCCTCACACAGGTTCATTTAAAGTATAATTACTATCATATCATGACATTGTACATCACCATGATCTAACTGTTAGGTTAACTAAAATATAATGGCCGTGAATATCTTAATAAAACAAGTAAATAAATTGAGCTTTAAGAATTAAACGATGCTTTCATAACAAAACAAATTTATTATGATCAAAAGTAAAGCATAAAGTATACAGTTTTATGTAAATAAAGTAACACACGAAAATCGTAAATAAAGAATGTATACAGTTAAATACAATATGAAATTATTGCCAATGATCTGACCGGCAGTTAGTAAAATCTATCCCTGTAGAATTGAATTTAGACTGAATTAACATATACATTTAAAGTTTATCTTTTTTTTTATTGCTGAAGAAAGGAAAGAATAAAAGTTTGCTCACCTATGATGAAGCGGACCTTTACTCCGTGGACTCCGTCGATCTGCATGTCCCTTTGCTTTTCTATAATCACTAATCCAAATCTAAGTTATCGCACTATCTTTCCAAAGCACATCTCCAAGACCTTCTCCCACATTCCCTCACTCTCTCCTTGCGTCCTCTTTTTCCTTCCCAAAACCCCCCTGTGCTGACCCCTCTATTATCTACGTAAAATCCAATCACCATATTTTTTTTATCCCTTCCAGAGTTCTGCATTGGTTTAAGTATATCAATGTAAATCCAACGATTGGAAGAATTTCTTTCGTTATTCATAGCTTCCCCTTTAATATTATCATATTTGTACGTGACTTTTGACCACAGCTGGCTGAAATAACTTTTGTAATTTTCACACTAAGTATTTCTTATATCATTGTATTCCTAACGCATTCCCATCATTAAGAGTTTTCGCTGCAATACATGAATCTACATTCCCCCTTCTTTACTTGCAAGAGAGCAAGCATCCTTTTCTTCTCCTCCCCAGCCATAGCGCTCCTTTAAATTCTTAACATTGTTAAAAGGTTACCCTACTCAGGTGTTTTTTTTTCCGTATGCCTGAGAATACTTTTTACTCTATGAAAGATACATCTGTAAATTCACACCTTTCATTATTTATTGAACTTTGTTAGGTGCACATATAGATATCTCCCATTGTAACCTGTTACTACGAATGTGTGCTGTTATAATACTACTATTTTATGTCCGGAATATTTTCACTCCCTATTTCTGACCAACCTTCTTTTTTTCCTTCTTTTATTTTTATGTTTTAAATGCTCAGGTGCACTCATGCACGTGGTTTTTCCTGAGGCGAAAAGAATAAATGGTAAACTTGTTACGCACCTCTCTCACAATATATTCACACCTTCGGAAAAAAAAAAAAGAGAAAAAAAAATGCAATAACTACCGGTCAAATGCATAATTTCAGAGACATCATAAAGATAATTGAACACTATATATGAGAAGGTAGTAAAATTGAACAATCATAATGTCAGCACAATTAAGATATAAAATAAAATAAATATCATAAGATGTGATTATGCAATAAGAATATGATATAAGACAAAAAAAAATACAATTTCATAAAGTTAGCATAGTTAATATATAAAGTGAAAGAAGGAATAATAAATATGAAGAAAACACTTATATGGGTGATATAAATAAAAAATTTAAAAATAAGTTCACTAAAATAAAGTGGACTCAGGAATACATATTTGTCAATTCATTGAAGCTTCATAAATAATGCTGTTTACCTAGAGCGACAACAACATGTTATCATAGTGGAAAATATCATAATTAAAATGCAAACAATAAAAAGAATGGAGCCAATAAACTTTAAAATGAAAAAAGAATTCGTCAGGTCAGGTAATTGGAATAAATCCAACCAAGTTTTTGAGGAATCAGAACTCAAAGTCTTCGTATAATTTAAATTTAGTTGTAATAACTCCACAGTAGGCTCGTCCAAACAAAATTTGAAGGGTTGGCATTGAACTAAGGAGGTCGACCTGAGACACAATTTTTCATCATAGCAACGGGAGGTTGCTGAAAATTGAACGATAAAGTTTTGAGTTTCTGTACCTAGGCGAATTGCCTTTGTATGAATATTTATTTTTTGAAATTCTATGTTTACCACTCCAGCTTCACATGTGCTGAGAGCATTGAAAGAGATACGAGCTAGAATTGCGCATTGATAACACCCACTCACTGTAATGATTTCTCCATCAAATTTAGGACAAATCGTATGAGCTTTAACAGTGATTTTGTAGTTTGTAAAATATAGTTGAATTCTAACTGCCGCAGAGATGAGTAATGTCGATTTGAGAACATCATTTTCGATATTGAATAAATGAGCATCTCTCTGGATTGGTAATGCATGTTCTTTCGAAGTTGTTAGTTTATTTAGGGCGTCAGGAGCGATAATACACCTTAGTCTGTCAAAAAAAAAATCGCATTTTGAAATTTCGGGGTCGAAAATGAAATCTTTTGTGTAAGAGATATTGGCTTGTATTGCACCAATTTCACCCGCTTTGGGATGATTTCTTTGACTTGCTGGTGCTAAATATGCCTCCGATGGCCGGACCACTCTTTGAATAAAATAGTCGTCGAGGTGTAATTGGGGTTGGTTGAAAGCACCTAATATTGAGACTTTGATGCCCGATTTCGTAAATGTCGAATCTGTGATGGTAAGGTGGGAGATCGTATTATTTTCTTCATGTTTTAGAGAAATATGGTACTTGCAACTGTGTCCTCTAATTTTGGAGACTTCATAACTACGTAAAAGATCTGGTTGATACCATGTTCTATAGAAGTTACAAGAGGCGCGTGTCAAAATAAAACATCCATTACCATAAGAACCTGGAATGCAACCAGAAACATCTGGAAAGTCTCTGCTCTGATCTGTTTCGGCCTCAAATCGGATTCCCTTAGTACCGATATGTCTCGGAATGCAGTGGAGGCCCTGCCCACAGAATTCATTGTAAATGCATGAAACTTGCGAAATATGATTCGCAGTGACCGGAAATGTGAAATATTGTCTTTCAGTGGAGAAGTCACACTTGACGGCTTCTAGTTTCATTTTCAATGAAAACAAATGATTTTTGTCTTTGTCCGTGAACCATAAACATGATTCCGATAATATTGTAGGTAGAGTAATTTCTGCGGTCGAATATAATTGGCAAGATCGGGAGCCATCTTGCATTGTTTCACAGGTTCGAAGATCCGAACTGATTATTTCTTGAGTATTGCAATCTGCATCAGTACATGAGATCAGGAGAGCGAGTGCTAAAATCACTAGAGGTAACATATTTAAGTTAGCCCGTTGATTGTGATGATTCTCTAATCTTCCATAACAATTAATCATTACTTCCCTAACGGTGTTACCAATGAATGCCCCTATAAGCAATGAACATCTAGCTAGAAACTTAAATACACGAATAAATATATACAAAAATGCAAAGGTAAATCGAAAAAGATATATACAATTTTTCAGGCATGATTTCAATAAAGTTAAAAATACCAATATAATGATAGTAGAAAAAATATATACAATATACTGTATGATTTTTGGAAGGCATTTAAAATGTGAAAACACTTCACGACATATTAAGCAAGTCTTAATTTGACAGACAGATTTTCCTGTTACATGCACTAAACCATGAATTGTTACTCCTGATTTATGAATGTAAATTATATTAATGTCAGTTTTGAAGGCAAGTAGTTCAAATGGGATTGTTAATGTTAAGTCCTGTGGAACAGTAACGACGTACTCAAAATCAGAGGTTCTATTAATAACCTGTCCAAAATCAGGTAAACGAAGGATGGGGTCATTGAAGTGTATTGTTAAGTTCTGGTGGGTAAAAGCAGCCGATTCTCCTTCAAGCAATCTCCTGGAATGGGTACGTGGAAAGTTGTTGCGGTCGTCATAAATACAGGAGTCAAATGTCACCAGTTGAGGGTCATAGAGTGGTTGGGAGTCCGTTATAGCTAGTAGTTGAGGTTTTTTGTGGGTAAGAACACAAAAGCAGGAACCTGAGGGATGACATGTCCGCATACTACAAAAGTCTGGAGAACCTGTACATAAATCTTTTGTGCAATCACAGGGCTGGCCAAATGTTGAAAGGCATTCATATGATGTGCTAGTATTATCAGTTGTATTGGGAAGGTGGCGAAGTACGAATGTTGTAGGAGTCAAAAGTTCGTAATCCTGCGTCAGTATGTATGTTGTTTTTCCCGTAATACATTTGGAGCAATCTCTGATTAAACAGGAAGATGGGGGTAGACTGATTTTGGAAACAACATGTCTGTGCATATTTGCGCATACAAATTGTCCATTGAATTTGCATAGTGTGCCTTTGTGCTTTTTAGCATAAGCGATGGAAAGGAAAATCACTGCAATATAAAAGCAAACACTTAATATTCACTCCTCTCTTCAGCATAATAGAGTTATACACATACCACAAGATTATTTAAGTTACTTTATGTAAAATGTACAATGCAAAATTGAAAACCAAACAAAGTTGACTTATCATTAATTTTCCTGTTTTTTTTTTTTTTAATATTTAACATTTGAAAATTATTGAGAAAAGCATTTTTGTTGTAAAAGAATGATGAAAGAAATTCCTAAGTATCGACTTATAGATTGTTGAAAGAAATATAATTAAAAGTATTTCGATGAAATTGGAAAGAATTTTTTTTTTTTTTTTTTTTTTTTTTTTTATATATATTTGTTATTTAAATAAATTATATAAGAAAATACATCAAGGAGTAAAGAAGAAAATGGTTGAAATGGATGGTTGACATGAAAGAAAAAAAATTATACGACAGTGCAGATTGAACAGAAAAGAAAGATTGGAACAATGTCGAATATTCCGCCAGCAGAAATTACGAAAACTTGTACCATAGAATAGTGAATATCAAGAGAATTTAGACAAGAAAGTTAATTGATATCCAAAAAAATCATATGCGGCCGCAAAGTATGAAATTCAGATAACAATACAAAAGTATGTAGATGAAAAGAAGAAGAAAAAAATGTATGGGAATGCTATAAAATAATAAAATACGTTTTTATTATAATAATGAAGGAATTTAAATTTTCGCCTAAGTAGAATTGAGAATATAATAATTCGTTTATTCACACCAACTTACTTGTATACTCTAAGATAGTTATTAATAAATTCCGTAATTTAATTCGAGAAATAAATAACGTTTTATTGTAATATAATTTAGTTCAACACTGAGTATGTTAAAGATATTGATAAAATTTGAATTTTCGGTTCAAGAAGTACAATGAATAAAGTTATAAATTTTATGATCTTAAATTTTCGACATGGTTGTCGCAGAAATTAATTATGTACTTGCAATATGAATATAGAAAGCTGAAAGCTCCATACAATATTTATATTTATTATTAATGTTAGGAAAATGAAAAGAGAAAATTAAAGGGCATTAAGTATTAATTCATGTCGTTATTAATCAAATATTCGCAGAATTCTTTCTTTTTTTTTTTTTTTTAGCTAGTCCAGTCCCATAATGTATCATATACTCTTTCGGCATAATAGTTGATGTTACGCGATTGTCGGAGGGAGTAGGGAGTTCTGTCATCTATCGGGAGGTTGTCCGTAGCCTGAGGTGGTAAAGTTTGGTGTGATAATTGAGAAGGGGAAAACCGTGGGTCATAAATTTCAGTATCCTGCGAGGAAGTATAATTCTCTGATTGAGTGCTATGCATAGAAATGTGGTCTTCTGCAGGAATGTCAGCTGTTGTGTAATTTTGCTGAATAGTGCTCGATCGCTGGGTAGGGTGTGAGAAAATAAGTGATAGATCATCTTGCGTATCAAATTTCGCGTGTGGTTTTTGTATTGTGTTGTCGTCCGAAGACACAGATTTAGTCGATTGTGTGTATTCTGAGGAGTTATTGGGAAAATAGTTAAGTTCGGGTTTACGTGAGGTATAGGGAATTAATCTGTGAGCATTAGTTTTTATCTCTTTAGCCTTAACATCTTTAGCGTCAATTATTATGTAATTTACTTTGTTAATTTTTTGTAAAACTCGCATAGGGCCGATATAATTACGGCCTTTAATTATTTTATGAAACCGATCCTTTTCAGGTGCGTAGAAATATACCAGCTGCCCAGATAAAAATCACGGTATTTCGCGAATTTGTGCTGATATGTTTCTTGTTTATCAGCTGCAGCCTCACTGTTAAGAAAGATTTGTTTATAAGTGTATTGTAATTGAGTAATCTTCTTATCTAAAAATGTTTGAAAAGGTATTTCCTCTTCAGTATTACTATCATTTAAGATGTCAGTAGGCAGGATTTGGTCATAGCCCATATGAGCAAAAGATGGTTTTTCATTTGTCGTGGAATGGATAGTTGAATTATATAATAGCGCATAAAAATTCACAAAACTGTCCCATTCCAGTGTATTTTGAGCAAATATTGATAAAGATTTCTTGAGACACTTGTTTAGCCGTTCCGATTTTCCGTTGCAACGTGGATTTAGTGCAGTTGTAAATAGCTTAGTAACTCCAAAACGTTTACATAGTTCTCGGAAGAGATCCGAAGTGTATGCGGGCCCTTTGTCAGAGAGTAATTTCTCTGGAGTTCCTAAAATACTAATAAAATCTAAGAATTTTTCGGAAGCAACAATCGCTGTTTGATCTGGTACAGCGTACAGACGAATGTATCTTGTGAAATGATCGACAAATGTAAGAATATATGCGTTTCCCTTGGCAGTTTTTGTGAAGGGGACCACGAAATCTGTTGAAATTAAACACATGGGGCGGTTTGGTATAAAATTTCTTTGTATAGGAATCGGGGGAATTGTATTTGGAGATTTATAGAAATTGCAATTCTCACAAGATTTGACATAATTTTTTGTGTCTGAATATAAATTATCCCAATAATACTTTTCTCTTATCTTATCGTAAGTTTTAAACACACCAAAATGAGGTAAATGATTCGCGGCTAAAAGACATGACTTAAATTTACGTGGAATAACAATTCGAAGTATATTTTTAGATTTACGAAACTTCGGAATGTATGCAGAATGCATCAATAGATCGTTCTGCAAAAGATAATTTGGATACAATGACGATGAATTTTGGGATGTTTTCTTTAATTCCTGAATAATTTCCAATAAATTTTCATCTTCTCGTTGTGCGATTTTTAACTCTTCGATAGTTGGAAGATTAATCTGTATATGATTAATTTCTATGTTCCGTGATACATCAGTTTCCTTTGGATGTTCTATCATTCTAAAGTTATTCGAAATTTTCCTATGCACATGTCCCATTCCCGTATAAAATAATGTATATGCTTTTTGATTTATAACCTCATCTAAGCTTACCCTAATGACTTTTGTATCGTCCATGAGATACCAGCTATTATTTGAAGGATTTTTGACATATGCATAATAATGTCCGTTATTAGTAGATAGACCGAAGTGTACAATAATTGATGTGAGTTCGTACCATATAGGATTTCCTTGTGAGTTTTCTAAATATGGACGAAAATCTAAATATTCTGGATAACTTAATGCATTTTGCAATTTAATATTCTTTCCATCCCGGTAGGCAAATCTTTTAATCGTAAAAATAGCAGTTGTAGGGATGCGTGAAAATGAGCATTCCTTTTTCGCGTTAACTCTCTCAATATCGCATGTACAAACATATTATTTACTTAAAATCTCTGGTGAGACGTAATGTTGTAATGCCTCTACTAGTGTTTTCACATTTTTAGTTATATCAAGTGTGACGCCCATAATCTGATCAAAAGTGAAACTCTTCCGTTTACATGATAGGCATGTTATTTGAGTTTTTATGTAAGAGTGAAAGTTTTCATAAATAGGTCCTGAAAATCTGTCCGTAGGTGTAATTTTCCGTGCATTATTTTGCCTAACAAATGACTGCCCTAAAGCTTCAATAGCATAAAGTAAAAATTCATGTGCATCTTGTTGCATATGTTGTAAAAAATGAGGTGCTATGTTATGTAAATTGTAATAGATTTCGCTAGGCGAAACTGTCTGACCAACGTTAATTGTAATTATTCTCATAAGATATCTCAAAGCACATATCATACAAAATATCGAGTTATCACAGGGAGGATCATGTACAGTATCTTTCAATAATATATTCCTAAGAGGTAAACAGTGTAATAAACATTGTAAAACAGCATTCATGTAACATGTTGATCCAAAATTCGTTAAACCTGCTCCTATAATGTCATTATTTTGATAAGTACTTTCTTGAATCTGACATTGTTTATTATAACATACATTTGCAATATTAAAATCACTAGAGTAGTTCGAAGGATTTATAAAGTTTGTATCCCCAGTATTCATTTTTCCAATAGAATCACCTGATTTAATATTATTATTTACATTACTCAACCGATCAGAAGATGTGATATGAGAGTCTGAATTTTCTTGCATGATACCTGAGTATCTATCATATTCAGTAGGAGAATTCAAATTTTTATGCGTAGTAATTGAATTCGTCTGAGGATAATCGGAATCTTCAGCATTTTTATTACCATTCGAAAAATTTATAGAGGATATATTCATACTTTTATTTACTTTATTAGTATGTACAAACGAATCCCTGGATAATATATCCGCAACAATATTTTTCTCTGATCTGATGGGCTGAAATTCGAAAAATGGGCCTAGTTATAATCCGAAAGAAAACTTAACCATCGACAAACTCTATCACTCGCATTTTCTAAGTCTGATAATTTAGCCACAGCCTCATTGTCGCACCTGATTGTAAATTTTCTTCCATATACGTAGTATTTGAAAGCTTTTATGCAGTTTATTACTGCCATTAATTCTTTCTCAAAAATCGTGTAGCGAATTTGTGTCGGATTCAATTTTTTTGAAAAATACGAAATAGGTTTGATTATTCCCTCTTTGTCCATTTGACCTATCATACCGCCTAGAGCAAACTTTCCAGCATCACACGAAATAATAAATTCCTCTTCAAAATTCGGATGTATTAGAATCAGGGAGCTAATCAATTTTTCCTTTAAAATATCAAATGAATTTTGTGCTTCTGTGCTCCATCTAAATTTTTGATTCTTCCTTGATAAGTTCGTGAGAGGGGCTGCCAATTCAGAAAAATGATTTATATATTTTCAATAATAACTTACTAGTCCATGAAAGCGTCTAACTTTTTTGATCGTTGTTGGAACAGGAAAGTTTCGAATTTTTTCTATATTATCACTTAATGGTTTAATTCCATTCGATGATATTTCGTGTCCTAAAAATTGAATTTCAGGCACAAGAAAAGTGCATTTTTCCGGATTTAATGTGAGACCAAACTCTCTGAATCGTTCAAATAATTTTCTCAACTTATATAACATTTCCTCAACGGTTTTAGACGCTAGTCCAAAATCATCTATAAAGTTAGAGATATTGAGATCAGCTATTGGTCGTAGAAGCATGTCAGCTAATTCACTGAACGTCTCACTGGTGCACGAAATCCCCTGTGGCAAGCATTTGAACCTAAAGGATCCGTATTGTGTGCAAAATGATGTTATATTACGATCTTGGCTTCTTAGAACAATTTGAAAGAATGATGAAGATAAATCTAGCGTCGTAAATAAGTTATTTCCACTTAAATTTTCTAGCAGATGAGGAATTAAAGGCAATTTGTATCGAGGGTATGATAAATGTTTATTCAGACGTCTATAATCAACAACGAGACGATATTTTTGTTGTTTTGGGTCCATAGATGGATTTTTCTTTTTCACCATGATAACCGGAAAGTTAGTATGACTATAAGATTTTTCGATTATGTCGGCTCTTTCTAATTCCGAGAGTTGTCGTTTCAATTCTGCTTCTAAAATTTGTGGGATTTTATATGGGCGTGAATTTGGTAATTGGGTATTATCAACTTTTAAATTTGGAATTATTGCTGTAGTGCGCCCGATAGTGTATAAATCTTTACTAAATATATCTGCAAATTCAAAAAGTAAATTCAATAATTTTTCTTTTAGTGATGGTTCTAGATGTGCTAAGTTGAAATCTGATTCGCGCAAATTTTTTCGTCTGATTTCCTTAATTTCGTTTATATCTCGCGAATCAAAATTTTCATCTATTGCGACATGTTTGAGTACAGAATCATGTTGTTGCGTATTAGTTGGGATTTCATTCATTAAATTTAGCGAAATGTTGCCCGTGGTTAGAGAATTCATAGCCATGCATAATTTAAATTCATATCGTTTTAAAAAATCGAAACCCAAAATGGCTTCATAGTGATCAGAAAGGTGGCTATTTACAATATAAAAAGTATGTGTATATTGTCTATTATCGAGAGAAATTGGCAGAATTACGCTATGCGTAACGTTTAAATTGTTACCAGAAATAGATTTAATATTAATGTCTGTTCTGTGTAAGTTCAGATTTTTACTTTGAATTTTCCTATAGGCGTTATAGCTTAAAATTGTTAATCCTGCGCCAGAATCCACTAATAAAGTTAATTCGCGATCCGCCACTTTAGTTTTTATCAGCGGTAAATTAAAATTAGTAATTCCTGTCTCCAATAATTGAGTGTTTATGACTTTTTCCGTGGTGCTTTTAAATGCGCATCCTAACTCACGATCGCCTGAGATTATGTCTTTGTTGTTGGGGGAGAGGACTTGCCTTATTTGTGACCTATCCCCCTTTGGTAGTTTAAACGATCCGAAGGTGGGGTGTTATCGGAACAGCCAGAACGGTATCTATTCATCTGCGGTCGAGGAACGAATTCTCTATTATTATAGTTTGTTGAACTACTTGATCTGGTAGTACGGTGTTGCTGGTGGTTTCTGTTTTTGTAAAAGCAGAAAGAAGAGGTGTGGTTGGTTTTCCCGCAATATTCGCATGGATCAAAAAATCTCTTTTTAGTAATGTTGTTGCGATTATTTGGATAGTTTCTATAATTTGGTTGAGAATTGGAGTTAGTAGATGAATTACTGTTGGTTATTTTTAATTGTTCGATTTCTTTCGTCAGGGAACATGTAGATTCGTGTGTTTGTTTTGCATGTGTTTCTAGCATAAGTTTTATGTCCTCATTGGAAACTTGACTGGTTGTTGCATTAATTGTGGGAAAATCGAGCGAAGTATTGGAATCAATGCACGATTGATTCGTTTCTAATAATTCTACAAAATCAACTGCGTCTTGAAAGTTCTCCGGATTTTTCATCAAAGTTGCATGTTTGAATTCAGGTCTTAATCCATCCAAAAATTTAGAGAGTTTCGATTGTTCGAATAACGTCTTGACAGCCTCTACGGTAAGGTCGGGATTATTAAAAAATCGTTGTGTAATTAAGCCAACACGAGCCACATAAATTTTCGTAGATTCACCTGGTTTCATTTTACAACTAGCAAATTGCTGTTGACGAGTAGCGAGACTAACCTTTTTATCGAAAAAATCCAAAAATTTCGTTTTAAATGTATCATAATCGGTCTCGTTACTAAGATCTGGACAATTAATTAAATGCGATAATGCTTGCCCGCGAATTCTCGATTTTAATATCAAGAGTTTCTCCTCATCGGTACATTCAACTGCGGTAGTTATGCTTTCAAAATTATCAATAAAAAAAGTAGGAGTAACTGCAGAAACAGCATCAAATTGAGGAATTATACCTTGCAGTCCTGCAAGTTTTTGCAATGGTGTAGGGGCGTCACCCATTTTGTGTATAAAATATCGAGTTTTGACAAAATTTAATACGAAAAATCAATACCTTTCATAAAATGCAATTATTAGAAAATAAATAGTAAATGTAAATAAGGTGTATGTAAATTTTCATATATTAAGTAAATAGTACATAAATTTCATAAATTGTTCGATAGGTTCGTAAATAAAGAAATAAATATAAAGTGATCAAATAATATTCTGAAATATTATATCAGAAAATTATACGTGAACTAAGATTCTTATGCAATAAAGAATAGGAAAGTGCGAAATTGAATTAAAATATCGTGAAAATAGAAGTGATGGGTAAAAAGTAAATTCAATAAAGTACGAGAAATGAAGGATATATATCAGATAAAAGTAATACTACAATACTAAAGAAAATAAAGTACACATATTATTATTGATGAATTCCACAATTTAGAAATTCGATGCAAGTGGTTTTCAATAATGCATATTCCAGGGATAGTGAAATAGAATTTGAAAATTTGAAATAGTGATGTACAATTAAAAAAAAAAAATAATTTATAATTTATTAATTACATCTGAATAGATGTACCTGGAGTCTTAGGCACCATTGTTGGAGTACTGTCACCCCGTTCCTCACACAGGTTCATTTAAAGTATAATTACTATCATATCATGACATTGTACATCACCATGATCTAACTGTTAGGTTAACTAAAATATAATGGCCGTGAATATCTTAATAAAACAAGTAAATAAATTGAGCTTTAAGAATTAAACGATGCTTTCATAACAAAACAAATTTATTATGATCAAAAGTAAAGCATAAAGTATACAGTTTTATGTAAATAAAGTAACACACGAAAATCGTAAATAAAGAATGTATACAGTTAAATACAATATGAAATTATTGCCAATGATCTGACCGGCAGTTAGTAAAATCTATCCCTGTAGAATTGAATTTAGACTGAATTAACATATACATTTAAAGTTTATCTTTTTTTTTATTGCTGAAGAAAGGAAAGAATAAAAGTTTGCTCACCTATGATGAAGCGGACCTTTACTCCGTGGACTCCGTCGATCTGCATGTCCCTTTGCTTTTCTATAATCACTAATCCAAATCTAAGTTATCGCACTATCTTTCCAAAGCACATCTCCAAGACCTTCTCCCATATTCCCTCACTCTCTCCTTGCGTCCTCTTTTTCCTTCCCAAAACCCCCCTGTGCTGACCCCTCTATTATCTATGTAAAATCCAATCACCATATTTTTTTTATCCCTTCCAGAGTTCTGCATTGGTTTAAGTATATCAATGTAAATCCAACGATTGGAAGAATTTCTTTCGTTATTCATAGCTTCCCCTTTAATATTATCATATTTGTACGTGACTTTTGACCACAGCTGGCTGAAATAACTTTTGTAATTTTCACACTAAGTATTTCTTATATCATTGTATTCCTAACGCATTCCCATCATTAAGAGTTTTCGCTGCAATACATGAATCTACATTCCCCCTTCTTTACTTGCAAGAGAGCAAGCATCCTTTTCTTCTCCTCCCCAGCCATAGCGCTCCTTTAAATTCTTAACATTGTTAAAAGGTTACCCTACTCAGGTGTTTTTTTTTCCGTATGCCTGAGAATACTTTTTACTCTATGAAAGATACATCTGTAAATTCACACCTTTCATTATTTATTGAACTTTGTTAGGTGCACATATAGATATCTCCCATTGTAACCTGTTACTACGAATGTGTGCTGTTATAATACTACTATTTTATGTCCGGAATATTTTCACTCCCTATTTCTGACCAACCTTCTTTTTTTTCCTTCTTTTATTTTTATGTTTTAAATGCTCAGGTGCACTCATGCACGTGGTTTTTCCTGAGGCGAAAAGAATAAATGGTAAACTTGTTACGCACCTCTCTCACACTAGGGCGCAGTTGTTTTCGTTTTGCCAGGATCGTTCGTGTGTAGAGTTGAGTTGTCGCGGGTATACTTTTGAGCGGCGACGGTTGATAGTTAAACGACTCAAAAATGAAGAAGAGGAATTTTCGTCTTTTCTGATTGGATAGTTTGGCTGGTGCCTGAGTTGACTTGGTAGTGTTTGAATTGAGATTGAGGGAGTCTGTGGCTTGTCTTGACTGGATGTAGTCGAAAAAGAAAAATAACGCTCGTGTTTGGCCGTAAGGCCGAACACAAAGTATAAAGTATCTTAGGTTGTAGAGTTCTGTAGGTCTCATGGCATCTGAAATATATTTTCAAATACAACTCTTCATATAGTTGTATTCCAGTTTCTTTTCATCTGCTAAGTGTTATAAACTAATAATTTCTTCAGATTCAATCTGCTGCTGGTTCCATCATCTGCGTTTCAAGAAATAGTAAAGTTATCCGTATTTTAACAAAATTGATTTTCGTACGGTAGCATGAATCCGTGATTTCTTGGATCTATGAGCTCGTATGAGAAAGTTTTTGCAAATTCAATCTTCTTAAGGTTTCTTCATAGAGGCTTCAAGAAATAATCAAATTCTACTTAATACAACACGACTCTTTATTCTCCAGGCTACATGAATTAATTATTTGAAAGAATTCTCTCGTCATAAAAGAATATGCAACGGCAGCGGTAATAGATTCCAAATTTTCCATCAAGCATTTTCAGTTACTTCAGACTCTAATTCCGGTATTTATGCAAGATTTAATCTCCTGAACAATTTATAGAACAGTTTTAAAGAACTAAATTAATTCCTTTTACTTTGAACATTCCTTTCAATCAACCAGTTAATTAAATAATAATTACAGTAATAGGAACTATCATTTTGGATTTTAAATATTAATAAGAATTGAACTGGAAAAAATTTCATATGAAGACGGTTTGTACTAGCATTATTATTTTATGTGTTTTTGAAGTGATCATTGCAATGAAGGATAAAGTATTTTGTGTGTAATAAAATCGATTCTTTTACTCATATTCCTGTCATCATCTTTATTTGGGTGAGTCGTATTTTTCCTATTTATTTTTCAGATATTTTCATCTCATTGTAAAGTTAAGATTATTATGAAAATAAGTATCTTTTAATTAGCAAATGTAATTCATATTTTACATTGAAGTAAATTTTCAAATTCTTCAATTTTCAGATAAATTATAATTTTTAGAGTTTTCATTAGATTTTCTTAGTGCTAGGTTTAACATCGTATTTGGTGCTTCCACTATACGCGCGACCTGTATTGAGGAGTTGGAGTAGGATTTAGGGTAAACATTTATTCTATTTTCCTGTCTTATATTTAGGCATTTTAAGAATCTCTGTTTGCTCTATCTCCTGCGCCAAGTCTTCATTACAAAAAGAAATACAATCTTAAAACTTTTAGTGATGGAAGTTGTAGAAAATAAAAATGTCAATTATTCTGCCTTTGTAACAGATAATATTTTTCAAAAAGGCATTATGAATTTATTTATGTGTGGAGCAATAACCCCACACAGGTTCAGCTAGATAGGGAGGTCTACCCAAGGGCTTTAGCTCAACAAGTCCCACACACACTTTCATATTATTTTATGGTCGATAAAAGAGAAAATGTAATTAAAATTTTTACCAATCTTCTGGACACATAAAGCAGTGAAGAAGCTGGAATGAAGAAACATTTATACATTTGAAATCTTTTTTTTTTTCTTTTTAAATTTAGCTATCAATTTTGAAAGAAAAATATGTCCTCTTGGCTATACCTTTTGAAAATATTATAGAATCATTAGGATTAAATCTTGGATGAATCTTTGATATCCATCTTCAGGTTTAAACTAAAGGAAAAGAAATGTCTATTTTTTAAATCAAGCATGACACCACCTATCTACTATCCCATCAAACTAGAAACTAATTTAAATTTTAACTGTCTGACTATAAATATACAACTATAATACAAAATAAATTTTAAAAGTCATTTGCCGAAAGAACAATGACAAATTCTCAGAAAGTAATCAAAAGACTAAGAAACCAAAATTATTTTTTGATATGTGAAATGGGGCACATGCCAATCAAAGACATAATAAGCCAATCTTCCACTGAGCAAATATAGGACAAATAGCACACTCCTTAATCAAGCCAAGCTTCTGAGAGCACACTTAACATGCTGCCATACAAGCCATGCCTCGCACTCGAGGAGAAAAGAAAATGCCGACAAATGTTAACAATTTCTTCTGGCAAGGAGGTCATACATATATGGCATCAAAAGTTACACTCCAACCGGTGGTCAAAGCTGAAGTATGGATTATATGCTGCAAAAAACTAAATCACTGATATAAATGCTAACTCGCTAAAATAGAAGCAAGGGGAGGTTTTCTAGAATTCCTCACAAAGGACAAATTCCTGAACTGTTCCCCAATGATTATATAATATGTTTATTTATCAATTAATTTAGTTACTTATTTTAACGTTAATTATTTCCAACATGTTTATAATTTTGATTTCTTTACATTGACCATTTGTGAAATTTCTAGTACAAAGACAAAATTTTAATAAAGTTTTTGAGATGATTTCTATATTTTTATGAATATAATTAAAATATGAAAATAATAACAATATTAATTAAAAAGTTTTTACATTAAATCACTTATATAAATTATATAAGTAATAATATCCCAATATATTCCTATTTAGTTCATAATTAAGTTTCAGAGTATCATGTGCATCTAATTAAAAATTAATTTGTCCAATAAAGTTGTTATGGTTAGTTTCATATTTACAAATTTTAACCATACTAAATTACACTTTAAACAGAATAAACTATAAATCATACAATTATCTTTGAAAAATATTATTAAAAAAGAAACAATCTACTTAAAACACGTGTTATGTCTTGGTTGTTCATTATAGGCTCAGAGAAAAAATATTTTTTTGAAATACATCTTGTGACATACATAAGTGAATAATTGTATAGAAATATCTGTAGTTTTTATTAACTTTTAAATGAAGATAATGGATAATTTTAAAACCTTTTGTTCAGGACTAAAATGTATCATGGAATTTCTTCTAGTTTTATATCTTTCTTCAAAATCTTCCCTAGAAACAGCTGTTCCATCTTGTGTAATGCAATGTAGAGTAGCACTGCTACTAATATCTCCAGTTCTCAGAACAGGGATGTTTATAGAGCCAACATTTTCTGGTACAGTCATTTGATCTGTTTTAAATTCTACAATAGGATCTGAAATACATTAAAATAAAATATTGATACATTTAAATGAATTAGTTTATAAAAAACTAGGTATGTCAATAATTGCAATATTCTTATTAAGGAAAAGTTCCCATGGTACAAACTAAATAAACTATTACACAATTCATATTAAAAAGAATTCTGCATTCTACTTTCAAGATTCATCCCCTACCCCTTCCAAAAAAAAAAAGGTCACCTGGCACAAATAGACTTCCAATATTGATAACTTTTGATAATAATAAAAAATGCTAATGTTGTGTCGTACCTAAGACTTCCCTAGACAGACACAAACACGTGGTAGAAAAAAAATAATCTACCAAATAATTAAATCTTTTAAATACCATGAATTTAATGGTGAATAAAGAAGACCTTGATCATATAGTATTTTGAACTTATTCACACAGAAAAACCTAAATACGGAACGTAACATCATTTGCTGCTGTAGAAAAAAATAGAAAAGAAAATAGAGATTTTCTTTGTAAATTGAAAATATAAGTTTATTAGAAATTAATGAACATTGATTTAAATTATCCGTAAAATATTACACAGAGAATTATTTATAACAGTCTAATTACTTTTGCATGTTTGGTTTATTTAATGAATTCATTTAATTCCGGAGAAATAAAAAAAAATGGTAATATTCTCACCGCGTGGTCGACCACAACTGAAAGTTATATAAGAATTTTTGCCTGGTAACAAGGATCATCATATACAAAGAGTCTGTCTCTCCTTCCTTCTATCGTAGTTGAACATCTGAGTCTCATAGCCGTTTTCAATCTCCAGAAGTTCACAGCCATCACGTCCCGATAACCCTCGACCTCCTCTGGGCTCCGCTCGTTACGACCTCCGGGCTCTGCACCTTCCTTCTCCTGCCCCCGATCGTCGAAAACGTCAAAAAAAGACCCCTTTCCATGAATCGCCGGTCCTTTTATCCTCTTGCCATCACGCACCTCCGTTTGACGCCACGGCAAATAGTCCGATGGCGTGCCAAAGATGACGATGTTTCAACTTGTTGATCAATTTATAAACATTTCAAAATTTGCTTATCGATGTACAGTTTATATTTTGTATACACAAAACATAGTTACATCGGCACCACGTGCTTAGTAAAATATGAAATGAAATTTTAGACATACAATTTTTAACAGAACAAACATTTCTAAAAACCTTTAAAATAATAATATTTTTACATTTAAATACATATTTTCAAAGATAAATTATGAACCAAAATTAATTTTAGCTATTTTTTTTTATATATATTTTGAAGTATTATTAACTTGAATTTTCATACATTATATTCATAATTATTCGAGGAAAAGGTTTTTACATCGGCGGGCGCCGAGCCAATACAAAAAAAATCTCCTCAAAATGTTATTGAACACAACAAAAATTAATATGACATAATATGGAGCAATTTGCAAAATATTGTCTGACAGAAAAATTAGAGACATCCTAAAGTTAGAAAAAGTAACAATGTAAATAAAACAGCCTAAAGATATCATAACCCCATTTATTTATTAATTTAATTAATTACTTTTTTATTTATTTATTTAATTATTTATTTAAAAAAACCCAAATTATCAACAATTTTTATTATTATTATTTTTTTTTACTTATTTAGCAAAATCCAAATTATCAACATAACACTAACAAGTAAAACAAAATATATAACAAGATAATGATTTTGGAAGCAAAGTTTTATAAACAATTTTAATAAGGTTTGGAAATAAATTAGTATGTTTTTCTGTGTTTTAAAATATAATTTTAATCAAATTAACAAACATTTAGACGACACCATTTAGGTATTTAATGCATAAGATTCTGTGACCAATCAAATAAAAAATAATAATAATAAAATAAGCTGAATTATTAGCCTAATTTAATCTAATCTATTATTTTTTTAAGATAAAAATTTATTACATTTTGAAAAGTTTTTATTACAAAATTCAATACTTTTGTTAATGCAATAGGTGTAAAATAAACTTTTGAATAATATTAAACTCATAAAAGTTTGCCACATTTTTTTTTTTTTTTCACAAGGTAAATTGGACCATTGCAATATGAAAAAAATATCATTAGTTATTTTTCTTAATTATTGCAGTGGTTTCTTTTTAATATATGCAGATCAAGCAATATATGAAAACAATAATAATATACCAATTCACTTACATATTTTTTTTTTCATCAACGGAACAGAAATTTTATTAGGTTGAGCAATAAGACATCCACTAGGTGATTCTACAGAAATTAATATAGTTTCACCAATTTCTTTGGTCCTCTGCTTCAGGGAATTAGTTGGGACAAAACATATCTTAAAAGAATAAAAATATTTATTTATCAAATATAATAAGATTTTAAACTACAAAGTATATATTTATTTTTAATGATATGAAAAACAGAATAAAACTCATAATGCACAGTGTTCCCTCAAAACTCCTTTAATTTTTTTTTTTCAAATAGATTATGATAAATACTATTATTATGTTGATAATTAGGATATTTTAAAATGTATGTGTGCATAGATATTCACACTGTATAATGCTAATTTTGAATTAAAGATTGCACAATATTTATTATTATTATTATTTAACTAAAATAAAAAGCCAATAGTTCAAGCTAAATCAGAAAATTCCATTTTTCATGACAGGGGATACCTGCAAAAACAAATTTAAATGGCTAATACAGCTGAAGGACGTGTGTATTGGAAGAGGGGAATCTATTTCAATTCATGTTATTCAAATATTTATTAAGAGGAAATCAAGCAAAAGTAACTGTTTTAATAAATCATTTTATAAACAGTTTGATTAAGAGACATTTTAATATTGAAGTAAATAATTTAAAATTTCTAAAAGTAATGAGTATGTTTGATGCTAAGTGTTGTAGACATGAAAAAACTGGAGCGTATTATACACAATAGGCAAAGGATATACGCTATAAAAAAAGAGAAAATTATAAATGTAAAAAAATAAATAAAAATAAATAAATATGCTTTATCCTTTTTGTGTCAATTATTACAATCAACATGTCATAACCAACAATTTGAATTTAGAGGGCAAAACATTTCAGATAATGAGTCATATTACGAAATATTAAAATAAGGTATTAATTTATTTTTTTATCACTTTGTTGCATTTTCCTTAATGTATGCACATTGCACAGTTCTGAAAATTTTTTTGAAAAATAATATTAAGGAAGATTATTTTTCATCAAATTTTGTTCATATTGCTATTTTTTAACTCAATTTTTAGAAATAGATAGATTAGGCTAAGCCTGAAGTGTCTCTTAATAGATTTGGCACTGATAGATGACATCTTTAATATTATTATTATCATTAAAATTGGTTCTGTCATACATTCATTTATAACTTCTTCCAAAACATTTGTGAGCAGTTTTTCTTTATAGAAGATTATTGATGATTCGCTGGACCATTTGGTTGATTGGTTCTAGTAATGCTTAGCAGCAAAAACGTGTCTTTAATATATCTACTGCCTAATTCTTTTAGACTAGGACATAATAAAGCTTTATTTATCATGAGAAAAAGAGGACTTGTCAGAACAAAGACACAAAATTTTAAGCACATGCAGTAAAAATAAAATATCTAAGCAACCTTAGATTAATCAAAACTCATTTCACTGTGATTTATTATGCAGAAATCTTTTGTAATATAATAAAACCTGTGAAAACAGAAATACTAGGGTTGGATTGGGTTGATTATTGACAGCCAATTATCTACACTTGGGATATAGGCCCGGGGGGAGTGCCCTTTGTGGGGGTTTTTCTAATGGAACCTAACCCGTATTTACGCATGGATAAATCCACGGCTCGAAGAAAACCACGAAAACTCCGAACGATTAGGCCGACGGGCGTGATTGGGATCGAACCCAGCACCTCCCGTCTACCAGCTTCGAGAGCAGAACCTCTCAGCCATTCAGAAATACTAGGGACTGGAAATAAATTTTGTTTTAGATAGGTTTGTGCCTTAGAATAATTACATGATATTCCTTCTCTACCAGGGCATGATTTTTTCTTTTAAATTTAAGACAGGATTCAATTATAGATACATATCATTTTTACAGGTTTTATTGTATATAAAAGAAACATTTAATTTTTTCCCTCCATTATATTAAAATTATAAACTAAAGTATTATTAGATATTAAGAGGAAACTTATTAAAAAGTATTAAAAAAAAATAATGGAACTTACAGCTGAAGACTCGAATGGCTCAAAAGTGATTTGGTAATAGGAATTTGTGATTTCTACACTTTTATTATGAGATAACAAATGAGACCAGCACCAAACAGTACATGTTCCAGAAATATCAACCCCTTGTCGTAAAATGACAACAGATGAGTTTTGCTCTCCATAAAATATTTCATATTTCTTATCTTGTATAAAAACATATGGAGCTTGAAAAAAAAAAAGAGAGAGAAAAGAAAATAATTATTATAATTTATGTTACAATTACAATTTATACAAAAATATGAAAATCTATTTTTAGACAAAATCTGGAGTGAAAACTTATTTAAGGAATATAAAATTTATAAAGCTAATTATATAAGTGAAATTAATAGAATGAAGAGTATTTAAAAAGAAAATAAGAAATGAAAGCTTGCTTTTTGAAAATTCAACAATTCTTTAAACTAGCAACAAAATAAAAATAATAATAATTGTAGTACAGAACATGTTTGAAAATTTTGTAATTAATATTAAGAATACCATCATTTGGTCCTTGGATTATAACACGGGCTAAAGTATGGTTAATTATTTTTCCAACTGGATGTGGTTTAGAAAGCAATAACAGAAATTCTTCTTCATCTTCAAATAAACTATCATCAATTATCTAAAGTAATAAACATGAATGAGCACTGATAAACTTTTTTTTACATAAGCATTATTAGAAATAGAAATGAAAGAATACAAATATAATTATTCATAAAGTAAAGGTTACCTCCTGGTACACTTTCTTGGTAATTTTTGACAACTTTAAAGCCACTGATGTTTAATATATAGTGTTTTGAATTTTTATAAATCAAATATTAAATTTTGAATATGTTAGAGGGAATATTAATCTCATCGTCAAATATTACTTAATAAAAGTGTAAATATTAAAATATATAAAATCACAAAAAAAGGAGCAATTTTAAAAAGTCATAGGTATTATGACCACAAAATTGATTACTCAAATAATTATTTTGTAACAAAAATAATAATAATAAATACTGCTCCAGATAAGCGATTTTAATTTTATGCTATACTAATAAAAGAAAGTTGTTTGTCTGTGTGTGATGGCTAGCGAAATCGAGTGCAACTAGAAGTTTGAAAATTTAGGTGAGCCAAGGTCTACCCTGATGCACCTGAGTCTCAAAATTTTAATATTTTCATAATTACCCAAGATATTAATTAGAACTCATTAAACATCGTGTCGAAAATGAAATCTTTTTATCTGAAAAATGGCAAAGTTCATTTCTCCTTAGAATCGTACTCTGCTGCGAGGCTCGCAACCGACCAATTCAATTTCTTCTTTCACCTGCATCTCGAAAATTTTCATTCTGGTTGCAGTAAAATTGTTATAATATTGTTAATATGCTTTGCGCTTTCCAGGCTTTTTTTTTAAAAAATCACAATAATCACTCTATCCGCAGAAAAATTTGTAAATGGACGAAAAAAAAAAATCATGATTTCAGAGAAGTAAAATTCATAAAATTCGACCAATTAAAACCCAAGATATTAATTAAAAATTTTAATTTTTTGAGCGATTTTACCTGGCACGTGTTCGATGAATCTTTTGAGAAGAGACAGACGTCTAGATCAAAATCATTTTAATTTTCATAGTGGAATGGTTTCAGCATCTTTAATTTTTTTTTAAATTTTGCACTTCTTGATGTAAAAATTTTGAATATATGCATATCTTTCAACGCTGATTCCAAATATCTAATTTGCATAATGATCTAGCAATTAGAACCTGAAATATAATTAATTTTTTGAATTAATTGATTTGCTTTTTTAATGCATCCTTTCATAGCCAAACCTGGGTTTCACGCGACCCATTCACACCTGGGTTTTACTCGAGATATTCAAACTACTCATGGAAAGATTGAAAATTTTTATAGTGGCAAAATTTGGGGCCCTATAAAATTTTTAAAAATATCGGACTTTTGGATTTGAAAAGCATGCATCCTTGCTTAAAGTGGGCTGAAATTTCAGATTGTCAAAAAATTTTTGAATTTGGCCCATAATTTTTTATTTTTGCAAAATCCCGATTTTTGTATAGAAAGAGAAATAAAATGCTAAGGGTTTTGTTATTTCACTTCAAATTTTCTCGTGTTGAATGGGTTCGATCACGACGCGGTTTGGCTCATTATACTTAATATTGATAGAACTTACTGATTTTAGTTCAGAGTTTCACCACCAGGGGCACTTTCCTATCTCTGGTTCTATAGGCCTGATCATGATGGGGTATGGCTCATTCGACTCGACATCGATAGCCAAAAAGATTTCAGTTATGTTCGTACAGAACAGACTGCACACTCTGGCAGTGGAAGGTGGAACTAATGAATTTTGCAGATGTGCGCTGCATGCAGGAGGTTCATTCAGTTAAAGGTTTATACTATTCGAGATGGAAATTAAGGATTTTTCTGGTGCATGCACAGAATGCCTGGTATACGGTGCCAAAGGCAGTGGGGACTCGAGCTGGAGGTTCATTCAGTTCGAGGTTTATCATATTCGATGCCACCTGTCAGTGGAAGGTGGAAATAAAGGATTTTCCGTCGCATGCACAGTACTTTTAAATAAATAATTTCATACAAAATTGGGTTAAAGATATAAAATCACACAAACTTTAGGTTTGTTTAATTTTATTATCATGGTCTCGAGCAATGCCAGGAAGGTGAGCTAGTACTGAATAAATATCAATATGCATTATGTACTGGAATGGATTAGTACCTTGGCTTTCAAAAGTTAGATTATTTTCTCTTGTAATTTTCATCACTTCACAATTTCAAAAGCAAAATTTTTTTAAAAAGAAAAACAATTTAAATCGTATTTTAGTTTTCATTTACACAAAAACTTTTCTGTACTTTTATGGGACTCAAAGTTTATTTATAAAAGCTATAAGATAAATTACAATTTCTAATCACTAAAATTTAAATAATATTAATATTACCAAATGGTAATTATCGATTAACTAAAAATAATTTTTTCCAGAAATAAAATACAAATGAAAAATTTTGTGTCAAGTCAGGAAAAAAAATAATATTCATCAAAATGCTACATAAGCATCAAATAAGCAACAATTTGCAATTTCAATAACAAACGAGTTATTTGTTTATTGGTTTTAGGTACACAGTTGACAAAATACAGTTTCCAAGTTGAATAAACATAGTTTGAACCAGAAAATATATTTAATAAAATGTGTCTGTTTTCAATATGGTACTGATTTGATTTAATCTATTAAGTAAAATTCCTGGTTCAAAATATATTTATCTGACTTGAAAGTAATTGGAAGGTTGGCAGCTATGTATATTTAACAAACATTTCTCAAACAGTGATGAATTTGAACAATCTGAAATCATTACAGATTTATTTTATTGATACAATTTTTTATTCATTTTCATGTTTGTAATAGAATATAATTTTTGCAAAATATATATAAATAAATTTTTTTAAAGCTTACTTTTACAGTACATATCATTTCAGCAACTCCAGGAATGAAAGTGATATAATTACTGTACGATGAATCTCTACTTCTATAATCTGAACCTGTCTGCAAGCTTGATGCATTAGTTCCAATAGCAGTAATATCAGATGTGTTGCATAAAACACTGATTTCTTGGTTTAAATCTCCTGTTAAAATAATTAAAATTTCACTTTGTTAAAATATTACACTGTAAAGTAGTGTAACATCAGCATCAAGTTAAAATACAACTTATTTACAGAATATTATTCACAAGAGTTGGATTTTACAGAATTTTGCTTACATATATTTGTGAGAAAAGTCCCATTATTATTTTTTGCATTCAACCAAATGCGACCTGCAATTTTAATAGATCTTCTGATGCTCCAAATGTTGCTTTTATGTACTATTAAGATAAATACAATAATATAAATACAATAATAGAAATTGTTAAAAATTTCTGTTGTTGTATGCAAACAATTTATTACTTTTACCACAAAGTTTATTCATTATATTCTACATCATGTGTATTATTGTATTGTATTACACAGAGTGGCTACGAAATATTGTTACACTGCAAAAATAAGTTTTAATTTTAATCATTTGGTAAAACAATTTATCTCTGTATTTCTGTGATTAACAATTTTCTGTTAATGCAGACGATTTTTGTATAAAACAAAAATTTAGAATTACTTTAAAGATAGAAGTCAAAAATATGATGGTTAAACAGTTCTTGATCAGGGATTTTCAGCAAGAAAAATCTTTAAGCAATTAAATTCTTCGGTTTTAATAGCATATTAATAGCTGTAAAAGATCGACCTAGGTCTGATCATCAACGCTCAGTTCATGCAAAAGAGTGCATCAAAAGAAATTGTGAAAAGATATAAAGAAATCTACAATTTTCTGCAACTAAAATGTCGGCAGAAGAGAACGTGAGTCATAGAACTATATAAGTTATCATAAACAAAGAACTGGGTTTTCTTTCGCCCTTATCGCAAATGAAAAGTTCAAGGTTTGATTGCAGCACAAATAATAAAAAGGTTACAAAGATGCAAGAAATTGTGAAGCAACATGGTAACAAAAGTGTTGACAGAATAATATTTTCTGATGAGAAGCTATTTTTCAATGAACAATGCTATAATTCAAAAAATGATGTATATTCAGCAACCTGCGGGGATATATCTGAAAACCTTCAAACTGTTGAAGGCTTTCAGAACAAGAATTCTGTTCACCTTCTCACTGAGCCAAACAAACACAGGCTTGGCTCCATGTCAATTATTCGAAGTTTATCATGCAAGAAGATTGGCCACATTCTTCACCGGATCTAAATTCTTTACACTATTGCATTTGGGGAATTTTAGAGACTAAAGTAAATGCTAAACAGAGAAAATTGGACTCTTTCAAAGCATATTGCATGAATGAGATAGATTACCTCTTAAAATGATTTGTGTTGCAGTCATGGCATAAGAGATATATTTGGTAATCAATAAAGATAGCAGTTGATTTGAATAAAATTATTTCAAGGAAACTTTTATTTCTAATGTTCATCATATTGGTGTATCTATCATTTTCTATTTTATATCTGTAAAATAAAATTATTCAATATTTACATCAGTAATTAGTAGCCCTTCTGTAGAAGGAATGACATACAATAAGTTATGGCATGTTACCAAGATTATGTTATTAATTCATTCATTTGCTTGGTTGCTTGTACAGAATCACTGTATGTAATGCTGCTATGAAAATGAAAAAAAAAAGTTATAATATAGCAAAATATTGTTTGCTCAACAAACCTGTAGAAAATTTCAAAAAATAACTATATATATTTTTTAAAGTTGACAGTTAAAAAATAAAATAAAAAATAAAAATAGGCATTAGCACTTGAAGTAATAGCTACAGAACAGAAGCAATAACTAGAATATAAACCTTCAGAAAATATTACAATTTTAATTAAATTAATACACAAGTCAAATTTTGAAAGATGCCACATTTATAAATTTTATTGTAGCATAGCATAGGAATTCTATCAAAAGTAATAAATTAATGTTTATGAGAGAGTTTTGCCTGAAATTTTTCATACATAATATTTTAAATTGTGCAGAATATTCAGTCAATTGAAATTATTATCAAACCATTTTTCTCCCATTTGGGAAAAAAAGACTGACCCAAGCAAATACTTTTTTAATCTTAGTCATTTTATTTTTAGATTTTTTTTAAAATAATATTTTAAATGTTTTTTAAAATAGAAAATATCTTATTGGCAGATTTTATTTAACTGTGAGTAGCTAACACACACACATACACACACACAATAAATAAGTAAATAAATAAATACTTTATGGTTTTTATTTTAAAAAAATAAGCGCATCTAAACAAATGACTTATGCTATAAGATAAACACATTTACACATGTATATCAATATGCACACATCTATATCCAGTCCAGATTTAACTACAACTTAGTAAACATTTAAATTGATAAATCTTCCATGAATCAGAAAGTCCTTTTTGTTCAATAAATGAAAGTAATAATAATAACCCAGTTGATAATAATACATAATTGAGTAGAAACAACAAAATTATTTTCTTAATAAAAAACATATTTTTTGTTCCATGCATACTTTTATTCATATACTTGCTATAGAAAAAAATAATTTTTCTTGCTAAAATTATTTTATTACACACTTAAAGGAATTCAGCAAAATTATTCACTTAAAAATAATCAGTATGCAGATAAGTGCTATTGCTAACTAAATATTCAAATAATTTAACTTACCCTGGCGAATGATTGGAAACTTGAAATATTTATCTGTTTCATTTACCATAAATATTCCTTCTTTGAAACTAAGAGTCGGTTCTATAGAAAAATAGTAAAAAATTCTTGAAATCATTGAGCAATGTAAATTAAATAAATAAAATAGATAAATAAATAAATTAGATAGAAATTCTGAAAAATGCTAATTTTCAAAATTATAATAGTGATTTAGAACAACAACAAAAAAAAAAACTTAAGTTTTACCAAGTATGTTATTTTGTGAATTTTCCATCCCTTAGTTTTTAGTGTTCCGGGCAGTCATCCGACCTCACCAATATTTTTAGATATTTGTCAATTTTAATGTACTTGGCTCAGTTTTTCTTTTAGATTTTCCAGCTGCAAAACATTTTACCCAAATTTTATATATATATTTTGTATCAAGCAATAAACCAAATCTTCATTTGTCGCCTCCTCTGCCTTCCATTCTGGTGCCCGGAGCCCATGCCCACCCCCCATTCCCTTAGTTTCGTCCCAGGTTAGATAATGTTATTTACGTTCATCTTACATTGGTGTATGCATAATCTTATTCAATTTCAGATAATAATTACTACTAAAAAATAATAATAATAAGGTACAATAAAAAAAAGGGGGGGAGAAGCAAGATGAGACATTAAAAATATGTATTTCAACAATATAAATAGGACACATAAAATATTCAACTATTAAATAGAAACTAAATATTTATTAGCTAGGTGATTTCATTACTTTAGGTTAATGCATAATATAAGAAAACTTTTTAAGAATTTTACATATAAAGATGAAAACATGTTAATTTAATACCATCAAGATTATGAACATTACAATTTTTCATTAGGAATTAATGGTAAAATTAATTTTATTATTATTTTTATTGATAGAACAATAATAGGAGTACTCTAGCCCCAACTTTCCTCACTTTTTACATTGCCTTGCACTAATATTTTAAAAGACTGATAAGTACAATTATGTTTATATATATGATTTAAAACAGTCATAAATATTAGAGTTGATACATATGTGTCCTTAATAAATGTTCTTCAAGTCATATATAGGTCATTGTAATGCGCCATAAACTTGATATTTTAATAAAATTGTTTATACATATTTAAAGGCCTTATGATTGTCAAGGCGAATGGAGCAACTGCCTTGGTCCCATCGAGACTTCAAACTGAAAGACAAATCATAACACATAAAACATTTTTAGGTATAGATCATTCCTTATGGATATTCCTTATTTATCCCTGCTTTCTGTTTGATGTCTTTTTCCAGAATTATTGGAAAACAAAACTCATGTCTTTCGGCCATAGTTGTCGAATGATATATTAAAAGATAAGAATTGTGACTTCTGAAGATTTTTGCCAGTGGTTCGATATAAATAACAAATTTGTTATTTTAAATAATTTTCAGGGACATGAAAATCACAAAATGTTATCTTTAGAGAGTATTTAGGATTAATACTTATTTCTATGTAAGAAGAGATTTTGAAATGAGAAAATTAATCTTCAAACAATTTTCTACTCCGTACTTCTCAGGCTCTGAAAAAAGAGTCTGACCTCATCTCTAGTGTCTGTCTGTTGGTGATGGCAAGGCAAATCTTGCACACATAGAGGTCTGCAAATTTGGAAAAGGGTAAACAAAGAGCACCTGAGCTCAGTTTTTCATTTTTTGATAATTAGCTGAGATATTAATTAAAAACTAATTAAGATTGCAACATGGCAAGCTTCTATTGTGGCACCACTGTGTCTGAACCTATACAGGCTTTTCTTGCTTCTTTGAGCAGATAAGGGGAAAATATTTAGTTTTTTCTGCAGTTTGAAATCATAATCCATGATATCCTGTGGAGTTCCAAAAAAATAAATACATAAATAAATGAACATCTCATGGCACCTTTCCAGTTCTAACAATATCTTTCATTAAAAAAATATTAATCTTTACTATTTTAAAAAACAATTTTTCTTGATCAATTACCCGTTAGTTTTCACTTTTTCCATTTTTTCTACATATTCAAACTGTTATCTGCGAGTCTAGGATGAAATAACAAAAAAACACTAATTCAGAAGATTTTTCCTTTTTCAAAAAATATATTACTGTTTACTATTTAAAAAAAATATTTTCTCAAGTTCGATTTCATGTTGGTTTTCATGTTTTCTGATACATTTTCACATTTCCCATTTTTTTTGCATTTTGAAGCTTCTATCCTGATTTCTCAGATGGAAATACAAGAAAACAAAAAATACCCACCTATTCAGAGTACCATTCTGGTTCTAACAGTATCTTTGATTTAAAAAAAATATTAATATTTCTATTTTAAAGAAGGTTCACTTAACTTTTCATTCCTTTTGGAGTTAATAAAATGAAACCAAGCTTACTTGGGAACTAAACACTGAGGGTCCTGCGTTAGGCTGACCAAGTGACTGGGACATAGGCTGTATAGCACCTTAGGGCAAAAAACAGGACTGGGCCATGATTTCTAATGGACTGTAGCACTGCAGGTGTAGTTTTTATTTATTTTATTTTATATTTCTTGGAGGTTGATTTCATGTTTTTTCTGCATGTTTAAAATGCCATCCTGTTTTTCCATATGGCAATACAAAAAATAGCCACTTATTCACGGTACCTTTCCAGTTCTAACTTCTCTAGTATCTTTTTGGTATCTCCAGTTAAAAAAAATATTTATATTTATAATTCAAAAGATTATTTTCTAAGAGTCATTTCACGAATTTGCAAGAGATTTTTTTTTTCTCTTAGTGCCTTCCTAAGATATCATTTTGCATTTTAAGAGAGTTATGTTTTTGAGACAGGTTGTCAATACTGGAAAATATCATTTCATGTTTCAAAAGAGAGGTTCACGTTTTTTATTATTTGAGTTTTCGCAGGAGCTTTTGGTCAGAATTGAAGGTTTAATATATCGGAATGTCAGAAATTATATTAGCAGTCACTAAGTCACTTCACTTTAGTTCGTTTAGAAAGATTTTTAGTTTAATAAATATAAAATCATAGAAATTTTAGGCTTGTTTGCGAAAAATCAGACCAGAGCGTCTGTAGTATGCCCAGTGTATGCTGCTGAAGGAAGTTGCATCCCCAATTCTAGGTTTTTTTGGATAGATTTTCATTTAAAAATATAATATCATACAAATTCGAATCCATGGCAGCCACTTTAAAACTTGGGGAATTAGTTAGTAACATTATAGAGTGTTATATAGTATTTTTTCAAAGATGTGCTTTTGGGGAAATTCAAAACTGAAATTTTGATTTTGAAAAACTTTTTCAATTTAATCATATTGTACTATATATCATTGGAAAGCTCAAAAATTACTGCAAAATTGTACTTTTTGCACCTATTTATCGTAATTAAGAGGGCGGCTATAGCATTATGAATATACGGCAGTTGGGTGTTTTCTGACAACTTTACACAGCTTTATTTACAGAATGGATACGAATATTAAAAAAAATTGGTACTTTTCTTACTTTATATAAAGACTAACTCTGTAATAAGTTTCATTAAAATACAAGATCGTGACCTAAATTTTGCATTAAAATTGTTTTGATTTGATGTGGAAGGGCTTGTATGTTTTCTTCATATTAGTGTAAATGAAGTTCTTAAATAGTCTTAGAGGCATCAAGTGAGATTAGTTGGGTCCTATCCATAAGTAAGTGTCATATAATTATAAACTTTATTATTTAGCTAAATTATAAGATAAAAACTTTTTTAGCACTCAACATTAATTTCAGTATGACACATAATGCCATGCTAAAAGTATGATGGTGCCGAAAAGCTATACACAGTATAAAAAGCACTGATAACAAGAGTATAAATATATCTCATTGAGAATAATACATACCATCTTCTAGATCATTGACAAAAATTTTAGCAGTATGGGGATAAGCCAAAAGTGAACTGTTAGACTTCAAAAATATTTTTAATTCCTTCATCCCTTCAAAAGCTTTATTGTCAATTACCCGGAAGATACAGAATTTCATAACATCATCTTCTTTAAAATTAATCTGAAGAAGAAAAAAAAATCTTTCTAAATACCATTAAAAATAAATAAATATACCCAGAGAGAAATTTACATAACAACCTAAATTTATATCTTTCTTTTTTTTTAGTGAAATATTTTAAGCATCAGAAAAACAAAGTAAATGAGATTTCCTTATGTTGTAAGAAAATCTAAAGAAATCCACAAAAATTTATATAAAGTGCCATGTCTGAAATCTGGATATTAAATAACTAGAATAAAGTTTTATAAACTAAACCTTCCTACTATTTTTTAATTTAATAATAAAAAAGGGTTTCCATTTGTAAAATACTGTGATTTTTTATCGTTCCACTTTTTCTGCACAGTAGCTATTAGGCAAACTACAAAAAATCACTAATATTTTGAACTTTAAAAAGTAAATGAAAAACTGTTTTTTTTTTTAACATATGTTATATTTTTGAATGGTAATGATCAACGTTGCGAGGAAATGTGGAGTCAAATGGTATTTAACTTTGAGTCCCTGAAAAATTCAAACTGGACTGGATGGAGCTGTCAATCTATCTGGTTTCTGACATTTTAAATGCTCCACATTTCTTCACAACTTTGATCATTAGTGGAAAGGGAAGGGAATCTCCCATAAAACTGAAAATAACTACTTGCCAGTCAGTGATTTAAATATTTTGTTGGACTGGACAAATAATTTTTTTCTCCCCCCACAACTGATTTTATTTCAACTTAGCCATGATATTAGAATATCTTTACAGTTTGAAGATGACTCTTAAAAATCAGCTTTAATGGTTGTTTTGCAAATTTACTAATGATTTCCCTTTACTGTTAGATTTAAACAAAAGCAATTTCAAGAGACTTCTATGTATTGCTTTTTTAGCTTTCAAATGATGCTTATGCATGTTTTGAATATATATATAATATATCCACACAGTGGCTACTAAATTAAAAGTAGCTACTAGCCAGAAAATGGCAACTAAAAAAAAAATCCATTTACTGGCCAGTGACTACTAGCCAAAATTTCTTATTTTTAGCTCTCCCAGCTCTGTATTTGTATACCACCTACCAACATATCAACAAAATAATTCTCCATATCATTTATTTTATGTGCAGGTACATAGTATTCACATGGTAGCTAACGGCACACAATGTTTTCAGGAGATTTGCTCAGATACTAACCATTCTCCAAGCTACTTCACTTTGTATGAGAACTAGTATTTTAAAGCATGGCTGGTCATTGACCCTAAAAATTTCACTGATAAATGTACAGTATTGAGGATTGCTAAGTCATGGATTGGATGTGGTTGGCAGCACATTAAAAAATGTTTGACATAATTTGTAGCTATCAACCATATTTTCAAAAGAGATACAAGAACAGATGTGCATTTTTACTATTAAAAAAATATAAAAAAATGCTACAATAAATATTAGACCATCCAAGTCCTAAAAGAGCCAGAACTCTAATTATCATTTTGTCATACTCCTTTCTCCTCATCTTCCAAACAATGCAAACACCAGTTTCGACTTCCAGCACACAATAAATTAGAGACATATGCTATGCTCAGTAAGATAACAGAATGGCAAGGTTGCAAATAGTAAATTAGCAGACGGTAAACATTACTATGTAGCTCCGGAGGGAAAAAAAAACAACCCTGGAATTTGTCTGATTCTGGTCCTGTTCCCTGGGTAACTGATCAGTGGACTTAATTTAAAGGAAGTCCAGAGTTATCTTTTCTTGCCAATTTCCTCACATACAATGAGTGAATTATGATCCCACTCCTAAGAAACAACTTGTCTTTCTTACATGTTTTGGAACCTTCTTAAGCAGCAACCTTACCCAAAGACATTATCAAATCTACATTGTACTTGTTAGAAAATGTATCCAGTACTATTTTGCACAAACCTGTAAATAAATAAAATTAATAGCAAAATTCAAAGTGAAGTAGAGAAAATTCCAATGGAAAGAAAAAAGTAAAGTTCACGTCAGGATAGAAAGAGAAAAAAAAAATCACAGAGTGCTTCAAAGAAAGTAAGAACTTTATAAAGCTAAAATAAAATAGAGCAGATATTTTAGATAGAGTAATTAAATGGAGATAAGAAACTAATCTTGGGGGAGAAATCAATCTAACTTTTCATAAAGAACTTTGCTTAAATCAAGAGAAATAAGTTTTATACAGATTACAGTATTAATTCACAGAAAGGAATAAATAATTATATTGCAATAGTACCTCAAAAGCTTTAAAATCTTTCATATTATTTATATTTTACATTTTACAGAAATCACAAGTAATATATTGATTTTATTCAGACATTTCATCCTTTTTTTTACATAATTACTAATGTTCTTGAAGATGCATTGCATTTAAAAACTAATTAAATGTTTCCAACTTATATTTTTTATTTATGAAGACTATACACTAATAAAGAACAAAGTAGGAATATTTTATACATTTTTATAAAAAAGAATTAAAATCAGAAGCAATTTATACTTACTTCATCAACAACAGCAACCAGACATTCATGATTCCCTTGCAGACCAACATTTTCAATTTTACAAGATGCAGTAAAATCCTGCAAACAAAACCATTATGACGGTTCACTCTTGCTTCCAAATAAGTGCATAAATAAATTAATACAAAAAGCAGGAAAAAAGAAATACCAAATGCTTATTCCCAGTTCTCTTAACAGGAAGTTCAAGAAGGCCACTTGTTTCAGATATGTTGTATGTAGATGACACAAAATGAATACGAGTCCAATGAATCATGAAAATGTTATTAAACAACTTGTTTGGCTTAGTGTCTTCAACTGAAAATATAAAGTTATCTTCTGTGGCAGCCAAGTCATCATTTCTCAAGACATATATCAGTTCTTTATTTTCTATATTTTCTGCAAAAGTTCCATAAATATGAAATATTCTCTATGTGATATTATATAAAGTTATTTTTCATAAAGAGAAGTTATAATTATTCATATAATATAATTATATATAATTATTCATATATAATTAATTCATAAAGAAAATTATAATGAAAACTAAATAATACAAAAGAAAAAATTGACTTTTAAAAATAATGGATTGACATACAATTATTAACTTTTATGTGTAATGTAATCGTAGCCAGGCCCGTACAGAGGAGGGTAGAGCCGGTATAAATTACCAGGGCCCAAGTCTCCTAGGAGGCCCGGTTTCGGTACTAGTTTTTAAATAAATACCAGAAAAGTAGACTGGTATTTTTTCATAAAAATTTAAATTAAAATAACTAACAAATAATAAATTTCAAAAGTCAGAAGTTACTTGACCATCTTTACGGACTGGCTAGGAGGGAAGTGCTCAGGAGGCATTTTACGTTCGAAACAAAATCCAGCTTTTATTAAAAATCAGCAAAACGCACATAGCAAAGATGCAGGCATTTATTGATTTATATTTTATAGAACAAATATTTTCTAAATTGTAAAACACAATAACAAAAGTTGCAATGAACCGATGAATTAAATTAAAATTGAATTATATTTTCAATATTTTAAACTTCTATTTAAAATCCTTATATGAAAAGGTGTTACCTTTTCAGCATCATGAACTGTAATACTACTGTAAAAGAAAAATAATAAAATTGTAAGAAAATACTATATAGGTTTTCTAAAAAAGTACTGTCCAACATATTTATTTTCTAATGCAGTAAAGGCTGTTTATAATGGAATTCTGCAGTAAACGGAGAAAAAATAATGGTCTAGCCAAAAAAATTCCCTGCATTTATACCTTTTAAGACGAAAAATACCTATTTAAAATGGAATTTCTTGTACATTTTCGTTTACGCAGGTTTTCTTTTATTAGGCTTATGGTGGGAGGGGAGTGGGGGGGGGGGGGACATTGGAATTCTTACCGGGGCCCGCAGTCTTCCTGTATGGCCCTGATCGTAGCAGTTCAGAGATTATTTTAATTCTATTGCAAATATATTTTTTCCAAAACTGCAGCATAATAACATCTACTAATAAACATGATACCACAGTCTGGAAGGACAGCTGAAGTTGAAATCAATAGGTTAAATTAAAATGCTTTATTATTTTAACACAATCATGCTGATAATACACAAATTAAAATTTTTTCAACTGAGTAAAAAAGCGTTCAGGCCAGAAATCGAACCCAGAAGCTTTGGCTTAAATTGCCATCTTTATGATTCTTACCAATCAATATGACCGTGACTTAAAATAATGAAGTGTATCTATGTTTCCATTGTTTAACGAATGTCCTTTACCTGTGGCTTATTCTGTTGAGCTGTTTACATGGCAGACCAAATGCTATTGCCAAAAGATTGAGTGAATTGTGCTGACCAATTGTTGTTCCAGGTAGCTTAATTCAAAGAGCATTGGCAATTTAAGCCAAAGATTCTGGGTTTGATTCCTGACCTGGACACTTTTACACTCAGTTGAAAATATTTCAACTTATATAATGGAAAATATCAATATCATACTAAATGAAAGATAACCAAGATAATTGAAACTTGAATTAAAGATATTCAAACATTAAAACTACTCTTAAAAAAGATGATATGCATTATTTCAGTTGAAAATCTTATAAAATTGCTAGATAATTCCCCTCAAAAATAGAAGATGTGTTAACTGAATGAATAAATGGTTCTCCATTTATTATTTTTTCTATATACACCACAGACCCAAGAACTGAAAAATACAGATGCACTTCATCATATAATACATGTAGAAAACTCTTGAATTTTAACTGAATATAATTTTATTTACACCAAACCAAGCCTGATGTAGAGTCCTGCATTAGATTGGATAACCCAATTTCATTCAAACTCAACCAAAACCATAGGTTGGGTTCTGATCAGATTGGCTGTAATTCTTTCGGCTGCAGGTCAGGTTGACTCTAATTTTTCTGGTTGGGCTTTGGTTATGGCAGGACAGACTTGGGTACACCCAGTTTTCCAAAAGAGAGACCAGAATATTCTTCCAGATGAAAATAAACAACAACTAAGTGTATATTTTAATAGGAATGATTATATATATTCATTTTTCTTCATAAAGAATGAAATTAACATTAGTGACATGATTGCAGGCCATTTTTTCATAACTGCATTAAGTTATGATAAATATTATAATATTATTAATTTATTTTAGAAGGAGGGGTAGGCTTCAGGTGTAAGTGTGTCAGATTTTGGTTGACTTCAAATAGAATTTTTAAGTTTGGGTGAAGTACAATCTATCCTCACTAGTCCAATATATGAATCAATATATCACAATGCTCTCTTGGTCACTAAAGAAAAGAATTAAAAATTGATGGTTGAACTGATTGTACTTATACACTAATTTTAAATTTTATGTTCTACATGCAATATAAATAAGGGGATTTATCAGAAACTTATTCATTTAAGCTACCTTTCTGAAGAGAAGATATAAATACATACAACATAGTTTGATAACATTCTACTGCCCCTAAGAACAGATATGCTACCAACAGTGGCGTAGCCAGGATTTTTTTTCGGAAGGGGGGTCTATAATTTCCCTTCAGATTATCTATAAAGATACCAAGATAAAATCACAAAGAGTGGTAAAAAATTTGTTTTAGACAGGTCTTCATTTTGGCAGGTGTAATTGTATGATATTCTTTTCCATGTGACCGAAGAATGTTTCTGTTTAAGTCAGCATACCGTTATAGCTAGGTGCCGTTTTCCCACATTTTTCTGTATTATATAAATACATCTTTTTATGTTATAAGAAGAATAAAACCTGTGAAAACGGAACCTCTCTATAACAAAATTTTGTCTTAAACGAATACATTACATGGTCCTGATATGTATTACGATACAATTAAATCCGCTGAAAACCTGTCTGAAACGAGATTTTTCACCAGAGCGATTATGTCTTAATAAGTTTTATTGCACTTATAAACACACATTATAATACAGTAAAACCTGTAAAAGCAAAACATTTTGATAATGGAATCCTGTTTTAAAAGGAAGAGTTTCAGTATCCTGACGAAATGAACAATACATTTTATTGAGCAAGTGTACCTTAGAGATATAGTTACTTACACTTCCGTAAACAGAAACCTGTCATAAACGGAAACGGAAAACATTCACAGCCCCGACAAAAGAGATACCTTTAAATTATACCTGCAAAGATGGACACCTATCTAAAGCGAAATTTTTCATATGTTCTTTATGATTCCGTCTGAGCAATTTTTACTGGTTTTGTATCCATTATTCAGTAAACAAGTCCTTTGTTCGGGAGGGGTCTGTATCCCCTGGACCTCCCCCTCGGCTACGGTACTGGCTACGAAACTTTCAGAAATTTTTTTAAAGAAAACCCAAGGAAATTGTGTTTTCATGGCAAATCAATATTAACTGAATTTTCATCTGAAAATAATTTGAAATTTTAATGGTAGATGGTAGAAGCATTTTTAGAGGAAAAAATGCTAAAAGAAATATGAATATCTAAAACTAAAACTAGAATAAATTTAAAGATAAATATTTCTTTGGCATTAACTCAACAATAAAAATTTAAATATTGCTTTTTAGGTCATATTTTCAGTTAATGCAGAAAAAAAAACACTCTTTGAATGCCAAAATAAAAAGTTAAAATATTAAAATTTAAAAAATCCTGCAATTTTACTTAAAAATACAGAAATGCTTTTATTTTATTATCACAAAAAGAAGGGTACCTTTGATAAGTTTGGGCTATAAATTGCAAGTTGTGGTAATCCTATTAGTTCCTCCTTAGTTTTGCATATTTACTTCAAGGTATTCAAAATGTTACTTAACATTTTTGTACCAAGCAAATTTTTAGTGTTATGCCACATATTGATAGATTAAAAAATTACATGCTTGAAAATTATTTTTAAAAGTCATCAAAAATCAATAGGTTAAGTTACAGTTTTCGAATAAATTTTATTTGATGGTACACCTCTTTTCTATTCAATGGAATAAAAATTAGAATTATGTAATATTTAGAAGCGAAGAAATAAAAAATGAAATAAAAATGAACGTGACATCTAGCATAACTTTTATTTAACTTAAAATAAACAAAAAAATATATATGCTATATATTCCAATGTAGATTCCAATTTCAGATTACATTTTTTTTTTTTTTAAAGGTACATTCGTCGTATTGTGTGCACCCTCTTCTTTTCAAAAAATCTTCAAAAAATGTGTGTAAAAAAAAAAAAAAAAAAAAAAAAAAAAAAAAACTTGAAAAGTATAACTAGTGCATTTCATGCAATTTGATATCAAACATTACTTATTTTGTAAATAAATAGAATGTCCATTATTAATGTAGAAACCTCTTGATCATCATTTTTTCCCCCTTAATTTTTAATCTTTCATTTTTATAACTGCCATCATTTGTAAATTTCGATCAATTTTCTGGTATCAAAAGTGTGTGTTATACACTGGAATATACGGTATATGTATTTTTCTACCAGACAATTTTTAGGATGATTAGCAGAGGTTTAATAAAATATAAAAAAATTTAATCAATCAGTCATACAAAAATTGTAAGAGAAAATGATACATTGCAATATATTTTACAAGCAAAATTTAATTACTTTGAGTAAACTGAAAAATTTTAACATCTGGTTGACTTGTAAGTTCTAAAGAACCAAAGTGAGGATGCACAGTAATGCGATAAACAATATATTCTTTTTTAGTATCAGCATCATCGGTAAAAAGAACAGCTTCAGAGATAATATTCCACACCTAAAAATAAAAGTATGTGTACATTTCTAATTAATCATTAGTATTCCCTCTAAATGCTCATTAAAAGCTTATATAAACTAAATTTTGTTAAATATTTTATTTTGTTAATTTTCAAAAATCACTAAATATTAAAAAATTTCGTTCTTTCCCAACAAAATAAGAATTTGTGTTTTATCCTTTTATACTTAGACATATCAAATTGACTTTCTGTAAGTCAGGATGGTAACTTAATATTTCAATTAAAATATAAAGAAAGTTATTTGCTTCAATTATTCAGTAATACTTTTATCCTTTTTTACATTCCAAATTAATGAGCGCCTCACAATGCTTACTGCCCAAGATTATCAATGAGATACTTCCTGATATAGCTTTTAGTCAAGTAAATGTTTTTGTGAGGTGTTTGTATTGCTATTTGTCAACAAATTTGCAAAAAGGAAAAAATACATATTTAACAAAATTTTTTACACTTAGGGGATTCATATAGACTTTAGATGAAAAAATCCAAGGAGTCTAAAAAAATTCTAAGGACTCTAAGATTTTACCATCTATTTTCATGTATGCTGTGCTTTTCTTGGGTAACACATGCACCCTAATTTTTAATACCTCATTTTGAAAGAAGAAAAAAATAGAAGGAACTTCTCTACTCTTGTATAATTCAATTAAATCATTGAAGATGCTACATTTTGCCTTGCAATAATTTAAGGAATTTGTATACTCCCTGCAGTTGTACCAGAATATGCACAACACAAAGTTTTACAACTTACTGAACACTTATTCAAAGTACATACAGGAACTGAAACCAACAGTGTGATGGTCTTGAATTTCCTGAAAAGTTTTGTATTAAATGTGTTTAAAGCTTTTCTTTAATAAATAAATAAATAAATTGCTGCTAAACAATATGAATAATTCTGACAGAATCACAAAGCCATTTTTATATGTACATGAAATTTGCAGACATCCTATGTCTGCAAGCACTATAGCTAAGCACTTAAGAATATAATAGCATTTTACATTTTTCTATAAATGTGTTGGACCTTGAGTTATAATTAATTGTTTCCCAACAAAGACCCTTCCCTCATAGCTGTATTTATAAAATTGGTTTAAATCTCCAACTTTGACATCCTTTTCTTAAAGATCCCTTTATAGAATGTTCTATTTGATTTTTTAGTATCTGAATGAGAATAGCTAAAAAATTACGCTGAAATAACAAATTACACTTCCTTAAATTTAACTTTCTTACGTTTGTTGGAAAAAAAAAACTGAGGTGCAAAATAATTATTTTGCCTATTGAACATGATGACACTATTTACTTTCTAAAATATATATAGGTGAATGAGTAATTAATCAATGTACATTTACTATTAAAATATTTTTTTTATGAATACACAAACTTCAATAAAACTATTATAGTACAACTAGGGGGCCTACCCCCTGCGAGCTACGCTCGCCAACCCCCGCTCAGACTTCGAGGCTTCTAAAAACATGACAGCGTGCTTTGTTTTAAAAATATTGGTAAATCTGTAATTGGGTTGCCATGCTTTTAACCTTTTAATGGGGCATTTTTTTTTATTATCATGACCTCATACACAGCTGTTGCAACAACTGACGACTGTTTTCGGGATTGATAAGTAAAATCAATTACACTTTGAAAACCAGCTTGTATAAAATGGTTAGGTTTAAATTGTGGCTATCTCTCGGACTTTTATAACAACGATCTGTATTCTATTCTTCCTTTGCGTTTAAGGATGAGAAAAATTCCATCTGCTTGTGAATAATATTAAGAACCACGGTATTGAAAAGTACTATGTTATAGACATTTTCAGTAACAGGTTTTAATTTTCTCTCTATTTTAGTGCACCATCATGCATATTTTCATGTTATTTTAAATATGTAAATTATTTATTTTAATTAATATGTATATACGAATTTTCTAATAATTATTTATCATACAAAATTAATTAAATATTTTGTGCATGCATGCCTGCATTTATTCGGCATCAATTGATGGGATATTTAAACAAATTTGCTATCCGCGATAATTTTACACCATGTTATGTCACTTGAATATTGTCCATAAGAAAATCGGGTACTTTTCCATTATAGGATCCTTTGCTTTTAGGTTTGGAGTAATTCGACCTTCAAAAAGGGATAGATTCGTTAATATACATAGATTTGTTGCCAAAAGTTATAAAAACAAACCCAATGAACTTTTGGTGTTTTTCTATTATAGAAAAACACTTGTAGATTATTACTCTATTATAGAAAAACACAAATCTTGAAGCTTTTTTAAAAAGTTTGGCGGAAAAAACCAAGCAGGATATTTTATTCTCCTTCCGTTCAGTTGGGCAATTATTATTTTATATATTCGTTTCAAATATCCAAATTAGTGATTTTATAAATTCGTTTAATTAAATTTTACAAAAAAAATAACAAAATGATATCAATAAATAATAATTACTATTAATTCCATTTCCCCCCTTTCTTTTGCGTTTACATAAATGACGTCATTTGGACGCATTTATTCAAAATATTTTCAGTTTATAAATTAAATTAAATGCTGACAGACGATTGAATCCTGACGATAGAAATGTGATTTTTTTTTCAAATTTTCCTGAAAAACATAACTTAATCACAATCTTGTCTTCATTATCGATTGAAATAAAAGATAAATTCAATTTCAATTTGAAAATGACGAATAAAAAGAAATCAATAATCCCTATCGGGATCCTTTTCAATTTTTCCCCCTTTTTTGTCACAAAAAAACTGAGTAATTAGTTGCCATCATTACAGAAATGTCATTAAAATTAGAAAAAAATTAATATCTCGAAAACTAATTCCAATTTCAAAATTCTATTACCAGTTTTGACATCCGCGGATTTTTATGGACAATTGGTATTAATTTCACAATCAAGCGTTTAATATTTTATTGAAAATAGCCCTGAAACATAATCAGTCGTTTCATAAAATCGTTTCATAAATTCGTTTCATAAAATCGTTTCACAAATTCGTTTCATTAGGATTTTATATATATAGGGTAGATAACTTCTGAAACACAGTATAATAAGAAAACATTTTAAACTTTTTAGTGGACATGCTCCCTAATATGTTGCATTAATAGGCATATGTGGTTTATTATATTTGCTTTTTCGCATGGTGGTTATGCTATTTCAAATGCAAAATATTGCATAGTAGTAATAAGAGACAGACAATTACACATATCAATAGTAAAAATTATATTTCGATTTTTCTGACATATGACAGACTGAAATTTCACATTTGTTGTGAAATTTATGATAGTGCACTTACTGAAAGATTAAATGAAGTCAACAAAAAGAGCTATTTTTAATTATTAAAAGTATTTATTTACTTCTCAGAAGCACAAAAAAAAAAAAAAAAAAAAAAAAAATGCTGACAGAATTCTAAATGAAATTCAGTCTCTTGTTTGTCACAAATTTACAGCCATACATAGTGTAAGTAAATAATATAGAGAAAAACCATGGGAAATGATATTAAATGAAGCAAGAAAATTATTATGCTTTCAGCGAAAAACAGATTTATATTAAAAGATGAGTTTGCATTTCATGACAACTTCAAACATAAAATTTATTAAAGAGAAAAACTGAAAAAGCTTAATTGATTTTTGAAACAAGCACACAATAATTACCCCTGAATCCAATTATTTTTTTCCATTCCTGTATTGCTATGTTCAAATGAATTAAAAATTAGATGGTTAAAATACGGATTTTAAAATTGCTTAAGCATGAGTAAGATTACAGAGAAAGTAAAATAAAATACATATATAAGAAAAGAAAAGAAAAAACTGGATAAAATTAATCACATACCTATCGGAAGCATACCTGAAATTCAAATTACACATGCATAAAAAATACATCAAGACTTTTTTGTTGTTGCAAGTTTTATTCAGGATTCATACATCAGGGAATTTGAATACCACATTTTAAGTAAAGTAATATTTGTCTCATTTAATGAAGAAACTCTGTGTTTAAAAAAAGCAAGCAATACTTTAAAAAAAAAAAAAAAAAAAAATGTATTTAAATCTTTTCAGTCATATGAACTCTGTTATTATGTGTGTGATTGATTACGTTGCAACTTCCTCAACTCTACTATATTCTTATAACAGCAACTGCAAAAATGTATTATTATTGTTACCAAAATGTATAGTTTTAAAGATAAAAATGGATTATCAATACTATTAATCTCACAATAAATCACATTGCATTACTTTTTTTTTTTTTTTTTTTTTTAAATTCTGCAGATGGAAGCTATTATTATTCCTTTAAAAAGAGCAAAACAGAGTTTTAGTAAAACTTCAAAAAGTTAATTTTTGAGATAATGAGATCCATCAAGAGCTTTATTTTATTTTATTTTTTAACAAAGAAATGTTAGCTACAGAACATAGAGCCCAGTTTCTTAAAGTTTACAAACTGTGTTAATTAAAAATCCAAAATATAACTTAATTTATGCATGGATTATTTTTAGTATTTACCCTTTTAAAAAACTGAAATAAATAACTTATCTTCAAGATTGTAAAAAGAGAATAAAAGTAAAAATGGCTTTTAAAAAACATCCTTATATAAGCATTTAATGTTTATTTTTAAAATCCTGCCTAAATTAATGACTCGTGAATTTCCAAACATTCCCCATTTGGTGTGGGACCCGATTATTAAAAATACACTACTTAATATTAAACTATCAAATGATAAAAGAATAATTTTAAAAATAATTATTACATTCTTCCTTTAAATTTATATTTTTTAGTCTTTGAAATATTTCGTTGTTGCAGTTTCACAGCCAGTTGGCCTATTTTGGCAAGAGTGGTTTAGTGCATCATTAACTTCATTGTTTTTGTAACTTGTAAACAATAGTAACTGTAAAGAAATTTGGCGCTTTACCACTTGTGCCCAGCTAATAATTAATTGGTTATTTAATAATCAAGCTCTAAAAATATTAAAATTAAATTGTTGTATTATCATTGAAAACACACCTGTGTACATAATTTCTTTTAATTCTAGCACATCAGGAAGTAAGTGAAAAATTGATTATAAAATTCCATTAAAAGAGTATAATAAAGAATCTCACCCTCTCAGAATCTTTTTTTAGCATCTGCAAACCTTCATTTTTTAGAAGAATAGGATACATATCATCCACAGGAAATATTTTGACAAGAAAAAGCTATAAAATAGAAATCACTATTTATTACATACAAAAAATGAAAACATTGTAAAATTATAAAATAAATAGAAAATAATAATAAAAAAATAAATCTGATAATTGTAGCCTCTCATTATAACTGCCCATGTCAGGAGAAGACAAGTTGGGAAAATTAAGAAAGATGATAAATTATTAGTAAATGTCTTACATGTGTCTCCAAATATTAATTTATAGGCATATTACAATTTTCTTAACAAAGTTAACAACAGATAATTACACTTATTTATTGTTAACTACATAGTTTATCTATTCTAAGAAAAATCTGGAGTTACTCCTCTCGACTTACCAAACACTTTACATAATAATCTTCATTCAAATAAATAGTAATATAACAATAAATAAACATTTAACAATAAATTAAAACTTAATTTTACAAAAGTGATATAAAGCATTCATAAAGCTTAAACATTTTTCTAATGACATAATTTTCAATAAACTCTCATTCTGCCCATGCTGAAATTAAAGTCTATAAATTAAAAAACAACAAGGAAAAAAAATTTCCTAAATTAAGTCGTGTTCTGGTGGAACATACAGTGGAACCCAAAGTTTACATAATCTGTTTCATACGTTATCTTGCTTCGTATGTTATTTTTCATCAGTCCCAAAAAATTCGTATTCCGATAATGTTAAAAGTACCTCAATTCTACATCATTTACTCTTAACGTTTCCCACTTGGTATGTCATTTTAGGCGAAGTACCTCAGAAAATTTTATCTTCTTTCACTCATGGAAAAAGTTTCAAAAGAACAAAAGTACTTTCCACTTGTTCAACTGGTTGTTCGTTACCAAAACCTGTTCTTCCCCTCCCCGTTAATATTCCTGTTAGAAAGTAACGATGAACTATTATTCGTCAACGAGCACTTGACCACACCTGCATCACGTGATATTGAGGTGGAGGGGGGGGGGGGGATTCTTTTTCCATTGTTCATTCATTTCAACTCACAGTGGAGTCGCTTTCTTTTGCTATCTCTCAGTGATTGCCAGTCAAAAAATAGGATGTCTAAAAGAAAATGTTTCTCTGTAGCCGAAAAGGCAGAAATTATCGAAAAATCCAAAGTTTACAAAGGAACTAAAAATGTTCTTGCAAAATCATTCGGTATTGCTTATTCCATGTTACAAACCATCTTAAAAAAAGAGATCTCTGTGGAATTAAAATCTGAAAAACTGGGAAATTTGTCAAAGAAAAGAAAAACATTGAAAATCTCTACTTTTGAAGAACTGAAAAAGATTTTGTATAAGTGGTTTAAACTAGCCTGTGCAGCCAAGACTCCAATAAATGGCTCAATTTTTAAAGAAAAGGAGCTTGAAATTTCTTCTTGACTTGAGATGTAGAATTTCACAGCATTCAATGGTTGGATCGATCGATTCAAAAAGAGGCATAATTTGTCTTACAAGTTTATTTGTGGTGAGGTAGATGGAATAAATACTGTGGCCGTTGAGAAGTGGATGGAAAAAAACATTGCCTTCTCTTGTGTGTAATTACTCAAAAATCAGACATCTTTAACACAGATGAGACTGGATTGTTTTTTAATCTTTTCCCTGATAGAACATACACCGTGAAAGGGGAAAAGTGTCACAGTAGGAAGCTATCAAAAGTATGTTTAACAGTTTTGTTATGTACGAATGCAGACGGAACTGAGAAGCTAACACACTTTGTGATTGTTAAATCCAAGAAACACCGATCCTTCAAAACATTAAAAGTTTGGCAACAGATTACAATGCCAACCACAATGCTTGGATGACTCTAAATCTTTTTCAAGATTTTGTAAGAAAATTAGATATAAAAATGCACTTACAAAAGTGAAAAATAATTTTATTCGTAGACCAGTGCACTGCTCATGTTAATCTGAACTTAAAGAATATGTGTATAAAATTTTTTCACCCAACTGCACCAGTTTACTTCAGCCGTGTGACTTGGGAATAATCAGATCCTTCAAAATGCATTATAGAAAGCAACTGGTAAGAAAAGCCCTTTTTTTTTTCACTTGATTCTGGTGAGCTTCAAGATGCTTGGAAAACAAAGCTAAATGTGCTCTTCATTTGATCTCATCAGCGTGGGATAGTGTAGATGAAAAATGCATTTCAAATGTTTTTCTGAATGGAGGATTTTCAAAATCTGACATTAACGGTGAAGTGCCGCCAGAAGAGATTGCTATGGAAAACTACACAAAAGAGGATGAATTTATACTTTCAGACATCAATGTTGATGAGTACATTGATTGCAATAAGGATGTTGTCACTACCACAGACATTCAGACTATTTCTGATTTGATTTCGCAATATGAAAGTGAGGATGATATTGATGAAGATCCAGAAGACATCATGCTCTCATCGGCAAAGACCACTGGGAGTTTAAAAATTTTAAAGACATTTTTAACTGGACGTTACTAAACTTAAACAAACTAATGACAATTAAGTTGTTTTAAATGCATATATTTTGCCTTTAACCTCTACAAAATTTAATATGTAAATTTCCATATGCGTTTATCAGACCAATAAAAACCCACTTAATTATTTTTACTTTGGTTTTTTAATTTAAAAAAAAAAGTTTTACTAAATGAAATCACATTCTGGTGAAAATCATTTATTGACATAAGATGAGCATGAGCAATAACAATATTTAATTCAATAATTGATAAAAAACAAAATACTACTTATTTATTTCTGGTTTCAAAATGAGTAAAAAATGGTTTACATACCCCCCCTCCCCCCCCCCCCCCCCTGATTAACCTCTGAAGCTAGAGGAAGCACAGTATCATTTTTTTCCTGCCTTCTTTCATTCGGGAAAAGTTTTAAAAACTGATCAATGCAACAAATATTATTCTCGAGTGTGGCTTAGCCGAGTTCTCATATATTCCACTAAGCTTTTTTTCAATATCTCCATTGTGTATACTGTAGATATAGAGTATATTTGTGGTATGTATAGTTGTTGTATGTTCAGTTATCTATGTGATTTCTAACCAGTGCATCAGGATGCGATATCACTAGATCAACAGCCTATTGACCACATCCAGATTTCCTATTTACATAAGTTTCTTGAAGTAGTGTGGATTTTCTTTTGTGTTAAGAAAAGCTCCAGAGTAATTAAAAATGCAATTTAGAAAAATTAAAATTGGAATTAGAAGCCCAATTTTAAAGTTATTTTGGGACTCATTTAAATTTAGAGAGAAAGCTGGTGCTTCACGTGCTTTTGGGGTAATTAGGCCCTACATGTAATTTGTATGAAAATGAATACAGCTCTTGCGAGAGTGACCTATAACATCACAAAATGGGAACATCTGAAAGTTCAGTTTGAACACTATGTTGTTCACTCACACACACAAACATACCAACACCATTAAAAAAACTCCAAAAACAGGCTCTGAGGACCTGAAAAAATGAGGTAATTACTGATTTAGGGAACCTCAAAATGTAAAAATTAAATCAAAATATCCATAATTGGGTCTTTATCATGATATCACACGTAATCAGCAGAAGAATATATACTGTTTGTCGACCACAAGAATAGCTCCCGCTAAAAAGTCTAGTTAGTGGCGGTCGCTATAGTAACAAGACCTATCCATTTCGAATGGGGAATACGCGCGTGAGGAATTGGCGGAATAAAAGGTTACCCTACGTCATTCTTCTTCTCGGATCAGCAGTTGCAGGCGTTATCTTATTTTTGATTTAATTTTGCTTTTGCTTTTTAAATTATTTGTTCCCATTTGTTTAAATAATTTTGCTAATTTGTTAAAGTGGAAAGATGCCCTTTCAGTTTAGGAAAGGTGAAGTCTTGAAATCGCAAGCACGTAAAATCGTATATAATGTTGCGGAATTTTGTTCCAGTGAAGCTTCATCTAAAGCTGTATTAATTCCTCTCCCAAGCAAATGTGAACCTACAAAAAAAAAATAAATAAATAAATAAATAAGTTCCTGCATTGAGCTTATCGACAGTTTTAAAATTAACTGGTAAACATCATAAAAGACCTAGTGAACGAAACTGCGAAATAGATGACTTTGACAAATGCGTTATACGTCAAACGATTCAAGACTTTTATATAGGAGAAGGAAAAGTACTGTCTCTCAGAAAATTATTACCCGTGTTGAAAAAAAAAATTGGACTTTCGTGGAAAAGAGACACATTGTTCAAAGTCTTACATTCAATGAATTTTCGATGGAAAAAGTGCGTGAATAAAAAAAAAAGTTATCATGGAAAGGCCAGACATTGTTTTTTGGAGACACAAATATTTGAGAGAAACAGCTATCACTGAGGTTACTTCGGCAGAATGGACAGCGCATTGAAAACACGTGGAAAACGTTGAAAATAATTACTGGGAAAAAGATGGACTGTTAGAGGATTTATGGGACGAACTGTCATTTAACATTAATACCGGCGATTCTGATTCAGAAGAAACCGATACTTCTGAGAGTGATTTAGAGGACTTTCACATGATTGAATAAAATTCTAAAAGTTTAGAAGGTATTATTATTATTCAGCTATCACCAAGTTGGCTTTATCACCTATTTTTATTGCCGAATTTGGCAATATTTCACCAAGTATCGCCAAGCTTGGCGAGAATTTGACACTGGTGCATATGACTACGCAGTTTTAAGCATATGAGAATTATAACAATGGTTATAACTATGAAAGAAAATTTGTGAGAAACTATGTTGAATTAAACCCGTTTATAGAGGAATCCTTTATTTTTGATTGCTTGTCTTGTTTCAAAATGTTAGTCATTCTAGAATTTCAAACTGTACCTATATCTCAGCCATTTTTAAAGATAGAGGTGAAACAAAAGATGCTCCAGAATCTTTGTATGAAGATCAAACATTTAAGAGAAAAAACTTTTTGAATTTGAAATGGCCATCATTTTTAAACAAGATGGCAAATGAAACTGGCCAACGAACTTAGTTGAAACCTTGGTAAGTTCTGTACACATGCTCATTCACATCTAAATCAGTTCATAAATATGAGTGCTATTGCATGACAAATATCATATTATATATATATATATATATATATATATATATATATAAATTGGGACAGAGGACGGTTTGAAGGTCATGATCGGTGAAAATATATGAAAATTTTCTAGAATTGCTTTCCTCTGGATGGCAGCAATAAACAGCTTCTTACTTTTTTTAATGATTGCTACTTAATATTACAAATGGTATGTTGGGAAATAAAATACAATGTTTATGAAATGAAACAATTTATTATGTTATACCTGCTCTTTGCACAAGTAAAATGTCAAATTTCTCATAATCGGATCCATAGTCCAGATTGGCACCAAACAAGACAACAATATGCAATTTTAATTGTATAAGAATTACAACAATGGTTACAAAAATTAAATGAATTTTTTGCCAAACCTATGCCAATTGGCTTTAAACCAATTTACAGAACTTTCACCAAGCAAAGAATTGAAGGTGTATAAAGCGTACAAGAATTGCCAAAAACTGAAATCTTATACTATTGAAGGATCAATTCTTTCTATATATATCTCACAAATCTAGCAGGAGGCTAAAATGACACATAACTTGAAAGACTGGAAATAAGTGACTTGGGACATCTTCAATGACCAAACTTATTTATTTATCAGTTCCATCTTACAGTTGTCGTAGAAGTTTGGAAGAGACACTGAGAACTATAATTATTAAATTACTACATCTTTCCAGAACAGACTGAAACTCTCAAATCTGCCAAAATCTGTATTTTTTACGTATGTTTTTGCATTTTGGTCTGAGCTTGCATTATTTTCCACCAGGGAGCGAAAATGCCAAACTGAGAGAAAACTAAAACTTAATTGGAATAATAGCTTTTGATTAATCCCCGGGTGTGTGATGTAAGGGCTGGGTGCAACTGAAGCCACAAACTGCAGTAAATTGCATTAACATTTTGAATCTTAAAGTTGGTTACAATTTAATATCTGAAAATAATATTTGTTGGACTGGGAAAACAACTGTAAAAAAGTAGCTCCATAATTAGATATTGAACTCAAAAAATAACAGTTAGACAATATTTTATAGGAAATTATTTTTAAATTTAAGATTTAAAATGGGATTTTAATATTTTAATACCCTTTCATATCTCTCTCGAAAACAGATCTTATAATTTTGATGAAAACGATACCAAATCTAATAAAACTATTTATATTAATTTGCATGAAATACAGACAATTTAATTTTAAATTTAATTCTTACAATAGGATTTTCTGTAGTAATATTTGCTCCAGAGTTGTCTCGGATAACAAACCCTTCACTTGATCCATCAGCTATTATAATAGTAAAGTTATCAACATCAGTATCAGAGTCATCGTGAACATATGAAATATGACCATGTTGAAGATCTGTATAAGAAAACTGCTTTATTGAATTGTTTCTAGAATCAATCACTTTACCATGCTTAGGAGAAGAAATTACAGTGATGAGTAATTCTGAATCCTAAAAAAAGATGGGAAAAAAGTAAACTGACATAAAATTTCCTCAGATCTTACTTACTTGATTTTAAAAAATGATAATGACGGGGAAAAAAGCAAATAGAAGAGATACTTACAGCTGAATCTCGATCAAAAATGTCTATTTCAAACTCAGTAATAGTTTTCTGAGAGCCTTCATCTAAGAATAATGGATAAATCTTGACAAATGGTGGTGTTTTAAAAGAAAATGTTATATTTATATGAAATGATTGAAGAATCTGAAATATGAAAAAATTACATTAGGCACTGAATAATAATTTATTTGAATAACAATACAAATATAAGAATACTGTATAATTTCACAGTGAAATAAATATTATTATATAGTCTTAATTTGAAAATTTCAGAATTATTAATTTCCTTGGTTTAATGGTAATCTTTTGCAGAACAATTCCAATATTTTAATTAATGTCCGATAAATGAAAATTCATATGTATTATTTTGGGAGCTATGATTACCATCAATCTCCCAAACTTAATTTGCTATAATTATGTAGCTGCAAACTTCAAAACTAAAAATTAGGAGCACAAAAAAATAAATAAATAAATAAATAAATAAAATAAAATTAGGTACATACACAAAAAATAGGAACAAAGTTTAGAATGCAGAAATTTGCAATCAGAAGTCACACATTCAGTGTTTGATTTAATCAAGCTCTTCATATATGCTTAATATTTAAAAAATTCTTTTGTCATAAATCAAATTAGAATAACAAAAAATTAACATTTATAATTCAGTCTTGTTAATTTTCAAGATTATTAAGTAGTATATTTTTCCTTAGTTTACTAAACACGATGTAAAGAACATAATATCTTACTTACAGATCTGTACTGAAAGATTTAGTCTTCTTCAAAATACCCTTTTCACGATTTTAAGCATAACAAACATTAGAAATTAAGATTTTGCTACAAAGAAGTATTGTGAGCATTTGTTTATTAAAAACAGTATCAAAAAAATTATCTAATAAATAAATATAGTATAAAAAAACTTACATAATTTTTCCCATCTGAAACAGTGAAAATAAAGTTATCCTTAAAATTATGTCTCTCAGATTTATGGACATAGCAAACTTGACCAGCATTCAAATCTGACATGAAGAAAGAGGTTATAGGCTTTCCGATATCAGTTTTCTTTTCAAGATAGCCATATGTTGGAAGAGAGGTTAAGGAGAATAATAAATCTTTATCTTTTTGATGTTCATCAATTGCAGCAAGCATTTGTGAATTGATACAAACAGTACTCTTTTCTTTCACTTCCAGTCCAGTATTTACAGATATGACAGGAGGAAATAAGTCCTCTAAACAAAGTAATAAATGTAATGTTCAATAAAATTTGATAATTAAACTAGAATAGACAGAAAGATTGCATTTTAAACAAAATTTAATTGAATTTTAAAAACAACATGTCAATTTGTTTCAAAATAAACTTTTTTGTTGCAAACATGTTTGGAAAGCTTATAGCACGGACAAAAAATACATAGGTCTGTTTAACTTTTGCCACTCACAAAAAAAAAAAAAGTATACCAGAAAATCAAAAATTGTTAGGGGCTTTGATGTATATGAGTTTTTCACTGTGATGCTAGTAAATAGAGAATCATTGTAGCCGGATTTTATAGACAGATTTACAAAGGACACATTTATAGTAAAAAAAAATATTGCTGATTTTGTATCACTTTTGTTGAATAAAGATTATGATGGATGGAAATTTTCAAGAAATGAAAAAATGACAATCTAATCAAGATACATTCTGCTGGTCAACTACAATAACTGAAGAAAATGTGCTTGAGCATGATGGTAAATATGATTACACAAATTAATGTGAAACTTTCTAGCACAAAAAGTTTTAATTTTTTTAATTTGTAATAAAAATATTATCAATACTTTTACTTTCTTTCATTTGTTGTGCACTAAAGCCTATTTCTTACAAAAACAACTTAAGTCAAAAAGTTTTACTACTTTTACTTATTTTATAGAATAAATAACTGATAACAAACTTAGAAATTTAAAGATCTAAGATACTTGAGTACAAAAGAATTCTTAAAAAGGCAGTATTTTCCTGTAGTACAATTTTTATTGATTCCTGAAAATTTTATCACTTAACTAGTTTTTGAAATGCCTGATTCAATAATAATAATAAATCAGAGAGAAAAGGGAATTCTACTTTTTCCCTAAAATACTTTAAAATATAGTGAAAGATATAAGAGATTTAATATGAAATAAATTGCTATTTGTATAAATGAGACTTGCGTCATGAAAGATGTTTCATAGAGTAATAAAAAAAAAAAAAAAAACATGGTTTGTAAAGTTTTATATTCAAAGAAAGCTATCTAAAAATTTAATAAAATTATAATTAAGCCATTAATACTGTATAAATGACAAGTTCATAGCAAAATTTTATTAGAATAGGCAAATATATATAGTTTCATATTAGTTTCATATGTAGACAATACTAAGGAGAAAAGAAAAGAAATTGACAATTGATAAATAGAAAATATTCCATTAAAATTACAATGTTTTTGTGTTAAAGAACTATTTTAATGATGCATACATTTCATTGCTCTCAAAACAATAAATAATTAACAGAGAGCTTCTATTTTAAATTGTTAAACAATTCGTGTAATCAGATGATTCATTTTGAGGAATATAATTTTTAACTACAGAAAACAGTCATATGAACAACAAGCATGTCAAAAAATAGAAAACACAAGTATTATTATGTTAAATATGTAAAAGTCTATAAAAAGAACACAAACATAATAAGTTACGTTTACTTGACATAGTTTTACAAAATATACATTGAGGGCAATAACATAGACCTTCATGCTTCACAAAGGAATGTTAACATCTACCTTCATTACTTATCATCTCTATTAATTTTTAATTTGCATTTTAATTTATTATTGTCACTATTCATATGACGATCTTTTTCTCCCCCCCCCCCCCCCAAAGTAAATACAACCCTAAAGTCATGTTTCCATAAATAACTTGACATTTTGTTAGAAAAAATATTTTATTAAATGGGATATAAACCAGGATCACATGATCACATTTTATTCAAACAAAAAGGTTTGGATCCTTCTGACATACTGGCTATGCATTCTGTTATGTCATTAGACTCTCTAAAAATATTCTACAATATATTCATCTTGCAAATGACCCAATCATTCCACTTTATGGTAAATAGCTAATAATCATGAAAATAAATATACATTTACCAAACACAGATATGAAAAATTTCTGATCCATTAAAGTATTGTTGGCCGGATCAATGATATTAAACGTGAAGTGGTGCAATCCCACAGGATTTCCAATAACATGCTGATAAAATAATCTTCCACTGTCAACATCACTTTGTGTAAAATAATTCTTTTGTGCATTCTTAGACTGGGGTGATATTCTTTCAGCTTTTCCATTTTGCATTAAAAATAACTCCCCAGAGGAAGGGTCTGATGTTAATACATATTTCAGTAGTTCAACAACACTGTCAGAATCCAAAGCACTCAAAACTTTATTGTCAATGATACTGGACTCCCCTAAATTAAAAAAAAAAAAATCAATACATCAAAATATAACAAAACTTTAAAAGAGATATTCAATTACTGAAACTTAGATATAATTATCTACAAGCATTTAAGAAATACAAAACTAAGTACCAGTAACTTGTATAATTTTTTTTAAAAAAGTATAAAATCAAAAATTTAAATTGATAATTAGTCATGCTATAGATTTAAGTGTTTTTTTCCCCCTATTGGTATTTTATTGTGAGATGTATTTCACAGCATTAATTAAGTATTGAATTAAATCTTTCTTTAAAAATACATATTAAAAGAAAATTTCAAACTATTATCCCAAATATACAAAATATATTATTTTTAACTTTATATTTGTACATTATAAATTTTTACAAGTAATCAGATTTTGTACAGAATATATTTTTTTCTACAATACATAATGAACACCCTAATATTTATTAACAAGGTATTTCATTTACATACATATATGTATTGACATATAATTTCAATTACAAATTATCTAACCCGGTAAAATAGTTTTGAATAAGAGCCTTATAAATTAACAATCAAAAGAACTGTTGTAAACTGAGTTGCTAAAGTACAAATCATTACATTTAAGTAGATTTTTTCCCAAGCTTTATAACAGTTGATAAACATTTATTAATCAACCAAATATTTACAAAATTTAATCAAATTTGAAAAGATTTTGATACGTTTAATTTTAATTCTATATACAGATCACATAAAAACATCTGACATCAAAACTTAATCAATACAAAAGAATTCTTTAAAGTAAATATATTTTTTTCTTAATGAAATGCCTAAATTTTACCTGGCAGTAATTCTAAACCAAGATTTCTTTCTAAATAAGGAACCTCCCTGTCTCTAACAATGATATATACATCTAGAGAGCCTGAAATATCATGATGACCATCACTGACAGTGAAAGAAAATGAATCATTTTCATGTGATCCAACATCTTCATGAACATACATAATAAGCCCACTCAGAACATCCTATAATGAAAAGAAATGTGAGTTTTTAAGTATAACCAAGTGCAATACATATTATATAAAGAGATTATCCAATTACTATAAGTATGAAATGAAAATAAATAACATGCAAAAGCTTAAAAATTATGGCTAAAATACAATAGTTCATGAATGTTTTTATTTCATCATTTCATATTCAAATTATAAAAACAAGATTTAATATATATATATAAATATATATATATATATATATATATATATATATATATATATATATATATATATATATATATATAAAACAAAGTTCTGTAATGTTTATTTTAAATTGCTAAAAACTCAAAATTGCAGATACCAGATAAGCATATACAATTTTTTATATTTTACTAAGGATGGGGATTTACTGGATGGTCAGCCCGTTAACTCTTCTTTCCCCCTTACTTTTCCACATCTTTTCTCTCTCGAAATCGTGTTGCAGGGGTCAATTTTGACATTTCATTGAAATTACATGGTTTTAATAAAAATGTCCTTACTTTTTTCAGTGTTGCTAAATTCTATGACTTTTCCAGGTTGGCTGGCCATCCTGATTAATTTGAAAACTAGTTCAAATAGAATTATTATTATTTTTTTTTATGGGGTAGTTTTCTAATTTTTTTTTTCCTTTAAATGATCCTATAAATATCAACTTTAACAAACTATCATATTTGATATTTATATTTATTTATTTAGTCAATTAGATTGAATTAGCATAAATATTATCCAAAAAATTTTTAATTACAAGACAATTTTTGAAAATTATTGCTTAATTAAAAGGTAGTTACAAATACTGAGTTGATTCAATTAAAAAAAAAAAAAATATTTCCATTCACGGAACATCCAGCAATTGTAAAAATACAACTAAAAACTCACTAAAAAAAAAAAATTATAGAATTAAACTTGAATATACATCTTTCTATTTTTCTGCCCAAGTACTTTTAATTATTTTTGAAATTTGCTATTGTACACAGTTTAAAAAAGGGGATTATAATTTTTCAATACATTTTTATATATATAAAACAAATAAGTACTAAAGCTACAAAGGGAAATATAATGAAAATCAAAAAAGTTAAAATATATAGAGAGATTAGAAAATGTGCTTTCAAATATTTTTAGTAATAAAACAGTCGTTAGATTTCAAAATAATTTGTTCAATCCATATGTTCAGTTCGATAATAATTTATAATTATGATGCAGAATATAGCTCTTATTTCCCAGAGTGTCTCATCATCTTTGACTAAAATTAATGAATAACAATTCTTTTTTCTTTCATTATATAATTTAATCTCACAATATTGTTTCTAAATGTAAAAATTCTTAAAAGGCTAATATTCAGTCAAAAATAGTTTAGTTATATATACAGGGTGCATAAATCTATATGCATATAAAACAAAGTCCGGACTGGGGAGATCTTCAACGCACAGCCCAAACTACTGAATCCAGAACATGAAAATTGGAGGGAAAATGCTTCTTAGGGCATAGACATGTACTAAGAAAGGATTTTCTAAAACTCGACCACTATGGGGGGGGGGGGGGTAAAAAGGGGAAGAATTTTTTAAAAAATTCCTTAAAAATAAGCTATTATAGTTATGTGACAAATGATAATATATTGTAATGTATTTTTGTAGGCTGAATTGAATGGTCCAAGTACATTCTTCTAAATCCAATAGTTTGTGATATATTGCATATTTTTCTAATTTGGTCTTCTGTGTCAAAACCTCAAAATTCTAACATTACAAATGATAATTTCTAAAAATACATGTGTTATTATATTAAAGGAAGAAATTCAAACTGTTGATAAAACACCAAGAGCTTCTTTATCGTTATAATATAATGTGACAAAATTAGAATTATGGGTGAAATTTCTATAATCAGATAAATCGGATTATGAAAAATAAGCCGTTTTTAAACATTATGCTGAATGGATTTTGATGGGAATTGAACTGTTAGTTATATAATGTTTCAGGGAAGATTTTGGTATACAAAATCACTTCGCTCTACACTGTTTAGTTAAAAAATTATGTGTCAGATGAATCCATTTATTAAAGTTTAGACTTTTTAAAATCATTCTGTTAAATGGATTTTACTGGGGATTGCATTGTTAAAATAGATTATTTTTGAGGGTAGGTTTTAGTATAAAATAATATTGTTTTACGTTGCTTTGTTCTAGAATTATGCAGAAATTTTCTATAATCAGGTGAATCTGGTTATAAAACACTAGCCTTTTAAAAAAAGTTCTATGGATTTTGATGAGATTTGCATTTGTTAGCTAAAAATTTTTCAAGGATGGTTTCAGTATATTGCATATTATTCTATCGTTCTTTACCAAATCCTATAGTAAATGATTAGCTAAAGTGCTTAACAGCTCAAATTTCATCTGACAAATTAGAAAATATAATAGCACAATGGCATTCGTATTCATATCGTTTTCAGCAACGCAGATGAATATTCTGGGTAAATGTCCACATTGCTTTAAAATACAAAATCAAATTCACCAATATATTTTCGTTTGATTCAAGATTTGTTTGGAGAAACCGACCAGCATAACAGGCAAAACTTATTAGTTATTACATAAAGTATTACTGACATTTTATAGTATAGTCATTAGAATTTTCTAGTACATTTTTATTACTGATACACAAAAAAGTAACAGATAAAAACAGTGTTTATAGTTTTTAATCATTTCATATAAAAGTTGGTAGATTTCATGAATAAATAACTAAACATACTTGAAAGGTGAAAGTATCTTGCTTCAATAAAGGTTTGCTGTTTTTCAAATTATAAGTATTGGAAGCCATTAATCTAATTCCACCTTAAATTAGAAAGAAATACATAAATTAAGTTAAATAATGAAAAAAATAAATAAAAAGTAAATACATACCTACATAAAACTAATAAGCAAGCTATTTCAAAAAGATATTTGGTCATACAACTCGCAAAAAAAAAAAAAAAAAAAGGTTTCCCCCCCCCCCCCCAGGGAATTAAAGTTTGCATATATCTATAGCAGGTATGTCAAACACATGGCCCATAGACCACATTTAGCCCACCTATAATTTCTTTGTGGCCCGCCAAGCCTTTAGCATTTTACCTGTGCTTAATTAACACAATTGCAGAAATTATACTTAGGTGCACCACACACCAGGGAGACATGTGACAAAAAAGTGAGAGACAGGAGACAAATTCTGATATTCAAACCATTTCTTCTTTGTTAACAGGGTGAAATTGTCTCCTGACTCACACTTTTTGCCACATGTCTCCCTGGTGTTCAACACTGGTGTGTGGTGCCTTACACCAACCATGGTCTTAAAGAAAGCAAACATCAGAAAGTATATCTATATTGCTAGTTGGGCAATTTTTTATGCAGAATGCTGTCACTATTTTTGAATAGTAACATTTGCCTTTCTGCATAATAAATGCAAGAATAAATATGATTCTAATGATATATTGGAGAGTGGACATGAAAAATCAATTAAATAAAATATTTATTATATGCCAACCCAGTAGCAGAAACAGTACAGCATGGCAGTAGGCACTGCAGATTTTTTTATACCTTGCAGATCAATCTAACAAGCCTTAAAAAAGTTCTGGGCAAAGAAAAATTGCTAAAATTTAATTTTTGTCTCTAGATTTATTGTATTTATTTCTTATATTTTCTTTGTAAATACAAATTTTGCTTATTTTATGGGCCACTATAATTACTTATGATAGCAAGCTTGGTCCAGCATTCTTCGCAGATAAATCTTGGTTTGCTGCAGATTAATACAGAAAATTCTGTACTGGGTATGCTAGAGAGCAAAAGTATCAAATAAGCTTGTATCAAAATCAATATTCCATGCTCCAATAACACTAAAACAGGAATATAGATTGTATAGTGATGATAATAAACATTGCATTGTAAAAATAATAAAAAATTTTAATTTAAGCATTTAGATTAATTATTCCAATCCCAAGAGTATTGAAAACTTAAGGATCAAAATATGGTTACTTGTCTATTATTCAATTGACTACTTTCTATAAAAAAATAACTATAACTAAAAAATGGGATTTAACAGCAATAATAAAAAAGTGTGACACCACATTTGATTTAAAATGCAGCCAGAGCCTGATTAAGGTTGTCCAGGGCCCAAGGCCTAGCAGCTTTTCAGGGCACCCCCTCAAACCAAAATAGCAGCTAGAAACATTTTTTGGGAGTATTCGGAAATTTTCCTGCATTTTATAAAAAGGGTCATGAAACTCAGGTTAATCTAAATTTTCTTTCGCTGTTTGATACTATAATACTTTAAATATCTCTTCATCTTAAATATTTCTTTGAAAAAATTTCCCCATGAAAAATATTTTGTCTGCACCATTCTTAATTTGTTTTTAGAGAACCAAAAAATACAGGCAAAGCATTTATAGATGTATCTGTTTCTTAGATATCGAAAATGGAAATAATTTTTTTTTATTTTACTCATTTTGGGGCCCTTATCTCCAATGGGCCCAAGGCCGCGGCCTAGTTGGCCTGTGCAGTTATCCGGCCCTGAATGCAGCACTAGCACATGATGTATGTATTCCACTTTTATTTATTTTGTGTGATAAGCCAGTTTATTTTTTCTCATAGAGAATATAAACTAACTACTATTTCTCTGTTTTCTCTCGCATTTTGAAAAAAAAAAAATAAAAAATTATAAAGCTCAGGGAATTTCCATCTATAGAACTTAATGCAGTAAAATATTTTCAAGATTATGGGATTCTGCCATAAAAAAAAGTGTGCATTAATGGGCATGATATAAGACTTTATCTGCAAACAAATATAAACAATGGCGATTTAATGTTAAAAACTGTGATAAGCTAATATCTGTTAAAAAAGGAACATGGTTTGACGGTTCCAAAATCATTTGTAACTAACTGCAAACTGCATTAGAGTTTATTTATAGCTGGTAAGATTAATTAACATCAATCAAATAAGAAAAAAAAAATTTTTTTTAATGGATTTAAGCAACAGTAAAATGATTGATTGGGATAGTTATCTATGAGAAGTTCACGTGTCTAACCTTCTAGAAAGTTACTCTGAAAAAATAGGAAGGCCTAAAAAGATTGTAGAAATTGACAAAAGTCTTTTTACAAAGCAAAAAAAAAAATCAATAAATTTATTTTATTTATTTATTTTGAGGGGGGAGGAGTACTTTCTCGACAATCTTCCATATTCAGAATACAGGAGCGCGGCATTCGGTGAAGGTTAATGGTAAAGAATCATGAACATGTAATGAATGCGACGTCAAGTGAATGTGATGTAATGATTAGGCATTTTTGCATTAAATCATTGTTTGACGACAGTTATTTTTTTTTTATATAAAGTGGTAATAGACAAGTAGCCAAAATATAAATGAAAATTAATTTATCCAATAAAAATAAATGACGTTTAAATAGAAAATCACGCAAGCAAATTTTTTATAATGAACACGTTTATAATTTATGAAAAAAAGGTATTCACTCAGAGGTTTGTGTGAGTGTGTGAAAAAGAAGACAGATTATACCCTAGTGAATTTTAATATATTTGAAACTGTTCATGATATCAGTCATACAATATTTAATAGCTACAGCTAAAATTTTACTTTCAATAAATCAAAATGAAAATATTAATAAACAAGGACAGCCAACCATCACACACAGACATTGCTCTTGAAACCTCAATTATTCCAAGTGCGAATAAACTCAATTGATCTGATGCACAAATTGGGATTTTGCTTCATATGATACTCTACCTTGAAGTTTACATGATTCCAAGTGCGAATAAACTTAGTTGATCTGTGCATAAATGAAAATTCACTCCATATGCTAGCCAGTCTTGACATTATCATACTTGTAGCATGAATGCATTTAGTTAGCTGGATATCAAAATAGAAGTAGATAGATGGTGGGTGTACTCAGGGCTTAATTTATAACAAAAAAAGTACTGCAGCCCTAATATTCTGCACTACTAATAACCATAGCGTCCCCCACCCCGCCATCATGCCAATCAAAATATTTATATTTCATACATTATTTGCAAAATTTAAAGCATTTTTTTTTCTTTAGCAAAATAAAAATTTTAAATATATCTATCTACATATACTTAGCTGTCAATGTTCCACTTTTTAGTTATCACTCCTTCTGAATAGAAATCTTTGCCTAATTTTAATGATAGTTAATAGCAGAACTCTGCGACTAAATATGGTAAGGATTATGATTCAGAAATAGTGTTAACACAAAAAAGGAATAGTTCACAGCTATGCATTTTAATGAAAAAAGAAATGAAATTTAGCAGAAATTAACATTTATATGCTAAAGAATCGAACAACGTTTTTCAATTTTCTATAAAAGGTGCATATCTTAAACTATAATTGATTCCTTCTGCATAACAATCTTTCATGGCGAGTCCTTGAAAATAAGATTAAATTAAAAATTTGACATTGTTATCTGACAGATTCGATGTTTTTCTAAGGGGAAAACACTGCTCAATTGCTTGCAATCAGAATAACAATACATGACAATTGAATGTACTTACAAATGAATGTGACTTTGAAAATATGCAGAGCAAAGTCTTGGGATGGATAGCGTTCATAATGAAAAATAAATAGAAAAATCACTAACATTATTTTCATACTCGTATGCAACAAACAAAACCTCAAGCTGATGCTCGTTGACTAAAATAAGAAAATATTATTTTCGGGTTAGATATCTAAATTTAAAAGAAAAATGATCCAATTAAAAAATATCCCAGTATCACAAAAGAAAATCAAACAGAAAGTATATTCATTGCTGGTTCTCTTGAATGGTGCCGCTATACACATGTTATTGCTATCAATGCCAGGCATAAATCTGCAAATATCACTAGAAAAAAAAACACGATTTCTGGTTCACTTCATTCTGATCAAAATAGCATTAAAAAAGGGGAGAAAAGTACTTTTTTTTCTATACATGAGTAAATAAAATTTTGAATTTCAGACAGATTGAGTTAGAGTCCGCCCAAGCCCGAAGTGTAATATAAAAATTGATCCCATTTCATCTCCAACTCCTACGTGTGCAACACTATAGGTCAGATATAGTGCTTTGAAAGAAAAGAATGCAAAAGCTTCAATATGGAAGGGAAAGGAAAAGGGTAATTTAGACTTCGGATTTTCATTAGCGCTACTGCACAGGGATCCGGAGCCCTGTATTTATGGGCTCTGGTGAATTCCGACCAATATTTAAAAATTTACTAAAAACAGAGAAGTACCGGAGCCGGGCTCCTGCGCAATTTAAGCGCTGGGTGTACTACAGTTGCCTGGGAAATCTGGGATTTATTGCTGAAATGTTCCCCATGAGATCGATACATGTCCATAAACGGGATTTAAAAAATTTGCAATTTTTTCTAACATTTTTAAAATTTAATTCCTTTCAGATAGAATCGGAAGGCCATAACTAAAAAATGAAAAAATCTTGGAAGGTAAGCTGGGCTACCAGCTTTTTACATCTGAGACACCCCAGCTACCTCTCACTCTTATTCCACCTTCACTAGAAGTCATTCCAATCTACCAGATTTTCCTGACTAATGGATTAAAAAGAAATTAAGCTCCACTAATCAGAGCACTGCACGGATGTTTCCAGATCTGTAGACTGACATAAAATCTGTGAAACAGCTAGAGGAAATACGGCAGAGATCAGTGACTGATTAGTCGAATAACTGTGACAGTCATGAAAATGATATTTTTGTAGCATTTATACTCAGATTGGAAACAACGTCCGGACACTCAGGAATGCAAGGAATCTTGTTTACCAATTCAGCAGAAATAACTACATTATCCCTAATCTACAATATGGTGACAAAATTTATACTTTTTGGCTGAAAACCAAAGATGGCAGCCCTTAAACTACTTAAAAGACAAAAAAAAGATTGTGGCAGAAAAGTTTAAAAATCATAAATAGATCGTTATTATTTATTTTGGGAATAATAAGTCAAATTTTGAATGAAAACATGTCAAATTCATCAGGAAAATACAGATATTTCAGAAAGACTTAAAACTAAAATAAAAGTAAAATGCTTATTATTACTGATTATTTAAATCATTTATTTAATGGAGAAAATTATTTATTTATTTAAAATTTAAAAAAATGTTTACAAGTTTAATAATATTTATTATGCAAATTACCTCTTTGGGGTGGGCTTTCTAATCTAACATACAGTTGATCAGGACTTGTGTCTTCATCAGTCACTGATAAGGAAGAATTTAAAACTTTTGTAAAACTTCCTTGAAGTACAAATAAATGCTGGGTATGAACAAAAGGGACTTCATCATTCATGGGCTTTATAGTTATATTCACAAGATGAGCTGGGGATGATAAAAAGCCATCACTAATGCGGATATATACAGTATCTTTGTCTGGTTCCACATCTATATGATTTAACTGTATGTACTTGATATAACCTTCAACGAGATCAACATAAGAAAATGAAGATATGGGAATACCAGCCAATGATTTTTCAGCTCCTGGAACTGTAAACATAAACAGTTAATGAAATGTATTAACAGACATTCATTTTATCTCAAATATTTTCACATTGTAAAAGTAAATATCATACATGCAGTAAAACTTCAAAAGTTAAAATCAAACAATTTACTTTTAAAAAGTTGAATTACTCAGAAATAGTATTTTAGCACATAATCACTGTAGAACTACAGTAATCAAAGTACTCTATGAACATCATCATATTAACTAGTAAATCTTCAGATCAGGGTCCTCCATATCAATTTTTCACGACATTTTAATTTTCAACCCACTTTACACAACATCTAACATCCTGAAATCTGCATTTAATAATGTTAGATTATTTATATACTAATGTAAATGCTTCTCCTAGGACGATGAGTAGAAATCATACTTTTTACTTTAACTTTGAAATAATTGATAAAAATATTCATATACTATTCTGGTGTGTCTTTCATGTCATAACGTTTCAGTCAGTTTTCCCAAAGTTCAGGGCCTGATTAATGCATGTCTCTGCCCGCTTTAACAACAAACTTGCTATCTGATGGAAATAAGATGACAAAACAGAGAAGAAATTTCAGATCTATCTTGATAAAGGAAAACAGATATAGATTGAATGCAATATCAGTACAAATAGCTTTTACTGACTTTTAAATTTGGCAAAAATAAGTTCATCAAAGCCAAATTTTAAAATAATAAAATCAGAATTACTTGACTGACTTCAACAGGAAAATAGGCAAAAAATTGTTTAAGAAATCTTAGCCTAATATAGGCAAAATATTGTGGTAGAACTGTATGTACCCTGCTATTTTAACAGTAATTTGTCATTGACATTCACAAATTGTTTCACAGAGAAGATTTTGCTCAAAAGAATCAAGTTACAATAACATGATTAGAAGAAAGGCACTTTTTTTTCCCTGAAGTAACATTAGAAATAGAGTCGGTGCTTACTACAAACTACCGATTTTTTGTGTAGCACTACTATGACTATTCAAAAAATAATTTAGGGGTGAAACAGATTTTAAATTGATTTTTGCTTTATTTTTTAAAAGCAGAATTCAAAAAAGAAAAAAAACATCAAATAAACAACAGCCAATGAAAACAATTTTATTTAAGAACATTTTTTGACCTATAGGGAATTTCTGAGGGGTTTTCTCCTACTTTCTCATAATTTTTAATTGTACATTGTTGAATGTACAATTATTGAAAAAGTTTTCTCATAATATACATTAAAAATATATAGTTTGGGAGTTTCTCTTTTAATAAATAGAAAAAATTAAACCACTTTTCCATCTGAAATAGAAATCTAATTGCATTTTAAAATTATTTCAGACATCTCAAAAATTAATAATTAATTTTTAGACATATATATATGTATATATATATATATATATATATAAATGCTTTGCTGATAATAACATTTCATGTACATAGTGCTATGTTAAATTTTAATATCAATAAAACTTGTTATTGAAAACCTTTTTCTATATATTTGTTTATTGTCTCATTTGTCAAATAAAGTATGATTAACTTAATTTTAGTAAAATAAAAATACTCACAAAAATTAAGTTTTTAAGTGAACATAAAATTAAAAATGAAAATTAATAAATCAGTAAATGAAAAAATATATATTTATTACTGTAGCACAATTTTAGTAATTTTATTTTATGGATAAGAATATACAAACAAATCTTTTTAACATTATTTTTATAATACAGTAGACTCGCAATTAAACAACCTTCACGGGACCTGAGCAAATCAGGCATTAAATCATAAGTTGGTAATATGGGTTGTTTTTAATGCAGTTCAAAAATTTCTAAATTCTAATGCAATAAAAACTATTGATTTATACAATATTTTAAAAAATATATTTGTTGTGCTTTGTCTTAATCTTTAAAATTAAAAAATGCATAAAAAATATGGAATAATTTTATAAGAATTAATTTAAACATTTTACAAAATTTAAAAAATGACTTACACTAGATAATTAAAATTTTTTGAAAAAATGATGTTACACTTTTTTGCTTCAAATGGCAGCTGAGATGGGGGGGGAGGCAGAGCTGACTGACATCTGAAAGGGTCAGAAGAAGGAAATGTTTGGTTACTTGCTTTTTTTATACTTCTCGGAAAAGTTGAATACAATGTGCTGTTTGTTCATGTTCTCGGACAGGTCATTAAATCAAGATTCGGATTATATATGGGTTATTAAAACAAGCAATGAAAAACATTGTGAGCATTTGGAAATGTTCAGAACTTGATGCTAAATTGGTGATCATAAAATAGCAAGTCTACTGTGCTAGATAATATAATTTTGAAGGGTGATCAATAATTACAGACATAATATCTGTCCTTAAAATGAATAAATATTTTCTTACTGGGTCTTGAATTTTCTAAAAAACCATAATCTGGTTGCTGTTCAATATATGCAATCAAATCAGATAGAGGTGAATCTGGATCAAAAACAGTGATAACATGAGGTTCGATAATGGCTTCACCACCTTCATTTACCTATGAGATTTTTTTTCTAAAGTTAATTTATTAAAATATATAGGTTTGTGAATTAATTTCATCACAATGATAAATAATCTAAATATTCTACTTTAACATCACTTGTAACTTTAACAACTGGAGGCACCCTAATCTTTGGCTTGACTTTCATCAATAAAGGTTGGTTGGGCTGTATATTGCCACTTCCATCACTCACATCAAAATATAAATTTTCTCTAATAGTATTATTTCCTATAGGATCACGAGCATAAAACCTATAAAAGAAAAGTGAGTAAATAATCATATACTGTATAACCAGAAATATCGTAGAAAAAAAAAAGTAAAGTATAACATTAAACATACATAAAATATATAAAAATACATACAGAATTAAAAAAATATTTTTAATGGAAATGTTGAACTTCAAGCAATAATTAGTCTAAAAAATCAAAGTTACATTGAAACTTTTAATGTAAAAAATTTTAACTTTCTGCCTTTCATGATGAAATATTCTCATGATGAAATTTTCTCATGATAATTTTCTCATGATTGAATATCTCACTATAGAACATTCAATGTTAACTGCAATGATTCTTTTAAATACTAAAATTAAGTGATTAGGGTAAGTTAATAAGCTAAAAGTAAGCTATATTTTTTAAGTCAAACAATTTTATAATGAGTTTGAAAATTAGAGTTGGGAGGGGGAGTAGGGGAGGGGGGCAGTGTTAACTTATAAACTGAAAAGTAATAATATTTACCAGATAAAAACAGCTTTATAATAATTAGTTTTAAATATACAGTCAAACCTTGTTAACATGAACACGCTTAAAGTGAATTACTTTTAGCATGAACTGTTTCCGATTGCCCCGTCCAGTTGTATATAATGTATTTAAGTTCGGATAACACGAACTACTTTTAACATGAACAAAAAAAGTTGAGAGTTCACGTTAACAAGGTTCGACTGTAGTAATAAAAAGTATTATAGAATCATGACAATCTGAAATAATTGAGAACATTACCCATTCGAATTAACAAAATTTTGGATTATCAGAATTTCTAATAAATAAATAGAATAAGAGAAGGCAAAAACGACGAAATTTTAAGTAGACAACTGGTGATTCATTAGTTCACAGACAATAAAAAGGGAACAACTCCTCTATTTTCTATAATAAGGCATTCTTAGGTGTCTGAAATAACACCCCCCTTTTCCAGATGTTAAGGTCAGTGAATTCCAGCTCTACAGAGTAGATCTATACTTTCTTTCAGCTTCAGTATCTGCACTCATTCAAATAGCTTTCCATAAATACCAGCTGTTTCATTCTGTTCTCAGCCATTTGTGATTAATCTCTCTTAAAATCGAATAGTTAGTCACCTGTTTTGTGTAATATATGCTATTTTAATTGCTTTTTTAAGTTTTTTTAAACATGTCTAGTAAAAAGAAACACAGCTCATGTATGTTAAAAGACAAACTAGATGGGCTAACACATTAGGACAAGAAAAAATCTGCAACAAAATTAGATGCTGAAACAAGTAAAACAACAGTTCGTGATTGGAAAAGAATCATAGCAAAATTTAATAGTTTAATTCAGTGGCATCAGCGAGGATTCTTGAAAATGCAAAAAATTGAAAGTGCTACTATTTGAAGAAGAAAAAAAGTAATGCAGCCCTTAATCTATTGTTTCAAAAGAGAAACAAAAAGGGATGTTGTTAAGTGGACCACATGTTCCAGAAAAAGCAAAATAATTCAGCAATTTGATTGATGGGGATGCTTCTTTTATTGCCAGTAACAGATTGCTGGATCATTAGAAGAAAAGGCATGGAACATGACAGTTATCTATAAAAGAAGAAAAATTATCAGCTGATGACAATGCTGCAGAGAAATGAATAAGAGAAATATGAGAATTAATTTTTTCAGAAAATTATTTACCACAGCAAGTTTATATCTGTGATGAAATTGGTTTAAATTTCAAAACACAGACACAAAAAGGTGTTGTTTGTAAAAAGGAGTCTTGCTCAACAAGATTCAAGATGAGCAAATAAAGAGTAATTCTCTTAGCAAAGCATGCTCTAACACACTAGGTGATAAAAAACTACCACTTATGTTTATAGAAAAATCTAAAAACATCTATAACATTGAATAATATGAATATTAATTTTCTTACAGCATTTTACATGGAACAGATGGAAGCATGGATGATGTGCAGCTTTTCAAAAAATGGTTTGAAAAACTATTCTTGTAGTAGAAAAATTTAATAAAATAAATGCTTTGCAAAACCATGCTTTACTTATTTTGGATAAAACTATCTCATTCACCAGCTGTATCATTGTGTTATGAAGAGAGTTTTCCTACATTCTAATATAACAAACAGCTTTGATACAACCAAGTTGTTGGATTATAGAGTGTTACAATGCATAACATACAGTTACAGAAAAACGCTTCTTCAAAATTTATCTCAGAATGTGTTTTGAATTAAAAATCATGAGTATTAACTGACTCGTATTGTAAGACTGATACAGAAACAAACAGCTATGAAAGAAATTTGCATTTTTTTTAACATGAAAACAATAGAAACATTTTTTTTCCCCAAGAAAGTGTTTCAAAATAAGATAATAAGAAAAAAGAAAAAACATGATGTCTTTTTTTTTTTTTTAACATAGATACAACAATTTGAAAACCCAGATTTTTTTTAAAAATAAATTTAAAGTATTTAATTTAGAATTAGAATAGCTTTGGGTAAAATAATATTTAATCCTTTTCAGCATTTAAAAAAAAATAGGTGATGCTATTGTTTATGAAGTTAGCATACAAAATACAAAAAATAATTATATGTAAAAGATTCATAAAGGGCACTCCCAAATAGCAGACACCTCTATTCAGCAAACACTTTTTCAATCACAACACTGCTTTACTTCTATGCTTTTACCTCTGAATAGCAAACACCTTCAAAAAAGACTTGAATTCTGTGATCTCAAGATGTCTGCAATTTTGAGGTTTTACCTTATATAAAAAAAAAAAAAAGATACCCACTTTTTGTCACAATAAGAATTTGTAGATCTCTTTTATCAATAGTTCAGTGATACTGTAAAAAGTTTAACACATCTGATGCACAGAGTCAACATCACTAATCAAGGTGCATGGAATAATGAAAAACATACTCCAGATAATATCAAAAGTAGTCAATTTCTAGCCTAACATAAATGAAAAAGTTATCATACACTGAATGAAAGACTATGGAAGATTATCAAAAAGGTACCCTGACAAAAATTTAAAAATACTAGGCATGACTCTTTTTCTAAAAGTCACAGGATAAAGCTGTTCCCCAGAAAATTCTTTGGTTATAGTTTTTTATACTACTGTTCTAGTTAAATTATCATCATCATTTTTATACATCATACAAATATGAAAGACAATTTTTAAATATATCAACCTAAAAAGCAATGAAAAAAATGTAATAACTAAGAAACATTATTATATATATACTTTCATCAGAGCGTTCTCTGAGCCTATGAAATCCACATTCAAGATACTTTTTTCACACATGAACATAAATAATAATAATAAAAAAATTAAAGGAAGCCTTCCTCAAGGAAAAGCTCTTAGTTCCTATTTCTTTTATATTTAATTATTTTAATTAATCTTATATTTAATTATTTTAAAACACTTGGAATAAATAAATTTTACTCTTTTCTATCAAAATCATCAGAAATAAAGAAAATTTAGTTAAGTTTCAAAATCCTATTTCAATAGCCTTCTCCTACCCCTCCATGCTGGTTCTACAGTTAAAAGCTTGTATGAATTTCAAAATTTGTAATTTATAAAAAATAACTGTTTAAAATGTTTCATACTATACTCACATAAACAATATTGGTACTTGTCTACTTTCTCATTAACTACTTTCTTTAAAAAAAAAAAAAAAAAAGTCCTGACCGGTACCGGGAGGAAAAAGTAGCTTTCCTATATTTTCGTTTTAAAATCTTAGCTAATGTTGTTTCTCCAAAGCAGCAAGCTAAAATGCAAAGAACCCGATTACAGAAGTTTTGTTAATACTGAATTTAAAGAAGAAATTCACCAAACTATTGAGCTATAGCCAAGTTGGCTTCATTTATGGAGGCTAATTTTAGTCGCCAAATTTGGCAATATTTTGCCAAGTGTCACCAATCTTGGTGGAAATTTGACACTAATGGCTATGAATATAGTTTTATGCGTATGATTGGGAAAAAGATTACAACAATGAAAGGTAATAATTTGCGATAAATCACAGTCACTAAAACTCATAAATTAATCCCTGATTTTTTGTAATCTACTGTCTTGTTTCAAAATGTCAGCCACCCTAGAATTTCAAACTGCTGTATCTCAGCCATTTTTTAAGATAGAGGCAAAAAAAAAAATGCTCTGGAATCCTTCTATCAAGGTCTAACATTTAAACAAAAAATAAACTTGAATTTCTAATTTTTTTTGTATATATTTGTTTATTTTAAATCTTTTAGTGGCCGCCATTTTGAAACAAGATGGCAGACCAAATTGGTGAGCTTAATATACACACTTAGTTTCATCCAAATGACATAGATGATATATATATGAAATGAATGTGAAAAAGTATGAAAGAATATTGAATGTGAACGAATGTGGATTGATATGAAAGGATAGGTTAGTTAAACCCATTCCAAATCAGAAGCTAAAAGATAAAAATTCAAAGTTTAAAATCCCTAAATCGTGTGTCAAAATTTTAAAGTTTTGCCTTCATTTCTAGTTGCCCCTGTAACTTAACTTTCCTTACGATACATTTATTACGAACAGATATCAATTTTGAATCCTCGTTAAGATTAAAAGTGCTGACGGTAGCGCATCTCTCTTCTCCCGGTGGTTAAATCTTGCATGTTAATTATCTGGGCTGCTTACCCAGATATGAATCAAAAGCTAATTAGCCAATTAAAGTACATCATTTCATGATTTGTAGAGCGGTCTCTGGCGGTAGTCTGGCCGTATATAACGTGTTCCGCGTGTTTTTTGCATGGCTTTTGACTCTAATCATTCTCCACAAAAACTACGGCCAGTATTCTTCGAAGTGCGACGGCATCCTTGCCGTTGTAAGTCCGGCAATTCGCTGAAATATGAACGATAAGACGATGTTTCCCCGGTAAAAGACTCTTCAAACTGTCCCCTGGGCCTAGCTTATGAAGAGACTTGTAATTATTTGGAATAAAAGCTAGTTCCCAGGAAAATGCCTGCTGATTTCTTACATTCGCACGACTACATCAACGACGTTATACCTTACTGGGATGTGTGGTAGCGGCGATCAACCGTCCGTCGTTACAGAGGGATCGATGTGCGTTCGGTATATCGAGGTGCGCCCGTTATACAGAGGCGATATCTTACAGTGAGTCTGCTAGGATTTAAATACCTGCCATGGGAAAATCCTTTCTTTTAAATAACTATTCATTAATAGGAAACATCGTAATCGAACCAACCATAAAAAGACTATTTTTAATCACCGGGCCTTTAAAAGAAAATAACAGAAGACTAGTGTGTTTAACTGAAAAGAAAAAGTTTGTGTCCAAAATAAAGAAATAAATATCTACAATCAGTTAATAAAAGAGCTCCTGCTTCCTCATTAAGCTATCAAATCTCGGATAAACATTTTATTTCCTTGCCTACTTAAAATAAACAATTTTTCTTCAGCGCTTCACTCCAAAAGAAAAACAATTAAAGAAAAACAATTTGAAATTTTATTATTTTTTAAGTGTTATTTTTCTGAAAAATACTATTATTATTTTACTATTATTATTATTATTATTATTATTATTATTATTTTATTATCTCTATGTTACAACTTAAGTGATTAAATGAAGCAGATTATTTTTGTTTATTATTTTGGAAATTTAAGCGGGATTTAATGAAAAATTAAGAAAAAAAAAAAAAAAAAAAAAAAAATGATTTTTTCTAGTAAAAATATTTTTTTTTTATATTTTGTTTAATGAGATTGTAAAAATAAGTAATAAAAATGAGCGCAGAAGACAAATCCACTCAAGTGAGTGAAGGTGACGAATCTTTAAAGGAAAAAAATACAGAAATTGAGGGAAATGGGAATCCCCTTGAAAGTCCTCCAAATACGGAAATACATGAAAGTGCCCCTGTAAATATGAATGGAGCTATCAGTCAAGTGAGCCAACAACCTGTTAAAAATCAGACCCTAATCCCTGAAATAGAGTCAATCAAAAAGGCCACTGTAGGTAGCTATGCAGCAAATAGTGAGGAAAAAACAAAAGACCCCGAGATTATCCCGTTTTCGCCGGAAGCTAAGATGATCTTTGCCTCTTGGATTGCTTATTTTGAGGCTGTATGTATTGAGTCCAGAAAAGATGATGTTTGGAAGATAAGAAACATCCAGAAATTTTTAAAAGATAGTGCCCTTACCCTATACATTAACAACTGTCTTAATGTTTTGCACTGGAATGAGTTTGTTTCACTATTCCATGAAAATTTTTCTACCCCAGATACACTATCACTAAGCGACTTTGCTAGTATTCGGTATAGGTCAGGTGATGACCTCAACGAGTACTACCAAAAGAAAACTAAAATGGGTCGTAATCTGGGTTTAGATAACAAATTCATTCTAGAAGGGTTATCCGAAGGTTTGCCAATTTCGATGCAGAGGCTTATTGTGACTAATGCCCCTAAAACTGCCACAGAATGGAGAGAATTAGTGTTTAAACTTACTAAGCTTGAAGTAGCAGGCAAGAGTCCTGAAAATAAACCAGACCCAACTCCCCAAAATCAGTTCAGACAATGGCGACCATATCGCCCTAATACCACTGAGCAGAATTTTCCAATGCGATCCTGGAATTATAGATACCCTTATCAAAACCCCCAGAATCGCCCAAATGTGACTAACCCTCAAAGAACTTTCCAAAATGTGAGACCATTTCAACCGTCTCCTCCCAGACCAAATATACACTACCAGGCTACATTGCCACCATCGCCATGCCGTGTATGCCTTAATCTTAATATTCCAAATGCTTACCATTGGGTACGAGATTGTCCTTTTCGAAAGCAATCTTTAGAGGCCTCTTCTCTAACCCAACACCCAAACATTCAAATCCAAAATCCAAATCAGACACAAAGTGATTTTTCTGCAAACCCAAGTAGTAATATATGACAATTAATAGTACCCGGGTACATAGAAAAAAGAAAAGGATCCAAAGAAAACCCAAAGAAACGTCAAATTACTACTCTAGGGATACCAGAAAACTCAATACCCTGTTTGATCGACTCAGGAAGCTCGTTAAGTGTCATTCCATTACATTTAGTCCAAAAATTCCAGTTAAATACTTCCAAAATTCGTAAAGGTCTATCGGTCGCTCAAACACAAGGCATTCTCACCTTGCAGGAAAAATGTCGTGTTAATTTGAAAATTGGCCGCATATCCAAATGTGTTGATCTTTATGTTATTGATAATAAATTACCCTATACCCTTATTGGGCTTAACCATTGCCAAAGTTTCCAGTTAAATATTGATTGTGTTAAGATGCAAATTTTCCAAAATAACCAAAGAGTGCCTCTCCTGAACCAATTACGAAATATTCCAACCGTTAATTCCTTGCACGTGTCAGAAACTAATGAAGATGTCTCAGAAAAGGAAAATGCAGGGATATTTGGTGAACATTATGAGCCGGAGTTTGTAAACGCCACTGGACCTATCCAAGTTCAGTCTGCACCTAACAAACTGCCTACTCTCTTAGCCAAATATGTCGGTATTTTTGCCAAAGATAAATATGATGTAGGATGTGTCAACATGGAACCCCAGAGAATACATTTAACTTCCGACTTACCAATTTCACTTAGAGCTTATCGTACTTCCCCTAAGGAAGAAGAAGAAATTAGAGAACAAGTTCAAAATTTGTTAAAAGCCGGTATCATTAAAGAAAGTCATTCCCCTTATTCTTCACCTGTAACCTTAGTTTATAAACGTGAAGAAGGAAAGAAAACTCGGTTGTGTGTCGATTTCCGAAAATTAAATGCCATAACCAAAACAGATGCAGAACCCTTACCCCGAATCGACACTTTATTGGACAAACTGGTGCAAGCTAAGGTGTTTTCCACTCTCGATTTAGCAAGTGGATATTGGCATATACCTATCCACCCTAAAGATACTGAAAAATTAGCTTTTGCCACAACGTTTGGCTTATTTGAGTGGAAGCGTCTCGCCTTCGGCTTGAAAAATGCGCCTGCAAATTTCAACCGTATCCTTCGAAGAATCCTAAATAAATATAAAATTGACTTTGCATGCAGTTATTTTGATGATATTATTGTATTCTCACAAAATGAAGAAGAACATTACCATCATTTGGAAATCATTTTTGATATTTGTGTCCAGGAAAATCTTAAATTAAAGCTGTCTAAATGTAATTTTGTTAAGAAAACAATTAATTTTCTTGGATATGAAGTGTCGAATGGTTGTATTACACCCGATAACCCAAATATTGAAACTATCAAGAGGTTAAAACCACCAACCAATGTTAAAGAGTTACAACGCTTTTTGGGATCTATTAATGTTTATAATAAATTCATTCATAAATATGCTGAGGTTAGATATCCTCTTAATAATTTGTTAAAGAAAAATGTTCCCTATGTATGGGACCAGAACTGTCAAAATTCTTTTGAAAAATTAAAAGCAGTTCTAATTCAAAAACCTATCTTAAGATTGTTTGATCCCAAAACACCTTGTAATTTATTTGTAGATGCATCAAGTCTTGGAGTGGGATGTGTTGTGAAACAGGCTGATGAAAATGGTATTTTGCACCCCATAGCATATCATTCTAGAAATCTTCGCGACTATGAAAAAAATTATGCAATTACTGAACTCGAATGTTTGGCAATTGTGGATGCTCTAGATAAATTTTACCATTATTTACACGGTCAAAAATTTGTCATTCATACAGACCATGCGGCTCTCACTTGGCTCAAAAATGTTAAAAACTTAAGAGGACGTCTTTTCCGCTGGTCCCTTAAATTGAGTATGTTTGACTATGATATTAAATATAAAAAGGGCTCCACTAATGTAGAGGCTGATATGCTGTCTAGATTACCTGTTTCAGAAGACCCCCCACATCATACACATTTACTCAACTTGAACGATATCAGAGAAAATCAGAAAAAAGAGAATGTCAAGGTAGATGGTAAAAAATATGTTGAAATTAATGATGTTATTGCGATTAAAAAGAAAAGTTTGTATAAGATTGTCGTCCCCATGGCTTTACGTTTACCCCTCTTGGAAAAAGCCCACACAGATTTTGGACATCCTGGAATTTATAAGATGATAAATTTAATTACAAATCAATATTATTGGCCTAATCTTAATAAAGATATTGAAAATTTTGTTAAACATTGTCATACCTGCCAAATCAACAAAAAAAGTAGGCAAAAAAGATTTGGTTTGTTGCAGCTCATGCCCCCAACGGATATACCTTTTGAATGCTTGGCATTGGACTCTGTTGGCGGATTTAATCATTATAATTCGGCAAAGAAATATCTGCATTTGGTCATAGACCATGCAACTCGCTATGTGTGGGGTTTCGCATCAAAAAGTGTAACAACTGAAACTTATACAAACATTTTGAAACAATTATTTCAAACTCAAGTACCAGAAAAAATACTTACTGATAGAAATGGAGCATTTACAGCTTCTAGATTTAAACGTTTTCTTCGTAATTATAATATCAAACACCGATTAACCTCCAGTCATCACCCGGAAACGAATGGGAAAATTGAGCGTTTGAATCAAACTATTGTCACCAGATTAAAATGTATTGTAAATTCATCACCAACTAAATTACCTTGGACAAAATTTTTAGATGAAGTATTGTACCAATATAATGCTACTCCGCATTCTGTAACTCAGTTTCCACCTAGTTATTTGCTGTTAGGAAAATTACCTTATGATCCTCTTTTACCAGATAATGATTATTACCCTCCTGTTGAAGAAGCTAGAAAATTGGCTAAGGAAAGAACAATAGCTTACCATAAAAAAAAACAAAATCCATTATGATGCTCGTTTTCTTCCTGTAAAGTTTAAAGTTGGTGACATTGTAATGTATGAAGAATTCCACTATCCTAATACACGTAAATTGACTCCACCATATTCTGGACCATATACTATCTTAAAACAACTATCTGATGTAAGTTTTGAAATTGATAAACCCAGTATACATTTTAAGAGAAATTCTGAAATAGTGCACGCCTCCAAGTTGAGATTCTATAACCCTCCTCAAAATTTAAAACTCTACCATGAATAACCCCCGTCTATTTCTTTCATCTTTCAATTTTTTATTTTTGCTTTCCTATCGTCCCTCTATCATTTTAGTGTTTGGATGAGGACCCAGCTGGATGTTAATTTAAAACCCAGCGGTGTAGTTGGCGGAGCAGTTTTAAAGTACTGCTAACCTTTTTATTTTTTTTTATTACTTATACAATGACAAAATTAGGAACACGTTAGGGGTCCTCCGCTCCGTGGCCTCTCGTCTATAGTCGAACTGTTTTCCCATTTTCTCTTTCCATGTAGAATGGAGAATTTGGCAAAACTGCTTCGCTTTCCCTCTGTAGGTGATTATCGGGCATCCACTTTTCCTTTTTCCTTGTGCAAGAGACACATTTTTTGGATGATAATCACCTCAGAGTTTAGAAATCCATGTCTCACTGAGCATGGTGGAAAGGATAGCCTAATTTTTTTTATTTTTTTGGTTAGAATTTCCTATTTTTACAAAGTTTTCAAGTTCAGTTTTTTTTTTTTTTTTTTCTCCTGAGATTAATTCCCACTAGAATGTTCTATAAGCCCAAATATGCTTATAAATAGATAATTTGGAGTAGTAACAGAGCTTATAACTGCTCATATGACATTTTCGTGTTTGTGTTGTTTTTATTGCATTTGTAGTAATTGTTTTGTCCTATATTTACAGTATATTTGAAGTATATTTTATACTATATTTTGAAATTTAATGTTTTGAATAAGTGTTTATATCATGTTTAAATATTTTTATAAGTTAAGTGCATTTTTTAATTGTTTGTGTTTTGTAAATCATATAAGTAATTGCCATATTATATTTCTGTTTTCAAGTATCATATTATTTAGTTTTTATTGTATTGTATAATTGAAGAAAGGTGCAATGTTTACCTTTCCTGATGAACCAACACCCAAGAACAATTCACACAGGACACGTTGGTTAACAAAAACTTTTGCAATGTGCTAATAGACTTTCAAAAAATAGCACATAATGTTCTCGCGAGAAATGTTAAAATTTTTTTTGCTGCAGCTGTGTGTTTTGTTTACAGTATATGTCATATGTTTTATCTTCAGTGTATATCATCAAATAGTACCAGTATTTTATGTAAAAGTAAGCCCAAGCAGTTTGAGAGTCTAATTAGAATTCCGTAGGAAAAAAAAAAAAAAAAAAAAAATCAATAGCCTATTTTAAAATGAGTTTAACTTATGGGGTTGAGCCCCACAGCCCTTGCTGACAAGTACTGTGGTGCTCATTTTTAAAGGGGGGGGATGTGAAATGAATGTGAAAAAGTATGAAAGAATATTGAATGTGAACGAATGTGGATTGATATGAAAGGATAGGTTAGTTAAACCCATTCCAAATCAGAAGCTAAAAGATAAAAATTCAAAGTTTAAAATCCCTAAATCGTGTGTCAAAATTTTAAAGTTTTGCCTTCATTTCTAGTTGCCCCTGTAACTTAACTTTCCTTACGATACATTTATTACGAACAGATATCAATTTTGAATCCTCGTTAAGATTAAAAGTGCTGACGGTAGCGCATCTCTCTTCTCCCGGTGGTTAAATCTTGCATGTTAATTATCTGGGCTGCTTACCCAGATATGAATCAAAAGCTAATTAGCCAATTAAAGTACATCATTTCATGATTTGTAGAGCGGTCTCTGGCGGTAGTCTGGCCGTATATAACGTGTTCCGCGTGTTTTTTGCATGGCTTTTGACTCTAATCATTCTCCACAAAAACTACGGCCAGTATTCTTCGAAGTGCGACGGCATCCTTGCCGTTGTAAGTCCGGCAATTTGCCGAAATATGAACGATAAGACGATGTTTCCCCGGTAAAAGACTCTTCAAACTGTCCCCTGGGCCTAGCTTATGAAGAGACTTGTAATTATTTGGAATAAAAGCTAGTTCCCAGGAAAATGCCTGCTGATTTCTTACATTCGCACGACTACATCAACGACGTTATACCTTACTGGGATGTGTGGTAGCGGCGATCAACCGTCCGTCGTTACAGAGGGATCGATGTGCGTTCGGTATATTGAGGTGCGCCCGTTATACAGAGGCGATATCTTACATATATATATATATATAAATCAAAATTTGAACAGAGGGTGGTTTTGGGGTCTGGGGGTCAAGATCGATGAAAATATACCAAAATTTTCCAGAATTCTTTTCCTCTGAACGGCTACAATAGGTAGCTTTTTACTTTTTGTATTAAAAGCTACCTAAAACTGTCACCAAACTATGTGATTTAATGCAAACAATACAAAAGCATGATGTCAGAATTGATTTCAAATGCAGCATTAGCATGTGATGTACATACACAGTTATTATTTATTTTGTAGATAAGCTAGTTTAATTTTTCAAATGAAGGATGTAAGTTAACTGTTATCACTCTGTTTTCTCTCGCATTTATAAAAGATAAAGATCTGGGATCTTCTATCAACAGGACTTGATGTGATAAACTATTTTCAAGATTATGGGATTCTGCCATTAAAAAAAAAAAAGTGTTAATTAACGGGCACAATATAACTTTTTATCTACAAACGGATAAACAATGATGATGTAATGTTTAAAACTGCAATAAACTAAAATCTATTAAAAAAGGTAGGTAGTTTGATGGCTCGAAATTTTTTTGCCTCATAATTTCAAGGCTTTTTGTAATTTTTGTGCATTTTATATGTTACATCTATTTACATTTTCTGACTAAATAAAGAGCAATCTGTTCCGTCCAAACTTCCATTATTATTGGTGTTTATTATGTCCCTCCAGCAAATTTAACTATAATAGTAGTATAAAAAACACAACCAAGGAATTTTGATTTGAACAGCTTCATCTTGTGACTGTTAATGACAGAAGTCATGCCTAGCATTTATTAATTTTTTGGCAGGATACCTTTTCAATAACCTTCTGCAGTTGGGTTACATGGACAAAGCATTTGGCCATGATTATTGGCCAAAAATTGTGGTAAAGTGCAACGATTGTGATGTCACGCTTATGCATCTTTGGCATTAAATCCCATTGTTTGGAGACAGTTATTTTTTATAAAAAGTGGTTGATAGGAAAACGACAAGTACCCAATTATTAATATTCATAAAGTAATTCACTATAAATTGACAATTTTCATTTTCTAAATATATTCTTTTGATATAAATTAAAATTCCAAAACACAAAAGAGGATTTCAATACCTAATCAGTTGATCATTGATATCTTGTTGAGTGAATGTATCACCTTTCTGCAAGGTAATGTACATCCCTTCAACAAGTTTTGTTAAATTTCCAGAAGTAGGTTTATTCAATAATGTAAATATAATATCACGATCTCCAGACACTAGATCAGTATATGCCAGATGATGCCTTCTAAGGCCAAGATAATCACCTGAAAATATAAATACATTATAATTTTATTTAGCATACAACAGATCTTTACTTATCAGAATTTTTATTAAAACATAATCTAGCAGTTTATAATTATAGATTATATAGCAATTTATTATTATGGATTGTTTATAAACTTTTCACTGGTAATTACTTCTTGATAGATTTGTAAATACATTTTGTGGTAAAATACTATAATAATTTTTTTAATTAAGTATTTTATGTTATTCTAAAATACTAAATTTTAAATTCTTTACAAAAGTAACTTTTAACCTTATTTTTGTAAGAAAAAATGCAGACTTTAACTGGGGCTTTTTTTACTGGACCTACTACAAGTATTAGTGACATCATAAGCGAGATCCAGGTTGGTCAGTGTATCCCAGCAGAAAGATACAATAAAGAAAAATGCTTTGAATTTCCTGTCTTAAAATTTGTCATTATATAAATAATAGTAGCGAATTTCCTAATCATGAAATAAAAGGGAGTTAATTAACTTGTTTTATAAAAGGAAATTAAAAGTTTTAAATTTAAAAAATGCTAAGATTAATAGATCTGATTGAACACATTGACTTACCTTTTACTAAAAACATTATTTTACAATAAATATACGTACAAAAAGTATAATAAATCTGACAGAAACCTTACAAAATCAATCCAATTCCCCCCTTTTACCACTACATACCATAATTTAACCACCAAAACACAATAAATGTCAATTTAAATAGAGAAATCGATAATCTTGACGGAATTCGGGTTTCTAAAAGTTAGATATGTTTCCAAATTATATACACAGCTATGAAAACAAACCTAATGAACTTTTATGTTTATTTATATATAAAAGTATTTATATATACAATTCTGTTCTATCTGTAAATAAAAATAGATAAATGTCTTCTTTATATTAAATAAATTGTATAAATATTGAAAAAAAAATGCTTATTTATATGAAACAGCGAATAGGTTGCCAAAAAATATGTTGCCAAATTTCCTTCTCTTGCCATAAGCCATTTTCTCTAAATTGCCTGTATTTGCCTTTCTGTTTTATCTTAACTTGATAACTTATTTACAATATTTTCAAAAATTGTCTATTTACTGTACTTGTGTCCAAGGACCTAATAACCACTCAAATGAACTTATCAACAGATTTATTTTGATTATTTATTTGTACACTTAAGTCAGCTAAAATTTTAAATGAAACTACTAATTTGGGGAAATCAGTTACTTTTAATTTTATAAACAAAGCACACTCACTTCTTACTAAGTGTGTCCAAATTTCATTCAATTTATTACCGTATTTATTTAAAAATCTTCGAAAGATGTGTTGTCATCGTTGCACCATTTTTTAAACTGTTTATCGTCTGCTTCTTTTATTATTATTTTTCCAAAGATCATTTAGCTCTTTTCGTTTTAGAAGTACACATTCATTCAAATATGCCAGAATATTTTCATTACAGTAGGATAGACATTCATTGTTAGGGTTAATTTTTTTCTCGGCACAACAAGTTCAGTACCATCATATTAGTTCTAGCTTAACAAATTATAAAACGTATATTGAAACGTTTAATGCAGATCGCTGTTGAAATATGAGTAAAATTATCATGATGTAATTTTCGTAGCTAAAATTTCTTCTTTTCATTATCAGTTGGGAATTTGAAGATTTAGAGTTGAAACCAGGAGCACAACATTTTCTTCTCATTATTTTATAGACATACTACACTTTCTTTAATAGTTATAATCTATAATTATTGATAGCATTGTAATCTAAATACACAGAAAAATATTATTAATTACTAAATAAAACAATAAATAATGTCAAAATACAATCATAAACAATCCGTACAAATGAAAAAAATACATGGAAAATTTTTAGTAGTGTGAATCTCGCTAGTGACGTCATGCATGGATGGGAATTTGCTCTTTGTGTCAGGCCCGGTAAGAAAACCATACAGCGTAACCTCGGAGGCCCCACTTTAGCCCCCTTTGTTGTATCTGATTTGCGAGATGGAACTCTCAATCTTAATTTTCATTTGTTTCAAACATAAAACGGATGCATTCGTATTTTTAAAATATCTCCTAGGAAAATTAATATTTTTAACTTCTGATTTCTTTGTACTATTCTTAAAGAATGTCTCTTTTTTTCTTAGTTGTCAATTTTTTTCTAAAATATATACTGAATTTTATATGAAACGTTAAAATCTTATTCAGTTTCGCTAAGATTTTAAAACAAAAAAATTTAAATTAAGCACATAATTTAGAAATATTTTGATAACTAAGAAAAAAAGAGACATTCTTTAAGAACAATAAAAAGAAAACAGAAGTTAAAAATATTAATTTCCTGAGGAGATATTTTAAAAATGCGAATGCATCCTACGCCCATAGGAATAACATTAGAGAGGGGAATCAGGAAGTTTACTGAAGAGCAGCCTTAAGTGTCTATGTTCAATATTTTTCATAATATGTGCATTTCAAATCGGGTGATTTAAAAAAAAATCATCCTGTATTTTAAAGTTTTCTTTCATTTTTAATATTCGTATATAAATATATTTTTCAATTAAAATGTATTTGAAAATATTATTAATTGGGCTTTTTAAAATCTGGCAACAGTAGATAAAAATGGCTATTTCAAACTATGAATTAAATATATATTCAAATAATGAAATTTAAAGAAAAAATTAAAGAAAAAAAACCCTCAAAAATTTTAAATCATTTTTTTTTTCTAACATTACTGCATCATAAGTATTCTTTTATTACACACATGTAATTAATAATAATAAATTTTGAGTTATAAAATTTAAAAAAAAACCTCTGAAACAAAAGATATTTCAGCATTAGCAATTTGAATAAAACACAAAATAATTAAACCTTCTATAACAGATGCCATTAATGATGTAGAATCCAAAATAACAGGGCTTTCTTTATCATTTGGAGATATCATAAAATCAATTCTGTTCAAAGACGAATAAGGGCCACCCATTATTTTAAATACTGCATAATCCTTGAAATTATTTGATCCATCATGTACATAAAATGTATCTTGATTAATGGATGTAAAAGAAAAACCATCCTCTGCAAAGACAAAAAATATATAAATAAGATAAAAGCATAAAATATATAACATTCTGGCTACAATAGAAATAAAAATAAAGAATATTTTATAACAAATTAACAAAATTTTGAACCTAAACCTTTAAATTTTTATAAAAGTTAGGACATAAAATTTTGAACACAGCAATATTAAAAGATGACTCCCACAAAGGAAGTTAAAAATTCTGAAAACTGTTCTTTTAAAAACTTTGAAAAACTTAAACTGATAAAAACTACATACATAATGACTGATAATCTGACAAGATAATTCAAGTGGAAACATATTGAAATTGTAAAAATGCCAGTTTCTATGCAGCTGTAAAAATGGCCACAAGCATAAATATCCCTAAAAACAAAATTTCAACTTTGAAAACAATAAAAAGTTCATTATATTTAATTTTATATTTCAGAATGCATAAATTTTACAATCAATACCTTTTATGGACAATAATGTGAATATACTTTAAATATGTATATACATATTTTAATAATATAAAATGCACAAAAAAAGTCACAAATAATAAGTAGACTGTTAAATGTAAACAAAAACAACAGATAATCATCGAAATAACATGACAGAGCTACTTGCTTTACATCTTACACATTACTTGGAAAAAAACACAAACACATCAACACTTTGGTTTTTAAGAATGTCGAAAACTTAAAATTACAAGTATGTCATCAGCAACCGAATGCTAATTTTACTCGCACTTACTTTCCCACTTCTAACCTCGCAGCAGGTTATCGTCATTTGTGAGCATGCTTGTTGTGATGTCTCGTGGCAGTATCAGGCCCGATCCCACATATATATAATTTTTTTCTGGGAAAAAAAACCCAACTCTAATGCTACAAATTTTATTCAACCAATTCTCTTTTTAATACTTTTTGTGCATCTAATAGGAAGTATCAATAATCCCATAGAAATATTTAATTTTTTAATACACTATCATTTGTAGAACATTTTTTTTTTAAAAAGTAATACAATGTCATATAGCATTTTATTCAACTACATATACATCAATAAATAGCAATTGGATGATTTATATAAAAAATTATGAAAAGAAGTTGGTTTATGACTATTTTTGAACAAAAAACAAAATAGGTTTTCAGATTCTCAATTTCTCTTCTAAAAGATTTGAGATGAAATAGGAGAGGGAAGGAGGGAGGGGAAAGATATATTAATGTATAATTATAAAAAAATCTGCATTTTAAATAAAAGAAAAACATCATGTATAAAGGTTTTTAAAAATACTCTTGTATTTTGGAGTGTTTTCAAGTTGAAAATAAGCAAACACTTACCCTCTTCAATTTTAATATCATATCCATTCTGTATTTGAGTTAAATTCCCATGTTGTGGTGCAATGTTCAAAACAACTTCAAGTTGATCTTCAGGCATTTGGTGTCCTACAGTAGATAACCAGTGAGAACCTAGCTGAACAGAATGACCCTGGGGAACCACAATTGTAGCTACATGATCAACTGAAGAAGAAGGAGATGTGAACTCAGTTGATTGTGGACGAACTGTTATTGTGAAATTCTGTACCGGAGAAAGTTGAACTCTTCTTTTAGCATCTAAAACTGAAAACAACTCTTTTTACAATAGAATATTCTTTTTCTTGTTTTTGTTTTACAAACAAATTAATATAATGGCCTTTTTATAGATAAATCTTAAAGCATTCCCAATACTCGTAGATCTATATTTTTAGATCAAACTAAATATATGACCAGTCTTATCTCAGAATTCAATTTTAATTTGGTTTTATTATTTAATGTCTTACACATCTCAGGTTGCAGACTATATCTTTATCTACCATATCATTCACTACTTCATAGTTTATGAGATCAACCAAAATTTTGCACCTACACTTCTCTATATATTTGGCATAGAAATAAATTTTAAAGAATTTTAGCACACATAGGCCCATTGAAAATGTATCCTAAAATGCTTTAAAACTAATTTGTACATCTAATGCCTTTTTCAATCCAATGTTAATGTTTTGTAGCTGCAAAATTCCAGACATTATATGTACATTTCTTTATATATAGGGTGCATCAGAAAAATGTATACATACACTGTTTAATGGGTCATAACTTTCTAATTTTTCTTTCTTTTCAAAGTGAAAATAACAAGTGGACCAAGATTAACTTTTGAAAAAAGAAAATTTATTTTAAAATACTATTGTAAGTATGAAAATGTAGCAGAAGTACATAAACAATAATGAAATGAGTTTCAGACAGATCCACTTATGCGACTTATAATTAATTCAACTTACAAAAGATAAGTTTGAAACGAATAGATGTTCATAGATATAGGAACCGCAATTAAGAAATATTGAGCCAGAACATCTAATGAAATGTTTGTTGAAGTTTGTGAATCAATAACCCACCGTTATAAGCAGTCTATTGACCAAAATGGTAATAATTTTGAATATCTGCAGTTAGAGGTAAAGTTATACATTTTATGTAGATTCTTTTGCAATTTAAATATTAATTACATGTGAATAAAAAATCCTTCCAGCCTGTACTAGGAGGAAAGGGTAGCTTTCATAGTCCATGTTTTAAAAATTCAACTCACTTTACTCAAACACCCAAAGCTAAAATGCTTGGAGCCCGATTATAGAAGATTCAATCCCTGTTTTCATTAATACTGAATTTGAATGCAAATTTCAGCATGAGAGTTACAGCATAACAAAAATCCAATTGTTTCAAAATGTCAGCCACCCTAGAATCTCAAACTGCCATATCTCAGCCATTTTTTAAGATATAACCAAAACAAAACGGCTCCAGAATCCTTGTATTACGTTTTAACACTTGACAGAAACAATTTTTTCAATTTATAAATTTTTTTTGTACATCTTTTTGAATTTTTAAAAATTTAAAATTTTTTAACTGGTTGCCATTTTGAAACAAGTTGGTGCAGGAAGCTGGCCAACGAACTCGGTCAAAACCTTGGTATGTTCTGTACACATGATCAGTCACATTCATATTGGTTCATAAATACGAGTTACAGCATGACAAATGTCAGATATAATATATATTATATATAAATCAACATTTGAACGAAGAGTGGTTTTGGGGTTTGGGTGTCATGATTGGTGAAAATATACCAAAATTTTTTGGAAATGCTTTCCTCCGAACGGCTGCAATAGGTAGCTTTTTGTAATGAAAGCTACCTAAAACTGGAGTTATAATCATTCAAAGTGTGTATACATTTTACTGATGCACCCTGTATATTGTCATTAAGTTCATCATAAGAAAAATCACTTTTGGTAAAAAATATACTGTAAAGATATTAAATTAACCTCTTAAATTTTCAATATTGGTACTGACATTATTTGACATTGTTACACTTATTTTTTTAAACAAATTCTAAAAGTAGCTTAAAACTTAATATAGAACAAAAAATCTTTAAAAATTCAATATTTTTTTATTAATTTTGAAAATTGCACAATTTGATGCACATGAAAAAGATAACTTAATAATATGATGCATGTGCCAACCTACTTATAAATTGGAATACATAATTCGTTTCTGAAGTTTCGAGGTATGGAGGAGGATGATAAACTATTTTCAAATTATTGATGTCTTTCTGAGTAAAAGAGTGTATCCTATAGCCAGGTTTATCCAAATTGTCCAGAAATCCTTCTTCTTTTGCTAACTTTTTTGTGATCATATAAACAACATCATCAGTGGAAATACCATTAATCTGAATTTGTAAGTGATCACTGGTTATAGTAGCTGGATGATTTTGAAGAACCTAAAGAAAAGTTGATAACATTTTTAATTTATCCATGATGGAAGTTACAAGATATTTATATATCAGGAGAAAAGAAGAAAAATAAGTTATTACCATCATACCAAACTGATTTGCTTCTTCAGGCAACATCAAATTATCACCATGTAGCACAAATTTAATTTCAAAATTGAAATTCAATTCAGTTCTTGATTTGGTATTTGTGACCTAAAGAAGAACTGAAATGTCAATACTTCAAAGCTTGAATTTTAATTAATTCTAAAAATAGAAATTGAAATAAAATTTTTGAGCTGCATTTATTAGAAAATACTTTTATATACTTCCATTTTTCCTAACCCTTTATTCTCTGATGGCATTTTAAAGTACCATAAACAAAATTTATTTAACACATTGATTGGCAGTAATACTATTCAGGATGAGTTCTAGATACAGTAGACACCTCCATATCTGCCCCACTCATATCCGGACTCTCCCATATCCGGACTGATAAAAGTAAAATAATTATTGCATGCCTGTAAATTCATTTTTTTTTCAATTTTCTTAGAATTCCACTGACTCATTTGACATGTTCATGAAAGATGTCAAAAGAAATGTTTAAAATTTCACGAACCGATGTGTGCGAGTGCGGCGATAGTGGTACCCCCATGCATTATTACTTCTCCTGCCCACTGACTGTTGCTTGGCATCTTAGGCCTGCTCCTTCTAACCCACCTCCTTCTTGGCTGCTGAACATAATTACGCGTCCCATCTTAACTCATAAACTTTCAGAAATTTACAAATTACTAACACACATATCTAACATAACCTAATCATTCAAAGCAGTTTTCTTTCTCCATAAATTAATAATAATAACTCGCTTATTTTAGTCATTAACGTAATCATTCCGTCATTTTTTATCTGCTTAGCTTTCTCCATTTAGCTATTTTGCAGCTTAATAGTTTCTCTCATCCGCAAGTATTGTTCTCTTCCTAGCAGGGGCTGAGTCCCCATTAATTAATTTATTCTTATCGGGAACCGCAAGTTTGGTCAGCAAGTAACGTATCGTCACATCTAACACGAAGTGCATCCAGCCTCCATCCAGTGTGAGGGTTCCAGCGCAATTGTGTGGCACTCCTTGTCGCGTGGGAATCTCACACTGGCACCTCCATACCTCAAGTGCCGTCATTTACGAACTGTACAATTGGTACAGTCTTATCTAAGAACTGCACCCTTCTACTAAATTAGCGGACTGTACAACTGGTGCAGGCACACCTGTGGACCTCGTTCACCCTGTCTGTCGCTCCTTGTCGCGTAGGAACGCTGGTTCCAGCGACAGACCCTGTAATTTTTTTTTTTTTTTTGTATGTCTTTAGTTCCTGCCACCTGTCGCGTGGGGCTTTGCCCGGCAGGACCAGCCATTGGCGAAGCTTGTATTGCCACGTTTAATCCCTGCGTGCCGGGGAGCTAGCCGGGGAAGACATTAAACGCTCAACGGCTGTGTTCGCCCTCAGCCGAGTGGTCTTCCTCAGGCATTAAAATTTAAATTAAAATTAAAATGTTAGCAATCAATGAAAGTTATGAAAATTCAGAAAATGGCCTAGATTTAACAAATATAATACAGAAAGTTTCTGATTGTGAAAATATCACAGAAACAGAAGTTTTTTATTGGGTAAATACTGATGTAGATCACCAGCTGACTGACAAAAAAAAATTTAGTTTTGTAAATGAAAAGGAAATTGATATAAACAGTTACGAAGTAGCTGGAGAAATGTGTTTCTTCGGGGGAAGCATTTCAAGCATTAGAGGTATGCATTTTTTTTCCTTAATTTTTTTAAACTTTTTAAAGTTGATACTGAATTTTATACATTTTTAATTCCCTTTTATAAAGGTTGCCTTGCGATTTGTAGAACAGGTCAACGAATCATCATGATGTTGATGAATCTGTGATGAATCAACTTCATCTGACAGAATTATAATGAGGCGCTGGCTTGGGGTAGCATAAGCGAAGAACAAAACAGACAAATTTAATGCAATATTTCAAAAAAATTAATTGATGTACTTTAAATTGTAATTGCAAAAATAATGTGTAAATATAAAAAGTGAAACTAAACATTTTTATGTGTCAAATAAGTACATTTATGACTCTTTTTTAATAAAAAATATATCCCTCTCTCTTATTTGGAGTTCTCATATCCAGGTTAGTCCAGTCCACATTAGTTCGGTTATGGGAGAGTCTACTGTAATTGAATTTATCATGTTCCAAAGGCATTACTTCTTATACAAAGCAAAAACATTTTTAAATAGATAATATCTTTTCCACTTATAACTGTTCAGCTTTCTTGATGTTGAAAGACACAGGAGTGGAAAGTTTCAATTCTGAAAAATTTCTATATTTATATGCAAGGTATATATTAGCACATTTTCTTATTTTATAAAATACTAAAAAAATATATTTTTCAGAAATAATTTGAGTAGAGTTGTAAATATTCTACAAAATTCTTATAAATACTGATTTAGTTTAAATATCTTAGCAGACAAAATCTTTCTAAAATTTATTTAATGATTGTACAAATCTTCTAAAATATTTTCAAAAGTTAAGGAAAAGTGCTTTGGAAGTGGAAATATTTCATTAATTTATAATTTGGGACATAAAGAGTTAAAACAGAACAAGAACAATTAAAGGAAATTTGTATAAAATGTCAAAAGGATGAATAAAAACAAAAACACAGAATACAGCAGGCAACGTTTCTCTAAAAAGTATTTAGCTTTTTCTAAAGATTTGAAAAACAAAACAAAACCTACAGAAAGATATAAAAACTTACTTTTATAGGTATGATGGCACTGGTAGTTAAGTTGTCAGAATGTTTGTACAAAATCAGTTCTTCATCAATATCTTTTTGACTAAAACTTATTTTTGCAGATGTAATTTTCTTATGTTTCTTTGAACTATTAGAAGCTTTAAAAAAGGATCCTAAAAAACATAAAAGCAATACATACTATGTATAAAATATATAGTAATTTTTATTATAAGAAAAATATTAAAAGTCTTACCATATGGTGTTACAGATGATTTTTCCAAACTAAATACAATATCACTTGATAATGATTGTTGACTGATTGCATATATATGGTCATTTGTTAGGCTAGTAAATTCGTCTATTTTTACTAGTAATGGATTATTTCTAAGTAAAAATAGTTCTTTCTGTTCCTAAAATAAGCAAAAAATTATTAAAAAAACTTAAAATATAATAATTTTTTTATTATATGGATTATTTTGTTTTTCAGGCTTATATTAACATGCCACGTACTAATACTAGCCTAAGTATATATATAGTAGAATTATACAATTTCTCCTAAATAGCCAACATGTTAATAATTTGCAATAATTATGCATTTCTGTTAAAATTTTCCTTGTATCAAAAATTGCAAGCAATAATTAATCCAAAAAATGGAATACATGTTTTTTCAAAGTCATTTGTGTGGCTCCAAAAGTATAAATGCTATGCATATTTTCAATTCCAAGAATGTAGATACCAATCTATGTACATAAAGTAGAAGTCTTAACCATAAATTCTAGTTTGAAATGTTTACGTAAAATAAGAAAATTGATCACGATTCTAAATATTAAATATAATCTGCCTTTTTTTTTTTGGATGGCACAGATAAAGGATTTTTCAGCTAACCTGGGGTCTATGGGTACCATCACGATGCAGTTTCGCTCATTCGACTCGACATCGATAGAGCTTACCAATTTTAATTTGTATTTTAACCACCAGGGGGCACTTTCCTATCTCTGGTTCTATGGGCATGAACACGACGGGGTATGGCTCATCCGACTCGACATCGAAAGCCTTAATGATTTCAGTTATGATCGTATGAACATATTGTGCTCCCCGGCGGTGGAAAGTGGAACTAAGGAATTATCCCGTGCGTGCATAGCACGACCGGTATACGGTGCCGAAGGCAGTGGGGACCTGGGTCGGAGGTTCCTTCGATTAGAGGTTTATACTATTCGATGTGCAAATTAAGGGATTATCCGGTGCATGCGTAGCACGACCGGTATACGATGACGAAGGCAGCGGGGACCCAGGTGGGAGGTTTATTCGGTTAGAGGTTTATACTATTCTATGTGCAAATTAAGGGATTATCCGGTGCCGAAGGCAGCGGGGACTTGGGTCGGGGGATCGTTTGGTACGAGGGGGTTTGTTCGTTTCGATGTTTTATACAAATGGAGAATTAAAAAGATTCGAGGTTTTACAAGGTTCGAGGCACCGATGTAAATTAGAGGTCCGCTAGCAGACGAAGCCAGCTAGTTTTTTTTTTAAATACACCATTAGCAATAATCTATTGCACTATGACCAATACATAATTCTGACATCCATTACTTCAATCACTTTGTAGAAAGAAGCCTACTTTAATACAGTGCAGATCTTATTAACTAGTAAATCTATAGATCAGAGGCCTCAACGTCATCTCTACAAATCATTGTTCATTGATCTCACTAATTTTTAACATTATCTGCATAATATTTGATATCCTGAAATTCAATCTTTTTAAGTTATTTATATATTTATAAGAATATAAAATTTATCGAAAGTTCCTGAAAGTTTAGAAGTACTGCATTAAATGCAATGTTATGCAATGATAGATAAACTACTTATTACTATATTTTTTCAGAATAACAATACATTACTTCAAGTGGGCTCCGCCTCCCTGAATCCCCCCCCCCCACCCCTTTGTCGCTTTAATTTTCTATTCTCAATTTCCAGTAATTGTGCTATTTCATTTCTTGAGTATATGTCTGAATGTATTTACTATTTTAATTTCATTAGAATAACCATCTCTTTGTACAAGAGATTTTATCCTACCCTTAAAAGAATACTTATATTTCAACCACTAAACATCATATGTTGCTTATATTGAATAAAATTTATGCTTATACAAATGTAAATTCCTCTTATGTGACCTATATTCAATTTACACATTCAACGTTTTTATTATTTTCATTTGGAAAACCGATTTGGTAATCATTTTTTAGTAGTTAAAATAAATTCTCATCTATTTCATTATAAAAAGCATATTAAAACTTACATCACCCAAAAATTAGCTATTTTTTTATAAAATTTTGCGTCAAAATAATGTCATTCACTTTTTTTTTGTTGAAATATAGTTGCTTAGCAACTATTTAATGAAAGAGAGAAAAAAAATGCATTGGAAATTTTCGTAAAAAATGAGAAATTAAAATGTTTTGTTTCTTTCAAATTAATGCACAAAATTTCCCAATAATTTATATAATTAATTTCAAAATTCTAACAAATATATTGGCAAATTTTCAAAGCGATTGGATTAAATTAAGATCTCCATTTTGTAAATTTAGAATCCATAATTTAGCATTTACAATTATCCCAATGTGACATTTTCTTTTCGGTGAAAGTTAAAATTAAAAAAATCGTCCGACTTTCCATTAAAAGCATTATGACCTAAAAAGAAATGTTCTATATTTTTCGAACGAATGAACCAAATGTAACTAAAAAATATACAGCTAATTCTGGGTACCTCGCCAACATACCTACCAAAAATCAACCTAATCGGATCATTTTTGCGTTGGTATCGCAGAACAGACAGACAGACAGGCAAACAAACAGACAAACAGAAGCCAAAAACTTTTTGTGCCTTAACAGTGAGAGTTCACTGATGTTTTAGCAAATATAAGCAACCCTTAACCCCCCCCCCCCCCCCCCCCCCGATCGCCAAGCCAAAGGGCAAATTTGTAATGTTGTTTTCTCTGTAATTATTTTAAAATGCTAAAAAAAAGAGGAATTTTCAAACTTGATATAATAAACTTAATTACGTCTATGAGTATGAGCCTTTGGAGTATCACTCATTACTGAATATTTTAAAACTGCATTATATTTGTAGAAATATATTAATTTAAGCAATGCTATTATTGCAGTGAAACCTACAGCATAGTGAACGAATATATCAATTCGCGATGGTGAGAATTTTAATGAGATTAGAAAAAAAAACAAAAAAAAAAACTCCTCATAGGTGAAAGACATTCATCCAGTGTAAAAATAAAGAAAAAAGATTTGAAATAATAATAATAAATACAAATAAAATAATAGCATCAGAATATCCCACCCCCACCCCCTAAACAAAAAGTGGGGGGCAGGGCAACAGTTTATTGAAATTAACAATTTCAATTAATTTTAAAAACTGCAATTTTAATTTATTTTTCCACAATATTATTATTTTAAGCAGAAGACATTTGCTATTATTATTATTATTATTTAATTAAAATAAAATTATAGTAAGACTAATGCTTATTTACTATGAATCAGTGCTATAATCTACAATGACATCACGTTTGATATACTGTACAAGTCAAGCAGTTTGTATGCTTTGTTTGAGTATTAAATATTACTTTTTAGTTTTAACTATCAGTTACTGACTCTGTTCTTTAAATACAATATCCTAAAAATAATTTTTACTAGTAAAATTTGTAATTTATTTTTCAAAATTAGATTTATACAAAGCTAATTAAATTAACTTTTCAAATAAATCTAAATCATTTAAAAAAGAAAATACCTTTGGTAAAATGAAAAATCTAATTTCAGCAATCACTGAATTAAAACCATCAGAAACTTGAATAATAAGTTTATCATCATGAACCACTGGCTTGTTAAATGCTTTCAGAACTAATTTGCTTTGAATGAAATCTTTATATGTAAATGTTTTAATTTCTTTCTGATCAGGCAACAAGAATAATTTTGCAGAACAAGGATCTAAGAGAGAGAGAAACAGAACAAAATAAAAATAACTATATATTTATTAGAATAAGAATACAAAAACCAATATGCACATAATTATTACATACACAAATTCAAAAATATAATTTAAACTAGCGGCCCGTTCCGGCTTTGCACGGGTAGACAATGTGTTGACTACAATGTAGGGTAGAGAAGTGCAGGTACTTTTAAAAAGTTGTTCTAAATTGGATAAAAGTAGGAGTGAGACAAAATTACAGTACTTAAAAATTTTGAACTTTAAATAAAAGCTAGTAAAATTGTGATAAATTTTTCTGTTTATGCACATATTGAAACTAATAAATAATACACGGCCCATGGAAGGACATAGCAACTATATGTGTTCATGTAGAATGTATTTTCCTGAATTTCACGCTCCTACCTAAATCTGCTGCTGAGATATGGCGAAATGACCCAAAACTTTTGAATACCCCTTTAACCACCTTCTGTGGGGAGTTTCCAAAATCACCGAAATACGTGTTTAACCATTTTTTTAGTAGATTTGTTTTAATTAATTTTGCCCTCCTACATAAAAGCTGAGATATGGCAAAATGACATAAGAAATTCGACCCCTCCCCCTTTCACCATCTTCTGGGGGGAATTTCCAAAATTGCTGAAATACGTGTTTTATTCATTTTTTAGTAGATTTGTTTTCCTGATTTTCACGCTCTTAACTAAAACTGCTGCTGAGATATGACGAAATGATCTAAAACATTCAATCCCCTTTTAACCTCCTTTGAGGGGAAATTTCTAAAATTGCTGAAATACATGTTTAACCAATTTTTTAGTAGATTTGTTTGCCTTAATTTCACGCTCTTACATAAAACTGCTGCTGAGATATGGCGAAATGACCTGAAACATTCGACCACCCCCTTTAACAACCTTCAGGGGGGAATTTCTAAAATCGTTGAAATATGTGTTTAATCATTTTTTTAGTAGATTTGTTCTCCTGATTTTCGCGCTCCTACCTATAACTGCTGCTGAGATATGGCGAAATGGCCTAAAACATTCGACCACCCCCCTTTAACCTCTCGTGTTGGGTATTTCTAAAATCGTTGAAATATTTGTTTAATCATTTTTAGTAGATTTATTTTCCTGATTTACGCGCTCCTACCTATAACTGCAGCTGAGATATGGCGAAATGACCTAAAACATTTTACCACCCCTCTTTAAACCCCTTATGGGGGGGAATTTCTAAAATTGCTTAAATAGGTGTTTAATCATTTTTTTAGTAGATTTGATTTGTTTTCCTGATTTTCACGCTTCTACCTATAACTGCTGCTGAGATATGGCAAAATGACCTAAAACATTTGACCACCCCCCTTTAACCTCCTTCTGGGGGGAATGTCTAAAATCGCTGAAATAGGTGTTTAATCATTTTTTTAGTAGATTTGATTTGTTTTCCTGATTTTCACGCTCCTACCTATAACTGCTGCTGAGATATGGCAAAATGACCTAAAACATTTGACCACCCCCCTTTAACCTCCTTCTGGGGGGAATGTCTAAAATCGCTGAAATAGGTGTTTAATCATTTTTTTAGTAGATTTGTTTTCTGGAATTTCAAGCTCCTACCTATAACTGCTGCTGAGATATGGCAAAATGACCTAAAACATTCAAACCCCCTTTAAGCCCCTTCGGGGGTGAATTTTCAAAATTCCCTTCTTATTGCTTGCCTAGGCCATAACAGCAATCTACAGTCCAAATTTCGTGACCCTAGCTTTAGTAGTTTCGGCTGAGCGTTGATGAGTCAGTCAGTCAATCAGTCACCGTTTCCTCTTTATATAATAGTATAGATATACAAAACACAAAAATTTGACACCACATATCTACATAATTAAATATATATTTTATAGATATATAAAACATAATCACATTAAAATCTTTTAAGAATTACAGATGCTAGTTATATATCTGCTGTTTATTATTATTATTATTATGGGGAAACTTTACTTTGGTTATATATACTTATTACTTTTTTTTGTAAACACCACATATATTTTTTAAAGAATTCATATCAAAGAATGCCTTGGCAGAATAGTGCTTTCAACCACTAAGAAAAGGGCTTCAACCAATAAGAAAAAAAAAAAAAAATTAGTGTTGAATGTAGAACAAAGATTGTTAAAATATTTCATCCACTTGAGAAAATCAAAGGATCTTATCAAATTCCTTACAGGTTTTGCTAGGTGTTCTTCAACTTTGTATCAATATAAAAAGTAAATTATATTGTAAACTAGCAAGCTACACCCGCTGCGCTGGTCAGTTTCTACAAATGAACCTTGAAGCAAACAAAATATATCGTTTAATTTGACCTTGTATTTGAAAGCAATCTGTATATTTACCTGGAATATCCTTCCACATTACTGAAAAATGACGTGATTGCGCTATTATATTTTCTAATGCGCAGTCAAAATTTTAGCTGTTAAGGACCAACTCTTTTATTTGGTCATTTACAGTTAAGGTTTGCTAAAGAATGATAAAACTATATGCAATATACTAAAACCATCACTAAAAATTATCGAACTAACAATGTAAACTAATTAACAAAATCCATTCAGTAGAAGTTTTTATAAAGGCTAATCTTTTATAATCGGGTTCATCTGATTATAGAACTTTTCCACGTAATTCTAAAACAGAACAATATAAAATATACTAAAACCATCCTTACAAATTATCTACTTAACAATGCAAGTCGCAAAAAATACGCTCAGTAAAAACTTTCAAAAAGGCTAATCTTTCAGAATCGGGTTCTCCTGACTGTATAACCTTCACACAACTGTTTGACTAAGCAGCGTAGAACAATATGTAGTACATTAAAACCATTCCTGAAATAGCATCTGACTAACAATACAATTCTCATCAAAATCCGTCCAGTAGAACTTTTTCAGAAGGCTAATCTTTCATAATCCGAATCAAATACTGACAAAGCTAATATTTGATAAAAAAAATATCACCTGATTTTCGAATTTCCCCCTATAATTCTAGAACTAAGCAACGTAGAATGATATGTTATATAATAAAACTTTCCCTAGAAAGTTATCTAACAGTGTAGGTTTCATCGAAATCCATTCGGCAAAATCTTTTAAAAAGGCTAATATTTCATAAACGGATTGATCTGATTATAGAACTTCCCAGAATAATTCTATAACTAAGCTACGCAGAACGGTATGTTATACAATAAAACCTTCCCTGAAAAATTATCTTATAAAGTTTAAGCTCTACGAAAATCCATTCAGCAGAACTCGAGTTATAATCAGCCGGAACGAAATTTCATATATGTAGAAGTAAATAGAAGTATATTGCCATGAATATAGTTTGCATTTGAATTTAAAAAAAGGTACTTTTCGGTTAGCCGGGCGCCAGTGATCGTACACTTGAAAAAAAAAAGCACCTTTTGGCTTAAAATCTCTCATCAAAACTGTTTTTCTTTTCTTTCTTTTTTTTAAATAAAATTAATAACAGCTTTTTCTTTTATTTTTCCAGCTGTATAGCCATTTCAATTCTTTCTGCATCAAAAAAAAAAAAAAAAAAAAAAAAAGACACCTTTTGGCTTAAAATCAAATTGTTTAGGATCAAAAGTAAAATCAAAATCGCCAAAAACAAAAGATAAATCACGAAATATTGTTTCGATAGCAATCTTGCCCCTTGAATAATTTTTTAAGCATTGCGAACATTCCCAATCATGTTTAAATTAAATATTTTCGTTTTATAATATTCTCTCTCTCTCATCAAAACTCTTTTTTTCTTTCTTTTTCTTTTTTTTTTTTTTTTAATTAATTTAACACAGTTTTTCTTTTATTTTTGGAGATGTATAGCCTTTTCATTTCTTTCTGCAACAATAATGATCGCCAAAAAAATTGCAATGGTAACCTTTTCGGCCAAAATAACAAATGTAAAAAATGAAATTATTTACGACATCACATTAAAAACCTCAAAAATAACAGTATTTCTCCACTGTTTAATGGATGTTATTATACATATAAACCTTCCTCTTGAATCACTCTATCTATTAAAAAAAAACGCATAAAAATCCGTTGCGTAGTTTTAAAGATTTAAGCGTACATAGGGATATAGGGACAGAAAAAGCGACTTTGTTTTATACTATGTAGTGATTGTTACATCAATTTTCTCTCTCCTTACATTACAAATTTCCATCGATGCAGGCTCTACAATTAGCAACATAAATAGATAAGCAATCAAAAATGGTATTTTGACATACATGATGGAAAGAAGTTATGTTTTTTCCCCCTTCTAATACAAGTGATTTAAAACAAACAAAACAATAAATGTAATTATTTGTTTAGATCACTCTTTCTCAACCTATTTTACCTTACAACACATTTAAATTTATGGTTAAACATAAACTTCCAGGGCACACTAAATTTATGATGAGAAAAATATGTATATGAAAGAAATAATACATTTTAAAAATTATTTAATAACACAACCAAAAGGTGGATCAGTTAACCAAAATAAAATATTTTGTTATAATTTACAGTAAAAATAGTATGCTCTTTGCAGGAAAGAATTTTTAAAAAAATAGTCGAAAATTTTATTACAAGTATGTAGTTGATATTTATATTTGTTTCTAACATTATTTGTTACAGAATAGATCATTTCATATAAATATAAATTTATGAGTAATATATATATATATATATATATATATTTTCTAATACTTATAAATTTGCAATTGAGAAAAAATCAATCGATTATAAAATTCATTTCATTCTAGTTCGCTTTATTTATAATAACTTATCCTCTTCTGTAATATATAAATTTGCTGATGGCATATACATGGCACTTTAATGAAAGACATTTTTATTCTAATCTAGAAAGGTTTTTTCAAGCATTGTCGGAAGGTTGTGTTCTTTTATTTGGGTACAGCAAATCTGAAGTTTGCAAAATTTGTTCATTAAGATGTTTTTTAACACTTCCCAACATAGTAAAAAGTGTTTATCAATTTGGTTTGTCTGTCTGTGGTCTGCCCATGCTCTAATTCTTAAATGTACCCAGATTGCTACATAAATGATACATGTTATTGAAGTTTACTATAGCATGTTTGTAATTGAAAATTGAGTGGGTAGCATTTATAGTTTGTTTACAGGGACACTCAAAAGAATCTCATTCCATTATAGTCAATGGAGAAAAATCGTTTGTGGTGTATTTTAATGATGGTACACTATTTCAAACATAATGCAATTGATAAGCTTTTATGAAGTGCATTAAAACACGCTTTCTTTATAATATGGTGTGCAAATTATTTATCATTCATTTACAGAATTACTCAATAGAATTTAGTTACATAATGACCTATGGGAAGGAAATTATTTGCAGAGTATTTTAATAATGTTACACTATTTCAAACATAGTAGAATTTTTATACATTACTAAGGTGCACTACAAGATGGTTATTGTAGACTATGACATGCATAATAGTTATTGTTCATTTACAGGGACACAAAAAATGTTTTGGTTACAATGCTGTCTATGAGTGATAAAAGCTGGAGGTGCATTTTTCCAATGTGGTATGTGTTTTAATGTTTAACTTTTGCATACTGTGTGGTGTGTATAAATTATATAAATCATATACAGGTTACACAAAATAATTTGTAAGCATTACTGTGTATGAGCATGAATTGCTTAAGGATTTTTTTAATTGAGTTAGGCATTTTCAAAACTATATTTAGTATGCTAAGAAATTTTTGTAAAATATAAATTAATTAATATACAGGGCCATGCAAAGAACCAGATACATTGAAATCAATAGATAGTAATTTATGAAAATACTATTTTAGCTGTGTTGTAATTTTTTTTCCTAAATTAAATTTTAGTATAATATGATGAGAGTATAAAAATCTGTAGATAATATACAGGCTGTACAAAATTATTCAAGTGCATTTCCATCTATAGGTAGAATTTGTTGAAGGTGAATTTCCAACTGTGTTTTGCAACTAGGCTAAATTTTAGGACACTGTGTAGTGTATATACAGATCTATAGATCATAAAATGATTTGAGATGCACAAAAGGATTTGAGTACCTTTCTGATTATAGATGGTAATTGATCACCTTTTTAAATGGTAAAGTTCCATTGCAGTTTTCTGGAAGTGTTGGAAAGCATTTTATAATCTATGCTTGACACAATATTTTTCTTTCCTGTTTACTTTATACTTTAACACTAGCTCAAACATTTTTACTGCATTTTGTATAATTATTTTCCTTCAGGATGTTTTTAATTTTGAAAGTGTTAACTTTATCTGAATATCTAAGCCCATTTTCATAATTTTTCCTCCATACTCTTATTAAGTGTATTTGACCACTGAAATAAGCTTGCAATGAACGTAACTTTATGACACTAAATCTCGTTATAAAGTAAACTGCAGATAAAATATAATTATACTTATGTTAATTCATAAAATCTTGAGAGTTTTACTGAAATTTTTCACAGCACACACGACATCCTTTTATAGCATATCAGTGTGTTATGACACATTGTTTGAGAAACAATATTTTAGATATTTATATGAAAAAGTATAAAAGAAAAATAAAATTATTATTTACAATGCAAGCCAATGCATATAATGAAAAATGCTTACTTTCAACAATCTGTAATGTTACATCATTAAGATTGTCAGCATCTTTAACAGAAAAATGGGAAGCGTTTAAAACAATTGAAGAATCTTCAGTTAATATGATATTTCTGATGTGTTCAATAACTGGGGGGAATTCTGAAGAAACCACTAAAGGTAAAATCATTTCATCACCAATTAGTTGTCCATCAGTCACTTTAAGAGCAATATCACCTAAATAAAAGAAAGAAATTTCTTTACAAAACGGTTTTTATTATTTAAAAGAAGTTTTAGTATAATTAGATTATCATTGTAAATATTACTAACTTGAGCAGTTTGAAAGCAAAATTAAAAAGAAATCATAAAAGTCAAAATTTGTATTGATAGCTTTTTCAAGTTCATGTGGCAATATAAAGAGACAATTTAAATACAATAGGAAAAAGTTGTTTTTACCACAAAACAAGCACAAAAGTAAACATACAATCTTTAACAAATTTTGAAAATAAAAACAATCCAATGTGTTGCAAGTTAAATGCAATACTTTATTCATTTGAAACCCACATTTACAAAAGCTGCTGAACACTAAGTTTTTTTTTTTTTTTCTTAATAGTGAATGTATGGATTATTATTTTTTAGATAAAAATTTTAATTTATAAGCAAAATTATATAGTAGTATCTCAAATTTAAATATTTTGTTAAAAATAAAAAAAGCTTTTAATTACATATAAAAATACACTTTAAATATATATATATCATATATAATTTTATTTTTTGTTTCATAGAATGTGCTTGTAAAAGCATTAGAGAATTTAATAATTCAAGCTAGTTATATTTTTTAATTTTTACAAATGCCTTACATTAGATTTCTGACATAAAGGAAATAAGGATGTCTAACTATGGAAAAATTTAATAACATCTAAAAATATACCAACTTTTCCTTATATGAAATGTCAAAAAATAAAAAACTGTGTGCTAACGAGTAACTTAACGTAAGAAAAAAAGTTGGGAAATTTTTCATGCGACACAGTGAAAATTTTTTTATAATTTAATCATGTTTTAACAAATATATATTTTTTCTTTTTCTTTTTTTTATGAAATGCATTATAAGATTATTTTAGTATTTTTCTTAATTTATAAAATACTAAAAATCAAAATCAAATTTAAACTAACAGTGAATGTAGATCATTGAATCAAAAGATAATGGATGACAGTTTGTTAAAGGTTATGTCGAAATATAGTTGACGAATTTATGTAAAGTAAGATAATAAATCTTTCATGCCAAATTTTGTTCTGGATTGTCTGTTTTCAGATTTCCTCTTCCTGTTTAGAAAAAATAAAAGGTTTTTTAACTATGCTAGATCCTTCCAAATCAATTTTTTCTTTCGCCCAGCAATACATCTTTACTACACTGAAACTATTTAAAAGAATTTAGATATGGATGAGCCAAAACATTATGTTCCAAAAAGAACCTTGTGCATACTTTATTTCTTTTAAAGACAGGCATTTTAAACTTCATTCATGTGATTTTCAAATGTTCATAACATAAGCTGATCTTTCATAGAAATAAACTAAAAATTTGAGTAGATAAAATGTTTGAGATTTAAATTTCTCACAAAGGTAAGTTTTGCACAGAAATTTTTGTTTATTATGGAGTCATTATTTTCGATAAAATCTTTAGTCTCATATTCAGCATAATAGATTATTCATGAAATAAAAGTCCTTCCGTCCTGTACCAGCTTTCCCATTCCTTGATTTTAAGAATTCAGCTAATTTTACTTGCATACACAAAAGCTAAAATGTACGGAAACTGATTATAGAAGATAACCATTTTTTGTCAATACGGAATTCAAATGGAAATTTTGATAAATTAGTCAGCTATCACCAAAGTTAGCTTCATTTATGGCAATTTATTTTTGCCAAGAAGTATCGGCAAACATGGTGAGAATTTAAAGCTGGTAGACACCAGTATGTACATAAGTGTGAGTGTGTGAATATTTAAGGAATACCAAATTTTTTTTTTTTTTTTTTTTTGGGGGGGGGGGGGGGGTTAGTTTTACGTTAGCCAATTGCAAATCTCTGTGTGTAAATTAGAAACATGCTTTGATGGTGAAATAAAACATTTTGGTTCATGGTATTTCTTCTCATTATAAATTTTGTATTTAAGATAAAATCAGGGTACCTCATTGTAACAGTTCAAGATATGTATTTTAAATGTAATATATGCATTTAAAATTAAAGTTAAGTATTTTAAATAAAATGAGGGAAAGAGTTATAACTAAATTAATGCAATATGAATGATTTGGATGGGAACAATATTTGGTGTTTTATCAACTGTGTCCCACTAATATAAAGTACCATTTTTTTCATTTCAACATGTCATTTTATGATATGACTATGTAGTTTTAACTGTATGTGAGTTGCAAAATTGTTACAACAACAAAATTAAGATTGTGTTAAACCCTGTTAAACACCTAAAACATAAATTATCAGTGAATACGATTACAGAAGAATCCCTTATTTTAATCTATTGTGTTGTTCTAAAATGTCAGCAACCCTAGAACTTCAAACTACTATATCAGAGCTATTTTTTATTATCAAGACTAAACAAAAAATGTTCTGGAATCCTTGTATCAAGACTTAACACTTAAGAAAGTTTGAATTTCTAATTTGTTTTGTATATTTTTTTGAGTTTGAAATCTTTTATGATATGAGACTAGGTAGTTTTAACTGTATGCGAGTTGCAAAATTGTTACAACAACGAAATTAAGATTGTGTAAGATATGTATAACTCTTTCATTCATTTTATTTAAAATACTTAACTTTAATTTTAAATGCATAATTGCATTTAAAATACATATCTTAACGCAACCATCCTTCTACCTATGCTCGGTCACACCTAAATTGGTTTATAAATACAAGTGCTGTCGTGTAACAAAAATTGTATATATATAGAAATTTTCTGGAATTGCCTTCCTCTGGATAGTTGCAATAGGCAGCTTCTTACTTTTTGTAATGGAAGCTACCTAAAAAAATATTTCACGATTCAATATATTAAATACAAAATTAAAAAGAAGAAATTGAAGAAATTATTCAAACTGATTTGGAAACTAAGAAGTTAAAAAACTTCAAAATTGTAGATTTAAAATCATTTTTTAATAATAGTAATGAGAACAATAATAAAAAAATAGGCATACCTTTCAGTGGAATCCCTTTCAGATGTTTAAAAAACATCCAACCATCTTTCAACTGAACAGAAGTAAAGTTTTCTCCAGCTCTTAAAGGAATTTCTTCACCTTTTTCAGACATTTTTAATAAAATTCCATTACTGGGTAATTGTGAAACAGTAATAAATAATGAATCTGAATCATTGTCAGATGCAGAAAGAAATAAAGCAGATATTAAAATTTTCTGTGTTGGCTTAATTTTTAAGATGCTATTTGCATGTAACAAAGGAACATCTTCATTTTCTGTAATTTAAATAAAGAAATAAATATAATTGAAATAAAAGAACTAGAATTAAAAAATATATATATCCAGATCATTTAACTTCAGAAAGTCATAATATTTATTTATTTAAACCAACGAAAAGATTATGTCGACAGACATGCTTAAATGAACAAAAATTAATATTTGATAAATCATATTATGTGTTGAATTGTTTTTTTAAGTTTTTAAACCTTAACAACTTTCAAAAATACCCAAAAACATTCCTCTGTCTTAATAATATTTTTTCTAGTTCATTATTTAAGGATGTAGTACCCTACTCTTTTTAAAATCAGTGAAATGTGCCTTGCAGTTTTTAAAAATAGTGGTATACTCAGAAATCACCCGTAAAAATCTTTTCTGTATCATAATAATTTTAAATCAGTATATGTGTCCAAGAACTTGCAAAAATCAAAACCTGCTCATTTCTGTAGGAAAAAATGAAACATCAAAAGTGTTGTAATTATATTTTTTGATTTAGATTTCATTAAAACTTTTGGAAATAATATTACTTAATTTATGGTATCTAAAATTTATAATTTTTGTTGTTGTTGTTGTTGTTGCTAAATATAATGCATTTTGTGTTGAAATAATGCTTTTTCCTATTTAAAAAGTTTTTTTTTCTTTAGTGACTATCACTCTGTTCTTTTCTTTTCTAGAGTAAACACTAATTCTTAAGTTATTTAAAGTATAGCAAACTTCTGTTAGCGCAGACTTACAAGGGAGGCCATTTTTTGTCCACACTAACAGAAGTCCGAATTAAATTATGTAAGCATTTGAATGGTGTGAAATAATTCCTTGCATTTAATTGTTATGTTGATAATTTGAATTTTGCTAATTAAGTTTAAAAAAAAAAAAAAAAAAAAAAAAAAAAAAAAAAAAAGTTGATAATTTGGGTTTTTTTTAAATAAATAATTAAATAAATATTAAAAGGTAATTAATTAAATTAATAAATAAATGGGGTTATGATTTCTTTAGGTTGTTTTATTTACATTATTACTTTTTCTAACTTTAGGATGTCTCTAAATTTTCTGTCAGACAATTTATTGTAAATTGCTCCATATTATATCATTTAAATTTTTGTTGTGTTTAATAACGTTTTGAGGAGATTTTTTTTGTATTGGCTCGGCGCCCGCCGATGTAAAGACCTTTTCCTCGAATAATTATGAATATAATGAATGAAAATTCAAGTTAATAATACTTCAAAATGTATAAAAAAAAATAGCTAAAGTAAATTTTGGTTCATAATTTATCTTTGAAAATACGTATTTAAATGTAAAAATATTATTATTTTAAAGGTTTTTAGAGATGTTCTGTTGAAAATTGTATGTCTAAATTTTCATTTCATATTTTACTAAGCACGTGGTGCCGATGTTACGATGTTTTGTGTATTCTTCCGCGGCAATCGGACCACGTTTTTATGTGTGTTTTTACTCCATTTTAAAATGAGAAATTATTGTAAAAGAAAATATGTAAAATATAAACTGTACATCGATAAGCAAATTTTGGAATGTTTTTAAATTAATCAACAAACTGAAAGATCATCATCTTTGGCGCGCCATCGGATTATTTGCCGTGGCATGAAGTGAAGGTGCACGACGGCAAGTGGATAAAAGGACCGGCGATTCACGGAGACGGGGTTTTTTGGACGGTTCTTGGACCATCGGAAGGGTGGAGAAAAGTACGAGCGGAATCCGGCTGGTTATCGGGACATCGACTTTTCGACGAACGGAGGCGGCAGGAAGAACGATGGCTGTCTGAAATGGAGTGTTTTGATTTCTAGAGCTAGAGAAGGAGAGTGAATTCGGAAATGAGACTCAGAGGTTCAGTTATGATGGGAGGAAAGAGAAAGAATCGCCGAAATATGTTACTAATTACAAGACAGATATTTCATTAAGTTAGAGTTGTGGTCGACCACATGGTGAGAATATTCCCCTTTTTTTTTATTTCTCCGGAGAAAAAATGTTTCCATTAAATAAACTAAGCATGCTAAAAGTAATCGATCAATTATAAATATTTCCCCTTGTAATATTTTGCTGATAATTTAATTCAATAGTCATTAATCAAACTATTCATGATAAAAAGAAATATGTTTGTAATAATATACCACGATGTAATTTTTTATTTGTTCTTTAATCTAATGTTTCTTTAACTTTTAATAAATCTTACTATTTGTTTTACAAAGAAAAATCTCTATTTTCTTTTCTATTTTTCATACAGCAGCAAAAGATGTTCCGTTCTGTTTTTAGGTTTTTCAGAGTGAATAAGTTCAAAATTCTATATGATCAAGGTTTTCTTTATTCATCATTAAATTCATTATATATAAAAGATTTGATTTTTTGGTAGATTGTTTTTTTTTCTACCACGTGTTTGTGTCTGCCTAAGGAAGTTGTAAGTACGACACAACACATTTTTGGTGCCTAGTGACCTTTGCCGTTTTGGGGTCGTGGCATTTTTTTTTCGGTACCGCGATTTTGTGCCAATTTCGGCGCCGTCACCCGTTTGTTTTTTTTAGCGTCCTTTTGCTGCTGTGGATGATAGAAATTATTGTACATGGAGCTTATTTGTTTAGGAATTTTTTTTACATGTTTATTGAATAGAGGAAATGTGAACTTTAATATGATTTTTATAAATATTTTTCTTTTATTACTTTTTCTCTCACATGTTGCATGAGGATTTTATTGTAAAATTTTTTTTCTTTGATATTTGGTAATTGTTTGTGATAGCATATATTATTTTGGAAGGGGTTTTTATAATTTTTGTACAATCATGACTAATGATCCTGAGGTACCAGAAAGAGAGATAGACCAGGTTGAGTCAGGGGCTACCCAGAATAATGAGCAAATTGTTGGGATTGAGAATAGTAGAAAAAATGATAAAGAGTCTTCTAATAATAAAAGCACAAATATGTCACTTAATGATATGTTATCTCCGCCAGTTTTGTCACCAATCAAGGATTCAGACAATCAGGTGAGGAATGTTCAAGGGCAAGTGTCTCTGGTTCTAAACTTAACTTTTAATTTTAACCAATTCATCTCTAACATTCCAAATTTTTCAGGAGAGAATCCCGACATAACCGTTACAGACTTCATAGACAAAATTATCGAAATTAGGGATTTTGCTGGATGGCAGGAAACGCAATGCGGTTTCGCCATTAAAATGAAGTGCATAGGTGAGGCTCAAAAGTTTATTAAATCTCAACCTCACCTGAAAGCAACACAAAATTTCCAAATTTTGAGAGAAGCCCTGGTGAGTCGTTTCGGTAAAACGGTAGACGAAGCACACCATTTAGAAGAGTTTACAATGGCGAGGCAATCACCCAGGGAGTCTAATAGGGCATTTTTATCTCGGGTTTTGGGACTGTCGTACAAATGTTTCGCAGACCAAGAAATTCTCAGAGAAAAGATGCTAGTACAAAAATGTCTTCAGGGATTACAACCAGAAGTGCGAAAATTTGTTATGCCTCACTCCCCAAACACTTATCAACAAATATGGGATTTGGCATTATGCCATGAGAAGTGTGTTGAATACGATCACACACAGACATCAATAAATGTGGCCCAGGCCGCTAGTAATTCATCTAATGAATTACAGGAAATAAAGGGGCTAATACAACAAGTGGTCAGTGAAAGTGAAAAAAAAATTGCAGAATTGAGTAATCAAGTACAAACCTTATTACAAGTCACACAGTCTCAATCACACGGACATGGTTTCCAAAATTTCAATGCAGGTCCTTCAAACTATGGGGGTAGGTACAATCGCCCTAGGAGAAATATCACCTGTTTTCATTGTAACCAACAGGGACACATAAAAAGACATTGTCCTTCGTTATCAAAGCAGGAGAGACAAAACTCAACTCAAGGGTCGTTAAACCAGTAGGGGGGCAAAACGGGAACGTACCACTGTCTTTGGATTCTCCCCCTCAAACGGTACGCATCGACACCATTGATGCAAATGTCGAACAACTGCCGATAGTTGCACTCCAATTTAATAAAAGGAAAATAAATTGTCTTGTCGATTCGGGAGCTGCAATAAATTTGATTTCTCATGAATTTTTGGAGCAAAATTTACCAGATTGGGTCAATAAATGTGAGTCATGCGCATTGCAAGTTGTGGGTGTCAACAACGATGTCATGGGTTTAGAAAAGAAAATTAAAATCTCTCTAACTGATCAAGAAGTTAAATTCGATGTAACCTTTTTCATTAGTAACAGCCTAAAAGCAGGTTATAGTGCAATTCTAGGATCAGAATTTTTAAAGTCCTATAATATTATAATTGATTATAGAAATGAAACTCTAAAATATTTAAATCACACAATACTTTGGAACAATCTAAAAAACACAGAAATAAATTCAATTAATTTACATAAATTCAAAGGTATAGGAAGCACGATACATAAAAATGTTATTGAGCCTAGAACCGAACAATTCATCAAAATTAAAATAAACGGCCTACCACAATCTCAAAACTTAATTTTTATTCAACCATCAGATAAATCTTTAAATAATTCTTGGTTAGTGGCTAATGGGATTTATAACTATGAGGGAAACAAGGACTTATGGATTAAGATAGCAAATGTTACAGATAGGAAAATTCATATCAACAAAAATTGTCAAATAGCCAAAATTGAGTTTGTGGAAGCAGTCCATGTACAGAAGACGACTGTAAACAATTTGGAAGTAGAGAATGAAATAACTGAATTTAATCCTTGTGGAAAAAAATTTGATTTAGACCATTTAAATGAATCACAAAAACAAGCAGTCATGGAAGTAATAAACAAAAATAAAGCAATTTTTGCACAGTCGGTCAAAGACTTAACAGGTTGTAACACAACCAATCATCGAATCTACCTTACGGATTATATACCTGTTCGCTCTAAACCGTATAGAACTCCATATGCCCTAAGAAATGAACTCAAACAACAAATTGATGATTTACTTGAAGCAAACATAATTACACCCTCTGATTCTCCTTACGCATCCCCAGTAATTTTGGTAAAAAAGAAAAATGGTTCATATAGATTAGTTTGCGACTACAGAAAGTTAAATCTAAAAACTAAGCCTTTACCGTTTCCACTTCCCCATATTTCTGATTTATTAGATAAATTAAATGGTGCACATTTTTATACATCGTTAGATTTGTGCTCAGGATATTGGCAGATGGAATTACATCCTGAAGACAGATATAAAACTGCCTTTTGTACAGAATTTGGTTTATTCGAGTGGACGAGATTGCCACAGGGCCTAGTTAATGCCGCCGCTTCTTTTCAAAGGCTAGTTGCTACGATTTTATTAGGTTTAGATACTAATACTTACATCGATGACATAATTATTGGTTCTACTACTTTCAAAGAGCACATTCAAAAATTAGATATGGTGTTTAAAAGACTCAATTCTCACAACCTGAAAATTAATCCTGAAAAATGTCAAATAGCAAAAAAGTCAATCACTTACCTGGGGTTCCAAATTAAAGATGGGGCAGTCTCTCCAGATGAAAGAAATGTAAAAGCTGTTGAAAACTTTCCCATTCCAAAAAACAAAAAAGCTGTACGTAGTTTTATAGGTATATGTAATTTTTACAGAAAATTTATTGATCATTTTGCTGACATTGCAAAACCTTTAACAGAGTTAACTAAATTGAAAACTCTTTTCGTATGGAGTCAGGAAGCAAATTCAGCGTTTAACAAGTTAAAGCAGTGTTTGACTTCTTACCCTTGTTTATTACTGCCTGATGTTGAGCAACCCTTCTTTTTACACACAGATGCATCTGGTTTTGCATTAGGTGCAGTCCTTAGCCAAAAAGATGAGTCAGGGGATTTACATCCAGTCGCATATGCTAGCAGGACCTTAAAGGATGCCGAGACGAGATATAGTACTTTTGAAAGAGAACTGCTAGGTGTAGTTTGGGGAATTAGTAATTTTAGACATTATCTTTATGGGAGGGAATTTACACTATATTGTGACCAGCAGGCAATTTCACAGGTATTGAGAATCCAAGACAGTAGTCGGGTTTCCCGTTGGGCTCTTGCACTACAAAATTATAATATAAAATATTGTCACACTCCAGGAAAATGCAACGTACCAGCTGATGTACTGTCTACAAATGTAAATGTGATACAAGAAGTAAATGCTAATTCAAATTTTTCAACAGAATTTATTAGATCTTCACAAAATGAAGATGCTAAGTGTAAAGACATAATTGACCAATTGCACAATGTGCAAGAGGTACAAGTAAATGACTTGACTTTCTTTTTAAAGGATAAATTACTATATTGCATTAACAAAAGAGATTCATATAATGACAATCACACTAAATTAGTTATACCTAAAACCCTAATTTCTCATATCTTAAATTTAGCTCATGACTCAGTCACTTCAGCACATCCTGGATTTAAAAGAACACTAATTAAAACAAAGAAAAATTATTTTTGGTGGGGACAGTATAAACATACACTCAATTACGTTGAATCTTGTGTTCAATGTGCTATCAGAAAAGGATACAAATCTAAACAAAAAGCTCCTTTACAGAGAGTTGAAATTACTTCGCGTCCTTTTGAAAAAATAGCAATTGATGCAGTAGGTCCATTAAGTACTACAGCAGAGGGAAAAAGACACATTATTGTAATGACAGATTATTTTACAAGATGGGCTGAGGCATATCCTGTACCCAATTTATTATCTGAAACTATAATATCTGTGCTAGAAAAATTCATTTCTACTCATGGGATTCCGGAACACCTCACATCTGACAAAGGAAAATCATTCCTATCTGAAGCAATCTCAAAAGTATATGAGAAGCTTCACATCAAAAAGCATACAACGACTAGTTATCACCCGAGTGCTAATGGGGTGGTGGAACGGGCCAATGGCACTATAGTTAATATGTTGAAACACTTAGTAGACGGTTCAAATGAAGATTGGGACAAAGTTTTACATTTTGCACTATTGGCTTACAGAACAGCTTATCACGCTGCTATAGGTGATACCCCAGCACATTTAGTTTACGGTAGGGATTTACTTTTACCTGTTGACCTCATAACCAAACCCATTCAACGATCTTATGCAGATACCCGTGAGCTTAGTGAAGACTTACATTTAAGATTGGGCAAAGTTTTTCGCGTTGTTAAGCAAAATTTAACTAAAGCTGCAGAAAAACAGGAGGAGTATAGATTAAAGTTTGCCACAGATAAAAATTTACAAGTAGGGGACTTTGTACTTTTATACACGCCAGTAGTTAAACCAGGGGCTAGCAAAAAGCTTTCACAGTTTAATAAAGGGCCTTACCGTATCACTCAACAGACTAATACAGTCAATTTCAAAATTGTACACATACAAAACCCCAAAGATGAACAATTAGTACATGTAGATAGATTGTCTAAAATCACTGAAAGAATTATATTTCCTGCACTTTTTGAGGAAGAGATTAATAACAGGGAACAGGACACAAATCAAAACACAGATGATATGGATGTTAGGGATGTTGGGGATTCTCAGGTAGAAGAGGTTACTATTGAACATCCAGTTTTTGATTTGATATATAACAGTGATATTAGTAACAATGATAATCATATACAAAATACTAATGTTAATACTGATATTGTTGACATAAATATTAGGGTTTAATCTAGAGCTAGCCAAATAGCCAAAAAGCTAATTGAAAGCACCATTTGCCCCCAAAGCATTTAGTGGATTAGCCAAATAGCAACAGCCAAAAAAATATATATAATTTCCATTTTGTTGTTCCTGCCTTTCGTAAACCTGCAGCTGCCGCGTGAAAAAAAATCTCAAACCACCTCTGTCCCGGCAACTCACTTCAAAATTTGTCTCGTCCTCTCTGTGCAAGCATTTTACAAATAGTATGACGTCATTTGCATTAAACAAGTATTGAGGAAATTAAAAGAGTTTGTTTATTTTTTGTTGATGATCCCAACTTAGGAAATGAAACCAAAACGGTTCATGAATGGAAGTTGTTCAGGCAGGTTCTGGCTACAAGGGGTAAAGAAATGAAACCAGCTGATTGTATTCTTTTTCCATAAAAATGGCATTACTGACATGCTTCCCAATGTGACTTCTTTGTATGAATTTGTAGCAACAATTTTGTTGTCTACAGCAGATTGTGAAAGGGGATTGAGTCTCGTGAATATAACAAAAACTGACTTGAGAAATAGACTGACCATCAAAAATTTAAGTAACTTAATGGTGATTAATTTGGAAGGGGAAGTTTGAAAAGAATTTCCATTTAAAAAAACATTTGATGTGTGATGTATGGCCAAATCTCGAGAGGGTCAATCTTACAGAGTGATGTACTGTTCGTATATTGTATAATTACAAATAATACTCATTTATACAGAAATTTTGTATAAATAAAAGTTTTCTTTTTCTTGGCTAAAGCTATTTTTATTTGGCTAACAGTTATTGGCTGCAATTAGCCAAAAAGCTACAAATTTCTTTTTCCTAGATTAAACTCTAAATATGGACTTACCTTCACAGTCGGGATCTGGGCAAAATTTTGGTCAGAATAGGTCCACAGTGGTCAGTGATTATCAGTTGCGTCCCAGAGACACTCACGGTTTTGTTGTGAAACAATAAATTTTTTTTCATTTATGTCGAATACATGTTTCATTGTGTTGTATATATTTTTTGCTTTCCATTTTTGTATTGTATTGTATAATTTGTGTAAAATATTGCAAAGTGTGGTGTAATCAGGATCAAACTTTATGTTAATCATATCAAACAAACTTACTATTTATTGTATGAATATGTGATATTAATTGTATACATCTTAACATTCCAACTGGCAACGAAAAAACCATAATGAATTGTTATTAATAATGCTTTGTAGGGTTGTCTGAATCCTGATTTCATAGGTTTTGGTGACAGTGGAGGTTGGGAGATAATTTTCAATCTTAGTTACAAGTTTTTCCCATGCAACATGTAGTTTTTTAGTGAGGGCCTGGTTCTTTTTCGCTTGCTTACAAAAAATTTTCTTTAGCAATAAAATTTTTTTGAGGGGACGGATATGTAATGTGTTATGTTGATAATTTGAATTTTGCTAATTAAGTTTAAAAAAAAAAAAAAAAAAAAAAATGTTGATAAATTGGTTTTTTTTAAATAAATAATTAAATAAATATTAAAAGGTAATTAATTAAATTAATAAATAAATGGGGTTATGATTTCTTTAGGTTGTTTTATTTACATTATTACTTTTTCTAACTTTAGGATGTCTCTAAATTTTCTGTCAGACAATTTATTGTAAATTGCTCCATATTATATCATTTAAATTTTTGTTGTGTTTAATAACGTTTTGAGGAGATTTTTTTTGTATTGGCTCGGCGCCCGCCGATGTAAAGACCTTTTCCTCGAATAATTATGAATATAATGAATGAAAATTCAAGTTAATAATACTTCAAAATGTATAAAAAAAAAATAGCTAAAGTAAATTTTGGTTCATAATTTATCTTTGAAAATATGTATTTAAATGTAAAAATTTTATTATTTTAAAGGTTTTTAGAGATGTTCTGTTGAAAATTGTATGTCTAAATTTTCATTTCATATTTTACTAAGCACGTGGTGCCGATGTTACAATGTTTTGTGTATTCTTCCGCGGAAATTGGACCACGTTTTTATGTGTGTTTTTACTCCATTTTAAAATGAGAAATTATTGTAAAAGAAAATATGTAAAATATAAACTGTACATCGATAAGCAAATTTTGGAATGTTTTTAAATTAATCAACAAACTGAAAGATCATCATCTTTGGCGCGCCATCGGATTATTTGCCGTGGCATGAAGTGAAGGTGCACGACGGCAAGTGGATAAAAGGACCGGCGATTCACGGAGACGGGGTTTTTTGGACGGTTCTTGGACCATCGGAAGGGTGGAGAAAAGTACGAGCGGAATCCGGCTGGTTATCGGGACATCGACTTTTCGACGAACGGAGGCGGCAGGAAGAACGATGGCTGTCTGAAATGGAGTGTTTTGATTTCTAGAGCTAGAGAAGGAGAGTGAATTCGGAAATGAGACTCAGAGGTTCAGTTATGATGGGAGGAAAGAGAAAGAATCGCTGAAATATGTTACTAATTACAAGACAGATATTTCATTAAGTTAGAGTTGTGGTCGACCACATGGTGAGAATATTCCCCTTTTTTTTTATTTCTCCGGAGAAAAAATGTTTCCATTAAATAAACTAAGCATGCTAAAAGTAATCGATCAATTATAAATATTTCCCCTTGTAATATTTTGCTGATAATTTAATTCAATAGTCATTAATCAAACTATTCATGATAAAAAGAAATATGTTTGTAATAATATACCACGATGTAATTTTTTATTTGTTCTTTAATCTAATGTTTCTTTAACTTTTAATAAATCTTACTATTTGTTTTACAAAGAAAAATCTCTATTTTCTTTTCTATTTTTCATACAGCAGCAAAAGATGTTCCGTTCTGTTTTTAGGTTTTTCAGAGTGAATAAGTTCAAAATTCTATATGATCAAGGTTTTCTTTATTCATCATTAAATTCATTATATATAAAAGATTTGATTTTTTGGTAGATTGTTTTTTTTTCTACCACGTGTTTGTGTCTGCCTAAGGAAGTTGTAAGTACGACACAACACATTTTTGGTGCCTAGTGACCTTTGCCGTTTTGGGGTCGTGGCATTTTTTTTTCGGTACCGCGATTTTGTGCCAATTTCGGCGCCGTCACCCGTTTGTTTTTTTTAGCGTCCTTTTGCTGCTGTGGATGATAGAAATTATTGTACATGGAGCTTATTTGTTTAGGAATTTTTTTTACATGTTTATTGAATAGAGGAAATGTGAACTTTAATATGATTTTTATAAATATTTTTCTTTTATTACTTTTTCTCTCACATGTTGCATGAGGATTTTATTGTAAAATTTTTTTTCTTTGATATTTGGTAATTGTTTGTGATAGCATATATTATTTTGGAAGGGGTTTTTATAATTTTTGTACAATCATGACTAATGATCCTGAGGTACCAGAAAGAGAGATAGACCAGGTTGAGTCAGGGGCTACCCAGAATAATGAGCAAATTGTTGGGATTGAGAATAGTAGAAAAAATGATAAAGAGTCTTCTAATAATAAAAGCACAAATATGTCACTTAATGATATGTTATCTCCGCCAGTTTTGTCACCAATCAAGGATTCAGACAATCAGGTGAGGAATGTTCAAGGGCAAGTGTCTCTGGTTCTAAACTTAACTTTTAATTTTAACCAATTCATCTCTAACATTCCAAATTTTTCAGGAGAGAATCCCGACATAACCGTTACAGACTTCATAGACAAAATTATCGAAATTAGGGATTTTGCTGGATGGCAGGAAACGCAATGCGGTTTCGCCATTAAAATGAAGTGCATGGGTGAGGCTCAAAAGTTTATTAAATCTCAACCTCACCTGAAAGCAACACAAAATTTCCAAATTTTGAGAGAAGCCCTGGTGAGTCGTTTCGGTAAAACGGTAGACGAAGCACACCATTTAGAAGAGTTTACAATGGCGAGGCAATCACCCAGGGAGTCTAATAGGGCATTTTTATCTCGGGTTTTGGGACTGTCGTACAAATGTTTCGCAGACCAAGAAATTCTCAGAGAAAAGATGCTAGTACAAAAATGTCTTCAGGGATTACAACCAGAAGTGCGAAAATTTGTTATGCCTCACTCCCCAAACACTTATCAACAAATATGGGATTTGGCATTATGCCATGAGAAGTGTGTTGAATACGATCACACACAGACATCAATAAATGTGGCCCAGGCCGCTAGTAATTCATCTAATGAATTACAGGAAATAAAGGGGCTAATACAACAAGTGGTCAGTGAAAGTGAAAAAAAAATTGCAGAATTGAGTAATCAAGTACAAACCTTATTACAAGTCACACAGTCTCAATCACACGGACATGGTTTCCAAAATTTCAATGCAGGTCCTTCAAACTATGGGGGTAGGTACAATCGCCCTAGGAGAAATATCGCCTGTTTTCATTGTAACCAACAGGGACACATAAAAAGACATTGTCCTTCGTTATCAAAGCAGGAGAGACAAAACTCAACTCAAGGGTCGTTAAACCAGTAGGGGGGCAAAACGGGAACGTACCACTGTCTTTGGATTCTCCCCCTCAAACGGTACGCATCGACACCATTGATGCAAATGTCGAACAACTGCCGATAGTTGCACTCCAATTTAATAAAAGGAAAATAAATTGTCTTGTCGATTCGGGAGCTGCAATAAATTTGATTTCTCATGAATTTTTGGAGCAAAATTTACCAGATTGGGTCAATAAATGTGAGTCATGCGCATTGCAAGTTGTGGGTGTCAACAACGATGTCATGGGTTTAGAAAAGAAAATTAAAATCTCTCTAACTGATCAAGAAGTTAAATTCGATGTAACCTTTTTCATTAGTAACAGCCTAAAAGCAGGTTATAGTGCAATTCTAGGATCAGAATTTTTAAAGTCCTATAATATTATAATTGATTATAGAAATGAAACTCTAAAATATTTAAATCACACAATACTTTGGAACAATCTAAAAAACACAGAAATAAATTCAATTAATTTACATAAATTCAAAGGTATAGGAAGCACGATACATAAAAATGTTATTGAGCCTAGAACCGAACAATTCATCAAAATTAAAATAAACGGCCTACCACAATCTCAAAACTTAATTTTTATTCAACCATCAGATAAATCTTTAAATAATTCTTGGTTAGTGGCTAATGGGATTTATAACTATGAGGGAAACAAGGACTTATGGATTAAGATAGCAAATGTTACAGATAGGAAAATTCATATCAACAAAAATTGTCAAATAGCCAAAATTGAGTTTGTGGAAGCAGTCCATGTACAGAAGACGACTGTAAACAATTTGGAAGTAGAGAATGAAATAACTGAATTTAATCCTTGTGGAAAAAAATTTGATTTAGACCATTTAAATGAATCACAAAAACAAGCAGTCATGGAAGTAATAAACAAAAATAAAGCAATTTTTGCACAGTCGGTCAAAGACTTAACAGGTTGTAACACAACCAATCATCGAATCTACCTTACGGATTATATACCTGTTCGCTCTAAACCGTATAGAACTCCATATGCCCTAAGAAATGAACTCAAACAACAAATTGATGATTTACTTGAAGCAAACATAATTACACCCTCTGATTCTCCTTACGCATCCCCAGTAATTTTGGTAAAAAAGAAAAATGGTTCATATAGATTAGTTTGCGACTACAGAAAGTTAAATCTAAAAACTAAGCCTTTACCGTTTCCACTTCCCCATATTTCTGATTTATTAGATAAATTAAATGGTGCACATTTTTATACATCGTTAGATTTGTGCTCAGGATATTGGCAGATGGAATTACATCCTGAAGACAGATATAAAACTGCCTTTTGTACAGAATTTGGTTTATTCGAGTGGACGAGATTGCCACAGGGCCTAGTTAATGCCGCCGCTTCTTTTCAAAGGCTAGTTGCTACGATTTTATTAGGTTTAGATACTAATACTTACATCGATGACATAATTATTGGTTCTACTACTTTCAAAGAGCACATTCAAAAATTAGATATGGTGTTTAAAAGACTCAATTCTCACAACCTGAAAATTAATCCTGAAAAATGTCAAATAGCAAAAAAGTCAATCACTTACCTGGGGTTCCAAATTAAAGATGGGGCAGTCTCTCCAGATGAAAGAAATGTAAAAGCTGTTGAAAACTTTCCCATTCCAAAAAACAAAAAAGCTGTACGTAGTTTTATAGGTATATGTAATTTTTACAGAAAATTTATTGATCATTTTGCTGACATTGCAAAACCTTTAACAGAGTTAACTAAATTGAAAACTCTTTTCGTATGGAGTCAGGAAGCAAATTCAGCGTTTAACAAGTTAAAGCAGTGTTTGACTTCTTACCCTTGTTTATTACTGCCTGATGTTGAGCAACCCTTCTTTTTACACACAGATGCATCTGGTTTTGCATTAGGTGCAGTCCTTAGCCAAAAAGATGAGTCAGGGGATTTACATCCAGTCGCATATGCTAGCAGGACCTTAAAGGATGCCGAGACGAGATATAGTACTTTTGAAAGAGAACTGCTAGGTGTAGTTTGGGGAATTAGTAATTTTAGACATTATCTTTATGGGAGGGAATTTACACTATATTGTGACCAGCAGGCAATTTCACAGGTATTGAGAATCCAAGACAGTAGTCGGGTTTCCCGTTGGGCTCTTGCACTACAAAATTATAATATAAAATATTGTCACACTCCAGGAAAATGCAACGTACCAGCTGATGTACTGTCTACAAATGTAAATGTGATACAAGAAGTAAATGCTAATTCAAATTTTTCAACAGAATTTATTAGATCTTCACAAAATGAAGATGCTAAGTGTAAAGACATAATTGACCAATTGCACAATGTGCAAGAGGTACAAGTAAATGACTTGACTTTCTTTTTAAAGGATAAATTACTATATTGCATTAACAAAAGAGATTCATATAATGACAATCACACTAAATTAGTTATACCTAAAACCCTAATTTCTCATATCTTAAATTTAGCTCATGACTCAGTCACTTCAGCACATCCTGGATTTAAAAGAACACTAATTAAAACAAAGAAAAATTATTTTTGGTGGGGACAGTATAAACATACACTCAATTACGTTGAATCTTGTGTTCAATGTGCTATCAGAAAAGGATACAAATCTAAACAAAAAGCTCCTTTACAGAGAGTTGAAATTACTTCGCGTCCTTTTGAAAAAATAGCAATTGATGCAGTAGGTCCATTAAGTACTACAGCAGAGGGAAAAAGACACATTATTGTAATGACAGATTATTTTACAAGATGGGCTGAGGCATATCCTGTACCCAATTTATTATCTGAAACTATAATATCTGTGCTAGAAAAATTCATTTCTACTCATGGGATTCCGGAACACCTCACATCTGACAAAGGAAAATCATTCCTATCTGAAGCAATCTCAAAAGTATATGAGAAGCTTCACATCAAAAAGCATACAACGACTAGTTATCACCCGAGTGCTAATGGGGTGGTGGAACGGGCCAATGGCACTATAGTTAATATGTTGAAACACTTAGTAGACGGTTCAAATGAAGATTGGGACAAAGTTTTACATTTTGCACTATTGGCTTACAGAACAGCTTATCACGCTGCTATAGGTGATACCCCAGCACATTTAGTTTACGGTAGGGATTTACTTTTACCTGTTGACCTCATAACCAAACCCATTCAACGATCTTATGCAGATACCCGTGAGCTTAGTGAAGACTTACATTTAAGATTGGGCAAAGTTTTTCGCGTTGTTAAGCAAAATTTAACTAAAGCTGCAGAAAAACAGGAGGAGTATAGATTAAAGTTTGCCACAGATAAAAATTTACAAGTAGGGGACTTTGTACTTTTATACACGCCAGTAGTTAAACCAGGGGCTAGCAAAAAGCTTTCACAGTTTAATAAAGGGCCTTACCGTATCACTCAACAGACTAATACAGTCAATTTCAAAATTGTACACATACAAAACCCCAAAGATGAACAATTAGTACATGTAGATAGATTGTCTAAAATCACTGAAAGAATTATATTTCCTGCACTTTTTGAGGAAGAGATTAATAACAGGGAACAGGACACAAATCAAAACACAGATGATATGGATGTTAGGGATGTTGGGGATTCTCAGGTAGAAGAGGTTACTATTGAACATCCAGTTTTTGATTTGATATATAACAGTGATATTAGTAACAATGATAATCATATACAAAATACTAATGTTAATACTGATATTGTTGACATAAATATGGACTTACCTTCACAGTCGGGATCTGGGCAAAATTTTGGTCAGAATAGGTCCACAGTGGTCAGTGATTATCAGTTGCGTCCCAGAGACACTCACGGTTTTGTTGTGAAACAATAAATTTTTTTTCATTTATGTCGAATACATGTTTCATTGTGTTGTATATATTTTTTGCTTTCCATTTTTGTATTGTATTGTATAATTTGTGTAAAATATTGCAAAGTGTGGTGTAATCAGGATCAAACTTTATGTTAATCATATCAAACAAACTTACTATTTATTGTATGAATATGTGATATTAATTGTATACATCTTAACATTCCAACTGGCAACGAAAAAACCATAATGAATTGTTATTAATAATGCTTTGTAGGGTTGTCTGAATCCTGATTTCATAGGTTTTGGTGACAGTGGAGGTTGGGAGATAATTTTCAATCTTAGTTACAAGTTTTTCCCATGCAACATGTAGTTTTTTAGTGAGGGCCTGGTTCTTTTTCGCTTGCTTACAAAAAATTTTCTTTAGCAATAAAATTTTTTTGAGGGGACGGATATGTAATGTGTTATGTTGATAATTTGAATTTTGCTAATTAAGTTTAAAAAAAAAAAAAAAAAAAAATGTTGATAAATTGGGTTTTTTTTAAATAAATAATTAAATAAATATTAAAAGGTAATTAATTAAATTAATAAATAAATGGGGTTATGATTTCTTTAGGTTGTTTTATTTACATTATTACTTTTTCTAACTTTAGGATGTCTCTAAATTTTCTGTCAGACAATTTATTGTAAATTGCTCCATATTATATCATTTAAATTTTTGTTGTGTTTAATAACGTTTTGAGGAGATTTTTTTTGTATTGGCTCGGCGCCCGCCGATGTAAAGACCTTTTCCTCGAATAATTATGAATATAATGAATGAAAATTCAAGTTAATAATACTTCAAAATGTATAAAAAAAAATAGCTAAAGTAAATTTTGGTTCATAATTTATCTTTGAAAATACGTATTTAAATGTAAAAATATTATTATTTTAAAGGTTTTTAGAGATGTTCTGTTGAAAATTGTATGTCTAAATTTTCATTTCATATTTTACTAAGCACGTGGTGCCGATGTTACGATGTTTTGTGTATTCTTCCGCGGCAATCGGACCACGTTTTTATGTGTGTTTTTACTCCATTTTAAAATGAGAAATTATTGTAAAAGAAAATATGTAAAATATAAACTGTACATCGATAAGCAAATTTTGGAATGTTTTTAAATTAATCAACAAACTGAAAGATCATCATCTTTGGCGCGCCATCGGATTATTTGCCGTGGCATGAAGTGAAGGTGCACGACGGCAAGTGGATAAAAGGACCGGCGATTCACGGAGACGGGGTTTTTTGGACGGTTCTTGGACCATCGGAAGGGTGGAGAAAAGTACGAGCGGAATCCGGCTGGTTATCGGGACATCGACTTTTCGACGAACGAAGGCGGCAGGAAGAACGATGGCTGTCTGAAATGGAGTGTTTTGATTTCTAGAGCTAGAGAAGGAGAGTGAATTCGGAAATGAGACTCAGAGGTTCAGTTATGATGGGAGGAAAGAGAAAGAATCGCCGAAATATGTTACTAATTACAAGACAGATATTTCATTAAGTTAGAGTTGTGGTCGACCACATGGTGAGAATATTCCCCTTTTTTTTTATTTCTCCGGAGAAAAAATGTTTCCATTAAATAAACTAAGCATGCTAAAAGTAATCGATCAATTATAAATATTTCCCCTTGTAATATTTTGCTGATAATTTAATTCAATAGTCATTAATCAAACTATTCATGATAAAAAGAAATATGTTTGTAATAATATACCACGATGTAATTTTTTATTTGTTCTTTAATCTAATGTTTCTTTAACTTTTAATAAATCTTACTATTTGTTTTACAAAGAAAAATCTCTATTTTCTTTTCTATTTTTCATACAGCAGCAAAAGATGTTCCGTTCTGTTTTTAGGTTTTTCAGAGTGAATAAGTTCAAAATTCTATATGATCAAGGTTTTCTTTATTCATCATTAAATTCATTATATATAAAAGATTTGATTTTTTGGTAGATTGTTTTTTTTTCTACCACGTGTTTGTGTCTGCCTAAGGAAGTTGTAAGTACGACACAACACATTTTTGGTGCCTAGTGACCTTTGCCGTTTTGGGGTCGTGGCATTTTTTTTTCGGTACCGCGATTTTGTGCCAATTTCGGCGCCGTCACCCGTTTGTTTTTTTTAGCGTCCTTTTGCTGCTGTGGATGATAGAAATTATTGTACATGGAGCTTATTTGTTTAGGAATTTTTTTTACATGTTTATTGAATAGAGGAAATGTGAACTTTAATATGATTTTTATAAATATTTTTCTTTTATTACTTTTTCTCTCACATGTTGCATGAGGATTTTATTGTAAAATTTTTTTTCTTTGATATTTGGTAATTGTTTGTGATAGCATATATTATTTTGGAAGGGGTTTTTATAATTTTTGTACAATCATGACTAATGATCCTGAGGTACCAGAAAGAGAGATAGACCAGGTTGAGTCAGGGGCTACCCAGAATAATGAGCAAATTGTTGGGATTGAGAATAGTAGAAAAAATGATAAAGAGTCTTCTAATAATAAAAGCACAAATATGTCACTTAATGATATGTTATCTCCGCCAGTTTTGTCACCAATCAAGGATTCAGACAATCAGGTGAGGAATGTTCAAGGGCAAGTGTCTCTGGTTCTAAACTTAACTTTTAATTTTAACCAATTCATCTCTAACATTCCAAATTTTTCAGGAGAGAATCCCGACATAACCGTTACAGACTTCATAGACAAAATTATCGAAATTAGGGATTTTGCTGGATGGCAGGAAACGCAATGCGGTTTCGCCATTAAAATGAAGTGCATAGGTGAGGCTCAAAAGTTTATTAAATCTCAACCTCACCTGAAAGCAACACAAAATTTCCAAATTTTGAGAGAAGCCCTGGTGAGTCGTTTCGGTAAAACGGTAGACGAAGCACACCATTTAGAAGAGTTTACAATGGCGAGGCAATCACCCAGGGAGTCTAATAGGGCATTTTTATCTCGGGTTTTGGGACTGTCGTACAAATGTTTCGCAGACCAAGAAATTCTCAGAGAAAAGATGCTAGTACAAAAATGTCTTCAGGGATTACAACCAGAAGTGCGAAAATTTGTTATGCCTCACTCCCCAAACACTTATCAACAAATATGGGATTTGGCATTATGCCATGAGAAGTGTGTTGAATACGATCACACACAGACATCAATAAATGTGGCCCAGGCCGCTAGTAATTCATCTAATGAATTACAGGAAATAAAGGGGCTAATACAACAAGTGGTCAGTGAAAGTGAAAAAAAAATTGCAGAATTGAGTAATCAAGTACAAACCTTATTACAAGTCACACAGTCTCAATCACACGGACATGGTTTCCAAAATTTCAATGCAGGTCCTTCAAACTATGGGGGTAGGTACAATCGCCCTAGGAGAAATATCACCTGTTTTCATTGTAACCAACAGGGACACATAAAAAGACATTGTCCTTCGTTATCAAAGCAGGAGAGACAAAACTCAACTCAAGGGTCGTTAAACCAGTAGGGGGGCAAAACGGGAACGTACCACTGTCTTTGGATTCTCCCCCTCAAACGGTACGCATCGACACCATTGATGCAAATGTCGAACAACTGCCGATAGTTGCACTCCAATTTAATAAAAGGAAAATAAATTGTCTTGTCGATTCGGGAGCTGCAATAAATTTGATTTCTCATGAATTTTTGGAGCAAAATTTACCAGATTGGGTCAATAAATGTGAGTCATGCGCATTGCAAGTTGTGGGTGTCAACAACGATGTCATGGGTTTAGAAAAGAAAATTAAAATCTCTCTAACTGATCAAGAAGTTAAATTCGATGTAACCTTTTTCATTAGTAACAGCCTAAAAGCAGGTTATAGTGCAATTCTAGGATCAGAATTTTTAAAGTCCTATAATATTATAATTGATTATAGAAATGAAACTCTAAAATATTTAAATCACACAATACTTTGGAACAATCTAAAAAACACAGAAATAAATTCAATTAATTTACATAAATTCAAAGGTATAGGAAGCACGATACATAAAAATGTTATTGAGCCTAGAACCGAACAATTCATCAAAATTAAAATAAACGGCCTACCACAATCTCAAAACTTAATTTTTATTCAACCATCAGATAAATCTTTAAATAATTCTTGGTTAGTGGCTAATGGGATTTATAACTATGAGGGAAACAAGGACTTATGGATTAAGATAGCAAATGTTACAGATAGGAAAATTCATATCAACAAAAATTGTCAAATAGCCAAAATTGAGTTTGTGGAAGCAGTCCATGTACAGAAGACGACTGTAAACAATTTGGAAGTAGAGAATGAAATAACTGAATTTAATCCTTGTGGAAAAAAATTTGATTTAGACCATTTAAATGAATCACAAAAACAAGCAGTCATGGAAGTAATAAACAAAAATAAAGCAATTTTTGCACAGTCGGTCAAAGACTTAACAGGTTGTAACACAACCAATCATCGAATCTACCTTACGGATTATATACCTGTTCGCTCTAAACCGTATAGAACTCCATATGCCCTAAGAAATGAACTCAAACAACAAATTGATGATTTACTTGAAGCAAACATAATTACACCCTCTGATTCTCCTTACGCATCCCCAGTAATTTTGGTAAAAAAGAAAAATGGTTCATATAGATTAGTTTGCGACTACAGAAAGTTAAATCTAAAAACTAAGCCTTTACCGTTTCCACTTCCCCATATTTCTGATTTATTAGATAAATTAAATGGTGCACATTTTTATACATCGTTAGATTTGTGCTCAGGATATTGGCAGATGGAATTACATCCTGAAGACAGATATAAAACTGCCTTTTGTACAGAATTTGGTTTATTCGAGTGGACGAGATTGCCACAGGGCCTAGTTAATGCCGCCGCTTCTTTTCAAAGGCTAGTTGCTACGATTTTATTAGGTTTAGATACTAATACTTACATCGATGACATAATTATTGGTTCTACTACTTTCAAAGAGCACATTCAAAAATTAGATATGGTGTTTAAAAGACTCAATTCTCACAACCTGAAAATTAATCCTGAAAAATGTCAAATAGCAAAAAAGTCAATCACTTACCTGGGGTTCCAAATTAAAGATGGGGCAGTCTCTCCAGATGAAAGAAATGTAAAAGCTGTTGAAAACTTTCCCATTCCAAAAAACAAAAAAGCTGTACGTAGTTTTATAGGTATATGTAATTTTTACAGAAAATTTATTGATCATTTTGCTGACATTGCAAAACCTTTAACAGAGTTAACTAAATTGAAAACTCTTTTCGTATGGAGTCAGGAAGCAAATTCAGCGTTTAACAAGTTAAAGCAGTGTTTGACTTCTTACCCTTGTTTATTACTGCCTGATGTTGAGCAACCCTTCTTTTTACACACAGATGCATCTGGTTTTGCATTAGGTGCAGTCCTTAGCCAAAAAGATGAGTCAGGGGATTTACATCCAGTCGCATATGCTAGCAGGACCTTAAAGGATGCCGAGACGAGATATAGTACTTTTGAAAGAGAACTGCTAGGTGTAGTTTGGGGAATTAGTAATTTTAGACATTATCTTTATGGGAGGGAATTTACACTATATTGTGACCAGCAGGCAATTTCACAGGTATTGAGAATCCAAGACAGTAGTCGGGTTTCCCGTTGGGCTCTTGCACTACAAAATTATAATATAAAATATTGTCACACTCCAGGAAAATGCAACGTACCAGCTGATGTACTGTCTACAAATGTAAATGTGATACAAGAAGTAAATGCTAATTCAAATTTTTCAACAGAATTTATTAGATCTTCACAAAATGAAGATGCTAAGTGTAAAGACATAATTGACCAATTGCACAATGTGCAAGAGGTACAAGTAAATGACTTGACTTTCTTTTTAAAGGATAAATTACTATATTGCATTAACAAAAGAGATTCATATAATGACAATCACACTAAATTAGTTATACCTAAAACCCTAATTTCTCATATCTTAAATTTAGCTCATGACTCAGTCACTTCAGCACATCCTGGATTTAAAAGAACACTAATTAAAACAAAGAAAAATTATTTTTGGTGGGGACAGTATAAACATACACTCAATTACGTTGAATCTTGTGTTCAATGTGCTATCAGAAAAGGATACAAATCTAAACAAAAAGCTCCTTTACAGAGAGTTGAAATTACTTCGCGTCCTTTTGAAAAAATAGCAATTGATGCAGTAGGTCCATTAAGTACTACAGCAGAGGGAAAAAGACACATTATTGTAATGACAGATTATTTTACAAGATGGGCTGAGGCATATCCTGTACCCAATTTATTATCTGAAACTATAATATCTGTGCTAGAAAAATTCATTTCTACTCATGGGATTCCGGAACACCTCACATCTGACAAAGGAAAATCATTCCTATCTGAAGCAATCTCAAAAGTATATGAGAAGCTTCACATCAAAAAGCATACAACGACTAGTTATCACCCGAGTGCTAATGGGGTGGTGGAACGGGCCAATGGCACTATAGTTAATATGTTGAAACACTTAGTAGACGGTTCAAATGAAGATTGGGACAAAGTTTTACATTTTGCACTATTGGCTTACAGAACAGCTTATCACGCTGCTATAGGTGATACCCCAGCACATTTAGTTTACGGTAGGGATTTACTTTTACCTGTTGACCTCATAACCAAACCCATTCAACGATCTTATGCAGATACCCGTGAGCTTAGTGAAGACTTACATTTAAGATTGGGCAAAGTTTTTCGCGTTGTTAAGCAAAATTTAACTAAAGCTGCAGAAAAACAGGAGGAGTATAGATTAAAGTTTGCCACAGATAAAAATTTACAAGTAGGGGACTTTGTACTTTTATACACGCCAGTAGTTAAACCAGGGGCTAGCAAAAAGCTTTCACAGTTTAATAAAGGGCCTTACCGTATCACTCAACAGACTAATACAGTCAATTTCAAAATTGTACACATACAAAACCCCAAAGATGAACAATTAGTACATGTAGATAGATTGTCTAAAATCACTGAAAGAATTATATTTCCTGCACTTTTTGAGGAAGAGATTAATAACAGGGAACAGGACACAAATCAAAACACAGATGATATGGATGTTAGGGATGTTGGGGATTCTCAGGTAGAAGAGGTTACTATTGAACATCCAGTTTTTGATTTGATATATAACAGTGATATTAGTAACAATGATAATCATATACAAAATACTAATGTTAATACTGATATTGTTGACATAAATATGGACTTACCTTCACAGTCGGGATCTGGGCAAAATTTTGGTCAGAATAGGTCCACAGTGGTCAGTGATTATCAGTTGCGTCCCAGAGACACTCACGGTTTTGTTGTGAAACAATAAATTTTTTTTCATTTATGTCGAATACATGTTTCATTGTGTTGTATATATTTTTTGCTTTCCATTTTTGTATTGTATTGTATAATTTGTGTAAAATATTGCAAAGTGTGGTGTAATCAGGATCAAACTTTATGTTAATCATATCAAACAAACTTACTATTTATTGTATGAATATGTGATATTAATTGTATACATCTTAACATTCCAACTGGCAACGAAAAAACCATAATGAATTGTTATTAATAATGCTTTGTAGGGTTGTCTGAATCCTGATTTCATAGGTTTTGGTGACAGTGGAGGTTGGGAGATAATTTTCAATCTTAGTTACAAGTTTTTCCCATGCAACATGTAGTTTTTTAGTGAGGGCCTGGTTCTTTTTCGCTTGCTTACAAAAAATTTTCTTTAGCAATAAAATTTTTTTGAGGGGACGGATATGTAATGTGTTATGTTGATAATTTGAATTTTGCTAATTAAGTTTAAAAAAAAAAAAAAAAAAAAATGTTGATAAATTGGGTTTTTTTTAAATAAATAATTAAATAAATATTAAAAGGTAATTAATTAAATTAATAAATAAATGGGGTTATGATTTCTTTAGGTTGTTTTATTTACATTATTACTTTTTCTAACTTTAGGATGTCTCTAAATTTTCTGTCAGACAATTTATTGTAAATTGCTCCATATTATATCATTTAAATTTTTGTTGTGTTTAATAACGTTTTGAGGAGATTTTTTTTGTATTGGCTCGGCGCCCGCCGATGTAAAGACCTTTTCCTCGAATAATTATGAATATAATGAATGAAAATTCAAGTTAATAATACTTCAAAATGTATAAAAAAAAATAGCTAAAGTAAATTTTGGTTCATAATTTATCTTTGAAAATACGTATTTAAATGTAAAAATATTATTATTTTAAAGGTTTTTAGAGATGTTCTGTTGAAAATTGTATGTCTAAATTTTCATTTCATATTTTACTAAGCACGTGGTGCCGATGTTACGATGTTTTGTGTATTCTTCCGCGGCAATCGGACCACGTTTTTATGTGTGTTTTTACTCCATTTTAAAATGAGAAATTATTGTAAAAGAAAATATGTAAAATATAAACTGTACATCGATAAGCAAATTTTGGAATGTTTTTAAATTAATCAACAAACTGAAAGATCATCATCTTTGGCGCGCCATCGGATTATTTGCCGTGGCATGAAGTGAAGGTGCACGACGGCAAGTGGATAAAAGGACCGGCGATTCACGGAGACGGGGTTTTTTGGACGGTTCTTGGACCATCGGAAGGGTGGAGAAAAGTACGAGCGGAATCCGGCTGGTTATCGGGACATCGACTTTTCGACGAACGAAGGCGGCAGGAAGAACGATGGCTGTCTGAAATGGAGTGTTTTGATTTCTAGAGCTAGAGAAGGAGAGTGAATTCGGAAATGAGACTCAGAGGTTCAGTTATGATGGGAGGAAAGAGAAAGAATCGCCGAAATATGTTACTAATTACAAGACAGATATTTCATTAAGTTAGAGTTGTGGTCGACCACATGGTGAGAATATTCCCCTTTTTTTTTATTTCTCCGGAGAAAAAATGTTTCCATTAAATAAACTAAGCATGCTAAAAGTAATCGATCAATTATAAATATTTCCCCTTGTAATATTTTGCTGATAATTTAATTCAATAGTCATTAATCAAACTATTCATGATAAAAAGAAATATGTTTGTAATAATATACCACGATGTAATTTTTTATTTGTTCTTTAATCTAATGTTTCTTTAACTTTTAATAAATCTTACTATTTGTTTTACAAAGAAAAATCTCTATTTTCTTTTCTATTTTTCATACAGCAGCAAAAGATGTTCCGTTCTGTTTTTAGGTTTTTCAGAGTGAATAAGTTCAAAATTCTATATGATCAAGGTTTTCTTTATTCATCATTAAATTCATTATATATAAAAGATTTGATTTTTTGGTAGATTGTTTTTTTTTCTACCACGTGTTTGTGTCTGCCTAAGGAAGTTGTAAGTACGACACAACACATTTTTGGTGCCTAGTGACCTTTGCCGTTTTGGGGTCGTGGCATTTTTTTTTCGGTACCGCGATTTTGTGCCAATTTCGGCGCCGTCACCCGTTTGTTTTTTTTAGCGTCCTTTTGCTGCTGTGGATGATAGAAATTATTGTACATGGAGCTTATTTGTTTAGGAATTTTTTTTACATGTTTATTGAATAGAGGAAATGTGAACTTTAATATGATTTTTATAAATATTTTTCTTTTATTACTTTTTCTCTCACATGTTGCATGAGGATTTTATTGTAAAATTTTTTTTCTTTGATATTTGGTAATTGTTTGTGATAGCATATATTATTTTGGAAGGGGTTTTTATAATTTTTGTACAATCATGACTAATGATCCTGAGGTACCAGAAAGAGAGATAGACCAGGTTGAGTCAGGGGCTACCCAGAATAATGAGCAAATTGTTGGGATTGAGAATAGTAGAAAAAATGATAAAGAGTCTTCTAATAATAAAAGCACAAATATGTCACTTAATGATATGTTATCTCCGCCAGTTTTGTCACCAATCAAGGATTCAGACAATCAGGTGAGGAATGTTCAAGGGCAAGTGTCTCTGGTTCTAAACTTAACTTTTAATTTTAACCAATTCATCTCTAACATTCCAAATTTTTCAGGAGAGAATCCCGACATAACCGTTACAGACTTCATAGACAAAATTATCGAAATTAGGGATTTTGCTGGATGGCAGGAAACGCAATGCGGTTTCGCCATTAAAATGAAGTGCATAGGTGAGGCTCAAAAGTTTATTAAATCTCAACCTCACCTGAAAGCAACACAAAATTTCCAAATTTTGAGAGAAGCCCTGGTGAGTCGTTTCGGTAAAACGGTAGACGAAGCACACCATTTAGAAGAGTTTACAATGGCGAGGCAATCACCCAGGGAGTCTAATAGGGCATTTTTATCTCGGGTTTTGGGACTGTCGTACAAATGTTTCGCAGACCAAGAAATTCTCAGAGAAAAGATGCTAGTACAAAAATGTCTTCAGGGATTACAACCAGAAGTGCGAAAATTTGTTATGCCTCACTCCCCAAACACTTATCAACAAATATGGGATTTGGCATTATGCCATGAGAAGTGTGTTGAATACGATCACACACAGACATCAATAAATGTGGCCCAGGCCGCTAGTAATTCATCTAATGAATTACAGGAAATAAAGGGGCTAATACAACAAGTGGTCAGTGAAAGTGAAAAAAAAATTGCAGAATTGAGTAATCAAGTACAAACCTTATTACAAGTCACACAGTCTCAATCACACGGACATGGTTTCCAAAATTTCAATGCAGGTCCTTCAAACTATGGGGGTAGGTACAATCGCCCTAGGAGAAATATCACCTGTTTTCATTGTAACCAACAGGGACACATAAAAAGACATTGTCCTTCGTTATCAAAGCAGGAGAGACAAAACTCAACTCAAGGGTCGTTAAACCAGTAGGGGGGCAAAACGGGAACGTACCACTGTCTTTGGATTCTCCCCCTCAAACGGTACGCATCGACACCATTGATGCAAATGTCGAACAACTGCCGATAGTTGCACTCCAATTTAATAAAAGGAAAATAAATTGTCTTGTCGATTCGGGAGCTGCAATAAATTTGATTTCTCATGAATTTTTGGAGCAAAATTTACCAGATTGGGTCAATAAATGTGAGTCATGCGCATTGCAAGTTGTGGGTGTCAACAACGATGTCATGGGTTTAGAAAAGAAAATTAAAATCTCTCTAACTGATCAAGAAGTTAAATTCGATGTAACCTTTTTCATTAGTAACAGCCTAAAAGCAGGTTATAGTGCAATTCTAGGATCAGAATTTTTAAAGTCCTATAATATTATAATTGATTATAGAAATGAAACTCTAAAATATTTAAATCACACAATACTTTGGAACAATCTAAAAAACACAGAAATAAATTCAATTAATTTACATAAATTCAAAGGTATAGGAAGCACGATACATAAAAATGTTATTGAGCCTAGAACCGAACAATTCATCAAAATTAAAATAAACGGCCTACCACAATCTCAAAACTTAATTTTTATTCAACCATCAGATAAATCTTTAAATAATTCTTGGTTAGTGGCTAATGGGATTTATAACTATGAGGGAAACAAGGACTTATGGATTAAGATAGCAAATGTTACAGATAGGAAAATTCATATCAACAAAAATTGTCAAATAGCCAAAATTGAGTTTGTGGAAGCAGTCCATGTACAGAAGACGACTGTAAACAATTTGGAAGTAGAGAATGAAATAACTGAATTTAATCCTTGTGGAAAAAAATTTGATTTAGACCATTTAAATGAATCACAAAAACAAGCAGTCATGGAAGTAATAAACAAAAATAAAGCAATTTTTGCACAGTCGGTCAAAGACTTAACAGGTTGTAACACAACCAATCATCGAATCTACCTTACGGATTATATACCTGTTCGCTCTAAACCGTATAGAACTCCATATGCCCTAAGAAATGAACTCAAACAACAAATTGATGATTTACTTGAAGCAAACATAATTACACCCTCTGATTCTCCTTACGCATCCCCAGTAATTTTGGTAAAAAAGAAAAATGGTTCATATAGATTAGTTTGCGACTACAGAAAGTTAAATCTAAAAACTAAGCCTTTACCGTTTCCACTTCCCCATATTTCTGATTTATTAGATAAATTAAATGGTGCACATTTTTATACATCGTTAGATTTGTGCTCAGGATATTGGCAGATGGAATTACATCCTGAAGACAGATATAAAACTGCCTTTTGTACAGAATTTGGTTTATTCGAGTGGACGAGATTGCCACAGGGCCTAGTTAATGCCGCCGCTTCTTTTCAAAGGCTAGTTGCTACGATTTTATTAGGTTTAGATACTAATACTTACATCGATGACATAATTATTGGTTCTACTACTTTCAAAGAGCACATTCAAAAATTAGATATGGTGTTTAAAAGACTCAATTCTCACAACCTGAAAATTAATCCTGAAAAATGTCAAATAGCAAAAAAGTCAATCACTTACCTGGGGTTCCAAATTAAAGATGGGGCAGTCTCTCCAGATGAAAGAAATGTAAAAGCTGTTGAAAACTTTCCCATTCCAAAAAACAAAAAAGCTGTACGTAGTTTTATAGGTATATGTAATTTTTACAGAAAATTTATTGATCATTTTGCTGACATTGCAAAACCTTTAACAGAGTTAACTAAATTGAAAACTCTTTTCGTATGGAGTCAGGAAGCAAATTCAGCGTTTAACAAGTTAAAGCAGTGTTTGACTTCTTACCCTTGTTTATTACTGCCTGATGTTGAGCAACCCTTCTTTTTACACACAGATGCATCTGGTTTTGCATTAGGTGCAGTCCTTAGCCAAAAAGATGAGTCAGGGGATTTACATCCAGTCGCATATGCTAGCAGGACCTTAAAGGATGCCGAGACGAGATATAGTACTTTTGAAAGAGAACTGCTAGGTGTAGTTTGGGGAATTAGTAATTTTAGACATTATCTTTATGGGAGGGAATTTACACTATATTGTGACCAGCAGGCAATTTCACAGGTATTGAGAATCCAAGACAGTAGTCGGGTTTCCCGTTGGGCTCTTGCACTACAAAATTATAATATAAAATATTGTCACACTCCAGGAAAATGCAACGTACCAGCTGATGTACTGTCTACAAATGTAAATGTGATACAAGAAGTAAATGCTAATTCAAATTTTTCAACAGAATTTATTAGATCTTCACAAAATGAAGATGCTAAGTGTAAAGACATAATTGACCAATTGCACAATGTGCAAGAGGTACAAGTAAATGACTTGACTTTCTTTTTAAAGGATAAATTACTATATTGCATTAACAAAAGAGATTCATATAATGACAATCACACTAAATTAGTTATACCTAAAACCCTAATTTCTCATATCTTAAATTTAGCTCATGACTCAGTCACTTCAGCACATCCTGGATTTAAAAGAACACTAATTAAAACAAAGAAAAATTATTTTTGGTGGGGACAGTATAAACATACACTCAATTACGTTGAATCTTGTGTTCAATGTGCTATCAGAAAAGGATACAAATCTAAACAAAAAGCTCCTTTACAGAGAGTTGAAATTACTTCGCGTCCTTTTGAAAAAATAGCAATTGATGCAGTAGGTCCATTAAGTACTACAGCAGAGGGAAAAAGACACATTATTGTAATGACAGATTATTTTACAAGATGGGCTGAGGCATATCCTGTACCCAATTTATTATCTGAAACTATAATATCTGTGCTAGAAAAATTCATTTCTACTCATGGGATTCCGGAACACCTCACATCTGACAAAGGAAAATCATTCCTATCTGAAGCAATCTCAAAAGTATATGAGAAGCTTCACATCAAAAAGCATACAACGACTAGTTATCACCCGAGTGCTAATGGGGTGGTGGAACGGGCCAATGGCACTATAGTTAATATGTTGAAACACTTAGTAGACGGTTCAAATGAAGATTGGGACAAAGTTTTACATTTTGCACTATTGGCTTACAGAACAGCTTATCACGCTGCTATAGGTGATACCCCAGCACATTTAGTTTACGGTAGGGATTTACTTTTACCTGTTGACCTCATAACCAAACCCATTCAACGATCTTATGCAGATACCCGTGAGCTTAGTGAAGACTTACATTTAAGATTGGGCAAAGTTTTTCGCGTTGTTAAGCAAAATTTAACTAAAGCTGCAGAAAAACAGGAGGAGTATAGATTAAAGTTTGCCACAGATAAAAATTTACAAGTAGGGGACTTTGTACTTTTATACACGCCAGTAGTTAAACCAGGGGCTAGCAAAAAGCTTTCACAGTTTAATAAAGGGCCTTACCGTATCACTCAACAGACTAATACAGTCAATTTCAAAATTGTACACATACAAAACCCCAAAGATGAACAATTAGTACATGTAGATAGATTGTCTAAAATCACTGAAAGAATTATATTTCCTGCACTTTTTGAGGAAGAGATTAATAACAGGGAACAGGACACAAATCAAAACACAGATGATATGGATGTTAGGGATGTTGGGGATTCTCAGGTAGAAGAGGTTACTATTGAACATCCAGTTTTTGATTTGATATATAACAGTGATATTAGTAACAATGATAATCATATACAAAATACTAATGTTAATACTGATATTGTTGACATAAATATGGACTTACCTTCACAGTCGGGATCTGGGCAAAATTTTGGTCAGAATAGGTCCACAGTGGTCAGTGATTATCAGTTGCGTCCCAGAGACACTCACGGTTTTGTTGTGAAACAATAAATTTTTTTTCATTTATGTCGAATACATGTTTCATTGTGTTGTATATATTTTTTGCTTTCCATTTTTGTATTGTATTGTATAATTTGTGTAAAATATTGCAAAGTGTGGTGTAATCAGGATCAAACTTTATGTTAATCATATCAAACAAACTTACTATTTATTGTATGAATATGTGATATTAATTGTATACATCTTAACATTCCAACTGGCAACGAAAAAACCATAATGAATTGTTATTAATAATGCTTTGTAGGGTTGTCTGAATCCTGATTTCATAGGTTTTGGTGACAGTGGAGGTTGGGAGATAATTTTCAATCTTAGTTACAAGTTTTTCCCATGCAACATGTAGTTTTTTAGTGAGGGCCTGGTTCTTTTTCGCTTGCTTACAAAAAATTTTCTTTAGCAATAAAATTTTTTTGAGGGGACGGATATGTAATGTGTTATGTTGATAATTTGAATTTTGCTAATTAAGTTTAAAAAAAAAAAAAAAAAAAAAATGTTGATAAATTGGTTTTTTTTAAATAAATAATTAAATAAATATTAAAAGGTAATTAATTAAATTAATAAATAAATGGGGTTATGATTTCTTTAGGTTGTTTTATTTACATTATTACTTTTTCTAACTTTAGGATGTCTCTAAATTTTCTGTCAGACAATTTATTGTAAATTGCTCCATATTATATCATTTAAATTTTTGTTGTGTTTAATAACGTTTTGAGGAGATTTTTTTTGTATTGGCTCGGCGCCCGCCGATGTAAAGACCTTTTCCTCGAATAATTATGAATATAATGAATGAAAATTCAAGTTAATAATACTTCAAAATGTATAAAAAAAAAAATAGCTAAAGTAAATTTTGGTTCATAATTTATCTTTGAAAATATGTATTTAAATGTAAAAATTTTATTATTTTAAAGGTTTTTAGAGATGTTCTGTTGAAAATTGTATGTCTAAATTTTCATTTCATATTTTACTAAGCACGTGGTGCCGATGTTACAATGTTTTGTGTATTCTTCCGCGGAAATTGGACCACGTTTTTATGTGTGTTTTTACTCCATTTTAAAATGAGAAATTATTGTAAAAGAAAATATGTAAAATATAAACTGTACATCGATAAGCAAATTTTGGAATGTTTTTAAATTAATCAACAAACTGAAAGATCATCATCTTTGGCGCGCCATCGGATTATTTGCCGTGGCATGAAGCGAAGGTGCGCAACGGCAAGTGGATAAAAGGACCGGCGATTCACGGAGACGGGGTTTTTTGGACGGTTCTTGGACCATCGGAAGGGTGGAGAAAAGTACGAGCGGAGCGGAATCCGGCTGGTTATCGGGACATCGACTTTTCGACGAACGGAGGCGGCAGGAAGAACGATGGCTGTCTGAAATGGAGTGTTTTGATTTCTAGAGCTAGAGAAGGAGAGTGAATTCGGAAATGAGACTCAGAGGTTCAGTTATGATGGGAGGAAAGAGAAAGAATCACCGAAATATGTTACTAATTACAAGACAGATATTTCATTAAGTTAGAGTTGTGGTCGACCACGTGGTGAGAATATTCCCCTTTTTTTTTATTTCTCCAGAGAAAAAATGTTTCCATTAAATAAACTAAGCATGCTAAAAGTAATCGATCAATTATAAATATTTCCCTTGTAATATTTTGCTGATAATTTAATTCAATAGTCATTAATCAAACTATTCATGATAAAAAGAAATATGTTTGTAATAATATACCATGATGTAATTTTTTATTTGTTCTTTAATCTAATGTTTCTTTAACTTTTAATAAATCTTACTATTTGTTTTACAAAGAAAAATCTCTATTTTCTTTTCTATTTTTCATACAGCAGCAAAAGATGTTCCGTTCTGTTTTTAGGTTTTTCAGAGTGAATAAGTTCAAAATTCTATACGATCAAGGTTTTCTTTATTCATCATTAAATTCATTATATATAAAAGATTTGATTTTTTGGTAGATTGTTTTTTTTCTACCACATGTTTGTGTCTACCTAAGGAAGTTGTAGGTACGACACAACATAATAAATTGAATTCAGTTTTTGACTGAAATTAAATATGTTCCCAACTTAATTCTAAAATAAACCACTTTTTCTTAAGTTTAGTAATTTTAGTTAAAAAGCAAGTTAGTGACAATTTATTAGTACAGAACAACAGATTACTCAGGACAAAACAAGGTACAAAGAAATTGACGTACTTACATACTTTAACTTTAATTAAAGTAATATCTCATTTTTCTTTGTGTATGAACAAATGACCTTTTTATCACATCATTTTCCAGTTTTGTGACACACTCGGAAATTTGACCTGTTGTATCACATTTTGATTAGTAATATTGGCAAACAGCCATTAGCAATTTTTTAGTCTCTCACATTTTTGTGGGTAGAAAGTTTTCTTTCGTTTCATTATTGTCACTGACAATTTCTTGATCTCTGAATAACCAAAGTTGCATCAAAGTTGCTTTTGAAAAATAATAACAAAAGCAGTTTCGAGTCTACTCAGTCAGTTTGTGAAAAAATTGTCGCAATCATTTGATGAGTAGTATCCTTTAAACGATGTCTTTAACGTTAATTGCAGATCGAAAATCAGCAAAATTGTCTCCATTAACTGGAGATATGTCTTAAGCAGAGATGCATTAACAAGAATCCACTGTATTCTTAAATATATATAATACAGTTGCTTACAAGACTTATTATTATTCTGTCTGCAAGTACTGAGAAAAAGAAAAATGTGAACGGGGAAAAAATCTACAGTTTATCCCTTTCTTTCATCAAGCAAAAAATTCACATGCTATGGGATTTAACCCTCTGACTGCCCAGCAAAAAGTAAAAATTTTAATGTTGTTTTTACTGTAAATTTTTTTAAATGTTAAATATATATATATATTATTCCAACATGATATAAAACATTTAATTTTGTACATGAAGATGAAACTTGAAAATATTAATCATTATTCAATGTTACAAAGCAGTGTAAAATCCTTAAAATGACATGAATTTCAATAATGCTTGTATTGAAGTGAAAACTGCAACTCCATGAATGAGTTCTCAGGCTTGACAGATATCTCACTGTGTAATACTAAATTATATCACATTCCACATGACAAAATTATAGGATTATTTTTCTTTTGTGCAAAATATTTTTCAAAAGTAGAAAGTGTAAAAAATACATGTAGCCAAAATTTACACAAGTAAATACAGTAACAAAACAATAACTGATAAGTAAAAGATATGTAAACTTAATAAAATCAGAAGTGTTACAATTCATTATTTATACATTATATAGACTATAAAAGTATAATTTACCATTACAGTGATATATTTACTTTTTAAAAGAAGTTCACTGGATAGTACGATTGTATTGGTTTTAACTATTCTGGTCAAAATACATAATGACCATCAATCAGTCAAAATTCAATTTGAATGGGAAAAGATATAAATATTTGTAAAACCTTGTCAAAATTTTACTTAATATTATACTTCAGTTTTTATTACTTAATAATTTAACAAAGATTTCTTATGATAAAGAACATTTTTTGCAAGTATTTAAAAAAAAAATGATTACATATCCAATTTTATATAAAAAGGGAGAAAAAAATCACATATTTAAATATATATATACATATATATATATTTCGAATTCAAAAAATAATTACAAGTCAGAAGTTTTGCTTTAACATCCATAATTGGGATATCATTTAATTTCGCTTCGATTGTGTGATATTGTCACTCCTAAAGCTGTATCCACTGCAATTATGACAGCTAATGGCTGTTTTCATGATACATTATGTAAGATCAATTATATATTTGAAAATTAACTAATTTGTATGATATCAATTTTTAAAAAAGTGTTGCAGCCTCCCAGATTACAAGTGAAACAAAGATTATGGATTTTGCTTAACTTTATAGGACAGCTTGAAATGAAATGTAAGGATTTATTATAGTCCAATTTTTCTATTAAATTATAAGCTTTCTTGAAGAATATTGAGTAAATACAAAAAGGCTTTTGAGTAAATAAAATATTATACACAGAATTAATGCAAATCTAAAATAAAATAAAATTATTGGCAGCATACTTTGACAAATTCTCCACAGTGGTTCACCAAAATATCCAGGAGGACACTGGCGAATGCATTCAAAATTCATAAGATAATAACCACTAAAGCATAGGGCACAATAATCTGAAGAGGCACATGATATACAACCAACACTGCATTCTGAAATAAAAATTATTTACTATAATCATATTGTAACTATTTCTCAACTTATAAAAAATAATTAATTAACTCAAAAGTAAAAGTAAAAAATAGATTAAAGAATGTGATATTCTGTAGAAAGAATATTCTGTAATTTTCGGACAAAGATGAAATTCATGACTTATAATAGCAGATTAAATATTTACCACACAAGTAGATCATATATTCTAATACGAGCAAATCTTGTGTGTGTGTGTGTGTGGTTATATATATATGCAAATTTTATCTTAAAAACGGCTCTAACAATTTTGATGAAATTTTGTATCCTACCATTTTGGGGCATAAGAAAACCATTGGGCTAGGTCACATGTTCGAGAAAATTCTATGAGTGGATCATTTTGGGTCACCATTGTTCAGGGTCAAGCTAATTGTGTCTAAAAAAGGGTTCAAACGATTTTGAATAAATTTTGTATCCTACCATTTTCGGGCATGAGAAGACTATAGGGTTGGGTCTTATGTTCCAGAACTTTCGATTAGTGGGTCATCTTTGGGTCAATGTGGGTCAAGTTAATTTTATCTAAAAAACGGCTCTAACAATTTTGATTAAATTTTGAATCCTATGAGTTTCGAGCACGAGAAAATCATTGGGCTAGGTCACATGTCCGAGAAAATTTGATTAGTGAGTCATTTTTGGGTCACTGTTCGTCAAGCTAATTTTATCTAAAAAACAACTCAGACTATTTAGACTAAATTTTACATCCTATGGTTTTCAGGCATGAGAAGACTGTTGGGCTAGGTCACATGTTAGAGAAAATTCAACTAGTGGGTCATTTTGAACATGGGTCATTATGGGTCAAGCTATTTTTACCCTAAAAACAGCTTTGTGGATTGGAACTAAATTTAGTATCCTACAGTTTTAGGAAACGAGAAGACTATTGGGCTAGGTCACATGCTCGAGAAATTTCAATTAATGGGTCATTTTTGGGTCACTGTGGGAGAAGCCAATTTTATCTAAAAAAAAGGCTCAGATTATTTTGACTAAATTTTATATCCTACGAGATTCGGGCACAATAAGATAATTGAGCTTGGTCACATGTTCAAGATATAGTTGGATTAGTGAGTTATTTTGGTTATGGGTCATGATATTTGAACTCAAAACTAATTTTGACTAAACATAGCTCGGTCTTCCCTGCTCGTATTTTAAAATATAGAACTGATTTAACCACTTTTTATTTGAAATTCAAATGCTAACCACTATGCAATTGTGGTACAGTCATTTGTCATTTCACTTCAATGGCAAAATGAAAATACTCATTGTGCCACATTCAGATATTACATGGCTTTCAATATCAATTATTATACAAATTATTCAAATAATAATCACTGAAAATGATAAAATATTTGAAGCACTTAATAAAACATTTTAAAACACTTGAACTTGGCATATTTTGCTTCTATTACTACATATGATTAAATGTCAAATCTAATAAACTTAAAAGTCATGCTAATTACATAAAAAAATACTTTCATTATTATATTTTTTATTTGTTTTGCAGTAATGTAGATATGTTTAAGCTAATATATTTTTAAAAGCTTTTATTTAACTTGCAACATTTGTATGTGTGTATATATTTCCAGTTTAATTATTTGTACTCTCATTTGAACTCACTTCCAATAAGCTGAAAATTTGCATACATGTGTAAATGCAATGAAAATGTAATATTATTTGAGGTACGTGGCATTTATACTTATTTTAGAGGGCCACACAAAAGATTTCGGATATATAGATATAAAGATTTTGGATTACTGCCAACAAGCAGAAATTTTAATTAAAATTCAACAAAATTTACATAGGTTACTGAGATACACAATAGCATTTTACAAACTGAAAATAAAGTGTGTAGCATTTGTTCTTCTTTTACAGAGCCCCACAAAAGAATTCTGATACATTACTGCCTATGGGTAGGAATTTTGATTCAAATGCAACAAAATTTATATAGGTTATTGAGGTACACAACAGCCTTTCCCCAACTGAAAAAAATGTACATAGAACAAAAGACGAGTATATATATTTTACACAGCCACACAAAAGAATCAGGATACATTACCGCCTATGGTCAGGAATTTTAATTCAAATGCTACAAAAATTACATAGATTATTGAAGCACTAGCTTTTTCGCAATCGAAAATAATGTATGTAGCATTTATATTTATTCTACAGGGCCACATAAATTAAGTCAGACACATGGGCAGATATTGCTTTAAATACACTTTTATGATATTAAAAGCTTGTTTTAACAGGATTATTAGAATTTACTTTTTTAAATCATGATTTATTCCTGATAATTTTTAAAGCACAATTTATTGCTGTTGAATTTGTTTATGCTATAAAGAACAGTTATTTTTCCAAACACTGAGTTTTTAACAATTATTCACTTGAACTGAAAAAGAACAAAAAAGAGGCAACTTCACTACTCACAGTGTCAAAGATGTTTAAAAATTTGTCAAACACAAAATCTAGGGGTTAGACTTAAAACATGATAAAACTCAAGCGTAACTGTTGGTGAACTTAAACTTTCCTCATACAGTCAAAGTACTGTGAGAAATTGTTTTGACATTAAATCTGTACAAATCATGCTCTAAGAAGGTTCAAAATCTGAAATTTTATCTTAGATGACTTTGATTTAACACGACCTTATTTGACATGAAAACTGTGTGAATTATGGCCCTAAGATTCAAAATATGCAAATATAAATACACGCACACACACATAAATACATGATTTTTTTTAACTAATCAAATTATTTCTTATAATTTTTGTTTTCAAGATAAATACCCCCTAAATTATGTATAATATTAGCATCCATAGTACTTTTAAGTGATATTAACTATATTTAATTGACACAGTTATATTTTGATGGTTGAAAATAAAAAACAATTTACTTTCATGATAAAAATTAAAGAAGAAATATTAGACACAATTGAAGAATATACATTAATAAACAAACCTTTGCAACTTTGATTTTCATAATCTGGATAATATCCAGCACCACAGTCATCAACACACTCATTTTTAAGTAGGAAGTATGGAGAGTCACATGACATACATGTATTTAATGTAGAACAAGTTTGACACTGTAAATCACAAGCTGTAAAAAAAAAAAATATATATATATATAAGGATTTATATCATTAAAAATAGACTAGATGGAATCCGTCAAAACTTGATGGAAAAAAATTACAATAACAATATTAGTAAAATAAGCTTCTTTATTACATAAGAAGGGGTGCGCATGAAACAGTCTTTCAAATATTTTATTTTAAAAGTTTCCCCCCCCCCCCCCAGTGAATCACAGTACTATTTCCGAAGCAAACTCCAAACAAACAATCCGTAAACAACTGTGTAATGCAAATCAGTTTGACATTACCACCATATTCCCCACGGCAAGAAAGAAAATTTCCTGGACCTATGAAGTATCATGGAAAAAGTATATCCCTACGTTCATCTCATATTCAGTCAATAAAAGAACATAGTAAATAAAGCACACATCTCCTCCCCCCCCCCCCCGTGATAATGCAATCAAATGAGCTCCTATGAGCATGTGAATTGCATCTCATCAAAGACACCGTCAAAATTCGACGTTAAAATTTTTTTTTTAAATGTTTAAAAAAGTTTTAAAATATCTTCTTTAATCATTGTTCATTTCAAGTCCATATCTTCTGAAACGCATCCATTGTTTTAAGCTAATCAATTTCTATGTAAAGATGAAGATTTTTTTTTTTTTTACAATAATAAATCAATCTGCAGATAAGGGAGATTTTTAATGTTTTCAAGTGTAATTTATTTGTATGGTTTCTTCGGTTCCTTTACATAATCAGGATGATTATTCCTTTTCCATCACAGTCGGGGATCTTTTTCTTCTTATACAGTTAAATATCCAATGGATCTTTAAAAGAAAAAAAATATACAGTTCCTAGAATATTCTGATGCAACATATACATCAACGAATTCAGCATATCAAACTTATGTTAATCATAAACTATAAATAGTTTTTTTTTTCTTGACAGATTTTAGTTTAGCGCCAAAATACTCTTTCTTTTGGATAATCTGATCTTATGATTTATCAGGGTTTTTAATTCTTTTTCTTTTTCAGTTTTTATGATGGTTAAGAAAATCTATTTTCAATTGGGGCAACTTTCCCAGGGAATATGCTATATTATTAAAGCAAACTGATGATCATTGTTGGGATAGAATTGAAAAAATTTTATGCTTGAAAATTATTTAAAAAGTCGTTAAATTAAGTGGCAGTTTTCAAATAAATTACAATCGAAAGCTACTTTTTTTCTAATTGATAATGTAAGAACTGAAATTGTAAAATGTAGTAAAATTTGTAGTATTTAGAAGTGATGTAAGCGCGATGAAAGCTAAAGCGATAGGGCTGTTTGTTGTCACAGCCGTTATACATTTCTAAAAATTGCCACTGTGTTTTGGCTGGCGTCTAAAAGTAGACTATTATTTTTTGACATCGAAAGAGAAATTCACAGTGGAAGAAATAGGACTTTGCCACTAATAAGGAACTGTTAAATGAACTTATAACAAACCTACCAAAATAATTCCTATAAAATATTAGCCTTACATTATTTATTCTAGCTACAAATACAATCATTATTTCAAGTTTTTTTCCCATAACACTATTTTTAATAATTTTAATTTTCCTGAAATTCTTTACTTTTGTGAATTTTTTTTATAAAAAAATGAAATCTTCTAACCTATAATTTAAAAAAAAGTAATTGGTAACATGTAATGAAGGTATGCAATCAAGATGAAGCAACCAATAAAGGCTCAAAATTCTGACCTTTGAAATTAAAAATTGAAAAATCAATTAAAATTACGTCATGTTGACACAATTAATTTTTCTTTTTAGTTTTATCAATGTTAAAATGCATTTCAAGCTAAGTATAACGTCATTTTCCCCGGCGCAAACTTTTCACACGTACTTTGTATAAGTTTTTTTATGCTTAAACACTATGTTACAAATAAAAATATATTTTGTATTTAATTGTAATGAAAAAATGGCATCAACAAAGTTATAATACATAATGATAAAATAAACCTAATGGACAATATTCCGGTGACGTCACAATAAATATGAATTATTATTCGCTTATAAAACACGTGGATAAATATTTTCACCAAAATTTAACTTGCAAATTAAAAAATTCGGCCTAAAAGTTCTCATCAAGTGATTTTTAATTCGACGTTAAATGTATTTATAATGATGTTTTACTGATTTATTAGTTATTACATTAATTAAAATAAAAATTACGTCTTCGAAATCATGATATTAAAATAGAAAAAGCATTGAAAAAATTTTGTGATTCGTAGTTTCGTACAATCGATAAAATTCAACTGACGTCACAAACATTTATCCAACAGTCGAAAGGGATAATTAACAGAAATAATATAAATAAATAAATATTCAAGACTATTTTTTATTCTGTTTTCATTAATATATTGTAAACTTTATTGTTTAAAGTTACTGATAAATGATACTTTAGTAAATGGGGCTTTTCCTAATTATTATTATTATTATTATTATTTTTAGATTTAATGGCAACATTCTTCTGTTTGTTTATTGGGCGCTACAGTTTGGCGAATAATTTGGGGTACTTTTCGGTTAGCCGGGCGCCAGTGAAATATATATATATATATATATATACACATGTATGTCATTCTATAAACATAATGTATTCTAGGCGCTGTAACTGGGGTTAATTTTTGACGCCTAAATGACGATTTTTGCTTTGTATGGCAACCTGGTGTTTTATAATAAAATTGAATATGTGTGTAAATAAATAAAATAAAATTGGTACTTTTATGTTAGCTGGGCGTCAGGGATAACTCTCCAAACCTTCTTTCAATTGGAATAATTTAAATTGCAATATTTTACGTGAGATTTGTTATTCATATTGATATGTTTATGTTTAGATATTTTATTATGATTATATTTTAGCTAATTTTAAGTAAGTTTTTAAGATTTAATGTTACAATGTTAAAATATTACCTAGTTGATATTAGCTAATGTCAAAAGATTGGCAAACCACAGAGTTCAGAAAATAACTCTATGCCTTGCAACAGTGGGAGTTGCCGACTTTATGACGTCATAAGCAGCAGCAAAAGTTTAATTGAAAATTACAGCTAATTAATTCAATTTTCGAACAAACGAATGCACGATAACAAATCTGTGTCCGAATATCTTTCATTTAAAAAAAGAATGGTGTAATTTGATGCAGTAGTTTGTTCTCACGGATTGTCGAAATAAAACACTTAGCGTTTTAAATATATAGATATCAATGCTTAAGTTTATATTTCAAAGTCAAAGTGAAATGAACAGTGTCCTGATTACAGATGTTTGCCACAGATTGCAGTAACATCCATAATTGAGACACTGTTCATTTCACTTCGATATTTTGCTGGTGCAGCCCTTGGTGCCACATTCATCGCTATCACAAGAGTTGACAATTATTTTTGTGATTAATTAAGATCAATTGCAAATTTGAAATAATTTTATCAATTGCATAAAATGATTAATTAAAAATGTTGTTGCCTTCCAGACTAACACCTTTGGCCATTTTTCCCCTGCTCAAGTTATTGAGCAGGAGTTATTATCCTCTTCCCTATATTGTTATCATCCTCAAGATTCTTGGGGATGAAATAGTGCATCTGAAAGATTAAATCAGTATTCAAAACTATTAGAAGCTGAAAATCAATAAACAAATAAACATAAGCTTCTTTATATTTTAATAGGATCCTAATTTTGCCTGTTTTGTAAATGGCATATATATGTTGCTAGTTAAAATCTGCATGTTCGTCAATTTTCAAAAATGGACATCAGTAAAACTTCATTATCTATAATAAATAATATAATATAATGTGTAATTGCAGCATTATAAAAACAATAATATTAATACATAGATTTTGATTATTTTTTTTTGTAATTAAATTATATTTGTTTCTTTAGAAAATTTCAAAAACAGCTTAGATTTCAAAATATATACCTTATTTATAAGAAAAATTAAGGCACTGTAATAGGCACTAACTATAACTTACCTTTCATTCTTCAACATAATTTAATTTTTGAAAATTCCATATTCTTAAAAAGTATTTACAAAACTCTAATAAAAATGAAAAAAAAACTCCAGTCTAATAACATTTTTTATTAGCAAATTTGTGGTGCAATTTTTAAACTTCTGTTGTAATTTAAGATCTTCATACACATTAAGCAATATATTTTTAAATATACCATGACAACATTTACAAATAATATTTGCAAGATACACAAAATAATATTTAGCAATTTTTTCAAAAATTAAAAGCACACAGTGAAGTTGATTGTCATCAAAAATTAGGACAAAATTGAACTGCAGCTTAACCCTCTAACTGTCCAAAAAAAAGGGCGAAATTGTAATGTTGTTTTGTTTATAATTATTTTAAATGCTAATAAAAGACATTCCAACATTATATAAAAAACTTAATTATATATGTGAATGTAACTCTTAATATTAATCATTACTCAATGTATTAAAACTACATTATATCCGTAGAATTATGTTACTTTAAATAATGCTTGTACTGCAGTGAAACCTGGAGCTTAGTGAACGTAGTAACATGGCGTGTCAGTGAGAGGGTTAATCTAGAGTAGCTGCAATAATTTTCTTAGGCTTAGGTAAAAAATCTTCATGAAATACTTGTTCATAATAAAATTTACAAACATTTGTTTAGAATATCAAATCTTTGAAAGTTTTGTTTGACATTGGAACAATAAGATTATGTTCCTTTTTTTTAATTAAAATAAAAATCCCCCTTACCTCCTAGAGTCAGCATTACAATGAAGAATAGGCAAAATAGAAAGAATGATATCAATTACCACTGTTCAGAGAGTGAACAATGCTCAGAACAGCCAAATAACACACAGAGTAGAAAAGACGTGGCAAAAGTATTTGAAAGAATATGGTTTGCCTTGAATTGGAGACAGATTAAAGAGCGATAGAAAGAGAATCAAAGCCACAATATATCAGTGACTCTTATTGCACAGGTATTTCACTAGGAGAATATGCAATTTCTTATTTTTCTGCAGCCAGTCCATTTTATAACATTATCCAGATAGATTTTTTTTATCAAACTTTCAAAATAAAAAATCCACTGTTCTTTTTTCTTTTTAAATTTTTGCCTTCAACTCATATTGCAACAAAATGTTGTTTTAATAAAAAAAAAAACATTAAGCCAATAATATTAAATAAAAATGAAGAAATTTCATAAATACATAAAAAATCTGAATAGCTGTAAGGAAAATCTCACATTCTTTTATTTTCTGATCATATTTCTCATATTTTTTTTTTTTTTTTTTTTTTTGTTCATTTGTGCATTATTTCAGTGATCTTCGGCTTTTTTCTACTGGTTGTAGTGTTATTTCTTATGCCGTATTAGAGGTGCCTTTTTCCTGCAAGACATGTACTGCTTCTACCGGTGAACTTTTTCCTCTTTCCCTGCTCTGCGGCTCTTGGGGGCATGTCCAAGTGGCATCAGACAGGGCTATTAAATAAGTGACCGTCTATGGCCAACTTATTTAAAGCTAACACATTTAAAAATAGCAGCCTTTCAGAAATTAATGAAATCACACAATGGCTTAAGCTTAAAAAAATTAGTATAAAAATGCAGAAATAAAAGCAGAAGTAATAAAGATGTTAATAGATGTGGCTTTAAAATCATTTAAAGAAAAATTTCCATAACTATGTATGTCAGCAGCGATGTATAAATTCAATGAACAAAAACCCTCTTTAAGTTAAAAAGAAAACAGTTTATTTGTTTTTAAATACAAATTCAAAAAAAATTCTTTAAATAGGAGAAACATGTTTTCTGATAACTTTTAGGAGGATACGAAAATATTGAAGCTTTTCATATTTCACAGTTTATTAAAACAAGTCAATATGTACTAGATACTATGGAAAAGTATTAAGTAAAGCCTCATTAAAATATTGTACTATTATCCTTTAATTAAAAACAACAACTATTAACAGAGTGTTAAAAACTACTATTGTAAATTAAAAACAAGATGAATAGCTAAGTAATCTATTCCAGAAGGAAAGAGTTTAAAAACAGACTGTTCCATTTCTCCAGAGGTTTGGAAATGGATTATCTTTTACCAAGGTCATGAATGAGGAAATATTTTGTTTAAATTTTGAGTCGCACCTGATAACACCCCCTTCTAGAATGTTCACCAAAAGCATGGAGATGACGATGTTGACACTAATTGATGATGTGTAGCATGATCTGTACTACTTCCATCTAGCATCTAAACAGTGAATCACATTACATTTCCAAGTGCCATAGACATTCCAAGTGCCATATATCATAAACAGGTGACTGCAAGAACGAAACACAAAAATAAAGATAAAACTGAATAAAAGACTCTTAATTAAATTGATCACCAGTTTTTAAAAATTGAAAATTTTGCCAAATTGAATAGCAGAAATGCTTGATTAAATAAGGCAAAAATTTACTAAACATTACTGGTAGGAATCATCGAGGATTCTGAGCACTTTATGTATCATGTATATGCATCGTGAAGAGATTAAAGATGAATTTATAAAATGACATTAAAATCAATCTATGAACATTTATATGCATTGAAATCTGTAAATTTAAAGAGATTTCATTTTATTTGATTTCGAGAATAATGAAATGTATTACTTTTGCAAATGTTTCCTTCTTGAAAAAATTCTTCAGAACAATGGTTCACACATATGCCATCTTCAAATAATTTTCCAGGATAACAAGACAGGCAATCACTTGACAAAGGACCTCGACAAGAACTGCATTCATCTGAACATTCTGAAAAATATTGTTCATTTAAAAAAAAAAAAATAATAATAATAAACAATCAACAATAATGAATTTCAGATTAAAAAATCTTCTTATTAAAGAAATTTCTATTAGGCAATATCTCAGTCTGCGCAAAATATCAATAATAACGTTATAACACAGCCTGACATAATTTTGATTGTAACAGTTAAGATACATCATTTTAAATAATTACAGTAATAATATTAAACAAATAAAATTAGCTTATTCATTATGATAATAATCATAACAATCAAGAAAAGAAATAAATTTCATTTTAGGCTGATTTACCTTTATTATACGACAACCTTTTCTAATAGATAATTTATTCTACATAAGAAAGAAACAAAAATGTAATTTCTATCCCTCATTGATTTAAATATTGTAGGAGTAGTTCATATCAGACATTTATTGAAAAACCTTAAAAAATCTTTCAAATAAAATATCATATATTTTTCACTTTATAACGTAAAATAATTTATTCCATGACTAGATAAATACACAGATGGATAGCGACGATATAAAGGATATTGATAAAATGCTTCAATAAAATAAGGGGGGGGGAGGGATAGTATCAATCAAGGTAAACAGTTTTTGTATAGGTAACTAAGATCACATTATGCTTATTATAGTAAATATAAAGAGTGTATCATTCCAAATCAAACAAGAATTTTCAACAAACTACAGGGTTGAAAGTTAACAAGCATTAAAAGAAAATATATGTGAAGATTAAATAAGAAGGGAAAATCAAGCATAGATCAAGTAACACTTTCCAACACATCCAAAAAACTGTAATGAAACTTCACCATTAAATAAGGTGAAAGAAGACATGTAAGTAAACAGTTTAGGAAACATATAACACATTTAAAAATCCAGTTTTAGCTTTTACCTTCCATAGTCAAAAAAGTAATCAAATTGACTTGGATATATACTACATAGCATGATAAAAATTAGTTCAGTTAGAAAATTCACATTTAGCAATTTTCACCAATCAATGGAAATGCACTTGAAATCTTATGTACAGCCCTGTATATTATATAAAGACTTTTGTACACACCATATATGAAACTAAAATTTAATTCATGGAAAAAATGCATAAGGCAGCTTAAAACTCACTTCCAGCAATTACCAACCATAAATAATACTGTATCTTGCCCTTTGCGTAGCCGGGAATATGAATTTATTTATATTCCACAAACTTATATTAGTCTACTAAATATAGTTCAGCAGGAAAATACGTAACATAATTAAAAATACCCTTAAGCAATTTACTCTCATAGTCAGTAATACTTACGTATTCCTTTATGATCAACAGAATTTATACACATCATGTACTATGTAAAAATTTAGTTAAATTTAAAACCCCAAACCAAAGTTGAAAATGTACTTGTCACACATAAACTGTAATTATCCCACAAAAACTGTGACCAAATTCTTTTGTGTCCCCCTGTAAATGAACGATAAACGTAATGCACAACATACTATTCTGTGGAGCAATTTATAGTGCATCTCAGTAATACACATAAATTTCATCATGTTTTAAATGAAATTTCATTAAATTAGACAGCAAAAGACTTTTTCCTATAGAACATTGTATAATTTTTTTGTGTAACCCTGTAATGAATAATAAATGCTTTGTACACCATATTTTAGAAAAAGTATGTTTTAGCATGCAAGCAGAAAAAGCACGTTTACATAATTGTTATCAATTCCATCATGTTTTGAATGGCGTAACATCATCAAAATGCACTTGAAACAATTTTTTCCCATTGCTGTAATGTAACAGAATACATTTGACTGTCCCTGTAAACAAACTATAAATACTACACACTTCATTTTCAATAGAGATCATGCTATAGTAGTGTCAATGACATACAAAAATTTCAGGGCAATCTGAGTATATTTACGAGAGTTAGAGCATGAACGGATGGCAGACAGCCAGACAAACAGAAGTCATTCACACATTTATCACAGTCATTCACACCAGCCATTAAACACGTTTCAACTATGTTGGAAAGTGTTAAAAAGAGGAAAATATATCTATTTTTAATTACAAATCATACATATCTATTTTTAAATACAAATAATGTACGGCAGAATAAACACCTGGTAATGCAAATTTGTTCTCCATGCTTTCAGGAATCTTATCTATATAATAAAAGCGTAGAGCATTTGACTGTCATCAACAATTCCAGGATTCCCGCTTCACTTTTTCATATGCCAGGCGTATGTATTTTTTTGTACCATTGATGAGTCCATTGTGATTGTTAATTTTGTATTGTCGCACCTTACAGACAAATATTGTCACATCATCATTATAAACATTGTTATAACTTGTGATGATTTTCTAAACACGAAAGATTCATTCATCATGAACGTTTAAAATATTAAACCATGGAGGTAATCGTTCCCGATGTAGCTGTGTAAAAAAGAAAAAAGTGCGAATTACGTTGAAATTATGTTTAGAAATCTTGATTAAGTACTTTTAATGTTTTTTTTTTTCTTTCCTGCTGCTGTATGTTATAAAAATATTTTTTTCTAATTCGTTTAGTGATAATATTTTTCATAATCGGGGTCTATTTCAAATTAGCAAATCATAACAAAAAAAAATTTTTTTTTGAACAACAGGAATAACATACATGAAAGTAGGTGTGATTTTAAGAAATGTTATTTGGAACAGATTAAAAGTGCTACTTCAAATTAACTTAGTTTCTCATTAAATGACGCAATAAGATTACGCCTTAGTTTTTTTATAAATGATACGTTGTAACGCCGAGTTTGTATTGTTGCCGGCATTTAGAGGTATGATTCTTTTTTTATTCAATTTTTATCAAACGAAATCACTTGCGTTTATCTTTTTTTTTCTGAGATCCTCGGAAACGACCGTCTAGACGGGCGAAGCCCGGCTAGTTTTAAAAATTTGACCTGTTTGATAAGAGCAAATTCAAAAGATTCTGCAATGAATCCAACAGGCAAAACAATAAAAATTAAATTTTTCTATAAATTATAAAATGAAACTGATATATTCAAAATATTGCATTGTCCTATTTATTTTTAGTTATAAAATTTAATGTATTAAATATAATTTGAATGTTAACAATCATGCTGTGGATGGAGAAGGATTGAACATAAGTTGTGATACAGCTTTCAGTGGCAGATGGTTGGCAAAGATTAAAATCTTTAAAAATAACGAAAAAAAAAAAATTAAGTGAAGTATATTGGGTAGCATGTAGGCAGGAGTTAGTCTGAAAATTGGGTGTCTCCTGGCAAAATCAGTAGAAGTTGCTTCTATTGCACTATTGAAAATTTTCAGATATATATCCAATATTGGGAAAGAGGTAAAAGAAATGCTCAAAAGAGCAGGGTTTTTTTTAAATTAATTAATTTATTTTAATTAAAAAGCAGAAAAACGACTCTACCCACAGAAGATTTTCATCCCTGCATAAAATCTACAAATGTCATTTCATTTATTTGTATCTGCATATGAATTTTGGAAAAAGAAGCAAACAATATTTTACCTTTGCACTGCCTTGTAACTGTATCAAGATAGTAATGTGTAGGACAGCTGGACACACATTTTCCAAACTGAAGGACTAAATCTCCTTTACACTTGACACACTCAGTTGCACTAATGCATTCGTAACAATCAGAGCTACATGCTGGAGAAAACATTAAAAAATATATTGTAAGCTATTTTAAATAGTTAACGTTTTACTTATAATCACACATTTAGGATAAGAAGGGAGAAAATGGTAATTTCTCGAAAGTTCACTGATATTAATCTTGGGATCTTAATAAATTGAAATCTTAATTCATTAACATTAATCCTAATTAACTTTGTCTTAACCCTCTCATAGATTGAAACCTTATATGAGATTGTACTGAAAACAACCCTCAGCAAACTGTGCATATTTTATTTTTATTCCTGTATCAAATAGCAGTAAACCTCCTATGAAGTTTAATAATGCTTGTGAAATACAGCAATAGATAGCAGAGCCATTTCTTTTACAAATATCAATTGGAAAATCCACCTTTTACATAAAACTTTCTGCTCTGCACAAGAAAATATTTTCTCAAAGAATTTCTGCTTTTGAATAAAAAAAAAATCTTTTTTTTTTTTACAATTTATTTTGTGATATTATCACAAAAAAATATTTAATAATTCTCAATGGTTTATTTTTTTAGTGCTTGTAAACATTATATTCAGATCGTTTTGTAATTTTACAATCAGTATAAGATTTTTTAAAAATCGACATTTTTTTTAATAGTTCATTTTAAATATATTTTAGGCGTGAAATATGTTTTTCATTCATTTAATAATTCATGCATGAGAGGGTTAATGTACCTATTTTAAGTAAAATTACTTATTTAAAGTGGAATACCCACATTGGTAAAATAGTTAATATTTCAAGCTTATAAAAGTTTTTCAACTAAAACAGAAAAGCACACAGATTTTATACTAGAAAGTTTCACTTTTCTTGTCAACAAAAATATGTTTGCAAAAAAATTTTCTTTTAATCAATTACAAGTTGTTTTCAATAAAATCATGCATCCATCATAGATTATAAAACATTTTCCACCACTTACATGAATAGTTAAAAAATGTTATTTTTTTCATACAATTAAATGAGATATCTAAATAAACAATTTAAAAGACACCTAAAACAGTAAAAATAATTTTGCTGCAATTGCTGTCCGTATCGGATAATGTGTGTGAATTCTTTTGTGCAGCCCTGTATATGATCTAAAGAATTTATATACACACGTAATACACTAAAAAGTAGATAAGTTTAAACATGCATATTGCAGATGAAAACATACTTCCAGCAATTACCGATCATAGTCAGCCCTCTAACTGAATTTTTTTGTGTGTGTCTGTGTAAATGAACAACAAATGCTATACACTCCATAATCGATAGAAAACATGTTGTATAGACCTCAGCGATCCATATAAATTTCATTATGTTTGAAATACTGTAACATCTTTAAAATGCACTGCAAAGAATTTTCCCCATAGATCATAATGTAATGGAATATATTTTTGCACCCCCTATAAACGCAACCCTCTTATAAATGCAACTTATTCTATAAATCACAGAATAAAGTTGTAATGCATCTCAATGATGCATATAAATTTTATTATCTTTGAAGTATCATAGCATCATTAAAATACACTGCAAATAATTTTTTCATAGATCATAATGTATCAGAATTGTTTTGTGTGTCTCTATAAACAAACTATAAACGCTACAACCTCAGTTTCAATACCGAAAAAATTCTATAGTGAACCTCAATAACATAAAAAAAGAACATGGCAATCTAAGTACATTTACGAGAGTTAGAGCATGGACTAAACAGGTAGACAGACTGAATTCATAAACATTTTTCAACTATGTTTGGAAGTGTTAAAAAGAGACTATCAAATCATGTTTAGAAATTTTCTAAAGTAAAAGTTTAGCAAAAATAACAATGGAAAAAATTAAGTAATGCAAACTTATGCAAATAAGAAAGAAAAACATTTTTAATTATAGATTTGTATAATTAAGATGAAATTTTACCATTTATTGCTATTAAAGAAAGATTAAATTGTTAAACGTTAAAAATTAGTGGTTTTTGGAAAAGAAATGCATAAAACTGTTTACGTACAATACAAACATATTCACCTTTTGCACTCCCTTGCCAGGTGTGACTAGACATTGGTTTTTATAACAGAAACTTCTATGTTTATAGTCCGTGAAGCAGTGTTGCATTTTTGTAGCAATGATTTTGGTATATATGATAGATTAAATGATACAGATAAAGAAACTGCAAGCTGAGAAACCAGTGGAGGGAGGGGGGCTGTTGTCATAGCAACATCATACACGCCACTGAAATTTGAAATGAATGACAATCGGATTACTGATGATGCCCTCAAGTCGGAAGAACATCAGTAATCAGGTTGCCAATCATTTCACATTGCAGCAGGTTGTGTAATGTTACTATGACAACATTACCTGTTGGTGCACCAGCTGACTGGTAGTTTTGTTAACTGAATCATCTAATCTATCATTATATACCAAAATCATCGACACTAAAATTTATTGTAAAAATGTGACACTGCCTCTCAGACTATTAAGTATACTTCTCACTAATTCTAAATAGTAATCTTCATTCAGTTTACCATAAATTTCTGTCATTAAGTGAAGCAAATATTTCTATTCAGAAATAGTGGTACCCAAAATACGATAGACTTGGCAGATATAAACCCCTTACACTAAAAGTATTCTTAATGCGAAGTGTTAATACCACAAAGTAAAAAGAATTTAGCAGTAAATTTTGAGGGCGAATAAAGACAATTACAAAATAAATCATTACATACGCTCACAAATACCACCAGATGAAAAATGTCCTTGATGACAACTGTGTTCACAAGTGCCCAGGTGAGTTAAGAAATAGCCAGTCCAGCAACTAGCACAACTTGTGGCTCCAGTTCTTTCACAAGTAGCACATGAAGAATGGCATTCTAGAGTAAAACTCATAAATTAAATGCAATATTTTAATTACATATTCAAAACAAGAATGAAAAAACATGTATTAGACATAGATTATGAAACACTTTCCAATACTATGAGAATATTCTTAAGAAATTTCATTTTTCATACAATTTAATAAGATATTTGAAAAAAGAATTTAAAAGACACCTAACAGCGTTAAAAATCCATTGTCAGCAATTGCTATCCATAGCTAGTAATGTATGCAAATACTTTTGTTCAGCCCTGTATATAATGTTTTTATGCATACTACATAGTGAAACTAAAATTGAAATCAGTTGGAAAGTGCATAAAGCAACTAAAAGTGCTTTTTAGGGTTTCGTTCATCTCACGAAACCCTATTACCCCCGCTCCGTTGTCTGTCCGTCACAGAGCCATTCTCAAAAAGTATGTAACTTACAGAGTTGAAACTTCGTGTATAAATCTGAATAGCAGCTGTGAAGAGCTCAAAATATTAAAATTTGAAAAATTCATATTATTTTAATAAATAGAGATAAAAAACCAAAATTCTAACAGCCTTTTCCTATTAAATTTAAACATTTTACTTTGTAGCCGATGTCAAAAATTAAAAGTCCAATATGAAATTCTTTCTACAATAATTAATTTTCTATCAGACGATTTTCACGTGAAAAATGAAAATGAAATAAAAAGTTTCACCAATTGTTAAAAAGATAAATATGAAATAAAATTGATTGACGTCATAGTGGTAAATAAAACGGAAAATGTCTAAGATTTCTCAATAATACAAGGAGTATGAGTATGTGTAAGTGGACAAAGCAGATTAATATCACATCATTAGAGAATTAAAAAGAAAATCTGACGTCATATAGGAAGTTTACGAGGCTAACGAAAAGGACAGGCTACCGTGGTACATTCCACTTATCTTTTTTTACAGACCGCGAGAGTGACGTGATGCTCTTTTCGTACACCTGCATTGGTGCATTCGAGCATCACGTGATTGCGACGATCTGTAAAAAAAGATTCGCGTAAAGCACCGAGGTAGCCTTTCTTTTTCGTTAGCCTCTGGAAGTTTAACTAATTTTTCAAATGTTTGAGATTAATACAAAGCGAGTATCAATATAAATAATAGAGTAAAGAATAATAGAGTAAATATATGAGTTTGAAAAACATATTGAATCGTGATAAAAATCCGATTATGGAACTATTCGCATATTTTAACATTTTGAAGGTGTACAATTTGTTTAATTTTGAAATTATTTTTTAAATATTGCATCTAGTCCGTATGACGGATATTATTATGACAGAATATAATAGCGGGTTTCGCCCGCTATCCGGCTGGTTTAGATTTTCGAAATAACGGAAAAATAGACCGGTAAATTTTTACTTTATAAAAAACATGACTTTTTTTTTGTTGTTGTTGCTAAATTATATTTATTTGAATTTATTAAAGAAAGGATAAAGTGTTTTGAAAGGAATATAACGAAACCCTTTGTGCGATCTTCGATCACACTTACCCACTTGTTGGGTATTCCCATCCATAGATGACAATATATTCATATTCTTTTATTTAGCCATGTATATGAATTTATTTATATTACAGTACATAGTATACTAATACCATATAGTAAAGTAAAATTTGGTTGACTGAAAAATGCATAAAACAGTTGAAAGTGCTCTTTCAGGAAATCCCATATATCTGATATCTTAATCTGAATTCTTCTGGATCAACTTTTATTTACAAAATTAATTTATACACTCAACATAATATAATAAATTTTTACTCAGCTAGAAAATGCATTACACAAAAACACATTTTCAGCAATTACTATCCATAGATGACAATATATATATATATTTTTTCTGTACTTCTTCCCCACTTCCCCCCCTCCCCTCCCCTCCCCAGTCACACACACATAAACACACAAATTTTTCCCATTTTTATCTGTACTAATATAACAACAAAATGTTTGTTTGTAGGAGAGTAATCTCTTGAACTACTGAACTGATTTCAAAAGTAATGGCGGCAAATTGATGGTGACAGTTTCTGCTCCAACAAAGGCTTATTTTTTATGTCGGTACCACTATCCCCAGGGTGGTGCAAGAACAATAAATGTTCTAAAATTGCAATTTTTGTGATACTGAAGGGGCTAGAAACTTGAAATTCGGCATGGTATTCACTTATAAGATGTAATAAGATGTAAATGCTCTCTGCAAACAGTTTCTAGCAAATTCAAAAATTTAAAAAGGTGAAATGTGCAAAAAGCATTCTAAGTTAGAATTTCTATGGAATTGTTAAGAGTATAAACTTGAAATTTGACATGGCTGCTACTTTTAAGATGCAAATATATGCACAGAACAGTTTTTTTATCAAATTAAAATTTAAAAGGTTGCAGGAGAAAAAAATATCGAAATTAAGATTTTTATGATACTGAAGGGACTAGAAACATGAAATTCATACAGCGATTTTTGAATTTTTTGTGAATTTTGTAAGCAATTTTTATATATTTTCGCATTTTGTGGTGATTTTTTGACATTCGTAAAATAAATCAGAAACAGTTTTAAACATTCTGATTGAATTTTTTTTATGTTAATTTTTTATGCAATTTTTAGCCTTTTTTTTTTTTTTTTGGTATTTGGCACCAATTTTTTAACATTAATAATAAGAATCATGTTTGTCTGGAAAGATTTTCATCTAAAACTAAAAAATCATAATAATTCAAGATTCATTTGACTCAAGACTGGAGCAGACATATACACACCCAATGGCAATGGGGTTCTTCTGATTTCAAGTTCATTTGGAAAAACCTACCAGTGAAGTGGGTGAAGCTCTGCTAGTATTACATAAATAGAGATTAGAAATTAATACAAGATCTTAGCTTCAAATTTAAACTCAAATTTATAAACAGAAATAAATACCAGGTGATCCATAAGTCACAAAAGGAACAATAATTCAAAAAATACAGACAGTAGCCCTACACGGTTTCCACAGAAATACACAAAAAGACAAGAGATTTTTTTTATAAGCAAAACTTTATAGCCAGAATTACTCATTTGTAACCAAAAACTTGTCACCACATTTCAGCTGGACCAATGATTTGCTCAGTGGCACAGCATAGTTCATAACACAACTAGGATTATAAATGTTTATTTTGACAGATGCCATTAATGAGAATAGCTGTCAAACATGGCAAGATATTCTGCAAAGCATAGAAAAGAAAAGGATTTCTGCTGTAATTCCTGTCACATGATGCCTTAAATAGCAGCAGGTTTGGGACCATTACAGTGCTAACTGTTGGTTACAAATGCAGCTATTCTGGCAATAATTTTTGTTTTGTTTCAAAAAAATCCCATGTCGTTCTGTATATTTATATGAAAAACACATTGGGATACTGTCTATTCTTTTTGACTAATTACATTTGTATTTCTTTTGTGAGTTTTATATGCAATGAAAAAAATAAAACAACAAAATACTTTACCGGTACAGGTGTTATGAGAATTCAGATAGAAAACAGAAGAACACTCAGGAATACATTCATCTTTATAAATGCTATATTGTTGATTCTTGCATTTAATGCAATGAACAGTTTTATTTTCACCAGTGCTTAAGAAACAATCAGAACAAGAAGAATGACATTCTGTAACAAAAGAAAAAGATATCTCAATGAAAACCAAAAAAAAAAAAAAAAAAAAAATCATATTCTCATTTTATACTATTTAACACAAAACTTTTTAAGATAAATGAAATATTTTCCCCAAAATTAAAAAAAAAAAAAAAAAAAATCCTCAGAAACTAATATAGAGTTTAAAAGGGTGAATAGTACCAAAGAAATAATTGAAATGAAAGCACAAATTATAATTATACAAATTATAGTATCATTGAATAAATAATTAACATAGAAAGTATTTTAAAAGGAAACATTTATTAGAAGCAAATGCATTTAGAAATTAATGCATCTCCGATAAGTTTTTAAGACGAACTCAATTCAATAAAATTAATATTACTCATTTTATGATTTCTATAACAAAATTATCTTGATATTCTCAATAGACATACAAAATTACAAATTGAGAGTATCAATACAGCACACCAATTAACAGTTTAGCCAACAGCATTAAAGAAATTCTCACTCTAATATATATATATATATTTAAAAATGAAAACACATGTGAAGAACGAAGGAAAAGACATTATAAAAAGCTATATATATGTCACGTTTTCACTTGTATCACCGTATTTTTTTGTAGATCCAATTATCAAGGCTAGGGTTTCTACCGAGGAATTTGTAGTCGTGGCGCCGAGAATCCAAATTATGGTGTACATACTGAAGGCAAATAATAAGCAGTCGGTTCCAGTTCATTTTTTATTCGAATCCAGCAAAAAGTTGAGGCCATGCTTTACTAAATTAAGATGATAATTCCATAATTAATGATTTTAGTACCGTGGAGAAACTTGGTGAATTAATTCAATGTTTGAAGAGGACATTAGATTTTAACAGGCAGCGTCGTCTTGTCTAATCGGCAGCCAAGGAGATTTATTCCATGGTCGTGAAGTACGCGTCCGGGTTTACATGTACAACCAGCTCCAGCAACAATCTGCCGCTACGCGGGAAAACTCTGCATATAACTATTATCTAACGCCCCAGAATACAGTGTCATTAAACAGTCTTTCGACCAATCAATGCTAGGGAACTAAATTTTCTGGCGATATGATTTTGAAGCTATCAGACCGTAGGCTGAAAAAGTGCGGGAAAAATATTTCTAGAACATTACGGAACAATCTAATTCCTTTGAACAAATAAGAAAAAAAAAATACGTAGGTTTTACCGAATATGGGCAAGATGCCAAAATAAGATTTTACATTGAGACTGAAATTAGCTTTTATATTTTTGAGAAAGAATATTGTTTTGTCAGAAAACATAGGAAAATAAAAAATAAAAATAAAAAGATACAGGTTGTTATTTCAAGAGAATTAAATTCTAGAATGCGTTTATTTAATGAAACAAAAAGTGTGTAATTTTAACAGAACAGCGCTCAGAGCCATTTTTTTAAGAGAATGAATTTAGAATAAAGTATTTTTAGCTTGGCGGAATTTTGACAATCTAAATACTAGAATGAGAAAATAATTTAGAATAATGGGATTTATACAGAATTATAGCTTTGATGAGGCCAACGTCGAAATTTTTTTAATTTGTTTCATATCCCCCCCCCCCCCCCCCCCAAAAAAAAAAAAAAAAAAAAAAAAAACAAGCTTAGCTGAACAGCAGTTCAGATAAGTAACATAAAAAAATTGAGAATTTTTCCTAAAATTAAAAAAAAAATTCTAAAATTTTTAAATTTTTAAATCACCAAGAACCACGAACGAAGCAATTGAATTAAAATTTTGGAAGAATAGAAATTAGAAAAAATTTTTTAGAGTAAAGCATAACCTAAAATACATAATTTTTACAACAACACTTACTTTTGTAAGTGTAAATAAATAAGAATACATCAAGATAAACTAAGAAATAACTAACATAATAAATAATACTAATGTAACGCCCGAACTATACGCACTCCATCATATTTTCTCTCCTTTTCTTTTTTTTTCTTTCAAAAGAACTGGCAAGCTGAGTAATTTAGACTTTACCAGAAGAGTAGAATGTTTACAGAGTTGTTGTCGACAAGACATCTGAGCTAAGCCGTAATTGTTAAATTAAATGAATTATTTTGTAAATAGTAACATGTAAATAAGTTGTAAATATTAAATTTATTAGTCTATGAAGAAGTTATCAAGTTTTATTTGTAACTAAAGTAGTTTCCACCCCGGATTCAAAATAATATGTTACAAAGATTAGCGCCCAACGTGGGGCTCGAATATAGGCAAGATATGAAGATAAGTAGTTTTTTAAAATTGTGTTAAACTGTTTAATAAGAAAATTTAGATACTAAAGTACAAAAAATATTTCTTTTGATTCATCCGGAATCTGAGGATCTTTTGAAAAATTGTATTTGATTCGTCAAGAATCTAAATATTTTGGAATTATTCTATATCGTATGCAGCTTCAAGTATTTTAGTATCTGAATTAAATGAAGATATTCATAAGAGAAATATATCTAATAATTATTATTGAAAAATAAAATTGTTTGCTTTATTTTATACATTTATATAGTTGCATTGAAATATATTATTATTGAAGCAATAAATGAGTGCTAGGCATTATTTTATTTGATATATGAAAAATTTATTTAAATTATTTGCAAATAATGTTTGATATTACTGTGTGTAAAAAAAAAAAAAAAAAAAAAAAAAAAAGGCAAATAGTTGGTGTCATTATATTGAGTTTTGAAAGATATTCTATGTTATTTATGTTCCATATATGTTATGAAAAATTACATAAAGGTAAATTATTTTGCTAAGAGTTATTCATAACCCAAATTAAGTTTGAAGTTAGCTAAAACATAATTAGTTTGAATGATGGCGTTTCTTTCTAAGGGTAAGAAAATTGATTTAGTTACTTTGGCTTCAGAGTTAAAAGTACAAATAAGTAGCGATGATAAAGTCCTCGAATTACGTGATAAAATTGTAAATAGTGAGGCATTTAAAGATAACATAGATTTTGTACAGGGAATTTTAGAAAATATCATAGAAGAAAGAAAGACTCTTAAGGAAGAGAAGCGTTTAGCCGAAGAAAGAGAATTTGAGCTACAGAAGCTCAGGTTAGAAACAGGAACAAGAGATGTTGTTGCAAATACAAGCAACCCTCTAGAAACTTCTTCAATCCGCGTTGACTTGAAAAAGGTTTTACCCGATTTCAATCCTGAAAAGGATGATATGAATTTATTTTTAATAACTTTTGAGAGGCAAATGAAACTTTTAAAGGTTTCTAAAGAACTGTGGATTACGTATTTAATTGGAGTCCTTCCAAATGAAATCAGTAAATTAATAGTGCGTGAACCGGAAGAAAAATTTGAGGATTATTCTTATATTAAAGATATATTGTTGCAGAGGTTCAAGTTAACTGCTGGAAGGTTTAGAGTTTTATTTAATCGACATCCAAAGCGGACAAATATTAGCTGGAAAGAATATTACTTTGAAATTAGAAGCTATTTTGAGGGATGGCTATCCGAATTAAATATAAATTCCTTTGAAAAACTTTCGTAATTAATTATTGCTGATCAATTAAAGAAAAAGGTTTCCCCTGATTGCAAAGAACATTATTTAGACCAATGGGAGAATTTAACAGATCCTGTTGAATTAGCTGAAAAGTTAGATTTATATGATAATTTGAGGTCACACAAAGTAGAAATAAAGAGATCAAATAAAATCAGTGAGGTCGGGAGTTCTAATCGCTTTGAAAAAACGCCTTTAGATTTTAAAAGAAATGAGTTTGGTAAATTTGGCAATCAAAATGAGTCCAAGAGAAATAAAATTAATTATCCTTCAAATTTAAATCGGCCAATGTTAAGTTGCTATGGATGTGGAAACCCGGGAGTTATTAAATCCAAGTGTCCAACTTTTTCTCCGAAAAATGTATCAGCGCACTTTCAATCTCTAGAATTTCGTACATGTAATATACAAACATCACCAACATCATTGGTAAAAATAAGTATAAATGGTCTCTCTGGCACAGCCTGTGCTGACACTGGCGCAAAACATTGCGTTGCGGGTGAAGTTTTGTATTCTTTATTAAATGACCAAGGTGTGAAGTTTGAAAAAACTCAAATGATCGTAGTCTTAGCGGATGGGCTACAAAACACTACCGAAGTTTATAAAACAGAAGTTCATGTTAAAATTGAAGGTCGCGATGTTAAAACAACACTTTATGCTCTGCCGAATGCCAAAAATAATCGTACAATTTTGGGAATCGATTTTTTACGCAAAGCAAAAATTGTTTTGGATGTAGTAAATCAAGAATGGTTCTTTGCTGATAGATGCAAGTGGAAGTATAGATTCGCCAAAGATACCTATAGACCTCCCAGTGAATTAGCAATAAAAACTGTTGAATTAGACACTGTTTCTCTTAGAGAAGATGAAGGTAGACATCTCACTTCAGAGCAATGAGTTAGGTTGAATGAACTGCTTGGAAAATTTACAAGTAGCTTCCAACTAGGGGAAGAGGCTACACCTAAAGTTAAACATTATATTGATACTGGATCACATCCTCCTGTTAAAGAAGTTGTGCAGCTTGCAAAAAGTGTTTTATATCCCCCAAATCCAAATTCACCTCGACCTACTACTAGAGAACGGCCATTGGGGTGCAAAACAGTGTTTGTGGGCGGTTTGCCAGAAAAGATTACGGAGGAAATTATTCGAGAAATTTCTGAACGTTGTGGGTCTGTAGAGACAGTTAGAATGTCTAAAAAGAATTTTTGCCATATAAGATTTTCTGATGAGCTCTACATAGATAATGCTTTGTATTTTTCTGGATATAGGTTAAAAATAGAAAATAAAAATGAAGCACCTTTTACTGGAAGGCTACATGTTGATTATGCTCAAGCTCGAGATGACCAGTATGATTATGAATGCAAGCAGAGAGCTCTACAACGTCAAGCACGCCATCAAGAACTAGACTATTATAGACCGCCTACTCCGCCAGTAGTGCATTATACAGATCATGAAGCCTCACTTATTTCTGAGAAGTTGAAAAATGAACGACAAGATGAAGAAATGGAACTCAGTGATGATGAAAATTCAGATAAAACAAATACTGATACTGATCAGGTAAAAAAACTATATCAAGAAGATGTTCATAAGTACCAAGAAGAGGCTGATTCTTTGAGATGTCAGTTAGAAGCTGCACAAAGTGAAATTATGGTCATGAAGTCTGATCACAAAGAAGAACTTAAACGTAAAGATAATCAGTTGGCAACAATGCGACAGGCTTTACAAAACTCCAAAAAGGAAGAGCTAAATTTGAATCAAAGAAGATCTAATGAAGCTGAATTAAAAGAGCTTCGTGCCTTTAAGCATAGAATGACAGAAGAAAATCCTGATTGTCTTAATGATTCAGCTTATGAGAATAATTCCCAGTTAGGAAATTTATCTAATGCTAATATAGAAAGGGAGGCTCGCCTCATTGGTCTCATTTCAACATTCCTCCATGTTCATCCATTTGGTGCAAACATTGATTATATTCGTTCATACTTGCACCAGATTGATACTACTATCAGATCCAGATATCTTGAAAATTTATTAAAAAGATATCCAGTGATTTTTAGAGAAGATTCTACTCGTGTTGGAGCAACTTTAGGGAAAAAGTGGCATTTCACTGGTTTTTAGATGGACGACTGTTTAAAAGTTTAGAGATCAGTATCTGATGTTGAACATTTTAATTATTTTATTTTATTTTATTTTTAACTGCTTGTTGAAATCATCATCATAAGTCTTTTATATATTCAAGTACTTCAAATACTGACTCTTTTCTTCCCTTAAAAAAAAAGTTTTTTTTCTCATGGATTATTTTTCATTAAGGCTCACCATGAATAGATCTATAGTATCATACAACCTTTTTCTTATGCATATATGTTTAAAACTTTTTAAGAAATTGTAATTTGATTAACGTACTCTTTGTACCAAGTGCTTCTGTTCAGAATTTATTATTTTTATTTAGAGAACAACTTGTTTCTCGTAGTGTCATTTATGGATATGGTGGATGTTCTAAAGACTCCATTCGTCCAAGAGGCAGACCCGGGAAACGTCAGACGCCCAGCAAGCAAATATTTTCAAAAGGTTCAAAAAACACGAGAACAACAGAGGTATTTAGTCACCAGAAAGCATCCCGAAGAAATCTACCCAGGAAATGCACACTGCATCTGAGGGACCAGTAATGCAGTGTGAGGGGAAGAGTGTAACGCCCGAACTATACACACTCCATCATATTTTCTCTCCTTTTCTTTTTTTTTCTTTCAAAAGAACTGGCAAGCTGAGTAATTTAGACTTTACCAGAAGAGTAGAATGTTTACAGAGTTGTTGTCGACAAGACATCTGAGCTAAGCCGTAATTGTTAAATTAAATGAATTATTTTGTAAATAGTAACATGTAAATAAGTTGTAAATATTAAATTTATTAGTCTATGAAGAAGTTATCAAGTTTTATTTGTAACTAAAGTAGTTTCCACCCCGGATTCAAAATAATATGTTACACTAACAACATAAGATATAAAGAATTCAATATAATAAATAATAAAGATGGAAATTAATTACATTGAAAAACTGAAGCTTCATATTTTCTAGTCCTCACTTAAACAGTTCTCACTAAGTTTCAGTCTTTTTTCGTTTCTATTTTGGTTTGGGATTGACCCCACTCTAATCTATGGTGCCACTCTTTTTGTGGTCAGACTGGAGATCAGAGCTATTTTATTCCGTGAGTGGAATATTTGTGATAGCTATCTTCTTAACACAGTCAGTAACTTTTTTGTATATACTTTATTTATGTTCATATTGCACTTCATGGCATATGTACTATTTTGGAAGTGTAGTATATACACTACTTTGGTACCAAAATTGTAATATTCTCAAATTCATCATATATTGATATACCAAAATTCATCAACATTTTATAACTAGAATTCATTGTAAGCAGTTCAATCAATTTGTCAACATTTTGTAAATAGAATTCTATTTTGTCTTAATAATAACATTAATAAATTTCTTCAAATAATAAATAATATCAACAAACTTCAATAACTATTCTAGCAATATATCACAGCAAATATTACATTCCATATAAAATTCTTGGTTGAGGAAAAAAAAATACATAGCAAAATCTGTTTGTTTCCTTACTTGAAAAGATAAGGAAATAATTTTTTGCTAGCCAAATTGTGCATAAAAAAAAAATTAACAATATATTATATTTCCAATACTAAATAATTTATATGCCCAAATATTTAGATAGGAATCACTCAACCAATAATTGTGAACAATAATATCCCTTTCTGATACTCTTCTTTTAACTACTAAAATCTATGACATAATCGGGTATAGCTAATTACCAAAAATTTAAGTGTAGAATCATATGCTTCTTTTTACACTTTTTTAAGTAATAAGCAAAATAATAATAATAATAACTATTATATATTATATAATTAAATTAAAGTAATTGAAGCAACATCATTATTAATTACTCGAGGTGGACTGTAAAGATGTTTAATTGACATTTAACTCACAAACACGTACATCTACACAACACACGTAACAGATACATTTTACAGTAAACAAAACTTAATACCAGTAGGTGACGTAGTTCGCTGTGGTGCTGCCATCTATTAATTACATTTCTAACTAAACACCACATACTCTCCCCTCCTTAATTTGGGAATTTACAGGGAGCTTTTCTTTTCCTGGTGAATCTTCTAGGTACCTGTTGGGAAGAAGAAGAGTTAATTAAAGTATCTTTAGCATCATCAATAGAAGTATTGGGCACCATGGTTTTTGGAACTGAAGGGATCACTTCAGAGTCCACTGGAGCAGGACTTGGAGTATTTGGGAGGACAAAGTCATCTGGTTTAGGATTTGGAGGAGCTGGGACAACACAATCATCTGGTTGAGGATTTGGAGTAGATGGGACAACAGAGTCAGCTGGTCGAAAATCTGGGACACTAGGAGGCATTAGCTGAGAATCACTTTGATTAACAATTGCATTATCACTTTTGTGACTTTCTGTACGACTCTCTTCAGAATTTGAATCATTCGATAGATGTATCTTCGTACCGACATTAGTTATCTGATCAACATGTCTTTTCTAAATATTCGAACCAACTTGAATTCTATAATGCAACTTGCCCTCTCTTGCAATAATGCGACCAATTTTCCACTTGGTTTCAGGAGTATAATTTCTTACAGCCACTTTCTGGTTAATTTGAAATTCTTTTACTTTAGAATTGGCCTTTCTCGTATTTTGTTTATCATGCACAAAATTTCTAACGCTTGGAATTATCAAATCTATTTTCATTCTTATATTTCGTTTTAGAAATAGAGATGCAGGACTTTCCCCCGTAGTTAACATGAGGCATCTTTCTATATTGTAAAAGAAAGTTATTTATTTTCATCTGTAAAGTACCAGCTGTGACGGAAATAAATATAAGAGAGAGAGCAATTGATGGGAATATTAATGTGTGAGCAATAACCCAATGCAAAAAATTGCATGACGTTCTTTAGGTCGATATTCTTTGAGAAGAGAATCAAAATAATAATAAAATGAATTAAACGGTCTTACCATAGGCGTAACTAGTGGGTGGGCCGGGTGGGCACGGCCCACCCCAGACAGCTCCAGTGCCCACCCCAGAATTTTAAACTCATGTGGAAATATTATGACGCAATAATTCTAATTTTGCATATTCCAACCCAAATCTTTGTAAGGTTGCACAGTACACAAACAAATGTAATACACATATATTATTGACTTGCGCATTCAGAGGTAGTTCTTGTGCATGTGAGTATGGGGTTGTGTTATGTGACGGGGCACTATCTAAAGAACAATTCTTCTATAGCATGGAAGCATCAAGGAACTAGAAAGAAAAAAATTAAATATTACATGAAGGATTTTTTCTTCACAAGCTGATGGGGAAAACATAGTTTCAAGAAGTGCAATTTAGCATCCTTTTGACAAAGTCACAAGTCTGTTGAAAGCACTGTGTGGTCATTCCATCTAAAAATAGCAGGATACTTCCTGTCATTTTTTCTTTTTTTTTTTTGTGCAAAATAGAAGAAACGACTGTATTACCTACGGCCATAGAACATCTGACAACGATTCTTCGTTCGAACAAAGTAACGAGGAGGATAAAATCCAGGAAGTAATTGAAAGATCGAGTGTACGCACGATAGAGGGTTAAAACAGTTAGCACTTATAATGAAAAATATAATGCAAACCTTTATAACAAACATATTTATACAAATAAAAGAAAGTTGTGTGCGTACGATGCCGACGGCTAACAAAATCTACCGTAAGTAGAAGTCTAAATATTTGGGTCCTGATGTACCTGAGACAAGGATTTTTAATTTTTTAAGACCCGGGACCCCTGGGTCTCCTTTAAGATTTTTGTCCTAAATTGTTAATAACTTGTCCCATTTTTATCCAATCTTCTTCGTTTTGGGAGTCCTTTTTTTTTCTCCAATTAGCTCCCCCGTATTCATACATTCCAGTTAAGATCCTGGCCCTCTGGGGCCCCTTTGAAGTTTTTGTTTCCTAAATTGTTAATAACTTGCCCCCTTTTAATCCTATCTTCTTTGTTTTGAGGGCCCTTTTTCCATTTAGTCATTCCCTCATATCTACATTCCCATTCGGACCCTTCATCGTAGGGCTCAAAACTATCAGTTGACTCTTTTGAGCCCCCTGCTATAGCTCTCTTAAAGTCATCACTAGTTTTTTTAACAACTTTTTAGGACTTTCAGCTACTACATGAACGACAAAAAAATTATCCGTCCAGGCCCGGGCCTCTCGCGCCCCTTTAAGTTTTGTGCCCTAAATTTTAAATAACTTGCAAACTTTTTATCCGATCTACTTCGTTTTAGAAACCTTTTCTCTATTTTGTTAATCCCTAATTTCTATATTCAAATTAGGACCATGAACTCCTATTTCCAGTTCAGGGTCCCTTGAACTTTTTGTGTGTCATGCATTTTCACCCCCTACTTGTGTCATTATCTCAATGCATAGCTTAAAAGTTGAGTCTTGAACTCCTCTCCCTGGGCTACCACCCTGATATTTTTATTTGGGCTCTAGGGACCTTTTTTAAGTATTTCTTTAATATTTTATTCTAATGATTAATTTATACATGCTTAATTTCGACTATTTGAAGATCTAAAGCGCTACGTAGTAGGACCTTTTAAGAGGTTTTCGTCTTAGGTTCCTGCTCAAAACTATCAGTTGGCCCCTTTTGAGCCCTCTACAACAAACCCCCATCCCTTAATAATCGTCCGATTTGCTAGGTTTTTTTTTTTTTTCTAACAAATTCTTAGGGCTTCCAACTACTGTTTGAACGACAAAAAAATTTCTCGGATCTCAGCTACCACCAATTTTGAATATTAATCTCCTTTCGTCCCTTGATGCAGCTTCTTTAAAAATGATCCGATTCTCTTTCAATTTTCTTCATAGTTCTAGGGTACTCCAGCTACTTTATAAACTTCTAAACATTTCCTTAGACCTGAGCTACCACCTTTTAAAAATATTAATCTTCTTTTTCGGCATAAACTTACGTTCTCACTTCAGCAATAAATTAAAAATTGCGTTACTATTCAAAATAAGAGGTTAAGTTTAAAGAGAGGGGTGATTTCATCCATAAATTAAATTTTGCGTTAATGTTAAAATTAATTTGTTAAATTTACAGGGGGGCATCTTCCACCCTCTGGGAGCGCATTCTTTTCTTGTGTTCTATAGGCCCGATTTCAACAGGGTTTAGGTCATTCGACTTGATATCGAAAACTTTTCCTTTTTTAAAACTTTTCCCTTTATCGAAAACTTTTCCGTTTTTTCCCTTTTTATTTATTATCTAAGGCTCGAGCAACGCCGGTCGGGTTAGCTAGTATTACAATAAAATTGCAATCATGGAATAATCAGTTCATTAACTTTCACAGACAGTTTTTATATTTATATTTCTTAATGTATTTTTTAAAAAAATCTTCTATTTATAAAAATTTAGGATAGGGGACTTGGCTCTCTCCTACCCCACCCCCACCCCCATCCCCTCTTCATATACCCATAAGATTTCAAATGCTGTTCGCACATAGTGTTTTTGCTACATTTATGCTTCTTAATCAAATTTCTACTTTTTCAGAACTTTTTCCGATAAATTTCTAAAAATGTTTAAAGGAACAATATTTTATTATGAAATGTAGAGAGTGCAATGAATCAATTAAACTTGAATCAAGATAAAAGAATATTCTTTTTGTCCTAGAATTTGGACACATGGAAACAAAACTATCTTATAAATATAAAACTGAACGAAAGATGTACTACATTATTTAACCATAATACTCTCAAGAACTGCATGTGAAGTATGAAGGTATGAAAGGAAGAGAACAAATTAGAAAGATGTGTCCAGTGCTTATTTCAGACGACTAGGCTCTGAGAGAAGGGGGCGGGGATTACAAAAATTTAAAGAATGTACTTCATTATAGCATTGAAGTTATACCTCGAAAATCTCCATGGTTTCGGCAATATGGAGTAGTAGCAGGGATGAAACAGATTGGGGAGAGGTTTGGCTGCCCTCCACACGCACACAGCAACTTCTTGAATCCTTTTAGATTTCACAATATTTAAAATAATAATAGCATCTATATTACATTTAAAATTTCTAAAACTTTGCAATAGAAAATTTTATGACATGGGGATTTGACCTCTTTTTTTCTGTTTATGTTTTGTATCATTAAAGTGGTAGGGAAAATAATCGGATGTTAATTAGCCCCAACAAATAATTTTAAAGCCCCTTGTAACTTTGCTGGCTGGTTAGGGCTCTGAGTGGCAGTGTCCTCCTCAAGTCCCAAGACTGGCCCGGCACGAGTCTGAAATAAAAAAGCAACCCCGTCCCGGCCCCGAATTTAATGAAAGAAAATTGGTCCGAGATCAGCCTGGCCCACGCACCGGGTCGGGCTTCTGTTGCTTGCCAGCCCTGTGCCCATGCAGATTTCTATAACACTAAATTTGCATTCATACTTTACGGCAGGCGTAACTAGAGTGGTAAGCTGCAAGTAGCTCCAGTAATTTCAAGACTCATGTATAAAAATTTTGATAAAAAATTTTAATTTTCCAGATATTAAAAAAGGCTACACACACAAATATAACTGTTGTGAAAACTAATGTAATCAGAGCCAGTGCGAATGCGTATTTGAATGTTCATGTGTGAGCCGAGAGTTGAGATCTAAAGAAGCGCAGAGAGTAGTACTGTTTCAAAGAGGCTGCTTGATAAAGATAGAAATACATCAAAAGTTCGAAAAAAATATCATTTTTCATAAATTACATTATGTGATGTATCGACTTGTATCCATCATAAATTCGGCTTATTCGTGTTTTTTTTCTTTTTAATTCTTTGTCCACATATATTCTCCTCCTTTTATAATGAGAGAGGGATTGACAAAGAATTATCACACAACTTGTGATTTTCTTCCAAAAAGTGCAGTTGATGCATGTGGAGAATCCAACAATTGCTAAAAACGGAATTCTATTCATACAACTCATCAACCAAATTCACAACTTTAAAAGTAAAAAAAATCAAATTACTGGATCAATTAACGGAAATAGGCCGTACACATGCTAATTAGTGGGAAGACAGATCACTGAAAAAAGGTATAGAGATTTTACACTCAGCAGGTGGAGTACTGATAAGAATATACAAAACACGACTTGATCTTGAAAGGCAAAGGACGAGAAGGAATCTAAATAATCCCAATCTTAATTTCTAAATATTTTTCAAGCTAAGTTGGAAAAACGTACTGTAAGTATGGAGAAACGTACTGTCAACAATTTACATGAATGGGTGCAATTATGACACTGCAAGTAAGTGGAATGTAATTTAATATGCATTGTTATATGCATTTAATAAGCATGTTTCCCAATATAATTTTAACTTTATTTAAACTTCCATTAACAACACATGTGTAAAATAGAGATGAGTTCGGACTCTTTTTTTTTCCGGACACCGAGCCCGATGATTTGAAATCCAAACCCAAATAATTTTGTGCCATCAGAGCGCCAGCCTGATACCAAAAGGATGCATTATGAAACTATTAACATTTTAATATTGTTTCAAGACGAATTTGCTCATTTAAAAATATCTTCTTAGATAGAAATAAGTATTAATTTTAAATACTCCCCAATGACAACGTTTAGTGACTTTAATTACTCCAAAAATCTGTTTATAATTGCAAATAATAAATCTGCAAATTTATTATTTATATCCAACCACGGGAAGAAAAAAATTAAAAGTCATACTTCATTTCTGTTCTTTTTTTTTTTCAATATCATTGTACGACTGTAGCAGAAAGACATGAGTTCTGTTTTACAGTACTTTAATAAAAGTACTTTAAACAGGAAATGAGGATAGACAAGGGACATCCAACGGCTTTTTCTTATGTTACTAACAGGGTATGTGTTTAATATCATAATAAAATAGAATATTTCTCTTTATATTTCACCAATAACAATTTAATTCTCTTTCAAGCTGATTTTTAAAAGATTGTAAAAGACTTTAAGATACTTAGAATCCTTTTTTGTTTCTCAAATAGCAAGGTACTTTTTTTACACTTTTTTTTTTTAACTTGTTTCTTGTATATGAAGGTGGAATTTGGAATCGATTCACTTCTTGATGTTTTAGAATTAGAAAATTTATATTCTCACACGTGTTTCCGATGGTAATATAACATTTTAATATTTTTAAAACTTAATTATAAATTATTAAATTAATTTTAAAGCATTTTTCCATTAACTGTCCACAGGTGAAATATTGCCAAATATTATATAGTGTTACAATTAAATAAGAGTTAGAATAACAATGGATTTAATTATGCTCCAAACCAAGCTCGCAAAAAGAGCCCAACTAGCTGTGAAATTGAAACATCTAAAAAATGAAAAACTTTTCTTTGAGAAAAGTATTTATAAAATTAATTTTCAATTTAATTTAAATTCAGGCGACGTTTATTTTTTTAGGTAGATTTCATAAGAAATACTATCTAATACATTCTCCCCTATTTCTGAAACATTTTTGCAGATCTACGCCGATAATGACTCCTAGAATCCAAAATAACCCCCCGGTTCAAAACTTTATCTATCTATATATACAGTAGTGCTCAAAAGTATTTTGACAGTATATTCGCTCTTATTTTGTTTAACATTAAAATATAAATAAAATATATTCCATACCATTCAGAATATGATTATTATTAAAATTCTGTGAAACATTGAATATAGTTAAATAAATTAATTGATTTATTTTTTTAAATTTTATTAATGTTTTTAATTAAGTCAATTATTATCTTTGTCAAAATACTTTTGAGTGCTGCTGTATATTAATATCACTTTTTTATGGACTCGATAACTTTTGTAATTCTGCACAAATCTCTTCCAAACTCATACATAAAATCCAGGGCGATAAAATCATGGTCAAGTTCGTTAATGAGCAAAATCGGACCAGGGGGGATGGGGGTACACTTTTTGTGAAAACAGAAAAAAAAAACATAATTTCTTAATTATGATACATATAGCATTCCGCATCCATTTAAAGTTATTACTTCTAGGAAAAGGGCCAAAAATATACGCATGACAGATTTTTGATATCCTGAAAAATGGTCTCAAGCGGTTTAAAAAAAAAAACAGGGTTTTAAGAAGAATGATAAACATAACTTCTTCAATTCACAAGATATCAAATCCGTTTAAATTTAATTTAATTCTTCATAATATTATCTACAATTTTTGTACTGACAAGTTTGTCAAAGAACCAACTCTTACAACAAAATAAATAAATAAAAACAAAAACATGTAAAGCGAAACCTCCATCCTCCCAATAAAAATCAGCGCATTCTCCAGTGCAACGCATCACCTGAAAACCTGAAATTAGTACTTAACTTCGAAATCTACCTCTGCCTGTGTGCTGTGCCCGGGGGGATTTTTTTCATTGATTATATTATTTCTTTTCTGATTTTAACTGCTTTTAATTTAGTCAGAGATTCTATATTATATTTGACTATTGAAATGCTAAATCAAATTAATGTTACTGTTAAATTATTATTTGTATTGTTTTTTGTTTTTTTAATTGCTTTAATGGTCAAGTTTTGCAGTGTCAAAATTTTAAAGGATCTGAAGTCTAAACCTAGACTGTAGCACAAGTCTATTTTTGACATGAGTCCAAGAAGTTGATTTAAGTGATTCGATACTATCGAAATAAAATATATTTTGCAAAATTTGAAAGGGGCAAAGTATGTTGATAAAAGATTAAAATAATTTAATGTCAGAGGAATTTACTGACAAATTGATTTGAAAATAATATTCTTCACACACTAAAAATAGGCAAAAATTTATTCAAAATTTCTGGTGCAATTGTAGCCAGTCGCGGAGATTAAAATTAAGTTGTATAAGTAGTATACCACCATCCTTCAAAGGGTTCATACAAGTTCCGTTTTCATAGATTTTACGGTTTTTTTATACAGACAGTGCATTGCTTCAACGATTTTGTTAACAGAGAAGTAGAATTTTGTGTCTTCTAACGTTTTCTTTTAAAGAATCTGTTTTTTCTTCATAAGTTAAATTTTGAAAACCGGGATAATTTAGGCGCAGCGGTCGTCCATCTTTCTACTATCACTGGCTAATTTGAACTTTATAACCATCTTCATCTTCGTGGGAACACCTTCTTCCTTTCTCTCACGTACACACACATATTTATTTAACTGTGAGTCTATTACATAAAACTTCACAATTACACATAAAGATATTGAATGGATAGAGATATATGTTTATGAAAATTAACTGCAAACCGTAACAAAGATTCTTCTCAACCATTGAGGATAGAAATGTGGAAGATAATGGCAAAATTTTCAGTGTGAATGAATCTTTGAATATTTTGTCAACAGATATTTTATAAGAAAACTTCTACAGACTGAGAACGTTCGAAATACCCCCACGTTTAAAAACCCATATGTGCATTCACAAGTGCAAAATAGCATATATATAAATTGATAGAAGTTTCATGATCGTAAGAAAATGAATCGATGGGCTCAAATGTGCCCGCAATCGCTAGGTTGACTACCCCCTATTTAAGGATTCTGTTAAGGCTGTTCTCAAATCAAAAGAGCTATTTTCAGACATATATATTTTTTTTAATTCATTTTTGTTCGGAAAGCATGAAATAGCCAGGTCTGGTTACTCAGAAACTTTGTAATCGAAACACGTTTTTCATTTTTTGGTAAAAACAGAAGATCTTTCAGAAAAACTGGTCAAAGTCGACTTTTGACCGAAATCTCGCCGCGACAGCCCGAAGAGCACGAAAAATGCGTGGTCACGTGACCAGAATTGCTTATAACACAATAAGTAAGCTATTTATCAAAAAATGGAAAACGTATTTCGATTCCAAATCGCTTAAATAGTCAGGTTTACCAATTTTATGCCTTTACGTTTAAAAATGAGTTAGAAATTGCGTCAGAAAATTTTACGTTGTTCCGCAAATCATTTAAAAACCACCTTAAAAACCTGGGGATTAAATCTAGAAGTTGGGAAACTGACACATTGTCTAAAACTAGCACTGTCTCAGTATCAGTACGTCTGGTCATCTTAAAAATTGCAGTATCACAGGCAATAATATTCTTTCCCATTAACCACAATAATAAATTGTTGCTAATTTTTATTCAAATTCTTCATTAAATTAACGAGTTTGGTATCATTACAAGTTTGTTAGATATTTCCCTACATGCATATACACACAAACACACACACAAAGAACTTTTCAGGTTGGGGGCCTGTGCCCACCCCACAAAAATGTTCTAGTTACGCCCATGGGTCTTACTTGAGTGAAGAAATAGATGCAGACTATAAATGATGAATACCATAAGTTGGGTCCAATAATGTTCATTACATTTTCTTGAAGGAGGAAGGATGAGATGAAAGCTGCACATCAAGTCTTTAAAAAGTACTGGCTCAAATTTCGTAATTTTCGAAGAATCTTTAAATATTCCTTCTGGCCGCGTCCATGAAGAATTATAGAATTAATTCAAAAGTCAATTACCAGTTGATTTAAAACTTTTAAAATATTAAACTTAAAATTTACAACAGCAATTTTTATAGAATAATTAAAAACTGAAACGCGAAATTGATCTCCAAAGAATCAGCGCACGGCAATTCTAGGATACGAGCCCCGGCACAGGCCAGCGGGCCTCCAGACCATACGACGTTTATCATAAATTTACAGCATCATTTTTATTAAAATTCTGTTAGAAAAATGTGCAACATTAGTATAAATACCCATAACAGGGGTGCACAAATGTGACAGCAAGATTAATTTAAACTAATTTGATGATTAGGAATTACGTGAAAATTAAAAGAGCAAATCAGAAACAAATTAACATTTAATAATTAAAAGAACGATTCCAATTTGTATTTGAAAGACACGCCCCTTTCGAATGCAGCGCCAAGACAAAACAGTTCCCGAAAACACACCGAACCAGAGCGGCGGTGACGCATGCGCACAACACAGGAGCGGGGTGAGAGCCGCTGAATGACAATGACGTCACAGCTCAGCGCCAATTGAAACTAACTCAAAGCGCGAAGATGCCTCGCAGAGAAAACAACATCGCCGGTTCACCGAACGCAAAGCACAATGAGGGGGGAGACGGCCTTGCCAAAAAAAGCAACGTACAAGGTGCGCGACTGCCGATAAATAGCTTTTAAGGAATGGCATATTAAACTGGAAAGGCTATAAAAATAGAAATACGTTGAGCTGAAATATAAAGTAATTAAAAAAGATAAAACTGTGATATATCTTTATCACAATACCCCCATTCACCGACAAAAATTTTGACTGACCAGAAGGAGAAAAAGGGTTAAAAACAGTAAAAGCCTTTTTCGACAAAGGGGAGACAAAATTTTTAAATGCCAAAGTAAAAATGACACAATTACATAAATTTAGAGCCATGAAAAGTAAATTAATTATTAATTAATGAAATTTGATGTGATGTGCAGCGACCAAAAAAGAAAAAGAGAAAGAATATACATCATTGTAGTACATTCAAAAATCTCATCACAAATTATACAAAATGTATACAATATAACATAGTATACAAAAGCCCCATTGCATTTTTTAGCAAAGAAAGGCATACCTTCCATTAATCTTGATCTCTAAACAAATATCATCATGTATATAAAAAAAAAGCTAATATTCAATTTAAATTAGCAATGAGATCATATCAAAATAGTTGCAACAGTAAAGCAACATAAAAAGAGTCTGTAATTTCTTTCTTATCCGACTTGTCTAGACATAAATATTTAAATTATAATAAGTTGCAATTTTAAAGCAACAAAAAGTCAAGAATACCTTAAATTCTGACTGATGCCTAGGACTTTTAAAAATATAGAGCATATAAAATTAACTCTAAATAACATAAATGTGCACAAAAACAATCCATTGTAAGGATTTTAAATTCATTAAAAGGCCTAAGTATGTACTTTTTAAAGTCATAGATATTGCATTACTAATAATTCAAATCATATAAAATTAAGTATTTAACATAATGCACATAATACTGATATCAACAAGTATATAATAGTGCATAAGAATTATTACCCAAAATTTATATGAAAATTGCATAAAATTATGTTGCAACAAAATTTAAATTCATTTGTCATAAATAATAGTAATTAATCAAAATAGTTGGATTTAGTAAAAACTTTTCAAAATATAACAAAATAATGCATAAGTTTTAACCAACAAATGACACATTTCTTTAGTAATACTTCATACTTAATGTACTTGCAAGTACTCAATAAAATTTTTTTGTAAATATTCAGTAAAAATATTTTTCATGAAAATCTCAATAAAATTCTTTGTGAAATATTAAACAAAATTCTTTCAAATATATTCAATACATTTTTTTTTTTAATACCCAATAAATTTTCTTTTCATACACAATAAATTTTCTTTTAATACTATGGTTTTTTTTTTTTTTTTTTTTTTTTTGCAAAAATGAGAGAAGGTGAGGATCCTCAAAAAAATAATTTAACCATTAACTTTCATAATGAAAGACAAGTTAAAATCAAATGACACATTTTATGAGAATTATGAAAACAAACACAGTGCACCGTTATGTAAAGCATGTTATAATCATAAATTTATATAACATTAATGAAAAGGATAAATATCCTATAGAAAAATCAGCTATTGACAAAATATGAATTATTTGGGTGGTATTTACAAAACTTACCAAAAGTGTTAATAGCCTTCCTTCGGTCATGAGACCATTATCAAATCAGTAAATCAAATAAATATAAACTATTAATATGTATTCATTACAATTCACAAAACACTAATAGCAGCCCGTTATAAACAATTAGTAGATCTGCAAACTGTACAAACACCAAAACTTACAAGACTGTCAAAGGCGATCTCCAGAACCGATGACGAATCTGTAAATCAAATAAGCATAAAACACAATATAAATCCATCAAAACTTACAAAAATGCTAATAGCGATTTTCCCGTTAAACCATTAGCAAGTATGCAAACCAGACAAAAATATACAACATTCTTGCTAAAACTATTGTAAATAAACAGATGAATATTGCTAACAAAATGCTTGAATGAAAAAAAAAATCTGTTTGTTTACAGATGAAGGATATAAACGTTCTGCTTTTACATAACAAATAATCAGATGTAATACCTTTAAAAGTTCTAAAATCAGTCTGATTTTTAAAAGATAATCACATTCAGAAAAAAGTAACTACTTGCTGAAAAGTTTGCAAGTTAAGTGGCACACTGGTTGGTTGATTGTCACTATGGCAGTGTAGCAACAAATTGGCCTTTTTGCCTGAAACACATACCACTAAAAGAAGAATTTAAGACTTTATATGGATATTTTAGCACTAAAAAAATTAGCACTTAATGACATCTTAAGGGATGCACTGAACAATGATGAGCATTTGAAGACACATCACGTAAGAGCATTTGAAGACACAGCAGGTAATAGCATTTGAAGACACATCAGGTAATTAGCAGACATAAATCATGAACTGTGGTTCCATGATGTTGAGGAATAATTGACAAAGTGGCACTTAGAATAAAAATAATACAAAGAGCACAAGACTCTTGTTGAGAAGCGCTGGAAAGTCTAAGTTGCCTATATACATTTTTTTGTATAGGTGTATTCAAGCAGGCAGAAATTGCAGATTTGAGGCAATACAACACTACTTGCACACTTTAGAGACAAAATTGGGATTGGTGACATTTGAGAAAGTCACTAAGACTATAAAAGCATTTTAGATTCTTAGAAGAAAATAATATTCACCAAAATCATTTCACAAGTGGTAGAATATTTCTTTATAATGCGCTGGAAAGTTCTAAGAATATGTGTTGCTTTGCATGTAACTTTACAATATAATTTAATGCAACAAAAAAATTTTCTTCATTTATAAATTTTCTTCATTCATAAAATAATTTTCTTCATTTATAAAATAATTTTCTTTAAGTGAGGCATATGGTAAAAATGATTTAGAAAACATTTGGGTTATGAAATATTACTAGAATAAAAAGAAAAGGCACTATAATTTACGCATAATAAAAATTTTCAAATAATCATAATAATTTTTTTTAAATTTGAGAAGTTCCATTTGAAGCAGCAATTTCTGTAAATGCTGTGAAACTGAACTTTAAAATAAATGACGATACACTTCCATAATCGGGTTTTGCAACAGAAGGTAGAAAAAGATAGAAAACTATTGCAAATAGGCACAGCTATAAACTTGTAATACTTTAGATCCATAAAAATGAGTAACATTGATGAGGGAGAAACAAGTTCTACAAGATGAAGAGGACTGACGAGGAGCAATCACACGGATATATTTGCCTTATATGAATGGCGACCATCAACAGTCACTTCAACTCGCAAAAGAGTGCAGCTAAGTAATTATTGTACTATCAGGAACCATCATATTTGCAGACAGCAGAGAAAATCAGCCAACAATGGATATAACACATTCTGACGACTTTTCCACCAGGTAAGCAAAGTCAGATGATAATAATAACCAGTTTATTGAAGTTGTTAGTATATATTCAGATTGTAGAATATTAAAAATCCAGCATAAGTAGACAGTAACTATTTCAGGAACAAGAATATGGAGCAGTTAGGTAATGGCTATAACTTCTCAAAAAAGAAAAAATATATATAATACCAGTCTCCTTTTTGTGATTATGGTATGAGAATTTCAATAAAAAGATGCAGATGCTGTGTAATATAAAATATATATATTAGGATGAAGCAACAATTCCTTGAAATTAAAATAACAGTTCTCAAAATGTAGAACAGAAAATGCAAAATATTGTGTAATATTTTCAAAATATAAATACAGTTCTTGAATTTTAATTTCTAGAAAGAACACAGACTGCTTGCACATCATAATCATACTAAATATTTGTAGAAAAATGGCGAGAGTCAATGAACTTGTAGTGTTATTGCAATAAGTAATTTAACTTTTTGTAGAAGCAACCAAGAACTCAAACAACTAAAAATCACATGAAAACTTGAGCTTCTATGAAAGCATTTCATACTCAGAATAAGTGCAGCAAAATTAGTAATATGATGAGAACACAAACTTCAATAATTTAATTCCAATAAAATTTGCTTCAATAAAATTTTTTAATATTCATAAAAAAATATCAATTTCATTTAAAAGTGCCAATAAATTAATAAAAATTAACCCAAAATAAGAATAAGAACAACCATAGCCTCTTTAAATTTTTGTTCTCAAAAACTTAGAACAAGAACAATTTTATATTTCTCAAAAATATCTGAATTCATCATGAATTATATATATTTTTTTTTAACTTTATATATATAAAAAGCACCATATTTTCATTTGTTAAAAAAAGAATAAATTCATCATTTTTTAAAAATTGCATTCTTCAGTAAAATTTGCATAAAATATTCAATAAATCTCACGGAAAAATACTAGAATAAAAATTAATTTCTGTTAGAATATCATTTTTCAATTATAAATAAATTCTTAAACATATGCAAGCCAGTTGAGAATAAAAGTTCCGAAATTAACGATGTATTGCAAACATCGATCTTCTGTGAATTTTTTTTTTTTTTTTTTTTTTTAAATTTCAGCAGCACAAGAATATTTATTTTTAACTTCTGAATAAATACAATAAAAATCACTAAATCTTCAAATAATATTGTATTTTTAATATAAATTAATTAATAGAGCATCAAATCTTCAAATATATTGTTTGCATAATAAAAAATGAGTTTCAAATTTTCAGAATAATTTTTAAGAACAAAATCAAATTTTCAACTTTTCTCTTCATAAAAGAATAAACACGGCTCCAATTGTGACGGAAATTTGAATCATTCGATAGATGTATCTTCGTACCGACATTAGTTATCTGATCAACATGCCTTTTCTAAATATTCGAACCAACTTGAATTCTATAATGCAACTTGCCCTCTCTTGCAATAATGCGACCAATTTTCCACTTGGTTTCAGGAGTATAATTTCTTACAGCCACTTTCTGGTTAATTTGAAATTCTTTTACTTTAGAATTGGCCTTTCTCGCATTTTGTTTATCATGCACAAAATTTGTAACGCTTGGAATTATCAAATCTATTTTCGTTCTTATATTTCGTTTTAGAAATAGAGATGCAGGACTTTCCCCCCGTAGTTAACATGAGGCATCTTTCTATATTGTAAAAGAAAGTTATTTATTTTCATCTGTAAAGTACCAGCTTCAGAAGATAAGGCTTTTAACCCTCTTTTAAGAATTTGTACATATCTCTCTGCCTGACCATTTATAGCTGGATGGTATGGAGCACTAAACCTATGTTTAACCCCATGATTCTTCAAAAATGTCTCAAATTCTTCAGAAGTAAATTGTTTTGCATTATCAGATACCAGAAATATAGGATACCCGTATCTGGCAAAAAGAGAAGAAAGACAAGTAATTGTATGTTCTGACGTTGTATTAGGAACAATAAAAACTTCAGGCCATTTGCTATGAGCATCAACCACAAGTAAAAGCATTTTACCCATCACATGACCAAAATAATCGATGTGAATTCTTTGCCATGGAGCTGTAGGCCATTCCCAATGATGAGTATCTACCTTAGAAGGATTATTTTTTAAATTGACACAAGTAGTGCAATTTCGTGCAAGATCTTCAATATCTTGATCAATCCCTGGCCACCAAACAAAACTGCGAGCTAAGGACTTCATTTTCACTATACCGAAATGTCCAAAGTGCAAATCATGTAAAATTTGTTTGCGGTGAACTTCTGGGATAATTACTCTATATCCTTTTAAAATACAATTATGTTGAAGAGTAAATTCTTCTTGTTTGCCACCAAAAAGTAAATTTTTAGGAATTGGAGAACCAGAAATTAGATGATGAAAATGTTGACGTAATAAAGGATCAGATTATGTAGCTACAGCAATTGATTTGGCGTTTAAAGGCAATGTAGAAATTTGGTTAATTTGAAAAAATTCAGATTCATCAATTACATTACTTGAATTTAATTGTGGGGGTAAATCTTCACTACGTAATGGAAGTCGTGAAAGAGCATCGACATTTCCATGTTCAGATGTTTTCTTATAGCGAATATCATATTTAAACGCTTGTAAGTATAATGCATATCTTTGCATCCGAGCAGCTGAAAGAACAGGAATACTTTTATTTGGAGAAAATATGGACACGAGTGGTTTGCTATCTGTAAATAAAGTAAACCTATTACCATATAAATATTGAAAAAATTTCTTTACTCCAAAGATAATAGCTAGTGCTTCCTTATCCACCTGGCTATACTTTTTTTCTGCATTCATAAGCGTTCTGGACACAAAACCAATTGGTTTTTCCGTGTTATCTGGCATCATATGCGAAAGAACTGCAGAGATACCATATGGAGAAGCATTTGTTGCTAACACTAAAGGCAATTTAGGGTTGAAATGTGTAAGAACTCTTTCTGAAATAATTTCATTTTTTATATTTTTAAATTAGGGGTGCACAACCTGTGGCCCGCGATCGGATTATTGGTGGCCCGCGGATCAATTTCACTGATCGGACGCGAAAACATCGCGAATTTTGCCAAATTTCGCCGATCGGACGTGTAATAATCGCGAATTTTGCCGATCGGATGCGTATAAATCGTAAATTTCGCCAATCGCCTGCGTAAAAATCGTGAATTTTGCAGATCGAGCCTGTAAAAATCACAAATTTTGCCAATGGGATGCATATATATCGCGAATTTTGCTGATCAGGTGCGTATAAATTGGAAATTTCGGCAATCATATGCGTAAAAATCGAAAATTTTGCCGATCGGGTGCGTGTAAATTGTAAATTTTGCCGATGGTCTACGTAAAAATCGAGAATTTTCCGATTAGGCGCGTAAAAATCATGAATTTCGCCGATTGGGCACATAAAAAGCATGAATTTTGCCTGTTGGTTGCGAAAAAAATTGCAAATTTTGCCGATCGGTTGCAAAAAAATTGCGAATTTTGCCAAACGGGTGCGAAAAATTGCAAATTTTGCTGATCGGGTGCAAAAAAATAACAAATTTTGCCAATCGGGCACGTAAAAATCGCAAATTTTGCCGATCGGGTGCGTATAAATCGCAAATTTCGCCAAACGGGAGCGTAAAAATTGTGAATTTCGTCAATCACTAGGAAAAAACTACGAATATTGTCAATCACGCATGGAAAAGAAATGCGTTTTTTTCCATCCTTGCCAACTGAATTGGGTTATGCTTTCTAAGGAGATGGTTGAGTTTAGGGAGATAACTCTCCTTTTAAAATTAACATTTTTATGAACTTTTAGGCCGATCATCCCCCTCCTTCCCTGAAACAAAATTTTGTCCACCCTACGGATGTTGTCTCTCGACAATCCAGTCATTTTTGTGATTGGCCCTCCTCTTATGAAGGTTGTGCACCCCTACTTGATATCCACATTTTATGACTGAATATGTTAAGAAGTACAATTTAGAATAATATGTTTCTCCTCTCCATCTTCATTCATGAAAGAATTTTTTTTCCGCACTGGCAATCTTTAAAGCTAAATTTACTCCTTCAAATAAAGTCAAGGAGTATTTTCACTGTCTGAATCTAATTCTTCAACAAAACTGAATACGTTGACTGACTGGGAGGCAAGGAACCTAGGGGGCTAAAACTATGCTTCCGAAATTTGTTTTTTTATCTTATTGTAGACTTAGATCCAAAATTTTACTGTTGGTGGCCCTCGACAACCCAGTCATTTTTGTAAGTGGCCCTTCGCTTAAAAAGGTTGTGCACCCCTATTTTAAATGCTTGTTCACAAACAGGAGACCAAATAAATTTTACATTCTTTTTGAGCAATTGATTTAAAGGATGAGCAATTGTAGATAAATTTGGTACAAATTTAGAATAATATGTGACTAAGCCTAAAAAAGCTTTAACTTGTGACACGTTAATTGGTCTAGGAGCATTGACAATAGCTTCAATTTTATCTTGCATTTTATGAATACCTTGCTTATCAATTTTATAACCACAATATGTAATATGGTCAGCCAGAAAAATTGATTTATCTTTATTTATCCTAATATTATATTCACGTAACCTTTCTAAGACTTGTTTTAGCCTTGTTAAATGAATTTCATCCGTTTCCCCTGTAACACCAATATCATCAATGAACACAGTGACACCATCAATACCACTTAATATTTGTTCAATAGATCTTTGCCAAATTGCTGGAGAGCTAGTAAGACCCATTGGTAACTTCAAAAATTGAAATAAGCCCTTCGGAGTGTTTATAGTTAACAATTCCTGTGATTTTTCGTCTACAGGTAACTGAAGATAAGCTTGATTTAAATCTATTTTCATAAAATGTAAACCACCACCTAAAGTAGCTAACATGTCCTCTACCCTAGGTAAAGGATATTTTTCCACCTTCAAAAATGTATTTACTGTAACTTTAAAATCTCCGCATAAACGTATTTTACCATTTGGTTTTACCACTGGAACTATAGGAGTTGCCCACTTACTACTGGTGACAGGTTTAATAATACCCTCATCCTGTAACCTTTGGATTTCATCATTTACTGCATTACGTAGAGCATACGTGACTGTTCTAGCCTTACAAAATATGGGCGTAGAACCTTTTTCTAGATAAAGTTCTGCTTTCAAACCTTTTATTTCCCCTACTTTATCCGAAAATAAATCAGAAAAATCATTTAATAATGCTTTCAATTTATCATTAGAATTTGCAATTTCATTGACATACACAGATTTAAAATTAGTGGGAAACAAATTAAATGTAGCTACCCAGTCTCTGCCAAATAAAAGTGGGGAATTATCTTCTTTAATTAAATACAATTTAAGCTTTTTAGTAATATTTGTATAAGAAACATCTACTGTTACATACCCCACAGGTGTAAACACCTCACCCATTGCAGTTCTCAATTGAACGTCTGGTGGAAAAATTTTGTAATTCGGAAAAATTCTCCGAAAACGATTTACAGGTACCGCGGAAATTCCGGAGCCCGTGTCTACCTCCATTTCAGCTTTAGCTTTGTTTTCAATTAAAACCCACACTTTTATAGGTGTAGAACTTTTATCATGGCTGACAGATAAAATGTCGACAGTTTGCAATACATTTGTTTGTTTCTGAGAACTACTTTTACATACTTTACCAAGATGGCCTCTTTTTTTACATATTTTACAAATAGTATTTATGTGCTTACACTTGTTGGCAAGATGTGAAGGATTTCCACATCTATAACATTGTAATTTATTTTTATTTACTTCCAAATTCCCTTTATTTACATTGTTAATTTTCGGTTTCTGGAAATTATTTCAAATTTTATTCGGTTGAACATTTTTAGAATATGCCAATTTATTAATATTTACATTTTTGTTTTTCAATTCAGAAATATCATGTTCGTTATTTTGCAAAATAATTGCTTTTTCAATAGCTTTCTCAAAAGTTAAATCATCTATTTGTGAAAGTAATTTACTTTGGATGCTTTCATTTTTTAAACCTCGCAGAAATTGTTCCAACAAATTTTCATTAAGTGTTTCACCAGCAAAAGCACAGAATGTAGTTAACTTCTTTAATTTTGAAACAAAATCTTGTATAGATTCGTTTTCATTTTGATAAGAATTACGGAATTTAATTCTAGAACAAAATTTATTAGGGGCGGGGCTTAAGTGCTTTAACAGAATTTCAACTATTTCCTCATATTTTAATGCTTCCGGATTTTTAGGAAAAGTTAAATCTGACAGCAAAGTATATAATTTAGGCCCCATACAGGAAATAATAGCAGGTACCTTTTTTTTTTTCTTCAACATCATGTAATAAAAAACTCTGTTCCAACCTCTTAACATGTGATTGAAACGATTCTATGGAATCGTTAAATTCCTTAAAATTTGCAAACATTATTACTTTTTATTTATTGCAGAGAAGAAAAAAAAATGTCAGCACTTACCACCCTCGAAATGACGTACGTATTTAGAACATTACTCTACAGCGTATACTCTTGTAGATGTAAAACCCGAAACTTCGCCATTTTGCGAATCATCAGTTGGAATTTCTTTTCAATTTAATTCCGGTAAGAAACTTGACCTGCGTCGCCATAATATTATATATTATATACTTAAATTAAAGTAATTGAAGCAACATCATTATTAATTACTCGAGGTGGACTGTAAAGACGTTTAATTGACATTTAACTCACAAACACGTACATCTACACAACACACGTAACAGATACATTTTACAGTAAACAAAACTTAATACCAGTAGGTGACATAGTTCGCTGTGGTGCTGCTATCTATTAATTACACTTCTAACTAAACACCACAATAACAATAATAATAGTAATAATAATAATTGTTAGATAGATGACAGAGAATTGGAATATAAAACTATTATATTTACACTATTGCAATCCTTATTTTTCAATTAATCTCTTCAAAACATTTCACTATAATGTCACAATATCAACCTTTAGACTAATGCAAAATAACAGCATTCAAGAATAATTCAAGACCTTTACTGTATTAAACAAAATAAATATAGCTAATGCGAATACATTAAATAATATAAATAATATTTACTAAAAACTGTAATTATATAGAATATTTAATTTAAATTTAATAGACTCAACAAAATAAGTACCAAAACTAGTTGATCAGGCTAGAAGACACCTAGTAATGTTCAGAAATTATTGTTTACATTTAAAGTTAAATTGAATTACACAAGTAGTATCCCTGTGTCGACCCAAGAATATACCTGGTAAAAAGAGTTTGCATTTAATTTCAGAAAGGGTTTCTTTTTTTTTTTTTTTTTTTGTAAATAAAAACTTTTGGAAGAAATTAATATATTGTTTTTACTAATGTTTGGTATACAGAATTATAGCTTTCATGAGGCCAATGGCGAAAATTTTTTAATTTGTTTCATATATATGCAATGTTTTCTCTTTGTGAGGAAAACTGCATAAAATAATCTTTTTTTTATTTTTTCATTTACTGGTAGTAAGTCTGAAAGTACAGGGCATCTCATTCAAAAGTGTTTTATTTAAATGAATCAGCACAAGAAATATTATACATGTACAAGGAAAAAGATTTACAGAATGGGAATAAGTAACTCGCCACGTTTAATTCAAAAATAATAATACACTTTTAGATGCGATCCTTTAGTGGAATGGAGAATTTCTAGGCAAGTTTTGTGCAGAATCAATGTGGTTATAAATGAAATTACAGCTGTAATTCAAGTTCTCAAATTCTCCACAGAATTAACTTTTGTAACATAAACGTTATCCTTTATAAAGCCAACTTAAAAAAAATAGTCAAGGGGAGTTATCTTTGGTGAACAAGGGGGCCAGCATTGAATTCTAACATTTTTCACCGGAAGAGATATTTTGATGCTCTGGGAAGGCGGGGGGTGTTCGTCCTGGCTCACCTATTGAATTCATCTCTGGAGGCAGCCATGATGTTGGACTATCGCATCCAATCCACCTGCCTAGAAAACTCATATTTAATGTTTCCCTGACCTGGAAACTCCAGTGATGTTGGAGCATCGATGCAGATGCTCAAATTCAGAAAAGGCAAATTGGTCACGAATATCGAAATAAATTTCTTCCATTACTCTCTTTTCTGCAAGAAAGAAAGAGTCCATAATCTGATTGAGTAACATGCCACACCAACCATTCAAGTTTGCCAGAAATTTATCACACCATGTAACAGTTTCCTCAGAGGTGAAACACACATCTGAACTTCCATTGCATTAAAATCACAGACTAATATTCTGCAAAACAAAGAACAGTACTCGCTTTTGCTTGAGAAGATGACATTTAAAATTTTTGCAAATACTAATGTGCACATACATGCCTGTAATCGCCACTCTATGTTTTTCAACGTAAATATTAAGTAACCACTTTACATGCATGAAATAATCATAGCATTATTATTATTTTGACAATATTTTAAAAATGTACTCTTTTGAACGGATCACCCTGTATCACTAGATAATCATAAAGTCAATGGTTTCATAAACTATTTGACAGACATTTTGCTTGAAGAAGTCAACAATTTCCATATTTTTTAATCAGCTGACAAGCAAAGCTGGAAATTAATTTATTTTGTCAATGCATTTATGATTTCTTTTTTTTTTTTAAAGGGCAACTCTTTACTTCTAATAAATAACCCATCATCAAATTTATATATATATTTTAAATTATATTTTAAAAAATATATTTACATTTTAACGCATGTATGTTTTTAACAGGATTGAGCATGATTCAGTAGAATGATGATTCATATGCTTCAGCAGGATATTATTGAATACTATATTTTTTCATGTATGGCCTTGTGTCCAGTAGCAGAATTTTCTGAATTAATATGTAGCAAACTAAAATTTATCTACGACCCAAGAATACTATCATAAGAAATTATATATTCTATATTACTATCATAAGAAATTACAGTAGCCCATAATATAAGTAAAATTTGCATTTATAAAGAAAGTGTAATATGAAAATAAAATAAATCTAGAGACAAGAATTAAATTTTAGCAATTTTTCTAAGGCCAGAAATTTCTTAAAGCTGTTAGATTGATCTGAAAGACATAAAAAAATCTACAGCACCTGCTTCCGTACTGCACTGTTTCTGCTACTGGGACCTTGTGAAACAAACATACCGTGATTTTTAATATCTTACTTGCGCCAAAAATTTATGAAAAGTAAAAAAAAAACATTTCAAACAAGTTTTATTCTATTAAAATCTAACAAGGATGAAATTTCACAGCATACACAATATTTACATTGTTTCATAAATTTAAATGCAAGATTACAGCTAAATGATTTCATGCTGTGACCAATATCACATATACTGAGGCCAGCCAAATCTTTAATATTCATATATCATATGCATCTCTATTTTTTAAGTATATGTATCTCTGTTTTTTAAAAAGGGGGAGAGGGGGGGGGCACTATGTGGCATATACAAAAAATATGAAAAATATTTGTGTTCACTAACAGTTTTCAGTTTCAGTCAATTTTATATAACTATGATAAAAAGATTTTTTGTTAAAAGGATTTTTAAAAACAATTTTTGCAAAGATTTGCCTTTCACATATAGAATATTACCTGTGCATAATCCATTTAAATCACTGTATTTTCCTTCGGGGCAAACTAGGACACACTTGCCATATTTTAACTTTCTTCCATGTGGGCAGGTATAACAATCATTTTCAGTAAAACCATGGCATGTAGAACAGGATGGATGACATGCTATAAAAGTAACAGATTGAAATAATTTTAATCACAATAATAATAACAACTTTTACAATAAAAACACAATTAGCAATATTAAATATTCAAATATTGCACATTTAAAGACAATGAAATCAAGAATAGATTACACAATGTATACTTTCTGAATAATATATTGATACAGTCAAACCTCGATATCTCAAACTTGAAAGTAACTACAAAAAAAAAGGGAAAAAAAATCGACAAATCAAAAATCATTATATTTTTACCGTTTTTGTCAGTGTATTAAATGTTTTAGTATTTTAAGAAATTTATAGACTATTCTGAAGAATGCAGTTACCTCAAAAACAGAATAATAATCACATCCAGTCATTTATTTGGACAATACACACTTCCATTTAAGAAAACATAATACTGCATGTTTTTTTTTCCCAAATTTGTTTCTAACCATAATATAGCATTAAATGTTGTCTGGACTATGATGGTCCTAGATTCAACATTACTTATGTACAATGTTTATTGCTGATTATGTTCCTTTATTTAATCTTTTTATTTCTGACTGAAATTCTTCACTTTTGTCCTTATCTTCCTCTTTTGATAATGCATCAAACATCCAAGGCTGTCACTTATACGATTTTGCCATCCTCTGAACTATCACATATTGTCTCATTATTATCAACAGCATGAACAAACTCAAATGATTTGGTTACTTTTAGACTAAATGACTTTACACTTTTTGCAATCTTTATGCAGTGAAATGTTTTTTCCAGCACGATCATTATTAGCACTATCATTATCTGATTGCTCAGTTGGATTGTTCTTCACAAATCCTAGTTTTTTAAAGCACAGAAGCACGAAATTCGTCATAAAAATAATCAAAAAGTCTTGCAAGAATAGGATTTCAAGAAAATATTTTAGTCTTTGAAAACTTAAAAAATTTATTTTCTGGTTGGGAAAATATTTCAAGATATCGAAAGTTATCGAGAAATAAATTTGTCTAAACAAGTTTTTTTTCTATTAGCGGAATTGTAGATGCATAGAAAAATCAGATGTTTTCGAGATATCGAAAAATTTGTTATGTTGAAGTTTCACTTAACAAGGGTTGCCTGTATTTGTTAATAGAAATGTTTTCACTTTAAAAAAATCAGTGCAAGATTTTCTTTATTTTGACTGATACTGGAAGAAATGCAGTGTATCTAATAAATACATAAATCCTCATTATTATATGGAAATCTAGTAATTTATAATTAGCAAAATCAAATTTCGCTAATTCATTTTTATTAACATAGACATTTAAAAAAAAGAAGAAAGAGAAAAACTGGACAATTTTCTTATATTTCTAAATGAATTCCTTTGACAATAGTAAATTTTATCATATTGAATATAAATAAGCTAGAACTAGAAATAAACTGAATAAGCTTTTGCCAAACTATCATACATAAATTGTTTCTGAAAGTAACAAACTTGTGGTATCATACTAAAGATTTCTTCAGAATAGAACAGTGTTTCTCAAACTATTTTAACTTACAACACACTTAAATTTACAGTTAAACTTCTACAGCGCACTAAATTAGGATGATGAAAAAACAAAGACAATATACAAGTTTAATGTTATGACTTATAATTAAATATAAATGAATATCTATATGAAAAATAAAAATATTTAGAAAAATTTAATAAAACAAAATCAATATATACCATAACATACACCATCATCTTTGAAATATCCTGTAGAGCAATGAGGAACACATGCATTATTTTTGAAAAACAATGTCTTGTTACAAGATGAGCATTCTGTTTCATCTGGTCCAAAACAAGTTTCACATGTTTCATGGCATGCTAAAAATATATTTCACAAAGAAAATATTTTTTAAATCTTCTACTAACACTTATTAAATTTTACTGTTGTTCTATTGCTGTTTAGAGTTTATAAACATAGTTTTTAAAAAACAAAGGAAGAAAAGGGAAAAAATAAATGAGATACTAACTGCCACAAATTCCAGATTCCATTAGATAGTACTGATCAGGACAGTTTTCTACACATGGGCCGAAGAGTGTTCCAATATACGGCAACAAGTAACCACTTGAGCAAGATAAACATTTATCATCAGATGATGTATCCAAGCAGTTTCGACATTTTGGATGACAAGCTATATATAAAGTGCAATGAAATATAATTTCAAATATTACTCTTTGTGAATTTCATAATATTAAGTAATACTTTTGAATATAATAAATTTATTAGGTTTTGAAATTTTTATATGCAAGATTTTTCATGCATGTTATTCATGTTATTTCATGTTATTTTGGGACATTTTCATTTAAAAAAAATATGTAAATTTATACAGTTCAAACGATTTACAGATTAACTTTTTCCCAGGCAAATTGTAATCAAATTTAAAAACTGAAGAACAACGATACACAATTACTGATATATAGTCGAACTCTATGAAATCTGCACAGTTAAGCACTAAAAGTTTTGTGGATTATAGATAACTGATTTTTTTTTTTTTCAACTTTCCTTTTTCCGTATTTTAGCAGTTACCTTAGCAACATTTTTACAAAAATTACAGCACAAAATCCAGGGTGCAAACTAAAGTCAAGAAACACTCTAAATGCTTCTGAATGGATTGTGGAACAAGTGTATACTATAATAAAACAACTATGCCCTATTATATAAGAGCGGCTGCAGCATTCCTAGTAATGAAATTTAGAAATTATCAACCCTAACTCGAAAACCATGAGCGATAGTGAAAAAAGTCAGTTGCAAAAGTGTAGAGTGTCCTTGACTTAGTATAAAAAGATGTGTTACATGTAAAAATAACTTTGTTAGAAGCCCTGAAATGTATATTTTTAGATATCCAAACACTGGCTTAAATACATTATAAGCACAGTATCATAAGGCAGATGCACATTTACTAATAAAACTAAATACGTGTAATCAAGATACAATTTATTTTAAAGAGAAAATCAAGTTAAGTATGCTCAATGTATCCACCATTGGGACGCATGTAGAATGTATTGCTGGCAATGGTAGATGCATTGAGCACATTTAACTTGATTTTCTTATTAAAATAAACTGTACCTTGCTTACATGTGTTAGATATATTAGTAAATGTGCATCTACCTTATAATGACACACTTCTGCATGTAATTAGTGGCACATTTAAGCTAGTGATTGGATATAAAAAATTTACATATTACGGTTTCTAATGAAGTTATTTTCATATGTAAGCAGTGGTTGGAAAAAGTACTTTATTTTTTGTAGTGAACTACAACTACTTTAACAAAAATGTAGTTAACTACAAATACTTGTTTAAAAAGTAGCGATTACAAATTACTTTTCAAAAGTAGTTGCTGTTCTGCCATTTTCAGATTTTGTTAAAAGTATTCAATCTACACTCAAAATTGATAACATGGATTAAGGGATAGGGAAGAATATGATAGCCCCTCATTATATTGTGTTCGAGGGGATACAATCAAATAAATTAAATAAAAGTGAGGAAAGTAAAAAATTAAGAAAGATAACATACAAGAAAATGTTTTGTATTATTCCCTAAAAATTTTAGTTTAAGTGCACATTACTTGTTATATGCTAACCAAGGCAACTGAATATTAATTGTATCTATCATAAATTTAAAAATTAATAAATCTGTAAATAAAACAATTCCAAAAGAAAAAATACAGCATTAAAACATGAAGATCTAATAATGAATAAATAGATAAGTGTCTCAAGCAAGAAAATTAATTTCTTTAATTTGGGTTTTGGCACTTGGATTTACCAGCAAGCGTCAATGAGAAAATCCATGACATCATACGATGTGTTGCTAAACACTGCAGGTTGTGAACATTCACAAATTGTTTACAAAACAAATTTTGCACAAAAGAAGCAAGTTACAATCACGTGACTAGAAGCACATTTTTTTTTTCTTCTTGAAGTAGTGTTAAAAATAGCAACAATGTTCCCTACAAACTACTGATTTTACTTACCCATCATACGTAGTATAGGGTAAGTCTTGTAATCGTTTTGAAAATCGAAAAAAAAATTTTGACGGATTTACACGTTTCAGACACTGGAGATTCCGAAAAACATATTTTTAGAAAAAAAATTTTGCCGTCCGTCTGTGTGTCTGTGTGTGTGTGTGTCTGTAAACGCTCTATCTCCCGAAAAATTTGAGATAGAGACTTGCAATTTGGTATGTAATTAGTATGTAATAATGGGAAGAAGCCTATTTCATTTCAATAACCTCGATTAACCGGAACATTTTTTTTCGGACTCTCGAAATATTCGTTCTGATGAAAGGTATATAAAAATTTTCGAAATTGTTTATTTTAAGAAATGAATATAAAAGACAATAAAAAAACATAAATTTTGCATAAAGCATGAAGTCGATCGGATAATTAGTTGCCGAGATATTTGGAATCCTATTTTCCACACTCTTCGATTTTTCATGACCCTGTATTTCATTCAAATTTCATTTCAAAGATATATTTTAATTGGAAATTAGACGCTTAATCAGATGCAATAAACCGCTAGTTAATAGGATTATTATTTTTGGAGTTATAAGGATGTTTCTTTCAAGCAATTCAGTAATCGAGCCTTTAAAGTTTGTGACGTCATCAAGCCATGCTTTTATTTGAATTGCAATGCATAAGTAGTTTACACATTTTTATTTTAATATTTTACATTATGCATATCCATGATGGGTAAGTATTACGGTGGCCCCCAACGACTAGTTTTGTATTGCGCTACTTGCTACAATATTTTTCTTTTAAACCTTACATTACACTACAAACTACCATAAAAAATAGCAACTACTGTAGTTTTGCTACTTGTATTGTAACACACTAATTCTGACCACAGTATGTAAGATATCATTTCATACTAAATCGAGGATGCTTTACACTTTTGTAATTGACTTTTCTCACTATATATAACAATTTTTGTGATAGGGTTGATAATTCCGAAATTTTGCTTTTTGGGACACTGTTGTCATCCTCGTATGATAGCACATAGTTGTTTTAGGCAAATACTTGTCCCACAACTTTATTCATTCAGAAGTTATTTGAGAGTTTTCTGACTTTAGTTTGCCCTCTGTATATAGCAGTACATTTGTTATACTACAAATTTAGCCTAGTAATTTTAAATATACTTAAAGCAAAACTATATCCATATTAAAATTTCATGGGTTGTTATTTAATTTTCAAAACATTGATACAATGGTAGTTTTTTTTTTATGGTCGATAATTTACATCTGTATTCTATGGACAGTCACTGTCAATTTTTTGATAAAATTGTAGCGAAATTAACTCATACAACATTATGAATTAATTATTTCCTAATCAATAATTTGAATTGAATGCAAGAACTTCTTTAATGAACATGTTGTTGATATTGAGACCAAATAAGTTACATTTACAGATATATTTTTTTAACTACTTAGTTTTTTCTGGGGTTTTTTTTCCATCAATGCACATCTTAAACAGGTATTTTGAAATTTACATTTTTTTTTGCCAATCTAAAATTATTAATTTTAGTATATACTATGTAAAAGGCATAAGAATTCTTAAATCACAATTCAATTCACAAGAAAATTCATATTTAATGAAATCACTGGCCATATTTGATTTCCTTTGTGAGCTGACAATCCTTAACTGGATTTTCTCGTTTTTTAACCAAAAGTGAGCAGTGGATTACATAAATTTGCAGATTATTCAGATGTAGACTTCAGAAAGTTGGTATTAAATCAATATTACAGAGACATACAATGAAAAGAGATAACATTAAAATAATGCATTTCCCTGTAAATGTTTAAGCAAAATTTTGCATTTAATTAAGCATAAAGTAGTTGATAAGGCTCATTGTTGGATCAATAGAGATAGGATTATTTTCCTCTCCCTCCCTTCCTAAGATGCTTTTGACTGTTTTAATATAATTTAAGATGTATATTTACGAAAGCATTCAGAAATGAACTTTTTTCAGTTTCTTTTCAAAAAAGAGTGTGAAATTTCAAGAAATTTTTGTTGAGTTTTAAGACATTTTTCAAAATTTTATGATTTGTTGCATGACAGGAGGTATTCAGCTATAAGATGCAAAATTTCAAGTCTCTAACTTATACAGTTTCTGAATACGAACTTTGTGACAGAGAGACAGACACAGGAGTGAGATGAATATGGTTTCATCAGATGAACAAAACCCTAAAAAAACCATTGAGATGCATGCCAAATATAATAAACCAACGCCTATAAAAGAAGTGGACTTCTCTCCAATTTTTGTTATCTACATAACAGCAAGCCTTCTCGTAGATATTCTTAAGAGAATCAAATTTTAAATAAGTAAACAAATGTAAGGAAGGCTAGAATGAAACAATTTGACAGAATGAAAGTAATTGATAGGTGGCTATAATGAAACACAATTTGAAAGACTGAAAGTAATTGACTCAGGACCTTGTTGCAGACGGAACTTATTTATTAAGAGTTCCAGGATACATTCCTAGTTGATCATGTTCAAAGGAGGCCCTGAGAACCATATTATTAGAATTGTTAGATCACTGTGAGGTCAGTAAAGCAACTCAAATCTGCGAAAATCTAACATTTTTCATAGGCATTTATGCTTTTGCCAGTTGGCATTTATGCTTTTTTATCACCACTTACAATATTTTCCAGCAGAAGGCAGTAAGTAGTGTCAAATTGGAAGGAACCTTATATTTAATTGGTTAAATAGCTTTTGATTAATGCTCAGGGCTATGACATCAGCAAGGGCTGTCCAAGCCTAAACATGGACCTTGCATGACTAAACCTAGACTGCTGCAAATTGCATTAACATTTGCAATTAGAATCTTAAAGTTGGTTACAATTTAATATCTGAGAGTAATATTTGCTGGGCTGAGAAACAAACTTAAAAGAGGCTGTTTCGGACTTTGATATTAAGAGTAAGAAATACTTAACTGCAAATTAATTTAAATTTTAGATTTAAAATGGGATTTTAATATTATAAAGCAACACCTTTATTTTTATAAACTTATAAACACAGAAATTGGTTTATATTTATTTCTCAGGTTAAAGTTTACAATCAAAAAGTAAATTAACTAAAAATAAAATGATTTATTACGTCTGCACAATCCTGCACCCAGATCTCCATAGTAACCTTGACCACAAGCATCAACACAGGAGTTTTTAAGTAAATACTGGTTAAAAGGGCAACTTGTGCATTGATAAGGAAGTGGGCCAAAACACTCTTGACACTCTTCATGGCATGCTATCAAATGAAAAGACTTATGTCAAAAAATTTTACAACTACTAAGCATTAAAAAAAAGATACATGCTATGAACAAAAATCGGTAGACTGCAATTTTTCATTGCAAAAGTGACATATTTGAGATGAATATGATTTCATAAAGTAATACAATAAGGAAAAAGGTGCATAATACAATCAGCTAATAATTAAGAAGGAAAAATATTTATGAAGTCATTATATATGTATATAAAAATTAATGACAAAAGTATTGAACATTAATCCATTACATGTTAATGAAACAGAAAATTATTTCTTAAAATGATTCCCCACCAGAAAATGTTCCAGTAAAAAATTGACTTGGAAAAAAAATTAATGGCCGATGTAGACATCTAAAAGGGACTGTGCATATGTAACTTTATTACTTTATGTGAGAGGGGGAGTCTAGCATTTGATATCATATGATATCTGTACAGGATTGGAGGATTCTGTATTTTGATATTGTTGATCTTTTTTTAATTTTGAAACAAAAATGTTCACTTTTTTTGTAACTTATTTTTTCACATCAAAATAATCTGTTATCTTTTTTTGGTACTTCTCTATTATCCTGTTGACCACTTTTCATAACAAAAAACTATCGCCAAATAAACGGGAGAACGTTGCCATTGGAAAATCAAAATAAATAAATAAATAAAATATAAGAATTTAAGGACACAATTGTTATTTTAATGAATGAAATAACTAATAAATCAGTAAAACATAATGAAAAATACACCCAAATGTCGAATTAAAAACCACTTAATGGCATAACAAACACGTATAATACTTCTGGCATCAAGTAAATGGGACTGCATTTTTGGCGTTTAATCTTACAGTTTGGCGATAGTTTTTTGTTATGAAAAGTGGTCGACGGGATAATAGAGAAGTACCCTTTTTTTTAGTCTGTTGTCTATTTTTATGAAAATACAAAGTTATTATTAAAGCCATTAAATGATTATACTATCATTTCAGTCTAATATACCCTAACGTTCGTCATTCCTATTGTTCTGCCATATGCACATATAAAATGCTGTTGGGGAAATCAGGGACAAAGTACTTTTGAAATGATACTTGTGTTTACAAATAAAGAAAAGAGAAAGATCGTTGTCCATTTGTTTTGTTGATAAGAAGTATTGCTTTCACCCAGTGTAAGAAGACAATATTACTGTTAAATGCATTATGTAACAAAAAGCTAATAAACTATCTCTTTTAGGTGCTATTTGATATAAAATTATTTTGTGTACAGCAGTGATATTTTATTGATTTTTTTTCTTCATTTGAATCGGTAAAGTATGGGAATAATAAATAACCACATCTGTATATCACTGCAAACATATAAAAAGAAAAAGAATTTTTAGACATTGATAATGTTATCATTACGGAGGGAAAGGGGGGCGGGGATTCGAAGAATGATAACATATGATATCGTAAAGGGAAAAGGGGAGGATCCAAAATTACCAAAAAATTTATAACATTATATATGTACAGCCCCGAAGGAAAACTTGACGGATTTTAAAATAAATAATAAAAAATAGAAAAAATCAACTTTACTATCAGAAAATATACAAATATGTTGAAAAATTTAAAACTTTCCCATTAAACCTCTTCAAGTGATCCTTCCTGATGATGAAATCCCCTCTTAATCTATGCGAAATTTTAAATAGACGAGATGTTTAGTCATTACCTACTATAATTATCAAAATATGTTTTTCACCATCAAAAATCAGATGCCTCATTTTTAAACTGTTTTCTTAAATTTAAACTATTTTTAAGAAAATGGTAGAATTTAAAAATTTTCCTCAAGAAAAAATTTCAGTTTATAGTTATATATATATATACTTAAAATTTAAGGGCATGTATAGCAGTACATTGGCATCTGACATCTACTTTCTGATAATGAAAACCATATTTTAAAATTATATTAGGTAAAGAGAATCACTTATTACAACATACACAATCGTTTTCACTTTGATCATGTACAATACATTTTAATATCATACAGTTTCAATCTTTATTTCATGGAATAATTTTTAAAAAAATAGTATTTTTAAATTAAGTTTATTTTAAAAATAACTTAATTTACCCATTTTTGATGATTTAAAAAATTAATTCTTAAGCATCTAATTTTTTTAATTATCAACTCATGAGGCAATAATACAGTGAGTGATCATATTATTAGAGCCATCTTCAATAACTGAAGAATACCTAGAATATTTAGAGAAATGATGATTTTTTTTCTGGAACTTCAGGGATGTAAAGAACATGTTTGATCACATATTTTTTCTCAAAGGTCATGAGGGCAAATAAGGGATCAACAACAAATTGAATAAATATATAATATTTGGGATCACCCTGTAAAATAAAAAGCTGGATATGATCTGTAGCTGCAGCAGACAACAATGTGGGTCCTCTATAAAATTTGTGTAAAAATAGATGTATATTCATGAATATATAAAAGTTTCTTTAAATTTTTTTTAAAATGTCATGCATTTTGCACATGCAAGGTTTTCAATCAAATTTAAAGCCACTTTCAGAAAACTTGACAAAATGACAAATAGTGGAAAATCCCTTATCATCCAACTACTTTTAGAAAACAACTGAAATTCAGGTCACAATATTGCTGAAAACTTTTTTTCCATTTTTACAATATTTGACTGGTATTTTTATTTTTATATAAGTTGCCTTATGTAGTTGATTACAAAAAAAAAAAAAAAAAATCCATTGGCGCATGCACATTTAAAAATTATTTCATACAAATGCTCATATTTCATCAAATACTTAATGCATTCACATTCAAATTGCAGTGTGTTGTTTCTGCTACAATTTTTTTTTTTTTTTTTTTGAAAGTGACATTAAATTTAATTGAAAACCCTGTATGCTGTGGCCATCATAAAACTTTCTTTTTTATTATTCTGATACATTAGTTTATAATAGCATCAACAATTCAGAATATACAACATATGGAATTTCTTTGAATTTAACATGGAGTTACAGTGATCATTGAATTAAAAGAACAACAGAGCCCAATCTCGGCAGTGTTTACCAAATGTGGGCTCAGCCCGAAAAAACTTGGGTGGGTTTTTTTCGGGTGAGCCCACTTGAAAAAACCCATGAAAACCCATTGTGGACTTTTTCAAATTTTCTCATGTTTTCAGAAACTTAACATTATTTAATCTAAGGTATGAGAATGCATAAGGAGAAAACTAAAATATGAAATTAAACATTTTAACAATTACTTTCATCTGAAGCTTCTGTTTAACAAATTAAAAAAAAAAAAAAGATGTATGTCAATGTAAGTATATTTCGAAAAAAAAAACAGATTTAAAGAAAATTCTAAGCAGAGATGAAATGCCCAAAAAATAAATTAGCTGAAAAGAAGGAAGCATGTCTGATGCCACAATTGCAAAATGGCACATGATGGAACTCACATTATATGTGTGGATCATTCCATGTCAAATCAACATAGCTAAGAACCTGACCCCTCAGAATTTTATGATATTAAGCTCAGTTGTTAAGATCATAGAGAAATGAATAAATACTCCGTGATAAGTCTATCTCTATTGGTTTTGGAGATAATTAACTTCAAAGATGGACAAAACTCGTAAATATTTGCAATTCTTGCATTACAAATTTAGTCATATTTGGTTACCTAATTGTCACAGGGACTTACTTTTGGTGTTGTTAGAAAGTGTATGAATTGGGCTTTCATACTATATATCGTATGCACATATTTTTTGAATTTTTAATTTCAAGGTGAAACATTTTTACCTTTGACATCTCAAAATCAGACATTTTAATTTTTTCAAAAAAAAAAAAAAATATATATATATGTTATTATTATAATTATTTTCTACAATATTTGAAATTTTCATTTTGGAACAATCATGGGAGGCAGAGTTATAAATTAAAATGCAAACTGCTTGTCCTAATTTTAACACCAAAATCACTTATTTAGGTGACTTACCTACAAACCATATCTTTACACACACCCCTCTCTTTCTCTCTCTCTATATATATTACTGACAATCTTTTTTTATTGTAAGGTTCACAAACAATTTTTTTTCTTGGGGGGGGGGGGGTTAAGATGATGCTAGAGCTGTCATGTTTACTGTATTTTAAGTAGAAAAATAATTTTATGCACAATCAAAGGAAAAAGCAGTTCTCACAGTATGAACTATTTCTCAATACAATTTTTCTCTTACGTTAGATCGTTGTTGAATTCACACATCCCCACCTCCTCCCAAGATGAAGTCTTTAAACCTCTAAAGAAGAAAGTCTGTGTAGTTCCACAAAATATCAAAGCATTTCTATGATTTTATGTACTATTTGTATATTAATAACTATGATTATATATACATTTAAAACACAAGGCTATTTTTTAAGTCATTTGCCCTGTGAACCAGTTTTAACTGTGAACCCTGTGAACCAGTTTTAATAATTGCCAAATTTTGATGGGATCTGACCATATATTCTTATAATTTTATATACAAAAATCAAATTTCATTATTCATCATTGTAAAGCAACTGAGTACCAAGTTGTCAACAGAAACCCTGGTTACAGAGTAAGTCAGAAGCTCAGCAGCAAGAATCCTGTTCCATTCTAGGTACAGCTTGCACTCAGTAGTGACTCAACCACTTAAAACTTAGCATGCCAGAGCAGAACTAATCAGAATATTGTATATTAACAGAAGTTAATTATTTTATAGTTTATGCAGTAGTATATAAACCATGTTAAATTAAATTCAGCTGAAACTTTTACTGCCTCTAGAAAGAAAATTGCCATAAAATTTATAAAAAAGGATTTTATTTAAGATTTAAAAAAAACACTAATATAAGGTCTCTTTATACTATATTATTATTAAATGAATATTTAACTATTGATAATTACAAAATTATAAGACAGATCTAAAAAATCAAAGCAGCTTTTTATTTTGAAAAAAATATTTTGAACTGGTTCTAAGTTTTTACCTTGTAACTTCAGGCATCTAGTTTCAAAAATTTTAATTATGCCATGATACTATGCCATAGATTTACTTGCTCCATAGCTACGAAACCTTCCTAGCCCTCCCCCCCCCCTCCCCTTCATAAAAAAGAAAATTAAAAAAAATTGTGAACTTTACAATGAATTTTCTTTTCATTAATACTTACATGTACACATAAGTTATACAGATGAGTATATGATATAAACTCATATGTCCTAAATTTGTAACTTGAAATTAGTACAGCAGTTTGCATTTCAATTTATAACTCAGCATCCCATGATTGTCCCAAAATGAAACTTTCAGATATTATAGAAAATAAGCATAGTAGTAACATATATATAAATTTTTGAAAAAAATTAAAATGTCTGATTTTGAGTTGTCAACAGGTCAAAATGTTTGATCTTGAAATTAAAAATTAAAAAAAAAATATGTGCATGTGATATATTATATGAAACGTTGATATATCAATTCATACACTTTCTAACAACACCAAAAGTAAGTCCCTGTGACAATTAGGTAACCAAATATGACTAAATTTGTAATGCAAGAAATGCAAAAATTTATGATATTTGTCCATCTTTGAAGTTAATTATCTCCAAAACCAAGAGAGATAGAGACTTATCACAGAGTATTTATTCATTTCTCTAAGCTTAATATCATAAAATTCTGAGATGGTCAGGTAGAAAATGTCACTTTTTTGTGTTGATTTGACATGGAATGACCCATGTGTCAAATCCTTCACGACACATGGTCACAAATACAGGGAAATAGCCCTTGAACGTAATCAAGGGTTTTCAGCAAGTGTATCAAAAATATTGAACAATACATATCTTTATCAAGAAGCTCTAAATCTTGAAAAAGAGTTGTCTGTTGTTGCAATTACACTGGACAGTCTTAAAAAAGAAACAATGTGTATTTCAGAAGCTATTGAAATATGGAAAAGTCTTGTATCTTCTGATGTCCAGCATCATTTCAAAAAAAGATTTCGACAGGCAATTCAAACACCACACACCTTATGGATCCCAAATTCAGAGGGCAGCGTTTAAGAGAAGAACAAGAAGTGGCAACAGAAACATGGTTACTTGAACACCGTCCTGATTACTTGCCAGGTTATAGCTTTTAAGATGAAGCTCTTTATAAGCTCTTTAATGATCTTATTTATTATCCTGCTTCAATATTCAATGAAAGTGTTATACAGGAGTTTTCAACACAAAAATGGTAGCAGATTAGGGCAAAAAAGAGTGAAAAAAAAATTATAAGTTTCCTCCTCGATTTTGTCAGTTTTTCATTTTTTTACATTCAGCACCAGCTTCTTCTGCTTCAATCGAATGATAGTTTTTAGAAGTGTTTGTAATTATATAAATATGTAGCACCTATAGTCTTCATCTGGTCTGATAAGAGTGCAAAAACTACCCAACCAAATGGCTTGAAATTTAATATATATATAATCATTGCAGAATTTTGTTGAGTAATTTCAAATTTTATGAAAATCGAATCAAAACTTAAAAAGATATTAATAAAAGTTTTCTTCATTCTATTAAACCCTATCTACATAATTAATTCAACGATATCCAATGATAGGTAATGATTCTAGGTTGCCATGGTGATTACATCATATTTAAGAGGGAGCCACATTATTTCGTATTACTGAATTTAAAAACCGAATTTTTATACGAAAATTGTTTAATTATAGCTATCAGATAATCTACCGACAGTTTTTTGGATAGATGTTTCCGGAGAAAAAGATATTAAATGAAAAAAGTGTCTAAATATGGATTTCAAGTTCTTAAATTTTCAAAGCTAGGCTTAAGTTTCCCATTGGCATTTTCAGTAAATGTCAACAAAAGATAAAATGTTGCCAACTTAAAATGTACTTATTATGGAAATTAATCATATCATAATAACAGATGATATAATTCATTTCACTGAAATAATAATGATTTTTTTACATTGTCTTGTAATAGATATTTGCACATAGTATAATTTTAATGTCAAAGAATTGTAATTTATTGTTTGTAAAAGTGTATTGAAACTTAATTTCATAAAATAAAATTAATATCTAAAATATGAAAAACTGCACATAAAATAAATTTTGTATGCATGCATTTTTGCATAAGAGTGCAACAGCTATTGCACCAAAATCTGAATATTTATAAAACTAGTTATAGTACAAATGCCCCTCATTTGTCACATTTGAAATACAATTTCCAACTTGTTCACATTTGGTCTGGTTTGGAGCAATTTACGTAATTGTTTAGGAGTTGATAAGGCATCAAAGCTAGCAAAAGTATATAGCCATTTGCGATCTAAATTTACAGATATCACTAACACTGACTTCTATGACAATCTGATTTAACATTTAATACTCTTGCAACGTATATGTAGCAAATGTTGCTAAAATTTTCAAAAATATTATTTTGAATAATCCCATTTTTTTTTCAACAAATATATATATATGCTTTCTTCAACTGATTTCTCATTGAAGTGATTGAAAGAAAAGGTATAAATTTAGCCTGTTTAACTTAAGGTAATAATTATATAAAGAAATCCAGTTGTAGTTGGCTTAATATATCCTTAGTACAGCAAACTAGTTCCATGAGATACAAATTTACCTTTTGTATTAACTTGATTTTTTTTTTCTTTTTACATATTTATTGTTAATTCATACCTAATTAATGCAAAATTATACACAGGTTTCACTGGTAAATGAAGAATTTAGATATATTATGCATATGAAAATTAAAAGTTTAAAGAGTTCTCTAAAAAACTCAATAAAACCCCCAAAAACCCGTGTTTTTGACTAGTGGGCTGGCTGGATTTAAAAACAGGTTTTTTACCAAACCTTGCATGTTGGGTATTAAAATTTTAAATTAGATCAACACATATATTTTTAATCATTAAACTGAAACTTAAAATTTAGTGCATTTATTATCAATAGAAAATAAGATACAACTATAATGTTCATCACAAAAAGCATAGGGGTAACATTCCGTAATCGGGTCCACATCCAAAAGTTGATGTCGAAAATGAGAGATTCTGGCAACAATGTGACAAAAAATGTATGAAAGTTACAAGAATTGAGTTAATAATACTGCAAACCATGCTCGTTAATTTGCATCAATTGATTGTGGACCCAAGTAGAAAATTTTCTCCAAGCATAAGATAGCAGCATGCCCTGCTTAGCGATCACAGTCTAAATTGAATGATAATCTATTTATGCCTAGGTCTAAAAGAATATGCAGTTAGATGAAATTCCATGCTTTAGTTCTTGAGATATCACTATTGCAGTAATCGTGTAAAAATAAAGCATAGCAGCATTACCTGTTGTGTGATATACATCCAAAAATAAACAGCATCTATTTAAGTCAAAATGTGATAAAATATGAAATTTGATTGAATTCTATGCATTAGTTCTTGAGATATAGTTATCATAGAAATCATGAAAAATACAACCTGTTAAGCAATTTATGTTCAAACCTAGTCAGCACCAATTTATGTTAAGGTCTAACTGAATCTGTAGTTATGTCACATCCAGACTAACAGACAGGCATTTTCCAAACATATTCAAATCATGTTTAGGACACCCCAAAACATGTAAATCAAACAAAAAACGGAAGTAAAAAATTTTCACGATTATAATACTTTCTTCTTTTATCAAGCAGGGCGGTCGCTCTGCCAAGCCAAGCTTTAAAAAAAAAAACGCCACACAAACAACGCCAAGAACTGAAATAGACCGCTACTGCTTATTTACAGGAGTCAACTTCGCAATGTTAAATCGACAAAACATGCCAGATTAAAATATCAGATATCAAATAAACCAAGCGTCGCAGAAAAAAAAAACGAAAACTAGAAGAATCTAATGAAGAATTTCTTCAATTTAAGACCAAACTCATTTTCATAAGTGATTTATAAACAGAGATATAGATTTTTTTTAAAAACGTCGAGTTACTTAAAATGATCACTTTTTTCTTCGTCAAACTTTTTTTTTCAAACAACCTACAGACCTTAATATTCGGCAGAATAAAAAAAGGATTGCATTTTTGGACAAGTAATTACGTAATCTATGTGCTTTTATAAAATTCAGTGTAAAAAAATAGTATTTTCTATCCTTAATTAGCAAAAAACTGTTAATTAACTTGGCGATTAAAAAATTATGCCAAAACAGAGATAAAACATGCCAACGACCATGTACCATCTCTATAATAAAACCGTAAGTCATGTGACTGTCATCAACAATTCCGGGATGCCCGTATTGCTTTTTCATATGCCAGGCGTCCATTTTAATTCAAAATTATTTTTTCGAATAAAACTTCATAAATGTGACATTTTTAGAAAGATCGTTCAAAATAAATTAATATTTGAGAGATGACTTACGTTCAATTAGGTATATATTCTGCAATAACTTCAGTTCAAATTAGCTTCGTATTTCAAATTCTCTATCCATGAAAGTAAACAAAAAAAAAAAAAAAGATTCATTCGTCGTGAAGTTTTAAAATATTAAACCATTAAACCATGGAGATAATCGTTCGCAAAATAAGTTTTCCATGAATGATTTTTTGGAGCGCTGCCTGGTGTCAAAAAAGTAATTTGCACCAGGACCTGTAAGACCATCAAAGTTTACCATAATTCTGCTTGATGAAGTGCTTTACAACTCAACTTCTTTCGGAATCTTTTCTTGACAAAGTTGAATGTAAACAAATACAAGTCATGTAATAATATTTAATGAATCAAATTTCGAAACGAATTGTCAGTTAATTTGATATTTATGTATTATACGTGGCAGGAAGAGAGATCACCTAAAATGATTGTTAATTGCCAATCATATTTACCATTGTTAATGACCAATCGCGTTCCAAATAGTAATTTAATATACATTTATAAAATACATAACATCATTAAGTACTTTTATGTTATTTGGGTGCCAATCTCGCCAATATCATTTTTAAAATCGCCAATACCAGCTTTTATTCTTCACGTGTTCAAATTAGAAACGATACTTTGATTCTGAAATCAAATGTTTTGATTTATGATATTATTTTTTGGTACTTTTCCTTTATACGGACACCATTGTCGCCAAGCATACATTTACATTCATTTACATACATTATGCATTAGCATACATTTTGGCATGGTGTCCGTATAACGGAAAAGTACCTATTTTTTATTTATCTATTTCCTATTTTGAATGAAAAATGTGAACGGCATGCATTTTAAATTGGAAAAGCTGTCACAGACGCTCCGGTGTTGGCGCGATTTTTGTTTTGCGCCATCTTGGCGAGAAAATCCCATTTTCAGACACCTGTTAGAGATTGCTAAAACAGCATGTTACTTTTATTTTATTATGAAATAAGTCATTTTATATTTAAAAAAAACACACAATTTTATTTAAAAACACACAAAATCATTAATTTGTTATAAAACACACAATATTCAATTTATTATAAAGCATGCGGAATCTGCTCTACCAGGTTGCCATACGAAGCAAAATCTAGCCTAAAACGCCAGGTTGGCCAGGCATAAAATCGCCATTTTGGCACCAAAATGATACCCCGATGCGTCTGCGACAACTGTACCCAAAAGGACCCATCATTAAAAATGGTTAATAATATAGAATTAAAGTAAAATAATGCAGAAAATTATTTTTGTATACACTTACTAAACACATAAAATCATATTGATGGTTTTTAGATTAGACATTTACGATGGAAATTTTATTTGGGGTATGTTATATCCAACGGAATGAATATGAGATATATATATTCTAATCACATATTATATACCCATGAATATACTATACATATCTATATCTACTATATCAATAGAATCGTCTTCAATAGTCTTTTATATTTCTACTACGTAATATTAACTATAGAGTTACAATATAGAGAGAAAAAACGGGTTGCTGTAATTAGAATTATAGGTGCCAATGTTGGCGCGGCGTATTTTACCTGTTACGAATCTTAATAGTCAGTAGACATTAAGCAGACATGCCGAAATAAGAGAATTACGCTATTATAAAAACTCCCGAACTATATCAAGAAAGGGGAGCAGAGGAAAACAAAGTCGTACTAGGCATCTAAAAGGAAGTTCGCGAATTTTAATCAGATTGTACGTCATGGGAAAAAAGTCTTGACAGAAAATATGGTTTAAAGGGAATGCGATTATCAAAACTGGCCTTCAAAAGTTCAATTTTCCACCAAACTATACCCGAAAATTACGTGTAATAATATGTAGCCCGATTATGGCACATTACTCAAGACGTTTTAGATGAGAATAATGATAGATTTTATAATCTTTCGCAATCGAGTCTACAGCCAAAGTTAACGAAAAACAAAAACAAATATTAGCAACAATATGGTTCAGTGTAAATGTGGATATCATTAAAGACTTTCACAAAATAGACTTCATTGCATCAAATCGTATTAACTAAAATACGCCAATTGGCAATGGACCCAATTACGAAAAATTACTTAATATGTTTAAGAATCTCCGCCTTAGCGAACATATTGCAACTGATAAGCAAACGGACATGAAGGACAAATGCTTAAGTGGGTTAAGCGGTTTTTATCATGGAAGATGAAATACCTAACAACAAAAAATATGCAAAATGCTACCATGATCACAAAAGTTCTTGATTTGTCTATTAGAATCATCCGGTTTGGCGAAGGATTAAGGAAAAAAATTAAATTATGAATAAAAGTAACGTGTTACAATGCTTAACATACATTTAAGGGAGACCAAACTGGTCGCCAGTGGCGGATAGTCTGTATTATAATAGCACAAATCAGTTACAAGTTATAACAACATCAAATTTCATCTGCAAGTCAGACATTTTCTTCTGAAGATATTTTTTTTTTAAATAAAACTTCATAATTATAAGAACACACATTTTATCAAACAATTAAATATGACTGCAAACTGTGGCAGATGACTGTTTCCAACATGAATAAGTATGAGAAATTCCCGTAAAGCGTATCGATCTGGGTGGCTCAGTCGCAGAGCGGCGGCACGGTATGCGTAAGGTCCCAGGTTCGAGTCCTGGCCCAGGTCAATTTTTCACTCGTGATTGTTTAGTGCATTTAATTGTCTGATAAAATGCGTGTTCTTAAAATATTGTAAAATAAAGTAATCAGACGTAGTGTTTATGCTTTAAAAAATATTTTAAATATATAATACACGTTTTTGAAAGATCTTTAAAAATAAATTAGTTTTTGAGGGAAGATGTACCTTCTAAAATGTATACATTAAGAGTTATCGGCATTTAAAATTTCTTTCCAAACGTAAACAAAACTTTTGAAATGAATTAAAGGTGATTCATTTATTTCTAAAAAAAAAAAAAAAAAAAAAGGTAAAGGACAGGCATTTTGTTTGCAGGAATACCTTTCACGTCATTTTTCTATAAATTAATGAAATCCAGTTGTTAAATTATTTTTGTTTTAGAAGTGAAGTTTCCATTTAAATTTATTGTAACAGTACAAAGTTTAATTGAATAAAATAATGTAAATCTAAGAAATTGCTAAGAAATTCCAAACATGCACAGGGCAATGCAAAAAAAATAAATAAATAAACAAAAAATAAATAAATAGATAGATAAATAAATAAATAAATAAAAATCAGCTTTCATAAATTCTAAAAATTGTTCATATATCTCAATTACAATCTAAAGGAGGGTTTATTTCTATATTATTCTACATATAATAGTAATTTCAGCAAATATATTAAATTCCAATGCGATCTGTTTTAAACTTTAAGATGGTTTATAACACATGATAAAAAAATTATAAAAAAGAATGGCGCGTCACAGTTCGGGGAGAGGATGGGGAGGAGCGTGAACAAAATTAGGAAGTATAATAAGGCTATCTGTTTGAAACTTTACGATATTTTATAACACATAACATAAATTTAAAAAATAAAGCTGCGTCAAAAATTATAGGGAGGGGCGGAGCGCGTTTTGCCAACACAAGGGGGGGGGACACTTTTCTAAATTTTAACGATATCCGTCATGTCACATATCGTTACAAAGGGCTGTGACCACTTATTCATGTTATGTACCACAGGTGAAACCCCCACATTTTGCGCCCCCCCCCCCCCCCCCCGACTCATGTGATATATTGTTCGAAAGGCCTGTGGCCGCTTATTCATATTATGTATCTTCGGGGTCCATCCTCCCGCTTTCACCCCCCCCCCCCCCCAAAGGGGACACTTTTCTAAATTTTGCCGACACCTCTCATGTGATATATCGTTGGAAAGGTCTGTGAACACTTAATCAAATTATGCAGGTGTGGGGGGGGGGTATTTTCTGAATTTTGCACATATCCCTCATGTGATACATCGTTGGAAATGTCTGTGACCGCCTAATCTGATTATGCATCTCCGGTGTTCATCCCCCCACTTTGCCCCCCAAACGCGATTAGCTTTCACCACCAGTAGGCGCTTTCCTATCTCTGTTTCTATGGGTCGGATCACGACGGGGTATGGCTCATTCGACTCGACATCTATAGAGCTTTCCGATTTTAGTACGTTTTTTCACCACCAGGGGGCACTTTCTTATCTCTGGTTCTATGGGCTAGATCACGACGGGGTATAGGTCATTCGACTCGACATCTATAGCCTTAACGATTTCAGTGCCCGAGGTTCGTATAGAACAGATTGCACTACCTGGTGTTGGAAGATAGAACTTGAGCGTGCGCAGCACGACTGCTGTCCGTGTCAGAAGTGTCGGACCTTTGTCGGAAGTTCGTTTGTTTACAGGTTTATACAATTCGATGTGCAAATTAAGGGATTATCCGGTGCCGAAGGCAGCGTGGAACCAGGTCGGAGGTTCGTGGTTTATCTTATTCAAGGTTTTAAAAGGATTGAGGCCCCAGTGTAAATTAGGGGCCCGCTAGCGGGCGAAGCCAGCTAGTGCTAATAATAAAAGAGCGTGATATCACGTTTGATTTCAAATGCAGCGCTGACACGCTATGTACATATTCCATTTTTATTCATTTAATGGATTAGTCAGTGATATTTTTTAACGGAGGATAACAAGTATTATAACAAGCCACATTTAGTATGTTGTTTTTAAGAGTGTAATTAATTTAATTGAAAAATCTACTGGTATTTCTAGTTAACCCTTTAAACAATGACTGAAAGTAAAATGTATTTTTAAATTATTTCTCATGTTTAGATTATTTAAATTATGTTCAATATATTTAAAAAAAAAGAAATGATATCTACAAAAACAACTTTTCAAAAGTAAAAAAAGGCCAAGCGTAAAAAAAAAAAAAAAAAAAGTTGTGGCTAAAAAATGGTGTGATATCAAATTTCCAAGCTATTATATTGCTTATTTAACTATTTTCTATTAAATAAGTTATCATATATATAAGTCGAGTGCCTACGTATATGTTAATAGAAATCGTTTTCTCCTGTACTAAATACATCCTAATGAGTTTCTGAAAATTAAATTTTTTTCAAATTATGCATGATGGGCTTGGCGGCCATCTTTCCATATTTCTAAGCACCCAAATTTCTAAAGTAAAAGCGTAATATGTTTGCAATGTAATATGTTTATAAAAATTTCAAACTTCAGATTCTAACTACGGACAGATAAATTAGATAAGACTGATATTTTGATAAATTGATTTTTACTAGTTTGAAATTAATAATTACTCTAAAAAATAAATCATAAGATGAATCTTTAAGATAAGTCATCATTATCTTTCAGAGCATACAAGTCTATAAATGAAACTCTTAAATATTTGCTTAAATAACAATTTTGAACTTCGGATTTTAACTACGGATTTGGGTGGTTAGAATTTTGTGAATAATATGCAAAGATGGCCGCCAAGCCCATCATGCATAATTTGAAAAAAAATTGAATTTTCAGAAACTCATTAGGATGTATTTAGTACAGGAGAAAACGATTTCTATTAACATATACGTAGGCAATCGACTTATATATATGATAACTTATTTAATAGAAAAAAGTTAAATAAGCAATATAATAGCTTGGAAATTTGATATCTCACCATTTTTTAGCCACAACTTTTTTTTTTTTTTTTACGCTTGGCCTTTTTTTATTTTTGAAAAGTTGTTTTTGTAGATATATATATATAGAAGAAAATAAAAACATGTTGGAACTTTTTAAAAGAAACTATATATATTAATATTATATATTAACATATATAGTTATATATATTAAAATATATAGTTATACAATATATATTTTAGTATTATAACTATATGCTTTTATATTTTAATGAATACATGTGCTGTTCTTACATAAATAAGCACAAATGGTGTAGAGGACCTACATTGTTATATGCTACAGCCACAGATCATTTCAAGCACTTTATTTTACAGGATAATTGCAAAATCAATTTGTTGTTGGTCTCATAACTTTCCTCATAATTAAACCTTCATTGAAAAATATGAGAACAAACATATTCTTTACATCCCTGAAGTTTCATCAGAATTCATCAAATATTTCTCTGGATATTCTTAAATTGTTGAATGTAGCTCTAATAAGATTATCACCCACTGTAAATACTTGTTTCATACATTAATATGAAGTAACACTTGAAGTAATATAAATAAATAAAGCGCTTCAATAAATTATGCCAATCTAAGGAGAAAGTGACAGAGTACCAAAACTAGTGATTAAGCCAATCAGCAACCATGCTTGGTGAAGGCACCTTTTTCTGGTAATTATTTATACCTAATCTACTAGCTGATAAAAATTAACAGCAAATTATCAGTTATTGAAAAGTTCTTGAATAAACTAACATTTTAATTCTGGTGTTTTATATTCCAATATGCATTTTGAAATATGTTGAGTATAAGTTTCTTAGCTTAAACAGCATATACTTTTAGATAAATGAAAAATAATAGAAATTAACAAATAAGGGTACCTTACATTCTAACTAGTCCTTAGAAGAAGGGAATTTTAATTAAAGATCTCTCATTGGTTTCAAATAACTAAAGAATTTCCATTCTATCAAATAAGAATTTTACAGAAAACTTATGATAATTTTTGTTGAATAATTTTGGATATTACATCTAGAAGTGAAACAAAATCAATACTATTTTGGTGTACCTTTAATTTTTGCATTTATAAATAGAATACTACTGATAAATAAGTATACATTAACAGCATGCCCAAAACTAATACCCCCCACACAAAAAAATATATAAATATGCCAATAATATTTATTTGAAAAGCGAGATTTTAAAAATCATCAAGAACATTAAAATTTTACACTCCTGTGTAGTTATGCAAAACAGAATCAAAACTATCAATCAGTATACATTGGCATGGAAAAATTTTACTAATAAAAACTAAATTGTTAAATGCATAAAAGAAAAGAAAAAAAAAACAGCAAATATAGTTTTCTTACGTAAGCAATATGCATCCAAGAACAAGTAGTAACCAGGATAGCATTCTGGCAAACACACTCCATCTTGTAAATAAAAACCTTTTTCACAATACTGGCAAGAACCATTTTTCAGACACCTAACACAGCTTTCATTACAAGCTATAAATCAAACAATTCACCATTAAGTTAAAGTAAGATAAAATAATGCTAATCTCTTTCTAAGATAAAACTATTAAACAAAGATATTTTAAACACTAGTAATCCCTCACATTTTTTTCTTCTTAAAAAAGCATAGAGACAGTCATTAAATGTGTTTGTATAGAAATTAAGGATGTAACGAATAGTGATTTGGTTGAATAGCCAAATACCGAATATTAGGTGGCCAAATAGTAACATTTTTCAAATATATGCATTTTGATTATATATATGTTAATTATACATACAATACATATTAATTAATTAATATACATACCAATGAACCCGTGTGAGGATTTCGCACTGCAGTCTAATATTTTTTTAGCAATATCTAATAATTTTTAGATGCAGGTTTAAACTTCTAAAGAAAAAGTAAGGATAAAAATATCTGCAAACAACATTAGTAAAGCCAGAATATCATCTCATTTATTCCATAAAAACTTATCGAAGATAGCAAAAGGCATGCACGAGAAAATTTTTTTTTTTAAATTAATACATATAAAATACAGTTGAATCATGTATAACTGCTTAGATTTTAGGCTACACGTGAAATACCATTGCTTCGATCGATCGAATCTTTTTCTTCTAAACATTGCAATTTCAATTTTGCTTTAATCATTAAAATAAATTAAAACCATGTGGAAATGTAACACTTTATCTTTTTTGTATTATTTATTTTTGTTATAATCATTGTTGAGCATGATATAATGCAGTATTTTATTTTTGTGGCAACACAGACTTGAGAAAAATCTTTGATTTCATTTATGAAAACAATGCTGATTTAATTTTTAACTAACAGCAATTTTTAATCAAAAATATGTTTTAACGAAATGTGTGTATACTATGACAGAAGCCGGTTCAAAAACCTTTCGAATAATACCTCATTCATCGTTGGGTGTTTTTTAAATACAAAGAAAAAGGGACGTTGACAATAGAAATATTTAATTGCATATATATATTAACTGAAAAACAGAAATATAAAGTACAAATTAAAATTGATTTTTTTGTCATTTGTATGTTTAAAATTTTTGACAGCTTGATGTATTTTTGTAATATTTCCAACAAAATATATTTTTCTGAATGCTAATAATAAAACATACTTTTACAAAGTCTAAATTAATAATTGCATAATTTTATTTAATTACACATACATGCAAGTCATACATTTTATCTAATATGAAGAACTCATTATCATGGTTAAATGTGCTTTTTATGTTTATTATTTTATTTAGAAAACTTCCATCGCAAAATATTTTAAAAATTGCATTTTATCCTTTTATACTTATGAAATTGATTTTCTAAAAGACAGGATGGTAAGTTAATATTTCTTTTAAAATATAATGAAAATTCTTCACTTCTACTCAGGGGTCGGAAAAACTACTTTTTTATTGTAGTGAACTACAACTACTTTATCGAAAATATATTTCACTACAACTACAACTATATTTTTTAAAAAGTAGCCACTACAAGCTACTTTTTAAAAGTAGTCACTACTTCGCTACTTTTAGATTTTGTCAAAGGGTTCCATTTACACTATTACATTGAAGACACAGATTAAATAATAAAGCAACCCCTTGTTATATTGTGTCTGCCGAGATATAATTAAATAAATGTGACATAACTGAGGACATTAAAAAATTAAACAAGAACGAAAAATCATGCGTCAAGCATAGATTATGTAACACTTTCCAACGGTTCCAAAATAATTTTACAAATCATACCGTTTAATAAGCTAAAAGATGACATCTAAGTAAACAATTTGGAAAATGCATAACATATTTAAAAACATAATTTCAGGAATTTTCAACATATACAATATTCGGAAAAATATCCGAACACTTTTATTCAGCCCTGTATAGGATCTATAGATTTTTATATATACTACATAGGATGCTAAATTTTAGTTCAGTTAGAAAACGCGTAGCACAGTTTAAAATTCTCCGTCTTGAATTTCTGTCAATAAACAGAAATGTGTTCGCGAACTTTTGTGCTTTCCTGTATAGGATCTACAGAATTTATACACACCACGTAATAGACAAAAAGCGAGTTAAAATTAAAATCGCTTTCAGTAACTTAAAACGCACTTCCAGGAATTATTGTTAACAGACAGTAGAGAATTCTTTTGTGTGTCCCTGTAAATGAACGATGACTGCTATGCACACAATATTCTGTAGTAAGCCTCTTATAATGCACCTTAGTGATATATATAAATTTCAATGCGTTTAAAATAGTGAAACATTATTTAAATAAACCGCAGACGATTTTTCTCCATAGACGTAATGTAACAGAATTCTTTTGACTGTCCCTGTAAAGTAACTATAAGTGTTATGCACACCCTATTCCATATTAAGCTTCTTCTAATGCACCTTAGTGATATATATAAATTTCAATGCGTTTAAAAAGATAACATACAAGAAAATGCTTTGTGTTTGTCTCCAAAATGTTAGTTTATATACACATTAAAATTACGTAGCAAAATTAAGAGAGATATTATAATCCAAACAATTACAGACAAACAACTTAAGGAAACAATAAATAAATCAGTAAATAAAGCAATTCCGAATAATAAGAAACCCGGCATTAAAACATGAAGACTTAATAATGAGTAAATGGACAAGTGTTGCCAGTAAGAAAATCAATTCATTTGCTGGGTTAGAACTTGATTTTAGCAGCAAGTGTCAATGGGAAAAATCTATGACTTCATGTGAAACGCTGTTATACACTGCAGCTGAGATTTAACACTGAGATTCGTAAATTGTTGAACAGAAAAAATTTTGCATAAAAGAAGCAAGTTTCGACCATGTAATTTGCAAAATGCTATTTTTCCCCCTGAAGTAGCGTTAAAAGTAGCGTCGGTTCTCGCTACAAACTATTGTTTTTTTGTATCTCGCTACTTGCTACACTACATTATTCAAAATGTAGCGTGCTACACTACAAACTACTGTAAAAAGTAGCAGATACTGTAGTTTTGCTACTTCTGGCCCCTGCTTCTACTATTCAGTGATATTTTTATCCTTTCTTTCATTCAAAATTAATGACCCCCTCACAATGTTTTCTCTCTCCCATTATTCACAATAAGACACTTCCTGAAATAGCCTTTAGACAAGTCAATTATTTTGTAAGGTGTTTGTATTGCTATTGGTCAACAAATTTGCATAAAGTGAAAAATACATATTTAACAAAACTTTTAACAGTTGAACCAGTGTATGCACAACACAACGTTTTGCAACTCACTGAACACACATTGAAAGTACAGACAGAAGCTGAGACCAATGACCAACAGTAGGAATAATCTTGAATTTTTTGCTATGTTTTGTATTAAATATATTTAAGGCTGCTTTTCTGACACAAGCACAAAGCCATCTTCATATGTGCATGAAATTTACAGACATTAATATCCAAGTGCTTTAAAATAGAAGAGCATTTTTCTATAAATGTATTGCATCTTAAGTTGTAACTGATTGTTCCCCAATAAAGACTCTTCCCTGACAGTTGTGTCTATAAAATTGGTTTAAATCTCTAACTTTGACATAATTTTCTTAAAGACTTAAATCCTTTATAGAAACTACTATTTGATTTCTTAGTAACTGAATCAGAATAGCAGAAAATTTTGTGCATTTAAGAATGAAAATGGCTAGATGAATGTGTCAGAAAATACCCATTTAAACTAGTCGTTGGGGGCCACCGTAATACTTACCCATCATGGATATGCATAATGTAAAATATTAAAATAAAAAATGTGTAAACTACTTATAAAATGCATTGCAATTCGAATAAAATCGTGGCTTGATAACGTCATAAACTTTAAAGGCTTGATTACTGAATTGCTTAAAAGAAACATCCTTATAACTCTAAAAACAATAATCCTATTAACTAGCAGTTTATTGCATCTGATTAAGCATCTCTCCAATTAAAATATATCTTTGAATTGAAATTTGGATGAAATACAGGGTCATGAAAAATCTAAGAGTGTGGAAAATAGGATTACAAATATCTCGGCAACTCATTATCCAATCGACTTCATGCTTTATGCAAAATTTATGTTTTTTTATTGTCTTTTATATTCACTCATTAAAATAAACAATTTCAAAAATTTTTATATACCTTTTATCAGAATGAATGTTTCGAGAGTCCGAAAAAAATAGTTCCGGATAATCGAGGTTACTGAAATTCAATAAGCTTCTTCCCATTATTACATACTAAGTACATACCAAATTTCAAGTCTCTATCTCAATTTTTTCGGGAGATAGAGCCTTTACAGATACACAAACACACAGACATACAGACATACGGCAAAAAAATTTTTTCTAAAAATATGTTTTTCGGAATCTCCAGTGTCTGAAACGTGTAAATCAGTCAAAAAAAATTTTTCGATTTTCAAAACGATTACAAGACTTACCCTATACTACGTATAATGGGTAAGTAAAAAAGCATTGCCTAAAAAAAGGAAACAATAGATGAAAATATTCGGCTGATCCTGAATGTATTTGGCCACAGATATTCATCCAACAGAATATTTGGCAAAAGGGTTGAATACTGAATAGTAGCCATTCATTACATCCCTAATAGAAATTTATAAATTAAACATCAGATAAATGTGAAAAAATAAATATATTAGTAAAAATTAGAGTACATAAAATAGATAACGATTCAATGAAATTATCAGGTAATAAAAAAAAAAAACCTATCATTTTTTATTTTTAAGCTGTACAATGATACAATTATATACTTCTTTCACCAGATTTCAACAGACTGTGATGATCGAAAACCAAAGAAGAGTACCTCCAAAACACAGCTTGTCATATGTTTGAAATCTGCTGTTAACATATTTGGAAAGTAGAAAAATTGGAATAGATATCTGACAATAAGGTACTGAATGTCTATGCATATTTGATTGCAGGTATCGGAGACAATCCTATTTGATGTAAGAAAATAGACACACGCTGGTGGCTTAACTCACAGCTGTATATAATGTAGGGCTAAACACAAATGTATCTTGCTTATGCTGCATTAGAAGCAATAAGCACCTTCACATCATGGCCTTATTATGCAGTAAGTTCTGTTGACTCAGTGGGATTGGAATTTATGCACTCATTCAGCTTGTGAACATCGAAATTGGACCATACATCAATAGAAATGAGTTGCCTGGTATAGTGAATTACAATTTCATTGGCATTACATTAATGTCAATGTGAGATTTTATCATCTCGCAGGCAAACGATTGCTCCATTTAGGTAAGATGTGTCTTACGTGGGTTGTCGATAGAAGTATTATGCTTTTGGGGATGCTGACATGGGAGGACCTAGGTCCAGTCATTATTGACACATCATGAAAGCCACTGACTACTTGAACAATTATGAGGCATATTCGGAAAGTAAATACCGTTTCATTCTAGTGCCGCCGCAGCACTGCGGTGGGTGTTCTGCGAATGCACGTTAGCCTTCCTTGTTCTCTCAACTGATGCCATTTTCACTGCTTTATGTTGTGTTTTCAGTTTGCTGTGCACATTTAAAATGTTTAAGACAATTACTGATCCCGCCGACTGTGAGATCCGTGCTGTTATTCAATTTTTGAATGCAAGGAATGTGAAACTGGCCAAAATTTATCATCAAGTTAAAGATGTTTACGGTGACAATGCGATGACTGATGGAAGGGTGAGATAGTGGGTTAGAAAGTTTAATGAAAGTCGAGGTGGTCGGCCTTCTGTTGTCAACAATGATCTCGTAAGGAAAGTTGATGAAAAAATCCATGAGAACAGACGTTTCATAATGACAACGCTTTCAAATCAATTTCTGCAAATTTCACAAACTGTTAAGAATGTTGGATGTCATCACTGGCAGAAAGTTTCTATGAAGAAGGTATAGATAAGCTGATCACCCGCCACGACAAGTGTTTGAACATTGGCAGAAGCTATGTAGAAAAGTAGTTTAAGGTATGCTCTTTCATGTACAAATAAAATTGACTTGAAAAAAAAATGTTTTACTAGTTTTTTTTTCAAAATTGTACTTACTTTCGAATATGCCTCATAAATGAACCCACAAGGAAACCTTTCATAATTTCTGTCTTCCAGCAGAACCACACTTTTTCTCACAAGACCTGCATTGTGCAAAAGTAGGTTAAGGAACATGCTGATGATTTTCAGTTGTTATCTTGGCCTACTAACTCATTGAATATTAATCATATTAAACATACATGGGATGTCCTGAAGTGTTTACCGCTAATCTCAAGAAATATGCTTATTAGAACTGTATGTATGCCCTCTTCTTGCAATTCTAGTGCAATATTACTCTAGACAAGGACTGGTAGAAATTTGTCTATGATGAGTTGCAGCTGTTTTGAAAATTGGAAGTGTTGGGAAGATGGTTATACAGATGAGTTTTAGCTCATTAGTGTACAGTGATACTTCAGCTAATGAATACCTCTGGTAATGAAGATTAATTTTGAAGTTCCTCAGACTTGGTTAATAAATATCAATTTGGCTTAAAAAAGTTATATTGGATGCATGTGCTAACACAACTGCATTGCATTTTGAATTTTGATTGGGCAAGAAACAACAATTAATTTTACAATAATTTCATCTAATGAATGGGATTTTGGAATAAATTACATTTATTAGCCAAGGTATCATTGTACAAGTAAAATCAGCCAAGAATGAGTTCTTATAAAAGGATATGATGAAAATGAACTGCTACATGAATAAAACAAAAGCCATGTAGTACATGAACATATATGCCATGGTTCTTGTTAGTAAAATGACAAATGAACAGACAATACAACAATAGTTTAAAATTTTAAATAAGGCCAATGAAATCGCAAAAGCTTCACTAAAAGTATCTATATAAGGTTCTGAAGTTAACTAATCAAATAAACAGTGGGATAATAAACTTAGAATTGTGTAGCATTATTTCAGTTGTTCGATATATTTCTCATTAGGAGGAAAATAATATAACATGAATAATTGAATTTCACATGAATAAATCTGTATCTTAAAAAATCCCTGACGGCTCGGCCTACAGGCACAGGTAGATTTCAAAGACGCAGACCACGGGGTGCCTGTTTGTTGGGAATTGCGGAAGAAATTACCTTTTTGCCATGATGCGGCAGTTGGAACCGCCTACTTTGAAACCTAACTTGTTTGCAGGCAGAGCCAACAGGGATTTTTAAAAAATTTTTTTTTTTGCTATAACGGTTGGTCCTATAAAAAACTTGTCAATATAAAAGTTTTAGGTAATATTAAGAGGATTTATAATAAATTTAAGCGGATTTGAAATCTTGGGAATTGACGAAGTTATGAATTTTTTTCTTCTAAAACCCCCCACCCCCACCCCCTTGGGGCCATTTTTAATTATAACAAAAATCAGTCATACATACATTTTCGGCCCTTCTCTTAGAAGTAATAATAACTTCAAACGGATTCGATACGTATCATAATTAAGAAATTATGGGTTTTTTCTGTTTTCACAAAAATCCCCCCCCCCCCCCCCCCCCCCCGCTCTGGTTCGATTTTGCCCATTAATGAACTTGACCGAGATTTTATACCCTTGATTTTATGTATCTGTTTTGGAAAGATGCGGGAGTTGGAACCGCCTACTTCGAAAGATATCTTGTTTGCAGGCGGAGCCGGCAGGGATTTTTTTTGTTTTTAATTTTTTTTTGCTATAAGGGTTGGTCCTATAAAAAACTCGTCAATATAAAAGTTTTAGATAATATTAAAAGGATTTATAATAAATTTAAGCGGATTTGATATCTTGTGAATTGACGAAGTTATGAATTTTTTTCTTCTAAAACACCCTCTTTTTCACCCCTTTGTAGCCATTTTTAATTATATCAAAAATCTGTCATACATACATTTTCGGCCCTTCTCCTAGAAGTAATAATAACTTTAACGGATTCGATACGTATCATAATTAAGAAATTATGGGGTTTATTCTGTTTTCACAAAAAGCCCCCCTGCCCTCCCCCACCCCTTGGTTCGATTTTGCCCATTAACGAACTTGACCGAGATTTTATGTATCAGTTTCAAAAAGATGCAGGAGTTAGAACCGCCTACTTCGAAAGATATCTTGTTTGCAGGCGGAGCCGGCAGGGATTTTTTTTTTTTTTTTTTTTTGCTATAAGGGTTGGTCCTATAAAAAACTTGTCAATATAAAAGTTTTAGATAATATTAAGAGGATTTATAATAAATTTAAGCGGATTTGATATCTTGTGAATTGACGAAGTTATGAATTTTTTTCTTCTAAAACACCCTCTTTTTCACCCCCTTGGGGCCATTTTTAATTATATCAAAAATCTGTCATACATACATTTTCGGCCCTTCTCCTAGAAGTAATAATAACTTTAAACGGATTCGATATGTATCATAATTAAGAAATTATGCGGGTTATTCTGTTTTCACAAAAAGCCCCCCTGCCCTCCCCCACCCCTTGGTTTGATTTTGCCCATTAACGAACTTAACCGAGATTTTATGCCCCTTGATTTTATGTATGAGTTTCGAAGAGATCTGTGCAGAATTATTGCAGTTATCGTGTCCATAAAAAAGTGACATAGATAGATAGATAGATAGATAAAGTTTTGAACTGTGGGTGGTTTTGGGTTCTGGGAGTCATGATCGGCATAGATCTGCAAAAATTTTTCAAAAATTCCAACTTAGGTGAGAATGTAATAGGTAGTATTTCTTACGAAATCTACCTAAAAGGAATAAAAAGAGATTACAAGTATTTTCTTTTTAGCTCGTCAAGAGAAGGATTCTCTTCCAGACAAACTATTATTTGTAATAAAAAGTAAATTCCTTATGATACATCACTACATCATTATTATTTAGCATCAAATAACAATTTTCTAAAGTAACCAAATTAATCACTGATTTGAAGACAATTATAATCTGTGATAGGAGAAATACTAAGGTTGCTGTACACAAAATCCAGAATAAAGCCAACATATTATTAAAAAATATTACAAGCATATTATATATTTTATCTCATTAATTTGGAAATAAACTGTGCCACCTCATATTGTATCAGCAAAACTTTTATTTCCCTTTTTCTTAAATAATTTTCATATCAATGAATGAAAAGAAAGACCAGTAAAAATTATTTACTAAAATAAATACTATATTATTTAAGTGTTGATTATGTTAAATTGGTAAATTTATGCAAATGAAACTGTTTTTAAAAGTTTAAACATTCTTAATTATTTTTTAACTATGTAATGTTTTTGCCATTTGAATGAAAGTTACAACATTAAAGTATATTTTAGTTTTAATCAATATCATAAATTTATAAAATATGTGATTTAAAAAAAGTCATAAATTTTTAATAATTTACCCAATCAAAAGAAAAGTTAGTCTAAAATTGCATTTTTATATACTCACATAAGCAATATCCATCATCAGATACATAAAAATGTCCATCGCAATTATCAACACATTTTCCATCTTGTAAGAGCTGACCAGAAAGTATGCAAGCAATGCAGTCATCCTCAGATGGACCAATGCAAGAAGAACAGGATTCATGACACTCTATAAAAATTAAACAAAATAATCTAAGGACATAACCAATTGTCAGAAGTAGCATGCTACAAGTAAAACTACAATAGTTGGTAGTCGCTACTTTTTAAAGTAATTTGTAGTGTAGCACACTGCATTTTGAAAAATGTAATATAGAAAGAAGTGTGATACAAAAAATCAGCAGTTTGTAGCGAGAACTGGTGCTACTTTTAACACTACTTCAGGAAAAAGAAAATGTGTCATTCTACAAATCATAATGCTTCTTTTGTGCAAAATGTGTTCTACACATCCATTTGCGAATGTCAGCAACGAATCTCAGTTGGACTGTTTAGCTTATTGATGCATCATATGATGTCATGGATTTTTCCACTAACATTTGCTGGTAAAACCAAGTGCTAAACAACCAAAGAAATTCCTTTTTGCTTGCAACACACGTCTATTTATTCATTATTCGATCTTCATATTTTAATGCCAGGTTTCTTCTTTTGGAATTGTTACATTTACCGATTTATTATCTTTTGATATTATGACAAAAGAAAAAAATATTGAACTGCATTGATCGTCGTATAATGACTGTTTAAAAGTTATCAATAGTGCCCAACAGAAACAAGTTTTACAAGCCAAAGCTGAATTTCGGTCCTTTCTCACGTTTCAGCCAAAAACAAAATTTTGAGCTATTAATATATACATACATTAATTTTTAAAATATTAAGTGATTACTCGCAAACATACATAGACAGTTAGGACAGTTTAGACAGGCAGAGACAGTTTTACTTATACGTATGTGTGAAAATGTATGTGTTTGTTTTCAATAAATTATTTAATCATATATATATTTTTTTTTTATTATAAACAAAAATATGAGTTTATGTTGCAATTGATGTTAACTTTATAATTATTCCTACAGAAAAAAAACTTTCCACAAAGTATTTCAAAATGCTTAAGATTTAGCTTTTAAATTCCTCAAAAAGAGGTACCTAAAATATGCTGATTTAAAAGAATAATAGCACATTCATACTTAGAAAAAAGAAAAAAAACTTAGCTATTTTCAGTTTTTGTTACTTGAGAAGAAATTTAAAATATATGTACAGTTAAATTGTGACATAATGAAATTAAAAAAGTGATCTAAAAATTTGCTTGTTATAACATGCTTTCATTAAAATGTCATAATGAATTATTTCATTATACAATAAAAATTCTAATTATCAGGATTAATGTATTCTGAACATAATTTGGGTAGGAAAAAATCCGGATCAGAAACTCCTTAATTGAATGACGAAAAGGACTTTTGAAGAGATTCTGAAGACAGGAGAAAAAATTTTCTATTAAAACAAGCTATAAAACTATATTTTATTTGGCCTTCCTTTTTGCAATGTGCATTTTTCATGTATTGCTTTCAATTTTGTAAATACATATATCCTATAACTTTTAGTTTAAGATAATTTGCTGATAATTCAATAGAAATCTTAAAATTTTGGTGTGGACCTGTCATTTTGCAACACACTAAACATCACTTTATTTATAAACATTTAAATATCTATTGCATGAAAGAAAGTCTCCAATATTTAGCACTTAACAATTTACTGTTGGCAATTCTTCTTTTTTTTTAAAAAACTTGTATTTATAATAAGATATTTTAAATACTTAATTCAAATTGCTGCTTTATAAGTATTTAGAACAGTAAATCAGTCCAGTAGCTGTCTCACAAGTGCAAAAGAAAAAGTCCTTCCGGCCTGTACCGGGAGGAAAAGGTAGCTTTCCTATATCTTCGTTTTAAAATTTTAGCTAATGTTACTCGAAAACAGTAAGTTAAAATGCAAAGAAACGGTTACAAAAGATTCGTTAATACTGAATTTGAATAAGAAATTCGCCAAATTATTGAGCAATAGCCAAATTGGCTTCATTTATGAAGACTTATTTTGGTCGCCAAATCTGGCGATAGTTCGCCAAATGTCGCCAAGTTTGGCGAGAATTTGGCGCTAACGGATATGAATATATAGTTTTATGCGTATGATTGAGAAAATTCTTACAACAATGAAAGAAAATAATTTGCGAGTAATCGCGTTAATGTGCTGTTTTGTTTCAAAATGTCAGCCACCCTAGAATTTCAAACTGCTCTATCTCAGCCATTTTTTAAGATAGAGGTAAACCAAAAAATGCTCTGAAATCCTCGTATCAAGGCCTAACACTTAATTAAAAAATAAATTTGAGTTTTTAACTTTTTTGTATATTTATTTTAGTTTTAAATTTTTAAATGGCCGCCATCTTGAAACAAAATGGCGGACCAAGCTGGCCAACGAACTCGGTCGAGACATTGGTGAGCTTAATACACACAATTAGTTTCATCAAAATTGATTTATAAATACGAGCGTTATCGTATGACATAGGTCAGATATATATATATATATATGGAGATATATATATATATATATATATATATATATATATATATATATAAATCAACATTTGAACGGAGGGTGGTTTTGGGGTCTGGGGGTCATGATCGGTGAAAATATATCGAAATTTTCCGGAACTGCTTTCCTCCGAATGGCTGCAATAGGTAGCTTTATACTTTTTTGTATTGAAAGCTACCTAAAACATGCATTATAGAGTTAAATCAAATAAAATATAAAATGTTTTAAAATGATTTGAATGATTTCAACTCATTCATAAATCATCAAGATAAGATCTAATTCTACACATTTGTAATGTAACAGTTCAAGTGACAATGATTATTGTAAAATTAACTCACAAATGCTCAATGTGTATTGAGCATTTGTGAGTTAATTTTACACTAATCGTTGCAATTTGGACTGTTACATTAAATGTATGTGAAATTATATCATTTTTTGGCCATTTATGAATAAATATAGTAGAAATCATTCAAATCATTTTGAAACACAATGTATTATTATTTAACATTCTAATATAAAATAAATAACAAGTAACATTGCAGCAAAATTTATAAATACTAGTGCAGAACAGAACTCAGTACGAAGAAAGTAACTTCTTAAAAATACCAAAGAAGCCAGCTTGAGTCTTGTTCCTGCTCTCAAACGAATACCATGTTTTTTTATCACCTGATGATGAAAAACTACCATTCTTTTGCAAGTTGTGTTATAGTGTTAAGTGTTTCTCTACTTTTACATTGTGTTTTTAACAAGTTCATTTCTTTGTATTAAGAAACATTATTTATATATGCTATATATAAGCAGCATTTAAATAAATAACAGTTTCAATAAATTATTTTCTCATTGCAATGATATTATAGGATATGAATTAGTATTTCATCCAATAACTTACCAAAACAATATCCATTGGATTCATAAAAGTACACATCACAAGTTTTGACACATCGGCCTTTTTGGAGCAAGAATCCACTTTTACAACTTGTACATTGAGATGACATATTGCCGAAACAACTTCTACAATTAGGTGGACAACCTATAATGCAATAAAAATTTAGATTTTTAAAAAAGACTTAACTAATAAATTTTAAATTACTTATAAATTAATTTTATCAATTACATTTTAAAAACAATTACTGGTTGACAAGAAATTTAAATACATAAACAAAAAAGTAATTGGTTAGCTGATTTTAACAACTGAAAAAAAGAAAATTCTTTTTGTATATAGAGTTAAAAAAAAAAAAATCATTTACCTTGATTAGATTATGGTACATTTTTAAACCTTCAGCAATAATTACCTAAAGCTGAATTACTTAAACTGTAGAGTAGAAATTTAGTACTCCATCTCAACAATATTTATCACAAATAATGGATTTTTTGCAATTACTTGTACAAAAATTTCTCCGAGTTTTAAAATACTATAATTTTGTTTCAATGCAATCCAAACAAACTTATCCTGTAGATGGCGAGTCTTGAAACTACAACCTATGGGCCAAGACCGGCCCATGAGCACCACCAATATGGCCCACCACAGCTAGTTGGATAAGACATGCATTGGCCTACATAAAAAGAATGTAATACAGAACACCAAAAAATAATTAAAAAAATGTTTTTAATTCTTGGAACTAGGCCATGCTTAAAAGAAAAAAAATAGCATACTAATAATAGTTAATAAAATTTATGTAGATGGTAAGGGACTTTTTTTCAGACAATAGTTTGCAGTTATCAATTAGGTGCTGATCATCAAAAGCAACTTAAGATGTTCATCAGTTAGTTTGCATCAGTCAACATTTTTTAATAAATTTCCTTTTGAAGAAAGTTTTTCAAGCAAGTAGTTCCTAACTTTGCTGCAAATTTAAACACTGTGTATTATGAGTAAAATTTTTTACAAAAACTCCAGAAATAAGCTACCTTTAAAAATACTGTTACACTGCCAAAGAATCACTTTCATTTAAATGTTTATAATTTTGAATACTTAACACATTGACTGCTGCAATGATTCACGCAATGCATTGAAAAAATACAGTGTTAATAGTATTTGATTCATATAAGTGAATGTGTTAATCTTAAACTGATAGAATTTTTAAAGTATGAATTTTTTTCTGTTAATAAAAATACATTCCAACACTGTGTTTCTAAACCTGTGAGTTGCAACACATAAGTGTGTTACCAGAGTGCCTTAGACACATTGTGAAAGTATTGAATTGTTTTAAGATTTTAACAAACTATATGCTAAAATTTCATTTATCTTTCATCTTCCTGCCACTAATCAACCAAGGTATAAATATTTTAAGCCCATTTTAAGTTTTTAAAAAGTTGGAAGTATGCTTGGCAGAAACCTAAATTAAGAGAACAAAAAGTCAGCCATCAAATGTCAGATAGAACTCCATAGTGGAGATAATAACATCTCATCTGAGCAATTGATCAGTATTTTTAAAAGTTTGGGAAAATAATAATGATAAAAAGATTATGATATTGCAAAGAAAGTTATAAATTCAATTTAAAAAAACTGAGTATTATTTCCAAAGACTCAAACTCATTGCAGAAGCAAGTGACAAGGTTTAGAGAGATAATTGTAGCATTAATGAAGAGGTTGAAGTGTGGGGAAAAAACTAAAAAAGAAAAAGAGGTACATTCTGCTTGCAACCTCAACATGGTATCAAAGAAACACACTATAGCAGTTAAAGAAGGAATGACCACAACTCCTGTACATTTCTTGGATAATATTAATGATCTATGGTTTAACCTTCTGAGTGTCTGATGGCTTTCCTGCATTTTTATACATTTTTTTTTTTTTTTTGTGTTTTGGTGTCTTTTGCGCCTTTCATGTATCTTTATCTAGATACCAATTCATAAAACATAAGTCTGATAAAAATATTTTGTCTACAGCCAATGTAAGTCATTTTCTGCAAACGAAAAATTAAGGGATAGCCATTTAAAGGAGACTCTCTTATATTTGATGAGACATTGAAGGGTAGGAAGCATTGCTGCTAATCTATGTCCTAGACTAGTTCTTATAATTATAAATTATCAAACTAAGTTGGTCCATTCTCCAGTCATATCTGATGCTATTGGCAAGATTATGGTGCTAAAAAGCAAAAGAAGAAGTGCTGTTGAGGACAAACAATAAATTATCTTTTCAAGAATTAAATTAACTTCCCAATTTTACAAATATAACATTCTTATTTTAGGGGAAAAGATATAGTGTGACTTAAAAATGTTATAGAAGTATTTTGCTGTTTGTAAGATGGTATTTCACTAACTTCAGCAGAAGCAGAATTAGGTACATCTATGTTACTACAAATTATGACGACACTGAAGGTGTTGATTGATTTGCATTGATGTTAGCATATTTTGTTGGATAATAGTTTTTATATGGACAATCAAATCTGTTGTGCTGCCTCCTTTGGAAGACATTGGATATTTGTATACTTGACAAATCATCAGATTTTCTGCCGCTAAATTTCCTTCTTCATTGACAACTACTTACTCCTTCTAAGAGGCAACACTGTGGAGCAGCAGTTGTTGTTAAGGTACCAGAAGTAGGTGGCTGTTCATGATGCAGATGAGCCAGCATAATACAGATGATACAAGGTCCGACCAGACCACCTTTTTGCTTTATTTCTCTCCTCTACAGTCCAATGCATCAGGACTAGTCACCCTGGAGCACGCAGGCTGTGGGAGACAAATTTTCCTAATTTTTTTATGCTAGCTTATTATTATTTTTTTTTATGTTTTGTGTTGTTTTTCATCTGAAGGAAATTGGGATAATGGTTGAACCTGTAGGCTTTCCATGTTCCGAACTGGCGGAAGAGTAATTATCAGGTACTGGTTTCTTGCTAGTTCCTGGGCCAACGGCTCGCTCCTATGGGCTGCCATTCGTAACCCTGGGGTGATGATGCAATGGGCCTAGCTTGGGGACCGGACCTGCTACACCTCCTCTTGATCACTGAGTGGGGACCTATCATATCAGCCCATAATCAGTTAAAAGCCCTGACATGTCCAGTATTGAATGAGTGCAGTACTAATTAGTCTTAACACAGAATAGGCAATGAACCCCTCTGAGTAGTCCCAAATCAATCTGGCTTTGATGCAGAGAGATGACCAGGAGAAAGCTTTCAACTGCTACAAAAGCACTTAGGCTTTTAACATCTTTTGATGGTTTTTATGTTTTAAAAACTTTATGTATTTTAGCATCTGTTTAGTAAAATAAATCATAAGTTTCAAGTCTTATATATTTCATTTAATAATCAAAATGAACATGATGTCCAAAAATTATAGTTTTATAATGTTATTTTTGACAAAAATATAATAAATTTCACAAAAATAACCTTTACTTTTCTTAAAATAGGCCCCAAGAGAAAAAACCTGCATCAACTTCTGGCTCTACAAGAAGTCTTCCTTGGAAGATGCAAAACTGAACAGTAATCAAAAGCTATTTATTGATGCCTGCATAAGATTTCTTTTTCCCCTCATGAGGAAAAAAAATATTATATTCTCAAGCGTAATTTTTCCTTGCTCAAGAAAAAAATTTTGGACACGTTCACAAACACATTTTTGCATGTAAATATGATATTGACAAACCTCACATTACTTTTGAAGCAATTTGTGATAAAATAGTTTTTTATTTTTGATAAATATATTACATCTCAGATTACAATCAATTGCTGTCCCATGATAGTGCATAAATAATTATATGACAATATGTAAATAATTTAAAATTAATTTTCATGCCCCAAACTTTCATAAAAGTTTTAGATACACCAGTTAACGTTCATGATAAATGAGCAGATATTTTTAGTTGAATTTCCTGTAACAGAAATAATATGGCTTTCAGAAAACTTTGTCCAAGTGTTTCAGGTAAATTGATTAAATTTTAAAAGAATTGACCAATTTTTAAAATAATGTCAATGTTGTTTGATGAAAAGTCTAATTGTATCAAACTTATGGAGATATTCAATTTTTGAAATACCTTGTATCTCAAAATTTTTTTTAGGTGTAATTTTAATTTAAATGAAAATATTTTTCTCATATGCAGGATACGCTATAATATATTTTGAATTCATAAAAACAATCTTGAGATGAGCTGTCATATTGATTGGTTAACAAGTGAGAAAATTAAAAGATTTTGATAATCTCATTATTAGGAAAAAAATAAATGCATAACTGTTGGATTATTGATTCATGTAACCTGAATGAGAACATATAATCTATAAATTTTCTCTGGACTCAAACTGGACGGCTTTAATTACATTTGAAACCTTTCATGCATAAATAGAAAAAAAATTAATATTCACTAAAAATAATTTATTAATTAATATAAGTTAATCATATTATATTTATATTAATTTAACTCATTTTTAACCTACCATTAAAATGACATTTTTTCTTTAAAAAAAATAATTAAATCATGGTTGCCTAGAAAAAAGTTATTTCATATATAACGTTAAAATCCGTTACTATAAATAAACTTTATTGTGAAGAAATTTAGAACATTCTGCTGTCAGTTAAAAATTCTATTATATATTGGTCAAATTCCAGAATTTAATATCGATTAAAATGATTTATATGAAAAAGATAACTAAATATGTTTGTTAGTTACAGAAAAAACATATTTAAAGAGGCATTTTTCTATGAACTTATAAAAAATATAAATTTTAAAGACAAAAATATTTACTTTTTTTTTTTTTTTTTTTTCAAATAAAAAGTATTTTAAATTAAAACAAAATTTTTACAATATTAAATTACGATCTTTCCTTTTATTTAAATAAATAATGAAAAAATTTAGCACTTCTATATTAAAATGTTGAAAACTCTGTTTTTGTAACCAAAAAACATCTTGAACCCAGAAAAGGTATGCTGCAATACTACATACAGCTTTGATATTATCTCTAACATAAAACCCACTTTTTTTTCCATTATGAAAGGAAGCAATTCAAGGAAGCCTTCCTTCCCAATCAACATCACTTTCCTTTTTTCTCTACCGACAAATGGGTGAAGAAATGCCAGGAAGCAATAAAACGTCTTTACCAAACACTCAAGGCTGCTGAAAATGAAACAGTTTGGCAACCCTGAAATTGTTTGGGGTAGCTGAAAAAAACAGTATCTCTAATTATTTAGGATTTTTTTTTTTTTTAAGGTTGAATTAGAAAAGTTTTATCATGACTCATTTCAAAGGTCTATAATCTACAAAACATCAGCTCATATGGATAAAAATAATATACCTTTGATATTGAATTGAGAATAATAATTTCTAATTAATAATTTAAATTCTTTATGAATTAATTTCTGTTGCAATTTGTTTACAGGGCAATTTGTCTTTGGCTTGAAAATATTTTTCACCTCTGTTTGTAAAACTTCACTTTCAGAGACATTTGTTTTAGAAATAAGAGTAAAATATTAGCATGAAATATTCCAAAAACCTGCAATATATATTGTTGTACTTCAATTATAAGGCAGTAATTAATTTCCATATACACTCCCCCCCCCCCCCCCATCTATTAATCAAAAACTAGGTTACTGCTTTTATGATAAAATAGCTGATGACCCAAATATTATAAGACAGTTGTTCAGATGCAACATTAACAATTCAGTGAATTAAAAATGTAAAAAGATGATACAATAAAACAAAGAATATTCTTAAAATGTATAAATTTATCATCAGGTGAAAACAAAATACATTTATTCACTTACAGTGAACTGAGTTAGAAAAAAGAAGCAAAGAGAGTTTAATTAGTAAATAAAATTAAATCCTGATTTTTTCTCAAAATTTGTATCTGAAAAAGATAATTATAAACAGAATTGGCACTCTGCTTCTGCTAATTAATTTGAAAACCTACACATTTATTTGCAAATAATAAAAAAATACGTGATTGCAGGAAGATAAATAGTTCAAAATTAAATTTAAAAAAAAAAAAAAGCAGAAAACCCCACACTATTAATAAGCAAATTTTTTATATAAGAATGCTAATATGAATAATTTTAAAAGCATTCACTTAACATGCAATGTTATATATAAAACTTACTTGCACAGTGCATGAATTCATCTTCAAAAAAGCCTTTTGGACATTCTTTCAAACATTTTCCATCATGAAGCACTTTAGACAGATCTTTACATTGCTTACAATAACTAGTATCATTATTTAAGCATTTCAAACAATCTGTATCACAAACATCTGTGAATAGATAAAATAACACATTTAACACACATTATACTTTATAAAATGAACACATTTTCTATTGAAAAAAAGTTTCACTTTTACCAATAATATTAATGCAGTTTCAAAGTAACTGCAAAGTCAAACTTTTGTATCTCTCTATTCTAAAAAAAAGTTACTACCACTACCAGAATTGAATCTATCATGACCTTTTCACTTTCTTGGCTTATCTTGCAAAAAATGTTGCATTTAAATATATGAAAATTGGTAATTTTGTAGAGAAATGCATGATAACATGCTGAAGCAGGCAGTTTTTAAATTGAAGAATTATTTTAAGTGCTATTTGAAGTTGAAATCGGTCAAGATAGTTCAGTTACAGAAGTTTCATATCATCAAAAATTATGCATAGCAATCATCTTTTGCAGGCATATACTTGACTAGATTGTGGTGTGCAGTATCAGATCATTTTTTTAAACTTGATTATTTTTTCAATTTTTTTTATTCAAAATTTCACTATTTGAAAATATAATTCATACTTTGGAAAAGCCTTTTTTTACTTACTGTTGCCAGATTTTAAAAAAGCCTGAATAATAATACTTCCAAACAATGTTTTTTCAATTGAAATATATATTTACATGTGAATATTAAAAATGAAGAAAACTTTAAAATAATTAAATAAATACTACCTAAAGCATTTGATGGTGAAAATTACTTCCTATTTAAAACAATTATGCATTTTCATTTCGATATTGTGCACTAAAGTATTTTTTTAATGATACATTGAGCACAGATAACAGTATATAAAGTAAAGTTTTAACTCAAAAACTACATTATGGTAACAAGAGAGATTTAATTTGTATCTAATTTTGATTTTAAGATTATTTAAAACATTTATTTATTTTATTTTCAATAAATCACTTTTTCTTCTTGTTGCCATATTTTGCAAAGAAACTGACCAAGTTTATTATGATATTAACATATTATTTCTGAACAATTATTATATGATTTTTATATGTAAAAGCTGCATCATACGTGATATAAATATTATTATTTGGTGAACGTACCATTAAAAAATAATTATTTATGGATGCATGATGAGAGAACATTGCTGTTGTGAAGAAAACCCAGCACAATAAAGTGCTTGTATTCTTTTTGGTCAAACATGGATAAAGAGAAAATAATATATTAATGAATTAATGCATCTTACTTTAAAAGTTAGGCAGACAAATAAACAGGTTGTAAAATGAAGACAATTATAGAAGTTTGAATCCAATTCTTTATTTTGACATTGGGGAGAACAGAAAGGCAATATTGAGAGAACATTGCTATTGTGAAGAAAACCCAGCACAATAAAGTGTTTATAATCTTTTTCGTCAAACATGGACAAAGAGAAAATAATATATTAATGAATTAATGCATCTTACTTTAAAAGTTAGGCAGACAAATAAGCAGGTTGTAAAATGAAGACAATTATAGAAGTTTGAATCCAATTCTTTATTTTGACATTGGAGAGGACAGAAAGGCAATATCATAAGAATTTTCTCTTGGTCACTGCATTGCATTTATAATAACAGAATCTATTAAAGATTCACTATAAGATCTTGGAATTTTGACTGATGGCATTCAATAAATTAAAGTCCCAAAAATACTGCAGAATTTAAGTTGAATAGGCAAGCTCTTTAGAAATTAAAATAAAATAATTTATTGGATGATATCTTTTAAATTAAAATCAAACTACTGGAATTTTAAGGACGTTAAAATGATTTGGAGTTTGGCATATTGAAATGCAAATTCCAACAATGGAATTTGTGCCAAAAAAAAAAAAAAAAAAACAAGCAGCAATTAAGCTACATCATCACTCGAAATTTTTACTTTTTCTTCTGAAACAAAAAGCTGTTCCGTTTGCATATACAGTCGAACCTCGTTAACACGAAATTGAAGGGACTGCGAATTTATTTCGTGTTATCCGAAATTTCGTGTTAACCGTCACAATAATGGAGCCATCTATGTTAGATATAAAAACTAAATAAATTGACCTACAAATATAACCCTGCTCATAAAATCATAAATTAATAAGAAAAAGAAAATTTCATTAACAAACTAGTCATCATTTTTAGGCAATAATAAATTCATTTACTTGCTAATCATTTTTTTAAAGTCCGTTATTGACTTTTGCTTCAATTTTTGTAAAGTAGTTCTTTTAGGAACGTATGGACCTCATCTAATTTGTTCAAAGTTCTGGAAGCAACCTGTTATTCCAGAAGGAAACATTGTACAGTTTTCAATGCTGTGGTAGATTATTTTAATGACACTAAACTTTTCCGTTCGGTGTCAATTTCTTCCTCCTCGTCCGACACTTCAATGTTGTCATTTTTTTTTCTTTTCAGCAATTATTTCTTAGTCTGTCATCACATCTGAAGTCAGCACATCTTCATCTATGGAAATGTACTCGGAAAAAACAATGTCTAAGAAAGAGTTTACCGTTTTTTGGCTACATGTCGTTTTGTAATCCTTTCTGTCATCCGTTAGAACAAATGAAGTTCGCTCTCATCGAGCAGCAGCAAAAGCCTTTGCTTTCTCTTGCAAAACTGCAAAATTCAAAACAATATTCTAGCTTCTTGCCTCTTTTATCCACCGCAAGAGAGCAATTTCAATTTATTCATTCTTTCTTCTACACATTCGTTTTCTTACTGTTTTGAATTGACTCACAACATAAGCGGTTTCAATCTTTTCACGATTCTTTAAAATTGTAGAGAGGTTCAATTGCAGAAGAATTGAAGGTGTCACATACTTCGCAGCATTTTCTGATTTTTTCAGCACTTTATTGCTAACTTCGTTTTTGCTTGGTTTCTAAAGATGCAGCTTGTTGTTTTCGACTCATCTTTCACAGAATTCTACAGAACAACTGCGAACAGAGTTTCAATTATGTTAGTCAGGTAGTGAAATAAGGATTGTCACTCACAGATAGGGGAATTCAGAAACCCGGTTTATGTCACTATCAATACAGTTAACCGGGTAATGGGAGAATCACTTTCAAAAAAGAAATTCCTTCACCCAATCTTTCATTGTGACTGACTCATACGGTTAATGTGGGAACACTTGCGCACATCAGAGATCAAAGAAAAGCAGGGATTAGTCAGGAATTCAGTATTTCACGATTTTTTGAAACCCTTTTCCACTTTATATCTTTTCAAACGACAAGAAAATTCCCTTTTTAATAAGAGTATGTGACATGTAAGTTAGTTTGAAATATCGGAAAAAACATTACATAAGGATTTTTTTTTTTTTTCACTTTGGAGCAAAAAAAAAATTTCGCCTTAAGCGGGAATTTCTGAAATTCTATTTTGCGTTAAACGAATTAATTAACATTTATTTTCAGACTCATCTGACAGGACCTCAGTATTATTTCGTGTTAAGCGATTTCGTGTTAACGAGGTTCGACTGTATATGAATAAAGTGTGGTGTCAAAAAGTAACAGAACAGACACACATGAAAAAATTCAATAATTAAATTGATGAAGAAATAGTTAAAAACAAGTGAGATTAATTTAGAAAAATAAAAGCAATTTCAATATGTCTAACGGGAAAGTGACACACCTCTAAGCATAGTGCAAAATGAAAACAGAACTACTTCATTCACAGCCAGCCGAACTCGGCACTAGCGTATACACATATCAGTTGACTGATCACTCTCAGAGAGAGGAGAAATGTGAGGCACTGCTTCCAAAGCCGTAGCAGAGAGAATGAGTTGATTTATGATGGACAATTATCAACACGAGGGATATAAGCCCTGGGGGGAGTGCCCTCCGTGGGGGTCTTTTTAAGGGATCCTAACCCGTATTTACGGTAAGGGTCGAAGAAAACCACTGAAAACTCCGAACGGTTAGGTCGACGAGCGCGACAGAAGTTAGCAGAGAGAATGAAGAAAAGACGAAAATTGCTAGTTGCGTGAAAGGAAAGGAATGCCGATCGCACGTTTGTGCTAAAGAATCGGTAAAGAAACGACGAGTAAAGTACACAAAATAAAAGAATGCGATAGCAATATCACACTATTTTCAGCAGATGACATACATTTGCATTTATAAATCATATAGAAAGCTTCTGTTTCAGAAAATGTTGTTATATTTAAAATAAAACGTTCAGAAAACTTAAATATTTTATTGACTAAATGGCATAAATTTCACAAACCTGTTCGTTCGTAGTTCCTTTTCCCAGATTTTTCTTTGGTTTATTTCTCAGCGGGGGGGGGGGGGGGGGGGGGGGGGGGGAAAGTGGGGCAATGATATTTTATTAAATTAAAAGCACTTTTAATGCTCTTTAATTTATATTCAAATAGCTATTGAGTTTCTACATTTGCAACCTTTTTTAGTAGTTTCCAACTTAGTTGAAAAGTGTTTATAATTTCGGTTTGTCTGTCTGTGCTCTAACTCGCATAAATATACTTGGATTGTCATGCATTTGATACATGTTAATGGGGTTTACTATGGCATGTTCAGTATTGAAAATGAGTTAGTATGTAGCATTTATAGTTCACTTACAGGGACACTCAAAACATTTCTGGTACATTACAATCATTGAGAAAAAATAGATTGCGGTATATTTTAATGATGTAACACTATTTGAAACATATTTAATTTGGTGTATATCACTGAGGTGGATTACAAGAAGCTTACTATAGAATATGGTGAGCATAGCATTCATCATTGATTTACAGGGATATACCAAAGAATTCGATTACAGTTCTATCATAGAAAATATTTGCTATATGTGTGCTTTAAGTTTTGGAATAGTGTTTTTAAATTAAACTAATTTTTTCCCTATTACTACATGTGTATAAATTCTATGGATGATATAAAGGGCAGCGCAAAAGATCTCTAGTACATTTCCATTTAGTGACAGGAATTGTTAAAGGGAAATGTACAACTGTGTTATGTGTTTCCTAAGTTAACTAAATTGTAGCATACTATGTAGTATATTTATAATCTCTATATTTATACAGGGCAGCACAAAAGAATTTGGATATTTTTCCAACTATTGATGATAATTCCTGAAATTGGGTTTTTAAATATGTTATGCTTTTTTAAAATTGTTTACTTAGACATCATCTTTCACCTTATTAAATGGTAAAGTTTTGTTATTCTGAAAATGTTGGAAAGTCTTTCATAATCTATTCTTGATGCATGTTTTTCATTCTTGTTTTAAATTCTTTTTAAAACAAAACAAATAAGCATGTTTTTAGATAACACATGGTCTGGACAGGAGTTTACGAGCATAATCTACTATTTAATAATAACAATTAATAATATTCGTGTAATTAAGAATAATTTTTTTTAATTAAATAATTTAAGAGTACAGAAATGATTTGACAGTAATTGCCATTTTGTACACTAAAAATTCAAAGTGCACAGTGCAATTAAATACACACTTACCTTTAATACATGGGCAACACAAATCAGTATTATTTGTACTTGATGAACAGGCAGGACATTTTCGATGATAGCAATTTATGTAAGTATTTTCAGATAAGCAAAATGTGCATGGACTTTTCCACAGCAAGTTCTATATTTAAAAAAAGGAAATGTGATGAGACATTTAAATAAGGTTAAAAAATATCGAAAAATAAATAACTTAAAGAAACTAAAATACAAATAAGAAACTACATAAAACATAAAAATATTACAATAGTAATGATGAAAATGGAGTTTGAGTATAAAATCTATCAGAAAGATCATTTTTATGAAAGTTCATTATTTCAAAGGACTTTTCCCCCCTTGGAAAAGGAAATTGTACATAATAAACTTAAAATAAATTAATAGTACAGTAAAACCTCTTAAAACAGAATCTGCATAAAACAGAAAGCAGACCTGCCAACCTTTGAAAATGAGAAATAGTAGCACACCAAATTCAAACTTATCTGAAGGTTGGTTGGTGGCTGTTTTTTACGCTGTAAATTTTAAGCGAGCAAATACTAATCAATTAAACGCATGTGTATATCCATAAGCACACAAAGTAGGAGACTCTTTTGTTTTTGCTAATTTTTTTTGTTGCGGGTGGGACTGATTAAACATAATTATTTCTATTCAATTAATGCTCTGTCCACTCCTAAGCCAAATTTCTGAACTTCACAGTGAATTTTCTGAAAGATTCCAAGGTGGTTGGGGGGAGGGGGTGATGGAACTACGGGTATATCTTACAGAGAAAAATGTCTGAGTTAGAGTCCTTCATCAGGTCGAATAAGCTGATACAACCGGGAGTGGGGGTGTCCACTCCCGCCACATTTTTTTGCGTCCCTTTGACGAAATTTGCGTTTTTTCGCTATCTTTTGACGAAATTTGCAGTTTTTTTCAAGATCTGTTGATAAAATTTGCGGGTTTTTTTTTCGATATTTGCCTTTTTTCGCAATGTTTTTGACAGAATTTGCCGTTTTTACGCTATTCTCTGACGAAAGTCACGTTTTTCCCGCGATCTGTTGACAAAATTTGCTGTTTTTTTGCGATCTTTTAACGAAATTTGCCGCTTTTCGCAATGTTTTTGACGAAATTTGCCATTTTTTCGCGATTCTCTGACGAAATTCACGTTTTTCCTGCGATCCTTTGACAAAATTGGTGACTTTTCTTCGAATGAAAGACGAGATTGATTTTTTTCGGCGATCATTTGCCGAAATACCAATACATTTAATGTCCGAATTTTCGGATTTATGACCGATATTTTTTTTTTCGGAAAATTCGGACCAGAATCACCCCTGAACGCTCTTTTGACGAAATTCGCATTTTTTCAGCAATCAGTTGAATGAAATTCACATTTTATCGGCGATACTTTGGCGAAATTTGCCTTTTCCTGCCAATTTTTTGACGAAATTCGCGTTTTTTCAGCGATCCTGTAACGAAATTTGCATTTCTTAGCTCGATCCTGTGACGAAATTCGTGATTTTTCGCGCAATCCTGTGACAAAATTAACGTTTTTTTTTTTTTTTTTTTGGGGGGGGGGGGGGGGGGGGGGGCAGAAAATCGTAGCTTTAGACAGATTTTCGTAGCATCGTAGTTTGTGGCTCAAAATCGTAGCAACTACGATTTTTTCGTAGCAGTTGGCAGCTCTGAGAAAGCTATCATAAACAGAAAAATTTCATGCCCCTGGTGAAAAGAAAATATATTATAACACATCTATATTATAAAGCAAAAACATGTCCGTGAGTATAGTTGATATCATTTTTGCAGTGACAATGAATTGATCAATAAAGTCCACATTTACTGCATTTCTTTTTATTCTAGACATCGTACAAATTTAACATTTATAGACTGTTGAACAGGGAAAAAAATTACTTTCAAATGCAATTTATATGAAAATTAAACCTTAATTTACTAATTTTTTATGAATTTTAAAATAATTTTCAAATAGGATATTTTTTAAATCTCTCTCTATCACATGCAGCCCATTATGGAAGATTAACACATTTAGACTTAAAAGAATATAAATAATTCAGCATTTGTTTCCATCTAATATTCCGCAACAAAATTAAAACTTCTTCCATTGCTAACTATAATAAAGAAGGAAGTTTGCGTGTATGTTTGTGTGTTTCTCAGTTGTGTTCCGAAGAGTACGCTGTACGCAGAGCTACAAAATTTGGTGGAAAGGTACCTCTATGCATGTAGTTTTGCACTTCGAAGCCTGATTTTAGAATTTTAGAATAGATTTTTTTTTATTTAATTTTTTTATGCAATTTTTAGTGTTTTTTCACGTTTTGCTGAGATTTTTCTACATTAATAATAGGAATCCAGTTCCAATCTTACAGCCCAATATAGTAAATTTAGTCCTCTTTTCAATAATGTTTTTGCAAAATTTGTACAGCGATTTTTGAATTTGTGATGAATTTTTCCCTTAGACCATTTTGTCAAGAATGCTTGATTGATTCGGTGGTTGCTTCCATTTCAACCTCAGCTATGCTCAGAATCGTCATTTTTTTTTCTCTTTTTAGCTTGGAGAGAGTTGATAATTATTTACAGATAAGAAATCATGATTTTAAAAGGGAAGGGCGGATTATTAATTATCCAAATTTTATTATTAGATTCCTTTAAATTTAAAATTTTTATGCATTTTTTAACCTTTTTTTCATATTTTGCAGCATTTTTTGTTTCAAATGACATCATAAATCACCCACTAGAAGTCAAACACCGTTAGAGGGCAGTTGTGATTGGTAGCTAATAGGATTGTAGACACAACTGGAAGTCAACTGGGAAATTGTGATTGGCAAATGAAAAGGTCATTAGCTGATTGCAATTCAAACAGCAAATTGTTAATTTTTTGCAATTTGTTTTATGTGATTTTTAGAGTTTTTTAATGTATCTGACGTCATTTATGTATTTGATTTCAGAAATTGGCAACAACACTGTTTTTGCATGTAAAAAAAAAAAGTCATTTTTTTTCTGTTTCAAAAGTTAATGATAATTCCTAATTTTTTAATGTTGTTGGGTTAATTCTGTGGGGGGCAAGGGGAGGCGAGTGTCCGGTTGTAATTTAAACATCGCATTAATGCTCTGATCGAAACTCCCTCCTTCCCCCCTGCCTCCAAAATCAGAACTTTTTTATTATTAGTCCAATTCAAACGAAACTTTTTCTCAGGTCCCCCAGGTACAAGATAAACTTTGGTATCATTTTTTCAGCCCATGGTTACTACTATTTCTGAACATTAATCACCGGGAAGGGGTATTTTATCGGGTTCTATGGGTCCAATTTCAACAAGAATTAGTTGATTCAACTTAATACAAACTAATTAAGTTAAGATATAGATAACTAATTAAGATACAGATTTGGCACCACCTGGTGGTAAAAAAGGGAAGTAAAAGATTTTGCAGCACGTGTGTATCACGCCTGCTATACACTATATGGTGCCGTAGGCAGTAGGGACACATGCCGGAATTTTGATCGGAGAGAGAGTTTTGTTTAGAATAGAGTGCGCCCTAGTGGTGGGAAGTGGGACTAAAAGATTTTGCATTTAAAATTGTTCCGATTCAAACAAAGTGCTCGATTCTAACGAGAATTGATTCATTCAACTTAACATGGACCAATTAAGATATAGATAAAAAATTAAGACATAGATTAGGTGTTTCCTAGCGGTGAAAAGTGGAACTAAAAGATTTTTAACACGTACACAGCACACCTTCTATACGGTGCCATAAGCAATGGACACACGTGTTGCAGTTTTGTGTGGAAAGAGGCTTGTTTAGAAGAGAGTACACCACCTGGCGGAGGAAAATGTAACTAAAAGATTTTGCATTTAATCTTAGTCAGATTCAAACAAAATCTTTTCTAACATCTTCTGAGATTTCCCAGGTACTAAACTTCAGTATCATTTTTTCAGCCCTTGGTTACCACCATTTATGAATATTAATATCCAGGGTGGGTAATTTATTTTTTTGGGTTCTATGGGTCTAATTTCAACGGGAATCAGTTCATTCAACTTAACATGAACTAATTAAGATATAACTAATTAATTAAGAAATAGATTTGGTACCCCAGGCAGTGGAAAGTGGAACTAATAGATTTCTTCGCACGTGCACGGCACGCCTTCTACACGGTGCCATAAGCAGCAGGAACAAGTGCCGGAGTTTTGTTCGGAAAGAGGTTATTTAGAACAGAATGCTACACCTGGTGGTGGAAACTGGAACTAAAAGATTTTGCAGCGTGTCCGTAGCACGTCTGCTGTACATGGTATCATAGGCATCGAGGACATGTGTTGGAAAATTTGTTTAAAATAGAATGCATCTCCTGGTGACGGAACTAAAAGATTTTTCTGCATGTGCACCGAAAATGGCTATTTTTATTGAAATTGCAAAAGAAAGTTACCAATTTGATAATCCTAGACAATGAAATAGTTTCATTTTCACTCATCCTCGAGTATTAGGAAAAGTATTGGAGGTATTAAATCGAAACTCACAGTCTGTACGTAGTTTATTTTTCTGATTTCGAAAATGCAAATTTTATAAAAATCCAACTGTAACATTTTTTTAAAATTATGATCAAAAACTGACCTGTTTTGAATCAAATGATCCAGACATTTGAGGGGTGGTATTGGATTTATTTCCGCACTTCAAGGTCCATATCTCTATTTAATTTCTGAAAGACAAAGTTACCAGAGGAACGTGCAGCGATTTTTAGAGTGATTAAGTGTTTCGTATTATTTTTTGATGGGACTGGGCAATGCCGGGCAGATCAGATAGTAAATAAATAAAATAATCTATATACACATCTATACATAATCGAATAGAAAAAATATGTACTTTTAAATGCAATTTCTTAGAGAATTGTAAATCCATTTATTTATATTTTTTTTTATGATATGTTATGTAATTATCAAACATGATTTTAAAATCTACCTCAACAATGAACATTTTCCCATTAATTGCAGCTAGTAACCATCGCAAAATTGCCTGTTCGTAATCCACGTAGGACCATGACTACAGAAGAGTGCTCTGACTATGGAAGGCATAGTAAGTTTGAAAATAAACAAAAAGGAAGGTAGAAAAAATAAATTTATACTTTTGAAGTTTTACACCTGTGAAAAAAAAAAAAATCCTTGTTCATAAAACGTTTGAACAACCTATGAATTTATATGACTTTTGTTGTTGCAAATGCAATTTGTTTGAAAATTCTATTTTAATATACTGATTTTTTTTATGGATTTTAAAATAATTTTCAACTATGATTTATTTTTTTTTTATCTAACTCTATCGCAGCCTAGATAAAAAAGGTTATGAAAAATTAACCTGTTTGCACCTAAAACAATACAAACAAATTTCGCATTTGTTTCTGGCTAATATCCCATAATGAAATTAAAACTTCATCAATAAATAAATATGTAAATACGACAATCTATACACACATCTGTACATAGTTGAATTAAAATATAAAATGTAGTTTTAAATAAAATTTGTTAAAAAACTAATTTATCGGGTTTTTTATATGTTAAGTAATTTTCATGAGTTATTTTTTTTTTAAATCTACTTTAACAATGAACTTCATTAATTGCAGCTAATGACTATCACAAAATTGCCTGTTAGTAATGAAGATGGGACCCTGACTATGGAAGAGTGCTCTGACTATATAAGAGGTAGTAAGTTTGGAAACATATAAAAAAGAGGGTGGAAAACATTATTTATACTTTTGAAATTTTACACCTGTGAAAAAAAATTCCTTTGAAATATACGATTATTTTACATATCATCATAATTGTTCAAAAAATGTTCGAACAACCTGTGGATTTATGTGATTTTCATTATTGAAAAGTAGCATTTGCAGTAATATAAACCAAAAGGCTAAACTAAAGAGAGTGTGGCAACATTACTAAAATCTGCAGTTAACTTCCCATGTTTGAGGAGTTTCACTTTTTCACTCCTTATATATTATTCATGACAGTAAGATCACAAAAAAATTACCAACCAGGTTACAACACTGTGGGCTTCTATTTTTTAATCAAGATCATTTTATACTGCTTAAGAATTATTAAGCCCTTAAAAGATGTAACTAAATTTATATAAAAAAATATTGTATTATATAAATCTTGACAGAAATAAACAAATAACAGCGTTGAACATGGTGTTTTCTCATGTTAAATTCTATTCTAATAAGTAGTATTTAAATTGATGTCTACAGTTTCTTTATTAATCAAATTTTAAACAAGAAAGATTCTTAAGTATGATAAAACTAAAATGCAACTAAAGGAAAAGTATCTGAAAACAAATATCTCCTTTGTAAATATTTGTTTAATAAGTTAGCTAAAAACTGTGGCAAAGTGCAGTAATCTTGGACTTACCACGGCAGAAATAAAAATTTATTGAAAGTCAGTTCTTTGCTCCAGAAATATATAAATTCTAATGCATTTGAGAATAAGATCCTACTTCCCTCAATCACATATTGAATTGTTTTTTCTTATTCAAATACGCTATCTGCATTTATCTACTTACATCTCTATACAATATCTATATATTTAAAACGCTAAGCGATTTCTTTCGACAATCCGTTAGAACAAACTACTGCATCAAATTACACTATTCTTTTTTTAAATGAAAGATATTAGGACACATATTTGTTATCGTGCATTCGTTTGTTCGAAAATTTAATTAATTAGCTGTAATTTTCAATTAAACATTTACTTCTGCTTATGACATCATAAAGTTGACAACTCCCACTTTTGAGGGCATAGAGTTTTTTCCTTGAACTCTGTGGTTCGCCAATCTTTTGACATTAACTAATATCAACTAGGTAATATGTTAACATTGTAGTATAAAATATTTAAAAAAAAACTTAATTAGCTAGAATATAATCATAATAAAATATCTAAACGTAAACATATCAATATGAATAACAAATCTCACGTAAAATGTTGCAATTTAAATGATTCCAATTGAAACAAGATTTGGAGAGTTATCCTTGACGCCCAGCTAACATAAAAGTACCTATTTTATTTTATTTATTTACACACATATTCAAATTTATTATAAAACACAAGGTTGCCATACAAAGCAAAAATCGTCATTTAGGTGCCAAAAAATAACCCAGGTGCGTCTGCGATATCTGTACTGATTTAATCAAAATTATTTTTGTTGCACCGCATATTGCAAAATTAATTAAATCCATGATTATTGTTTCTTTCTCAGATTAAAAATAAGAAAATTGGTACTTCTCTATTATCCCGTCGACCACTTTTCATAACAAAAAACTATCGCCAAACTGTAACGCCAAATAAACGGGAGAACGTTGCCATTGGAATATCAAAATAAATAAAATACATGAATTTAAGGACACAATTGTTATTTTAATTAATGAAATAACTAATAAATCAGTAAAACATAATGAAAAATAGACGCAAATCTCAAATTAAAAACCACTTGATGACGTAACAAACACAATGCTTCTGACATCAAGTAAATCAGACTGTATTTTTGGCGTTTAATTTTACAGTTTGGCGATAATTTTTCGTTATGAAAAGTGGTCGACCGGATAATAGAAAAGTACCAGAAAATTTAATGTTTAACGAAATTCAATTATTTGATCGATCGCAAATTTTGGTTCTTTTCCGTTATACCGACACCATGCCATATATGTAAATATATGCTTGGCGACAATGGTGTCCGTATAATGGAAATGTACTCAATTTTTTCTTAGTTCGGGCTATACCAAAAACAAACATTTTACAGGTAACAAAAAAATCGCCGAAAATGGCTGCTTCATCAGCTGTTATGACAGCAAAGTTAGATAAAATCTAATAACCTAAATTTTACAACGTTTATGCGAAACACCACGGAGAACACACGCTATTTTTATATAAGTAGGGTATATTTAAACGAATAAGAGAACTAACAACCTTCAATAATATAATGCATGAAAAAGTAAACAACTAAGTGATTCAGCAAATCATAAAAATATGTATTTCGTAATATAACTATAAAATACAGAAAAATATTCTGGTACCATAAAAAATATTCATTATCCCGTCGAAATTCCGTGCATTATCCCGTCGTCCGATTAAGAAAAAAAAACTATATGCAAATTAGGTACTTTTCGGTTAGCCGGCGCCAATAAAGTATATATAAATATATATATATATATATATATGTAGCATTTTGACGAGGTTGAGATATTATGATGAATAATATTCGATGAAAATATGGCAGTCCTTCAATGATATAGCAAGTTGCAGTCGATATTAGCGAATATGGCGAAGTAGAAGGCAATGAAATGATTCCACTAAAGTTTTCCAATAAATCCAGCCAATCTCCAGACAAATAATTTTATTAGAAGACGAACAACACAGAAACAATTCCCAAAAGTCTAAAACTTATAGCCCTCGGGCTAACGTTGCTTCACTTCATTGAATTAAGATGTTACTGGGCCAGTTGAATATTCTACGGACTTAAAAATACCAGACACATATTTGTTTAGCTTCCGAAAACGTCAAAAATCTCGTGCTCCGACCGGTGCGGGCGAGTTTTGTTCTCTCCGCGGAAACATACACAGAATTACGTCACGAGCGCACAACCCAATGAGTCAGAAGCTAGCTCCAGCCCAACGAATGAGGCTAGAGGGCGAGGCTAAAACAGTAAAGAATCCCTTACTTGGGTGCGGACCAATTTTGAAGTTAAAATCCCAAGCGCGCGAAAAATTCAGAGCAATAATAATAATAAGAAGAAAATGGCTTTTAAAAAACATTCGAAATGAGAACGCGTATCAGAATTTTATAGATTGGGGAACTGATAAAAGCTACGAATGATCTTAAAATTTAGATTAAGATTTGGAATAAAATAATTATTAATATATGGATATTTACTTTTAAAAGGACTTTAAATAGGAATAGATATTATTAAGAATTAAGGAAATACTGACTATGACAGAAGTTAGATTAATTTTAAAATATTAATGCGAATAAAATGGAAGGATACGAAGGAAATAAATTTTTATATAACATACTAGGGGGCCTACCCCTTGCGAGCTACGCTCGCCAACCCCCGTTCAGACTTCGAGGCCTCTAAAAACATGACAGCGTGCTTTGTTTTAAAAATATTGGTAAATCTGTAATTGGGTTGCCATGCTTTTAACATTTTAATGGGCATTTTTTGATTATCATAGCCTCATACACAGCTGTTGCGACAACTGACGACTGTTTTCGGGATTGATAAGTAAAATCAATTACAACTTGAAAAACAGCTTGTATAAAATGGTTAGGTTTAAATTGTGGCTACCTCTCGGACTTTTATAACAACGATCGGTATTCTATTCTACCTTTGCGTTTAAGGATGAGAAAAGAAAAATTCCATCTTCTTGTGAGTAACATTAAGAACCACGATATTGAAAAGTACTATGTTATAGACATTTTCAGTAACAGGTTTTAATTTTCTCTCTATTTTAGTGCATCATCATTCATATTTTCATGTTATTTTAAATATGTAAATTATTTATTTTAATTAATATGTATATACGAATTTTCTAATAATTATTTATCATACAAAATTAATTAAACATTTTGTGCATGCCTGCCTGCATTTATTCGGCATTAATTGATGAGATATTTAAACAAATTTGCTATCCGCGATAATTTTTCACCATGTTATGTCACTTGAATACTGTCCATAAGAAAATAGGGTATTTTTCCAGTATAGGATCCTTTGCTTTTAGCTTTGGCATAATTCGAGCTTCAAAAAGGGATAGATTCGTTAATATACATAGATTTGTTGCCAAAAGTTATGAAAACAAACCCAATGAACTTTTGGTGCTTTTCTATTATAGGGGTCTTGACGCTTTTTTAAGAAGCTTGGCGCAATTCGGGCATCAGAAAGTGAGATTTGGTGCCAAATGACATAAACAGCCATGGAAATAAATTCAACGATTTTTTTGTTTACATGCGTATTTTAATTATACGTATATTATTATTGTTTTTTCTATACAAATTACTTCTGATTATATATAAAATAGGATAAATGACATTTTGACGCTAAACAAATTGTATAAATATTGAAAAAATGCTTCTGTATACGAAATGACAAAGTGAATAGGTTGACAGAAAGTATGTTGCCAAATTTCCTTTTCCGCCAAGGATATTTTCTCTGTTTCGTCAAGGTCCCATATACTGGAAAAGCACCGAACTTTTATGCTTGTTTATACATGTATTTATATGTATATATACAATTTATTTATAATTGTCTTTCAATTTACCTCTTTTTGTACATAAAAATAGATAAATGACTTCTTTATATTAAATAAATGGTATAAATATCGAAATTATTGCTTGTGTATATCAAAAAGCGAATAGATTGTTAGAAAACATGTTGCCGGATTTCAATTCATCGCCAAGGTCACTTACTGTATCTCGCGAAGGCCCCTAAATTGGAAAAGAAACGAAAATAGTTTTAATATATAACGTAATTTACACCTTAAGTGTGTTTCGAGTATAGTAATTTAATTAATTATTTGTAGTTTTTTCTACTCTTTGTTATTTATGTGTAAACATATAATTCATTATTAAAAAAGTAATGCTACTGAAATATTAATTTGTTTAAACTTTAATAGCATTTCTTTAGTATATAGGGAACATTTTTTTCCTTGCTGCCAATAAAAGAGATAAAGGAGTAAATGTCATTTTACCATAATTGATGTCATATTCTCATTAAAATTGGAAAGAACACCAAGCAGGATATTTTATTCTCTTCCGTTCAGTTGGGCAATTATTATTTTATATATTCGTTTCAAATATCCGAATTAGTGATTTTATAAATTCGTTTAATTAAATTTTACAAAAAAATAACAAAATGATAGCAATAAATAATAATTACTATTAATTCCCCCCCTTTCTTTTGCGTTTACCTAAATGACGTCATTTGGATGAATTTATTCAAAATATTTTTAGTTTATAAATTAAATTAAATGCTGACAGACGATTGAATCTTGACGATAGAAATGTGATTTTTTTCACATTTTCCTGAAAAACATAATTTAATCACAATCTTGTGTTCATTATTGATTGAAATAAAAGATAAATTCAATTTCAATTTGAAAATGACGAATAAAAAGAAATCAATAATCCCTATCGGGATCCTTTTCAATTTTTTTTCCCTTTTTTGTCGCAAAAAAAAACTGAGTAATTAGTTGCCATCATTACAGAAATGTCATTAAAATTAGAAAAAAAATTTATATCTCGAAAACTAATTCCAATTTCAAAATTCTATTACCAGTTTTGACTTCCGCGGATTTTTATGGACAATTGGTATTAATTTCACCATCAAGCGTTTAATATTTTATTAAAAATAGCCCTGAAACATAATCAGTCGTTTAATCAGTCGTTTCATAAAATCGTTTCATAAATTCGTTTCATAAAATCGTTTCACAAATTCGTTTCATTAGGATTTTATATATATAGGGTAGATATATACACATAATAACAAACTCCAATGGAAAATTACTTGCAGAATCATTATCACAAAAGCCAACCAAAATCTATAAACCACATAAATTCAATACTAGAAAAACAAAACTATATACATTATATATATTTGTATATATGTATGTATATACTATATATATATATATGTATGTATATACTATATATATATATATATGTATGTATATACTATATATATATATATATATATATATATATACTTCATTGGCGCCCTGATAGCCGAAAAGTACCTCAAATAATTCGCCAAACTGTAGCGCCCAATAAACAAATGGAAGAATGTTGCCATTAAATCTCAAAAAAAGAATAATAATAATAATAATAATAATTAAGAAAAGCCCCATTTACTAAAGTATCATTTATCAGTAACTTTTAACAATAAAATTTACAATATATTAATGAAAACAGAATCAAAAATAATCTTGGATATTTATTTATTTACATTATTTCTCTTAATTATGGAAAAGGAATAATCATCCTGATTATGTAAAGGAATGAAGAAACCATACAAATAAATTACACTTAAAAACATTAAAAATCTCCTTTATCTGCAGATTGATTTATTATTGTAAAAAAAATTCTTCATCTTTACATAAAAATTGATTAGCTTAAAACAATAGATGTGTTTCAGAAGATATGGATTTAAAACGAACAATGATTAAAGAAGACATTTTAAAAATTTTGATCAAAACATTTTAAAACTTTTTTTTAACGTTGAATTTCGACGGTGCATTTGAGGAGAAGCAATGCACATGCGCATAGGAGCTCATTCGGTTGCATTATCACAGGGGGGGGGGGATGTGTGCCTTATTTAATATGTTCTTTTATTGGCTGAATATGAGATGAACGTAGGGATATGCTATTTGTATGATACTTCATAGGTTCAGGAAATTTTCTTTCTTGCCGTGGGGAATAGGGCGGTAATGTCAAACTGATTTCCATTTTGTTTACAGATTGTTTGTTTGGAGTTTGCATCGGAAATAATAACGTAATTCACTGGGGGAAATTTTTTTTTAAATAAAATATTTGAAAGATTGTTTCATAAGCACCCCTACTTATGTAATAAAGAAGCTTATTTTACTAATATTGCTATTGTAATTTTTTCCGTCAAGTTTTGACGGGTACCATCTAGTGTATGTTTAAAACACAAGTCAAATTTTTGTTGTTATCTGTCCTGAACTTTTCACTCAACCAATTTTAATAATAATTTTTTTTAACTGAAAGCTGTTTATTTGTAGGTAAGCCCACACTAGCTATTTTTTTAAATATTTCCATTTTTATACTTTATTTTTCATATAAAAAGTTTTTAATGAAATTTCGTTGTTTGATTTAAATCAGCTTGATTTAAATCGCGATTTAAATCAAATGATTTTTTTAAAAAAATCTTTGATTTAAATCAGTTTTTTTAACATTCATATTTACTGGCTGAATAAGGATCAAAGTCCTCATTCATGTTAAAATAAAAGTTAAAATCATTCATTTCAGAATAAAAATTACCTTTTAATAACATTAAATAAAACTTTTATAGATTAAAAATACTATTATATTATGAAAGTAAATCCAACACTGCATTAAAAATATTATCTATCCATAGTACATTCTCCAAAACTACTGATAAATACTTACTAATTTTTAAAGTTTTTTTTTTTTCTTAGTCACTTCCATTTTTTGAAAGCAAAATGCTGAAGCTAAAGTTAAATCTATTTAATATAATAGTATTTTCAGTGGAGAGTCACTTTCTCTAAAGCAAATTATACATAATTCACAAGTTTGTTTTACATTTACCTGCAAATTACAATATCCCATATGTTGATGTTGATTTATTGGTCATATAATGTGATCAATACATGAACTAATTATAACATAAATATTTGGACTGTTTGTCTAAATTAATTCCAGTTTCATGTTTCTTCTATAATTGAAAATACTTTAATCCCTGTAACTGTAACTGATCCCTTTTCCTCCTTCTTTTCCTATTCATTGCTTATTGCAATAGAAAAAATTAAGAAATGTTATTGTACTAAGCTAAGCACTAAGCAGTCATTCGTATTATCAAGTAAGCAAGATTGTTTTCTAAAATTGACAATGGCTGAGTAAGGTGGGGGGGGGGGGGGGGCAATAACACTGATAATTGATAGCTTCACACTTTTAGTTATAAGATTACCTTGCATTTGGTGCCTTAGAATAGCATAGTGTGAATTTGACTAATGATGAAAAAAAGAAAGCCTTATTTTTTGCTAAAGACAAATACAGTTCACATTTTATATCCGTGATAATGAAATTTCAAGGAAAATCTTATCCTTTTTCTGAATTTTTATTTGATGAAGACAACGTAACAAAGATTTCTCCGTTAGACTGGTGGAAAACACACTTTATTCAGAAATTTGTGTATCAGATGGGGAGGGGAGCGTAAAGAAAGCCATAGAGCAACTGTTTATAGCAACAGCTACTTCCTCCATGGAACGGATTTTTTCAACATATGGTTTAGTTCAATCTAAACTTAGAAATAAATTAGGAACATTAGGAAATAATAAAGCAGCCAAATTGGTGTTCTTATACAAAACCTTAAATGCATAAATAGTTTAAAACGTTAATATAATTACATATATGTAAATAATTACAAAATAAAAACCAGAGTTTGTAAGAGATTGAATTGTAATCTAATATTAAACTATAATTTTATATTAATGATTTAAACAATTATCTATTTATAGATATTCACCAATGTTAAACTGTTTCTATTTAATATTTTGTCATAACTTAAAAATTAAAGAATTGTTCTTGCATGATGCATAATAAACCCCATATGCATTTAGCATTCTTTGTTGTATTTATTATACGTTGTTATATAAAATATGTGTTATTTGGAGTAATACACGAAAGAAATACATATAACACACATATTTATATGTATAACAATTTAATATTAGAATGTTTTAAATTTTAAATGAATCATCTAAATTTGTTTGCAACAATTTTAAATTTAAATTATTTTGAATTCTTATCTAGAAATTGTAATGAAATTAATAGATATAGGTAAATCTATACAGAAAATATAAATAAATATGTGCAGAGTACACAAATAATATTATTATAAAAATATTTAAAAAAATCAAAAAAATCCGATTTAAATCAAAAAAATCTGATTTAAATAAAAAAAAATCCGATTTTTATGATTTAAAAAAAAAAAATCACGATTTTTAACAACCCTGAATAGTGGCAATCTGGTTACTTCCATTGTCACAGAGAAAGGGGAAATAATGGAAATTACTATATCTTTACTGATGTCATTTTTTTATTACAATTAAAAATAATTTTTTCATATAAAAATTTAAGAGAAAATGTTACAACATTTAAAAAAACATGCATTTTCAAGCTGTTATATTTCAACATATTTTCATTCCACTGATACTGAGTTTGAGATGCTGATCTCAGAGAGAGTCGAAATGCTTCAGTGAGTAAAAAGGACACATTTAAAAGGAAACGTGTAATTTTTTTTATAAAACTAAATATTTGACTAAATTCAATCTAATAGTTTTCTATACTTTAGTTAATCTATACTTTTCAAACATTTTCTTTCATCGAATTTTGAGGGGTTCCACCTCTTTACAATAAATGGTGGAGCTGCTAAGATGGAAATCAGCCTGAAGTAAAATGTTTCTCCTTAGCCCCTTGAAATTCATCTTGGCAGATTGTACTGTATTATGTAAATTGTAGCATAATTAAAAATTTAACGCCTTTGAGAAATGTGTAGTTTTTAAATGTTTCTTTGTAAACATATATAAATAAATATGTGACAAATCCAGTTTGCCATTACTCATGTGTCAGAACCTTTAGCCACAGATGGAAAACAATGAGGTGTGATCATATCTCTAGACTTTGTGCCAAAGCACTTCTTTTTGTTGTTATTTAAATTACTTTCCTTTTGGTGGATTTCCATACATATAAATATTGCTCCCAAAATGAAATGTCCAAAGCCTAATTACGCTACTACATGGAAGTGTCACAAAATTATAGTTTTCACTGTTGAAATAATCAGAGCTGTAGTGAAACATGCTGGATTTTCTAAAAGGAACTCTGTATACCCTCTGCTTCTCATGTAACGCTATAGCATACACCTTATGCCTATTATATATATAGGCATAGGGTGTATGCTTTTTTTTTTTTTTTAAATAACAACAGCACTAATAATACTTTATAATTTTTTGTTTACTAATGTACAAAAAAATTTATCCGAATGAAAAGGGGAAAAAAATGAAAGCATAAAACTATATATTTAAAAAATTATGGTTTAACATAAGAATAATTTTTGGATATTAAGAAAAATGAATTACTAACCTCTTTTAAGTCACTTTTGATATCACAGTTTTCAGTAGTACTGTTCAAAAAACATTTTGAATGAAGTCCATCAATTTTAACCTCCTAAAGTGAAATAGTTATAATCATCATCGTAATTACATCTTACTATGTATAAATATAAATTATTTAATTGCAAATTATTAAACATTAAAAAAATATTTTAGAATTAAAAGGATGAAATGTGGTTAATTATGAAACATACTTTTAAAAAAAAATTACAGACAAAAAAAGATATCATTAAAAACAGGTGTTCACTTGTTAATGTCTGTACATTTACTATTTGTACATTTTACCAATTTTTCTTTCAGACATTATTTTAAAAAAGCATGGTTAAAAATTCTTACTGAAAACGTCCCCCATTTAAAAAATGTAAAAACAGTCTTCAATAAAAATTTCTACCACTTCACAAAAGCACTTTCACCCCCCGCTAGGGCATCATCAGTTGTGATCTTCAACTTCCTTCCTCTCCATTATATATGTGACTGCTGGTTGAAGAGCTCCCCCTATCGGTATTCAATATTCTCTCTCTCTCTCTCTCCCCCCCTCTTCCAACATTTTTCTCCAGTGGCAATCAAGTAATGAACGTACCATGTCATTGCATGCGTCTTTGGACGCATTGATTTATATTGATTCTCTTATTAAAGCATTATGTAAATTTTCGTAGTTAGCTATTTTCTATATTTGTAGGGTTTCAAGTTTTATTGGGGTTTTAGTGTTTAATCTTACAAGAGTTGTCGACTGTTTATTTAGTTTTATATCTCGGATATGTTCTTGCATTCTTTCTTCTATTTTTCTCTTCGTCATTCCTATGTAAGTAACCTTTTCATTTCTGCTGTTTAGACAATTTATTTTGTAAATTCCTGCTGTTTGTATTTCCTATCTATTTTTTAAATATGAGGAAATACAAACAGCAGTAAATGAAGTCTCAAGTAATGAACTTTGGCAGTAAATGAAATCTCAAAGTTGGCAACATTTTGGCAAATGTCGCGAGATGTTGGCGACATTGATGAGATTTGGCGATAAATTTGATTTTAAAGATTGCCAATGCCAAAATACATGTTTTGCGCTAAATGAAAGATTGTTGTCAAGTTTGTGACTTTTCGCCAAAATTTGGTGATATTTGGCAGAAAAATTGGCTTTTAGTATCTGAAGGAATTTATTTTAAATTCTCAATAGGAACCGAGATACATCATTCAACCAATCAGGATTCATAGAACGTTCTCGAAAACAAAATTAATCAGGGTACATAGAATTGAATTTTATATGTTGTACAGATAATTTGTTATATTAAGTTGAACACAAATATAATTTTAACCGAGCATAGCTGTCTTTCCCGCTAGTTTTGTATATAATTGAGATAAATAGCTTTATACAGTAGCTGAAAACACATAGATTTATAACACTGAATACCTCATAAAAGCAGGATAAATAAAAAGGATTCAAACATAAAACCATTCATATGAAGCCTTTTTCTTAAGGCAAAATTCAAATGAGGAAGGATATCTTTAAGATTTTTTTTCATGGAGAAAAATCTATTGATAGAGTTACATTGCATCCATATTTACCTTTCTACCAAAGCATATTTTATGATGACTCTCAGAAATATTTATTGTGACATAAGATAAGTTTTAAAATAATTAAAGAAATACTTTGGCATAAAAAGAAAACTTTAATGTAACAAAGTAGTTTCAATGTAATAACGAATTATTTTTAAATAATTAATTCAAACTTAAAATACAAGAAATAAAAATATTTTCAGATGGGAAGGAGGTCACGATTAATGTATATAGCACACTAAAATCATAAATAAGAAAATATGCAGCTATTTCTATAATAAACAGGGCAATAGGGCTATTTTTTAGAAACAAGTTGCTGCTATAAATAGTTTCTAACCATATTGTAAAGATTATCATATTGTTTGTGTTTTGCAACTGGCATTTGGTTCACCATGGGAGCATTTTTTTAACATTTTTATCCAGTGCCACCACATCAGTGTTCTCATATTCTCTCTGCAATCATGGGTGTTGCCGATCATGTCATAGATGATATAACGCATTTTTGGCACGTCATTCTTTGCTCCACATGGACTATTACTTTCATTTTTAGTGTATGATTTTAAAGTTTTCCTGAATTTTTGGGACCCTGTATTGAAAAATTTTATTTCTGATCGAAACAATCAGTGTCAGTCGAGTTTGTATCATTGAAGCGCCGTGGTGATGTTGTGATGATGATGCTGAAGAAAACTGCAATTAAATTTTATAACAAAGATGTTCGCCAATAATTTCTTAATTCTACAAATTTTTTATGACTGAATGGAAACCTTTTCTATTATTTATATGATCAAATAAAGATTTTTTTAAGTCAAAAAAATATAAATTTTCCCATTTCAATTACAATTTTTCATGATGACGGTGAGAATTAATTCTTTCTCAATTTTTGTTTTGTTTCTGAGCTCAAAAAATGCAAAGTGTTAGTATCAAATATACTGTTAGTATCAAAATTCACAATTGCTAAACATTCTAAACGATCAACCCACTTTAAACACCACACCTATACAGGCAGAAAAATTATTTAAATATATATATGTATCATGTATGTACCTTTAAGAAAATTTATAGAATTGTTTAAATGTTAATTTATTTTATAATGTAGAAATAACAAAATATTTTAGAATTATGTGCCATAAAAATTTTTAATAAACATATAAAATAAACAGGAAAAAAATATACATATATTTCATAACTTAACTTACTTTTTGTTTCTCACAATTTGTGAGTGAACATACAGGACAACATTCCCCAGGAGCAGTATAAGGCACTTCACCCTATAAGATAGAAAGAAAAGCAGAAATTTTAAATTCTACAATGCTTTAAATTAAATTATCACAGTTTTCAATTAATAATATCATCTAAAAAGGATTGAGGAAAAGGAGAAAACAGGGATTAAATAAATAACCACCCATACTGCCATTTCATAATTATTTTTAATAAAACTCAAAATATTACTGGTTTGGTTTAGTCAAGATTTTCAAAATTTCCATACAGATTTTTTTTTTTTTTTTTTTTTTTTTTTTTTTTTAATGTATAATGGCTGTTTTTTTCACTGTATTTCATTTTTAATTATAAAAAGTAATTTAATTTTGGAATTTTGAAATCAAACACATTTAGCAAAACATTTTCAAAGGGGGGAACAAAACTTATTTAGAAACAGAATTTAAAAGCCAAATATTCCTTTAATAAAATTTTAAAATGTTTATTTCTGAAAAATTCATAAAAATCAAGATGCTTTTATATTTTTTTATTTAATTAATTGATGTTTGTTAAAAACCACAATCAAAACTTTGCCATCTCCCTTTTAATTATTTTCTGGTAAGATGTCAAACTAAAATACTGTATACATACACTTTTTGTGGATGATAACAGAATATGGTGAAATAGAATTACTTTAAGTGCGCACAAACTAAGTGCTAAATAAGTTGCTGGTAAGCTGCTATTAACAATGAAGCTTAATCATAGTAACAAAGTTGGTATCCTTCTACAGATATTTTAGCATACCATACGATATGCTATATCATATGATACACTAAAATAGTTGTGATCTGTTAAGAAAATGTTTTGAGGTTTTTTAGCAACATGCAAACAAGCTGAATGAATATGAAATAACTGTGCGACACTGAAAAATTCAGGGGAGACCCGGAGGGAAGGATGGGGTGGGGGGCACATCACCAATCTCCCAAGAGCATCAAATTACCATCATAGAAGATCTGAATTTTTATGCTTACTAATTATCTAGAAATGCAAATCTCTAATACTAATAAACATTAGTTTTAAAAACTGTGCACACTTTTTATGTCATGTCAATTATTTAAACTTTTTGCTTTTCTCTTCATATTCTATTTCGATCTGAATAACTTTGAATTTGCTTTTGTGTAGCTTAAGTTAAACAAAAAATAAAGACTTTCATACACTTATTACATTTCATACTTGATTGTTTTTTCAAAGTTCAAATTTATTAAATTTTAATATTTTTTTATTCATCTTGCAATCAAAGAGGAGCGTATTTTTATGACAACACTGTGTAGTATCCTTTCATTTAGCTTGGGTAAAAAAAGACAGTTAAATGCCAAAACTTTCAAGTTTGACCAAAATAAGATAAAAAACAAGTACAGGATGTTTATAAAGTCCCGGACCCATTTTGATGTTTAATAACTCATAAAATAATAAAGATAGATTAAAATTAATAACATAAATGGTTAGATAGACTCAAAAAGTTTCATGACCCTTGTCAATGAACTTCCACGTGTGCCCCCTTCGTCACACGGAGAATATCAAGTCGATAGTCAATTTCACACCAAGTAGCGGCAAGCATGTCGGCATCCACAGAGGCTACTGCGGTTGTAATTCTGGCTTTTAAGTCATCAATGTTCGACACTCTCCTCCAGTAAACATTGTCCTTTACAAATCCCCAAAGGAAAAAATCCAGCGGCGTTATATCAGGTGATCTCGGTGGCCAAGGAATTGGACCTCCTCGCCCAATCCATCTTCCTGGAAAATGGTCATTCAAAGAAGTACGAACGATGGTACCCCAATGAGGTGGTGCACCATCTTGTTAGACATGTTGGAAAACTTCGTATTTCCACAACTAGAAGAGCTTCAGCCACATGTCTTTTTGCAACAAGATGGTGCACCGCCTCATTGGGATACCATCGTTCGTACTTCTTTGAATGACCATTTTCCAGCAAGATGGATTGGGCGAGGAGGTCCAATTCCTTGGCCACCCAGATCACCTGATATAACACCGCTGGACTTTTTCCTTTGGGGATTTGTAAAGGACAATGTTTACAGGAGGAGAGTGTCGAACATTGATGACTTAAAAGCCAGAATTACAACCGCAATAGCCTCTGTGGATGCCGACATGCTTGCCGCTACCTGGCATGAAATTGCTATCGACTTGATATTCTCCGTGCGACGAAGGGGGCACACGTGGAAGTTCATTGACAAGGGTCATGAAACTTTTTGAGTCTATCTAACCATTTATGTTATTAATTTTAATCTATCTTTATTATTTTATGAGTTATTAAACATCAAAATGGGTCCGGGACTTTATAAACACCCTGTATTTTAATATAAATTGTTAGTTTAATAAGTACAGGATATCAATTATAGGTCTTGAATATTAATAATAATAAGACTATAGACAAACATTTATGGAAATTTTCAAGCTAACAGAGAAAAAAAATAATCAAAGAACATAATTATTTTACCTTAACACAATACAGAGATGGACACTGAATAACAAATGGAATTGCATTCCCATCTTGACACTGATGAAATATGCACTTTGAACCAGAAGACCATACATCATTATGAGCAAAAGTAACAGAGCCCACATTACAAGGTTCTAAAAATATAGATAATAATGAAAATTAATAATACTGAGAATACAAAATTACTTGCAAAATATATTATTTAGAAATGTGTAAATCAACTTATTTTGGCATGCAAGCAAAAGACTGCATCAAAAAATTTTACTTCTGTAGCAGACAAAAGAAAAAAAAATAAGAAGAAGAAAACAAAGTAAAATTTATTAGTTTTATCATTAATTTGACACAAAAGTTTTTTTTTTTTTTTTTCAAAAAGACAGAATTTTCTTATGTAATGAAATGATTGTACAATCCTTCAAACAATAAATCTTAAAGTAGCTTACACAGAAGGAAATTAGACAGTTACTACTTTTTAAGCAGGGGTGTAGCTGTAGCTTTTGTAACAAGCTACTCCAGGTACACAAAACCTAAGCATGCAAAATTAGAATTAGCAAAATAAAGATTTCCAAAAATATCTGCATATTTTTTTCATTATTTGTCAGAAATTATGGATGGATCAGAACTGTTATACTAATGAGCATTATTGCTGTGATATTTTACCTTGCTTTCAACCTCAACTACTTTAACTTAAAACATGTTATTGTACCCAATTAAAAGTAATTACTTCAATTCATGAAGTTTTAATTTTAATTCATACCACAGTAACTTATCCAATATTGTTCCAGTGTGTCTGTTTGTTGTTGTTTTTTTTTTTACTTGTCATTGATTACAGTTGAAGGTTTTCAAATCTTAAAATAATCAAAACTAATTTACAGTGTTCTCAGCAGTCACTTTAGTGGCTGCCACTATTTCCAGACTATCTTCCTGGCACATTTCTATTGCAAATATTGTAGTAATTTATCATAATGATTGCTGCATGGAAATAGTAGTAGCCTCTCCCCTCCCCCCCCCCAAAAAAAAAAAGACTCCTAAGAAACATGTATTAAAAAAGCAACATCTGACAGCATCGCTTAACCAATTTACAAATTTTATCTATTGAAGAAAATAATTGACCATTTTACAAACAAAGAAGTGAGAAAATGAAATTTTTTAAGTTTTTCTTTTCTTTTGTGGAAACTAAACATGCATTATACTTATGAATACAGTTTACAAAAGACATAATCAGGGTCAGATTTAGGCATATGCCACATGAGCCAAAGGGAATAAATGAAATTTTGAGCGCATTGTTTTTGAGATTTTGAAAATATGGCAAATTTCAAATGCAGAATTTATAAGCATTTCCTATTTAAATGAGAGAAAAAGTTAAGCATCAAAGCAGTAGTCCTTAGAAATAAGTAATCTAATTAATTTTTGTCATGTGGTCACAATGAAATGTTAATCTTCTCAAATGCTGAAAACTTCATGATATTGTTCAGAACTTATTGCAGAATTTGACACTTTTAATCATGATGGAAACCATGGTTGCTTTAGTTATATCTTCTATTATAGACATAGGAGCTAACAAGTTAAAAGAAAATCTGTTGTATTTTTCGACAAATGTAATCGCAGAATTTCAGGATTAAATAAAACAAAAAATACTTTAAAAAAAAGTGGTGGTAATTTGCCTAGGCCATAATGATAATCAGACTCTTCCCCTCTCTCCCACCGATATCCTACATTAATAATCAATGAAATTTTGAATTATAAAATGAAAAAGAAAAAAAAACAGCAAATTGCATACAAGGGTGTTAACTTTTATTGTTGTTCACTGGCTAATTTCCTAAATGATTGTCTTTAGAAGTATAGTTCCAATAGTAAAAAATCTTCAAAGTTGTTCTTCATCCTCTTAAAAGCTATTTATGAAAATAGTTATTTTTTAAAAGTTACAAAATTTAAATTTTGATATGGTACCTGGGTTTCGTAAGTTATATTCAGAAAAACTTACTATGCAAAAAATAAATTTTTTGATGAGCAAAACCTACTGAGTTATGATTATGATGATTTGAATTTTATGAATTTTCAGCATTTACTGGTACTAAAACCGGAAAAATGTGTTTACATTAATGCGACAAGTCAAAAATTAAAAATTCCTTAACAAAAGTGTGTTTCTTTATTAGCATTCTATAATGCTTTGAAAGGAAAAACAGATGTTGAGAGCAGCAGATTGTACTAGCCCATTGGCGCATTTTAAAATGGAAACTCTCATCCAATTCGTATTAAATATTAAAAGACACTCCATACTTAAAATATTAGGTAATTTTGTTATTTTATTTATATTTATTACATTAAATATCTTGTTAAAATGCTTTGACTTTCAAATAAAAGTAAGGCTTAAAATCAAAATAATATCTATGATTTTAAAATTTCAAAACAAAGTTTGGCAGAACTTTTTCAAGTGAAGGGGAGACGCATCAATTTGATGGGCTCCAGAGTAGGGGTGCAACGGATATCCGGCAAACATACTGCATCCACCTGATCCGGCCAGTATGCCGGATAATTGGCAGTAACCGGATATTGTGATTATCCGGCAGTACATTCGGCCTAAGATTCTAAGGCCATATTATACATTTATTGCTCTAACTCATTGTTAAAACTGATATCCGTTGCATCTCTACTCCAGAGTGCTGAATATGTAGATACACCACTAATTTTAAGGGTAATATACCAATCATTCAATAGTTTTAGTGTAATGAATTTTTTTTTCTTAAAATTTATACTACACAATCTTTGGTAAAGTCCTAGGGATTATCACTTATTGGTCTTAATATAAAATAGAGACATGTATAGTGAATAATGCTAGAATCCAACAGGAAAGAAAAATCGTATGTCAAACATAGATTATGAAACACTTTCTAACACTTCCAGAACACTGTATTGGAACTTCACCGTTTAAAAAGATGAAAGACCGTTTAAAAAGATGAAAGAAGATATCTAAATAAACAACTTACAACATGCATAACATTTTAAAACTAGATTTCAGCATTTACTGTCTATAGCCGTAAAGGTACTCAAATTATTTTGTGTTTTTCTGTACATGATCTATAGATCTGTATAATACACTACATAGTGTGTAACAATTTAGCTTAGTAACAAAATGCATAACAGTGTCAAAAATTCACCTTCAGCAATTTCTACCAATAGGCAGAGATGCACATGGAATAGTTTTATACAGCCCTCTATATTGTCTAAAGATTTTTATATACACCTCATATGAAACTAAAATTTAATTCAGGAACAAAATGCATAACACAACCGAAAACATAATTTCAGAAATTACCATGCATAAGATAACAATGTATTCAGCTCTTTGCATAACCCTGCATATGAATTTATTTATATTCTACAAACATCTCTTAGTATATTAAATTTAGTTAACCTAGAAAATGCATAACTCAATTTAAAAACCGCCTTAAGCAATTTCTGCTCATACTCAGTAATGTTTACGATTTTTTTGTGTACCCCTGTATATTATCTATAGAAATTATAGAGATCATGTTGTATGTAAAAATGTAGTTAAACTAAAAAGGCATATCACAACTGAAAATGCACTTCCAGCTTTCATTACTTCATTAAAATATGCTGCAAACAATTTTTCACCATAGACCATTATGTAACTAAATTCTTTCATGTGATCCTGTTAAATGAACGTTAAATGCTTTACACTCCACATTCTACAGAGAGCATCTTTTATTGCACTTGATAAATGTATAAAAATTTTATTACATTTGAAACAGTGCAATATCATTAAAATGTACCACAAACAATATTTCGCCATAGACATAGACCATAATGTAACAGAATTCTCTTGAGTGTTTCTGTAAACAAAATATAAATGCTACACACTTCATTTTCAATAGCAATCATGCTATTGAAAATGAAATGCATAAAGATTGATAACATATATCAATTACATGGCAATGGCAATCCAATTATATATGAATAAGAGCATAATCAAATAGACGGCCAGACAAACCAAAGTTTTAAACATTTTTCAACTATGTTGGAAAGTGCTAAAAAGGAAAATAGGTTTCATTTTTTTCTTTTTTTAAATTTCTTACATAGTTGAAAAGTGTTTATGACTTCAGTTTGTCTGTCCAGCTCTAACTCTCATAAATATACTCTGATTGCTTGAGATTTTTGTATGTTATTGCAGTTTACTATAACGCAATTGCTATTGAGAATGACGAGTGTAACATTTATAGTTTGTTTACAGAGCAAGTCAAAAGTATTTTGTTACATATTACAGCTATAGGAAAAACTCGTTTGCAATGCATTTTAATGGTGTTAAACTATTTCAAACATAATGAAATTATGCAGTGTACTAACTAAAACATCCTTTCTGTACAATATTGAATGCAAAGCATTTATTATTCATTTACAGGGTGACACAAAAGAATTCTGATACATAATGGACTTTGGGAAAAATAATTTGCAATAAATTTTTATACTGTTAATACTATTTCCAACAAGAAAAAAAATTGTCTTACTAAGGTGCACTATAAGTTTCTTACTGAAAAGTACAGTGTTCATTGCATTTATTGTTCATTTACATAGTTATACACAAAATAATTCTGGGAACAGATGTGTTACACTTACACACCAATGCTTGGTAACTTTTTGATTGGTGCGTTTTTTAAGCCCGTGCCAAACTAATTACTTAATACAAGCATAATATCCAGGCTACCATTAAAGGAAAAGGATTTGAAAGTTCAGTGCCTTTTTTCCTTTTACAAATTTTTTAAAAAAACAGTGCGTGAGTGTAAGACATCATAGCCGAATTCTGTTACAGCACTGTCTATGAGAGCCATAATTGTTGGAAATGTGTTTTGAACTTTTGTTTGCTTTTTAGGTTTAACTAAATTTTTGTATAGTATGTGGTGTGTATAAATTCTGTTGATCATATACAGGATTACACAAAGGAATTCGTAATTATTACTATGTGAGTAGATTGTTTAAGGATAGTTTTCAATTGTTTTATGCAGTTTCCTGCTGAAATATATTTAGTATACTAATCGAAGTTAGTGGAATATAAATAAATTTATATACAGGACTATACGAAAAACAAGCTACATTGTCATTTGTTTGGTAATTGTTGGAAGTGCGTTTTAAATTGTATTATGTGTTTCTTACTTGCATTAAATTTTAGCTTAATATGTGGTGTGTACAAAAGTCCTTAGATAATATACAGATCTGTACAAAAGAATTCGAGTGTATTTCCATTTATTAGTGAAAATTGCTAAAAGTGAATTTTCTAACTGAACTAAATTTTAGTGTGTGATGTAGTATATATGCAAATCTATCACATTTAGTCTATACAAAATAATTAGATTACTTTTTTGACTATGTAAGATAATTGCTAAAACTGGATTTTTAAATGCGTTATTCGTTTTCTAAACTGTTTACTTGCATATCTTCCTTTACCTTATTTAACGGCGAAGCTTCGTTAGAAAGTGTTTCATAATCTATGCTTGACGCATGATTTTTCGATCTTGTTTTTCTTTTTTGCGTTTCATAGAGATTGATTTACTGTCATTAGACAAAGAGAGTGCATAAACTTAAGAATATTATACAACAATCAAAAGATAGACAATACTCGTAGGGAAAAAGCATGTAAAAATTAATAGAATAAATGCAAATATTTCACTCAGGACATCATAGAAATTTTATTCATAAGGAAAAAAGTGTTTTATAATAATAACCTCAATCATATCGCGCGGCTCGGCGCCGGGATATCCAAATAAAACTAAATATTTATCTTTTAGACGTTGCCAAAATGTTAAATTGGAAAAATGAATAGTAAAGTTGGGAAAAATTGAAATCTTTAGAATTTTTGTAACTTGCATGAGAAAAGTCAGGTAAATTTGATGACGTCAGCTTAAAAAATCAGCTGATCAGAGACGTGCGGCTCGATTCTGAACTACAGACGGCTGAGAGAGACTTTTTGTCCAAAGTATGGCAAACCTGTATTCCAGAACTTGGCGATAATGGGGATGCTTTTCGATTTTTTTTTGTCAAAAAACTTCTCAGTCAATCGAATTTTATATCCCATATGTCACTACGCCATATACGATCACCTACAGGCTAACGAAATACGAAAAAGACAGTCTGCAGCAGTGTATAAGCAAAGGGATGTTTACAAATAAACACTTCCGTCAACCAATCTACCACCGCTTTTTTGTTGTAGCGATCATTGGTGGAATCGACATGGTGACGTTGACGTAGGCTAATCATACAAGAGACATGTTAAACGTAGACCAATCAAATCGTCGGTACTCATGTATACAGTAGAAGCAGGGCTACACTACATACCGGGCTTGCTCATTCATTATGATGACGTCACAAAAGGTGGCTGACTAGGAGGAAAGACATACAGCGATTGGCACAAAACGATGGGCGCGTTGCTTTGGACCAATCGCTGGTCGCGGTCAGCCACCATTTGTGACGTTTTGAGAGTGAATGAGCAAGCCCGGTATCTAGTGTTGCCTTGGTAGAAGCCATAAAGAACGGCCAAGGGGTTTCTTGCTATCCAACAATCCAACAGTAATTTGACCAACAGTGACCTTTTCAGGGCGCATAATACTGCGACCTACGTTATACACGGCGGTTCATGACTTTTAAAACGTCAAACGGGGTGGATAATCTTTACACGGCGATTGACACAAAACGATGGGCGCAACGCTTTGTACCAATCGCCGAGTAAAGATGATCCACTCCGAGGCTAACGAAAAAGACAGGCTACCATGGTGCATTACACTTATCTTTTTTTACAGACCGCTAGAGTGACGTGATGCTCTTTTCGTACACTTGCATTGGTGCATTCGAGCATCACGTGACTCCCACGGTCTGTAAAAAAAGATACGCTTAAAGTACCGCGGTAGCCTTTCTTTTTCGTTAGCCTCGATCCACTCCGTGTGACGTTTTAAACGTCATAAACCGGCCGTATATAACATAACGTAGGTCTGAATCATCGAGCATTTTGTTGCCCAAGTAGACCAATCAGCGATTGTTGTCCACGTGGCGTGGCCATGGAGCTATGAAAATTAAAAGGAGTCGACACGAGGCTAACGAAAAAGACAGGCTACCGCGGTGCATTCCACTTATCTTTTTTTACAGACCGCTAGAGTGAAGTGATGTTCTTTTCGTACAGCTGCATTCGAGCATCACGTGACTCCAGCGATCTGTAAAAAAAGATACACGTAAAGCACCGCGGTAGCCTTTCTTTTTCGTTAGCCTCATGTCGACATGAGGCTAACGAAAAAGAAAGGCTACCGCGGTGCTTTACGCGTATCTTTTTTTACGGACCGCCGGAGTCACGTGATGCTCGAATGCACCAATGCAGGTGTACAAAAAGAGCATCACGTCACTCTAGCGGTCTGTAAAAAAAGATAAGTGGAACGCACCGCGGTAGCCTGTCTTCTTCGTTAGCCTCGGAGTCGAAATAAATGACGTCACTTCAAGCTGTTCCTACCCCCCTCCTTCCTTCCAATTGCATTACAATATGGATTTTTTTTTTTCATTTTGAGTTCAGGTAGATATCGAGTTGAAGCGCGATCTGCGTTATACACGGCCGGTGCATGACATTCAAAACGTCATATGGAGTGGATCATTTTTACATGGTGATTGGTGCAAAACGAGGGACGCGCCGCTTTGCACCAATCACCGTGTAAAAATGATCCACTCCGTGTGACGTTTTAAACTCATCGGCCGTATATAACATAACGTAGGTCTGAATCATCGAGCATTTTGTTGCCCAAGTAGACCAATCAGCGATTGTTGTCCACGTGGCGTAGCCATGGAGCTATGAAGATTAAAAGGAATCGACACGAGGCTAACGAAAAAGACAGGCTACCGCGGTGGATTCCACTTTTCTTTTTTTTACAGACAGCTAGAGTGACGTGTTTTTCTTTTCGTACAGTTGCATCGGTGCATCGAGCATCACGTGACTCCAGCGATCTGTAAAAAAAGATACACGTAAAGCGCCGCGGTGTCTGTCTTTTTCCTTAGCCTCGGAGTCTACATAAATGACGTCACTTCAAGCTGTTCCTACCCCCCCTCCCTCCTTCCAATTGCATTACAATATGGATTTTTTTTTTTCCTTTTGAGTTCAGGTAGATATCGAGTTGAAGCGCGATCTGCGTTATACACGGCCGGTGCATGACGTTCAAAACGTCACATGGAGTGGATCATTTTTACATGGTGATTGGTGCAAAACAAGGGACGCGCCGCTTTGCACCAATCACCGTGTAAAAATGATCCACTCCATGTGACGTTTTAAACGTCATGCACCGGCCGTGTATAACGTAGGTTGCGGTTGAAGCGCGACCTACGTTATACACGGCCGAAGCATGACGTTTAAATCATCACATGGAGTGGATCATTTTTACACAGCGATTGGTGCAAAACGGTGGGAGCGCCGATTTGCACCAATCAATTAATTTTGAATGACTAACATCTTAACGAGTATTAATAGTTAAGCAAAGAAAAACAATTTTTAAAAATGCTGATTTCACAAGACTTTTTGTTCTAAAACATGAGGATACCAAGTTATAAGATGAAATTTAAACATATATTTTAGTTTTTGAACAAGGAACACCTTAATGAGTATTAATAATCAAGTACAACAAAATATGAATTTTCAAGAAAAAATGCTGATTTCATAAGAATTTTTCTACTATAAGATGACGTTATTAACTTATAAGAGGAAAGTCAAACTCATATTTTAGTTTTTTGAACAACGAATACCTTAACGAGTATTAATAATTAAGTAAAAGAAAATATCAATTTTGAAGAAAAAATACTGATTTCATAAGAATTTTTCTATTATAACATGACGCTATCAACTTATAAGAGGAAAGTCAAACTCATATTTTAGTTTTTTGAACAACGAGCATTAATAATTAGACATAACTGAGGGAACATATCAATTTTTAAGGAAAAATGTTGATTTCATAAGAATTTTCCTACTAAAGCATGACGTTATCAACTTATAAGATAAAGATTAAATTTATATTTTAGTTTTTGATTCGTAATACATAGAAAACACCCAAAATTTGACTGATTTTTAACGAATTAATTGATTTTCCCATGCAATAATAGGAGTTTAGTAACCAAATCAATTACCTAATTTTACTGTGTATTTAATTATATTCTTAACTGCACGTACCATAATTTTTATTTTATTTAGACCGGAATTACCCACCCATATTCAAAGTAAAGCCAGCTGTTTTTCATTGCCAACAAGCAGCGTTTAAGAGGGGAGAAAATAATTCACCCCCATTCAAAGAAAAGGGGAGAATTCACAAAAGGAGTAGGGTCGTGATGTTTGTTTGGAGACATGCAAATATCTTTTGTTATGAATGTTTGCAAAAAGTCCACGTTCTGATATATATATATATATGTGTGTGTGTGTGTGTGCGTGCTATACAGTTTACCCTCCTCCATCATCTTAATGAATATTAATAATTACGCAATTTTTAAACTTAATGTGAGTAAAATCAACATATTCATATACGACAATTTAACACACTGACAGACAGTAGGAACAAGTGAAGTTCGAAAATTGACACTATATGTTTTTGTAATTTTTAGAATATTAGAAGTATAGTTTTACTCTTTCTGCTTAAATAAACTTAATTTTGATTAATGCAGCACCTTTAATTAGGTTGCACTACTCCCTTCACAACCACGTCAGGGTGGCTAATTGTCAGGGAAAAATACAGTCAAAAAAGTGATAAACACTAGTATATTCTTTTAGAAAAATTTATGTTGATTATTCGATCAAATAATCAATTTGAATTTTTCTATAAGAATATACTGGTAATTATCATTTTTTTTACTGTATTTTTCCCTGACCACTAGCCACCCTGCACGTGCATACTGAAGCTGCAACTCGTATAACAGGTGGAAAGCGAACTTCAACCTAAAAAATTGTTTCCAAACATGACACTGGGCTTCTACTTGTACGCCGGTAAATGCACATTTGTGCTGCTATAGCCGTAGAGTCTAAAAGCGACTGTTTTGTTTTGGATGGCTATTGCCGTCATCAGGCCCGGACTGGCCAGGTCGGCTAGTCGGCGATTGCCGAGGGCCCCAGGCCCAAGGGGCCCCCCAAAACTGGATATATGAGTACAACTTTATAATTAGTTACATTAGACAAATTTCACTATTTCCCACTAATTTTACGATCAAACTGTTTTCCCACTAATTTTTTTTCCAATCAATTTTAAGCAGTGCCCAGTTGCTTTTTGTTTATGGTAGCCTACGTAGTGGCGCTGTGTCGTGTCGCTGGCCAGCAGAAGAAGACTGCTGGCTACTAATCGAGGTCTGTGCAGTGCTCATAGGCTACGATTCAAGGCGTATTGCGATGCTCATTTGCTCAGTCTCGTAGTATGGTTGTCAGGGCCTGTTTACCGAATAGGCACGTGAAGCCCGAGCTTACCCACTAAAATACAAAGGGCCGCCCAGATTTACTTTTCAAAACTAATTTTTAGGGAGGAAAATTTCATTCAGGGTAAAAAATGTATTTTTTTCACTTAATTATAGCTACTAAATTTTCCCCCAGACTATTACTGACACATTTATACTCTATTTTTTTTCTGTTGATATAATAAATGGTATAAAATCAGTGATTAAATACAACTTATTTTCATTTTTCTTATGTTTTACATTTTAATTTCAAACGTGCTAAAAATAACAGAAAATTTAATCTGTATAATTATATTTTGTTTATATTCATAAAGAGTGGAAAAATGATATAAAATAGGGAGAATAGGTTATTTAAATAAAGGGGAAAGTAATTAGCATACAGGTGATACCAAATTTCTGTTTATAAAATAGAAGCAAAATTGTGTTGCAGCTAAGCATAAATTTACGTCAAATATTTGTTGTCCCTGCACTGTTCTTAGCACTGACAAATCCTGCAATTTGTAAAGCATAAAATATATTTTGAAGTTCAAATATTCACACCTGTTCCATGTTTATAAATTCATTTACAAAATTAATTTGTTATGTATATAATAAAAAATTTTTATATGTATATTGGTAGTTAGTTTTACTTTAATATTAAAAGTGTTGTTTACTCGAAATTTTGATGATAAAAATTCAAATTCTTGAAGCATAATTGGCAGAGTAAAAGGGGGCCCCCCTGTGTGATGTCGGGCTTCCCCTACTTCTAAGTCTTAAGCGGGCCATGATGGTTGTAGTTAGAGCAGTGTCACAGTTATGTCAACATGAAATGTATGTACCATAGTGGCGATACGAAAAAGGGGAAAAAAAGAAGAGAAAATCTTTAGACGTTGAAAAAAGTTCGAAAAGTTAAAATACTTGGTTAACTAGTGCCACTTCTCAGTCGCAAAGTCAGCCTTTGAGAGAAAATAGTGATACATTAAATACAGGTAAGGTAAATTGAATTAGTTTATTAGCTCATAAATACTTTCCACATACGCAGTATTTTGAGTCGCCAATTCCGTGTTTGTGTTTCTTGCCTATTATTAGTCCAGTCAGTTGGTAGAAAATAAAAGAAAGTTTTGGTGGAGTTTTGATATTTGGTACTTTTATGTTTTTTGGGGTCGCTGAACATGAATCTGAGGTTTTCCAACAAACTGTTTTACGGGAAATACTTTTTTTTGTTACAAAACTATATTTTTAAAACGAACTTTTCTCTGTTTTATCAAAATAACTCTAAAACTATGCATTTTACGTGAAAGTCGACAGTATATGAATCAAAGAGGATAAAATTTCATACATTTTATAAATTGAAATTTTTTTCTCTGATCTATAGTTTAGCCATGAGAATGCCACAGAAATGGGTGTTAAAAGCAAAAAACTGAAACAACGGGAAATACGGCACTGTACACCAATGTAGCATAGAAACTAACCATTTTACGCTATAAAGAATCCGTTTTTGCTTTTACGTGACGTTGCGTGAGAACCAGTGTTTGGCAGCTGAGAGTTCTGAAGTGAAAACTTCTGAAAGAACATTTCCAGCATATTTTCTCACATCGGCGTTGCTTTGAAATAGTGGCAATCCTGAACTTCTTTTGTGAACAGAGGAAAACTTTAGAATTTTTATTGATAGCGTTCTCCAACAAGGATGACAGGACTTACTTTGCTGGTGGCCTGTCTCGGTGAGAAAAAGATCTCCATGAGAAACCACAAAGTGCAACTACTTATTTTCCCCTTTTAGAAAGAAACCAATACAGCATTGGTTTGCAGGTGATGTCATGGTCCCACGGTACAAGTGGTCCCGATAAGCCCCTCCTCGGACAAACGCCCCTCTCATTGCGAAAACCATGAGCGAAAGGATTTTAATTAAGAGTTCAGATTGAGATAAACGCTGATAGGTGCCAACCCTCTGTTCGAGAATACAGGTTACGCCAAGTACCCGGGTGACTGCGAGAGGAACGCGGAGAGGTGCTAGACCTCTGTTCGGGAATACAAGGTACGCCGAGTACCCGGGCGAATGCTAGAAAGCCCTCCCGCAACAAGCTTTGTGCGGACAGGGAACGAGAAACCTTTTGAGACGCAACACATGATCTGGATAAAAATCCTACTAGAGTGAGAGAGAATTCTGAACTTTTCACGAGTCGAGAAGAGTGCTAAAACTCTTAATATAAAACAAATCTAACTGTCAATTATAGTGGACTGAACAGGCATTGAAATCCAATGAACAATAATTTAAAACGAAAGATCGTCATATCGACGAACTCATAAAATTTATTCTTATTTTTCATCTACCAAGAAAATCTTTGTTTATTCAATAAAGTGATCTTTCGAATGTAAGAAATATTTTCGAAGTTTAATCCTTTCGCTACCAAGTCATCACTTCGCGGATCATCTTTGAAAGGGCATTGTAACGCAAATGTTGACCATTAATGATACTAAAAATTGTATGATTGATTATATTTTATGCATCTGAGGCTCATTGTTTTCTTCATAACTAAAAAATAAATAAAAATGAGCATACCTGGGATCGGATCAAAATCTCCATTTGCTTTTACAAAAATATGGCACTTTTTAATTTACATTTTAAGTAACACAAAAATAAAATAACTAAAACACACTTTCGCTAATAAAAGCTGACCCGGACTTCAGTTCCTAAAAGTTTTATTTTTTGACTAAACGGATCAACTGTTATAAGTCGTGAACAATGTTGTTGGCGGTGACTTTGGAACTGTCAAATTTAAACGGAGCGACAGAGTAAAACCTCTTGTTGTAATGAACAGTGTGATACTGTGATACGAGTAGACGACGAATTGGTTTCTATTAACCCCACATCTTTGTTCCAACGAATTTCGGTTACAAAGCACTCGGATGAAGATATTGAAGAGTTTTTGACGTACGATCCAGGACCTTATTCCGTGTCCCTATTCGACAATGACTTAAGAAAAGGAACTAAATCTACTCCTACAAGGCATTCAAACCCATAATAACCAAGTGGTTTAGCGGCAGGGTTCAATTCTTCATTGATGGTTGTTTTTAATTGCATAGGGCTGTTTGGTCTAAAAATCCTTCTGTTTCTTTAATATCCGACGAATATGTTGAGTACGTGCAGTAGTTGTCTTTGATGGCTACCCTGATGACGTACAAAGTGGTAAAAAAACTGATGGGCGTATGAGACGATTAACCCCTTAAGCACCACGACGTACCTGCGTATGTCATGAAAACCTCTATCTGTAATTTCAGGACATATGTGCGTACGCCCAGGTTGCCAGTTTGACCTTTTTTTAAATTCAAAATTTTGAATTCATACCAGAAAGTTACAGTAGTAATTTGTATTTTATATAATGACAGACTTTTCGTGATTACATAAATTAAAATTATTCTTATAGAATTTCCGGTATGAATTTTGTGTTTTTGAATTTTTTGTATTTTTGACGAAATTTAACATAGCTGGTATTCAGCATACTATCACTAAATTGAATATGGTGCTTAAGGAGTTAAGGAAGCATGCTTTGACTGACGTATTGTTTGACGGCACAACGATACCTACCACGTTCGAAGAAAAGTTTCTTGCTAACCCAAAAAACAAGGGTCGGTTAATATCTATGATGATTGACAGGTTTTCATCATCAGATATTACATGCAAGCAAGCAAAAGAACACGCAGACACCTTTATTTTAAACACTGCTTTGTCCTTGGCTCCATAAAATGAGATGGTGAATATAGTTGGGGAGGATGTAAAACTCTTGGTCATTTTGATAGGTCTCTACAGAGCTGAAAACGTTTTCTTTTTAAAACCTGGGAAGGACACCGTTTCTCCATTGAAATTTTCTCCATCAAATGCTGTGAGTTCAACGGTTGCGGAAAACATCCTCTTCCTACATGCTATGTACGATACAAAGTCAGCACCGTTTATGCAAGGGAAAATGAAGTTCCTCAAAATTCTTGGGAATAATCCATATGTTGCAGACACTGCTAAAGTGTTCAAATACCTGATCGCTACTCAGGAGATGGTTGCAGCTGCTGTGGAACGTTTCCTTGTCTCACTGTACGGCTATAGTGGGGCGAATGTGCCTTCGCTGAACTACCTAAAGTATATTTCGTACAAGAAGTCAGCCTTTAGATACAGTTCTAATATTGCTGTTTTACCACCATCTGCAGGTGCAGCGCAACAGCACTCTTTAAGAGTATATCACCAAGTCTAGCAATGGCTGGGGATTGAAAAAAAGGCTGAAGAGTGGGGACAGAAGAAAACAAATGCTGGCCTTCAGCCTGTATTTACTGTACTACCCCATGCTCCCCTTGCTCTGTTGATGCTTGTATCCTGCAAGTGCACAGAGAACTGCAACCGAAATTTTTGGTTCAAGAAGGCAGGGCTTTGTTGTACCAACATGTGCCCCAACTGCGAGGGTAACTTCAACAGCATCGCAGTGGTGCATGAAGACGAGGAAGACGAGCTTACCTTGAAACCGAGCTGCAGCTGCATTGCCCACTCACTGAATCCGTGGACCCAATGGAAGAGGAACAAGCCATGCCACAAAGTATGAAATATTTACCATTGAGAAAACATTTATTCTATAATATTGGTAGTAATAAAAAAACCCACTAATTCCATACATTTATTTTTTATGTTGTAGATGTCGATGAACAGCATGGATCGTCAAATAAAAGAATGCGGAAATAAGATTTTTGCTTTTTTATTTTATGTAAATGTACTTACTAATGTACATAATTATTTATAATTAATTAATGATTCATAATGAGTCGTCGTATTTGTTATCAGGCAACTTCATTGTAAAATGTAGTCAATCACATAGTCCTTAGTATCATTAATGGTCAACGTTTGCGTAAAATGGTTAGTTTTCATGTTACATCGATATACAAGGCCGTAATTCTCGTTCTTTTTCTTTTAATAAACACTTTTTTTGCTTTTAACCACCATTTTTGTTACACTTTCATGGATAAACTGTTGATCAGGGAAAAAACTTTTAATACATAAAATGTAGAAAATTTTATTTTCTTTAATTCATATACTTTTGTCTTTCACGTAAATTGCACATTTTTGGAGTTACTTAAAAAAAACAAGAAAAAAAAACAGAGATTTCTTATTTGTGTTCAGCGACCTAAAAAACATAAAGGTACCAAATATCAAAACTTCACCAAAACTGTCTTTAATTTGCCCTTTTTGAGCACGTAATGCTGGACTATATGTTTTGTTTTTGCCCCTAAAATCATTATAATAAAAGTCCAAATGGGGCCTCCGTGGCCGAGTGGTTAAGACACCATTCCGCTAATCGCTTGAGAGCGTAGGAGTCAGATCGGCGGGTTCGACTCTCGCCAGCTCCATTGCACACACTTTGTGGAGCTGCCGGATGTAACTCTCTGGTGTTGTAAATTTCCTTGTGGCTATCTTGTCCCTGTATATTGACGATGACTTATAAGCGGACACTTGATGTCAAGCACACAAGTCAGATGTATGTTTTCAATAAACAAACAAACAAAAGTCCACATCACGTGACTGAGAACGAAGTTTTGAGATTCCATACACAAATTGCGCTTCGTTTCTAAATATTATTTTTGCGCCATCTGTCGGTAATTAATATGAATTAAGACATCTTCTTTTGAAATTATACTTTGTTATGCGTGTTATGAATTCTGAAGACATTGCAAATAAAATGAATATTTCTTATAAAACGTAATTGAAATAAAAGGAATATATAATGCCGTGTACTACATATATTAATTATATCAATGCAAATAAAATTTTATATTTTAACATACTAGAAACTTTGTAGTAAAAATAAATTTGTAATCCTATTTATGTCTATTGTTTTGTTAGATTTATTTCTTGTTATATCTCCTATTTTAAAATATTTACAAATTAAAAACCATTGACTATTTTCTACAGTCTGGAACTTGGTAGAGAAGCTGCTTCAATAAATAACGGATAAAAGGAGTGATAAACACTTTCACGCTCTGTATTCCAAAACACAATATTATACAAGTATAGTTAATAGCAACTTAGAAGATAACAGTATTGATGCTGAAGTAGAATTAGATTTCAAGGAAAAAAGAACTTCAAAGAAAAAGGTAATGCCTGGTGATAAAATCAATAGACGAGGCTCCTGGAATCTCAACTGCTCAAAACTATAAATTGGTCTTTTTCAGTGTTTTAGATTGTGCCAGGGCAAGTATTGAAAAAAAGATTTAGTCCATACATAGACATTTCAGTAGATTGTTCCTGGTTAGACCCAAAGAAATTTAATAAAATCATAATGCTTGATAGTTTTCATGCGGAAGTCTTTTGTATAGCATTTCTAATCTTTGTAAAGTTGAAAGACGTCAGTTATATGTAGAGCTGAAAGAGTTTGCAGATCAGTCTGAAAGCTTTACAATGGCTAAAAAAACTATCATTAAAAGAAAACAAGGCAATCTGAATGGAGCTGAAGAAATCTGTGAGTATGACGATGTAGAATCTGAATTTGAAGAACACAAAAATCTTTATGGTTACTGCTCTGACAAGAAACAATGTTTTCTGTGTTTATCATGCGCTTTTTCTGTTATTTTTGAACTCTTAGAATCTGGAATGTTTACCAATCTGTATGTAGCTTACAAGTTTGTACACCTGTGAAAGGTTGTTTTCTGAACTTAAAATAGTTAAGAATTGACTTAGATCTACTTTAAGCCAATGCATTATTTCTAATCTTCTTTTCATGAATGTAGAAAGATTTTTTTTATAACTTGGATAAAGATGCTATTATAGATGAACTGGCCAAAAAGGCGTTTGGTTAGTATACAGCCGTTCACAATCACATGAACTTTCTTAGTTCGCTGTATCTGTACCAAGGTATTGTAGAGCTATTTTTCTTTTTGTTATAAAACCTATTTTACAATGTGTAACAATTAAATTTAAATTAATGAGGACATTGTTTTTTTTTTCAATATGCTTGTTTTTTTATTACCATTGTTTCCCTTTTTAATATTTACTTAGGTATTACAGAAGGATTTAGATTATTAGATCTTCAACTTTTGTTATTTGGTTGTCTAAAACTAAAAGCATTTCTCACTCTCATTTTTAAGTAATAAGCAACTCGTAATTAATTAGTATACTTACTTTTATCTATCATGGAACTAGTTTAGGTACGGTATATAAAAATAATATAAATATTTACTGTGAAAACTACATCAGAGAAAGCTTACTTTTTAAACCCAACTATTTTAAAAGTGACAAAGTAGCTATGTGTGGTTTTTAGGCATGTAAACCTAATTTTCAGAAAGCAAATATTCTATGTCCTCTTAAATTTCCCGGTAAGGGGCCCCTTTTCAGTCTCTAGCCGAGGGCCCCCAAAGGAGCCAATCCGGGCCTGGCCGTCATGCCACATAGTGAACTTCGTTTTGACGGCTATAGACGCAAGTGTCCGTCAACGTGTTAAACGTGATGCGAATAAAACCAACACATACCTTATCAAGTCAAGAAATAACAATGGATATTTTAACATGGTATGATTTCTACAAGATAATTATTAACTTTGATACTATTTATCCAAGATTTTCATTTGTAGCGAATAATAATATTATAGTATTAAATGTTGATTGTGAAAATATTTTTATTAACATTGATTCAAGTGTCCATAACGTAAAAAAGACAAATTTAAATCTCTATTTCATTAATTTACATATAAAAATTTGGATTTACCGTGTAAATATGGTTAGCGTCCACTTAGTAATGTTTTACACTATTTCAATGATTTGAATCTATTTTTATATCACAGAAGCGAAAATATTTCAAAAGAGACGCTGATAAATAACATTTGAATTGTGTTTTCTCCTCAAAGATTCGAATATCAAGTTAAAATTTATGTTCTAACACTTATCAACTATATATCCCACATAATTTTTACCATACAAACATCATAGAAATTTTATTACATTAAGTGAAAATAATTAATTGTAACTATCTTTAAATATCAAACACAAAAATCACAAAACTATTACAAAAGTTTTAAAAAAATTACAAAATTTAAAAAGGAAAAAACTTTAATAATAACAAAAATATTTCAAAAAAGTTTTTACAAAAAGTTTTTAAAAAATTACAAATTTCTTTTACAAAAGTTAAAAATGTTAAAAAAAATTACAAAAAAGTTTTAAAAATTGCAAGTTTAACTTCTACCATGCTCTATAGGATCAAGGTCCGAAGATTGTGCTGGCCATTCCATTTGTTCCAAATCTTGATCCTCTAGATATTCATCAACGACTCTAGTTCAATTCGATCGGGCATTATCAACCCATTTAGATTAATTTATCCTCAATAGCACCACCATACGGTGTGACAAACGGAGCAAGGATCTCGTCTCGATATTTCACAGCAGTCAGAATTCTTCCACGGCACACATGGAAGTTACTGTGACTAAAAGAGAAATTCTAGCCCAAACCACGATCTCATCTCCTCTATAACTGTGTCTTTCAACAATGTTACATAGGTACAATCTGATGCCTTGTTCTCTCCAGATCAGCACACGAACTGAATCACTCTCCAAAGCAAACCGGGACTCATCTGTGAACAGTACGGAAGCCTATTGTTGTGTGCTCCAGGTAACGTGCTCTCTTGGCCAACATAAACGGGCAGTTCTGTGTTGTCGATTAAAAGTACCACACACAACGGGTCGTCTTGCATAGAGTCCTCAATTATGAAGACGTCTATGCATCGTAATCGCAGTTATTGTCATCCCTGTTGCTTTACGATGATCTGAAATGAGCTGAGCCACAGTAGTGAGTCTCCTTCTTCGGGCCAAAAGAGCTAGAAAGCGATCTTGTACAGGGGTTGTAACCCATGAGCGAGCTGGAACAAGTCTTCTTGATACTGAATTTTTGGATTCAAATTGATCTCAGAGCCTTTGGACCACACTATGAGACACATTAAGACGTCTAGCAGCACCAGCTTGTGATAACCCCGTTTCCATTCATCAGATTGCCTGCCATCTTAACGAATAAAGTAAACGACATCTCCTAGACAGGGACAACACTAATTTAGTACCAACAATTCAAGATCATCAACCATAAAAAAAATTTCACACAAATTCCCAAAGTGGGATATTCGCAGTTCCTCCTGACAAACATATAAGTATTCAATACATTAAAATAATTGAAATAGGTATAATTTTTTCATAAGATTTTATTGAAGTTACTTATGATCATTCACATAAACCATATTTTTTACCTTTATTTTGATTCTTTTAATAGTGCGTGTGAAAAAACTGGTTGTACTTTAACTTTTGGAGGCCAATGTACATATTGAATAGGCCGAAGACTTATAACATATTTATTTAAGAGTAGTTTAAAAACATACTTATTATAAGGTTCAAGATCATACTGAATAATTTGAAAACTTAAGACATACTTAATCGTCCGAAGATTTAAGACATACTGAATTATACTTTACAATAATAATTACAACACTTATTTTTGTTAGGGGAGTGACCAAAATAATCAGTTCCTTCCTATTGGATTGCTGCTGCCATTGAAGGACACATTTTCCAATGGCCAGACAGCCGACTCAGCATTAGATGATCTAAATTTGCATACTCTTGACCACCTGTTCCCATGTGATCCAAGGATGAGGTCATATAGTTCAACCCGTCTTAAAAACATCACGGACACTTTAATTGCTTTATGGTATCCTTAAGTTGTAAGGGTCATAAAATATCCTTTACTTTCCATGCTCCTCAACTGTCTGAGAAGGCAACGACTCGTCTGACAGGTGTTTGATAAAACAACATGATTCTACCATTTAGCGTAATTTCTGCGTACTTTCACCTTTCCTATCAATTGCATAATTAATAGTTCGTAATTAAAGTTAATGAATATTTTTATATTCTTCGTCAAAGAGACTATTTTCTGTAGATGTATGTTTATATTGTTCATATTCTAATTTACACAAATTGTTCTTCATTTTGTCTTATGAAAAATACGCTGAAAAGTTCTTTATTTTTCGAAAGAAATTATGGTTAGTAATAAGCTATCCAGCAACCCTCCTGCAAGAATTCTTTTAATATCTGTCATCATTTGCAAGTTATTGAATTTTAAAATCAGTCAGTCCGTTTTAGGATACCCGGTAAATAAATTGATAGATAAAGCACGAATTTAACAGTCATGTAATCGAACTATGTGCTTTAACACAGAAACTATCAAATTCAATAAGGAGTCTATAAATGCAGAAATATTTCGCGATTAACTGCTGGCATGCGGTTGGTGGACAATCTAAGAAAATATATGAAATGTAACAAATCAATTAGAGTTTTCAATTAAAAATGATTTTTACCTACGTTCTGTACACCGGGCAGTATATCGGGCATCATTAGCCCGGGTTGGATCACCTGGTTTATTTAATACGCAAAATATCTTTAAAACATTACAATTTATTTCATCTTAAATTTTAATACATTCTCACATCATTTTAAAAATTACGAAAATTTATGATTTTAATCAATGATGTAAACAGATCTTTTGATTAAAATCTATATATTTAAAACGCTAAGCTTTTTCTTTCGACAATCCGTGAGAACAAACTACTGCATCAAATTACACCATTCTTTTTTTTAATGAAAGATATTTGGACACAGATTTGTTATCGTGCATTCGTTTGTTCGAAAATTTAATTAATTAGCCGTAATTTTCAATTAAACTTTTACTTCTGCTTATGACGTCATAAAGTCGGCAACTCCTACTGTTGCGACGCATAGAGTTTATTATCTAAACTCTGTGGTTCGCCAATCTTTTGACATTAGCTAATATCAACTAGGTAATATTTTAACAATGTAATATAATATCTTAAAAAACTTACTTAAAATTAGCGAAAATATAATCATAATAAAATATCTAAATATACATATCGATATGAATAACAAATCTCACGTAAAATGTTGCAATTTAAATGATTCCAATTGAAACAAGAAGTGGAGAGTTATCCCTGACGCCCAGCTAACATAAAAGTACCTATTTTATTTTATTTATTTGCACACATATTCAATTTTATTATAAAACACCAGGTTGCCATAGAAAGTAAAAATCGTCATTTAGGCGGCAAAAATGAACCCCGGTACATCTGCGATATTTGTACCGATTTAATTAAAATTATTTTGGTTGCACCGCATATTACAAAACTAGGACTTCCCTCAAAGGGATTAGTCTGAGTGATATTGCTGAGAACATAGGATTAACATTTACAATATAATGAAAAAGAGCAAATTAAATGATAGAATTACAAAATATCATATATAAATTCATATACACTGTTAAAAAAATAGAAAAGAAGTACAGTTCATCAGACGTGTTGTCATAATTTGTCAATAACATGTGGCAAAGAATCTTATTTTCTTAAGCGCGTATTGCGCAAAACTTGAAAAAAAACGCCGGATCTTTTAAAACGCCAAGCTTTTTAAAGTTACGTAATTGGATTTGCAGCCAATAGATTATTCTATCAAGCGTGGCTTAACGCAAATTTAATTTCATTGTTGCACCTTTTTTTGTGTGTGAATTTAAAAATTTTCTTCCTTGATTATATATCTATTATTTGTATAACTGTTTATAGAAACTCTTACACTTCAAACCACATTGATAGCATGCTTTGCTACAAAGCAGATTGCAAAACTATAGTCTAAATTACTATTAAAGTATACAAAAAATCTTTCGATGACTTCTGCAAAATAACTTTTACATTAAATCTCCATATCGGCAAAATTGAAAAATTATATATATTTCAAAGTTAAGCTTAACTGATACTTCTTGATTATTCTCTAAGAGGCTCTGCCCCCCTGGGCCTTTACTGCGCCAATCCGCAGACTTTTCTTTTGCCTGTCTGTCTGTCTGTCTCTCTACAATCTGTCTGTTTCCCTATCCGTTCTTCTGCCCGTCTCTCTAACCGATTGTCTATCTCTCTACACGTCTCGCTACCTGTCTATATTATTTCTCTACCGGTCTCGCTACCCGCCAATCTATTTCTCTAACCGTCTGTCTATCCGTCTAACTACTTGTATGTCTTGCCGTGCCTCTATCCACTTCGCTACCCATTTGTCTATCTGTCTCACAACTTGTTTATCTGTCTCTCTACCCGTCTGGCTATACGCCTCTCTACCCATCTTCTTACCCATCTCCGTACCAATCTACTGTCTCTCTACTCGTCTGTATACCCGTCTCACTATCCGTCTGTTTTTGTACCCGACTCGCTACCAATCTCATTACCCGTCAGTCAACTCGTCTCTGTACTCATCTCTCTACTTGTCTCTTATCTACCACGCTACGCGTCTCGCAACCTTTCTCGCTACATTCCTGTCTACCGGTGTCTCTACTCGTCTCGTGACCCATCTCGCTACCCCTCTGTCAACCCTCTTTTTACCTTTCTCTCTAGCCGTCTGTCTATTCGTTTCGCTACCTGTCAGCCTACCTACTCGTCTCTCTACCCGTCTGTCTACCCGTTTGTTTACTCGTTTTTCTACGTCTCGCCACCTCTTCCCAATATTTTAACAATTCATTTAATATACAAAAGCCGTTTATCAGTTATTAAATGCAAACAGAAGTAATTTATCTAATAAATGTAATCAGATGCAATTTTTTTAAAATACATATATAAACCTGAATAATAATTCATCAGTTTTGTGTTCATGGTTGTTTATATCATTTGACAGTAAATCTCAACTTCTTAAACCTGAATTGTCTCAAGCTTTTTAAAAAACCCACAAGGTCTGTATAACTGCAAAGTACCCTGAGGGCTATATTAGCTACATGTTATTAAGTTAAGTGAAAGTTTCGTTATCGCGTTTGCAGCCAATTGCTTATGTCAGAAAGCGTGGCTTAACGCATTTTAAATTCATTACTGTAACTTTTTACTTTTTTATTTATTATTATTTTTTAGGGGGGGTAGGGGGTAGGGGGGAAGGGTTTCAAATATATACATTTAAATTAAAACTTTTGCCTCCATGCCATTACTGTTGTTTGTATTATTAACTAATACCTTGTAGACCGAGCTTCATTTGAAACAAATGTAAAAGACTTCTTCTACAGTTTTTTTAGTAGAAATTTTCGTAATTGGGCCCAAAGCCAATCGGAGCATTTAATATCATTATTGTAACTCTTATAAAGTTAAAACAATATTGTTGCTAGCTTTACTCTTGTTTGAGACCAGCCTTGCCTGTGTATCTGAATGGGGAAAAGTTTCGTATCCTATGTCGGTTGGCGAAAAAAAATTTAAATGGTGCCAAAAGGTAGTAGCATCTTACAAAATTTTTCAAGAGAGCGGTAAAACATGTTTTTCAAATATTTACAAAGCATGTTTTTGCACCATCTTAAAAATTTAAGCACGATGCTAAAATAATATTTTATCGCCATCCTCTTTAATAAAAGGCTATGCGTTGCTGACGACTGGGATTTTCGCTAATCGTTGCAACAGAATAATCTCGGAAAATGAAACATTTGAAGTTGCTGAAGAAATTAATAGCTCGAAAAGTATTTGTCAGAAAATTGTTAGACAAACTGCGTTAGAAAGGTAAAAAAAATGTATTTTTCTTGATATAAATTTCAAATCTAATGATTATGCCAATTTTCAAATATTGAATTTCAAAAATTACCAAATTTCACAATGGAGTACCACATAGCGAAATCTTCACGTGTAAAATGATAATGATAACGCCCATGTGTTTGACGTATAGTGGCTATAGCACGAGTCACAAATTATAGCAGCCTTACTATTCTGTTAAAATATAAAAGGGAATTATGATGCCACGAGTTCATGATTTTTATTTAATCCTCTTTAATAAAAAGGTATGCGTTGCTGACGACTGGGATTTTCACGAATCGTTGCCACAGATTAATCTCGGAAAATGAAACATTTGAAGATACTGAAAAAATTAATAGCTCGAAAAGTATTTGTCAGAAAATTGTTAGTCAAACTACGTTAGAAAGGTAAAAAATTGTATTTTTCTGGATATAAATTTCAAATTTAATGATTAAGCCGCTTTTCAAATATTGAATTTAAAAAATTACCAAATTTCACAATGGAGTACCATAACGAAACCTTCACGCGTAAAAAGATAATGATAACGGCAGCCTGTATACTGGCTATAGCACGAGTCACAAATTATAGTAGCTTTATCATTCTGTTAAAATATAAAAGTGAATTATGATGTCACGAGTGCAGGATTTTTATTCAATTATCGACAAATAGCATATTTTAGTCCACCTCAGTGAGGCATATCAATTTCAAGTATTGTAACTTCATTAAAATTCAATGGAAATGATTTTTCAGTATCGTTTTCAGAAATGCGGAAGGACATTCCAAGTAAAGGTCCGTATGGTTTTAAAACACAGAGTCAATTTCAAGACCAATATTTCGTTTGATTAAAGGTTCGTTAAGAGAAACTGACCAGCGTAGCGGGCGTAGCTTGCTAGTATTCGATATTTTAATAAGTATTGAAAATACATAAACAAACTTATTTAACAAACCTAAGAGGCATTTTTGTGATACATAATTGTTACTGTCAGGGGGATAAATTGTAAACAATTAATAAACGGCTAGTAAATAATAAATAGCATTTAAAATCTAAAAATGGAGAAGTGATCCGTATAAAAATGCAAAATATAACATTATACGCTTGATATATGTAAATCTTTTTTTATTTTTTAATATTTCCGAAGGCACAGAGAAAAAGGTAAAAATCTCTTTTCCAAATGCCAAATAGAAAATATACAAAATAGAATGCCAAATATACAAAATAGAAAAATACCTGCAAAAAAATATATTTACAAAATACTACATCTGCAAAAAAATAAGATTTAGAAAAAGTAAGCCAAATCCTGCAGATCCCAACAATCACATTGGAAAACTTATCACCAAAAAAGAACTCGCCAAATCTTACGGCACAGGAGATGGATTTTTCTCTCTGAAAACAGAATATTAGTTTTTTTTCTTCTACGATGGGTGATTATAATATAATTGTTTCATTTCACATACTACATACCGTTTGATATATTGGTACTTTTATGTTATCCTGGCGCAGTTGATAAATCGCCAAATATTGTTCCTATAACATTTTCATATTGAATTCATTTCATTTAAATTTAAACCTTTCACTCATTTAATTTAAAATACATGCCTTTCATTAATCCCATTTAAAATGCTAAAAAGAAAAAAAAAGAAATAATGCCATAAATCGAAACCTTTTATTTAAACACCAAAGACTTTTTTTTTTAATTTACACCCGCGAAATTAAAAAAGCTGCTATTGCTGAGATTTGCGCCAAATCTCTAATACCAAGTCTACCAAGTTATTGCGGGGTTTTTCTTTCAAACAGAAAAAAAAAAATCCAGATTAATTTTCGATTTCTACTAAATTGAAATATATTTTATTGTGCTGAATATTAGTGCGTGCATATTTTTTTGCTCCATGTACTCCATGAACTTTTCAATTCCGATTGTCTACGAAAATCTCCCGCCGGTGAAAATGACGTACGCACAAAATTTTCGTGACGTATGTATTTTAATTGTTCTTTTTTATCTATTTTTTAATATAATTTCCAAACGGTTTGACATTTATTCTTGGTAATAAATAGACGTCGTTTTCACCTTTATAGGTACCTGCTGTAAAAATTTGAACGAAATCCGTTAAATATTTTTTGAGTTATGCTTGACGAAAGGTTTTAATATCCGCCGTAGCTATATATGGGGCAAAGTAATACTGCGTTGTGTATGAGTCTTCGTTGCACTCAGACAATTAAATCCATGATTATTGGGCACAGATGTCATATACGCACCACATTGGCGCGATTTCCCCCCCCCCCCAATTTGGCGAAAACTTTGTTTTTGAATATTAGTTACAAATAGCATGCAATAATAGCACGTGATTTTTTATTTCAATATAAAAATAAAATAACGTAATAAATGAAATAGCTTCTATTATTTAAAAAAAGGAAATAAAAATAAATAAATGATAGTTTGATATAAATAAATATTGATATACATAATAAAAACAATTTATAGAATTAAAATAAAAAATAAAAGTAAATAAACGGCAATATAAACAAAATAACCGGGTTACCATGTGAAGCATAAGATTGCCATTTTGTTGCAATCGCGCCAATGTGGTGCGTATATGACATCTGTGCCAAAATTACCTGTATAGATTTGTTGGGAATTTTTGAAATTTTCGACACATTTTTTCATTAGAGGCAAAAGGTGCATGGAAATGGAGCAAAATTTATTAAAACAAAGCAAAAATATTGGGCACAGATGTGATATACGCACCACATTGGCGCGATAGCAACAAAATGGCAATTTTATGCCTCACATGGTAACCCGGTTATTTTGTTTATATTGCTGTTTATTTACTTTTATTTTTTATTTTAATTCTATAAATTGTTTTTATTATGTATATCAATATTTATTTATATCAAACTATAATTTATTTATTTTTATTTTCTTTTTTTTAAATAATAGATGCTATTTCCTTTATAACGTTATTTTATTTTTACAGTGGTGGCCAAAAGTTTGGACATTTTTTGAAAGTTTCATGTTTTTCAACTTTGTGTGCTTGTAGAATATATTAATTTTCACTTAAATACAAATGTTTATATATCAAATTGAAGGAAATTTAATGTAGAATTTAATAATAAAAACAGTATTACAATACCTGTATTACAAAAAAAGTTATGCTTATTTTAGTAGAACAAACAAACACAAATAGTTTTCAATAAGGACGTGTTTTGTAATAAAAGCGTACTAGCCAATCACAAACACTGTTCTGAGGACCAATCAAATGTCTGTAACTGTAGTTTAGGTTATTTAGATGGTAAAAGAGTTATTGTTGTGGAAATATTTTGCGGAATGATGCATACTAGTACAATTAAATAGAGTATTGCTGTTTTTGAATATTTAAAGTCCTTTTTTTAATTAAACTAATTTTAAATAATGTCATCAACAAGAAAAACTAATTGGACATCTACAAAAAGAAGCCGAATTGTCATATTGAGAAAAAAGGGCCTCTCTTATGCTGAAATTGCAAGACAAGTTGGTGGTTCAGTGACTTGTTCTGGTGTACGAAAGTTCTGTTTACGTTATGAAAAAACGAAATCAGTGGAAAATAAGGCCAAATCAGGCCGAAAAAAATGCACAAGTGCTAATGCCGATAGAAAAATTAAACGTTTATGCCTTCAAGATAGAAAAATTTCATCAGATGCCATTAGATGTGAAATGAATGCAGCGGGTATTGCAGTAAGTTCAAGAACAATAAGAAGAAGGTTATCAGGATTTGGACTACAAGCTAGAAATCCAAGGAAAAAACCATATTTAAATCAAAAGCAACGCGAAAAACGACTTGAGTGGGCAAAAGGACACATTAAATGGTCAGAAAATCAATGGAAGCAAGTAATCTGGAGCGATGAGAGTAAAATATCGCTCTTTGGTAGTGATGGTAGAAAATACATGAGACGTAGAGTAGGAGAAGCACTTCATCCTGATTGCATTGAAGCAACTACAAAAAACCAAATAAATGTCATGATTTGGACATGTATGTCTGCAGATGGTGTGGGCCGAATTCAAGTGATTGATGGCATCCTGAATGCCAAAAAATACATCGAAACTGTCATGGAACCAAAATTGATACCTTCCATCAGGGATCTCTTCCCCAACAACGCACCATTTATTTTTCAGCAGGATTCAGCTCCATGCCACACAGCAAAAGTATGCAAAGCATTGTTTCAAAATAAAGGCATGGATATATTACCATGGCCAGGAAACAGCCCTGATCTCAATCCAATTGAAAATTTGTGGCGACGTTTGAAAATTCTTGTACGAAAAAAACGTCCATCCAATAAAAGACAACTTATTGAAGCTATAATTGATTCATGGCACTTTGTGATTACGAAAGATGAACTCCAAACACTCGTTCACTCAATGAAAAGACGCTGTGAAGCTGTCTTAAAAAATAAGGGTTATCCTACTAAGTATTGATTGTGTAAGTATCACTTTAAAAAAATGCAATTCTAAGATAGATCTTACTATTAGATGCATAACTTTTTTTGTAATACAGATATTGTAATACTGTTTTTATTAATAAATTCTAAATTAAATTACCTTCAATTTGATATATAAACGTTTGTATTTAAGTGAAAGTTAATATATTCTACAAGCACACAAAGTTGAAAAACATGAAACTTTCAAAAAATGTCCACACTTTTGGCCACCACTGTATATTGAAATAAAAAATCACGTGCTATTATTGCATGCTATTTGTAACTAATATTCAAAAACAAAGTTTGCGCCAAATTGGCGGGGGAAAAAATCGCGCCAATGTGGTGCGTATAAGACCTCTGTGTCGTAATTTTTGATGTACTACATAATAAAAGTCCAATTTTTTTCATAACATCGAAATGGGCACTGAAATGTCTGAATATATGTATTTTGGGTACTTTTATGATCGCCAAGTGTCAGTGATCACCAAAATTTTTTAATCTCGCCACCCTTTTTTTCTCGACAATCTTTTAACATTAGTTAATAACAAATAACCAATATTTTAACATTGCAGCATAATGTCTCTAAAAACTTAGTTAAAAATAGCTAAAATATAATCATGAGGAAATACGTAACCACAAAGGCACAGATGTCATATAAGCACCCCATTGGCGCGATTTTTCCCCCGCCAATTTGGCGAAAACTTTGTTTTTGAATACTAGTTACAAATAGCATGCAATAATTTGTGATTTTTTTTATTAAAAAAAAGGAACCTGCAAAGCAAATTAAAAAAATAAATTTATTTCCATTTTGTTAAGCCCGAGAAGGGACAGATATTAAAATTATTTTATTTAGTCAATGCTACAATAATGTTGCATTTTTATATTAAATCTTGCTCAGTCTATTTAATCTTAAAAAATTAAATTTAAATTTGAAACATGATATTAAAGCAACTTTAAAACATTTCATTTAGAAATCTAAATAAATCTTCAACTTTTTAAAATTATTTGAACTTCTCATGTTTCTTGTCTGTTAGAATTTGCTACAATACAAATTTTGTATAATGCATGTAAAACTGAAAAAAAGTTGAAGATTTATTTAGATTTCTAAATGAAATGTTTTAAAGTTGCTTTAATATCATTTTTCAAATTTAAATTTAATTTTTTAAGATTAAATAGACTGAGCAAGATTTAATATAAAAATGCAACATTATTGTAGCATTGACTAAATAAAATAATTTTAATATCTGTCCCTTCTCGGGCTTAACAAAATGGAAATAAATTTATTTTTTTAATTTGCTTTGCAGGTTCCTTTTTTTTAATATCTCAAGTTTTTTAATAACAATTTAATATGAAGCAGACAAGATTCAAACGAGGCAAGTATGTAAAAGACTGCACGTATCAAAATCAGTATTGGTAATATGAAATATACAGTTCAAACACTGATTATTCTGTAAACAATTAAAATAATAAAAGTAATTTTTAACAAAAAAATGTATATAACGGACTTTAACGGATTGTTTCTCATCTTTATAATGATAATAATAAAACGAATCATGTTCATTTTTGCAAATAATTTTATGCCATAGTGTAAAATACATTTGCAACCACTTTGGAAAGAGACACTAGTAAGCGTGTGTGAAAGCTATTAATAACATCTTATGTTGTTTTATCACATAAGAAGCAAAAAAATAATAATGAGCATATATGAAACAACTGTATTCTGATTTTGTTATAAAATGTGTAGTTATGGAGGATGAAATTTTCAGCAAAATATTTCTTTTTGTAGCTGAATAAATATTTTACCTTATATTGACAATTTCTTAATTTAACATTTCTGTAGAAGCAAAATGTAAACATCTGCAAGATTTTTTACAAAACGTGTACGATCTGTTATTTTCTTATCGTCACAAACAGTCCATTTATTGATCTCGTTTTCATTTGTTACAATAATTTCATAACAATAATTTCATTAACAGCACACATTTGATCTTCTTTTATGTAATACGATTTATACTCACAACAATCTATGTTTGAAAATAATTCCTTTGTAGAACTGCCCTGAGAAGAAGCAAATATATGAAGAATATGCAATAACCTTCGAACTGAATTCTCTCAAATGTTACAGAGAGGTCCACATTTCTACATTAGAGTTTTGGGATGATGACCATCAATGTTTTTCTCGAAATGTAAATCACCTAAAGGAATATGTTCTATTTTAGAATTGGAATGACTACTATAATTATGATCTAAATGTATGTGAACTAATGGGTGATATGCTATTTCCCAAAAATAGGGTTCTGCATTGGAGTTGTGAATTCTTTCGCCACCAATTATTTCACATAAATTTTCTGCAGTGATATTTTGAGTTGATTTTGATAACATCTGTTGAAATTTGTTTGAAAAATTTTCTGAAGCCGATGAACTCTTTGCATACAAAACATTTTTAGTATGAATAGCTTTACGCGCAAGTAATTGAGCTTTTATTTGAGTTTTTAGAAATTGAATATTTGTTCTTCTGCTTTGCTGAGCTATGTTTGATTTATAACTCTCTAGCAGATTTTTCACTAAAGCAAGCTGTCGATATCTTGAAGGATTAATTTTCTTAGAGGTGAGAATCCTATTATGATTTGAGTATTTTTTTTCCAGTATTTTAGCTTATATTTATTAGCCTTTGATTTATTTCGCAAACAATATGAAGTATTACGCTTCTGTATCTGGCTTTTACATTTTTTATAGTATGCGGCTCTTTTATTTTTGATAATTTCACGATTTCCTCGATAATATCGTGAATATTTATTTGATGTATCACTTAACGGTTCAGACAGAGATACTCTTTGTATAGGGTTAGGATACTCTTCAGTTGGGCCATTTAAATCAATGAAATGCCGAGAGCAAACATACCAGTCTCTAGTCATCGTTTCTGTATAAGGAAAGGGCATCTGACGTCACTGTTGGTTAAACTACTGTTGGTTTGGCAGAAAAACCTGTTCGTTCTTTACGGCTCCTACAATACACATGAGATGGTGGGATTTGATTGGTCTATGTTAAACTGGTCTATGATATGATTGGCCTACGTCGCCATGACGATTCCTGCAATGATAGCTTCGACAAAAATGCAGTGGTAGATTGGTTGATGGAACTGTTTGTTTGTAAACATGCCCTTTCCTTATTTGTTATACCACAAGCAGAAAGCCATTCGTTACATTTACTCAAGTTTTTCTGTGGTTTAGGAAAAGGGAAAAACAAAACTCCCAGCATATAGTCTTTGTAAAAGTATCGTGCATCACTCTTGCAACCAGAAAATTTGCATTTTTTCACCATGTTGAATTTTAGTAATCATCGATTAAGAGAGAAATTTAAAAACGCATTTCGTAACATCACAGTATCACTAGATAAGTAAATATCGAACATTCATCCAATTTTGATAAAGACAGTAACATCTAAATTAAAGTCCAAATACTGCTTAAAGTGATAAAAACATAACACGGAATATTTAAAATACCTTTTTAATGTAGATCGTTCACAACTATTGGTGACATCTTCGGATCTTAAAGATAAATACAATATTCTCGTATATTTTTGAAATAGTAAACATATACCACGAGATCGCATGTCCAAGGCTAGCAGGTGCTTAAATTGGCCAAAACTGGGAAACGTGAAAAATTATTATTTGTTTTTATTTTTATTGCTTCTTCAATCTATCGATCATCGCGTGCCAAATTTTAGCTAATTATTTTAAATATTCCGTGTTATGTTTTTATCACTTTAATCAGTATTTGGACTTTAATTTAAAGACTCCACGTTTACTACATTTAGAGTTTTTTGATTGGAGGATTTATTTTTTTACAGAATTAGGTGTTTTGAAGAAAATTTGTGGAAGCGCGTACAAAAAGTGGGAAAAACTCTAGTAAATTAACTCGTTCAATGGGATTTCCTGTGTTAAATTAACATTAGGATGTCACACTGGAAATAAATAAGCCTTGCGCTGCCGCGCAAGGCTTAATTTCAATATAAAAATAAAATAACGTTATAACGTTAATGTTATAACGTTAATATACATTATAACGTTAATATACATTATAACGTTAATATTCAAAAACAAAGTCTTCGCCAGATTTGCGGAGGGAAAAAATTGCGCCAATGTGGTGCGTATATGATATCGGTGCCACCACAAACACATCAATACAAATAACGAAATCTCAAAAATTGAATTGAAATCAAAACTGAAATATTTGAATTGAAAGGGTTGCAATTCAGATGATACCAATTGAAACAAGATTTGGCGAGTTATCACTGGCGCCCAGCAAATATAAAAGTACCGTATTGGATATATATTTTTTTTTTCGCTTTGTTGCTGATCTTGGAAATATGCCTCATGGCTCAATGGCGTTTAATTAAACAAGAAAAACTTCTGTGCAAATTCTGAGAGTCAGACTAAATTTTTAACAGTAAAAATTATATATATTTTGTAAATATTTATGGACAGTGAAAATAAATCGGTACTTTTCGGTTAGCCGGGCGCCAGTGATATATGTACATATATAAATACACATGTATATACATATATATGTATATGTATACATACATATATGTAGATATATGTGTATGTATCTATATGTATACGTGGATATGTGTATATGTGTGTGTGTGCGTATATATACATGTATATATATCACTGGCGCCCGGCTAACCGAAAAGTGCCAATAAATCATACCTCATAAGCCTAAAAATTGTTTATTTTATATTTTCTAAGAAAAATAATTGTAAGAAAATCTTTTAGGGAAGAGTTCCGTATCCCTTGATGATTTTTTTTGGCGAGTTGATTTTGGCGATAAGTGTTTGATGTGATTGTTGCGATCTTCAGTCTTTGGGGTTACATTTTTAACTACCGAAGTGAACTTAATCTACGTGACGTCACACCCCTTTTCGCGCTATTTTGGATTTTTTAGCCAATCGCGCCAACCAGCACAGAATATGAAACTTTTCCCATACTACGTCAGTTAAAAATATGTAAGAGAAAATTTGTAAGAGGAAATTTGGTACTTTTCCGTTATACGGACACCATTGTCGCCAAGCATACATTTACATACATTTAATACATACATTTACATACATTAACATACATACATTTATGTTATATCCTGTCAACAACTCAACTCAATATTGTAATATTCTGTATTCTAGAACGCAACAGAACAACTCAACGGTAAGTTGGTATTACAACAACAGTGCTGATGAACGCATGCTGTAAGCTGCCAATAAATTTAATCTTTAACAATATGAGAGTATTTTCTCGGTAATAATTATATATAAAATTTAAATATATTAAAGTGGCGACGGATTTCAAGAACCTATTTTTAACGTTATTTATAGCAAATGCAGTTTATCCATCAAATTGGAATGATTGTAAAATCAATGCATAATGTAGTAATCTTGTAGCTGCTAATACTGGTAATCCTCGTTTTGATCCAAAAATCGCTACTAGAGGTTTGTGGTCAGTTATTAAAGTAAACCTTCTTCCCTTTAGGTATAAGTAAAACTTTTTTACTGCCCACACTATTGCTAAGGCTTCTTTGTCGATTTGAGAATATTTCTGCTCAGTCTTGGTTAAGGTTTTGGATGCAAAAGCTATTGGCCGTTCAGAACCATCTGGATATCGATGAGATAAGACACAACCAATACCATCTGGAGATACATCACTTGCCAGGATTAAGGGAAGTTTCGGATCATAATGAACTAAGACTTTTTCTGAACAAATTTCTTGTTTTATTTTCTCAAAGGCAACTTGACAATTCTTCGACCATTTAAAATTCACATCTTTTCTTGTCAAATTATTAAGAGGATTTGCAATAGTCGCTAAATTTTTACAAAATTTACCATAAAATGTTACTAATCCAAGGAAACTCTTTATTTCTTGTACATTTTTAGGTACAGGAGCATTTAAAATCGCTGAAATCTTTTCGTCAGTTTTATGTATGCCATTTGCATCAATTTTATGCCCTAGGAAATTTATTTCGTTTTGAAAAAATTGACTCTTACTGAAATTAAGTTTCAAGCCATGCTCTTTACACGTTTTGAAAAACTGTTCTAAAGCCTTAAGATGTGACATTTCGTCATTTCCTGTTATTCTAGCATCATCCATAAACACTTTTACCCATTCCATACCTTGGAATAATCCATCAACGTACCGCTGCCAAATTGCGGGTGCTCCGTTTAACCCAAACATAAGCTTCTTGCAAATATAGAGTCCCTTATGAGTATTTATTGTCAACAGTTTTTGACTTTCAGGATGTATCTTCATTTGTAAATAAGCATGTTTGAAATCTAATTTTGAAAATTGTTTTCCCCCATTTAAACTAGAGAATTTCACCTCCAACTTTGGCAAGGAGTGTTGTGGCACGATTAAATTGGGATTTAAGGTTACTGAATAATCCGCACATAATCGTATACTGCCATCCGATTTTACGACCGGTACTACTGGCGTTGTCCATTCAGAGCTTTCAACTCTCTCTATAATACCTTCTTTTTCTAATCTTTCTATTTCATCTTCAACTCTGCTTTTTAAAGCAAATGGCACTGTTCTAACCCTACAAAATACAGGTTTAACATCTGGTTTAAGTTCGAGCTTAGCTTCATAATTATTTATTTCCCCGAGTTTATCATCAAAAATATCCTTATACTCTTCCAAAAGATCTTTTAAGTTTAATTTAGCTGTAGCCCTTAATGTCTTGATAGCGTTCCAGTCTAGATTTATCTTATGAAGCCATTCACGGCCAAAAATGGTATCCAAGTCCTCCTTAACAATGTATAAGTTCAAATTCGAAATTTGATTTTTATATTCAACCTTAACTGTAACATAACCCATAGGTACTAATGCTTCACCATTATAGGTTTTAAAAACTATATTAGTGGGTTGAATTTTCTTCCTTGAAATTTTCCTGAAATTCCTTATACTCATAACACTGACTGCCCCGCCAGTATCTAACTCCATTGAGCAATTTTTTTCATCAATTTTTAAATAAATCATTATTGGAGGTCGTCTCGGTTCTTCCTCATGTAAAGTACCGTCATTGGAATTTAATCCAAATAATGGGACCTGGTTATTGTTTTCAACCACATCCTTAAAATTTACTTGTTTTTGCTTAACTGGTCTAGCATTTGCTTTTCTTGCTGCGAAACATGCTTTTTTTATGTGACCAATTTTTGAACAAAAGTCACATTTACTGGAAATAAATCTACATTTAGCTTTGACATGGTCTGTGCCGGTGCATCGCGTGCAAAATAAAGATTTTGCTGTTTTTCAGCATAATTTGATTTCCTGTTCCATTGTTTTTTTACTGCATGAACTGCATTTATTCCTCGACCCATAATATCATTTGCCCCCTTAAATGCTTTTTCCATGGCTAAAGCTATTTGCAAAGTTTTATCTAGATCTATGTTATCTTCTTCAAATAATCGATCCAGAATTGTTTTATCGCGTAATCCACTAACAAAAACATCGCGTAACATGATATTTAACATATTGCTATCATAATCGCAATTAATTGCTAGTTCTCGGAGTTCCGCTATATAAGTATTAATAGTCTCCCCTTCCCGCTGTTTACGATTTAGAAATTTATGTCGAGAAGGTATAACCAATGGCTTTGGGGTTAAATGTTTTTTCAAAACATCTTTCAATTTTTCCAAGCTTTGCGCAGAAGGATTTTCTGGAGACAGCAAATTTTTTAATAACTGATACAATTTAGCACTTAAAGAAGAAATAAATACTTTAGCCCTAGCGTCTTCTGGGACTTTTTGTACATCTAAATATGTGAGAAATCTTTCGAAAAAACTATCGAAGTTTTCATATTCTTCATTAAACTTTTCAAACTGTACAGTTACTTTGTGAGAGCTACTCTCTTTATTCTGAAGAGCAAGAATCAGTTCTTGATTCTGCTTCAATAACTCTTGAATTTGTTTCTCCATAATTCAATCTAGTAATTACAAGATGAAAAAAAAACAATATTTTACCTTGAGCCGTCTTCCAACAGTTCAATTTTTAAATACTCGTCGCCAGCTGTTTGTCGTGTTTGCGTGGGTATAAATACATTTAATAATGGAAACTGAAATCGGACACGATGCACATATTTTACTATAACAACACAAACATTTATATATACAAAAAGTATAACATTTTCAATCTATGCTCAATCGGCATACCAGCTACTCATAGCCATCTTAAACACAACTCCTATATTCCATATTCTCGTTCACAGTATCTTATAATATAGTTTATTCAGTTCATCGATATAAACCATAGAGTCAATATTCAGACAGCACAGTAATTGCTATTCACCACTCAGTACCACCATGAGTAAGCTAGGCCTAATTGGCACATTGCATTCGTTTGACATAGAAGTGGACGATTTTAGTTTATATGTTGAACAACTTGAACATTTTTTTCTTGCTAATGACGTGGAAGAAAACAAGAAAGTGTCAGTATTTATATCTGCAATCGGTTCCAATACTTATAAGTTACTTCGTAACTTACTGCTTCCGAAAAAACCCAGTGACTGTTCGTATGATGAATTGAAAAAAACATTAAATCAACATTTTAAACCTGCTTCTATCATCATTTCTGAGCGATTTCGCTTTCATCGACGAAATCAAACAGCTGGAGAATCAGTTTCCCAGTATTTAGTGGAGCTAAGGAGACTTGCATCAACGTGTGAATTTGGTGCATTTCTGGATGAAGCACTACGAGACCGTTTCGTTTGTGGATTGAGCAATGAAAATATACAGAAGAGACTCTTGGCAAAAAAAGAACTGAAATTAATTGACGCGGTTAACACAGCTGTCGCCATTGAAATAGCTGAAAACGATGCGGCGAATATGAAGGGAGTGCTCACACCCGTTGTAAATAAAGTTCGTCAAAGTTTGGGTTATAAGAAGAAAAATTTTCAGCCTTCAAATAACACTTCTACTAATTCAAATAAAAAAATTTCCAAATGTTTTCGATGTGGCGCTGTTCATGATCCTGCCAAGTGCAAATATAAAACTGCCATTTGCCATTCATGTGGGAAAAGTGGCCATATCTCACCTGTGTGTCTGAATAAGAACAAAAACTCCTCCACTAAAAAGGTTGAAACGGTTGAGTACGATACAGAAGCAGTCTATCAATCAAGTTACAGGTAAGAAAAAATATATTATCTCAGTCATTGCTAATAATATACATTTAGATATGGAACTTGACACTGCTGCTGATGTTTCCATAGCATCAGAAATCTGGATGCAGAACAATTTGCCAGAAACTAAAATTGTGCCATCATTAACCAGATTGTGGGACTACAATGAAAAATAAATTCCAGTAGTTGGAGAAGTCCTTGTTAATGTGCAGTGCAACAACCAACATCATACTTTACCTTTAATTATTGTGAAAGGTGATCGACCTGCTCTTTTTGGAAAAAATTGGTTATCTGTGATTAAATTAAATTGGAATGAAATATTTTCAGTGACCTCAAAATGTGTGAACAGTGTTGAAACACTTAAGAAAAAGTACACAGATGTTTTTCAAGTAAGTAATCAACCAATTAAACATTTTAAAGCAGTACTTAAAATGAAAAATAATTGTCAACCTGTATTTTGCAAAGCCAGGCCTGTTCTTTATGCTTTAAAAAATGCTGTTTCTGATGAAGTTGAAAAATTAGTAAATAATAATATATGGCATTTTGTTGAACATTCTTCGTGGGCAACACCTGTTGTTGTGGTGCCGAAGAAAAATAATGCTGTGAGGTTATGTGGTGATTTCAAGGTAACTGTAAACAAACACCTTGACCCTAATCAGTATCCGCTTCCCACTCAGTAAGATCTTTTTGCTACTTTGAGGGGAGGCAAGTATTTCAGTAAACTTGACTTGTCACATGCATATCAACAAATTGAGTTGGATGCTGACTCTCAAGAGTTATTAACACTTAATACCTTGATGGGTTTGGTTCGCCCTAGTAGATTGATGTATGGCATAACTGCAGCAGCTGCTATTTTTCAATCGATCATGGAACAAATATTACAGGGTATACCCGGAGTCATAATTTTCCAAGATGACATCCTCATCTCATCGGCTACTAAAGCAGAACATTTTTCCACATTGGAGACTGTGATGTCAAGATTACAAAAGTATAATGCGAAATTAAATGAGGATAAGTGTCATTTCTTTAAAAGCAGTGTTGAATTTCTAGGGCATATAATTGATGAAAATGGACACCCCACTCAAGAAAAAAACCCCAAACATCCCACTCAAGAAAAACTAGAAGCAATTAGAAAGATCAAAGCTTTCGAAAATGTGACTCAGCTTAAATCATTTTTAGGTTTGCTGAACTATTATTCCAAATTCATGAAAAATTCATCTACTTTATTGTCACCTTTATACAATCTTCTACATAAAAATGTACCCTGGATGTGGTCAGAAGAATGCAAGAATGTATTCGAACAGTGTAAAGAACTTCTAACATCTGATGCTGTCTTGGCTCATTATAATGAAGATCTTCCCTTACAAGTATCTTGTGATGCTTCGCCTGTTGGATTAGGTGCTGTTTTATCGCACATTGTAAATGGAGAAGAAAAACCTGTTGCCTATGCATCTCGCACATTATCAGAGGCTGAAATCAATTATTCACAAACCGAAAAAGAAGCCCTTGCAATGATCTTTGCTTGCAAAAAGTTTCACCAGTATCTGTTTGGAAGGAACTTTGTGCTATGTACTGATCATCAACCTCTAGTTACCATCTTTTCTCCCAGTAAGGCAATACCAACCATGGCTGCAGCGCGCCTACAGAGATGGGCATTGTTCTTGTCTTCACATAATTACACTATTAAGTATAAGAAAGGTTCTGCACATCAGAATGCTGATTCTCTTTCAAGATTGCCCAATGAGGATTTAGATAAAAACTTGTACTCATCAGATATCTACAAGATTTCCCATCTGTCACACTTACCTGTAACCTCTGATGACATTGCTTTTGCTTCAAGAACTGATAAAATTTTGGGAAGTATAATTAAATATGTTCATAATGGCTTTCCATACAAAAATGAGAATCCTGATTTTAAGCCATTTTTTAACAGAAAAGATGAACTATCTGTTGATAGAAATTGTTTGTTATGGGGCATGAGAGTCATAATTCCTAATGTATATAGGAAACACTTGCTTGAATTACTTCATGACACTCATCCTGGAATTGTAAAGATGAAAGCAGTTGCTAGAAGTCATTTCTGGTGGCTCAATTTAGACCAAAACATTGAAAATATGTCTGCTAATTGTAAAGCTTGTCAACTTGTAGCCAGATCTCCTCCAGTCACCCCAATGCAATCATGGGTATCGCCCAAGGCACCATGGGACCGCATTCACTTAGATTTTGCTAAGAAAGATCAAATTGATTATTTGATAGTTGTGGACAGTTATTCGAAATGGTTAGAAGTGGCAAAGATGTCTTCAACTTCAGCAGCTAGTACAAATGCTGTATTGCAACAATTGTTTGCCAGATATGGATTACCTTTAGAGGTGGTTTCTGACAACGGACCCCAGTTCATTTCTGAAGAATTCAAGATCTTCTTAAAATCTTTGGGTGTTTTGCATACTCTCGTTCCAACATATCATCCCCAATCAAATGGTCAGGCAGAACGTATTATACAGACTTTTAAGCATTCGCTTAGTAAGATGAAATTAGACTCTGCCGATAGTAGTACAGTGACTGTCAAGGTGAACAGATTTTTGCTGGCGTACAGATCTTCACCGCATTCAACAACTGGCTTATCTCCAGCAGAGCTGTTTCTTAGACGTCCAATTAGAACAGTCTTGGATTTACTGCATCCATGTACAGCAAGGCATGTTGAAAAAAAACAAAGATGTCAAAAACAGTATTTTGACAGAGCTCACACCAGTAATAAGAATTTATCCTGTGGTCAAGATGTTTGGGTAAAATCCCATAGAGATCTTTTGAACAAGTGGGTTAGTGGCAAATTAATTATGCCAAAAGGTTCCAAGACTTGGACAGTCGAAATAAAAAACAAAAAATACCTTGCACACATTGACCAGATCCGCCCAGCTAACACATCAATTCCTGAACATCAAGATGTTTTTATTCCTGATGATCTTCATGTAACCTTTCAAAGTGATAATCTACCAACATCCATCACTAGCCCAGATACAGAATTACAACATGATAACAGGACTCATACTTCTGAAGTTCAACTATCTGAAAATGTTCCCACCGAAAACTCAAATGAAGATATACCCGTTACAGATGTCCAAACCAGACGTTATCCTACACGAGTCAGAAAGAAGCCAAATAGACTTGATCTATAATGACTTTTCATTTTGTAATAGTGACTTTAATTGCTTTTAAAAGGGGATAGTGTAATATCCTGTGAACAACTCAACTCAATATTGTAATATTCTGTATTCTAGAAAGCAACAGAACAACTCAACTTAACGGTAAGTTGGTACTACAACAACAGTGCTGATGAACGCATGCTGTAAGCTGCCAATAAATTTAATCTTTAACAATATGAGAGTATTTTCTCAGTAATAATTATATATATAATTTAAATATATTAAAATTTACATACATTTAATACATACATTTACATACATTAACATACATACATTTACATACATTAACATACATACATTTACATACATTAACATACATACATTTACATACATTATGCATTAGCATACATTTTGGCATCGTGTTCGTATAACGGAAAAGTACCGGAAATTTTTTGAAAAACAATGTTTGTCAAAAAGTTTTCAACGCATATAGCCACTGAAATGTTAATAAAGGGTTAGAGTTCACTATACCTCTTGGGTGTATCGCAAGTGATAATAATTTTTATTTTCACACTTTATGAATTAGATTTTTTACGTACAGCTGCAGAAATCTTGCACTGAGAAAATTTTCAGAAATCAACACTGATTTTAAACATATCTAAGGTTTTTGTCACATGCCCGAGCAATATTCATATAAAATTTGTAATTCATATCAAATTGTTTACCGTCAAGTTTTGACGGGTTCCATCTAGTAATTATTTAAATCTCCAATTTTTATCGTCTGATTAAGATCGTTGGCACCCTAGTACACACATAGTTCAAAATGCAATTATTAGAATAAATCAGCAAAAATAACGCATCTTACTCTTATAAGGAAGACACTGGGGACAACATTCACTAGGATTATGTGTTAGAGTTTCTCCCAGTTGGCATACTATTGCAGGACATGCAGTCTTCGTACAAGAAACGGCACTAGAAAAGCAGTTACATACATTGCAAGAAGAATTCCAAGATTCACCTTCCTAAAGAAGAAGAAGAAAGTTTTATTCTTATGTTAACACTTATAAAAGCATCCAGGTTTCGCATGGGGACATATTGTGCGATGCGAAAAAGGTTGCAGTTTCGCAAATTAAAAAAAAATTATTAGGTGCGAAGCAATGATCACATTGTTAATCTTAAAAAAAAAAAAAGAGTTGTTTACTTCGACGAGGATTTTACCACAGAGTTACCACTAAGAATACCGCTAAGAATACTACTAAGTATAATAGAGATGCACTATACAGTCAAAACGGCTTGCAATATGAAGTCGGTTATCGCTCATATTTAAATACCTTCATTCACAGAGTTCTAAGATTAATACAAATGAAATGTACAGCTTTTGCTTAAAGCAAAAAATGCAACTCTAAAACCGGTTACAATTCGGCACAAACAATTGTGACTTACTTTTAAAAACTCCCCCTATCTAATGAATTCAACCCTTGTCTCACGTGCTTGTTTTGTTTGGACCGAATGAGGGCATGAGTGATAACCAGCTTCATCTTGCAAGCCATTTTGACGGTATAGTACATCTCTATTATATACTTAGAACTCTGTTGCCCTCATTTGGCCCAAACGAAACAAGCACTTGGGACAATGGCAGAATTCAATGGACGGGGAGAGGTTTTTAAAGCGAGCCGCAAGTATTTGGGCCAAATTGTAACCACTTTTAACCAGTTTTAGGGTTGCATTTTTGACTTCAAGCAAAAGCTGCACGTTTCATTTCTATTAATCTTAGAACTCTGTGGGACTTTAACTACAAGTGGCAACATAGCCACGCCTCTGCGGGTACATACTCTCCGAAAAGGACTTTTTATTGGACGGCGGAGAAGCGGTATTAAAATATTCTTTACGCCTATAAGGAAAGGGCATGTTTACAAACAAACAGTTCCACAAACCAATCTACCACTGCATTTTTGTCGCAGCTATCATTGCAGGAATCATCATGGCAACGTAGGCCAATCATATCACAGACCAGTTTAAAGTAGACCAATCAAATCGCTCTATCTCATGTGTATTGTAGGAGTCGTAAAGAACGAACAGGTTTTTCTCCCAAACCAACAGTGACGTCAGTTGCCCTTTCCTTATTGGTGTTTACTTCTATATACCAGCAGCTTACCTGACATGGGCAAGTTGTTTCTTTTAAAACATGTCCACGCATAACTTTGAATTTAGTGTTTTATTTATTTGTTTTGGTTCGAAAATACATTTTTTTCTAAAGATACCCCGAAAATATTAGTAAGTATTATGTTTCAAAAATGGAATCCTAGTCTGCTTATTTGTCCCAACTCACGAAATTTTAAAAGGTTGTTAGGTAAACAGAAGTGCTTTCTCTTTTGAAAACAGCCATCATATCGTCAATAACTAAAATAATAATAATAATACTGTATATTTATTATGGGTCAATCAACTGTTCTTTGTACATATTCCGGTCATCATCAAAAGATTTAAAAATCTACTAGATGGAACCAGTCAAAACTTGACGGAAAAAAAATTACTATAACAATATCAGTAAAATAAGCTTCTTTATTATACAGAAGAGGGGGTGCGTATCAAACAGTCTTTCAAATATTTTATTTTAAAAGTTTTTTCCCCGAGTGAAATACAGTACTATTTTCGATACAAACTATAAACAAATAATCCTTAAACAACTGTGTAATGCAAATCAGTTTGACATTACCGCCATATTCCCCACGGCAAGAAAGAAAATTTCATGGACCTATGAAGTATCACACAAATAGTATATCCCTACTTTCATCTTCTATTCAGTAAATAAAAGAACATAGTAAATAAAGAACACATCCCCCTCCCTGTGATAATGCAACCGAATGAGCTCTTATGCGCATGTGCGTGCATTGCACCTGCCCAAAGGCACCGTCAAAATTCGACGTTAAAAAAAGTTTTAAAATGTTTAAATTAAAAGTTTTAAAATGTCCTCTTTAATCATTGTTCGTTTGAAAACCCATATCTTCCAAAATGCATCCATTGTTTTAAGCTAATCAATTTTTATGTAAAGATGAAGAATTTTTTTTACAATATTAAATCAATCTGCAGATGAGGGAGATTTTTAATGTTTTCAAGTGTAATTTATTTGTATGGTTTCTTCGATTCCTTTACATAATCAGGATGATTATTCTTTTTCCATCACAGTCGGGGATCTTTTCCCTCTTATACAGTTATGGATCTTAAAAAAAATAATAAAATACAATTCCTAGTATATTTTGATGCAACATATACATCAACGAATTCAACATATCAATTTTATGTTAATCATAAGTTGATTCTGACAGATTTTAGTTTAGCGCCAAAATGCTCTATCTTATGGATAATTTGATCTTATGATTTATCAGTTTTTTTAAATTATTTTTTGTTTCACTTTTCGTGATGGTTAGGGAAATCTATTTTCTAGATTTTTTTCAGGAACTTTGGATCCGAATTTAAAGTCTAATACATCTAACTGTCAAAAATTAAATCGGCAATCATTATAAGGGAGGCCCTTTAGTTCGTTTAGAAAGATTTTCGTTTAAGTAATTTACATTTCTACAAATTCACGGGTGTACACTGCCGAGGTCAGTAGAGTCCCCAACCTTAGATTCGTTTGGAAATATTTTCGTTTAAAAATATAAAATCATACAAATTCGAGTCTCTTTGCAAAAACAAAGAAAGCGGAGCGTACGTAGTGGTCTACACGCACGATCTAAAATTTCACGATCTATGATATAATGATTTGAAACGCCATCATTCAATTTTTCACGTACTTTTTCAGATTGGATCGTGTAATTTTTTAATATTCTTATTTGTTTTGATAATGGCTTCGATGGAGCCGAAACATGCTCTCTTAAAACGAAAGGGTGGATTTTGCTTCTCAGAAAAGAGCTCTAATTTATTGGATCGTGAATGAGTTGATTTTTAAACGTTTCACTCATCATGATTTGAATTTTTATTTTTCTAATGCACTCCAGAAGGGCGAATACTAAACAACTCATCTCGATAAAAAAGCACTCATTGGCGAGCGGAAATCCAGTAAGCTGACGCAGTTGACGTGACCTCACTGTCCCCATATCCGCTGAGCAGATGACAGACGTGTGGTGTGTAGTACGCGGCTAACACCACGTTGTTAAAATTTTAAAGAAAGAATACTTGAAAAGGTAAGAATTTCTGCTGATTTAAATACTTTAATTATGTTTTTTATAATGATTCTGTTTTATATTAATTGTTATTTTATATATGGCGTGATATTTTTCAGTTTATATCAATATTTTTATTAAATATGTCTTAACCCTAACATTTAGGACTATTTATACGAGCGAACATTTAGAGATCTTTTAAGTTGGAAGGATAAATATTAAAAAATACTCTAAAATATAATGAAATAAATCCTTTGCCTCTCCTTTATGGTTTTTTTTAATGTTGTTTCAATAAATATGATTTATATAAATAGCATTTAGTAGCAATTTAAACTTTTAAAGAAAATATCTTGGCGGTACGTTTGTTTATATAGTCAGGGGTCGATGCAAGTTTTTTATTTTGGGGCCCATTTTGTGAAAAGTAAAGGTTATTTTTGTGAAATTTATTATATTTTTGTGAAATTTATTATATTTTTGTGAAAAATAACATTTTGTAACGAAAGTTGAAATCCAGCTAATCAAATTCGAACCAAGCATTTATAAACAAAAAGTTTTTAAAATCCTTTTGCTGAAGTTTTTCTCTTTTTTGAACTTGTTTGTTTACAAATTACACATTTTAAAACATCATAAAATAATAAATAATAAGTTTTTATGGAATAGAATTTTGTGAAAGGATCAATTTTAGTAAAAGGAATTTTGTGAAGGGCCCATTTTATCAAATTGATTTTTGTGAAGGGACCATTTCATTAAATTGATTTTTGTGAAGGGGCCCTAAATAGGCCCAAAATTTTGTGTGGATCAAGCCCTGATAGTATATATTTTTAGCGATGTTTCAGAACTCTAACTTTTATAATACTATAAATTGAAAATTGACTTGTCTGACTTTAAAAATATTGTTTTAAAGTAAACAAATTATATTTCTTATTTTATTCTCAGTCTGAATTCTAATATTTTAAAATATACTTGATTTATGAAACTGTATAAATCCCATATTTTTTATCGTATGTTGTTAAAAATAAGGTAAATATCTACATTCCCGGATATTCACGGTGTGAATATTCCTAAATAGTATTAGGATTAAAACATATTTAATGATAATATTGATATAAACTGAAAAATATCATGCAATGTATCGAATAATATTGCATAGAAAACATAATCATTATAACAAAATAAAAAAAAAGATTAAAATATTTAAATCAGCAGAAATTCTTATCTTTTCAAATATTCCTTTTAAAATTATCTTTTTGGGTCGGGAGGGGGGGGGGGGGGAGGTATATATTTCAAGCAGCTCAGAAACAACAACAACAACAAAAAAAAAAAGATACTTTTCACTTAATTGTTGAATATATACATATATGTAAACATAAATATGTATACATTCAATATGCAAATTACTTTTTTTTTTCTAAAATAATAATCTACCTGTTCATGAAATTTATTATTTTACAATGAATTATTACATTTTACCATGAATTTTAATTCTCCTTCCCCTCCTCAAGTATGAGTTAGTTATAAATCACTCAAGTGCTACTGGATTTAACCTTCATTGATTTGATTTCACTCAAGTATGAGTAAAATAGAGATAACTCAATCATGAGTTGCTTAAAAACAACTCGTTCACTCGAGTTGTTTCAACTCTTCATGAGAAGCTGACTTTCAAATCATGAGATGAGTGGATTTCGGCTCAACTTGAGTTATTTTGGCTCTTTCGTTTTAAGAGAGTGTAAACAGTCTACTAAAACCTTTTTTTTTTATTGTTTTTAACGTTTTTATTTTACATCTTTCAGCAATTAAAAGTAGTATATCATTACAAGGTGTTATAATTTGTTATATATTTATTTAAAAGAACTTTTTTTTTTATAAATGTGCATCCATTTTTAAATCCAACACACAGTTCCTTAAAATTCTTTTATAAAAAATGCTGTTTTCGGTGTAATTGTTGGGCGATTTGAAAATGAAATAAATAAATAAATGTAAATAAGCTATTAAGAGTTTTCAATTAAAAGCAATTTTAACTTATGTTTCATAAACTGAGCAAGATATTCTGTCACTCGGGTAGCGCTGGTTGGATCCTCTAGTAATAATAATAATAATAATAATAATAATACACAAATGCCAGTATTATGTGTTATTCACAAACGCCTGTAAAACTACTTTTACAACAACAAAAGTGAGTGTGTAGGAAAGTCATTTTTAATATGATTTACCGACAGTAAAATTTCGTGGAATTTAAAACAAGCATTTTAAGCAAAGCTAATCATTGATGCCAATGAAATTTAATGATTTTAGAAGCTCTGTATATGAATGAAAAATGCTTATACGCTCTACAAGACATATTAAAATTTAAATTATCTGTAAAACGCTAATATTATTGATAATGCACTTCAATGAATAAACGCCTACAGACAATGGTGCATTGGAATTTATTTGCGCAGTCCTGTATTAAACTAAACAGTTTACATACATTACACACTACACTAAATTTTTGTTCAAATGGAAAATGCATCACACAACTGAAACGATAACTGCCCCATACACGATACTGTTTTGTGTAGCACTGTAATAAACTATGAATGTTACATGCACCATCCTAATCCTAAATCTATACTAATATTATAAAGAAGTAACGATTGTTTTTTGTTGTTGTTTGTTTGTTTGTAGATGTATGGGGTAGTCTCTGGAACTACCGAAGCGATTTTAAAAGCGATGGTGGCAAATTGATGGTGACAATCCTGCTCCAACATAGACTATGTTTTATGTCGTTGGGTGCCATTAACCCCAGGGGGGTGTAAGAGCGAAAAATGTTCTAAAATTTGTTTTTTTTTTCTACTGAAGGAGTTAGAAACATGAAATTTGGCATGGTAGTTACTTATAAGATGTAAATGCTCTCTAAGAATAAATTCTAAAAAAAAATCGAAATTTAAAAGGGTGAGATGAGCGAAAAGCGTACTAAAAAAATTCTAAATTACAATTTCTATGAAATCTCTGGAACTATAGACCCATTTTCAAAAGTGATGGTGGCAAATTGATGGTAACAGTCCCTCTGCTATAACATAGGCTATATTTTATATAGGTGCCATTACCACAAGGGGGTGCAAAAGCGAAAAACGTTCTAAAATTTCGATTTTTTTTTTTTTTTTTTATACTGGAGGAACTAGAAACTTGAAATTTGGCATGGTAGTTACTTATAAGATGTAAATGCTCTCTAAGAACAGTTTCTAAAAAGTTCGCAATTTAAAAGGGTGAAATGAGCTGAATGTGTTCTAAAAACATTCTAAATTACAATTTCTATGGAATCTTTGAAACTACCTAAAAATTTTAAACGTAATGCTCGCAAATTTATGGTGACAGTCTGTGCTCTAACACAGGTTATATTTTATGTCAGTGCCATTACCCTCAGGGGGTCGAAGAACGTTCTAAAATTGCAATTTTTATTATACTTAAGATATTAGAAACTTGAAAGTGGACAAGATAGTAACTTATAAGATATACATGCTCTCTAAGGACAGTTTTTAAAAAATTCGAAATTTAAAAGAATGATATGAGGGAAAACTGTTCTAAAAACGTTGTAAATTACGAATTCTATGGAATTGTTAAGGACAGAAACTTTAAATTTAATATGGCTGATACTTTTTAAAACATAAGTGCACACACAGAACAGTTTTTTTAAAAATAAATCGAAATTTAAAAGGGTGAAAGAGGAAAAAAAAATCTAAATTAAGATTTTTTTTTTTTATTACTAACAGGATTAGAAACTTCAAATTTGGCATGGCGGTTACTTTTAAGATACAAATGCTCGCTAACAATGGTTTGTAGAGAAATTCAAAATTTCAAAGGGTGAAATGAGCGGAAAGCGTTTAAAAAGCTAAATTGCAATTACTATGGAATTGTTAGGGGTAGAAATTTAAAATTCTACATGGCTGCTGATTTGGTCGCACAGAACAATTTGATAAAAATCGAAATTTAAAAGAGTGAAATGCGCGAGAAGCGTTCTAAAAACGTTCTAAAAACGTTCTAAATTACGATTTATTTGGAACTATTAACCCCTTGGGGACGAGCGACACGTATTACGTGACGCATAAGATGCTCAGAATACTCGATTATTCCCACCAATTATTTTTTATTGTAAGATTTGCCTCATTAAATCTTAGCATTTCTGCGATTCAATTAAGCAAAAATTTCTGTTTTGAAAAACCGGTGGTAAAAGATTAAAAATTCTGTAAAAGACGCTCGTCGCGAAGGGGTTAAGGCTAGAAACTTAAAATTTCGCCTGGCTGTTACTCACGTAAATGATCACCCACAACAGTTTACTAAAAATGCGAAATGTAAAAAGACAGGAGCAAAAAAAAAAAAAAAAAAAAAAAAAAAAAAAGTGGGTAAGTGTGATCGAAGATCGCTCAAAGGGTTTCGTTTAATATTCCTTTCAAAACACTTTATCCTTTCTTTAATAAATTCAAACAAATTTCATTTAGCAACAACAACAAAAAAAAAAGCCATGCTTTTTATAAAGTAAAAATTTACCGGTCTATTTTTACCGGTAAACCAGCCGGATAGCGGTTCCTATTGTCGCCGTCTGGTCCGTCCGTCTGTCTGTTTGTCCGTCCGTCTGCATATAACAACGCAAAAACTATCCAACCGAATGGTTTGAAATTTAGGATATATTATTTTTGCAGAATTTTGTCGAGACATTTCAAATTTTATGAAAATCGAACCAAAACTTTAGAAAATATTAATAAAAACATTTATTAAAAAATTTGATTTTTTTTTTTTTTTTTTTTTTTTTTTAAATCTGTGCTTTTTTGTTATAGGAGCTTCTGAAGTTTAATCGTCAAGCGACCGAGATACTTATTTTATTACAGAAATTAATCTGCAGACGATATAACTCATTTCACAGAATTAAAAATCATCAAGATCTGAATATTTATATAACTCGCTATAGTACGAACGCACCTCATTTGTCACGTTTGACGTACAATTTCCAACTAGTTTAAGATAGTGGCAAAACAAAACTAGTCGTTGGGAAACAACGTAATACTTACCCATCATGGATATGCATAATGTAAAATATTAAAATAAAAATGTGTAAACTACTTATAAAATGTATTGCAATTCAGATAAAATCGTGGCTTGATGACGTCATAAACTTTAAGGGTTCAATTACTGAATTGCTTGCAAGAAACCTCATTATAACTCCAAAAATAATAATCCTATTAACTAGCGGTTTATTGCATCTGATTAAGCGTCAAATTTCCAATTAAAATATATCTTTGAAGTGAAATTTCGATGAAATACAGGGTCATGAAAAATCGAAGAATGTGGAAAATAGGATTTCAAATATCTCGGCAACTAATTATCCGATCGACTTCATGCTTTATGCAAAATTTATGTTTTTTTATTGTCTTTTATATTCATTTCTTAAAATAAAGAGTTTCGAAAATTTTTATATACCTTTTATCAGAACGAATATTTCGAGAGTTCGAAAAAAATAGTTCCGGTTAATTGAGGTTATTGAAATGAAATAGGATTCTTCCCATTATTACATGCTAAGTACATACCAAATTGCAAGTCTCTATCTCAATTTTTTCGGGAGATAAAGCGTTTACAGACACACAGACACACAGACGGACGGCAATTTTTTTTCTTCTAAAAATATGTTTTCGGAATCTCCAGTGTCTAAAACGTGTAAATCCGTCAAAATTTTTTTTTTCGATTTTCAAAATGATTACAAGACTTACCCTATACTACGTATGATGGGTAAGTAAAATGATCTGGAATCCTTGGATCACGGCCGAACATTAATCGCAATTTTGTTTAGGATTTCTAAATTTTTTTGTACATCTTTTACTTACCCATCATACGTAGTATAGGGGTAAGTCTTGTAATCGTTTTGAAAATCGAAAAATTTTTTTTGAGGGATTTACACGTTTCAGACACTGGAGATTCCGAAAAACATATTTTTAGGAAAAATTTTTTGCCGTCCGTCTGTGTGTCTGTGTGTCCGTGCGTCTGTGTGTCTGTGTGTCTGTAAACGCTCTATCTCCCAAAAAAATTAAGATAGAAACTTGCAATTTGGTATGTACTTAGTATGTAATAATGGGAAAAAGCCTATTTCATTTCAATAACCTCGATTAACCGGAACTATTTTTTTCGGACTCTCGAAATATTCGTTCTGATAAAAGGTATATAAAAATTTTCGAAATTGTTTATTTTAAGAAATGAATATAAAAGACAATATAAAAACATACATTTTGCATAAAGCATGAAGTCGATCGGATAATTAGTTGCCGAGATATTTGGAATCCTATTTCCCACACTCTTCGATTTTTCATGACCCTGTATTTCATCCAAATTTCATTTCAAAGATATATTTTAATTGAAAATTCGACGCTTAATCAGATGCAATGAACCGGTAGTTAATAGGATTATTATTTTTGGAGTTATAAGGATGTTTCATTCAAGCAATTCAGTAATCGAGCCTTTAAAGTTTGGGATGTCATCAAGCCACGATTTTATTTGAATTGCAATGCATTTTAAATGTAGTTTACACATTTTTATTTTAATATTTTACATTATGCATATCCATGATGAGTAAGTATTACGGTGGCCCCCAACGACTAGTTTGAATTTGAAATCTTTAAATGGCTATCACAGCCAGGACCGTGCGAAGAGAAAACTGCGCCCGGGGCAAAGTTTCAATTTGGCGCCCCCCCCCCTTCTTTTTGTGACAGGTAACACAAAACTGATAAAGTACAGAAACAGAAATAAATTCTATTGAATAAACATTTCGCGTTTATGATGGAACTTTAAAAGGTTTAATTTTAATTCAGAAATTGCAAACAACTAAATAGCATAAGAGAAAATTGCACTTGTTTGATGAAAATGATCGATGACCAAAAAATGAATAAATAAATAAATTAAACCGTGGTTGGTTGTATAAATTTGGCGCCCTATCAATTTCCGTGCCCTGGGCAAAGGCCCCTTCGCCCCCCTCTTCGCACGGACCTGATCACAGCGCCCCCTCCAGGCGCAATATGCCCAAATTTAACTGTGACCTGCAGGCCATAGTCAAAAACATACAAAAATTGCGGTTCAATTATCTGCATATCTTCATACACTTTTAGATGATACAATAGTGAAAATGGAACAAAAATCGCTATCACAGTGCCAGTATTCGTATTTTCAAATTCAAGTGGGACCTGTGGGCCATAACCAAAAACCTATAAATTAAATTTGGTTCAATTTGAAGCATAACTTCATACACTTTTCGATGATACAAAGAGGACATACACACGGACAGACAGACATTTTGTAAAAACATATGTTTCGGAATCTCTGAACCCTAAAACGTGTAAATCAGTCGAAAACCGGAAGTCGAAAAAAAATTTCGATTACAATACTTTCTTCTATTGTAGATAAAAGAAAGTAAAAACATGCTGTAGGTGACTGTAACAACTTACTAAAATTTCATTACCGTTAGCGTTCTACAAATCTTACATTTAATATACACTATATTGCCAAAGTTGACCGGTCACTTGAGATTTTAGACGTTTTGTTAACTATCTAGAAAAATACATGAGGAATTAACCTGAAACTGCAGGTGTGTTCACCTTTTTGCTTCTTTTTGGGAACAACGGGTTTCGAGCTTCTTCTATCGACGATAATTTTCAGAATTTTCAGGCTATGATTTTGAGACTTTCACAAAAGTTGCTCTATATACTTAGCTAATACATTATGCATATTATATTTTGATTGCATTCGCGCATGCGCAGTGAAACATTTTTTAGTAAACCTGCTCATTTTTCATCCAATTATTATTATTTTTTAATTATGATTGCAGAGTATTATGTACAATGTTGTTTGACATATTTTCTCAAAATAACTTTTTTTTATATTAAGAACTCTGCAAATTATAAGCAAACAAGTTGGAAATTGTACGTCAAACGTTACAAACGAAGTGCGTTCGTACGCACGTTTTAGAATTAAATTCATGATATCCCGTGCGTAGAACGGGTTAAACAGGTAGTTAAGTATATATTTTATGACACTGTTCATACAAATATCTTAACTAGTTATATAAATATTCAGATATATATGTATTAGCTAGTTATATAAATATTCAGATCTTGATGATTTTTAATTCTGTGAAATGAATTATATCGTCTGCAGATTAATTTCTGTCATAAAATAAGTATCTCGGTCGCTTGACGATTTAACATCCATCGGAAGCTCCTCTAACAAAAAAGCACCGATTAAAAAAAAAAAAATTCAAATTTCTTAATAAATATTTTTATTAATATCTCCTAAAGTTTTGATTCGATTTTAATAAAATTTGAAATGTCTCGACAAAATTCTGCAAAGATAATATATTTTAAATTGCAAACCATTTGGTTGGGTAGTTTTTGCGTTGTTATATGCGGACAGACAGACAGACGGACGGACAGACAGACGGACAGACAGACAGACAGACGGACGGACCAAACGGCGACTATAGGTGCTACGTATTTATATAATTACGAACGCACCTAAAAACTAGGCGAAATTTGGGACTGATTTTATAAAAACCTTAATTTCTGTACGAGTATACATGCTATCCTCATAAAAATGAACACAGTATCTTACAATAAGCCACTTATTAATAATCTCGAGTTTGAACGCTTTTGCTACATTAGTTTTTACAGTGTTATGCAAAAGATATTCGTTCTTTTTCAATTTGTTGACAATCCCCTATGGGGTTTCGTGAAAAAATCTTCGCGGAAATATATAACCTATACTATACTGTTTACACACCTGCAGTTTCAGGTTAATTCCTCATGTATTTTTCTAGATAGTTAACAAAACATCTAAAATCGCAAGTGACCGGTCACCTTTGGCAATATAGTGTATATTCGTTTCATATATTTGTATTCTTTTGTGCTGCCCTTTATAAATAACTATAAACGCTATATGCACTTATTTCTAGAAAAAAAAAACATTCTCTAAGTGACTATAACAACTTACTAAAATTACATTACCATCAGCTTTCTATAAATCTTGCAATTAACATAAATTCGTTCGTTTTATTCGTTTAATCAGTCGTTTCATAAAATCGTTTCATTAGGATTTTTTATATATATAGGGTAGATATACTAGGTGGAATATAATCCAGAAAAAGTGTTAGACTATTTTTTGTGTACTTTACTAAATTTTGATTTTTAATAATTCAAAATTTCATTCTTTTCATAAAGAATAAATTGACATTTTCCTTATAAAACTTCGCATTTTTATTTAGAGTTGCCAAAAATTCAAAACCTAGGAATAATAATTTTTCCATAGCAATTAATTTTCAATTAAAATTTTACTGCAAAATGAAAATGAAATAAATATTTTCAATAACTAAAAAGAAGGTGAGTATGGCGTCATAGTTGAAAGGAAAAATTTAAAGATTTTTTTACTATACTCGAATTAAGAATATTAGTTACGTTGAGAAGATGTTTAATGTAAAAAATAACGTATTAATTAGCAGGAAAAGAAAACGAACAAGAATTATGTTATTAAGAAAATATTTCGATTGGAAAAAAAAGGACGTCATATATTTGAAAAAAACGGACATTTTCAAATATTTCTTAATGATAAAAGAGGCATGAATATCAGTAAGTACAGAAAACAGGTGAATATATCGTCTTCCTAATAATATTGTAAACATGAAATTGTGCGTGGATGTTTGACTGAAGTCAGCATCCACGCAGACTGAACAACACATGATGTAATAATGCCTTTGTATCTTTGAATATAGGTGGGTTATAATATAACTCAGAAAAATTTTGACTATTTATTTACTTTATTAAAATAATTCATTTTTTATTAATTTTAAATAATTCATAAATTTCATTATTTTCATAAAGAGACAATGGACAATTAATTTCCTTATAAAATATAGCCTTTTTTTTCTATAGTTGTTTGGTTATATTTTTTCCAAATAATATTCTTCGTAAGTAAATTTCTTCAACATTTGTAAGAAAAATTTGTCACGAAGTGGATTTTTATAACATTTTCACGATAAATCTAAAAAGAAAATTAATGTTTAGAAATAGTGGTAGCCAATGGCGGATCTAGAGAGTCCTGTTTTTTGGAGGGGGTGGGGGCGATACAGATTTATATATAATCGTCATAATATTGTTAAGTATTTCCTGTGAAAATGAAACCTGTCTATAACGGAATCCTGTCTTAAATGGAAAATTTCCATGGTCTCTATGCACAATTATACCTTCTAAGATGAAACCTGCGTAAAACGGAATTTTATTCCGGTACTAGTGATTCCGTTGTCACATGTTTTAGTGCATGTAAAACGATATGAGTTATTGTTTACGATTATGTTGTTTGCGATAATTGTTTACGATGTCATAGTTTGGGCTAGTTAATTCATACAGTTAAATCTGTGGAAACGATTCTAATTCTGTATATAACGGAATCCTGTCTTAAACGAAAAATTTTCATGGTCTCGACGGAAGGAAAACCATACAATTAAGCCTAACGATGAAAAAGATGAATGATTAAGATGAAACCTGTCAAAAACGGAAATTTTATTCTGGTACTAGTGATTTCGTTTTCACAAGTTTTAGTGTATGTAAAACGATATAATGAATTACTGTTTACGATTATATTGTTTGAGATAATTCATAATTTTTACTGGTTAATTCATACGGTAGTCTGTGAAAACGGTACCTGTCTATGACGGAATTCTGTCTTAAATAGAAAAATTTCATGGCACCAACGGACAAAAATTCCATACAAATCTACTTGCTAAAACGGAAACCTGGTAAATACAGATTTTTTTCAGGTCCTTATAGCGACTTTGTTTTCACAAGTTTTTTTGTACTTTATAGTTTAATTTTTAAATTAATAGAAAAAATAAATACAATGAAACTTGCTAAGACGCAATTGTAAGAGATCAAAGAAAAGATCCGTTTTAGACAAGTCTTTGTCTAAGCAAATATAATTTTATAATATTCCTTTTCGTGTTTTTATTATTATTATTATTATTATTTTAACCATTGGGAAAATGGTTGTTGTTTTCAGTCGAGAATGGACCTCTTGACGTCGTCACTTTATCTTTTTAAGCGTTTTTAACGAAATTTTGTAATTTTAGAAGAATTTTTCTTTGAATAGGCAATATAAATGTATAAAATCATTATACAAAAATGTTAGAAGTTACAAAAATGATAGATGCAAACTATCAAATATGAAAAAAAGCCGAATTCAAAAATTGACAAATACCTTTAGCTCGGATATCAATCTAAACAAGAGTTAAAGTTATTGTAGGAAGGACCCCACAAAATATTAAGGTATATATTATTAAAGACAAGGTATTGTAATGGAAAATGCGTTTCAATAACTGCGGCGATGGTTCAAACGAATATTTTTGCGAGGACAGAGAATGCCAGGATCTTTTTAACTGTAGTAATGGAAAATGAGTTTATTTGTAGATGGTTCCGACGAATATTTTTGAATAATTAATATTTTTAATTAATTTGATTTTTTTAAAAAGATTTCGGAACATTTTCCCAAATGGTTGCTGTAATTTGTTGAATTACAATTTTATTTTTATTTATTTTTTCCTGTCTCAATCATCTGAGCAAGCATATAATTGCACGATGTTGCTACCGTCAGAACCATAGAATGAAGAAGAAACTGTAATTAATTACTTAGTTATTCTATGGTCAGGACCATGAAGTTTTCCGTTTAAGAGCAGTAAAACCTAAGAAAACGGAACTGTCTATGACGGAATTCCGCCTAAAATGAAAAAAAAAAAATCATTTCGCGGAGAAATGAATACCATGCAATACACCTGATAAGCAGGGAATTTGTCTAAAACAGAACATTTCTTCCGTCCCTAGCTTACTTAACAGATTTTACTGTATTTTATTACCATTAGAATGATTTTAGTTCTTTAAAAGCCGAAAAACAATGCTTTGAATTTAGACATGCAGCTAATAGTACCTATTTCTTAAAATAAGCCAGCAGTAGGATAATCTTAATTTTCAAAACAATTTCAGTAACACTTTGTATCACAGCAAAGAAAAAGTAATAGTTAACCAACCCACCGCAGCGATGATGTTGGTGTGTGTGTGAGGGGGGGGGGATTTAGGGGTTAAAAGACCAATTAAAAATTGATAAGATAAGAACAAAACACTTGTGCTGTGATGCATAAGCGACGTATATAGGCAACGGAAAGAAAAGCTAAATAGCTGAAAAATGAGCATGAAGTTGTTCCAAGACTTCGTAACCAGTAACCCTTTCAATGCAAAATGCAATATAAAAGATAATGAGAAACAGAAGCAACACATTATTTTGCTGCAGCAGTTTTTCATTATGTTTTGTCATTTCGCTCTAAAAAAAAAAAAAATGGAAGTCTTATATGAAGGCACGAAACAGCTATAGGTGGCGATCCCCCCCTCCCCTTTGGATCCACGCCTGGTGGTAGCCAAAAGAGAGACACTCAATTCCGACCACTGAGAATGATATGGATGTTTTTTGGAGGAACGACTTTCATGAGAATGAGAAGAAAAGAATGATAATAAGAAAAATCCCTGACGGCCCGGCCTACAGGCACAGGTAGATTTCGAAGATGCAGACCGTTGGGCGCCTGTTTGTTGCGAATTGCGGAAGAAATGACCTTTTTGCCATGATCTGGCAGTTGGAACGGCCCACTTCGAAGCGTAACTTGTTTGCAGGCAGAGCCGGCAGGGATTTTGTTTTTTTTTTTGCTATAAGGGTTGGTCCTGTAAAAAACTTGTCAGTATAAAAGTTTTAGATAATAATAAGAGGATTTATAATAAATTTAAGCGGATTGGATATCTTGTGAATTGACGAAGTTATGAATTTTTTTTCTTCTAACCCCCCCCCCCCCCCCCTTTGGGGCAATTTTTAATTATATCAAAAATCTGTCATACATAAATTTTCCGCCCTTTTCCTAGAAGTAATAATGACTTTAAACGGATTCGATACATATCATAATTAAGAAATTATGGTGTTTTTAATGTTTTCACAAAAAGCCCCCCATTTCCGCCCCCCCTGGTTTGATTTTACCCATTAACGAACTTGACCGAGATTTTATGTCCCTTGATTTTATGTATCAGTTTGGAAGAGATTTGTGCAGAATTATTGAAGCTATCGTGTCCATAAAAATGTGACACACACACACACACACACACACACACACACACACACACACACACACACACACACATATATATATATATATATATAAAGTTTTGAACTGGGGGTGGTTTTGAGTTCTGGGAGTCATAATCGGTGTAGATCTGCAAACATTTTTCAAAAATTCCAACTTAGGGGAGAGTGTAATAGGTATTATTTCTTACGAAATCTACCTAAAAATAGGATTTTCTAGATTGCGTGAGACTAGAAATATCCAAATCAAACACATTAAAACATCTTTTTAATCATCTTGTATTTCTACTACTGAATTAAATCTATTTATAGATATGATCGTTTAGGCAATTATATGAATAGTTTCAAACAGACTAAACTAAAGTAGTTAATTAGGGTTATATTTATGTTTTAAAAGTCATACTTTTGAGCTAATTTATTCTATGATTGATAAGTGATTTTTTTTTCTGCGAATGAAATTAAAAATAGAACTAAACTCGACCATTAAAATTAACTCCGAATAATTGGAATGGCTGATAATTCCTATTACGCAATGCAGATATCACTTTACCCCTAAGATTGCTCTAACAATAATTCAAGAGAAGAATAAAAAATTCCTGGATGCATCTTATCAGTCTGCGAATTCATTACTCTTTTTTTTCTTTTTCGGAATGAAATGTTTTCGGTAACTGAGCATGACCTTTGAACCGCTAGATGACTTCCGAAAGGGTGCTTACTGACATATCTTGTTTCAATTTGCCAACGACAGAACAAAATTCCAGGAAGTTGCACCCACAGAAAAAAAAAAATACAAAATGGATAAGGTTAAATGCCAAATGCATTAGATAACATTTCTTTCAGCCCCCCCTCTCTTGTTATAGAAATGTAAACTCATGCTATGCTCCTCTGCATGATGTGTTTCATCAACAAAGTGAAAATGTTAACAAGTAATGTAAGTTTTAAAAAAAATGTTCATGCTCTGATTGCTGTATCTAAAACATAATATGTTTAAAAGTATGCTACTATGTCATGAGAAGAAGGGTAGTGTATTACCTCATTAAAAAAATCTAAAGAAATGTAATCGACACTGTTTTGAGATATATGAATAAATTAGCTTGAAAATAAATTACCACTTAATTTGATAATGTGCTGTTGTTTCATATTTACTTGGGTCTAGATCTCAGCGAGACCAAGTCCATGAGGGGGGGGGGAGGGGTACTTTTAGCTTGGTAGAGCTCGGTATACCTGAAGATATAATACAAGTCCGATAGGATAAGGTGATTTGTTTTAGTTCATTCGCCAGAAAATGGGTCTTTCCTGGCTTCGAACTCTGTCACATATATGACACCTGGCAACAAGTGAGTAGATTTCACAGATTTAATGTGAATGCCTACTTACAGCGGTCAAAATAAGTATTCGACATGCATGAAGTTTCCAATGTTTTATCTTATATTAAAAAAAAAAAATGAGAAAAACCTTTAGATTCTCGTTGATGTGCATTAACTAATGATAGCTGTTTTTTTTTATTTCAATCAATATTATCTTAATAAAATTAAGAAATAACGAAAAATAGCAATTAATTCATTAACACCTATAATTACGAGATCAAAAAAGTATTCGGCAGCGGTAATATTATTAAAATTTCCTGGTTCTTTTTCAAAAATCAGCCTTTAAAGTTTTGAAAATTACAAACATGTAGTTTGACAAGATTAATTTGTGTTTATTTGATGCATTTTGTTTAAGACTTTGTGAAAAATTGGGCGAAAAAGCAAAGAGACACCAACTGAACTCAAAAATATTATAATTCACCACTTTCTTCAAGAAAAAACAAAAAATGCTATTGGAGAAATTGTGCAAAAGCCTAGAACAACTATCCACTATCTAATTTAAAAGTTTAAATCAGATGAAACGGGGGAAAATAAACCTAGAAGTGGTCGCCCTAAGAAACCGTCTGACACTGATGAAAGATGGATTGTGCAAGAAGTTAAAAAAGATCCTGGAATCAATGCGCCCAAGTTAGCAAAAATTGCATCAGACTATCTGAATTTTAGTGTTACTCCTCAAACAATTCGAAACACTTTGAAAAAATTGAATTTTCATGAAAGATATGCCCGGAAGAAGTCGTATCTCCAAGAAAAACAGGCTTTTCAGACTAAAGCTACTAAAGCGCACGTTAAAAATCCTTTAAATTTCTGGATGGATGTTATATTTACAGACGAATCGAAGTTCAATCTTTTTGGATGTAACAGCAAAATTTTACTGCTATGGGGATGTATGGAAACTTTTTGGGTGTCGGAAATTTAGTTGTAATAGAAGGTACCTAGTACTCATACCTTGATATCCTCAAACAAAATTTGCAACAAAGTGCTAATAAATTGGGTCTTACGCAAACTTATAAGTTTTACTAGAATAGTGATCTTAAACATACCGCCCTGAATACACAACTTTGGTTGCTATATAACTGTCCAAATGTCATTAAAACTCCGGCTCAGTCTCCAGATTTAAACCTCAAAGAGCACCAGTGGGGTCATTTGGAAAATAAATTACGCGAACGTCATTATTCTTCTAAAACGGAGATGAACGAAGTGTTGAGAGGAAGAATGTCAAAATATTGACAAAAATGTTACCTTGCAGTTAGTCAAATTGATACTAAATCTTTTAAAAGATGCGATTCGACGCTGAGGAAAAGCTACAAGGTGCATTATCATTTAATATAAATAAATAACTTCAAAGTTACTTGTCAAATGCTTTTTTGTTTTGTCATTACGAATGTTAATGAATTAATTGCTATTTTTTGTTATTGTATATTGTTAAAAGTTTTTAACAACCCATTGATTGAAATAAAAAGTAGATGTCATAATCTAAATTTTGATTGCTAGAATGTATTTAGTTTTGCTCATTTTAATAAAGATATAAGACAAAACATTAAAAACTACATGTATGTCGAATACTTATTTTGATCACTGTATTTTACACGACAATGTTCAACGGTCGAGCCTAGACTTAGACTCCATGTCCTCGAGCTTACAAATATGTGACTTTAGCAATTGGGCCACTACGGATTCAACATAGTTAATACTGATCTTATGTAGATTAAGATAAAAAATTAGAGCTGTTTAAATTATTTTTATGTAAGTTTATGCCCTTTATATTTATGTTGGATTAAAATTGTCAAATATCTCTGGGGCTAAAATTCATTTGAATGACAAGCCTGGCAACAGACTTGGAACAATACTTATACTTATGGAATTTCTATCGGATTAGGTAGAATTTGAGATTATCGGAAAATTTCATTTTTTAAAATTTGAGGCCTTTTCACAGTAAAAAAATTCTTATCACTACATAGTATAAAACAAAGTCGCTTTTTCTGTCCCTATATCCCTATGTACGCTTAAATCTTTAAAACTACGCAACGGATTTTGATGCGGTTTTTTTTAATAGATAGAGTGATTCAAGAGGAAGGTTTATATGTATAATAACATCCATTAAATAGTGGAGCAATACTGTTATTTTTGAGGTTTTTAATGTGATGTCGTAAATAATTTCATTTTTTCCGCTTATACATTGCAAACGCAGGCTGAACCCTACAAGATTTATCAAAATAATGTACTAATTATTGTACACATTAAAAAGGTCTACAGAAAACACAAAGATATGAAGGTTTTCAAGGTTAACCCGAAGCAAAGCGAGGGAGGGCCGCTAGTAAAGAATATATTGCAGTTAACCTCAACAGCATAGTCAAATTTCATTGTGATTTTTGGATTTATGAAAATTAGACCACGGCACACAGACACATAAATGAGGAAGCAGACAAATCAAAGACATCAAATTTTTCAGTTACGCTGGTAGTTAAAAGATAAAGACTTTCGATTGCAATATCGAGTTTGAGTCCAGCAAATAATAAAAGATATTCCCGTTGACTCAACGTAGTGGTTATGGTGATTATCGCTGAAAGAGCAGATTATTGAAATATACTTCCAATTACAAAATTTATTCAAGTCAATTACAGTTTTTATATGTGACATTTTACAAGTATGTATTAAACTAATACATTTATTTTTAGATGATTTCCCCTGTCTTTTCTTAAACTTACATTTAGAAAAATACTGCCCAGCCCAACGTTTAAGAAAAGAATAAAAATTAATTTCGTGTCCTCTGAGTGATATATTCGCTCAGATATCGCACATCGAAAATTTATCATTTTTCTCTAGGTTATTCAGATTTAGGTCTCTGTCTAAAGGGGAAAAATCTTTGATTAAATTGCAACTCTGTCAAAGTATTTTCTGTTGGTACTTGATGACAGCTTTTAGTTGTTATATGACTGTAGAATGTTGTTTTATTGCAAGTTCCATGTTTGACAATCTCTCTCTATATATAAAAATATACGTGTGCATCCCTATATTTCACTTTGCAGCCACAACTACCCAGCGCAGACCACTGGTGTTTGTATATGGTAGTAGCCTCGAGTCTCCCATCGCGCACTATGGTGGTTGTATGTCGGTAACTTAACTGTGGTGGAGATAGTGTGGTTGAAAGTGGTCGACCTAGGGCATTTTCTTATTTCGACCAAAGTGTTCTAGTGTAATGAATGTCAGGTTTCTGGCTTTAACAGAATCTATATTGTATATTTCTAATTAATTCAACTAATTATATGTAATCATTATTATATATTGCTGTATAAAACTAGTTATAATACGAACGCACCTCATATGTCACGTTTAACGTACAATTTCCAACTAGTTAACATAATGTTATTTTCACCGTCGCAAAATTTACATGCGTACTTCTCATATTCACCATTTAAAAAAAATATTTTAACGCGCAATAGGTTATTAATAAATATATTTCCAAACGTGACGTCACTTTTGCCGGTTACAACTTTGCATGTGAACATTCGCACTCTTGATATTCGTTCTAATCTTAGTACGGGCGATTAAAAAGTCCAGAAATTTATGTCTTTTAGATGCATTCGCAGTAGTAATATCAGTAGTCTTATCAAAGAAAATGCTCGTTTCCTTTTAAATATGACGCCATTTTAACTCACTGAAACATTTCGCCTCTCTGTGAGATTAGCGTTACAAACTCAGTATCAGCGGAATGAAAAAAATATTGAAATGTAACAGCTTTATGAGGGAAAGTGGGTATTTTTTTTAAACGTCACGTGCTTTTCAATTCTAATAATAAAAAAAAAGAAAAAAAATTATGCATAAAGCATAGATTATGAAACACTTTCCAACACTAACAGGATACTTTAACAAACCTTCGCTGTTTAATAAACTAAATAACATACCTAAGTAAATATTTTAGAAAACGCAAAACCCATTTGAAAAACATATTTCAGCAATTACAGGCCATAGCCAGAAATGTACTCCCATCCTTTTGTGCAGCCTTGTATATAATCTATAGATTTGTATATACTTTATATAGTATGCTGCAATTTTGTTTAGTATAAGAAAACGCAACACAGTTGAAAATACATCTTCAGCAGTTTCTACCAACAGACGGAAACATATTTGAATTCTTTTATACAGCGCTGTAATCGTAAGTTTTTTATATTCGCCCCATATTAAGCAAAAGTTTAATTCAGGCAAAAACACGGTGAAAACTATTGACATCTAGACACACGGCAGTGTGTCAGCCAAGTTCACAAAGCAAAAAACTCGACACACCGGCCGTAGGTATATTTACATGAACCATTTCGAGCTGTTTTCGCCAAATTTCGACGCTCTATTACTGAAATTCTATTTGACCTACGTACTTGTAATTTTAGATGTGTAGTAAGGCCCACTTATTTATCCAGAATCCAAAATTTTATAAATAACGCATAATTAGTTTCCGAGATAATGATATTTGAAAATGTCTGATAATTGATAATTTTACCAGTGACTCACTCACTCATCAAAAAGATTTCATATATCTACAGCACTTACAGACTTAAAATTTGGTAAGAAGCTCGTTTACACTATAAGAAATCGAAAAAAAATCAAAAAATTCTGAAAATCGATTAATTACCCACTTGGGGGTGTCCATTTTTACTTTAACGTTACGTCTATTAGGCGAGATTTTAATTTGCCAAAAAAAGCGCCAAATGTTGAATCCGGGCGGACCTTGCAGCAAAATACTTGATCATCAGCCATTTTGAGTTAATTTGAGAGAATTAATTTTTTGAGTAATGGTGCATAAAATTTACCTTTTTAGACACGTTGTGAAAAAACAAAAACATCTTGAGAGAATACATATATCGAAATACGCACATATTTCGAGACATCCGCAGTTGAAATTCGTCTAATTCCAGAATTAAAAATGTAAACAAAAGAGAGTCATTCAAATGACTCAAATAAATATTGATGAAAAATGATTCAAATAAATATTGATCATGGATGATCTACCATGGGTCTAGGCAGTGTAGCTGTGGCAAAATATTAGCTCATTTATTCCATCAAACTTACAAAAAGGCACGCGCGAGAAAAAAAAAAATAACAACCGTATTTTAATTACATCGAAAAAGAAAACATGAGACAATTCATGGAGTCTTTCTCTCCTAAACAATGCAATTTGAAATTTGCTCTTTAATCATAAAATATAAAATAAACACGTGCGGAGATGTCACACTTAATCTCTTTTGTGCTAGTTTTGTTAATATTTACGATTTATTGTGATATCTATATATTTAAAACGCTAAGCGTTTTCTTTTGACAATCCGTGAGAACAAACTACTGCATCAAATTATATCATTCTTTTTTTAAATGAAAGATATTTAGACATAGATTTGTTATCGTACATTCGTTTGTTCAAAAGTTTCATTAATTAGCCGTAATTTTAAATTAAACTTTTACTTCTGCGTATGACGTCATAAAGTCGGCAATTGTATATGCGAGGCACAGAGTAACGTGAAACTCCGTGGTTGCGAGGATAAAAGAGAAATAATAAATATTAAAGGCACGTGGCTTTTAGGCCGATTTTTTTTAATTTGCAAGTATAATTTGGGTAAAAATATTTATCGCGTGCACTTTATTTTTATAAGCGAATAAAAATTCATTTTTATTGTGACGTCATGGGAATATTGTCCATTGAGTTCATTTTATCATTATGCATTATAACTTTGTTGATGCCATTTTTTTCATTACAATTAAATGCAAAATATACTTTTATTTGTATACATAGCGTTTAAGAATAAAAGTAACGTATATAAAGTATGTGTGAAAATGCGCCGGTGAAAATGACGTTAGGCTTTTAACATTGATAAAACTAAAGAGAAAAATTTATATGATTGTGTCAACATGACGTAATTTTTACTGATTTCTCCATTCTTAATTATAATTAGAATTGGAGCCTTTATTGATTGCTTCATCTTTATAGCATACCTTGATTACATGTTACCAATTACTTTTTATTTTTTAATTATAGGTTAGACGATTTCATTTTTGAATAAAAAAATTCACAAAAGTAAAGGATTTCAGGAAAATTAAAATTATTTAAAATAGTGTTGTAGATGTGTTCTTTATTTACTATGTTCTTTTATTTACTGAATATGAGATGAACGTAGGAATATACTATTTGTGTGATACATCATAGGGCATGAAATTTTCTTTTTTGCCATGGGGAATATGGCGGTAATATTGAACTGATTTGCATTACACAATTGTTTACGGATTGTTTGTTTTAAGTTTGCATCGGAAATAGTATTGTATTTCATTGGGGAAAAAACATTAAAAATAAAATATTTGAAAGAATGCTTCGTACGCACCTTCTTAAATAATAAAGAAGCTTATTTTACTGATATTGTTATAGTATTTTTTTTCGTCACGTTTTGACGGGTTACATCTAGTTTATATTTATTATTATATTTATTATTATGTTTATTATTTTTAACTGTTTATTTATTATTGCATGCTATTTGTAACTAATATTCAAAAACAAAGTTTTCGTCAAATTGGCGGGTTAAAAAAATCGCGTATATGTGGTGCGATGTGGTGCGTATATGACATCTGTGCCTATTAAAATACCAATTTCTGTCGCAAATTGACAGCCAAATATTTTGTTGTAGGAAAATTGAATGCTGCCTGGTAAATAAAACTGTCACTTGTAAACACATTAAAAACCATTAAGTATAGTGTTTAAGTATATTGTAACTGTACAAAAAGTAATGAAATCCCATCAAAAACACACATGTGAAAGAAGGCCAAGTTCGTTAACGGTTTCGCTAATAAAAGAAGTGAGATCTAACTGGAAACCAAGTTCTTTCGAAGCTCCTTAAATCATAGCTCCTGTCATACATAACGTTCTTCAATTGCTTAAAATGATTTGTTATGTTATTTGCTACTCAATAGAGCGACTTGGCAAGTTTTTCTGTTATTAGAATTTCTCTACTTGATTGATCTGAACTTAAAGTTAATCACTTCCTTAACTTATCAATACCTTAACTTCGACATACTTATTCAAATACTTGATTGACTACATCTTTGCCAATGACATACTAGACTAAATTGTACTCAAACTCAAAGATTAAAGTTGGTTTGTGAAAACTTGCCAAGTCGCTCTATTGAGTAGCAAATAACATAACAAATCATTTTAAGCAATTGAAGAACGTTATGTATGACAGGAGCTATGATTTAAGGAGCTTCGAAAGAACTTGGTTTCCAGTTAGATCTCACTTCTTTTATTAGCGAAACCGTTAACGAACTTGGCCTTCTTTCACATGTATGTTTTTGATGGGATTACACTTACAAGAAATTGTCATACAGAAGCGGCCATGTATCCAGTTCTTTGCGTTGCCCTGTATATGATTTTATTTATCCTTCTATATATAAAAAAAAGTTTTGGCTTAAAAATGGACCAATGAAAATCTGCGTAGATATTCCGGGTTAGTCTCATCGCTTTTTTACTAGGGACTTTTTTGAGGAGCGATTACTTTTTTTCTAGCCACCCTACGGATTCGAAAATCACATCACCAGACGCGAAATATAACAAGCTTTCAGAAATTCAAAAAATTATTACAATAAAAACTCAAAAAAAAATCTTAAAAATCGAGTAAAAAATCTTTTATTGAAAAAGTCATTTTTTATATTGTTGCCAAAAAAGCGCAAATGATTATATTTTATCTCAAATAAAAAATGTATTTGCGCGAGACTATTAAAAACAATAATGAAAGATTAAAATAATAATTAAATGATCACGTGTTGAAAGCAGGAAATAAAGAAAATTACGTCATAAAAATTGTGTTTACACATGAATCCTTCTAATACCTCGAAACGTATCTGATTGGTCAGAGCTTTCTGACTTTTCTTAGGGGGAATTAACATGAAAGTAGAGAATTTAGATAGGATGGACGCTATTAGAGGGGTTACCAAGAGGAAGAGACCCGAGTCTGTCGCCAATTTTAGCGCCAACTTGGCGATATATCGCCAAAATTAGCTGCCAAAAGTGGTGCCAACTTGACGCTATTTCCAATATTTCGCCAAATTTCCAAAGACTCCTATTGAAATCCAATAGCGTTTACTCGCTTACAAAAAATCACCAAATTAAGATATTGCAATGCAACAAAAATTAATATTAGCTTATGAATAGAGCTTAATTGAACTATTTACATTATTTTTAAGAACAAACACTAGCTATTTACAATATTCGTAACACTATATATACAATTGGTTCTTGTTAGTTATCCTGTTGACCAAATTACTGTCGCCAAATTCATATATATTAAACGAGCAAGAGATTTTCCCGATTATTCATATATATTAAACGAGCAAGAGATTTTCCTGATTATGAATGATATCGTAAACGACGTGAAAGATTTTCAGGAAAATTGTCCCCTGTAATAAATCGAGCACGAAAAAAAGATCTAGCTAGGTTCCGAATACAAGAAAATACGTTTTTACAGGGTAAAACAAACTCAGCCCTGAAAATGTTTTTTGTTATAAATGGAAAAATACTCAAACGATTTACACGAAACGTGTTGCCTATACTAATTCGAGCACGAGAAATCAATCTAGCTAGGTTTCGAATTCGGGAAAGGTCATTTTGATCTATTAAAAGGAACTCAGCACTAAGAATGCTGCTATATATCGAAAACGGCACTAACGATTTTCACAAAAATTAATGACTACACTAATTCGAGCACAAGAAATCGATCTAGCTAGGTCACTAATTTGAGAAAACTCGTTTTCTGTGTTTAAAACTCGACGTGGTATAAAAAACAAGTCTTGAAACAATATCGAAAAAGTACAGAAAGTTCTTTGTCCAGATCGACTTTAGCTATCCAGTGCCAAAAAAAGTGGGTGCTTTTCGAACCAAAATGTACCAAAAAAAGAAATAAAGGAAAAAAACATTCATAAATATTGAAATGCAAACGAGATATTAAAACAAATATATCCCACAGGACTAAAGTAAGCCAGCGAGTATTTTTGTGCGAGTGTAGTATCCTTTTTAACTAACAATTGTGTTTTTAAACGGCCTCGACAAAATTTTAAAAGCGGTAAAAGAATTGAAAAAATTTAGTGATGCATAGTTACATAGATTAGATCAGTTTCTACTGAAGTCACAAACATTCACCTGTCGAGAGGGATAATTATAAAAAATATTGTAAATACATAAATATCCAATATTATTTTTTTTCTGTTTTCCTTAATACATTTTAAAATTTATTTTAATAAAATATTGATAGTTGACACTTGAGTGAATGCAGCTTTTCCGATTAATTCCAATGCCAACATTCACTCATTTGTTTATTTGGCGTTAGAGTCTGGGTCTGGCGATTACTTTGGCGATAGTTTATTTTATGGAAAATGGTTGACGGGATAATGCGGAAATACCAAAAATAGTTTTTTAAAAACACTCTTTTATAAGCAACCAATGGTCATCTTGAAAATACCGCGGAATTTTTTTAACCGCAATTCATATTTTTTACGTAAAATATCTATTACAATGCATTAATTTGGCCTGGGCAAAGACTTCTATTATGAAAAATTCACTTCTTTTTTATACGTTTGCCAGGAAGCTCAAAATAATGAATTTATTTGAAATCATAGAAACTCGACAGAGTTTCTCGCCAAGCATAAGAAACAACAATGCATTACACAGTAAATGAAAGGAATTTCCGCCAATCGATGCTAAACGATTTTACAATTTTTAGCACTTTCCAACCTAGTTGAAAAGTGCTTATGACTTCGGTTTGTCTGGCCGTATGGCTGTCTGCCGTCTGGCCGTCTGCCGTCTGTCCGTGCTCTAACTCCCGTAAATATGCTCGGATTGCTCTGCAATTTTTATATGTTATTGTCGTTATCTATAGCATGTTCCCTATTTCAACGGAAGTGTGTAGCACTTATAGTTTTATTACAGGGACACTCAAAAGAATTCCGTTACATTGCGGTCTATGGGGAAAAATCATTTGCGGTTTATTTAAATAATGTTTCACTATTTTAAACGCATTGAAATTTATATATATCACTAAGGTGCATTAGAAGAAGCTTAATATGGAATAGGGTGTGCATAGCACTTATAGTTACTTTACAGGGGCAGTCAAAAGAATTCCGTTACATGACGTCTATGGGGAAAAATCGTCTGCGGTTTATTTAAATAATGTTTCACTATTTTAAACGCATTGAAATTTATATATATATATATATATATATATCTAAGGTGCATTACAAGAGGCTTACTACAGAATAGTGTGTGTATAGCAGTCATCGTTCATTTACAGGGACACACAAAAGAATTCTCTACTGTCTGTTAACACTAATTCCTGGAAGTGCGTTTTAAGTTACTAAACGCGATTTTAATTTTAACTCGCTTTTTGTCTATTACGTGGTGTGTATAAATTCTGTAGATCCTATACAGGGCAGCACAAAAGTTCGCGAACACATTTCCGTTTACTGACAGAAACTCCAGAAAGATAATTTTAAACTGTGCTACGCGTTTCCTAACTAAACTAAAATTTAGCATCCTAGCATATACAAATCTATAGATCATATACAGGGCTGAATAAAAGTATTCGATTATTTTTCCGAATATTGTAGCTCTTGGAAATTCCTGAAATTATGTTTTTAAATATGTTATGCGTTTTCCAAATTGTTTACTTAGATGTTATCTTTTAGCTTATTAAACGGTATGTTTTGTAAAATTATTTTGGAAGCGTTGGAAAGTGCTACATAATCTATGCTTGACGCATGATTTTTCGTTCTTGTTTTTTTTTTTTTAACTCTGTCTAGTTTATATTTTGCGGACGGGACAAAACGAGTTTTTGACATATCTATATCTCGCGTTCTATTTATGATAGAAACAAAATTCTTGATTCTATGGAATGGGGCGCGCCAAATGACTAAGAAATCAAAAGAAAAGCAAGATCTGTCGAATAGGTTTTCAGGAAATGCGATTTTAAAAGTGCTGTTTTTTGCCCTTTTTAAATCTTGTACAGACCAAAAACTGTTGACAGGGCTACAGCAATGTGTAATTATCGGATTTTTACGTGGTTTACGTCATTTGAATTGTTTTTATGAGTAGTTCAAACCTTTGTAAGTTTCATGAAAAAATATTAATTAGTTTTTGAGTTATATCAGTTTAAAGTTATTGATTCCTATACTTAACATGTAGCAAAAAAGTGTTGACAGGGCTACAGCAATCTGTAATTATCGGATGTTTACGTCATTTGAATTGTTTTTATAAGTAGTTCAAACCTTTGTAAGTTTCATGAAAAAATATTAATTAGTTTTTGATTTATATCAGTTTAAAGTTATTGATTCCTATACTTAACATAGAGCAAAAAAATAATTAATGACCCAACTCTTTTAGAAATGGTCGTATACACATAATATTAAGATATGTTATTACAGTCGACCCAAGTAAGCTCCCTATTATAAAAAAATAGTAACATTTAAGGTTCGTTTACAGGTTCTCACAAAAGATCATTTGATATAGGGCTAAAGAATTGTGTAATTATCCGATTTTTACGCGGTTTGCAACAATTGCATTGTTTTTATGAATAGTTCAAATGTTTAATATTTTGTGTAAAATATGAATTAGTTTTTTCTATATATATCACTTTAAAGTGATTTATTCCTATACTTAAGATGAAGCAAAGACACATTAAATGGTCTAACTCTTTTAAAAAAGAACGTATGCGCAGGATGTTAAAATATGTTACTACGAACGACCTAAGTTAGCTTCCTATTGTGAAACAGAACTGTAGAATTTAGTTTTTGTTTACAGGGTAACTCAAAAGATTTTTTAATAAGATTAATAATTGTGTAATTAGTGAATTTTTACGTTGAAGTACTTGATTCCTCAACACACAGGAAAAACAATAGTAAATAGCATAATATTTGTCAAAGTTGCTATATACACAAGATATTCAAGTATGTTACTACATCCGATTCATTTAAACTCTCTATTGTTTGTATTGTTGAACCATATACGTTTCGTTTACAGAGTCTCTTAGAAGATCTTGATTACATTACAAACGATGTATATTTACTGAGTGAGATGTATTTTAAAGATTTTATACTGTTTCAATCTCTGTAAGGTTTTATTATCTTGCTTTAAAATTTAATACGGGTTCATTTTGTCTGTCTGAAAGCTCGTCGATCTTAAGCTCTAAATCTATTAAAATATAGTATTTTCATCGATTAAAAAAAACTGTGTTTATTAATAAATGTATCAGGAATTGATTGAAAAAAGCGATTAAAAAAATTCCAACTTTACATTCATGCGCTGAGTAATAGAATGTAAAAATGTTGCTAGAAGTTTTGCGTTTAAATATTTGCCGTTCATCGAATCTCCGGCTATGACGAACTTAAAATGCTCTAAAAACAGGCCTAAGAGCACAATGAAAAGGAAATAATTTCTTAAATTCCTCATAAAAATTAAAAATGCTATATTTCGTATACAATAGGTGATCGGTAACGAACTGTTCGGTTTACGAACAAATCGGTTAACGAACACTTTCGCGTGAGATTTTTATGTTCGGATAACGAACACATGTTCGGTTAACGAACACTTTCAAAATATTTTTATGTTTGGAGAACGAACACCTCACGAAACAAAGTCATGATGAAGCAATGCCGTGTTTCATATTTGACCACCTATACTTATTGCTTCTATTGTCGACTTTGGGAACATTTTAACAGTTGCATTACATATATCCTAATTAATTCATGGACTGCCGGGGATTGAGGACCTATATTTTACGATCCCCGAATTGGAATGGACAGACTAGAAACATTAATTATGTATTTTGTGTCTATTTATTTTGTGCATTTAGTAAATATAATCCTTTTTGGTTTAATCACGCTCCTTTTTAAAATCTAATTTAAAGCTTTATGATTTATCAGATCAAAAATTTTAATAAAATTTTACATTTTTTTAAACGGTTTATTATGTAAACGCATTAGTCTTTGTGGTATATTTACAAAATCACACAAAATTTTGGAATACATGTCATCCTACGAACATTTTCTATTTTGAAATCACTTTAATAGTTTTTATACTTTTGCAAACGTTGCGAATCTTATATTTTTCCGATTCTCGAAACGTTGAGTTAAAAAACTTAACAAATAAAAAAACTTTTAAGTTGCTCAGTAATTTTCAAGAATAATATTTAATATATTAGTATAAAAATCCCTGTAAGTAACAATGGTTCGTAGAAAAACAAATTTGATTATTCTCGGTAAAGTAAACTCATTGTTATAATTGACCAAAAAAAAAGTTACTTCTTATTTATCCACATTTTTCTGAAACTGTAGTATTTTAATTACTTTGTAAACTACTGTAAAATTTTCTATTTTTTTTGTTTTTTGAATGTATATAAACGGAAGAGTGATATTAACAAAAGAAAAAGGAAAATAAACATGTCATAAATAATCTGATGAATACAATCTAAGAAAATTAATATAAAAGTTTCCCCTTTGCTATGGTAGAGACATGTACATTGGAATAAGTCACTCAATAAATTGTGTAATTCTGATGTATAATTCTATTTATAGCATCACAATTATTTTTTTATTTTGCCCCTTTCATCTTTCTTTTATCTTTTCTTTTCTGAATAAAAATGGAATCTGTGTAATTGAAATTAAATACCTTACAAAAAGAAGTGATATCTCATCAAAAACAACTCGTTGTAAATGATCCCGCCAAGCCACAAACCTAAAACGTCAGCCATAAAAAGAAGTGATATCACATAAAAAGAAGCCATATAGAAGTGCATACTCCGAGTCCCGTGTAAAAATCTATCACCACTCATAATGTTTCCAAAGGACTCGGAGTGAGGTACAGTATGTGAAAACTGCTTGGCGACCTGCAGGCTTTTAGAATATATGCAGTATATCAATTTTGAAAATCGAAAAAATAAATTTTTAATTTTTGTTATATCACTTTTATAAATATTTTTTCATGCAAAAGAACTGACAGAACGAATTTTTCCCCAGACTTATGCGATTCCGCTTACGCTATAATTATTGCAATATATCTCAATTTAGTTAACGTTTATTATAAAGTGCATTGTTATTAATATGTGTATCATCATTACATATATATATATATATATAAATATATAATTATAATATCTATGAATTTCAAAAAACATATCAAGTTCTTGTATCATTCTACTTAAATCTCCAAAGAGATAATTAATGATAATGTGTAGACAGAATACCACATAGCTAATAGATTAACAAGTGCAATCATAATATTACCATAGCTTGTGCTTCAATGGTAATTGGCCAAAAATACTGAAAACATGAAGAAAATTTAAAAAGAGAGAGAGAGAAAAAAAAATAATAATTTGGAGTTGCTATCAAGTGAATACAAATGGATTAAGAAATGAAATATGAACCATATACAATGGAAAATTGGACAACAAGAGAATTAAATCAGAATTGGATATGAAAAAACACATGTAGATATAATCATCAGCCTGGATGTACCCACATATGTTAAAAAAAATAATTCAGTATTTCATAATGCTACTGGCATATATGCTAAGATCAGTAGAATCACCCAGGTGTACTGAATTATTACCAGAAAACAATTGGAAATATTACAATTTGAAATAATAAAATTTGAAATAAAAAAACCCGTAAAGAATAGACAAAATATTTCACTCACATCAATTATCCTAAAATCTGTATACAACACCTCACTGAATTACTACCTGATATCAGTTTGAAATAATAAAATTGGAAATAAAAACCCGTAAAGAGTAGATAAAATATTTTACTCACAATAATTATCGAGAATCCTTAAACATCACAAGTTCTTAATGATACCACACGTCCACATGGCACACATCATGAAATATTTTATACTTGTTGACATAGTCGAGTTGAGAGAAATTATTTGAAAGTCAAGTTGAGAGCACATCTTTTGAAATATTACCCTAACTATGACACCCCAACACAAATTGATTCAAAAACACACAAATTTATTCCTGTGATAATACACTAATAACAAAATTATATCCATGAATATACAAATACTCCATTCAATTTTAATCCCTAAAAGTAAAATTAATATACAAGCGATAGCGCCCTCTATAGGTAAATTAAATATAATATTAACAATATTATCAACATCTACCTGACAAGTAAGGTGTCTCCATCTATTGGTATGATAATTATTCAAAATTAAGATTGAGTTAGATATCCACTATATTAGATTTAATTATATATATAAACAGTAAAAAACAATAATACCTTGTAGTTTTACATAAAAATCGTACAAAATCCCACTATATGAATAAATTTACCCAGAATTAAATCCATCTTATACAGCATTTCAAATATTCTTAACAAGAGTTTGTATTATTTAAAAGAGATATTTTTAATACAAAGTGCTGGTGCTGCCATCTGTGTTAATCCACTTATATATATATATATATATATTATAGAATTTATATAAAATAATTAATGTTTTATTTTACTTCTACATAAATATATTAATGTTTTATTTTTTATTTTACTTCTTAAATATATTATAGAATTTAGAGATTGATTTAAATATCAAATTAAATATATCATAAACAATTTAAAATATCTCAAAATTTATAAAAAAAATTAAATTATTACTACTGTGTTGCAATCTTTATAATGCAATGCAGTATTTAAAAGACTTATTAAAATTAAACTTTCAAAAAAAAAAAAAAAAAAAAAAAAAAAAAACTATATATAACATATAGATATGTTTGTGATTTATAATCACCAATGTTATCCATGTATAATTTTATGTGTTTTTTTTGTATAAGTTAATTTATATATGTTTTAAAACTGAACATCAGCAACACTTAAAACAGAGGTGATCGGCTAAACGCACTATCACAGACTATATAAAGTATATATAATGTTCAATCAATTAATAAATGTCCTTATATGTTTTAATTGTATTTATGTATGCTATAATTGTAATTTGCTATATCTTTTGTTATATGTTATCGCACATTAAAGCAATAATTTAATAAGTACCATGTTTATATTTATATATATTATATATTTATATGATATAATAAATGTTATTTAAAAGAGTTAATGATTGAATTTATCATAAAAATTGGATAGCCATATATTTTTGCTTGATCCCGTATAAATCTAATATTTTTGTTTTTATTTATATCTGAGCATAGGTATTTTATACGATGAAGATAATTGATAATTATATTTTTATAAACTGATTTATGTAAACATGAAGCAAAATTGGTAAAAATATTTACTTTAAATGGAAAATCAAATCTCTTATCATAAATATCAAAAATTAATTTATAATTATCATTAATATTAATTTTTAAGTCAAGAAAATTTATATTATTGTTAATTAAATCATTTTCGCTTAATTTAAGCTGATTAGGATAAAAATTGAGTGGTGATGTGCAATTTTTATCATTGAAATAAAATATGATAATGTCATCAATATAGCGATAAAATACATAATCATTGTTCAGACTAATATTTCTTTCATAATAATATAAGTAAAGGTCAGAGAGAATACTAGAAGCAGTCCCGCCCTGCGGAATTCCCTGGCATTGTTTATAAATAATATTGTCATATATGATGTAATTATTATGCAATGTAAAATTTAGTAAAGTTTTAAAAAAATTAACGGAAATATGTTCTTTTAATTTTAATTGAGATTTAAATTCTTTAAATAATATACACATTGTTTTATGTAAGTCTTTTATATCAATATCTACCCTATATATATAAAATCCTAATGAAACGAATTTGTGAAACGATTTTATGAAACGACTGATTAAATGACTGATTATGTTTCAGGGCTATTTTTAATAAAATATTAAACGCTTTATGGTGAAATTAATACAAATTGTCCATAAAAATCCGCGGACGTCAAAACTGGTAATAGAATTTTGAAATTGGAATTAGATTTCGAGATATTAATTTTTTTCTAATTTTAATGACATTTCTGTAATGATGGCAACTAATTACTCAGTTTTTTTGTGACAAAAAAGGGAAAAAAATTGAAAAGGATCCCGTTAGGGATTATGGATTTCTTTTTATTCGTCATTTTCAAATTGAAATTGAATTTATCTTTTATTTCAATCGATAATGAACACAAGATTGTGATTAAATTATGTCTTTCAGGAAAATTTGAAAAAAAAAAAATCACATTTCTATCGTCAGGATTCAATCGTCTGTCAGCATTTAATATAATTTATAAACTGAAAATATTTTGAATAAATTCGTCCAAATGACGTCAATTATGTAAATGCAAAAGAAAGGGGGGAAAAGGAATTATTAGTAATTATTATTTATTGATATCATTTTGTTATTTTTTTGTAAAATTTAATTAAACTAATTTATAAAATCACTAATTCGGATATTTGAAACGGATATATAAAATAACAATTGCCCAACTGAACGGAAGGAAAATAAAATATCCTGCTTGGATTTTTCCGAAAAGACCCCTATAATAGAAAAGCACCAAAAGTTCATTGGGTTTGTTTTCATAACTTTTGGCAACAAATTTATGATATATATTATATTATATATATTATATTATACATAATATTATTATATATATTATAATATTATTATATTATATATATAATATAATATTATATATATTATATATATTATATTATATAATATATATATTATATAATAATATATATTATATAATATATATAATATAATATAATATTATATATATTATATATATTATATTACATAATATATATATTATATAATAATATATATTATATAATATATATATATATATAATATATATATTATATAATATTATATAATATATATATAATATTATATAATATTATATATATTTATATAATATTTATATTATGATATTTATATAATATTATATAATATATATATAATATATATATTATATAATATATATATATTATATAATATTATATTATATATATTATATATTATAATATTATTATATATATTATATATATTATATATAATATATATAATATATATTATATATATTATATATATTAACGAATCTATCCCATTTTGAAGCTCGAATTACGCCAAACCTAGAAGCAAAGGATCCTATACTGGAAAAGTACCCGATTTTCTTATGGACAATATTCAAGTGACATAACATGGTGTAAAATTATCGCGGATAACAAATTTGTTTAAATATCTCATCAATTGATGCCGAATAAATGAAGGCATGCATGCACAAAATATTTAATTAATTTTGTATGATAAATAATTATTAGAAAATTCGTATATATACATATTAATTAAAATAAATAATTTACATATTTAAAATAACATGAAAATATGTAGGATGGTGCACTAAAATAGAGAGAAAATTATAACCTGTTACTGAAAATGTCTATAACATAGTACTTTTCAATACCGTGGTTCTTAATGTTATTCACAAGCAGATGGAATTTTTCTCATCCTTAAACGCAAAGGAAGAATAGAATACAGATTGTTGTTATAAAAGTCCGAGAAGTAGCCACAATTTAAACCTAACCATTTTATACAAGTTGGTTTTCAAGTTGTAGTTGATTTTATTTATCAATCCCGAAAAAAGCCGGCAGTTGTTGCAACAGCTGTGTATGAGGCCATGATAATCAAAAAATGCCCCATTAAAACGTTAAAAGCATGGCAACCCAATTACAGTTTTACTAATATTTTTAAAATAAAGCATGCTGTCATGTTTTTAGAGGCCTCGAAGTCTGAGCGGGGGTTGGCGAGCGTAGCTCGCAGGGGGTATACCCCCTAGTTATTAAATAAATCAATAAAATCTAATGTTTTTATGAATTTTACCGGATTGATATTATGTATTTTATTAATAAGTTGAAAACTGTTTTTTAGGCAATGTTGGTTATTATGTTTTAACGTTATATTATCTATCTGCTTTCAAATATTAAGTAGTAAATTACTTGCATTATTATTATATGTGTTACACCCGATAGTAACTGTGCGAAATTTAATTGGATTTTTATGAAATTTTGGAATTATAACAAGATAAGGATAATTTAAATTATTACATTTGATTTTTAGTAATTTGTGATAATTTAATAATTTTCTATTATTAATTTCAATATTTAATTTAGTTTTATTAAAAATATTACTTGTGTTAATTGCATTGTGAATTAACACTTTATAGTACTCTTTACAAATGATAGCATAATTATTTGGAGATTTATCTACATAAGTAATTATAAATTTGTTTTGTAATTCTGATATATGTTTATTTATATTTTTAAAAGCTGCATGTGTAATATGTTGATAATTTTTTATAATTTCATTTTTTAATTTATCTATTACAGAAAATCTCCATTCACTAAAATACTCGATTGGTTTATTGTAATCAATAGCAATTTTATATATAAATAAATCAATATCTTGAATAAACTGCAATATTATGGATTTGATATTACGCCTATATGAAGGCGAAATTTTGTTCCATTATGCATTAAGTTTTGTAAAATAGGTTGTTCTACAATATTAAGATCACCAGTAATGATATGACCATGTGTTGTATTTATGTACTTTTGAAATTTTGGGTCATTACAATAACAAGGGTAATTATTTGAAGAGACCAATTGTTTTGCAAAAGAATTGTAATTAAAAATTTTACGTCCAAGTGTGCGATTATATTTATATGTCTTGTGAATGGTAAAATTTTTTATTGGAAAATTATTAGTAGTGTTGTTTATGATATTGTGTAAATTGATATTATTAAATACATGATTGGAAAAATTTATAATTAGTTGTGTATTATTAGTTTTATATTTAGGTTTATTAGAAAGACTTGTATTTAATAGGTTTGCTCTATAATGAAGAATATCATAAAAAATATCACAAAAATGTGGAGAATATTGATTCTTTTTAAATACCTTGAAATATTGGTTTAAATATTTCTTTTTAATACTAAAAACATGTTTTCTGATAGCAAGCCAACAATAATCATTACAAAATTGTGCCTCAAGATCATCCAGCTCCTGTTGTATCACAATATCATCAGTGTATTTTTTGTTATTATGTTTACCTCTACCAGATCTTGAAGTTTTTTTTATGTTTGAAAAATTTAATCCTGAATAAAGATTTTTATAATTTTCATATTTAGTTAAATCTGAAAATACAGCATGTGATTTTTTGTATACTAATTGATTTAATCCATAAGGATAGGTAGTATTAAAATGTCTTATATATTTAGATTCTAGAAAAAGTCGTTCAGTAAAATTTTTTTGTATTTTAAGTATTTTAATAGTAATATTTTTAAAATCATGATTTTTGAAATGAGTATATTCAATATTATGAGTAGTTTGAAATTTAGATTTTTTAAATTTATCAATATGAGAATGATGTAAATTTAGCCGCTTATGTAATTTTTGACAAGACTGTCCAATATATTCCATATTACACGAATTGCATTTCAATGAATAGATTACATTGTATGCTTTACAAAATTTTACCAAATTAAGATTGTGATTATTTGAAATCTGGGACTTATCAGCTAAAGGACATGTAAGGCAACGCTTAGATTCACACTCTCGAAAACATAGTACAGGCTTGGGACAATAGAATAGGTTATCTGATAATGATCCAGGAAGATCCCTAATAATCTTCCTGTACCGAGCATTAGTCCTGGATCCACCAAGGCCTAAATTGCCAGTATCTAACATTTTACTTATAACTGCCATATTGTTTGAAAGCAATAAAAATTGCAAGAGATACATATAAAAATATAATTATAACATATATTAATAAATTTTGTTTGAAACAACCTTATTTTTACAAAGTACTTGAATAACCATAAAAGAAAAAATAATAAGATTAATGATTGTTTAATACTTGATTAAATATAATAAAACTATATACATATATACATAAAGTCCCATTAAGCAAACTAACATCAAAAGACAACAATATAAAATCCCCTAGCAGTCATAAGTCAATACAAAATTAATGTTGGCAAAAAAAAAAAAAGAACCAAAAGAACCTGAATAAGATGTTATAAAGATGCATTTGAAAATTCTATAGATGAACAAATGATACCAAGAAATAATAGTAATATTATATAATTATTATTATTAAATTATTATTAAATACACCATTAAAAGCGCAATGCAGCTATAATAACTATGTATTTCAAACAGAAGTTAATCAAAGTGATTTATGAGCCAAATAGACTAAATTATGGTATCATATGAAAATCAATAATTTCATCTAGATAATTATTGAAAAGAATATGTAAAAACCATTCTATACCAATTTGCGCAATGCAGCATAATTTTATAGAATGTTAAATAATTATAATATCTATGAATTTCAAAAAACATATCAAGTTCTTGTATCATTCTACTTAAATCTCCAAAGAGATAATTAATGATAATGTGTAGACAGAATACCACATAGCTAATAGATTAACAAGTGCAATCATAATATTACCATAGCTTGTGCTTCAATGGTAATTGGCCAAAAATACTGAAAACATGAAGAAAATTTAAAAAGAGAGAGAGAATATATATATCTACCCTATATATATAAAATCCTAATGAAACGAATTTGTGAAACGATTTTATGAAACGAATTTATGAAACGAGTTTATGAAGCGACTGATTAAACGACTGATTATGTTTCAGGGCTATTTTTAATAAAATATTAAACGCTTGATGGTGAAATTAATACCAATTGTCCGTAAAAATCCGCGGATGTCAAAACTGGTAATAGAATTTTGAAATTGGAATTAGTTTTCGAGATATTAATTTTTTTCTAATTTTAATGACATTTCTGTAATGATGGCAACTAATTACGCAGTTTTTTTGTGACAAAAAAGGGAAAAAAATTGAACAGGATCCCGATAGGGATTATTGATTTCTTTTTATTCGTCATTTTCAAATTGAAATTGAATTTATATTTTATTTCAATCGATAATGAACACAAGATTGTGATTAAATTATGTTTTTCAGGAAAATTTGAACAAAAAAAATCACATTTCTATCGTCAGGATTCAATCGTCTGTTAGCATTTAATTTAATTTATAAACTGAAAATATTTTGAATAAATTCGTCCAAATGACGTCATTTATGTAAACGCAAAAGAAAGGGGGGAAAAGGAATTAATATTAATTATTATTTATTGATATCATTTTGTTATTTTTTTGTAAAATTTAATTAAACGAATTTATAAAATCACTAATTCAGATATTTGAAACGAATATATAAAATAATAATTGCCCAACTGAACGGAAGGAGAATAAAATATTCTGCTTAGTTTTTTTCCGCCAAGCTTTTTAAAAAAGCGTCAAGACCCCTATAATAGAAAAGCACCAAAAGTTCATTGGGTTTGTTTTCATAACTTTTGGCAACAAATCTATGTATATTAACGAATCTATCCCATTTTGAAGCTCGAATTACGCCAAACCTAAAAGCAAAGGATCCTATACTGGAAAAGTACCCAATTTTCTTATGGACAATATTCAAGTGTATACATGATGTAAAATTATCGCGAATAGCAAATTTGTTTAAATATCTCACCAGTTGATGCCGAATAAATGCAGGCAGGCATGCACAAAATATTTAATTAATTTTGTATGATAAATAATTACTAGAAAATTTGTATATACATATTAATTAAAATAAATAATTTACATATTTAAAATAACATGAAAATATGCATGATGGTGCACTAAAATAGAGAGAAAATTAAAACCTGTTACTGAAAATGCTAAAACACAGTACTTTTCAATACCGTAATTCTTAATGTTATTCACAAGCAGATGGAATTTTTCTCATCCTTAAACGCAAAGGAAGAATCGAATACAGATCGTTGTTATAAAAGTCCGAGAGGTAGCCACAGTTTATACCTAACCATTTTATACAAGCTGGTTTTCAAGTTGTAATTGATTTTACTTATCAATCCCGAAAACAGTCGTCAGTTGTCGCAACAGTTGTGTATGAGGCCATGATAATCAAAAAATGCCCCATTAAAACGTTAAAAGCATGGCAACCCAATTACAGATTTACCAATATTTTTAAAACAAAGCACGCTGTCATGTTTTTAGAGGCCTCGAAGTCTGAGCTGGGGTTGGCGAGCGTAGCTCGCAGGGGGTAGCCCCCCTAGTATATATATATATTACAAACTCAAAATCTTTACATGTTTACTTAAGAAATCTTCTTCGTAAGAGTGGTGTTTCTAGTTTAAATAATGGTAAATAAAATCAACAAATTAATTTTTCAAGCTCATAAATAAGAAAAGACATGCAAACACAGAAGCTTCAACTTTTTACAATTTTATGGGAGCAAAATAATTAAATAAATAAAAATAAATAAAAAATAAATAAAAATAATATAGTCATATGTAATTGCAGGAAACGCGAACATTATAAAAGCCTGCAGGTCGCCAAGCAGTTTTCACACACTGTACCTCACTCCGAGTCCTTTGGAAACATTATGAGTGGTGATAGATTTTTACACGGGACTCGGAGTATGCACTTCTATATCGCTTCTTTTTATGTGATATCACTTCTTTTTATGGCTGACGTTTTAGGTTTGTGGCTTGGCGGGATCATTTACAACGAGTTGTTTTTGATGAGATATATACTTTTTGCTCTGTTTATTTATCAACAAAAGAGAATCAGAAAGAAAAATGAAACATTATTTAAATTATCTTTTTACTCTTTTAAATTTATTTGTCATCGTGTAATCGTAAATTTATTGATATTTAATTATTAATTGATGAAAGCGTATTCTGTATGTTACATTTTTTTAAACAATTTATTTTTTACTTTTAACTCTTTAAAATATTGACTTTTGCCATTTCACAGCGCTTTGGCCTATTTTGGCGAGCATTTTACTGTCACATAATTAAATCCGTTGTTTTTCAACTCCCATACAGTTGCACGAGTTACAGAGATATTTGGCGATTTATCACCTGTGACCGCCTAATTGAAAAAGAACAACCAATTTCAAGTGAATGTATCATCATATATATTATTTCTCCTGTCAACATCCCTTTTTTTCTGAAAATACGAAACGCAGAACGACGAATGAGATAGCATATGGAAGGATTTTGAAAACGCTTCTGACATAGCACACTTAACATTTCGTTAAAACATGTTTTCGATTAAAAATTGCTGATAATTAAAAATTAAATCGGCATTGTTTTCCTAAACGAAATGAAAGGTTTTCCTCAAAACATTGTTGCCAAAAAAATAAAATACCACATTATATGATGCTCAGCAATTATTATAAAAAACACCGCACGGGTTTATTTTATATTTATGATTAAAAAACGAAATTTAAATTGAAATGTTTAGATTTATATTTCTATGTCCCATGTTTTTCCCGAAGCGGATGACGTCATCCTCTAATGCAGTTAAAATACGATTGTTAATTTTTTTTTTTTCTCGCGCGTGCCTTTAGCAATCTTGGATCAGTTTTTACTCTAACTTTGATGGAATAAATTAGATGATATTCTGGATTGACTAACAACTAAATGTTGTTTACAGATATTTTTATCCTTGCTTTTTCTTTAGAAGTTTAAACCTGCATCTAATAACTATTACATATTGATAAAAAATGGTACTTCTCTTTTATCCCGTCGACCACTTTTCATAACAAAAAACTATCGCCAAATAAACGGGAGAACGTTGCCATTGGAATATCAAAATAAATAAATAAAATATAAGAATTTAAGGACACAATTGTTATTTTAATTAATGAAATAACTAATAAACCAGTAAAACATAATGAAAAATACACGCAAATGTCGAATTAAAAACCACTTGATGATTTAACAAACACGTATAATGCTTCTGACATCAAGTAAATGGGACTGCATTTTTGGCGTTTAATCTTACAATTTGGCGATAGTTTTTTGTTATGAAAAGTGGTCGACAGCATAATAGAGAAGTACCTAAAAAAATATTAGATTTCAGTGCGAAATCCTCGCACGGGCCCTCTGGTTAATTTATAATTAAGTTGTAAAAATATTAAAATGTTGTATTGTCATTGGCAAAACACTTTTCAACATAATTTATATAATTCTTGCCTATCAGGAATTGTGTTAAAAATCGATTGGAAAATTCCATGAATAAAAAAAAGTAATTAAAATAAGCTAGCAAAAAAATAAAATAAAATAAAAAAAATACCTGTTGAAAAAAATTACCGAGCGAGGATTGGTCTACTAGGTACTTATAAGATTAAATGCCAATAATGGTTGATCGAAAATGTCACATTCACTTGACAACACGTGTTTACGTCATCAAGTTATTTTTATTTCGACGTTTTATTTATATTTTTATTAATGTTATACTAATTTATTTGTTTTTTCGTTATTTAAAATAAAAATTATGTCAATTTGTATAATTTGGTGAGTGAGCAGGAAAAAAAAAGAAAATTACGTCATAAAAATCGGGTTTACACATGAATATTAAAAATAAAAAAGATGAATTAAATGGAAAAGCATTATAACCAGTTAAATGAAAAAGCATTATAACCTGATTACAGAAGAAAGTCGCCGTTCGTGATATCACCATCATTTTTTTAAAACAGGATACATTACCAGGTTTTAAGAGGCTGTGAAATCAGAACGGGGGTTGGTGAGCGTAGCGAGCAGGGGGCAGAGCCCCCTAGTATTCAAAGATCTCTTAGTATACTAAATATATTTCACGCTCAACATGCATAATTCGATTTAAAAAATCCAATTCGGTAAATAAATGGCAAAACAGGGAAATTTCATTAGTGGTAGTGGCCATTAGTAGCAGTTTTATAAGTGGTCACTTTCTTTAAACTAGTGGCCACTTTTTTATTTAAAAGTTCTAAACAGTAAACTTTTGTTAAAGTTTCATTTAGTTTTCATCTAAAATTAAATAGCCGAAATAAACATGTCAATACTATAAACATATTTCAACCAGCAAAAGGTGAATCCTTCATGCAATGCAAGAAAAATTTACTCTTTCCTTGTAGCAAAGTGGCCATAAGGTGGCCGCTGACAGACATTTTTTAGTAGCCACTTTTTTCGGTTAGTGCCCTGTAGCCGGTTGCTAGTGCTAATTTTGCCATTTACCGTTAAGGCATCCGGGCACGATCCCCGGTCTGGATGTTTTTCGTTCTGTTGGTTGTAGGCTGTACAGCAAAGTGAAAATTCACATCCTTTGTAAGTAAATTTTCATGTTCGACAAACATGTTTTACAAACATGAAAAATTAAGAGCATTAACATTAAAATTAATATTATTTTCAATTACGCAGCTGAAAATGTTTAATTGAGAATTGATAGCATCATAATAACCGATATCCTGGTTTGAGAAAACTCATTGATACACGATAAAAACTACTCGGAAACGTTTCCGAAAATCAGTGGCGGGAAAATAAACTCTGTTTTATCTTCAAATCTCGAAAATATAGTATTGGTTTCTAGGATTGCTAAATATAAAGAACGCTTTTTGGAATCATCGGTAACTCGTAAGAGGTTATAGTGTATTTTTGTTCGTGGTTATATTTATTATATTTTTGTAGATTAAGAAACATGCCTCTCTTTTTTTTTTTTTTTTTTTACATTGTACGCCATGGAATACTCCCCCCCCCCACACACACACTAGAGACGGGCTCAGCCCGAGCCCGAAAGCCCGAGGCGGGCTCGGGCTCATTCCTTCTGAAACTGACAATTTTATTTTTTTTTCATATAAAAAAAAATATAAATAACTTTTTTCCTCTAAAAAATTACATATTCCATTTCAAGTAATTTTAATGTTATTTTAAGCAGAATGAATAGAAGGGGAAACAGAAATCTTATTTTTCTTTTCTAGTATTAGAATGTTACTTTAAAAGACAATACAGTGGAACTTCCCTTTAACGAAGTCTCTATTAAACAAAGTTTTCTGCTTAGCGAAATTTTCTGCAGAACCTTGACTTTGAACATCATTAATATGTAAATTAATCTCCATATTACGAAAAACTTATTCTATATAACGAAGTTTATTTCACTTTCGTGCGTGCAGAACATTCAAACGAGAAGTTGTTGTTGCGGTGGGTGTATGAATTTATTTCAGCGGTCTATATGGAAATGAACACATTTGAATCATTTAATCAAAACACACACATTTAATCACATTTTAATGAAAAAAGAAAAGGTACGCTTCGGTTTTTGTTTACTTCTCTTTGTTATGTGTTTTTTTAGACATTATTCTAATTAAATTATTCTCATATCTACATTGCATAAAAAAAATGACTGCCCGAATTAAAATACATTTTTCAAATATTTCCATTTTATGTGTACTTTTCATTTTATGTGATTATGTGTATACAAGATTCATAAATTTAAGTTGATTTCTATTTAACGAATTTTCTTTATAACAAAGTGTTTAAGTGTAACGATGAGACTTCGTTAAATGGAAGTTTCACTGTATACGATATTTGCGAGGTGACTGACGACTGGATGAAATGGCGCCAATGCGAAGTGGCGCCAATAATATTGGTTGCTAGATTTTCGTTATTATATTCGGTATTAGATTTATTTTTTAATTGGAACGTTTATTTGATTTTATTTTTTTAGAGATCTAATCGAGATGAATATATATATATATATATATATATATATTTCGTTTTTAATTAATCAGCACCAGTTTAGGTTTACAAATTTTTAGTCTTCTATTGTGTGCGAGTTATACTCACTCTTCATATGAAAACAACATTAGTGATTCTATTTCAAATTATGAACTCTGCTCATGCTAAAGCTCTGCTCTGCACATTTACGAAGTCACTTTTATTCGTAAGTACATATAATTGTCATGTATTGTTATTCCGATATAAAGCAATCGAAGAGTGTTTCCACTTTTTCTATAAAAGCACAGGATCTTTCAGATAACGGTGTCAAATTTTTAATTTTAGCTGATTTTCAGGAACACGAAATAATATTTTAATTCAAGAATCAATTGTAAGTTACGAAATACAACTTTTATAGGAAATAGAAAACGTTGTTCTATTATACCTTATAGAAAATAGTAATTTCTACAAATTTTATTCATTTATTTATAAAACGAACTTCGTTAAAGTGTCCATCAGATTTGTTTATTGGGAGAAAAACATTTACATCCTTTTAAGGAAGTATTAAAATTTGATACCAAACTTCTCTTTTAATAAGATAGAATGTAAATTTCCATAAAATTAATTATGTGCACAGGATGAACAGTTATTTTCACGTACGAAGTTTAAAAAAATGAGATATTACTTTTAAAACAATTTTTAAATATTATGCAATTTTTTTCGGTATCGGGCTCGAGCGGGCTTGGATTTAAAATCATCGGGCTCGGGCTCCGTAAAGAGAGCCCGAACTCATCTCTACCACACACATTAATAATTCGTATGATTGTTTGCGCCCTTAAATATGGATACGTTGAAAGCCCCTAACCCTTGAGCTAGAGCAAACAAAAATTACAAGGGTGTCATAAATTTTTATAGAAAAGTTTAACAATAAAATCAATACGAACATTTTTTAAAAAGAACTTTTAAACTTTAATGAATACATGTTATTAATTACAGAACGTATTGAAAATGACTTAATCATAATTAAATAATACAATTATTAGATAATATTTGTATTTTTTCACTTTTTGAAGAGAACATCAATTAAAGAATCCTAATAGAAAGTGAGGAATGTAACTAATTATTGGGTTGGTTTTGCAAGCATAAGCAACGAAATTATAATTTTTTTACATTGAAATTATACTTTTTTACATTTTAAGAGTAAAGAATAATTTTTACTTACCGCATAAATTTCGCCTTCATAGACGCAGGTACCTAAAACAAAGAATTCATAATTACTCAACTATATTTGTTTATTTCAAAACAAATGAGCTGAATTCTACAGTAAAAGAATTTACAATGTGAAAATGAATTTTCATCTTTATCTAGTTCTATTAAATAACTCATACAAAAAAAAAAAAACCTTCAAACAATTAAAGTTTTAAATTTTTTTCTCATAAATTTAAATCAGTTTTGACTAGAAAATAATTTTAATAATTCCTTTCTTATACATTCCTATTCAAAAGAAAATTGCTGCGTTAAATTTCAGCAACGATAAGCATAACAATTAAAATAAGTTCGGTGACAGATTCATTCGGTAAGAACGACAGACAGACAAACAAACAAACAAACAAACAAAAAATCCTCTGCAAGTTTCGGAGAAAAATGTTCCCGTAAAAATTCACATCAAATGTACCAATAAGATGGTTCTCAAATGACTTGCTCAACAACGCGAAACTTTCTGACACATTTTCCGACTCATTTTTAAACGCAAAGGCGTAAAATTAGCAGGCCCGATTATTGAAGCGCTTTGGAATCGAAATGAGTTTTCCATTTTTTTTTAATAAATAAATTACCTAGTTATAAGTGATTCGTATCACGTGACGACACGTTTTTCCCCTTTCTCGTGCTGCGACGTCGGAAATTCGGGTCAAAACGCCGACTTTGACAGTATTTTCTGAAAAATCGTCTGCCTTTACCAAAAAATGGAAAACGTCTTTAGATTGTATAGTTTCTGAATCAGAACACCTGCCATTTTCCTGCGTTTCCAAAAAAACAAACAAACAAAAAATAAATAAATAAAAAATGTCGTAAAATAGCCAGTTTAGATTTGGACTAGTACCGATTGATTAATATAACATCTAAACTAATTAATGTGTATTTAAATTTTGCAAAGGGGGCGTCTAAATATAGAAATTGTAACAAACTTTAAAATTTTCGAAACTAACAAATAATTTCGACATCATATTTCTGCGGTAAATTTTACCTTTGGATACCAAACGGGAAGTCATACGGTCAAGTAGTTTAGGAATTACGTAGGTTTAATGTTTGGAACTCCTAATATTAAATTCATTTTTAATCTCTGCAAAACACTGCAATGCGAGTAGCTCAAAAGCTTTTTGAAAACCTCACTGCGTGTCACAAATATCTGTCTGTGTGTGTGTGTCTGTATGTGACACAAATTTTGTGAGCGCTCTTTCTCAAGAGCTAACGCACGGAATTTAATAAAACATTAGATTCAGTTAGACCTTGATATAAATTGGTGCTGATTAGTGTTTGGTGTAAATCGTTCAACAGGTGGCGCTGCTATGCTGCATTTTCACTATTTCCTATCTCGAGAATTAATGTACGGATTTCCATCAAACTTCATATTTTGTTAGACGTTGACATAAGTTGTTGCTGATAAGGTTTTGGTGTAAACTGCCCAACAGAGGGCGCTGCTATGCAGCATTATTCACGATTTCCGCAATATTTCTATCTCAAGAAGTAATACACGGATTTTCATCAAACTTCCGATTCAGTAAGACGTTGACATAAATTGTTGCTGATTAGGTTTTGGTGTAAACTGCCCAACAGAGGGCGCTGCTATGCAGCATTATTCACGATTTCCGCAATATTTCTATCTCAAGAAGTAATACACGGATTTTCATCAAACTTCCGATTCAGTCAGACGTTGACATAAGTTGTTGCTGATTAGGTTTTGGTGTAAACTGCCCAACAGAGGGCGCTGCTATGCAGCATTATTCACGATTTCCGCAATATTTCTATCTCAAGAAGTAATACACGGATTTTCATCAAACTTCCGATTCAGTTAGACGTTGACATAAGTTGTTGCTGATTAGGTTTTGGTATAAATAGCCCAACAGATGGCGCTGCCAAGCTGCACTTTTCAGGATTTACACGATTTTAGTTACAGTCATATCTCAAGAATTAATGCACTAAATTTCACCCAACTTCCTATTCAGTTAGACCTTGACATAAGTTTGTTTTAATTAGGTTTTCTTGTGGCGCTGCTATGCTGCATTTTTTTATTCCAAAATGCATATTAAAAAAATTACATTTTTTGAAGTATCAACATGTATGAGACAAAATAAAGTTTTGGGATTGGCACATACGACTAGTGACTAGTTTATTTTATGAAAAAAATTATGTGTGTGTTGCTTTCATTCCAAAGATGAGATAGATGAGGCTGTAAAATCACATTTTTCCTAGATTTCAAGAAATGGATGACTTGAAGCATTTCAGATTTAGAAAATTCGTCAATAAAAGTGCATTGGTATTGGAAGGAACTATTTGATTACTCCTAAGATTTGGTAAGCTAACTTGTACTGTTTAGCTGTATCTCAAAAATTTCAGTGTGGCCCTCGTATAGGTTTTGCTGAGCATTAGCGTTTTAAAGTAATGTTAAGAGCTAGATTTCGTAAGAAATACTACCCATTACATTCTCCCCTAAGTTGGATTTTTTGAAAAATTTTTGCAGATCTACGCCGATCATGACTCTCAGAACCCAAAACCACCCCCAGTTCAAAACTTTACCTATGTCACTTTTTTATGGACACGATAACTTCAATAATTCTGAACAAATCTTTTCCAAACTGATACCTAAAATCTCGGTCAAGTTCGTTAATAGGCAAAATCGAAGCAAAGGAGGGGAGGGGGGGATTTTTGTGAAAACAGAAAAACCCCCATAATTTCTTAATTATGATACGTATCGAATCCGTTTAAAGTTATTATTACTTCTAGGAAAAGGGCCGAAAATTATGTATGACATAGAGACATATTTTTGATATAATTAAAAATTGTCCCAAGGGGGCGGGGGGAGGGGCGTTTTATTTCATAACTTCGTCAATTCACAAGATATCAAATCCGCTTAAATTTATTATAAATCCTCTTAATAATATCTAAAACTAATATTGACAAGTTTTTTATAGCACCACCCCTTATAGCAAGAAAAAAAACTCTGCCGGCTCCGCCTGCAAACAAATTTGGTTTCGAAGTGGGCGGTTCCAACTGCCGCATCATGGCAAAAAGGTCATTTCTTCCGCAATTCCCAACAAACAAGCGCCCCATTGTCTGCGTCTCCGAAATCTACCTGTGCCTGTAGGCCAAGCCGTCAGGGATTTTTGAAAATGTAAAAAGCATTATATGTTTAATAAAAAAATTACTAATTATGCAAAAACAAATAAAAATATAAATAAATAAAAAGAACAACCTTTACTATCTCCACTCTAGCACCTCCAAACAATTAATAAAGCAAGTGAATTTGCTAACTAAAAAGTTAGCTAAAATTACTTCAAATACATGTCCATTATGCTTGTGATCTGTCCTTTTTTTAACACTTTCAAACATAGTTGAAAAGTGTTTATGAATTCGTCAAGTCTGTCAGCCTATTCGCGCTCTAACTCTTGCAACTATACTTCGATTTCTACGTTCTTGATATATGTTATTGAGACCTGCCATAGCATGTCTAAATCTGCATATGATTACATGTTTTCAAATATGATTACAATGATTATTAATATTGAATAATTGTATATTTTCCAAACACACCTGGATTCAATGAATACTTGCAAGAAGATTTAAAGGGGAGCGTTTGTGTTCCAAACGTCCATTCATTTCAATGCTTTTATTTCAGAGAACGACTTGGCCCATGGAAGTAGACAAAATTTTCGTTACAGGAGGAGAGCGGCCGGGGGGGGGGGGGGGGTATTGAAAGATAGTTAGAAGTACCTACCTTCAGCCACAAAAAACAGGAAAAAAATTCAATAACATTTTCGAAAAAATGGAGGGGGGAGAGTTTCTCCTCCTCCCATAAAATAAGTGGGAAAGGATCTACTCAGTTTAATAGTTACTCATATTTTTATTTAAAAGGAAGATGTTGTAGTTAAAAACCTTTAAGGAACCCCTCCAACCTAAAAAAAAAAAAAAAAAAAAATCTTGCTAATAAATTTGAATTTCTAACACTTATTTGACACAAAATACGAAACGATATTCATATAGCTTAAGGTTTAAACGCGTTTATGCAAACGCTGCCTTTTTCAGAAACAAGTGATCAGTTTCACTTAATCAAGGCATCTATTGTGCGTTTTTTACTACAATATTCGCCGTTTGAATCAAATATGTTTGTAGAATGGAAGCTGATTCAACAAAGCGGTGGATTTAAATTACGCTAAAAACAGTAATACTGACTTTCATTTTGATTCATAAAAGTGGCTAACATGATTGATTCAAATAACCGGAAATTACTGCATTTCTATTAGCCCTGGGAGAGGTTTTAAACCTGAAAAAAACCTCCTTCGCTGCGCCACTGTTATACCTGTTATACTGCCATTTTTTTTCCAACAATTTTAACCGTTTAGTCATTTTATTTTACCTAAAATCCTGTACAACTGAAAATTCGAATATATATATTATTGTAAAAGCGCATTTCGGCGTTTCTTGTAGGACCTAACTAAGGCACTAACCCACAGGGCTCCAAATGTGATATGCATGTGCTAATTTTTTGATCCTGTACTAATTGTAATCAATATGTTGCATATTTAGAGTAGGGGGAGGTTAAAGGCAAAAGATTATTTACCTAAATTTATATTTACATGCTCATATATCATATATGTATAACAGGTATAGGGAATTTAAAATTCTTTGCCAGGGATGAGAAAAGGGGCCCCAAAATGAGTACTATGCCCTGCATCTCACCTTGGATTGATCGGGTCCTGCCGCAGGGGTGTAGTCCTAAAATATCCAGATAATATACGCTATAGGTAGAGGGTATACACTAGATACTATCATACGTTATAGCTACGGAGGGCATACGTTTTAAAAAAAAAAATCCAGAATACCCGGTGCTTCAGAATCCTTGATTATTCCTACCAGTAATTTTGAATAGTAAAATTTAATCACAGAATTTCTGCGATCGAACTCGGCAAATAATTTCGGTACTTTTCGGTAAGCCGGGCGCCAGTGATACATGTACATATATAAATATATATGTATATGCATATACATATTCATACATATATGTGTATATATATATGTATACATATGTATATGTGTAGATATATATATTTTTTGTGTATACATACATTTAAATATCTCACTGGCGCCCGGCTAACCGAAAAGTACCATAATTTCTATTTGGAAATATCGGTGATAAAGGATTAAAAATTATATAAAGGAGGCTCGTCGCGAAGTGGCAATGTCGTCCAATAAAAGTATAATGTAGCGATTTAAGATCAAGCTATAAATAAAAAAATAATTTAAAATATTTAATTTCAGTATAAGCTAATTTGATAACATCTATGTTGTTCATCATGTTTTGTTAATAAATAAAAAAAATAATAAATAAACGGCTGAGTGAAGGACTTTTTTTTCCAGTTTATAGATGCATTTATAAAAAATTGCTTATTAAGATTTTCTTCTTTTTTTTTGAGCAGGTCGTTTTCCAGAAATTAACCCATTTTATTACTTATAGGTTATGAAATGTACAAGTAAACATTCACAAGTTTAGAAATTTATAAAAATAAATGTAATGGTAATAAAATACAAGTAAGCATTCACAAGTTTAGAAATTTATAAAATAAATGTAATGGTAATAAAATCTTATTAATAATTATTATTTAATTACTTACTTAAGCCGCCTGAAATACAGCAGAATACAATTAATAATTCCTGATATTTAAAATTCATATGAGACATATTCTTTCTAGCAATAAATGTTAAAGCACTAAGAAGTAGCTATGCATCTTTGTCAAAAGCGCATTCATTGTAAATGGAAACCGAAAAATAAAAGCGCTATCTTAAATGATGTAGCAGACGGAGCAGACGACAGTCGAAGGCGAAAGTGGAAGTACTAGTAATATTATTTAAGTAATTTTTTCCTGAAAATTTTGTTACTTCGTTATCTATAAGAAAGAGAATGATTAATAAAAATGTTTTATAGTAATTGAGAAAAAATATCTGACCAAAATATTGTACTATATATGCATCAACTTTTACCAAACGACCACCTTTTCAAATACGGAGAAAAAAAAAAGCATTATACTTCAAAATTACATGTCTCCAAAGTCTTTTAAACTCCAAAATATTAAAATTATAAAAAATAAGATAAAATTAGGTGATTTTTCTCATAAATTTTATTAATAACATATCACTTGAGTAAATCGTGATTTTAACTGTGATTGTTAACTGTTGTGTTTGGTGGGAAATTTGTTTACAAATAGTGCGTCTGTTTTTCTTTCTATGATTAAGTGATTTAATGCTTTACCTTTTTATGTATAAATTTTTGGTTCTTTTTTATACAATTAACTCTAAAAAGAACACATTTTACTAATTTATTTTTCGAAGTATTAGCTAATGGTGTAATTTTATGTTATCGGGTTTCTTTTATTCGCTTACTGCTGTAATTCGGATTTTAAAGTTCGTTTGTATTTTGTAAATTCGTCAGAGATGGATTGTCTTACTGAGGAAGAACTGTTCGAACTCCAACATCAAGATGAAATCGATGTTATGGAAGAAATAGAATTTCAAAATGAAATCCAATGTATGAATATTTGATTACAAAAATCTGATCTTTTCATACTTTTTTGTCACTAAGCATTTTTTTCCTTTCCTTTTTACTATTTTCAAATATCTGGGTTTATAAAGTTTTATAATTCTATTTAATGTAGAGTTTAAAAAATGAAAAGTAGTCATTTTGTCACTTATATAATTTACAAATAGTTATGTTCAATGGTTTAAATTATGACTTGTTTTATATCTAAGGATATTTTTTATTTCTCTAAGTGTCATATCAAATTTAACAAAGTATAGGGGAGACCGGTACACACTAGACCTATGGGCATGGACCACCCCCTAATATTTTATTTATTTAAATTTTTTTAAGCTTCTCTTCTATCCTAATAGACAACAGCACTGAACTGATTATTTATAGCCTTCGGAAAATATGTTTTGTTCAGATTGAACTATTTTATCCTGATTGGTTGTTTTGAACTTCTAAAAGTAAAATTTTTCATCATCATACTTTTATTTTTTTAGTAATTAAAGGTTGTAGATAAATAAGATAAAACAGCTTTTTTGCAAAGCTAAGATACTTGTTTTTATTTAACTTTAAAGTTAATATGTTTAAAAGAAAGCTATAAACAATATTAATATGATTATTTATTGAATTTCAACATGGGGTACAGTGGACCACCCAATCCTGGGGCACAGTGGTCCACAATCCACTTTGCTCCTGTAATGCAGAATGTTCAAAATATTTAATAATTGCTTATTTTCTATCAAGAAATATTGTTTTAAAGTAGTTATTTAACTGTAAAATAAAGTAAACAAAGAAAAATAACAATTTATTTAACATAGTAAGAAATATTTTGTTTTGTATTTATTGCCTTTGATAAATATAACTGTAGTCTAATTGGTGATGATTCTATTCAAGTAAGAAGATTCATGAGATGCAAATTGAATGATGGAAATCAGTTTATTTTTCCCGAAACTAGATGAATCTGTTGTTGATTATCAATGATTTCATAATGTTGCTCCCAGACCTAAAAGTATTTTAAGAAAATTCCAGGCTCAATCTTACTCATAAGTATTTTGGAATTTCATTTGCAAATTTTAATGTGTGCTGATTTTTTTGTACTTAAGTAATAACTTCAACTAAATTGCAATTGTTCCTGTATTAATCTGTTATTATTTTCAAATTATAATTACTTTTTTTGTTTTTGTTCAAAATGTTACTTGTAAATTTATATCACTATGTTATTTTCTGGGTAAAGGAGAAATAAAAAATAATTAAATTAATAAAAAATGGATTTATATTGTACTTCAGAGATAATACCTAATATCGGTCCACTGTACCCCACTTCTGGGACCCACTGGTCCACTTTACGTGTGCATATAATTTTTTTTTTTTTTTAAATGTATTGAAAACTATGTTCTGAGAAAATTATGATGAATGTATAAAGGTTTAAGGAATATTCAAAAATATTTTCATGCAGATTGGTTTGTCTGTTAGAGAGAAAAAAAAATTTAACTGAAAAAGTGGTCCACTGTGTACCAGTCTCCCCTACTATGTATTTTGAAAATTTATTTGAAAGATACCATTCGTAGGGATGCTGAAAAGAACCTCGCCGTTGCTACTAAAGTCGCAACTATATCAGTATTTGTTGAAACATCAGAAGTTGTAGCCATTACGGACCATTTAAAGTTTCAAACATCAGATTTTCTTAATTCTAATGCCTTTCACATTAAATTTGTAGTTATTGATACTGAACTTAACTTGTCTTCTGTTGCTGGTAGTGATAGAGTTTCCTTGGTTTAGTTATACATATCATAAATTAAAAAATATATTTGTTAAGATATTAGTAAATGCTATTGTATTTGTTAAAATTTTTTTTACAAGCTATCTAAACCTTGACATCTGCATCTGCAGCCTTAGTCAGCTTTATGCTTAGTGTGTTTGGTTTCTACAATTTACTCAAGGAGCTTTAGATTGATGTTTGCAAGTTCAACCCTATGCATGCAGTCTCAACATAGAGTTTTGTAAGAGGGTTTCCTTTCATGAAAAATAAAAGTTATCCTCTTAGAAAAATTTCACTGAAACCTGGCAGTCCTTCCATGACTTTGTTAAAAGTCCCTATTGTCCCTCTTAAGTAATCATTCCCTCACTTTTTATATCTGCTTAAATACTATATATTTTAACTTTGACTCATTTTTCATATGCTGAACTAACTTTGTAAAAGTTATTTCTAATTTAAAATGGTCACCACAAAATAATATGGTATTCCAGAACTCCACATATACATAAATTAATGAAGTCTGGAGAATTCATAGCAATAAGGGAGGATGCACCGAATAAGGATTTTGGCCAAATACCAAATATTCGGCACACAGGTAAACTGAATATACCACATATTCGGCCAGCCAAATATTAACTATTTGGCCAAATAGAAACTATCCGGCTAGCTGAATACTCTTATATTTCAGGGTTTAAAAGTATTAAAAAGTTCAATTTTACACAATATTTAACACAAATACTTAGTTTTGATTAACAAGACCTTTTCACAACTAAACTTTACACTAAGAAAAATCCTTGTTTTGAGTTATTATTTAAGAAGAAGGTAGTCTTAAAATTTTTTTAATTGATGGAATGGTACTTCTTTGTTATAGCGGCCTCACAATCAGGGTTCGTTGATATATATCAATGGATATATATCATGATATATATCTGATATTTATTTTCAAACTATCAAGATGTCTGTAATTTTCAATATTTGATATTTATTTTCAAAATATCTCTGTGCAGTGCAAGATATTTTTGATATTTTAAGTCAAAACAAGTGTAAATGAAATTTTCAACTGATATTGACTGTTCCATTCTGTAGATAAAGAACATTTGTCTCTGGCAATGACTTTTCTAGCTAAAGAAAAAAAACAAAAATCTTATCCAAGCTTTGTTTGAAGTTTTTATTATTAAATGTAGATTATATAGGACTAATAATTATGTAGGACATAACTAATTCAGGACAGATATAAAAAGATAAACTGCCTAATTTAGATAATCAGTTCTATACAGCTTCATTAGTAAAGAATCAATTTCTGATTTTGGCGTTGTTGAGCTTAAATTGTACAACATGTTAGGTAATAAAAAAATAAGCTGACATTTATGTTTAAACTTTTCAATTAAAAAACAAAAAAAACTATTTTGTATTTAATTTTTTGTTTTATAAATTTCTGATTTCTTGATAGTTGCTACTGAATATTATAGTTGATTTTTTATAAGTGTATAAAGCAACTTGTTTCTGTTTTGTTGATTAGTTGATCTTCAATTTTGTTCAAAGTGAAAAATAAAAGAAGAAAAGGGGGGGGGGGGGAAGTAGTTTTAGTATATTGTTTAAGTTTTCATGTTAAGTGCAATATATTTTAGTTTCTAATCTATATTATGCTTGAAAATATTTATTATCAGCAGTAAGCTGACTATTTTGCAAATATCGGATATATATTGAAAATATCATGATATTTACGAACCTTGTCCTTAATTATTATTATGACAAGTTATATAGTCAGTTTCACCAAGATCGTAAAACTTGAGCATAGGGCACATGTATAATAGAGATATAAAAATAAATACCATTGCATTAAATATTACTGTAATATGTTACTTTAATACTTGCGATTTTAGACGTTTTGTTAACTATTTGGAAAAATACATGAGGAATTAACCTGAAACTGCAGGTGTGTAAACAATATAGTATAGGTTATATATTTCCGCGAAAATTTTTTCACGAAACTTTATAGGGGACTGTCAACTAATTGAAAAAGAACGAATATCTTTTGGATAACCCTGTAAAAACTAATGTAGCAAAGGCGTTCAAACTCAAGATTATTAATAAGTGGCTTATTGTCATATACTGTGTTCATTTTTATGAGGATAGCATGTATACCCGTAGAGAAATTAAGGTTTTTATAAAAACAGTCCCAAATTTCGCCTAGTTTTTTGCTTATAATTTGCAGAGTTCTTAATATAAAAGAAAAGTTATTTTCAGGAAATATGACAAAGAGCATTGTACATAAAACTCTGCAATCAGAATTAAAAAATAATAAAACTTGGATGAAAAATGAGCAGGTTCACTAAAAAATGTTTCACTGCGCATGCACGGTGTTTGCGTTTGCGCGAACGCAAACAAAATATAATATGCACAATGTATTAGCTTAGTATATAGAGCAACTTTTGTAAAAGTCTCAAAATCATAGCTTGAAAATTCTGAAAATTATCGTCGATAGAATAAGCTCGAAATCCGTTGTTCCCAAAAAGAAGCAAAAAGATGAGGAGTTGCATCAAATATCTGTTGATTAGTGCCAAGATAGCGTACACAATATTGCACGTACTACTATATTTGGATACAACCCCTCTTATTTTTGCTTTCTTTTGGGAACAACGGATTATTTCGAGCTTATTTTATCGACGATAATTTTCAGAATTTTCAAGCTATGATTTTGAGACTTTCACAAACGTTGCTCTATATACTTAGCTAATACATCATGCATATTATATTTTGATTGCATTCGCGCATGCGCAGTGAAATATTTTTTAGTAAACCTGCTCATTTTTCATCCAATTTTTATTATTTTTTAATTCTGATTGCAGAGTATTATGTACAATGTTGTTTGTCATTTTTTCTGAAAAGAATTCTTTTTTATATTAAGAACTCTGCGAATTATAAGCAAAAAACTAGTCGAAATTTGGGACTGTTTTTATAAAAACCTTAATTTCTCTACGTGTATACATGCTATCCTCATAAAAAATGAACACAGTATATTACAATAAGCCACTTATTAATAATCTCGAGTTTGAACGCCTTTGCTACATTAGTTTTACAGGGTTATCCAAAATATATCCGTTCTTTTTGAATTTGTTGACAATCGCCTATGGGGTTTCGTGAAAAAATCTTGGCGGAAATGTATAACCTATACTATACTGTTTACACACCTGCAGTTTCAGGTTAATTCCTTATTTATTTTTCTAGATATTTAACAAAACGTCTAAAATCGCAAGTGACCGGTCACCTTTGGCAATATAGTGTATATATTGCAATGTGTCATAACAAATTCATACTAGTGTTTCATAACAATTTCTTACAATATTTCACAAGAATAAACAACTTTTTAATTTTTCTTTTAATTTTTACTTCTCTCATGTAACTATTTCAATAACTGTTGCATTTTCACCCATATATAGTTGTTTCTGACACCATTTTATGGATGTTAATTTCTCTGCCCCATAGTACATAAACCTTAAAGCAGTTACAAACGGTAAAGCGCTAAACCCCCAAAACTAATCAGGGAAGCACCTTATCACAATGAACCTATAATTCTGCATGATAAACCCATTTAGCTAAATTAAGAGGGGGGGGGGGGTTGGCCCCCCATTTCCCCCCTTTATACATAACCAATGACCCCCAAAACTAATCAGGGAAGTCCCTTATCGCAATGAACTATATACAAAATTTGAAGCAAATCGGATATTTCTATCAAGAGTTATCATGTTACATATATACATATGCTACGCACATACAGAACCTGCAGGCACATTAGCTCTCAGGCTTTGATAGCCTGTGAGTTAAAAACAAGGCTACTTTTTACGTGTTTGCAGTTTGCAAGACAGTCAATGAATAATGTAACAGCCTGCTATTATAAAAATAAAAATCTTACATATTGCCATAGAGAGTCCCATTCTGAACATTTCTATTGAAAGTTAAAGGAAAATCTGTCGAGCAGTTCTCAAACTATACATGTGATCATGTAAAAAAAAAATATCGTTTTGGAAAAGATGAGTTTAAAGTTTGCTTTAGCAGCAATTAGTTACAACAGGATATTTGTCACTGTAACCTGTAACTTTTGTAATTATTTGAATTTCAAAAATTTGCTTTTTGGCTATATATATTCTATCACTATTACTACAAACTATCAAAGAAAAAGAAAAAGAATGATTTTTTGAAAGTTTCAAACTGGTGTTTCTCATTACTGCATTTTGTACAATTTCACTATATTTTGATTTAGAGTCTGAATCTATGCTGTGCCAAAAATATTTTGCTACATTCTACCTATGGCATTTGGGCCATAGATTCACCGTCCCTGTCCTAGGTGATAAGAATTCATTCTATGCACATTGTATATCTACTGAATTATTTTTTTATTTATAATTCAAAAGGTTTTCTACTGATTTATATTTTAAAAAATCATATGTTTGATATATGAAAATAATTTTTATTAAATTGTTGTGATTGTAATAAAAAAACTACCAGCATTTGCTTCTGTATTTATTTATAATGCATCGTTATCTTTGAAGTTTTAACTTTATCATCATATTAGTTATTTAAAAGTTAAATGCCCCGTGGCAGAATGTACGCGACGCTGCGACGGGCGTCGCAGACTTTTTAGCGTACCTGCAGACTAAAAACATACAGCAGTGCCGCAGACGCGATATAGCACGTAAATTACGAGAAAAAACAGCAAGCTTTGTCGAAGGATCGCGAAAAAAACCCGGCGAATTTCATCGAAGAATCGCAGAAAAAAACTCGAAATTCATTTAAAGGTCGCGAAAAACGGCTAATTTCGTTGACATATCGCGAAAAAATGCAAATTTAGTCAAAAGGTCATGAAAAAACGTGAATTTCGTCAAAAGGCCAATAAAAAAAAAACGAGTTCGTTGAAGGAAGGTATTTGGCCGAAGGGCTACAGAGAAAGTGCCAACTTCATCAAAGGATCGGGGAAAAAACTGTTAATTTCGTCGAAAGATCACGAAGAAACAGCCAATTTCGTTGAAGAAACGGCAAATTTCGTCGTCGGATCGCGAAAAAACGGCAAATTTCGTCGGAGGATCACGGAAAAAACGCAAATTTTGTCCAAAGGTCAAAGAAAAAACGCGAAATTCATCAAAGGATCTGGGAAAATGGCTAATTTCGTTGACAGATTGCAATAAAAACACAAATTTCATCAAAGGGCCGCGGAAAAACTTGATTTTTGTCAAAAGACTAAAAAAAATCATGAGTTTCGTTGAAGGATCGTGAAAAAAATGCGAATTTCATTAAAGAGCCACAGAGAAAACGCAAATTTCGTCAAATGCCGCAGAAAAAAATGCCAATTTCGTCAAAGAATTGTGGAAAAAAATGCTAATTTCGTCAAAAGATCACGGAAAAAGTGCGAATTTCGTCAAAGGGCCACGAAAAAAACCCCAAAAACACGTGAATTTCGCCAAAGGATTGCGGGGGAAAAAAGAAACGCTAATTTCATCAAAGGTTCACAAAAAAAACGTGAATTTTGTGAAATAGTCCTGGAAAAGATGCAGCATTCCTTTAGAAAACAGCAGACACACAAAGTTCTATGCTTATTAATATAGGCATAGTTTTTAATCTGAAACAATATACTGAACTAACTTTTGAAAAATCGGGTTAACCCGAACCCAATTTGCAAGAATCTACACTCAGCCTGAAATCGACTCGAATCAAAAGCATAGTTAATCTGACCTGCAACAAAAATAATTATTGCTGAGAGGGGATTTTCTTCCCTCCCCCCCTCTGCTGTAACCTTTCAGAATATTTGCTGTGAATTTCAGAATTTTTTTTTACTCAGAAAGGCTGATAAATGCTGATGCTTTAATTAATTAGCACAACAACTACAACAGCAGCAAGAAGAGATTTATATGATATATTGCGTATTGCAGACTATTTTTGAAAACATTATTAGCGTTGCAGACACTTGAAGATAGTTCTGCCACTGGGGTTAAATGTAATGATAATTTTTTTTATATTTAAAGTTATGATTTAAATCAATAATCAGCATTTTAGTTAATATTTAGACTTAGTATTTTATACTTAATATTTAGTATTATTCCTCTCTATTTTACACTGCCATTTATTGTGTTATGTTACTTAAACTCGTTGATTTTACCAATACTCTTATACTTCTTTACAGTTGAACACAACTTTCCAAAAAGAAAAGAAACTGAAAGCAAGACTCCTAAAACAACTGAGGAGGAAAAAGAAAATATACCTGGTAAGAGTGATAATAACCTACTCAAATTATTTATTTGTGATTATGTACCTTATTTCGAATACATTGTTGAATATGTAAGTGTATTAATTACTCAAATTTGTGTGAGCTTGATAACAAAATAATACTGCTCCAAACTGAATTAGGGATGCTGAATTGACTGTGAGTACTTTTTAAAGAAGCTGGTTTTCTTTTAATCATAATATTTAAGCTTATCTTAGACAAATATCAGTACTCTTTCCATTAGACGAACATCAGTTGCAGTTTTGTGCCAAATGTGGTAAAATTCTCATTTCTCGTCGAGAAGTGAAGTGACCCAATTATAAATCATGACTTACAATTTTTTTTTTCTTTCAAGATTTTCTTTTTTGATGAAAAGGTGATTAAGCAAATTAATATGGCTTACACGATTTGCCAATTGCCAAATGATACAATTAAATTTTTCCAAGACAAAGATTTCATTCAAATTTGATATTTTTTCAAAGAAACATATTATAAAATAATGTATTTTTGATTTTAAAAATGCCAAAATGGTGCTGTGCTCAAAGAACGAAGATATAATACACACAAAAACCTCATTTCAAAATTCCCACATTCTTTTAATAAATGCTGTTCGATTTATATAGTTCTGATGCATATCAATTGGTTTCTGTGAATCACATTTAATTGAATTCTAATAACATGAATGACATGAAAAAATATCAAATATTTTCGGCAATACTAAACCTATCTATCTACATATAAATAGACGTGTGTGTCCCTATATTTCACTTTGCAGCCACAACTACCCAGCGCAGACCACTGGTGTTTGCATATGATAGTAGTCTCAAGTCTCCCATTGTGCACTATGGTGGTTTGGTTGCATGTTGGTCGCTGTGGGGGTGTGGGAGATAGGATGGTTTAAAGCGGTCGACCTAGGCCATTTTCATATTTTGACCAAAGTGTTCTAAAAAATGTTTGGAATCTTCTTCAATGGGAATTGGTTCATTCAACTTAACATGAACTAATTAAGATATGGTTAACTAAGTAAGATGGATTTTGCACTCCCTAGCGGTAGAAATTGAAACTAAACGATATTGCATTGCGTTCGTAGCCGCATGCCTGCTGTACAATGCCGTAGACAGCGGGGATGAGTGCCAGAGAAGGAGGTTCGGAAAGAGGTTTGTTTAGAACAGAATGTATGCCAAAAATAACAGTTTTTATCGAAACCACAAAAGAAAGTTACTGATTTCCGGGCAACGCCGGACAGATCAGCTAGTGAAATATAAATTTTAATGGCTGTGTAATGAAATACAGTCGAACCTCGTTAACACGAAATTGAAGGGACTGGGAACTTTTTTCGTGTTATCCGAAATTTCGTGTTAACCGTCATAATAGTGGCGCCATCTATGTTAGATATAAAAACTAAATAAACTAACCTACAAATATATCCCTGCTCAAAAAATCATAAATTAATAAGAAATAGTAAATTTCATTAACAAAATAATTATCGTTTTTCAGGCAATAATAATTTTATTTACATGCTAATCATATTTTTAAATAGTCCGTTATTGACTTTGGCTTCGATTTTTGTAGAGTACTTTTTTTAGGAACGTATGGACCTAATCTAATTTGTCCAAAACTCAGGAAGTATCCTCTTGATCCATAAGGAAACGTTGTACAGTTTTCAATGCTGCGGTAGATTAATTTATTGACACTATACTTTTCCGTGCTGTGTCAATTTCTTCTTCCTCGTCAGACACTTCAATGTTGTCATCTTTATTTTTCAGCAATTATTTCTTCATCTGTCGTCACATCCGAAGTCAGCACATCTTCATCTATGCAAATGTACCTGGAAAAAACAATGTCTAAGAAAGAATTTACCGATTTTGGCTACATATCTTTCTGCAGACAAGTCTATGACGCTATTTAAATCTTGTCAGTCATCCGTTAGAAAATATGAAATCGCTCTCATCGAGAGCATCAGCAAAATCCTCTGCTTTATCTTGCAAACCTGCAAAAGTTAAAACAATGTTCTGACTTATTGCCTCTTTTATCCACCGCAAAAGAGCAATTTCAATTTATTCATTCTTTCTTCTACACATTCGTTTTCTTACTGGTTTGAATTAACTCACAGCAGAAACTGCTTCAATCTTTTCACGATTCTTTAAAATTGTAGAAGAATTGTAGGTATCCCATACTTCGCCGCATTTTGTGATTTTTCAGCACTTTATCGCTAACTTAGTTTAATATTTTTGCTTGGTTTCTTAAGATGCTGCTTGTTGTTTTCGACTCATCTTTCACAGAATTCTACAGAGCAACTGTGAACAGCGTTTCCATTATGTTAGTTAGGTAGTGAAGTAGAGATAGTCACTTCTTTCACTCAGAAATAGGAGAATTCAGACCCCCGGTTTATAGTTTATGTTACTGTCAATACAGTCAACCGAGTAATGGAACAATCACTTTCAAAAAAAGAAATTCCTTCCCCAAACTTTCATTGTGACTAATCTATTGCTCATATGGTTAATGTGGGAACACTTGCACATATCAGAGATAAAAGAAAAGCAGGGATTATTCAGGAATTCAGTATTTCAGAATTTTCTGAAACCCTTTTTCACTTTAAATCGTTTTCAAACCATGAGAAAATTCCACTTTCAATAAGAGTATGTGACATTTAAGTTTGAAATATCGAAAACATTACATAAGGAATCATGTTTTGACTTTGAAGCGAAAAAAAAAATTCGCCTTAAGCGGGATTTTCCGAAATTCTATTTTGTGTTAAACGAATTAATTAACATTGATTTTCAGACTCATCTGACGGGACCTGAAAATTATTTCGTGTTAAGCGAAATTTCGTGTTAACGGGGTTCGACTGTAGTAATTATTTTTATTGCTTGTGAATATTCTCTATATTTTGTATTCAATAAAATACTTATACTTTTCATTTGACTATGCATCTGTCACTAGGATTACCAGTAATGCCGAAATTGTAAATTTTCTGCCCCTTTGTTTCATGTGTGCAAGACACAAAAAAAAAAAAGGGAAATTGTAATTTTTTCTTGAGTATGCAGTACTTGAAATAATGATGAAATAGTGAAATTTCCGTTACCTTTCTCCTTTCAATTTTCAGGTTTGCAAGACTCGAAATAAAGCCGAAATAATAAAATTTATGCAGAAAATATAAAATTCTCATCTTTTCTTTCGAATCGACAGAACCCAAATTATTTCTGAAATAGTAAAATTTTCATCTTTATTTTTCTTCTGTACATCGGAATTTCTCCAGTCTGGAGGACACGAAATAACTCCAAAATTGCAACTTTTTGCATTTTTGTTTTCCAAGTCAGTGTGATCCGAAATAGTAAAATTTCCATTTTATTTTCTTCTTTAAATTTTGAGATTTGGATTTTTCAGATCTGCTGGACCCAAAATTGTACAATTAATAATGCTGAAAATATAAATATATTTTTAAAAATTTTTTATAACTATATTTTTTATGAAACCCCAAGAACAGAATTAATGTCAAAATAATAAAATTTTTGCTTTTATTTTTCTGGCTTTCTCTCGTAATTTTTTGGTTCTGAAAACTCCAAATTATGCTTAAATTGTAAAATTTTTGCTACCTTATTTTTGGGTCTGTGGGTATGAATATAAAACCAAAATTAAACATCCTTTTGCCCATATTTTGGTATATATATTTGGTACTACCCCCCATATTTGGCATAACATATTTTGGTTGTTGTCTTAAAATGACATACCAGCATAATATATGTTTGGTTTCATCTGATAGATCTTTGTGTGTGTTGTTTAAAGTAAATTTCGGAGATTGATTACCTTTCAACAGTTGTTTCTATCTAATATCTTCTAATTTAACTTTTTGATTACAATTTACGTGTATATAAATATTTTACATACAGTTTTGACATAATTAAATTTTACCACAAATAAAATTTAATGCCAATTGTGTTTTTCTGTGAGTTCACATAGGGTCATTCCATGTCAAATCAACCAGTGAAGTGACTCAACCTGACCATTTTAGATTTTTATGAAACTTACAGGAATCATTCCCCCTGATGATATAAATGAGAATATACTTTTATTATTATTTTATCTCAGTAAATTTTTATACAATTAATTTTTTAAATTTTGAAAAATCATCATTTTTTGGCTTGTATAAATATTTTCAATTTTGAATTTCGCAAGTTCTATCAGGCGTAGAGAGTTGTTTGACCCCTCATTTTAAAGGTTCATAAGGTTTAATTTGATATGCAAGTTAGCTATGCTTGGTTAAAAAAAAAGTAAATTTTATTTAATTAAAAATTTATTTTTTTTTAATTGTGTTTTTTAAAAATTTTGAAAAAAAAAAATGTTTTTTGTAATATTATAAACTTTAAATTCTGAAAGTTTTAGAGTGGGATCTCAATTTGCTCAGCAGGTATGTTAATAAAACCAATGTTAAACACCAGTTAGGGCTGGTATTTAAAGTTGGCACCTCGCCAACTTTATGATTGTGCTAAAGATAGTATTGTTTTATTCATTTTAAACATTATTTTTTTAATAACTGCTGATCCCATTGAGATCCCACTCTAAAACTTTCTGAATTTAAAGATTATAATATTAATAGAGTATCTGGGAGGAGGGGGAGGGGTGCTCAAAATATTAAGTATTAATATTTTGAACACTTTCCTTAGTGACCCCCTTAGTGTTATATGCTATTAGTGAGCATTTGTGCACTATTTAAAACAAAAATTCGGCACTTAAAAAAAAGGTGAAACTTTTTATACTAAAATACTGTTGGAAGTTTGCCCCTGCAGTAACTGAGTCCTGGTGTTGAGTACCTATCACAGCTTACACCCATAATTCATCCGAAGAAATGAAATGGAAAAAAAAAACATTTTCGGTCGATAATGCACATCACATGCTTCAAGATCAAACAGTATTGTACCAGTAGGTTGCAGTGTTGGCAGATGGGTATTTTTTTATTCCGATTGCTTGATTGCTAACACTTTTTTTAAACAGTAATATTTCCTTTATTCCTTTACAAATTTAATAAAGTGACTATTACTATTTCAAAACAAATGACAGCAATGTAGCAATCTCAATAATACGAAACCATCCAACAAGCAATACTAGTATATTAGCCATCCCAGAGTCGGAGTCGGTTTCTTTAAAATTTCAGGAGTTAGAGTCAGAGTCGGTCATTTTTCCCACCGACTTCAAAGCTCTACTACTTATGTATAATTGGGTTTTTGAGAAATTCAGCTTTGGATCTATTGCAGTTTTTCAAATTCAAAATATATATTTTGATTACTGTGATAATACTGCAGGATTAATTAACTATACTAATTGAGAGAAACCTGTGTATTTCTAAATTTATTTATCTCATCTTTCTATACAGTATACTCTCGATATCTCAAAGTTGAAGCGATGCTAAAAAAAAAAAAAAAAAAAAAAAAAAAAAAATTTCAAGATAGCAAGTTTTTACGATAATAATGTCATAACTAAAACATAAAATATCTTGTAAAAATACAAAATAATATATAAAAGTAAAAAAAATTGAGTCATAATAGATGAGGATAAGTATAAATATGTAATGATAGTTGAGAATAAGTCAATAAGACAAATACAGCAATGATAATTTTAATATTTAAAACAGTAGACAAAAATTGCATTAAATTGAAAAGAATTAGTTTATAGAGGAGCTTCGGGTATTATGGAATAAATAGTCAGGTAATATGGAATACCAGAGTTTTTCTTTGGTAAAATGCTGCCACCAAGTGACAATATCATAAACTGTTTAAGGACATTTCCGGAAGCCCCCCCCCCAAAAAAAACGTGCAGTTTGGTCAGTTGGCATCAGGGCGCATTGTGTGAATAAGTTATTTGTTTTCCATCTTTGGAAAGCTTCAGAAGAAAAATTTTCAATATCTTTTATTCGTTATTAGAAGTAATATTTTTACATTGAAATTAAGCATAATGTATACACCAAAATGCTAACAGTTAATGATGTAATACTCGTCTTTTAGCTCGTGATTCACACCAATAAACATTGAGTAATTTTTTCTCAAATCAGTGGTGTTGGGTTATATACCAATATCTCATAATACTCCTCATAAGGTGGCACAAAGACAGATCCAGATTTGTGCAAATCTGAAGTATAAACTGGAATATATTGGCTGATTACTTATACAATATAGTTTGATCATGCTCTCTTGATACTATTACATTTATTTTTGCCAAATTTTGTTCGTTTTCTTCATTTTTAACCCCATTTCCATATTTCCCGACTATCTCACAATGCCCTCAAAATACATTTATTATTATTATTATTTGTTGGCAAGTGATGAAACTTCGTAAAATAATTTTTGTCTATTAAAACTATTCGCAAATAGTTAAAATTTGTAATTGTATTCAGTTTTAGGGTTTTAAACAATATCCGGATGATGTATTACCTTCCCCAAATGTAAATAGTATTCCATAAAATCCAAAGTTTCTATACTTGCATTGCTAGAATTTCATAAAGTCCAGTATCGTGACCTGCCAAAATCTCTTTTTAAATTGTTCTTCAACCAGTTTTTCTATTTGAAAAATAGCGACAAAGTCATTGTTTTCCAGTAACACTAGGTGATGTTTCTGGAATGTTCATTTCCTCCTCATCATCAAACAACAGAAAAAAAAATCAATGATTTCATCATTGGTCCACAATCCACAGACATCAACGTCAGAGTCTAATCTGGTGAAATCTTCAAAAGTTATGTTTTTGGAAAGATTGAGTGTTTCTGAAATTTCCCCCCAATCTTCACACTATTTCATTTTCGGTTCAGTGCTGGTTTCGTGTTCCTCATCTGCATCACTTTCATTTTCTACTTCTTTCACAATGCCAGCTTTTCTGAAACAGTTTACGATAGTCTTTTGTGCCACGTCCCTCCAAACTCGGTCAGCCATCCTCATGTAATCATGAATATTTAATGGTATAATTTGTTCTTTCCTATCAGTGGTATCTATAATCTTCACAATCTCTTTCCTGCATGTAAATTTGAAACTTCTGATTATCCCTTGATCGAGAGGTTTCGGCTTTGAAGTGGTATTTGGTGGGAGGAAAACTACTTTTACTTCTTTCATTTCTCAGATAATGCTGTGAGCCTTGCAATTCCCGATGAAAAAGATGATTTTCTTCTTCTTTTTGCACATATTCTTATTGATTTGCTTCAGCCATTATGCAAAAAATTTGCTTGTCATCCAAGCCTTTTTTTGTTCACTTTACAGTGAAGAGGAAAAGACTTGTCTTGGAAGCAACTTGGATTTCGGGATTTCACAATCATCAAAGGAGTTAACTTCTCAGCCCCACTCATGTTGACAGTTATCATTAATGTCACTCGCTCTTTTTTCTGTTTTCTTCCATGGTACATTTTTCCTTTCAGCAGTGCTTTAAAGAAAAGCCGCATCTCATCAGCATTGAGAATGTTGTACAAAGAATATTGTTTCAAAAGACTAGGAAGATATTTAAATCCATTCCGAATAAAGTTCATTACTCCTGATTGGCTCTTACTGCACAATTTTTGAAAAACAATGTAATGGCGTTTTTTAAAGTTCTCCAGCCAGCCATTGCTGTTTTTGAAATTCTTGTTCACCAGCTTTTCTGCAAACTGTGCAGCCTTTTCTTTTAACACATTGCCTCTAAGAATATTATGATCTGTGCACTGTTTAAACTATTTTATGAGGCATTCCTCTAAATCGGGATATTCAGCTATTCTAATCTTCTTCATGGCTCCTATTTCCTGCTCAAAAAGTTTTCAATTTTGTTTCTGTTTTTCAATATCGTTGATAAAGTCTATGCGATGGAATTTTGAAATCTTTGCAATTTGTCTTTTTTTCCACTTTTATCTGCAGTGTCTAAAATCTCTACCTTTTTTTTGATTGTCAACACGTTCAACTTTTGCTTTAAGCTCACTGTTTTTCTTTTATTTTGGAATCTGTTTTTATTTTTTAAACTAGAACTGGCGATTAAAATTTGTATCACATCACTAATGTTTTTTTCCAACTGCCATGCACCATTTCGACCCTGCACAGTAAATTCTAAGCAATTTAGGACAACATACCTAACTAACTATCAACCTTAAGTGACAAATGATTGGATAGTTGAATTCCCATTGGTAAACATGAGTTGGGGAGTCATGATGGTGCACACATTTTTACCCACTCTATCACTTCCCCCAAAATGCCTCTTATAGAATATGGGAACACCTATTTTGCTCCCTTTGTTTGCCATTCAAGTCACCAAATCTACGTCTCGGAATCATTCCTGACCACCCAGAGAGATAATGAAGGGTGTGACAGATTTTGGGAAGCATATCTCTATTTACTTTGACACAACTGAACCATCACGGGGACAAATGGCAATTTTTTCCGGAAAAATTCATTTTTGACTTCGAGAAAAATGAAAAATTTGACATAACAAGTGAGAACTCTTCGACATAAGAATTGAAATTAACATTAGGGAAATACGTAATGTCAAACGAAAAAATATTTTTTGGACATATCAAGATTTTTGAGATATCGATAGTATATTGTATATAATACAACTTACCATAATTTCGGGTAGATAAGCCGCCCTGGCGTATACGCCGCTACGTCCGAAAATGGTAAAAAAAAGCTGAAATTCCATCGTATACGCCGCACCGGCGTATAAGCCGCACTTATTGTTAAAGTACTTTTAACTTACCAATAATCTTTTGATTTCTGTTTTATATTAATAATTGATTCTTTAAATCCATTTATTTCATGCTTTACAATAGTTTTTAACTCATATTTAGTTTACAAACATCGCACTCTATGCTTCATCCATTACAGGTATTCATTCTCCGCATATGGCGATATTCGATTCAAACGATAATCGAATGGCATAGTAAGCTTTAACTTCGACAGATGGTGCCAGACAAATCTTTGTCTGATTCACTGATCTCGTAATATTAAATTAAAAATAAGACAAAAGAAAAAAAACTAGTACAAGGATTTCATATTTAATTTAAACAAATATTTAAGTAATTAACTTACTTAATTATAATTTTATACTAAGTAATGTAAATCTTCTGAATTTATTCTACTTATGTGTAATAGAATTGCAAATATCTTTGTACTGAATTATCATTTTTTTATTTCAGATTTATTTATTTATCAAGTGTTATATTAAGTACAAAAGTTAAAAATTAAAATATTTTACAATAGATTCAATATTTTTTCTCTTATGGCTGAACGTTAGTCCTGTAGATCTTGTGAAATTTTTTTTTAAGTGAAAATTTCACCTGCGGATTATACGCCGCTGGGGATTATACGATAATTTTTTTTTCAAAATCTTATGAGATTGACACTTGCAGATTATATGCCGACGTGGATTATAGGCATACGTTTCGTTATGCAAAAAGAAACCATGTATAGATTTTTTTCTTTTTTAATGAAGTAAAAAGAACTTAAAATGGGATATTCTATAACATGCTTAGAAAAGCAATCTGAGTAACAGAAATAGTAAAGAGGAAGCGGCGATTACTTTACCAAATTCCTGATATATTTTGAGCAATTGCTATTTCTAATCCGTGAAGCATTTTTAATATTGTTTTTCAGATTTTCACTCTATAATATGTACATGATCTGATTTTTTTTTCTGAAAAAATCGTTATTACTTCGTATACGCCGCACCCGCAGATAAGCCGCAAAAGATAAAATTTAACTTTTAAACACGTATAAGCCGCGGCTTATCTACCCGAAATTACGGTACATTGTTTGTATATTTATTCTTTATCTTTTGTAGTGCACATTCCATCAAAAAGAAGACTGTCATTTTCTGATGATCAGCTAAATAAAATTACAGATATTGCTGACAGCCAAAGTATTGAAGACTCAAGTCTGTATAGTCAAAGTTTAATTCAGGAGAAATCAAAACGAACCTTATCTCAAATATCAGATTTATCTGATGATAACAATACATATCATTCTGGTAATTTTTAATATTAATTTCTAAATCATATTATTATTGTTTGGTAAAATATAAATATTTAACAATTTTGGTTCTAATTCATCATATTGAAGAGTAATAATACTTTATTTTGTGTGTATATATATATATATATATATATATAATTATAATATCTATGAATTTCAAAAACATATCAAGTTCTAATATCATTCTACTAAAATCTACTAAGAGATAATTAATGATATTGTGTAATCAGAATACAACATAGCTAATAATTAACTTGTGCAATCATAAAATTACCATAGCATGTGCTTCAATGGTAATTAGCCAAATTTACTCATACCTGAAGAACATTTAAAAAGAAAGAGAGAGAAAGGGGAAAAAAATTATAAATTGGAGTTGCTATTATGTAAACACAAATGGATTAATAAATTAATTATGAACATTATTCAGTGGAAAAACTGGACCACAAGAGAACCAATCAAGAATTGGATATGAAAAAACACATGTGGATGTACTCGTCAGCTTGGCTGCACCCACATGTGTTTTAAAAATAATTCAGTATTTCATAATTCTACTGGCATGATGCTAAGTACAGTAGAATCAGCCAAGTATACTGAATTATTACCAGACAACAATTGGAAAAATTTAAAATTGGAAATATGTAAAATGTAAATAAAAAACCATTAAGAAATATATAATATATCACTTACAACGATTATCCTAAAATCTTTATAAATCACCACACTATATAACCACCAGATATCATTTTTGAAATAATATTGGAATTTTGAACCCTTAAATTGTAGAAAAAATGTTTTACTCACAAGAATGATACAGTATCCTCAAAATATAGCAACTTCTTCATAATGATCAATTCCACATGGCACGTATCAAACATGTTGACATTCGAGTCGAGTTGAGAGAAATGATTTGAAAGACAAGTTGAGAGCTCATTTTTTTAAAAACACAACTCGATCAATGACACCCCAACACAATATAATTCAAAAACACACAAAACTATTCTGTTGATAATACTCTTATGACAAAATTATATCCGTGAATATATAATTACTCCATCTAATTTTAATTCCTGAAAGTAAAATTAATATACAAGCAATAGCTCCCTCTATAGTTAAATTCAAAATAATATCTATAATATCATCAACTAACTAAAACGTAAAGTGTCGCCATCTATTGGTATTATAATTATTCATAATTAATATTTAGTTACATATCCATATTATTATTAACATAATCACTTCATTAAATTTAATCAATATATAAATTTTAATAAACAATACTTCCTTGTAGTTTTAATATTAAATTCGAATAAAATCCTACAATATGAATAAATATACACAGAATTTATTCATCCTGCACAGCATTTCAGATATTCTTAACAAAAGTATATTTTGTAAAAGAGATATTATTTTAAAACAAAGTGCTTTGCTGCCAGCTGTGTTAAACCACTGATATATATTATAAATTTATAATTAAATTATTAATTTTTTATTGTTACTTCTACTTAAATATATTTTAGACTTGTTATTAAATAATTAATGTATTGTTTATACTTATACTTAATTATATTTTAGATTTCAGAGATTAATTTAATATCAAATTAAATAATTATTATTATCACTACTGTGCTTCAATCAAATTTATGCTATGCAGTAATTAAAATTACTTATTAAATTTAATTTCATAGATAAAAATAAAAAACTATATATATATATTTATACACTTTGCAAATAGATATGTTTGTGAGTTATAATAACCAATGTTATCCATGTATAATTTTAAATGTATGAAAACTGCTCATCATTGACACCCTAAACATATGTGATCGGCAACGCACAATCACATACTATACAGAGTGTATATAATGTTCAATCAAATTTTAAATTTCCTAATATGTTATAATTGTATTAATGTATGTTATAATTGTAATATTATATCTAGTGTTATATGTTATCGCACATTCAAACAAAAATTTATTACATACAGTGTTAATAATTTAATGATATAATAAATGTTATTTAAAAGAGTTGATAATTGAATTTATCATAAAAATTGGATAACCTGTGTTTTAACCAGTTTTAACTGTCAAAAACACCAATATTTAAATATGCTCAGAACAACAACAACAAAAAAATTGCTGTTAGTATAGCAAGATAACAACATTGCTTTTATTTAATAATAGTGCACTTTAGCTTTAGTATTTATTGTACTGCAATCAAATATTAAATTATTGTTTTTGTTTATGACTAAATTGCCAAAAGTTTTTATGTGGATTTTTGGTCTAGCTTTTTAGCATACTTGGTTTAATACCTTATTTAATATGCATAGATATATCTTTTAATAAATATTTTCTGTGCAGCATTTTTTTTCATTTAGTACAAACACAGAACAATAAAAATAACATTTATTTTACAAATGAGAAAAGAATTAAATGTTATGATATTTTAATCCTTTTATCCCAAAATAATTTTTGTTAGTGACTGACAATCACCTCTTACTGATGAAATTATCTTATTTATGGAATATCTCCTCAAATTAGGGACAAGTGAATAATTCACAATACCAGTAAGAAAAAAAAATAGTTAACTTAGTTCGAAACCTGTTCAAAAGTGAAAGTATCCTAATAATGATTTAAAAAGAAAACTGCAAGCAAAATCGAAAAATTAGAAAGCGACCTTTGTAGAGATCGATATTAGCTATCAAACGCCAATAATAATAATAATAATAATAATAATAATAATAAACGCCAATAATAATAATAATAATAATAATAATAATAATAATAAAATAAATAAATAAATAAATAAAATAAAAATATTGAAATATTAAACAAAATATTAATTAAATATTAAACAAGATTTCTACCATAGAATTAACATTATTGAGCGGGTGTTTTAATTTTTACTTAAAAAAAAAAAAAAAAAAAAAAAATTAAAAGTATGAAATTTCAAACAGGATATTAAAAAAAAACTCCTGTAGGATTAACATTAGCACGTGGGTGTTTTCACATTAGTGAAGTAGCCCTTTAAGCAACCCCATCCATAAGAACATAGTAGGTGAAAGTAAGAAAAATTGGTTTTGTAGCAATAGCAATACTGTTTTATACTTGAAGCGAATCTTTGAATTTGTTCTGTCTTAAGGAAATTAAATATGCTCATTAGATACCAATTGTGATAGATTACTTTCTGCTTCTAGCCATAAAAAAAAATTTAAACAATTTATTTATCTTTGCAAAATTTAAATTAAAACTACCTTGTTTTAATGATTACAAATAATTAAGGCTTTATTAACTGTTCATCTTAAAGCATACATTAATGATTAACTAAATCATTAAATAAGAGTTATGTAATTTTTATTCACAATTTTTTTTTTTTTAAATTATGCAACAGTTATTTTCAGTTTACCATATCCTATGCAAATAGGTTTCAAAAATGTATATGTGCAGTTTATACTCCACAGTTTTAATGTATTTATGCAGTTTTATTTAGAATTTATTGATTAATGTATCTAACTCTGCTAAATAATTATTTTGGTATTATTTTATTAAAAATAGGTTTTGGACACTTTTTGATATAAAGGTTTTTGATTTTTGACACGATGGTTTTAACCATGGTTAAAACCGGTTTAAACCGCCGCATGTCAAAAACTTGCCAACAACAACTTGCATAATTTATTTTCTCCTAGAGGACCATGTGCACATTAGAATTGAAACAAAATTTTAAAGCTGTGGTTGGAATTTTTTGTAATTTACTTAATTTTAGAACCTTTCAAAAATTGAATTTTAATTGTAAATAAATTTGATATACTAATTAATTTACAGACATATTATTAACTTAAAATTTACAGACCTATACTTGGGATAGATTTCTCTAGTCATTACTAACACACACAGATCTTTCACACACACATCTTTCTTTTATTAATATACATATAAAATCTTTTTCATTCACTTTTTTTGTAACATGTTTAACTATAACTTTTGTTCAATTTTATATCTAGCAAAGAAAACATGTCGATCAAATAATGAAACTTTTGAGAACTTTTTAAATGAAAGTCTCCGAAGTCAAGCTCGGCCCTCATTTTTTGCTGAAGTTCGAAACTTTTCCAAAGACCAGCAAATGATAACGTGCATTGATGGATTCCGAAAATATTATTCTGTTAAGGAAGAAGAGGATCCTAATGACTTGGTAGGTTTCTTTTTCTTATCCAGTTTTTAGGTAGATTTCGTAAGAAATACTACCTATTACATTCTCACCTAAGTTGGAAATTTTGAAAAATTTTTGCAGATCTACGCCGATTATGACTCCCAGAACCCAAAACCACCCTCAGTTCAAAACTTTATGTATCTATCTATCTATCTATCTATCTATGTCACTTTTTTCTGACGACGATAACTGGAAAAATTCTGCATAAATCTCTTCCAAACTGATACATAAAATCAAGGGTCATAAAATCTCGGTCAAGTTCGTTAATGGGCAAAATCGAACCAAGGGGAGGGGGGGAAATGGAGGGGCTTTTTGTAAAAACAGAAAAGCCCTCATAATTTCTTTATTTTTATACGTATCGAATCCGTTTAAAGTTATTATTACTTCTAGGAACAGGGCCCAAAACTTATGTATGACAGATTTTTGATATAATTAAAAATTGCCTTAAGGGGGGGAGGGAAGGGGGGTTTTAGAAGAAAAAAATTCAGAACTTCGTCAATTCCCAAGATTTCAAATCCGCTTAAATTTATTATAAATCCTCTTAATATTATCTAAAACTTTTATATTGACAAGTTTTTTATAGGACCAACCGTTATAGCAAAAAAAAAATTAAAAACAAAAAAAACCCTGCCGGCTCTGCCTGCAAACAAGTTATTTTTCGAAGTAGGCGGTTCCAACTCCCGCTTCTTATCGAAACTGATACATAAAATCAAGGGGCATAAAATCTCGGTCAAGTTCGTTAATGGGCAAAATCCAACCCGGTGGGGGGGGTGAATGGGGGGTACTTTTTGTGAAAACAGAAAAAAACCCATAATTTCTTAATTATGATACATATCGAATCCGTTTGAAGTTATTATTACTTCTAGGAGAAGGGCCAAAAATTTATGTATGACAGATTTTTGATATAATTAAAAATTGCCTTAAGGGGGGAAGGGGGGTTTTAGAAGAAAAAAATTCATAACTTCGTCAATTCCCAAGATTTCAAATCCGCTTAAATTTATTATAAATCCTCTTAATATTATCTAAAACTTTTATAGTGACATGTTTTTATAGGACCAACTCTTATAGCCAAAAAAAAAAAAAAAAAAAAAAAAAAAAAAATCCTTGCTGGCTCCGCCTGCAAACAAGTTTGGTTTCGAAGTAGGCGGTTCCAACTGCAGCATCATCGCAAAAAGGTCATTTCTTCCGCAATTCCTGACAAACAGGCGCCCCACAATCTGCGTCTTCGAAATCTACCTGTGCCTGTAGGCCGAGCCGTCAGGGATTTTAAATAATAATCTAATGGCTCATGTAAAAATAAACTCAACAGATTTATTTTATTTTTCAGATTCCAAGCTTTAGTCAAAGAGCCAGCTCTCTTCTTTCTACACCTATTGATGTTCTTAAAGCTCAGTACCTCATTATGGTAAGATATCATTGATATGTGTATACATTTTTTCTATATACTAAATACTTGTGTTATTTAAAATTTATCCATTTCTGTATGATAATACAGTAAACCTGTAGAAACAGAATTGTTAGGTACAAGCAAAAATTTTGTTTACAGGTATTCATCTTAGCAGGCTGTTAGAGGTTGTTTAATCTAAGTTTTGATATCTAAATTTTCTTTAATATTTTAAAACATTTCCTTTTTATAAACTCATTCTTTTTTAATATTTAAACAACCCCCCCCCCCCTTTTTCTTTTATTTCTTAAACATTATTAATTAAAACTCTTATTTTCAAAATCCAAATATCTTTATTTTTCTGTAAGTAAAGAGACCACCCAAGATTTGTTTTCCTTTTCTTTAAACCCCACTAGAAGTTGCCACGCTTGAAATTCTCACGTAATTTCAGTGATTGTAAAATCGGAACACACACAGGCAGATTGGATAACGTTCACAAACAACCTTTGTCAGTTTTCATGGGAATATCAGAAAGCCTCGATTCACGTGTATTGTACACAACTTTTATTGCCCTGAGAATATAGAATTTTATGACCAGAAGTGTCGCCATAAAACAGTGCTTGTATTGTTTACAAAAAAAAAAAAAATAATAACAGCGGTACACTGCTCTCCAATTTATTTTTTACGACCGAGAGTGGGCGCGGTACCCATTTCAGCTATGGGCTCGTTTTCGGAGAACCCAGCGTACAGCTGTTTTTTAGCGAAATCCAACGGGCAGCTAGCCTCCGAGAATTTAAGCGGGGATTTTTCACTTAGTAACAACTCATCCAATAAACACGTTACACTCTCCCCCTCACTCAATAAGCGCTGAGTTTTTTTTCTACCCCCTTGTTCTGCGTTGCCAGGGGAGACGAGTATAGCTAGTAGAGTCAGTGATGTCTTAAAGCAAGAGTTAGGGTGTGTGTGTGAGGGTGAAGGGTCCCTTCCCCCACCCCGCCTGTTTAGGCATTTGCGAAATTTTCAAGAGAGAGACTCATTCTTTCCAGCGGTAATGGTAGTGAGTGGTCATTTAAAAAAAAAAAAGATATTAGGATGTGGCATCCAGATGATGTTTTCGTGCACCGTGAGTTTTATAGAACGATTGTTTTGCGTTGCTGATGAGAAGGTTTTTTAGATGTCAAAGTGCTAAGACGTCTAGAAATAGTGGTCTATCTATAAATAATCTAGGCAGAGCGGAAGAATGTAATAGCGTTTGCCCTGGTAATAGACTCTGCTAACGTTGTGTAAGATGAAATGAATGAAACATTTTGCAATTATTAAAGACTGAAGTTTAGGAATAATCGTTGCTAGAAATTAACATTATCGGACTCGTATTTAATGTCGGTGTACAACAAGTGATTTACACATAGCAACTGAACATTGCAAATGGAAACTAGCACACAGAGTAGTGTTCCTTATTGCCGGTCATGCATCATATCAGAAAAGTATTTCTGATTAGCATTTTTGAGCAGAAACTGCTCTACAGGAACGTGTCATCGATCGTACAGAGTAATTGTTCATCTTGAACATGCATTTTACGGAAGCATATGACCGTTCTAACAAGATGCATTTCCAAAAATATTTCCTTGTGCAGCCTTCTAACTCTTAACAGGCTGAGAAAGTAATTTAGTTTGAATTCATTATTCTCCATCGTCCCGGATTTTGTTAAGACAATTTTGACTACTCTGTATATTAACCAAGCATTATAACTGTTACTAAAAGAGTCATTACGACTACAATTTGGTGTATCTCAATTCTCGGACTCGTATTGGTGTGATAATGAAAAGAAACCAGCCCGACCAAAGAATGGCCAAAGTATATCTAGCTTCACTATGTATTGCCTGTGGTAAATATAGTACTAATATTTTTAATTAAATTTACCTGGTTATTATATGATACTTCTGATTTTAGAATTAATCAATTTGTCAATGTTTGTTTCTGTTATATAAAAGAATGGTATCATAATCTTAACATATTAAGTTGTTATCCTAATCAGTGAAGGATATGAATAGTATGTTTCTGTTAATAAACAAAGTATCTAAGTAATTCCCTTCTCTGTTTTCTTTCCACTGTTATTTTCTCATTTATTTCAAAAAAGTCTTCTTTTCAGCATCTTTTTTTTAATTTTATCTTTAAGAATTAATTTGGAAATACTATGGATAGTTTGAATTACTAATTTAAAGATATATATATATTTTAATCTTTGACTTAATTTCTTCTATTGATTTAAATTTTTAATTCTGAAAAAAGGAAAAACTTAAAATTTAATCAAAGTAATTTATTGTATTCCCAAATCATGAAGTTAATCTTATACTCAAAATTTATTGGTTTTTGCAAAATAGAGTAATTTACTCTTTTATTAATTTTAAAATCTACTTTGATTTATCTCCTTAATTTCGATTCATAAATTTCTGAGTTTTTAAATGATATTCTAAATACTAAAATGGAGAAAAATAAACTTGTGTTTCAATGAAGATTAAAAATTAACATTCGATTGCTTTACTTTTACTATGAGACCTTTTTCTCTCTCTTTAAATGAAATAGATATGAATACATATATATTATTGTAGAAAGTGAATCTAATATTTTAATTTAAAATCTTATGAGAAGCATTGTTTTTTTTTATAATGAGTCACTTTATTCAAAATTTAATTATTTACTAATGGTCTCTCAAGTTAACTTTTCACTATACGATCATAGTCCTAATACCTGTGAATTCATAAACTAATATGATATCTCTTATATTTATTAATTGATATTTTTGTTAAATTTATGTCACTAATCATCACCTCCCCCTCTTTTTTTTTTGCTTTCTCTAAAAAAGAAAGATTCCAGGGTCCTTTATTCAAAATTTTCATTTATTCCAAATTCTTATGTTTATGAAAATTTTCAGTAATTAGATACCATATCAAACCTTGAATTCACAGGGTTAGTTGTTGGAGACTTAGATGTTATGCAAAATTTAGAATCTTGTCAAATTTTGGTGTATGATTAATTCTAGTAATTTTGTAAATTTAAGATTTAGAATTCAGGTAATATTTACCTTTTAAAATGCTTTGGTTTAGTTTATTTTATTTGGTTTCTTTTCTAAAATTTAATAAAGTCTATGAATAAACTTATAAGAATATATATGTTGACAAGATTCAATTTAAAGTTTTGGTAATTATGCATAACTCTAAGGTAATTAAAAGGTAGCAGGTTTCTTAAAATAAAACCACCCAACAAGGCTTAACTCTACTGTGCTCCTGTGGTGACCATGGAATTTTCTGTTTAAGACAAAATTCATGTGTAGATTTGTTCCGTTTTCACAGGTTTTAATACATATTAAAACTGTTTTTCATGTTTTTAAGTAATGTGGTTTTGGTTGACTATTTGCTAAAGAGTGCATATTCTGCTCTACATTAACAGTTGAAAATTTTTAATACTAATTTTCTTGAAAATTTTAACAAAAAATGGAATAAGTATTAATAAGTAGAAAGACAACAGTTGTCTTCAGATTCTAATAAAAACATCTGCATAGTGTATCCTTTTAACTATAAAAGTAATAATTCCCAGGAATTAATTTAAAATTTCTATAAAATGAATTAAAAGTTTCTGTAAAAGGATTACTGATCTTTCTGTTTTTGCTTCTCAAAACATAATGATATTTCTCATTTGGAAGTTTCGGAGCTGTGAATTAAATCTGGTGTGTCCTGTGTGGGACACCTGTGTTATGTTTTCAAGATTTTCCTTTCATGTTCTGGTCTTTTCTATCTCTGTATAAAATTTTTCATCGGGAATGATTGTTTATTTTGTTTTTCTTTCCACATTAACAACAACAACTACATATTTTTGATTTGATTGTCTAAGTTGCAAGTTATTAGCTGTTGTTGAAAATCAGCGAGTTGATTATGCATGTTGACATCTATCATCATTCTAAAAATTAAAAAGTTATTCCGGCGTGTACTGGGAGAAAAAGGTAGCTTCCCTATTCCATGTTTAAGAATTCATCTTATGGTGACTTATTTTTCTCACTTTTGTACCTTGGTGATAATTTGATACTGGCTGATATGACTGTGTAATTTTAAGCAATATGAGAATTCGAACAATGGTTACAAGAAAATTTGCAAGAAACCATGTTCAATAAAACTCATAAATTAAGCTGATTTCCTTATTAGGTAGCTTTCGATACAAAAAAGTATAAAACTACCTATTGCAGCCGTTCGGAGGAAAGCAATTCCGGAAAATTTCGATATATTTTCACCGATCATGACCCCCAGACCCCAAAACCATCCTCCGTTCAAATGTTGATTTATATATATATATATCTGACCTATGTCATACAATAACGCTGGTATTTATAAATCAATTTTGATGAAACTAATTGTGTGTATTAAGCTCACAAATGTCTTGATCGAGTTCGTTGGCCAGCTTGGTCTGCCATTTTGTTTGTTCGGCCACTTAAAAATTTAAAACTAAAATAAATATACAAAAAAGTTAAAAATTCAAATTTATTTTTTAATTAAGTGTTAGGCCTTGATACGAAGATTCCAGAGCATTGTTTGGTTTACTTCTATCTTAAAAAATGGCTGAGATAGAGCAGTTTGAAATTCTAGGGTGGCTGACATTTTGAAACAAAACAGCAAATTAACGCGATTACTTGCAAATTATTTTCTTTCATTGTTATAATAATTTTCCCAATCATATGCATAAAACTATATATTCATATCCGTGTTAGCGCCAAATTCTCGGCAAAATTGGCGACATTTGGCGAAATATTGCCAAATTTGGTGACCAAAATAAGTCTTCATAAATGAAGCCAATTTGGCTTTTTCTCAATAATTTGGCGAATTTCTTATTAAATTCAGTATTAACGAATCTTTTGTAAACGGTTTCTTTGCATTTTAGCTTGCTGTTTTCGAGTAACATTAGCTAAAATTTTAAAACGAAGAATATAGGAAAGCTACCTTTTCCTCCCGGTACAGGCCGGAAGGACTTTTTTAAATCTGCTGTCTTGTTTCGAAATGCCAGTCACTCTAGAGTTTCAAACTGCAAAATCTCAGCCAATTTTAAAGATAGATATGAAACAGAAAATGCTCTATAATCCTTGAATCATGGCCAAACACTTAAAGAAAAAACTTTTTGGAATAAAAAAAATAAATTGTACATCTTTTTGAATTTGAAATCTTTAAATGGCTGCCATTTTGAAGCAAGATGGCAGGTGAAGCTGACCAACAAACTCTGTTGAGACTTTGTAAGTCCTGTACACATGCTCAGTCACATCCAAATTGGTTCATAAATATGAGTGTTATTGCATGATAAAATAATCAGATATCTATAAATCAACATTTGAACGGAGGGTGTTTTTGGGGTCCTGGGGCTATGATCGGTGAAAATATACCAAAATTTTCTGGAATTGCTTTCTTCCAGACGGCTGCAATGGGTAGCTCCTTACTTTTTTTAATGGAAGCTACTTAAAAGCAAATTTCTAGTCTTAAATCATCTGTTCTTTTAACAGTAATGTTTTTAACCCTAAATCATAGCCATCTTTTCTCACCTTTCTAAAGTAAGTGACATTAAAGGTTAAAGTAAAAATATTATTTAGCATGCCTGTTAATCAGTGGAGTTGACCTCAGGTAACAGCACTGTCCCCACCTTTTTATGTGTGGAAATATTTTCCTTTTTGTGTGTAATACATGTGTAACTTCTGCCTATCAAGATGTATAAAAAATGTTGTCTCTTTCATGTGTTTTCCTTATGTGTCCTATTATGAAAGAATACAAGTGTTTCTTTTTGCACAAAAATTCCTCTTTTCATATTTTTATTTCAAATCATCAGAATTTTTATCTAAAAATTTTGTTTAAGAAACTTAAAATTACCATACTTTTTATCATTAATTATTATTATAGATACTCATTCCACATACCTGGATTTTAATTTTATTTATAGTTACAACTGATATGTTTGAGCAATGCTCTCACATTTTCTTTACCAATTGAAAAATAATAAAAGAGCTTTCTTTTTTCTTTTTTTTAATCTGATATATTAATTTATTGATGCATAGTAATTATTTTCTGAAGACATATCTTGAATAAATTCAGAATTGTAAGTTAGAATGATTTATAATATAATAATTTTATGTGATTATTTTTTTCTGTTTTAATTTTAAGGAAGAAGAAGAGTTAAAAAGAAAGGAAGAAGAAGAAAAGGTTAAGACTTCTTCAGTTATGCCAATGGATACAGACATAACAGAAGAAAAAGATGTAGAAAGTTCTTTATGGGTTGAAAAATATCGTCCCATTTCATATATGCACCTTTTAAGTGAAGAGGTATTTTAAACATAATACAAAATAATAATAAAAAAATATTTTGTTAAAAAAAAAATATTTTGTTAAAAATTTTTTATTTTGTTAAAAAAAAATTCTTGCTTATATTATAAAATGTTTAAAGAAAGTTTCTTTTAACTGTTATTATATTTATGTTAGATTAACATTTACTTTGAAACAATTAAATTAAATTAAATATCAGAATAAAAATTTAGATATATATTGATATAATTTCTTAATTTTTATATTAAATTATTAGAAATTAATTTATATTTTATTAACACTGTTTAAAACTGTTGTTAAATCATTTATGATTAAATAATGCTATTAGCCCAAAAAGGCTGTTCAAAATTTAGATTGTTTGTATTATCAGTTTTTCTTGATTTTAAGAATTTTTTTTAATTCTGCCACTTAAAAAAAATCTGTTACCTCCAATTTCTCATGGATTTTCATCTTTTTGCATCTTAAATAAAAGTAACAATCTATTATTTTTTTTTACTAGAAGAGAGGTATTAACAGAAACTAATATAATAATATGATTTTTTTCTTAATTTTTGATTTCTTATTTATCTGCTTTAAATTACATTTGACTTTAAGAACTAGCTGACCTGCCCTGTGTTGTCAGGGCCCTGATAATAACTTTAAATATACCTAAAATCAGTGTTTAATGATTTTATATTTTTAAATGAAAATATTTTGAAACGAACCTAATGTTGGGGCCTCAACTGCCTTTCTAACACACATTTTGTTCTGTTTTGATTATATATTTTTAAATGAAATTATTTCCAAGAGAACCTTATGTTGGGCCCCGAGTGTCTTCGGCAGCATACACTATCAAATTTGTATGATTTTATATTTTTAGAAAGAAAATCTATCCAAGCGGAGCTAGAGTTGGGGGGGGCACTGCCTTCGGCAGTATACACTGGGCATGCTATGCATGGTCCAGTCTGTTTTTGCAAACAAACTTCAAATTTGTATGATTTTTACATTTATTAAACAAAAATATTTCCAATTGAACTAAGGAGCCCCTGTTATAGTGATTGCTAATTTAATTTTATGACATATTAAACTTTTAATTCTTTCCTCACTTTTTTAAAACATGAAATTATATGTTTCAGTGTATTGATAACCCGTGTTGAATATGTATAAGTTTCGCTGGACATGTACAGAAACAAACACCACTCTGAAAATGTTCGAAAGCATAATTTTCTTAAAACGGGAAATGATAACTTCATCTCACTGAGAAAAAAAAAAAAAAACTCAAAACTCTCTGTCGAATCCGTGAAACAATTTCAAGATATCCTTATAACTGAAAAATTATCGAGAATAAATGGTATTTTTTGTTTTTAACACTTTCCAACCTAGTTGAAAAGTGTTTATGACTTCGGTTTGCCTGCCGTCTGTCCATGCTCTAACTCGCATAAATATGCTCGGATCGCTCTGAAATTTTTGTATGTTATTGTCATTTACTATAGCATGCTCCAAGTGAAGTGTGCAGCACTTATAGTTCTTTTACAGGGACAGTCAAAAGTATTCCGTTACATTACCGTCAATGGGAAATAATCATTTCAAGTTCATTTTGATGATGCTACGTCATTTAAAACATTATGAAATTGAAATATAATTATGAAGCGCATTAAAACATGCTTTTTGTAGAATAATGGGGTGCAAAGCATTAATTATTCATTTACAGGGTCAAACAAAAGAATTCTGTTACACATTCTTCTGTGGGGGAAAAATGGTTTGCAGTGAAATTTAGTGATATTTCACTATTTCAAACATAATGAAAATTATATGCATTACAGAGGTTCATCATAAATTGCTCTCTTGAAAGTGTGGTGTGCATTGTGTTTATTTACAGGGACACACAAAATATATCGGTTACAGTATATGTGCAATGTTTACATGTGTGATAACTGCATTTACAACTTTGGTTTGCATTTTTAAGTTTAACTAAATTTTTTCATAGTATGTGTATGTTTATAAACTCGGTTGTTCATATACAGGGCTACACAAGGGAATTCGTAACTATTACAGACTATGGGAGTGAATTGCTTAAGGGTTGTTTTTAATTGTGTTACACATTTTCTTGCTGAACTATAATATATTTTGTATACTAATATAAGTTTGTGGAATATAAATAAATTCATATACAGGGCTACGCAAAGAAAACGTTTACATTATCGCTTACGTTTGGTAATTGCTGCGAGTGAGTTTTAAGTTGCCTTTTAGCTTAATATGTGGTGCGTATAAAAGTCTTCAGATAATATACAGGGCTGTACAAAGGATTTCGAGTGCATTTCCGTCGATCGGAGAAAATTTCTAAATGTGAATATTCTAACTGAACTACATTTTATCATGCTATATATCCATATCTATTGATCATATACAAGGCTGCACAAAATAATTCGACTACTTTTTTGACACTGGAAGGCAATTTCAAAACTGTATTTTTTAATGTGGTATAGGTTTTCTAAACTGTTTACTTACATATTTACCTTCACCTTATTTAACAGTGAAGTTTCGTTACCGTTTTCTGGCTGTGTTAGAAAGTGTTTCATAATTTATGCTTGACACATGATTTTTTGTTCTTGTTTATATTTTTGTCTGGGAAAATGAGATGGCATTTTAAAACTGGAGTAAAAAACAAAAAAGATGAAAATGAAAGCGAATTGACCTTCGAGAAATATTTTTTTTTAAATAATGAATATTAATAATTTTTTAAACCAAAGATACCACTATAATAAAAAAAATGCACAGAAAAAGTGGCTATTATTGGTTTTCTTATATTTTTGTCCAGAAAGCATATGTAGTAGTTTTAAAATGTAGAAAAAACAAAAAAACTTGAAAAGAAATCTGAAAAAACAAAACCGAAAAAAAAACATTATGGAATTGAACTTTGGAAAAAATATTTTTTAAAATAGTAATTATTAATATAAATATTTTTTAAAATACATTAATTATAAATATATATATATATTTTAGAAAGGGAAAGGTACCCTGAATAAGTGAGTATTTTTTTCTTTTTTACGTATATCTGTCCAGGAAGTGGATGAGTCAGTTTCAAAATAAATGCAGAAAAATGTAAAACTTGAAATCTGATGTGAATCAAACTTCAGTAAAAATGTTTTTTTAAATATTTTTTTAAACGAAAGGTACAGTTGAAACTGAAAAGGTATGGTAAAAATTAATTATTTTATTTTTATAACTGTACTCTAATTCTTTTGTGCAGCTCTGTATATGATCTATAGAGTTTGTACACACACCATGTAATATGCAGAAATTTAGTTAAACTTAACAATGCATACCTGAATTAAAACACATTTCAAGCAATTATCGCTCATTGATAATACTATAACTAAATTCTTTTGTGTGTCCCTGTAAATGAACGATAAATGCTATGCATGTATTATTATTCTATACTAAGCCTCTTGTAGTGTACCTCAGCAATAATAATGTATGTAAAATTCATTATGTTTGAAATAGTGTAAAATCATTAAAATGTGCCGCAAATAATTTCCTTACCCCCTCCAACTTGTAAAGGAAGTTTTTTGTGTGATCCTGTGAATGAATGATAAAGGCTTTACACTTCATATTCTGTAGAAAGCATGTTTTTATGCACCTCAGAAATACATATCAATTTCATAGTGTAACATCATTAAAATGCACTGCAAACGATTTTTCCTCTTACACCATAATGTAACAGAATTATTTCGTGTGTCCCTGTAAATTAAATATAAATGGTACATACTCCATTTTCAGTGGCAGACATGCTATAGTAACCTTCAATAACATACTACAAGCTCATACTAATCCAAGATTACTTACGTGAGTTAAAGCTCAGTCAAACAGACAGATGAACAGACAAATCAAAGTTGTAAACATTTTTCAAATACATTGGTAAGTGTTAAAAATGTACCTGCCTGCAGCTTGCATTATTGTTCATTTGTACAACTGTTCTAATAAAGTAATTTTCTTTAACACTTATCATCTGAGGTTAGAAGAAACGTGTAAAGAATAAAGCTTATGGCTAACAGTTATTGCAAGAGGCCTGAAACTGTTGCTTATTTGAAAAAAAAAAAAAAAAAAAAAAAAATTAGTGAACTAAGCAAATATTGTGGGAGTCTTTTTCTCTTGCACTACATTTCGGATTGAATAGTTTAAGATATTGATACTGACATCTTAAGATCAAAGTATATTATGATATATCTTAAGATTTTATATACTGAAGTAACCTTTTGAAGAGATTTTTAAGTTTCGTTTAGTTTGAGTTCTTGTTGTGTATTCATTATTGTTAAAAAAGTATTCATGTTTCTGATCACTTGTGGTAGTTTGATCTTAAAACTATAAAGAATAATATTCTATCAATAAACAATTATACTCCATATTATATGAAGTGATGATCATAGAAAAGAATATAACCATGCTAGGTGCTAGTCATGACATATTTATCAGATTTCTAAATGATCATGAAAGAGTTAATAACTTAAATTCCTAATCATCATCATCCTTCTCAGCCTTTATCCTTATCAAAAAATGAGCAGCAAAAAGTTATAAATTGAGATAAATGTTTTCTAATTTCAATTTTTAAAATTGGGAAAAGTCTTTAAAAGTGAATACTGTCCTCTATTTTAGAGGACATTTGATCATCTTAATCTAGATTTCTCAATAATGTGTCAAATTCATGTATTTTCTGAAGGTTTCCTCTTCTGATAGTTTATGTAATAGTTATCAGAGAATATTTTATTGCTGATTTGATTTTCTTGGAATTTCCCAAATATTCGTACATAGCTTACCTGATTGATGATGGACCAGGATGAAACAGAAACAATAATTGTGTTTTTTTTTTAGGTTGGAAAAATAATCAATTTATTCTCAACTTGAATTATATATATATATATATAAAACCATAAATGAAACATTACCATAACACCAACTTAAACTATGAAATAATGATTAAGTATGTAATAATTATATATATATAAGATTTACTGTTTAAATTCATTTTATTGTTTTTGTAACTTATCATTAATTGTATTGATCATCTGTGAAGAAAGCAGTATAAATCTGAACTTTATATAAAACGGATAAAATGTATTTTATTATATTAAATGAAAAAAATTATTTAATTAAAATGTATAATACATAGTTCATATGTTTAATATGCAATTTATCCTTTCCATTTAGTTAATTTATTTATACCTTTTCCATTACAGGGAATCAATAGAACCCTTCTACAGTGGCTAAAACTGTGGGATAAAGTTGTTTTTGGTAAAGATAAAAAAGCAAAAAAGAAAGCACCAGCTGAAACTAAAAAGCCTTTTCCGAATCCTAAGTTTCAAACAAAATATGGTGAATTGATTGAAGTAAGTAAAGAATAAAAAAGATTTTTGCATTTTTAATTTTCCTGTAAAAAATTTCTGAGAGATAATTTAATATGATTTTGTAATTTTTAATTTTGATAGATTAATTTTCTAGTGTATGGTTTTAAATTTTTCTAAGCCTTTTATATATTACAGTAATTCTAAAATCTTTTAGAATAATCTTGCAATTGCTTTTTCACTTACATAATTTTGTAATATGTTTAAAAGAAAAAAATAAAATAAAAATGTATACACAGAATTCTGTGCATGATATTCAAAATTTCAGCAATACATGAGCTAGTAATTATTGGCTAAAACAATAATTAAATTTTGTATATATTTTTTAAATATATTCCAATATCTTGAAATTATATTGTTTTTATGTGACACCTTTAATATTGGATTCTTTTGCTCCCTTGTTTTTCTCTGTCTCACTTTCTTTTATCAAATATTAAGCAGAGTTTCGCCCAGATAGTTTCAGAAGGGTGCTGCACCCTGCCTGCCCTTTATTTTACAAAATAGCACCTTTCTTGCTCCTCATAAAAATAAATTAGCACCCTTCTTGCTTCCAGTAAAATAATTAGCACCCTTCCTGCCCCTCAGTAAAAAAAGTGCCCTTTCTCCTTTTTGCATTAAAAAATTTGCTTTCATAGTAAAAACTGACTCATTGTTGTCTTAAAAAGAGTGCCCTCACATTTAAATATCAAAAGTGGTTTTAAAAACCAAAAGAATACCTTTTAATAATAAAAAAAAGGGCCTATAAGAATCTAAAAAGTGCCCTCAAGAATCCAAAATGTTCCCTTAAGAATAAAAAAGTGCCCTTAAAAAAAAAAGTGCCCTTTTCTCACCAGCAGCACCCTGCTCTTTTTTAAACCTGGGGTAAACTCTGTATTAAGTATGACTTAGGTGTGCAGGTTGTGACATATATGAAAATAATATGAGAAATAAGTATATATTGTAAAAGTACAAATTGAAATAATGTTATTCATCCTGCTTTTTTTCTTTTTTTTTCCCTTTTGGAATTTTATTACATTCTGTAACTGTATTTATTTTAAAGTATTAGTCATTTTTTTCTCTTTTGATTATTTTAAGATAACACTTAAATTTACCAGTAAGACAATTTTCTTATGAGTAATTTTTCAATCACTGTTATCTTAATTCCATAACATATTACTCAAAAGTGGCGATTTTGAGGTTTCTACTTCATAGCACTTTAAAGTAAACTTTAAATAGAGTTGAAACTTGTTAACATGAAACTCAAGGCACCATTGAAAATTTCTAAGTTAATGAAACACCGAGAAGAAATATTTAAAAAGATAGCTGTACCTGTTTGTTAAGTATTATTTTAGCATATATGAGAATTGGAAATATACATCAAGCTTAGAGATTTAGTAATTTTCAAATATTTGTTGTGTTTAACAAGAACAAAATGTAATTTTTAATATGTAAATATATATTACAAGTAGAGATCGAAATGTTTAGAAAAAACCTGAAAAGTTTTATTCCATTTGAAAAATTGGAAAAAAAATGAAGTTTAATTTTTGAAGTAATATATTTACGTGTTTTATAGTACTTTTCTGTTAGCCAGGTGTCAGTGATATATATACATATATTTATCCATATATACACATATAGGTATGTATAGATACATGTATAAGTATATATGTATATATATGTCACTGGTGCCCGCCTAACAGAAAAGTACCGAAATTTTTATAATAGCTACATTCTGATGTTTTCTCCTTTATATTTTCTCTTGTTTATTGTATTATGTAAAAACCTTAACTTGGAAAATATAATCTGTAAGATAAATATATAACTACTACTTCTTTCATTAAAATGAAAATTCATATGCAATGGTAAGGTTAAAATTCTAATTTAACTTAGTATCATTTGAAAAATTAGTATATTTTTATTGTTATATGTGCAAATTTTCATACAGTCAAGAATAATAATCACCAGAAATATTTAAAAGTATAACCCAGAATTCTTAGAAAAAGTAAAACATTCTTAAAAATAAATAAATAAAGCACAGTTGAAATTTCTTACTTTTTTTTGTTTACCTTTACCTTTGGTGTAAGGACTTTTAGATTTGTTCAATTGTATTTTTTATGTATGTAAATACATACAGATACACTTAAGAAAATATAAGCCATTTTTGTGCAAAGTTTAGTTAAAATCAGTTTCTATAAATAAGAATACAAAAAATCACTTATTTTATAAATTTTATTTTGTATTAAAAATAATCGAAACATCAATATTATTAGTTTTTAATTTCTCAAGTTTTCAATTAACTTCGGACAGAACTTTTATGCCTGTTTGTAGAGTTTGAATTTATTATTTCTATGCCTCACTTCCACCAAATAACAACAGTTTTTTTTAACATTTACTATACTCAGCCTATTCTGCAATTTTGTATGTATACTACCAAATGCAGACTGGTTTCTTTCACAAGCTGCTGATGTTGGAGGAACTTTCAATAATTTTACTCATTTCATTGTTAATATGTTCAATAATGTACCTTTTCTCCCTGATACATGACTACTCTTATACAAAACAGGCTTAGGTGTACATTTGATGAAGTTGATACCACTATCTCCTATAATCCACCCATAAAAATTAATGATGAACATATGTTCATACATGTCTCATTTGACTGCTGCTGAAATTCTCATATACTCACCATCAAGAAGAGGCTGCTTAGCAGCATTTGTATACTAATTAAAAGGAAATTCTGTGTAAATGGGAAGTATAATAAAATATATATTTTTTCAATTTGTAGTAATAATGAATGAAATAAGTTAAAAAAAAAAATAGTTTTAATCTCAATTTAAAGGATAAAATGCAACTAAAATGAGCATTTTAATGATAAAATCATATATTACAAAAAATGATGTTCAATTAAGCAAGAAAAACTAAAGTGTTAGAGACTGAAAAACAGTTGAATACTCTGAGATTGAAAAACAATTTTGAATAATAGAAATAATTTATTTTATTTTTATTTTATTTTAGGATATATACATGTAAAGTTTTTTAATTTAGTGTACATAAATCTAAAAAATGTTTTATTGTATGTTTTGTATGAAAAAACAAACTTTTTTTAATAATTTTAAAATTTCTAGAAATTTTACATTTAAAATTACAAATATTGTTATTTCCTCTCAGTGATAGTAGACTTTCTTGAAAATTTTTTCTAAAAAATAAAATATTATATTCCAACAGGATAACTTTCATTCAGACTGTAAAAAGAACAATTTTCAAAAGAGATAAATGCTTTTTTCCTAGTCAAATAGAAAAAAATCTTTCATACTATGCATTTTACAGGGAAAACTATTTATGTTAAAGATACAAATAACTATATTATTACAATCTTGCTAGGACAATATTTTCATATCATTTTTACTAGAATTATAAATGAATATATGTTAAAGCTCATAGTCCGTCAAATCTCAAATTTCCCTCTCCAATGTTAAATCCCCAATGTTATTTTTCATATTTCTTACCAGGAAATTAATACTTTTAACAACTTTCTATTTACATATTTTTCTTAATGGATGTCTCTTGCTGGTTTGTTTGACAAAGTATTTCTAAAATATACATTTAGTTTTATTTGAAATGTTAAAATCTTACTTATAACTTGTCAGCTTCACCAAGATTTTTTTTTTTTTCATGAAATATAAAAATATATATTTTAGAAATATTTTGACAAAAACAAACTTGCTTACAAACAGAGACATCTTTTAAGAAGAAATTTTACATGAAATATGAATTCTGAAGTGTAAATTATATATGATTAATTCATTGGTATTTTTTAATTATTAGTTGTATTAATTTCTAATTTTACTGGCTTTAAACTGATGTTCAGTCTATTAATTTTTAGGAATTAGATGAACATGGCAGGCCACATCATAAAGTAAGTATTTTGTTATAAATTACATCATCATATCTCTTTTACTTGTTTTAGAGCTTTCTTTCTATTATCAACTTTCTCATTGTAGGTTGCATTTCTTTGTGGCCCTCCTGGCTTAGGTAAAACTACTTTGGCAATTATTATTGCAAAGCATGCTGGATACAACATTGTTGAGATAAATGCTAGGTGAATTTGAATGTTGAATTTTTATATTTAAAACATAATTAATGTAATGTATATTTCAAATAATTTGTAATTTTACAGACGATTCTTGTTTGATTGTTATTTTTTTTTAATTTTTGTTGGAGTAATAATTAATATTAATCTTGAAATTGACAGAATGTTGGACTTTTCATAATGTTACATTGTATTTATTTAAATAGCTATTTTCTGTTCTGTTAATTTTATTTGTCAGGCTATCTGTAATTTAACATTTCTACTATCTTAATTGCTGATTCTTCTCCTTCTAATGTTTGTTTTGATATTACTATACAAGCATTTCTAACTACTATAAATTAGTATATTCTATTCTATTAAAAACAAATTGATGCATTTGATAGCATTATTATGGTGCATATAAAATAATGATGATAACAATAACACAAAATTTTAGAATCATTCAGATGATTAATATAAATCTTGGTTAAAATTATTTATTAATCATGCATTCTGTAGAATAAATCTTAATTTAAATTTAGTTACTAATTATTTATTAATCATGCATTATTAATCATGCATTTATTAATCATGTAATTTAGAATAAATCTTAATTTAAATTTAGTTACTAATTCTGCATTCTGTAGAATTCATCTTAATATAAAAAATAATCTTACTGGGAAACGCAGATAAAGTTACATGAAAAGGTGTTTTATATTTTTATGCATACATATACAACTTTTTTTTTCTCTTGTTAGTTAATGTAACTTTGCACAGTGTTTGTTTTTTCTTTTGACCAGATTTATTTATCATTTCATCAAATTACCAGACAAGGTTGATATGTCTCAGGGAAACTGTTTTGGTCATAAAATCTCAGGAAAATTTCAGGGTAAAGTCCATAATTTCCACCAAAACCTGGAAAAACTATCCAGTTGAAAAAAAAATTAAGTCTGTTTTAAAGCTCATGTTAGCCAGCAATCACGCAACCACTGCTATTGACCATGCTTCTTCATTGATTGTTGACATGAAAAAAAATATTAATTCTGAAAAATTACTCTGAAATTTTTTTTTTTTGTGAAAATGAGTATGAAGCTTGCCAGATGTTATGTGCAGGGTTAGCTGATATACAGGGTGTCTGAAAAACATTGATCTCAGCTTTTATTCCTTAAATATTGATCATATACATATATTATACATTACAAAGTTAGATTAAAAAAAGTACAGAATTTTATAAAATTGATTAAAATTTTCAAGGGATTAAATTTGAAGAAATACAAAATTAAAATTTTTATACAGTGCCCATACAAAAAATTTCCCAATGAATAAAATATGCACCGTATGCTAATAAGATCGTGTACAAAATGTCAGCATTTCATCATCAAAAGTCACAGAGATATGTTTAAACTAAGTTGGTGAGGTTAATCATAAATTAAAATGTAAATATTTATGCCTAGAGTGCAGATGACTCGACTCAGAAATGCATTATAAGCAAATAAAATATGGCTGTTATCTTTCGTTTTATTTACAAATTTACAAAACTATGCTTCCTGAAAAATACCTTAAAATTTTACTTGATGAATTGCGGAATACAACTTGGAAATGGCACAGTCAATGAACATTAAAACAGTTCAGAAATGTTTGCATATACAAATATCTGCCTCTGATTGGTGAGTCACATAATCACAAGCTTTGTAATCTTTGCATAAAGTTATTATTTCTACACAGTTTAGATACCTTGGTACCAATAAATAGCAAAATTATTATTTATTTATGCAACCATTGTTTTCTTTCATAATTTGTATATGACCCTTGAAATACGATCATCCGACATGATTTTTCAACTCTGCAAACTCATATTCAGGCATCGAAAAGTAGTTTAAGTCAGCATTTATGTAGTTTCATATCTCTGCAATTTTTTATGATAAAATGCCGAAATTTTGTATATGACCTTATTAGTGTATCCCTACTTCACTCACGTGAAAACACCCACTCACTAATGTTAATCCTATGAGAGAAATTTTTAAAAATATCTCGTTTACGTTTCAATATTTAAATATATATATTTTTTTGTATTGGATTGCTGAGGTCGATCTCTGCAAAGGCCGTTTTTTATTTTTTTGTATGCAGGTTTTTTTTTAATGAGGATACTTTCACTTTCGAAACCGGTTCCAAAAGGGAAAGTATCTTAATAAAAAAACTTGTAAACAAAATCGAAAAAGTTAAAAACGGCCTTTGTAAAAATCAACCTCAGCAATCCATTGCAAAAAAAAAAAAAAATCATTTAAAAATATTGAAATGCAAATGAGATATTAAAAAAAATTTCTCCCATAGGATTAACTTTAGCGAGCAGGTGTTTTCACATGAGTGAATTGGCTTCTTAAGTAAAAGACATCAAAGAGCAAGTTAGGTACAGACAATAAGGGTTCTAATATATCGAGACAGCTTCGAACTTATTCATTTTTCTTGGTGGCGGTTAGGTGAGTAGGAGGGTCAACAGATACTTAACTATATACAGTTTTTTTTTCTAACTTTATGTGTATATGTGTTTATAGTTTTAATTCTTATACATTGCATTAAAATTTATAACTTCCTATTATTTTGATTTTTTAAATTCAGTGATGATCGAAGCCCAGAAGTTTTCCGTACAAATTTGGAAGCTGCTACACAAATGAAAGCTGTCCTTCATGAGGATAAGAGACCCAATTGCCTTATCCTTGATGAAATTGATGGAGCTCCAGCTGTAAGTTGATTTTAAAACATATAGTCAATTAATTCCTTTGTGGTCAAATGTTGCCATACTAGCAGCATCATATTTCTGCACTATTGATATTGACTGTTAAAATAGCAAAAATAATTTTACTACCTGTATAATTTTTAGGTATATTTTCGTATGCGACTATACCTGGTATTTACAAACTCTAACTGATTATTAACAGGAGAATATATTAGCAAAGACAGCTTTTGAATAAAAAAAAATCACCAATCATGTTTATGTATGTGCTGCTGTTTCTGATTCAAAATCGCTTTAATACTGCTTGAGAATTAATTAAGCCCAATAAAAGATGTAACTAAATTTATATGAAAGAATATTGCATTATGTAAATTTCGACAAAAATAAACAATCATCGTTGAACATGGTGTTTCTTATGTTAAATTAGTAAGTATTTAAATTGATGTTTATAGTTTATGTATTAATCAAATTTTAAACAAGAAAGATTCTTAAATTTGATAAAACTAAAATGTGGCTACAGAAAAAGCATCTGAACAAGTAAAAAACAAATATCTTTTTAAATATTTGTTTACAAGATGTATCCTAAAGATGTTCACAGAAGTGATACAAAACATTGATTTTATCATCATTATTTTAGTGTTTTTAGGAAATGTCATATACAATTATTTCTTCTATACTATTTAGCAAGTTTTGTGTGGTTTTAATACAAAGTATTTTATAATAATATTTATCCCTGTATGCAGGATATTTTGAGAGATTTATGTTTAAGTTACTTAGAATCTACAATATTTTTATATTTTCCTATGATTGCATACATTATCTACAACTTCAATTTGATTACTAATTAATAACGGGATATTTATGATTAAAAAAAAATCAATTTAATCTTTGAATGTTTTTTCTCCCATAGAAAAACGAAAATAGTTGTTCGATTCTTTGGAAAATGAATAAATAAAAATGTTGTGCATGTATTAGAATGTAACAAATTTAGATTTACCTGTTTAATGCAAACTAAGTGGAAATTTGTTTTTTAGTTATTTTTATGAGTGTCTGATTTAACTTCTTTTGCTAATAGTCCAGGCATTTGGTAGAAAATAAAGGAAAGTTTTGGTGTAGTTTTTTTTTTGCGGTCCCTTTATGTTTTTTGGGTCGCTGAACACGAATCCGAGGTTTTCCAACAAAAATTTTTTCGGGAAATATGTTTTTTTTTTACAAAAAACGTGTAAAAAACGGACTTTTTTCCGTTTTTTCAAAATAATTCCAAAATTATGCATTTTACGTGAAAGTCGGCAATATATGAATTAAAGAAAATAAAATTTCTTACAATTTATGTATAGAAAGTTTTTTTCTCTGATCAATAGTTTAGCTGTGAGAGTGCCTCAAAAATGGGTGGAAAAAACAAAAAAAAATGTAAAAAACCGGGAATTACGGTACTGTATGTCAATGTAACATAGAAACTAATCCTTTTACGCAAATGTTAACTATTAATGTTACTAAAGATTATATGTTTGACTATATTTTATGCATTTGAGGTAGAGGAAAAGCGCGGATCCGACACCAGGGGAAGGTGGGAGCAGTGGGGCAGATCCAGCTACTCTCATGAGTCGAAGGTGCTACTCCACCGGAGAGCTCGTATTCTAAGAGGCGGTAACATTGTAGTCCAGTAGAAATAGCATTTTACCTTACAGAACTTCGGGTAGTTCTGATTTTTGGGTATGTTGTAAAGGTTGACCCTCTAATAAAAAAACCAAGTTTTCGAACTTCTAGACCTTGTGCGTTTTTCACAATATTGAAAAAACCAATATTTTTCGGCACTTATTTAGATTTTTCTTAAATAACTCAATTTTAGTGCATTTTACAAAAAAAAAAACAGATACCATTTTGTAGAGCATAAAATTCTCTACAACATGCAGTATTCAGGTTTGTAAATTGTCCAAATAGGGGGTAAGATACAAAACCGGGAAAATAGGGTAAAATTTGCAAAAAATGCAGAAATCCACTAAAGACGTTAGTTTTTGCTTAATAACCTACTTTTAGTTCGTTTTAGAGACAAAAGCACTTTCACCATTTTGTAGAGCAGAAAATTCTCTACAACATGCAGTATTCATATTTGTAAATTGTCTAAATAGGGGGTAAGATACAAAGCCGGGAAATAGGGTTAAATTTGGAAAAAAATGTAAAAATCCACAAATGACGTTAGTTTTTGCTTAATAACCTACTTTTAGTGCGTTTTAGAGACAAAAGCACTTTCAACATTTTGTAGAGCATAAAATTCTCTACAACATGCAGTATTCATATTTGTAAATTGTCCAAATAGGGGGTAAGATACAAAACCAGGAAAATAGGGTAAAATTTGCAAAAAATGCAAAAATCCACTAAAGACATTAGTTTTTGCTTAATAACCTACTTTTAGTTCGTTTTAGCGACAAAAGCACTTTCACCATTTTGTAGAGCAGAAAATTCTCTACAACATGCAGTATTCATATTTGTAAATTAGGGGGTAAGATACAAAGCCTTGAAATAGGGTTAAATTTGGAAAAAAATGTAAAAATCCACAAATGACGTTAGTTTTTGCTTAATAACCTACTTTTAGTGCGTTTTAGAGAAAAAAGCACTTTCAACATTTTGTAGAGCATAAAATTCTCTACAACATGCAGTATTCATATTTGTAAATTGTCCAAATAGGGGGTAAGATACGGAGCCGGGAAATAGGGTTAAATTTGGAAAAAAATGTAAAAATCCACAAATGACGTTAGTTTTTGCTTAATAACCTACTTTTAGTGCATTTTAGAGACAAAAGCACTTTCAACATTTTGTAGAGCATAAAATTTTCTACAACATGCAGTATTTATATTTGTAAATTGTCCAAATAGGGGATAAGATACAGAGCCGGGAAAATAGGGTTAAATTTGGAAAAAATGTAAAAATCCACAAATGACGTTAGTTTTTGCTTAATAACCTACTTTTAGTACGTTTTAGAGACAAAAGCACTTTCACCATTTTGTAGAGCATAAAATTCTCTACAACATGCAGTATTCATGTTTGTAAATTGTCCAAATAGGGGGTAAGATACGGCAAAAACTAATGTAATTTCTGGATTTTTACATTTTTTCCAAATTTAACCCTATTTTCCCGGCTCCGTATCTTACCCCCTATTTGGACAATTTACAAACCTGAATACTGCATGTTGTAGAGAATTTTATGCATGTTGTAGAGAATTTTATGCTCTACAAAATGGTAAAAGTACTTTTTTCTGTAAAATGCACTAAAATTGAGTTATTTAAGAAAAATCGAAAAAAGTGCCGAAAAATATTGTTTTTTCAATATTGTGAAAAACTCACAAGGTGTAGAAGGTCGAAAACTTGGTTTTTTTATTAGCGGGTCAACCTATAATAAATGAAACTACCGACTATGTCATGCTTTACAAAGTTGATTATGACAATTTTATTTCTAAAATGCACTAAAAGTGGTAACCTTCACATAAATGATTGCGGAAATAAGAATTTTGCTGTTTGACTTCATGTAAATATACTAATGTTTGTTACTAATGTACATAATAATTTATAATTAAATAATGATTCATAATGAGTCGCCGTATTTTTTATCAGGCAACTTCATTGTAAAATGTAGTCAATCATATAGTTTTTAGTATCATTAACAGTCAACGTTTATTTAAAATGGTTAATTTACATGTTACATCGACATACAGGGTCGTAATTCCCGTTTTTTACAGTTTTTTGTCTTTTACACCTCCCAATTTTACAGTATGAGCACTCCGGCGGAGGAGCACCTTCGACTCATGAGAGAAGGTGGAACTGCTCCACTGCTCACACCTTCTCCTGGTGCAGGATCCACACTTTTCCTCTACCTCAAATGCATAAAATACAGTCAAACATATAATCTTTAGTATCATTAATGGTTACCGTTTGCGTAAAATGGTTAGTTTTTATGTTACATCGACATACACTACCGTAATTCCCGTTTTTTACAGTTTTTTATTTTTAACACCCTTTTTTGCGGCACTCTCACGGCTAAACCATTGATCAGAGAAAAAAGCTTTCATTACATAAAATATAGGAAATTTTATTTTCTTTAATTCATATATTGCCGACTTTCACGTAAAATGCACAATTTTGGAATTATTTTGAAAAAACGGAAAAAAGTCCGTTTTTTTACACGTGTTTTGTAAAAAAAAAACATATTTCCCGAAAAAAATTTTGTTGGAAAACCTCGGATTCGTGTTCAGCGACCCAAAAAACATAAAGGGACACCAAAAAAAAAAACTACACCAAAACTTTCCTTTATTTGCTCTTTTTTATCCCTTAATGCCTGGACTATAATGTTAATGGTTGAAACTACTAGTTCTTCAGACATAATTTATGAAATGAGTTTTATAAATTAAAAAAATTAGAGGGTTTGTGTTATGTGTAACCAAACCTTTGTTACACATTTTATGTAATAATTCGTTTCCTTTGTTGTATATTCTAGCCTTCTATTAATGTACTGCTTTCTTTTATTAAATCAACTGGTATTCCTAAAGGGAAACGTAAAAAAGGAGATATTCCACTACTTATGAGGCCTATAATTTGTATTTGTAATGACCAGTAAGTTTGTCTTAAATTCATTTACTTTATAATTATTTACTAGTATTTTTGTGTGCTTATTCTTTGTAAAAAAATGTAATATTTTTATAATATATAAGAAAATGTATATAGTAAAACAATTAAATATAAATGCTGATGATATAAAGTAGTTAAGTGAGTTAATTGTTATGTAAATTAACAATGTGCTTTTTATAAAATGTTGAATTTTATTCATGTAAATTTTTATTTATATTTCATTAGATATAGTCCTGCTTTGAAACCATTAAGACAAATAGCCTTGGTTCTGAATTTTCCTCCTACAACTACATCTCGTTTGGCCAGTCGTCTTAATGAGGTAATGGTTGATGGCATTAAATATCAACATTTGCAGTTTAATAATTCCTGAGTGTTGAAGTTTTGTATGGTAAAATTTACTGTTCTCTGCAGGAGCATTTCACTGACTAGAGCAGCAATTTTAGTTAACTGAATGGCTAGAATTTTATTGTGTCTGTTCAAAATAATAATTTTATACATATTGTTGTCTGCAGTCTTTATAATACAACATTCTGTACAGTTTGTATCTTTGTACCATCTGGGTATGAAAGATTTCTGAGGAGAATACAGAATAAACTCTACCACTCAAAAGTTTTTGGTCAAAAAAGAAAAAAAGCATGAAATGTTTTGAAAATTTTGCATGCCTGAAGTATAATTATTGAAGGGGAAAACTGTGTGTGTATTTAATTAAATTTATGCAATCATGAAAGAGTTCTTCCAAAAAGTGGAATTCCACCTTTTTTAAAGCAATTTTAGGCTTTCTTTGAATTGATACAAAAATGCGAAGAATATAAGAAGCATATAAGAGGAAAGGGGCCTGGGAAATTTGATCCTCAGACATTTTGTTTATTCAAACTCTTGAAGTTTGTTTCTGAACTGCTGTGCAGAAGTGCTAGCAAGTCAATGGTCAGCTTACATTATGAGCATCTGAAAATCATTAATGAAGTTTAAAGTATCTTTCCAGGTGAAATTTTTTTGTTAGACTTTAAAAAGGGAAAGGAAGTTTGCATAAGGTTATTTTTGGAATAGACTAATTTGTCCGATACAAACTTTGGGTAATTTCAGTGATGTATTTCTGGTGCAAAGATCAATTTGACTTGCATATATTTAGAATGGAAATTTCTTTTTTCCCTCAGAAAGGAGGAGAAAAATCTTAAACAGTCAAACCATCCAGAATAATACTTGTTTTGTATAATTAATCACTGTGCATCACATAGATTCTTCATATATATTTATATTTACACCTTTATCAAACTGACTTCCATTTCCTTTTATGATTTAATGAACCTATACATTTGTTGTTAGTTTAAATTTGTTTTTGTAGTTTCTAAGTTATGAAAAGAAAATAACAATTACATGTATAATTATATTCCATTTTATTGCATACATATCTGTTAAAATGAGTCTAAATTATAAGAGTTTTTTGCTATTGGTGAAATTTTGCCCCCACTTTTTTTTTATATTCTGCTTTCATGTCTGATAATGTTTGAATGCTTAATACTGGTGCCAATTTCCACCAATTTTTACTGTTATAGGTGGACATTTTTTCCCACTTTTTTTTTCTATTTCTTGTTTTCATGCCTGATAATGTTTATAAAGTGATTGACATCATGGTTATTGTCTATGTTTATCCCAAATAAACATATTATATTATAATCAGTAATAAAGTGTAGAAACTATTAATATATTTATTTATTTTTGAATTTTCTATTTTGTGGCAATTGGCGAAAATTTCCCAAAATTCTCAAAAATATTTTATATTTCATTAGTATTGTAATTTATACTTTTGTTGATTTAGAATTATACAAGTAAGTTTTTTTCACAATAATACATTTCAGTCGTTTATGCAAAGCTCTTCTTGTATCACTAAGTGGCCAAATATTTTTGAGTGGTAGTGTATGTTTTTGTCTGTTTATATTAATTTGATGTAAATTTTATCTTTAACTTATGAGTGTTAGTGCATGGCATAATGCTTTTCCATTTATTTTATATTCTTAACACTTGTTATAATGACTCCCTTCATTCCACTTAAAAAAGTCATCATAATTGTAAGTTTGTAAAAAGATTGCATTTTTATTTTCATATGTTTATCAAAATTAGGAATTTTAAAAGAACTGCATATAACATTCTTGATATAACATTTTTTTTTTCTTAATTCTAATTAAAATAGTTTGTCTGTACGAAAAAGAAAGATAGAGAGAAAAAAAAAACTGAAATGTCTAAAATATTATACTTACAACATTTGTTCAATAATTAAATTCAGAATTTCAAGAAAATTTAATGTATACAGATAACATTTATCAAATTAATCGGAAATTTTCATTTGCTTTTTATTTAATACCATTGTGACATATGAAGAATAAGGTAGTTTTCAGTGAATAAAGAGGAATTGCCGTAAATGGAGAATCCTTGATAATGATTAATCCAACAGAATGTATCTCTGAAATTTTTCCGTTTACTTTTCTCTTCCTAGGTGGTCAAATAACACTTTCTGAGGGCATTTAATCCACATAAAAGTACTTCATTGTCATATGTCTGTTGCAGTAATTCTGGAAGCAGACGGCCTATTGTTGCCAGAACAGTTATAGACTAAGATTTCACAATACTGATGCACTAATGAATGGAGAAAGAATATTTAATTTTAGAAAGAAAAGGATTTCTTTTTTAAAGATCTCATAATATTCTTACACTTTCCTTATAGACCAAGAGCTGGTGAAGAAATTTACTTAAATATTTAATGAAGGATTTGATGATTTAAAAAATGATTTTTCTTGCTTCCCTGAAATGGGTATGAATGACCTGGCAGGTATCCAGCAATTTAAAAGTATACTTAGCAACACCACACAGCTCATTGTAAAGTGGAATGAATAGTATCCTGTTTGTGGATTTTATCCCAACTGGCAGTAATTAGTAAATAGGATACCATTAATTTTACTTTACAGCGGGATTGTGCAATGTTGCTATTTGTACTTTTAAAAATCCATTGGCAACCTGCCAGGTCATTCGTATCTATTTCAGGTTAGCAAGAAAAAATATTTCAACATGTTTCAGCTTTCAAATAATTAAGTAAATTTCTTCAACAGCTTTTGGTCTATTATATCCAAGCAGTCTTGGGTAAATTTTGCTAGAATAGCTGGAAAGTGTCTTTTCATTGAAATGTTTGGTTTAACTGGTCATGGTGTTAGAGGTAAAAAAGAAAAAAAAAACATTGCATGAATGGGTAGTTATTTGGGACTATTTGGATAGGACATTGTGGAGATTCGTGTGGGGGTGACACATACTACTCTTTAAAATGGCTTAAAGAAAAGAGTGTGAAACCACACCTAAATTTCCAAACCATTAAAACCATTTCCTTACGACAGCAGAGTAAAAAATTGAGCGACAGGAAATTATTGCTGTACCATTGTATTGCATTAATACTTGTTCTACTTGAAAGAATAAGAAAAAAGTACATACATTATGTCAAGTTGTGGGGTGAAGAAAATGAAAGCATATTTCTTGATTATATAATATTTAATGAAGAAAAGATGAAGTGTGTACAGAATAAATACAAGACCTTACTTTGTCTCAATTAAAAGTATGCAAGGTTGACCCTAATCAATGCACATGATATCTCTGGATACCTGGATTCTAGTTTTTGCATGTTAGTTCACTTTACGGCAATATAACTAAAAACTTCTCATACAAATAGTGTCAACACTTTACTCCAATACGATAATTTATTCTCTTCCATTGAACATGCAATATTCCACATTGATATCGAAACATTCTTTCATTTAACTGGCATCAAAACGAGAATCAAAATTCTAGTAAATGAAAGGCTACTTTCCATTTTCTAAGTACGCTTTAGCATACTTTTTCTCGATGACTTGATGCTTGTTAACATTCAAAAGCAGAAAAACAACTAGAACTGCCAGTCCTTTTAAATGATAGTGGCGTAATGACAGCCAATGAAAAACAGGCATGCAATTGCATATTGCTGACGCGAATTAACATTTTTACTTTAAAAGGTTAACGTACATTAATTTATTAAAACTTAATAAAGGTTACTAAAATTAATAATAATGTAATTTAAGGTTAATATAACATGAAAAAGTGAATTTTGAATACTTAGAAAATAATGAGGTGTTGATTGCAATCACACCAAAAATGGCTAGGATACACCAAAAATCACATCAAAAAATAGAAGAAAATAGATATTCCTGTTTCAACTCTGAAAATCATTATCTACGATAGGAAAAATCATCGAGGATAGAACAACAGCTCGCAGAAACTCAGCTTTGAAGAAATTGCATGTCCAAGATGTCAAATTTCCCGAAGTTATGGACATTTTGCAGAAGCCATCTTGCACAGCAATTGCATTCAATGACATGTAATAAATATCCCATTTAGTGGACCTATGCTGATGAAAAAAGCAAAAGAAATTTCATAGAAATTAAATGTCAGAGACACTCGCTTTTCAAGTGGATAGCTACATAAATTTAAATTTAGGCATGGAATTTCATCTCAGGTTGTGAATGGAGAATTGAAAGATGTTCCAGTTGATTCTGTTGAAGAATGGTTAAAAAATTTACCCAGCAAAATTAAAGGATATCAGCTGAAGGACATATATAATGTTAACAAAACCAGTCTCTTCTTTCACCTCATGCCTACAAGAACCCTGTCCTTTAAAGGTGATCATTATCATGGTGACAAGAAAAGTAAAGACCGCCTTAGTATCTTTCTTTGTGTAAATGCTGATGGATCAGAAAAGATGACTCCTTTAGTCATAGGAAAATCACAGAAACCAAGATGTTTCTAAAATATAAAACCGCTGCCATTAGGATATTTTGCAAATGTGAAAGCATAGATGACTGCTGATATTTTTACTGAGTGGCTGCAGAAGATGGATAAAAAGATGAAATGACAAAATTGTAAAGTTTTGCTTTTCTTGGATCAATGCACTGCCCATCTTCAACAGACTGACTTTTTTGAAAACTTGAAGGTTGTTTTATTTCCACCAAACTGCATCATACGAAGTATTACAGGAAATACTCATGCAAAAGTAAACATACTCTAGGCGATGAACCTTATCTCTCTAGTATGAATTCAAGTAAAATCAAAAACAATAAAAAACTGTTTTATCAAAGAAGGGTTCTTGTATCCAAAATCTGATGAAAGTGAAGCAAATGAAAGTGATGATGAAACTGTGATAGTGGATGAAGACGACTGGAATAATCTGAAATAAGGCATTAATTTCGAGGAGTATGTGAACTGTGATGCCGATGTAATGACATCAAAATTATGTACAATTGATAAACTGATAGAAAACACATTGCCAGATGCTCATTTAAGTAATGAAGAAGAAGAAAAAAGTGATCCCACCTTCTTTCAAAGATACATTGAACTGCATTGACACACTTAGAACTTTTTTGTTTCTTAGAATACTAGTGAGAAAACTTTCCGGGAATTTAATTCCATACATAATGCTTTGCTTGAAAGAAAATCGGCAGGTCAGACGACAATTAAAGATTATTTAAATTAAAATATGTTTTTACATTAGATAATGGAATGAAAAAAAAAATGTAATTCAAGGTGTGTAACTGATATAAGGTTTGACGAGCAGGTAAGACCAAGCTATGCTTGGTCACAATTAGCTTTGAGTCCAAATATCCTGACGCATGACCAAAATGACCCACTAATCAAATTTTCTCAAACATGTGACCTAAACCAACAGTCTTCTCGTGCCCAAAAACCATAGGAGGCAAAATTTAGTGTAATTAGTCTGAGCCGTTTTTAAGATAAAATAGCTTGACCCATAATGACCCATGACCAAAAAGACCCACTAATCGAATTTTCTTGAACACGTGACCTAGCCTAACAGTCTTCTCGTGCCCGAAAACCATAGGATGCAAAATTTAGTGTAAATAGTCTGAGCCGTTTTTTAGATAAAATTAGCTTGACCCACAGTGACCTAAAAATGACCCACTAATCTAATTTTCTCGAACATGTGACCTAGCCAAATGATTTTGTCATGCCCGAAACTCGTAGGATACAAAATTTAATCAAAATCGTTAGAGCCGTTTTTTAACTTGACCTGGGTTGACCCAAAAATGACCCACTAATCGAAAGTTCTCGAACATGTGACCCAGCTAAATAGTCTTCTCGTGCCCGAAAATGGTAAGATACAAAATTTAGTCAAAATCGTTTGAAACGTTTTTTAGATAGAATTAGTTTGACCCTGAACCTTGATGACCCAAAATGACCCACTAATCTAATTTTCTCGAACACGTGACCTAGCCCAGTGGTCTTCTGGTGCCCCAAAACGGTAGGATACAAAATTTCGTCAAAATAGTTAGAGCCGTTTTTAAGATAAAATTTGCATATATATATATATATATATATATATATATATATATATATATATATATATATAACCACACACAAGATTTGCTCGTATTAGAATATATGATAATTCTCGCTTTTATTTTTCAATTTTAGAAATCATCATATATATTATTTCTGTTGTCAACATCCTTCAAAAGGTTTTTGAACCATCTTCTGACATAATCCACTTACATTTCAGTAAAACATGTTTTTTGATTAAAAATTGCAGCTAATTAAAAATTAAATCAGCATTGTTTTCATAAAGGAAATGACAGATTTTTTTCAAATCCATGTTGCCAGAGAAATAAAATGCTGCATTATATCGTGCTCAACAATGATTATAAAAAATAAATAGTACAAAATAGATAAAATTTGTTACCTACTCACAGGCTTATTTTATAAAAGCAAAATTGAAATTGCAATGTTTAAGAGAAAATGATATAATTTATCGATTGAAGCAGTGGTATTTCACACGCAGTCTAAAAGGTATGCTTTATTATGTTAGATTAAGTTATATTTTATACATATTTAATATATTTTTCTTTATCCCATGTGTTTTTCTAAAGCTGATGACATCATCCTCTAATGCAGTTAAAATACGATAGTTAATTTTTTTTTCTCGCTTGTTCTTTTGCTATCTTTGATCAGTTTTTACTGTAACTTTGATGGAATAAATGAGATAATATTCTGGCTTGACTAATGTTCTTTACAGATATTTTTATCTATAATTTTTTTTAGAAGTTTAAATCTACATCTAAAAAATGTTATATCTTGCAAAAAAAAAAAAAAAAAATATTTGATTGCAGTGCAAAATCCTCTCACAGGTCCACTGGTTATTATTTAATATTGTTTCAATGTTTTAACTTTTTTTCTATATATAGTGCATCTTAAACAACCAAAAATGGTAGCATAATTAAATTTATATGATTGCAGCACTATATTTCTACAGTCAAAGTTTGTACACCTTATGCGACTACAATTTTGATTGTACGTCTTTCTCAATTCTACATTGTTTTATAATGGTCCCTTGAAAGACGTATAATCGGTGCTTTACTGTACAATTATTATGTGGAAACTACTAAAATGAAATGAAATTTTTGCATGCACCACCTCTGTCTATTATATTAAGTTTAGCACAAAGTTCCAAATTATTTGTTGAAAAATATCTATCTATATCAATTAATATAACCTATCAATATCAAATCTATCTCAAAATTTTTAAGTCTATTTTGACAAATTATATTTTTAGTAAGTTTATGCTGACAAAAAAAAAAAAAAAAAAAAAAGAAAGCTTTATTTTTCTTTTTACTTCCTTTTCCTTGTAGCAATAAATTACATTTTTATTGTTGAATTTTTACTATAAAAAATTCCTATTGTCAAAATGCTTGTAAGTCCTTATTTTTGTTTTTCATTTCTAAAAGCCCTTATAAGTAATGTTTTTCATCAATAATCTTTAAAAGCTCTTACTTTTGCAAACTTATTTCTGATAGATTATCTTGCAATGCCACAGCTATGATACAGCTGCTTACTTGGGTGTAATCTTTTCATTAAAATATTATATAAAAGAAGGTGATTTAAAAAAAAAAAACTTTATTCTTAAGAATAAATTTTTTTCAATCAGTAATCAATTTTTTTACAGCCATTAATGAATGTGGCATTATGGTTTGATTGGCAGTATCTGTAATAATGATATCTGATCATGTGATATTGAAGCTAAAAGTACAAAAAAATAATTATAATGTTGAAATATTTTAAATTCATAGGTAAATTATATTTCAGCACATTTAAATTAGGTAAATAATTGCTAAATAAATCTATTTGAATATCCTAAACTATTTTGAATGGAGATTTAGTTTCCAATAACATAAATTGATATTTTAATAGTAATGATTTGAGTAACATTTATTAATATTTTATTTTATATTTAACATTGTATCTGAAAATAAAGTTACGGATCTTTCAAATTTTTGGGCCTTAAAAATACCATATTTTTTATTCTAAACACCCCTGTAATTTGTTATATACAAATCTTTAATAATAAATCATGTCCATAAAAAATGCTTATAAAGTCCTTATTTTTTATTTTGAAAAAAGTGTGGGAACTCTGTATATAAATAAAACTAATGCAACATAGAAATTTATCATCTCATTTAGGCCTTTTTCAAAAGTTGAAACATAATTTTATGGATTTCCATTAAAAATATTTAATACATTTAAAAAAAAATAAAATATGTTGTCTGAATCTGAAATGCTTTTCAAAGAAAAAGTATGTTTATGTTTTAATCATCTTATTTCATATGACTTAATCACTTTGGTTATAGATTTGCTTGAGAGAAAGTCTTCTTGCAGATGTGGCAGCCTTAACTTTGTTGTGTGAGAAAACAACTAATGATATTAGGTCCTGTTTATCTACTCTTCAGGTAAAATGTAATTTTATTTTATACATTAATTGTCCATTATTTATTTGAGCATGTGCTTGTGAAGATGTAGTTGGTGCACCCTTTTTTCAAGATAATAACTTTTCCTTTAGAAATTGTACTTGTGGTCCAATATGAAAATTTTAATTGATATTTACCTTTGTATGTCAATATAATATGTAGTGTATAAGTATAGGTTAAAATTTCAAGACAGATAGCTCATCCATTCTTGAAAAAGCATGTTTCTGAGCTATTTGGCTATCAAATTCTTTTGACCAGTTAATTCAAGTTTTTCTTTGTTTACGTTCATTTCTATCTTTCTTTCTTCCTTTTCTCCCTCAATTTTAATGAAAGTTCAGTATGTTAGTATCACTTTAAATTAATTTATCAGTTATAATATATTTCATTCACAACAATTTAAATGTTGTATAACCAAACAATGTTCTTCATTTGTGAAAGAAAGTATGGTGTGAACATTTTTTATTCTTCATCAAAGTAGCTCTAAATTTATTAGTAATATCTGATATTAAATCATTTTTTAAAGAAATCAATTTAAATTACAAGGAAATTGCTTTACACTTAGATTACAAATATTTTCCCATTAGTAAAGAATACCTTTACATTAAAGAGCTTACATTTATCAAAATCAGTATAATATAATATCAGGGTGGGATTCACATAGAAAATTTTGAAATCCTGCCCAAAAAATTTCTACATTTTCCGGAGAATTTTGCTTTTTTAAACCAAGGTTGTAGTGGGCAGCTGCCCGGGTACCCGCCCGGGCTGGATTTTTAAAGAAAAACCCGGGTTTTTTACAACCTTGATGATAATACATATCAAGACGAAAAGAGAACTTTTATAGAAAGCTGGATTAAAATTTACTTACGTAATGAATAATACAAGAAACATAACTGTACCAGTCTTGTTTATATTTAATTAGAATTGCTACTCAATAAATGAAATCAAATGTATATCACATAGAAATAAGTCATACTTTATATCTATTATGTAAATTTTCTGGTTCAAAACAGTTTTATTTGACTTGATAAATATCAGAAGGTTCTCAGCTATGAAGATATATTATGCTATGTTCAAAACAAATATTTCATTCATAACTATTGCAATAGTGAAAACAATGTATTGATGAAACAGCATTAACATCATTTTGGAGCAGCAAAAATACTATTTTTGGAGCAGAAAATCACTATTTTTGGAGCGGAAAATCATTATTTTTGGAGCGGAAAATCACTATTTTTGAGCAGCAAGATTGCTTTTTTTTTTTGTTGTTGTTAGAAGTAAAAAGAAGCTTTATGGAAGGGGGGGGGATAACAGGTAAGGGGGAAAAAAGAGGCAGTGAATAATTATTTTAGGAATAGAGATAAATAAAGAGTTAAGACAGGACAAAATAAAGACAAATTTCCATACAGACTGACAGAACAGACCATTTTTTTAACAGCTATAAGATAACAAAAAAATCCCTGACAGCTCGGCCTACAGGCATAGGTAGATTTCGAAGTCGCTGACCCTGGGGCACCTGTTTGCTGGGAATTGTGGAAAAAATGACCTTTTTGCCATGATGCCACAATTGGGACCGCCCACTTTGAAATCTAACTTGTTTGCAGGCATAGCCGGCAGGGATTTTTTTGCTTTTAATTATTTTTTTTTGCTGTAAGGGTTCGTCTTATAAAATACTTGTCAGTATAAAAATTTTAGATAATATTAAGAAGATTTATAATAAATTTAAGCAGATTTGATATCTTGGGAATTGACAAAGTTATGAATTTATTTCTTCTAAAATCCCCTCCATTTTTAATGATATCAAAAATCTGTCATACGTAAATTTTCGGCCCTTTTCCTAGAAGTAATAATAACTTTAAACGGATTCAATACGTATCATAATTAAGAAGTTATGGGTTTTTTTCTGTTTTCACAAAAGGCAAATTGGAGGTCACATGGTAATATTAGGTGAAGTTTTTGAATAGGAATAATTTCTTCTAAATGAATTGTATTAAAAACTAAAAATTTAACCATATATGAATAGATTATATATACATATAAGAAAAATTTTTGTTGTAAGATATTTTCTTTTATCAACATTTGCTAATTTTATGATAATTTCAAAGGAGTAAGTTTTTTTTAAGTTATATTTATATTTTATTAAATAACACACAATTGATAGCTTTGCAATTTAAAATTTGTTTGTTATTTAAATTAAAGGGATCATATATGTATTTTAAGAACAGAGAAAATATTGAGATCATTATTAAGACTATAAAGTCATTCCCATCTATTAGACTATTAAATGTTCACAAAAATTGTATTTGAGATCAGGATTGTTACTTATTTCGGCAATCAAATTCCTTCCGCTTTCCTGAGCAAAAAAATTAATTTCTCTGAATAATTCCATTGAGAATTTTCAAAATTTCAACGGATAAATTTTGCAAAGTACCAAAATGTAGTAAAATTCTTTGTTTTTAATACTCATTTTTAAATTCCCTCAGTTTTTCCAGTTTTCCCTATACAGTGGCAACCCTGAAGATTACTATATGTGAGGAAGGTGGAATCATAGTCCACATTTTGGCATTTTAATCCAATTTACCCGGGGAAATTTGCCTATTTAACACGGGTTTTTTAATAAAACTCGCCCGTGCTGGGTTAAAAAAAAAAACGGGTTTTTTACAACCCTGTTTGAAACAAGGATCAAGTGCTTGCATAAACACAGTAATTTCTCTGAAGTAAAATAATAAATTTTTCTGATATTGTTTTATTATTTACTGAAAAGTTAAGATTACCAGTCATGGCTCAGCATTCTCATTTGAGGACAGATATAAAATCTATTTCCAGCACATTTTTTTTCCTTTAGGATCAACTAATTCTGGTTGGGCTGTAATTTTAAAACTAAAGGTTAGGTTTCTTATATTTCTGATAAAGATGATATTCTGACTTGTCTAATGTTGTTTGCAGATTTTTTATTCTTTACTTGACCTGCCCGGCATTGCACGGGCACATGATAAAACCTTAAATGAATCCCTAATTTATATCTTTAACCCAATTTTGTATAAATTTATATTTTTAATGACAAAATCGCGAAAAAATACTGATATTAGTGATAAAAGTGTTCTTAAGAAAACATTTTCTTCTTTTTTTACGTAGGGTCATTTCATAGTTTTAAACAAATAACTTTTGTTGTAGAAACCCTTTGAAATTTTTAATGGTTATAAATATAAAGGTTTTACAGCCCGTGTAAAGATTACGTCAGAAATATTGTTATCTGGTTCTAAAATAAATATGTTTTCTTCTCTTTTTTGGTTTTTGCATTGGGTCCGTTAACATAAAAAAAAATTGTTTTTGTCATTCAAACTCGCTGAAATTTTAGTAATTTATAAATATATCTGTTTCTAAGTCCCCTATAAAATTATATGAAAACATTTTCTTATTAAATAGTGAAAACATTACCCAAAGCCGTGGTTTAAAAAACAATATGGGTTTTTGTCAAAAATTTCTCCGATTTTATTTTGTTTAAAATATTTTTTCTCGTCCGAACATTTCGAAATGTGATGTAAATCTGGTCTACCTAGATGCTCTAAAAAGATTGTGTCGAAATACAAACGTTTAGTAACTTTTAACCTAAGGAAAAAAAATCGTCTCATGAGGCACGAAATGACTTGTGTTCGGCATTTTTTTAAGTGTTAAAATTTGTATTTTTAAAAACTAATTATACCGTTGATTAGTAGAAGATTTCGGCTGTAAGAGCATATGTTTGGTTTGTCTATATCACTAAAATTGCGCTCTTGAGGGGCATTGTCATAAGGGGAAAACATTCACCCAGAAAAACGACCCTTTTTCAGATATGTTTTTCAAAGGTTTAACATCAATTTTTTTAAAAATTGATTGTGGTTTTTGAGACGTAAGAGTGCGATCTTTCAAATATGTTTTTCGTTTTTAAATAAACCAAATGGTTTAGTTGATAAAAGTTAAAACAGAATTATGAAATAAGTGCATTCTTCATTCAAATGATTCTTTAATCTCGTTTGCTGTTGCAAATTGGGTTCTGGGCATCTGCAAGGGCTGAAAGCCAGCTTGCAAAGAAAGAGATGAGTTATTGATCAGTTTTTAATTAATATTTCGGTTAATTATTAAAATTCTGAGACTCAGCTGCATCAGGAGAGGTCTTGCACTATCCTCACCTAAATTTTCAGACTTCTAGATGCACTAGGTTTTCGCTAACCATCGCAGACAGACGCACACATGGACAGAGACACACACAGACAGAGACACACACACACTGAGTGAAACTTTCTTTTATTAGTATAGATTTTTCTTTAGAAGTTTAAACCTGCATCTAAAAAATATTAAATATTGCTAAAAAATGTTGTGTCGTACCTAAAACTTCCTTAGGCAGATACAAACACGTGGTAGAAAAAAACAATCTACCAAAAAATCAAATCTTTTACATATAATGAAATTAATGGTGAATAAAGAAAGCCTTGATCGTATAGAAATTTTGAACTTATTCACACAGAAAAACCTAAATAAGGGACGAAACATAATTTGCTGCTGTAGAAAAAAATAGAAAAGCAAATGAGATTTCCTTTGTAAATTGAAAATTAAGATTTATTAAAAGTTAAAGAAACAATAGTTTAATGAACAAATAAAAAATACATCGTGGAATCTTATTACAGACATATTTCCTTTTTAACATGAATAGCTTGATTTATGACTGTTGATTTAAATTATCAGTAAAACATTACATGCAGAATTATTTACAATTGTCTGATTACTTTTAGCATGCTTTGTTTATTTAATGGAAACATTTTTTTTCTCCGGAGAAATAAAAAAAAAGGTAATATTCTCACCACGTGGTCGACCACAACTCTAACTTATCATGAAATCTCTATCAAGTAATTAGGCACATATTCGGTGATTTTGTCTCTCCTTCTTTCCATCATAATTGAACCTCTGAGACTCATTTCCGATAACCATCGCTCTTTCTACCGCCTTTGTTCGTCGAAAACGCCGAAGTCACGATAACCAGCCAGACTCCGCTCGCCCTTTTCTGCAACCTTCCGATCGTCGAAGCTGTCCCAAAAAAAGTTCACTCTCCGTCAGTCGCCGGTCCTTTTATCCTCTTGCCGTCGTACACCTTCGCTTCACGCCGCGGCAAATAATCCGATGGGGCGCCAAAGATGATGATCTTTCAATTTGTTGATTAATTTAAAAACATTCCAAAATTTGCTTATCGATGTACAGTTTATATTTTACATATTTTCTTTTACAATAAATTCTAATTTTAAAATGGAGTAAAAACACCTATAAAAACGTGGTCCGATTGCCGCGGAAGAATACACAAAACATCGTTACATCGGCACCACGTGCTTCGTAAAAAAAAATTAAATTATAGATATACAATTTTTAACAGAACATCTCTAAAAACCTTTAAAATAATAATATTTTTACATTTAAATATGTATTTTCAAAGATAAATTATGAACCAAAATTAACTTTAGCTATTTTTTTTTATACATTTGAAGTATTATTAACTTGAATTTTTATTCATTATATTCATAATTATTCGAGGAAAAGGTCTTTACATTGGCGGGCGCCGAGCCAATACAAAAAAAATCTCCTCAAAACGTTATTAAACACAATAAAAATTTAAATGATATAATATGGAGCAATTTGCAATAAATTGTCTGACAGAAAATTTAGAGACATCCTAAAGTTAGAAAAAGTAATAATGTAACTAAAACAACCTAAAGAAATCATAACCCCATTTAGTTATTAATTTAATTAATTACCTTTTAATATTTATTTAATTATTTATTTAAAAAAAAACCCAAATTATCAACATTTTTTTTTTTTTTTTTTTTTTTTTTTTAAACTTAATTAGCAAAATTCAAATTATCAACATAACAAAAATATTAGTTTGCAGTACAAAATCCTTGCATGGGTCCACTTGTTATTATTATTATTATTATTGTACTGATTCTTCATTCGAGTCTAATTGTCTAAAAATGATCATTATGAGCCTTTATCATTTTCTAAAAATCATCATGTTGTAATTCCACATTGAATGTCTTGTTAACATATAATTTGAAAATGCAGTACTTTAATATATTCACAGAAATATGCATGAAAAAGTCTTTTAAAAGGATTTAATTGTATGATAATATTGGTAAAGAAATGTTGACTTTTTTCGTCGAAGAAAATCACAGAATCTATCAGAACTTTAGACATTAACTTTTTTTTTTCAGGACATAAAAAAAATAAAAGAAAGAAAATTCTTTTCTTTCTCAGAGGGGGTGGGGTGGGGAGTGGGGGTAGTTATGAGAAATTATATCTCAGAATTTATGTAGGCCTTAGAAAACAATTTCCATGATGATGGTTCTTAGAACTTAGTCCTGTGTGTATTGGGCTATATCCGATACGAAAATTTTATTTTAAGTCAACCCAAACATAGTTGGGTCTGCAACTGACCCAAAAGGAAGGAAAATTAGCCCTTTTTTATATAGAATTATGGAGAAGTAGTCTACAATTGCACCTCTAATATGAATTTATCTTATATATATCATAAAAATTTTTACAATACATAAATCATACAAATACAACATTACACTAGGACGTAGGATTTTCAATTACAATAAATTTGCAAAATTTCTAACATCAAATGATAAACCTTGCTTATGTAATAATCCTAGTTGTAGCAATTATGTAGATAAGGTACATGATCAACATTATTACAGGGGATATTAATATTGTAGAGAATGATTATTTGTGAAATTTTCTGACTAATGGGACTAAATTTCGAATACCTTCATGTTATACAGTTTTTTCTATATTAAAACAGTTTAATCTGGATCTTGATCTTTTTATATATAAAATTTCAATAGATTATAATAAACCTCTTCAATTTTTTAATGAATGAAAATTAAATGTTTTAAGTAATTTAAATGTTGAACTTTACAGAAATATGGACAATTATAATTATAATTTTAAACAACTAAATAGTGAAATAAAGAATTTACAAAACATATTTATTATTACATATGTTGATAAATCACCAAACAATTATGCTTTCATCTGTAAAAATTGTTATTCACAACTAATTTCTAATGTTATAAATAAAAGTTTAAATTAAAAAAAAAACTAATCTTGTTACAATCATTAATAATCGACTTATATTTCAATATTATAAATTACTAAAAATTAAAAATTACAACTTTAACTATCCATATATTGTTGTTATACCTAAATTCCATAAAACTCCTTTAAAATTTAGAACTGTAACTATCGGTTGTAATACTTATAATAATAATGCAAGTAAATTTCTATTAACTATTCTCACTAAATTGTTTGAACTTACAAAATAAAAAGATTATTTGTATAGCATAAAAAATAGTTTTCAACTTGTCAATAATATTAAAAATTTAAATAACATAAAATACATGAAGACGTTTGACTTTAATGACTTATTTAATAATATTGATAACACAGATATGTTCAGTATTGTCAATTTATTATACAAAGAATACAGGGATTCTATAAATTTAAAAAATAATATTTCTTTAAATTACTTTAAAACATTAACTAGATTTATTTTATATTATAATTATATTGTTTTCAATGAGATTATATATCTACAAAGCTGTGGTCTGCCTCAGGGTGACATTGTTCCTTCAATTCTTGCAGAATTGTATTTATATTATTATGAGCGTAACTCAAATATTGCTAATTGTAAAATGTACCGTTATATAGATGATATTATTGTCTTCTATTTTAATAGTAATTCAAATTATTTACTACCAATAAAATATCATAAAAATTAAATTTATAGTTTCAATGTTATCGTAAATAATCAAATTAATTTTCTTGATCTTAAGATAATTCTAAAAGTTAATAATAAAATTATGTTTGACATTTATGACAAGCAAAATGATTTTATATTTCAAGTAAACTTATTTACTAATTATAGGTCATGTATACATAAATCAGTATTTGTAAATATTTTACTAAATTTTGCACATAGAATTAACAATCTTTGTTCAATTAATTTTAAAACTCAAAATTTAAAACTTATCCTTCAACATGCAATACAATATGGTTATCCTTATTATTTAGTTAAGTCAATTTTACGCATATAAATTTAGCTTTCATTGGGGTTATATGTTTGTACATTTTCTATGTTAAATCTTTTATTGTTAATAATAATGATTTTTTTACATTTTAATTGCTGATATATTTGGTTAAAGATTTGAACTCCTTTGTGTGCGTGCTGCAGTGAATTATCTTAGTTAAATATCATTCATAAATTAAAAATTTAAATGAGTGTGAATTCTAAATTTATTGTTTAAGATTATATTGAGTTTAAAATCATTAAGGATGTTACAAAGGTTATTCAATACAATATAATATTAATATGTTAAAAAGATATTTAAATAAAGTACATAATACATATTTATTTAAATATAGTACACTAATACATATATCTTTAAATTTAATATTCCTTTTTTTTTCGTTTATTTTATTATTATTGATACTAATATTATTATTTTTTTTATACTTTTCATGGTAGATAATTTTAAGCTAGATATAAGTTCCAATAAGTGTATTGCCATATTGGATAATCTATGCTATTTCTAAGTTTGCTAATAATTCTTTATAAAATGAAAATATCATTCAAATTCTACATTATTGTTTTAGATTAATTAAGGTAATAAATGGGATTGTTAAAATGGCATTAAATACTTTACAATAATTATAATTTTAAAGAAAATTACATAAATAAATATTGTCATATGTAAAAAGTAAAATATCTTATACTAGAAACTCTTTCTTTATATAAATAATTATTAACTTGTAAAATTAATATATTTACACTAGATGGCTGCAGCAAATAAGTAATTTATTCGTAGCAATAAATATTATACCAGATATAGTTTTATATTTTTACACTAGATGGCAGCAGCAAATAAATAATTTAAAATATTTTACTAGATGGAATATAGAATACTGGTGATATTCTTTGTACTGATAAAAATAATTATTTTAATATAATATTTAATATTTTAATAATAATAATTTTTAATGATTTAATTTTAAATTATCCAGTAACATAATGTATATTTTAATTTATTAAATTAAAATTATAGTAATTAAATTAATAGATTTTGTATTATTATTATTATTATTATTTTTTTTTACATTTTTAACTTAAAAAATGTTGTAATCTCTGTAGTTAAATAATAATAACTGCAGCTGTTGGTTACAATTTATGATTTGAAAGATATTCCTTAACGGTTAAATTAACCTCTTCCGTTAGATACAATTTTTTGACCATATGCTTGCGAATTTATGCTTAGGAATATGGGTAAATAATTAATGTAAGTAATATGTAACGTTTCTTTATCCTCCTTTATTATTATTATTATTATTATTATTTTTCTTTTCTCCTCTTATTCAAATAGTTGGTATGATTTATAATATTAAATTTTCAAAGGTCTCCTTGTTTTTCAATCTTGTTTCAACGATTGTTCAGGCAGCGATATGGCATGATTTTTGGCATTAAGCTGGTGTCATATACAGAAAACAATCGTTCTTTGCTTATAAATGTAGTTTCCCTGCCCTTGAAAAAGTGAATTACATTATAAGATTTCATTTGTGTTTATACTCTTGTTTCTTTTTTTTTTTTTTTCATTTGAATTAATAATATTTCATTTATTAGGACTACATTAATTTGTAATTTGACACTGCTATATGGTATTGTGATTTCATTGTGTATGGTCAGTTTTTATGTTTCAATGGTTAAATTTTACATTAAGTTTATATATATATATATAAAATAAAGTATCAGTAGCGTATCATGCTATTGGAACTTGGGTGGTACAAAAGCCATCTTCAGAAAGATCATACCTCTGTTATTCTTTATCTTTTTTTACACTAGCAAAGTAGGGAAGAGGGGATTTGGGATTAAAAATTTTCCCAGATTATTTGAAAATTATGTACACAAAACCAGTTGTATTAAGATGAATACAAGATCTGTAAAAAACAGCATAAATGAAAGCACAAACATCCAAAAATTTTTAACATACAACTGTTTCAGGTCTTCATAATCAAAATTCTTTATTGCAAAATGAAGAAAGAGTAAGGAATAATAGTAGCAAAGTATGTGATGGCATGCTACTACTTTTTCTTCCTCTCTTTCTTTTATTTTTCTCGAAAGATTAAAGAAGCTCCTTTCATGAAGCCTTAAAGCAACTGAATGTTAAATTTATTTCAGTTGCTTGTGCTTTTTATTAAGTTGCATTTACACATCACGTGTTTACTAAAAAATACTTTGTGAACAAGTAAAACAATGAAATTGTGCATTTTACAAGTAATAATGATTCAAAGCTCCCTCAGGGGAAAACTCTCCCAGCATCTGCGCCACTGTTTATTAAATCATAAATAGAAATTAATGCCCATATTTTAATATATATACATTTTTTAAAAAGAAAGAAAAAAAATGTCTGACATATTTTCTTATTTTTCTTTATGCTTGGAAATGAAATTAGAAATATTTGGTCAAGGTGGGTCTACCTTTTTTCTCAGTTTCAGTTTTTTTCAGTAAGTTTTCTTTTTTCCAAATCCAAATAGAGTGCATATCAGACCTTGTTCACTTTAAAAAAAAAAAAAAAAAAAAAAATCTATCTTTTTCTGTTATTTTTTTACGAACAGTCATTGTAAGAAAACACTTGAAAAATAACTCTGTGGAAGAGAATATTATCACATTATAAAGAATCTCATGAATTTTCTTATGCTAGGTAGAAATTCTAGTTACATTCAATATCACATTCGAAAACATAACAATAACTATATTTTAAAGTAAGTTGTTAAATGAATGTTTCCACCAATATGTTTTTGAAGTTTAAACAATTTTTGATCTAGCATACTCAGAAGATCTGACATACATACACTCACTCATGCACACATCAAAACTTGTAAGACTTTTTTTTTTTTTTTTTTTGTATGTATGTGTGTGTGTGTTATTTAAAAATTATTTTTATTGGCAATGTAAAGTAGAAAGTACAACTGAAATGAACATTTAAACTGTTGTATAGTATAGTACAGACAATGGTGATAAGTTGAGCAAGAAAAGATATTTTGTGACTAAAAGTCTAAAATTTTAATAGTAAAAGCATTTTCATGTTTTTATTATTATTATTATTATTTTTTTAAATATATTTATATGAAGTGGAAGCAAAAACTTTTAAGTTTTCATAAATAAAAAAAAAGTTTAATATTTTATATTTTTTAAGACAATATATCTGCAAGACAAGCTTTTAAAATCAAATTTTCTAGAAAAAAACTGAGAAAAATATTTTTTTTCCCTGTCACTTAAAAAATTATGAACATTTTACATCTCTAATTGCAATGCATTATTAACATTGAAATTTTTCATTATTCAGTGAAAATCAGTTTTTATTTTACGCTCTCAATCATTTCTCTTTTTATTTTCGTTCTGAATAATTATATTTTCATAATTTCAAATCAAGAGCAACTGGATATACATATTGCAAATAAGGGATCAATTCTGTATTTAAAATGTAATTAGAAAAGCTGTGTAAGTTAATTTTAGATGTGATTTATATTTAGCTTTTTTAAAATAAATAAGTAGTATGTTGTGAAATTCTGTATCATTAAAAAATTCTTCATTGTATTTGCCGCAGTAATGTAATTTTAATTTCAGTTTATTCAGCGAATGAAAAGAGATTTAAAAGTGTCTGATTTAGAAGGATTGACATTAGGACAGAAAGATGTACAGAAAAATCTATTTCAAGTTTGGCAAGACATCTTCTATTGCTCTGAAAAACCATCGTAAGATTTATTAATGATATTATTTCAAAATATTATTATTATTTGTATATAGAACCATTTATCCTGAATGGTCGGAACCAGATATATTCTGGATAATTGGTTTTTCTAGATAACTGGTTGGGGACATCAAAGCAATACCACTTTGATCTATTTTGCCCTATAACCTTTACACCTTGAAGGAGTAAAATTATTGAATAAGGCTTTGTGAGATTGAGGGAAAAATCTATTTATAAAAGGATCTCCAGAAGCCCTGTCTAGTTTAAATTGCACCTGTAATGTAAGCTAAATCGAGAGTAGGTCCTAAACTGGTGTTTACCTCTTCTATGATTGAATCTTGGAATTGCATTCCCATGATTCCTCATATCTATTTCAGGGAAATTTCTCTCCTGACCAGAAAAGTTTCTATCTTGCTCAAAAGAGTTTCTATTTGAAACAGAGGGGAAATGCCAGCTGTCCGTCGTTTTATGTGTTTTTCCACAAATGTGGCAAGTAACATTTTTAGTTTTTGATAGTTTTTTGTTACTTTCAGTTAAATCTGAAATCTTTTTGTTCTATCCAACCTGTGGTTTGAGCAATATTTGAATATCTAAGTTTTGATTATTGTTAGAGATAGGGATGGAATTAAGAGCATTTAAGGTTAGGGATTGCTGCTCAAGAGCTTTTTCCACACCTATTGCCTTGTTGACTGCTTCATCAAAATTATTCAGACCAAATTTCATGACCTCTACTTTTATGTCAACTCTTCAGAGCATCAAGCAATTTTTTTGTACATCATGCTCATTTTTAGATCATCTATTTCAAAATTTTCCTTATTATTAGGGACTATTCATTATCAGGGACTTATGCATGATCTTTCTAATCTCCTCTGTTAGATCTTTTCCTGATTGTTTTGGTTTTTGAATGGTTGAGAATATTCATACAATGTGTTCTGAAATATCTCCTCTTTTCGTAATTTATTCTGTAATAATCTGACTAAAGTGTCAAAATTTTGCTCATTTACCACTCTAGAATCTCTAGACATAAAATGCAATAATAATTTTTAATTGTAAACCTTTTTGTTTATCATAAAATTTTCAGCATAATAATTGCTATATCGTGAACATATATTAGTATTGCAATATGTAAGATGAATACACCAAAGTTTGAGTACTTATGGGCATCAGCACCACATCACCCAGAACAACAACAATAACGAAAATACGTCTGTTTTTTGATGGCACCAAAGTATGTGTTAGAGTGAAAGATTCCAGATTCAAACCTTAAATTCAAATGAATTAATTTGACAATTTTTGCATAAATATTTATCAAAGCTGTAACCATTGATCTAGAAAAAAAACAACAACCAAAAATAATCTAAAATATAACACTCCCGCACATTATACATGGCTGGTAAAAATGATCATAAATAGAGTAAATAATTAAACATTTGCATTGTGTTTAAGACGCCAAAAAATTTAAAGATTGAAAAAAAAAAAAATAATAATATCTTTATATTTAAATTTTTTTTTTCCTATATCTAATATAGATTAAGAAAATCCCATACAAATATATAAAATAAGTATTATTTTAAATTTGAAATAATTGAAATGGATATCTTTATAACCGTAAATTCTGGAAAAAAAAAAAAAAAACGCTTGTGAAGTATTTGTAAAAATTTTATATCACTAGAATATAAAATAAGAAATGACTCACCCATTGGAACTGGAATCTGTTGTGGATTTAAATATAACAATAGGTTGTAGAAGAAACTTATTTATTTAAAGCACATTCAATTATAATTATTAAACACACTTAATTTCAGGGCCCTTCACAGTCATTAAATTAATACTAATTTTTTTTTTTACCTAGTAAAAGAATTGGTATTTTATGATCATAGACAAAGTTTTATCAAGTAACTGTTGAAGGAAGTCAGACAATAAGAAGCACGGGAAAACATGATTGCTCTTTAATGATAAGTTCATTAGGAGTTTGAGAGATTTAATTCATATTGTTCTTTGTAAAAATAGAAGTTGTAATATATTATCCATTGAATTATCATGTTATGAAGAAGTATATTGTCCATTCTAGAAATAAATTATGAAGATGTTTATTGTCCATTGTAAAATGTTATAAAGAAGTCTATTTTTCATTGTAAAAATAAGTTATAAAGAAGTCTATTGTCCATTGTAAAATTAAGTTACGAATATGATTTCTGATAAAATCACAAATCTCTTGCTATAAAAGTGATAGCAACGAGGTAGTTCAAACGAAATGATGTCCTGTTATAAATCGATGATGGTTATTTTGAAGTTATGTTAAATAAACATGTTGAAGTTTCAATGCAATTTTTCAGTTAGAAGTAGAATAGGAAGATTCATTGAAATTTTTATCCATTATTTGTTTTCATGGCCACCTGAAGATTTTTCTTTTATATGAAATTGAGATTACTGAAGAAGATTAATTATAAAGTGCAACACTTGATGTATTACTAGCATTTAACACAACAATGAGACAAAAACTACGGAGCATATCAGTGGACAAATATAAAGAAGTAAGTCCCTCCAGAAAAGAAAAGTAGCATCCAAATTCAAGCTGAGATTGCTGCAAAACATCTAGGCTGGAGTTTTCTATGGGTTTTTTTGTTAGGATGAAGATGATATCTGGACGTTTTCGTAGGAGAGAGAGCATCTGTACGTGACAACTGGTCAACTTCTACTACTGCACTGCCTTACGTTTCTCCCTTCCGTAAATATTCAACCTTCACATGAGTTATCCCAGTCGAGAGAGATTCTTTTATCAGACGTTTCTACTTCAAATTGTCTGCTTGGCCTAGAACAGCCGATCAGTGCCCTTAATGACTGTTGCTAAGAGCCTGAGTGTACAGTTATGGTCACAACGATTTTATCGGATTGGATTGAATTTTGAAATGGAGAAGAAGACAAGAATACTACACAAAAATGTCTATTTGTAAAATGGTATTTGCTTATCCTTATGAATTCATAAAATAAATGTCATAAAATAAATATAGTGCAATGTCATAAAATAAATGTAGTGCAATGTCTGAGGACTGATTTCTGTCAACTATATGTCACATTAACTCAAATTATCTAACAATAGTGTATGAAATTTTACATTGTAAATGATTTGTTTTTGTCAAAATTAATTTTAATTTTCTTTTCTCTTTCTCAGATTTAATGCAATTCATCACACAGTCAATTCATTTGGGGATTATGACAAAATTTATATTGGCATATTTGAAAACTACGCAAATGTCAAGTTTAAATATCGAAATGCAAATTTTGTAAGTTTTTTCCTATGTTTTTTTTTTTTTAAAGTATGCTTAAATTTAAATTTCTATATTTATTTCTATGCTTTATAAATGTATGCATCATGTAAATATATATCTGTAAGATACTAACATAGTAAAGTTTATTAACTTTAATGTAAAATAAATATACTTCTAGTAAATTTGTAGAATGATTCACTACAAAATAGATATTTAGAAAGTTTTATGAATGAAATTATTTCTTCTGCTCAACTTCTTAGATTAATATAGTATATTTAATTGGATGCTTGTTTAAAAAAGGAGAGAGGATATTTCAAAATGGAGTTTGGATATTTATATAAATCAGTACTAAATTGTTGGCCTTTGTATGCAAAGGATTAATGTAATCATTGTCACACAAATTAGACACTAATACATGAAAAAAATATATAAGAAAACCAATCATAAAAGCTTATAGTTACAGATTAAAAATGATTCAACAGCTTGATAATAGATTTAACATTAAATAATAAACTTCAACATATGACACCAACCTACTTGCTACTTGCTGTGACTGTTGACATGGCAATTTACTGTTCAAGCTTACTGAGTGAAGTTACTTTCTTCACTACTAAAAACCTTCAGGAGATATCTATTACAAATAATTACTCTAAATTCAGTCCTTAATATGAAAAACAAAAGGCAATATACAGGGTGTTTCTGTGATCATGGGACAAGTTTGGAGGGGTGATACAGGACACTGTAACAAACAATTTTTGGAAAGCAGGGTCGGAAATCCATTTTTATAGTAAGAAATACAGGGCATCTCACTCCAATCTGAAGTTGCGTTTCCATTCATAACTTTAACAGTAGTGAAGATATTTTAACGAAATCCTTACAATATGCTTACGATTCATACAAAGATGAGTCTGTTGCGTATTTTGCTAAAATATCTTTACTACTGTTAAAGTTATGAGCAAAAACGCGACTTCGGATTATAGTGAGACACCCTGTATTTTTTACTATAAAAATAATGGATTTTCAACCCTGGTTTCCTATACAAAAAATTTTGTTACAGTGTCCTGTACCACCCCTCCAAGTTTGTCCCATGATTGTAGAAACACCCTGTATATGCAGTTAAACCATTTAAACTTTCCATTTCTACCAATAGATGCTTGTTTTTATTTTAAAAGTAGCATTTGAATTCTTTCCAGCTATGTTTAATTAACTTTTAAACTTTAAATTATTTTCTTAAATACAATTAAACTTTAAGATAAATTACAATTTAATAAAACATTGTGGGGATGAATGAAAGAGATGGGGGAAAACTTACTGGGATTAACTAAATTTAAAACCTGTTTTAATATAAACTCCAACAAAAATTGTGGGTATAGTCTCTGAATATCAAAAATATATCCAACAGACAATCAGTGGATATGAAACTGGTGATCATGCCAAGAGAATGAAATCAATAAATACATGCTGCCTGCAGCCACGCTCCACACACCTGTAATCAAATTAGGAAAGAAGGAACATTCAAAAATGGTGTTCAGGCAAAATCACTATCGTTCGCTGGCAAAAAATATTTAAATTTGATATTGGCATGACAGAAGGTCAATACCGAATATGCCAAGATATGGAAATGGTGAATTAAATAAATAATAAAGGTAAAGTGTGAAAATATTAAAAATATCGAATTTTAGGCTAACTTAAAACACATGATTGAGAAAATGTCTTACTTCCATGTGGCAATCATAATGCTTTTTTTACAAATAACAATAAAGATTTTAAAAAAGATACAGAATAATCTATTCAATAATTTTGTAAAGTAAAGAACAAAATATATTGTGTTTCTTTTTTAATTCTTAAAGGTTTATTGTAAGTTGTAGGGCTCATAACTAAATTGTTTTGAACTTTTGAATTAATCATGCTTTTTCTTTTTTAAAGGTTTGGGATGGTGCAGACTGGCTTTGTTTTGGTGACATAGTTCAACGAGAAATCAACCATAGTCAATCATTTTTCCTAATGCCATATCTTCCCTATCCACCTGTAGCTTTTCATCTACTGTTTGCATCAAATGCATATCCTCATATTGCATATCCTGCAGCATTTTATGAAGTAATGTATAATTGAATAAATCATGTTTGTTAAATCTAACTATGTTTTGTAATTTTAGTATTTTTCTCTATATCTATACTAATAGAAAGATTTTTTCTGTCTGTGTGTTCGCAATTGTTAGGAAAATCTATCGCACATAGAATTATGAAAATTTGGATGAGGATAGTCCAAGGCAGGTCCAAATGTACCTGAAGCTCAGATTTTTCATTTTTTTTTTGTAAATTAACCAATATATATTAATTATCACAAAATGGCATGCTGCCGTCAATTGTGGAAGAGAAGAAGGAAGATATGGAAAAATGCACATTTTTTTGCACATTTTTACAAGACTGCGTCAGCTTAACAAATCGAAATACTACAAAAAATATCCACTTAACTATTGTACTTTATCCTTTCTAATGGTGTTATCTTTAAAAAAGTATTAACTGTTGTATCTTTACAAGTCCACATCTGCTCTTTGTTCAAAATTAGAAAGAACAACAAATATCCACTTGCAGATTGTACACATTTCTTTCTGAAAAAAAATATTAATTTTAACCCTTTCAAAAAATTATTTTTGTAATGCCGTTTTCACATTTTTTGTTTTCTCTGCGATTTAAAAAAATCTGTGCCCTCTTCTGAACAAAAAACCAGAAATACCCACTTATAGATGGTAACTTTTCTTTTCTAACAATGTCTTTGACTAAAATAAATTTAATATTTACTATTTCTATACTATATACTAAATAATCTTCTGGAAGTCATTTAATGAATTCATCAGACTTTTTTTCTTCTTCTAGATATTAATTGTGTTGCATCAGAAATGCATCTTCCAACTTTGTTATATTTGTGTTTTAAAAGAGGGACAGGAATAGGATAGAAGTTGTATTATTTAGGTTTTCTCAGGAACTTTTGGTCAGAATTGAAAGTTCAATATATCTAAATGTCAGAATTATTCCCCTTAATTTGTTTGGATAAATTTCCATTTAAAAATATACAATCATACAAATTCAAGGGTGTATGCTGACGAAGACGGTGGAGTCTCCAACATTACATTCGTTTGGAAAGATTTTTGTTTTAAAATTTAAAATCAAAAACAGACCAGAGCATTCATAGCATGCCTGGTGCATGCTGCCTAAGGCAATGGAGGCCCTAACTCTAGATTTGTTTGTATAGATTTTCATTTAAAAATATAAAATCATACAAATTCAAGGAGGTATGCTGCCAAAGGCAGTTGGTCCCCCAACATTGAACTTCGTTTGGAAAGATTTTCATTTGAAATATAAAATCAAAACAGACCGGAGCATGCATAGCATGCTGGTGAATGCTGCAAAAGGCAGTAGATCCCCCAACTCTAGGTTTGTTTGGATAAATTTTCATAAAAAAAATATAAAATCATACAAATTCAAAGGTGTACTCTGCCAAAGGCAGTGGAGCCCTCAACTTTAGGTTCGTTTGGAAAGATTTTCATTTAAAAATATAAAATAATTCACTGATTTTAGGTATATTTAAGATTATTGTCACAGGCTGGGCAACGCCGGCAGGTCAGCTAGTTTTATAAATGAAATTTTGAATAACATAAAAATCTTTATGTTTAATCCTACAAACCCTTACTGTGGTGTACCAAACCACGGCATACATTTGTTTCAAATTGCTTCATTTATTTCTTTTTTCTTTTTTATTACATAAGGTTGTTTACATCATATATATATATTTGAATGACAATACACCCTATTTAAGTGCTGAATCGTTCATAATGTATAAGTGTTCAAGGATTATTTAAATCTTTTGTGTTTTGTAATGTTTTAAAAAGTCTGACTTTTTTTTTTAATAATCAATTTATGGCAGCTTTATAATTTTGTTGACGGTCTGCTAGCAGAATTTTTTTTTTCTTCCTTGATATCTATGAATAAAAATAAAAGATGTTTGTATCTATGTGTGTGTGTGTCTGTTTGTGATAACTAGGAATATCTGCCACAGGTAGAGATTTGAAAATTTGACTGAGGATAGTCCAGGGGCAAAGTCCTGATGCACCTGAGGCTTAGATGTTTCTTTTTTTGTTGTTGTTAATTAGTTCAGATATTAGTTTTTAAAAAAAATGAACACTCATCAAAAAAAGACATTCTCTTTCTCAAAGTGGCATGCGGCATCAGTTCTGTAAGATCGCTAGCCATAAAAGTTTTTTTTTTCATCTTTCGAAGTCCCCATTGACTAAACTGTTCAAAATACAGAAAAACTAAAAATACATGCCTAACTGTCATACTTTTTACTTTCAAATGGCACAATCCATTTAAAATTTTTCGAATTTTAATCCTTTTGAAGGTTTTTTTTAAGCGTGTTCAAATTCATGTTTCTCCCCCCTTGTTTTTTTCAAAACCTGCATCGGCCTCACTTTGAGATATTGAAAAACGAAAAATACCCACTTAATCCAGATACTTTTTTCTCTATGATGGTGCAATCTGTTTCAAAAAATACAAATTTAACCCTTTCAAAAAAAATTCGTGACCTCGAGACACTTTTATTTTCTAGGCAAAAATTTACTAAATGTCGGTATTTTAACAAAAATTTTTACACATTCTTTGGTCACTTCATTTATATCACATTAAAAAATCTCGAAACATTTGGATGATTAAACGTATTTAAAAATATAAATAAATAAAATTGCTCAGTATTTGCTTAGAACATGAATACGCAGTGACTTTGCTCATGTTTTTATTACTAAATATCAATACTTTTGCACGAAAATTATACCCAAGCTTTGGAAACATTACGTTTATAACTCATAAAAATTTCAAAGAGTTTAGACAATAAGAACTATTTTTTAATAAAATTAAATGACTTGATGTAAAAAAAAAAAGATGAAAAAGAAAATAGGAAGAAAACATTCGGATGTAGGCCTTGCGCACTCAACATTAGGTTCGTTTGGAAAGATTTTCATTAACACTGATATTTAGGGTTAGTATCATGCATCGGGGAAACGCCAGTGTGTCAGCTAGTTTCTTATTAAATGGTAACAGAGCTATAGTTTAGTAGTACAAGCATTCTCATATATTTTAACATTTGATTATTTGATTAGCTTTATGAAATAACAATAATATCCAAAATAACCTTCAGAATGTTTTAAAGAAGTTTTCTTTTATATAGATATCATTAATATAATTTAAATAAGCACCCCCCCTCCCCTTTTTTTCTCTTTTTACCCACATTAATATACACATAATATAATTTACTTAAAAAAGCAGCATGTTGAATTATGTTATTTTAATTTTGAAACTCAGATACTTTCTTTTCAACTACAGTATTTGATTTGATTCAGTTTTTTTCTATTTTTGTTTTGTTGTTTATTTGAATTTCTAATATCTACTATTTGATTTTAGTAAACTACAGTATTTGATTTGATTCAGTTTTTTTCTATTTTTGTTTTGTTGTTTATTTGAATTTCTAATATCTACTATTTGATTTTAGTATAAATCTAGATCAAATCAATTGTCAAATACAATGCTAAGTTTAGTGAAGGACATAGTATCAACCATGAAGTGTTTTTTGAACTCAAGTTTGCTGTTACTTGATGTATTTCCATTTTTAGTTGAAATAATCAAGCCTACATTAAGACCTGTAAGTGTAGATTTAACACCTTTTCTTTCATTTTATTTGAAAATGTCTATGCATATTGTTAATGTGTTTTTTAAATTAGTTACTTAATATCATTATATCATTGTGCAAATTTTAAGGGAGCATACTATTGTTGAATCTTCAAAAAATTCAATTTCTTGGGGAGGGGGAAGGGGGACGTAAAAAAGCAATATTTTTTGTGGCATTTAAGTGTAGACTTGTCAAGTCTCCTGATTTTTGCTTATTTTACCACACTCTTGATTTTTGTGACATTTCTCCTGATTTTCTGATGCATTTCTTAATATTCTGTTATTTTATGCTGAAATGAACTACCATTAAACAATAAACATGGTAAAAGCAGATTTTTTTTTTTTTCAGGGGTATTTGATATGGAAAATTTTATTCAGATCAAATATAAATGATGAGACTTTTCATTTTGACTCTTGCTCTCAGCAAATTTTCAGTCAAATCCACAAATTCTCAAAAGAAAAAAAATAAATTTTTTATTTGAAATCAATCATACCTTTATTTTGAAATACAGTAGACTCCCTTAAATCTGCAAAACCAGAGGTTGTGCGGATTTTAGAATTTTGAAGATTTCTGGTCACTGTTTTGTTTATATTTTTAAACAGTAATTTGAATTTAATAATGCACTTGAAATTATAATGAATGCTTACAATGTAAAATTATAATAATAAAATTAGTATTATTACTAGCTGGCTTTGCCCGCCAGCGGGCCCCTAATTCAGGCCCGGACTGGCCAGGTCGGCTGGTCGGCGATTGCCGAGGGCCCCCGGGCGAAGGGGCCCCCCAAAAATGGATATATGAGTACAAATTTATAATTAGTTACATAAGAAATATTCACTATTTCCCACTAATTTTACGATCACACTTTTTTTCCCACTAATTTTTTTCAATCAATTTTAAGCAGTGCCCAGTTGTTTTTTGTTTATGTTAGCCCACGTAGTGGGGCTGTGTCGTGTCGCTGGCCAGCGGAAGAAGACTGCTGACTACTAATCGAGCTCTGTGTAGTGCTCATAGGCTACGATTCAAGGCGTATAAGGAAAGGGCCTGTTTACAAACAAACACTCCCGTCAATCAATCTCCCCCCTCACCCAGCCAATCAGACAAACTCGTCCCTGTTCGTACACCAATCAAAACCATCTTTTGCCCTGAGTGACGTCAACTGATCTTTCGTCTCGTAGTATGATTGTTAGGGCCTGTGTACCGAATAGGCACGTGAAGCCCGAGTTTACCCACTGAAATACAAAGGGGGCCCCCAAATTTACTTTTCAAAACTAATTTTTAGAGGGGAAAATTTCATTCAGGGTAAAAAATGTATTTTCTTTTCCTTAATTATAGCTACTAAATTTTCCCTCAGACTATTGCTGACACATTTATACTCTATTTTTTTTTCTGTTGATATAATAAATGGTATAAAATCAGTGATTAAATGCAACTTATTTTAATTTTTCTTATGTTTTACATTTTAATTTCAAACGTGCTAAAAATAACAGAAAATTTAATCTGTATAATTATATTTTGTTTATATTCATAAAGACTGGAAAATAGGTTATTTAAATAAAGGGGAAAGTAATTAGCATACAGAGGTGATACCAAATTTCTGTTTATAAAATAGAAGCAAAATTGTGTTGCAGCTAAGCATAAATTTGCGTCAAATATTCGTTGTCCCTACACTGTTCTTAACACTGACAAATCCTGCAATTTGTAAAGCATAAAATATATTTTAATGTTCAAATATTCACACCTGTTCCATGTTTGTAAATTCATTTACAAAATTAATTTGTTATGTATATAATAAAAAAATTTTTATATGTATATTGGTAGTTTTAGTTTAATATTAAAAGTGTTGTTTACTCGAAATTTTGATGATAAAAATTCAAATTGTTGAAGCATAATTGGCAGAGTAAAAGGGGCTTCCCGGGCTTCCCCTACTTCTAAGTCTTAAGCGGGCCATGATGGTTGTAGTTAGAGCAGTGTCACAATTATGTCAACATGAAACGTGTGAACCATAGTGGCGCTACGAAAAGGGAAAAAAAATAAGAGAAATTCTTTAGACGTTGAAAAAAGTTCGAAAAGTTAAAATACTTGGTTAACTAGTGCCACTTCTCAGTCGCAAAGTCAGCCTTTGAGGGACAATAGTGATACATTAAATACATAGACCGGGAGGCGGCAGCACAGACAATCACCTCATCGAGTTCACGGCTGAAATTCCAGAATGAGTTAAAACTCGATCCGCATATTAACACGTAATCGGTCTGCCAAGTCATATCTTGGTGGAAAACACCCGAAAACCCGATTTTAAGGGTTGGCTCGTAGGTTTACCATTGTGTGTTCCTGATCCCAGTCCTCTATGTTTTCATACCTTTGGGTGCAGGAAAACACAATGGTAAACCTACGAGTCAACCGCTAAAATCGGGTTTTAAGGTGTTTTCCACCAAGATATGACTTGGCAGACCGATTGCGTGTTAATATGCGGATCGATAACTCATTCTGGAATTTCATCCGTGAACTCGATGAGGTGATTGTCTGTGCTGCCGCCTCCCGGTCTAACAGGTAAGGTAAATCGAATTAATTTATTAGCTCATAAATACTTTCCACATACGCAGTATTTTGAGTCGCCAATTCCGTGTTTGTGTTTCTTGCCTATTATTAGTCCAATCATTTGGTAGAAAATAAAATAAAGTTTTGGTGGAGTTTTGATAATTGGTACTTTTGTGTTTTTTGGGGTCGCTGAAGATGAATGAGGTTTTCCAATAAACTTTTTTCTGGTAAATACTTTTTTTTTTGTTACAAAAAAAAACGGACTTTCCTCGGATGACGGAAAACGGAGTAAAAAGCGGAGTTTTAGAGTTATTTTGATAAAACAATCAAAATAACTCTAAAACTATGCATTTTACGTGAAAGTCGACAGTATATGAATCAAAGAGGATAAAATTTCATACATTTTATAAATTGAAATTCTTTTCTCTGATCAATAGTTTAGCCATGAGAATGCCACAGAAATGGGTGTTAAAAGCAAAAAACTGAAACAACGGGAAATACGGCACTGTACATCAATGTAGCATAGAAACTAACCATTTTACGCTATAAAGAATCCATTTTTACTTTTACGTGACGTTGCGTGAGAACCAGTGTTTGGCAGCTGAGAGTTCTCGTGTGAAAACTTCTAAAAGAACATTTCCAGCATATTTTCTCACATCGGCGTTGCTTTGAAATAGTGGCAATCCTGAACTTCTTTTGTGAACAGAGGAAAACTTTAGAATTATAATTGACAGCATTTTCCAACAAGGATGACAGGACTTACTTTGCTGGTGGCCTGTCTTGGTGAGAAAAAGATCTCCATGAGAAACCACAAAGTGCAACTACTTATTTTCCCCTTGTAGAAAGAAACCAATACAGCATTGGTTTGCAGGTGATGTCATGGTCCCACGGTACAAGTGGTCCTGATAAGCCCCTCCTCGGACAAACGCCCCTCTCATTGCGAAAACCATGAGCGAAAGGATTTTAATTAAGAGTTTAGATTGAGATAAACGCTGATAGGTGCCAAGCCTCTGTTCGAGAATACAAGTTACGCCAAGTACCCGGGTGACTGCGAGAGGAACGCGGAGATGTGCTAGACCTCTGTTCGAGAATAAAAGGTACGCTGAGTACCCGGGCGAATGCTAGAAAGCCCGCCCGCAACAAGTTTTGTGCGGACAGGGAACGAGAAACCTTTTGAGATGCAACACATGATCTGGATAAAAATCCTACTAGAGTGAGAGAGAATTCTGAACTTTTCACGAATCGAGAAGAGTGCTAAAACTCTTAATATAAAACAAATCTAACTGTCAATTAAAGTGGACTGAACAGGCACTGAAATCCAATGAACGATAACTTAAAACGAAAGATCGTCATATCGACGAACTCATAAACTTTATTCTTATTTTTCATCTACCAAGAAAATCTTTGTTTATTCAATAAAGTGATCTTTCGGATGTAAGAAATATTTTCGAAGTTTAATCCTTTCGCTACCAAGTCATCACTTCGCGGATTATCTATGAAAGGGCGTTATAACGCAAATGTTGACCATTAATGATACTAAAAATTATATGATTGATTATATTTTATGCATCTGAGGTTCATTGTTTTCTTCATAACTAAAAAATAAATAAAAATGAGCATACCTGGGATCGGATCAAAATCTCCATTTGCTTTTACAAAATATGGCACTTTTTAATTTGCCTTTTAAATAACACAAAAATAAAATAACTAAGTTTCGCTAATAAAAGCTGACACGGACTTCAGTTCCTAAAAGTTTTATTTTTTGCCTAAACGGATCAACTTCCATAAATCTAGGGAGTGAGGCATTAAAGACGGGAGCAATGTTGTTGGTGGTGACTTTGGAACTGTCAAATTTAAACGGAGCGACAGAGTAAAACCTCTTGTTGTTATAAACAGTGTGATACTGTGATACGAGTAGACGACGAATTGGTCTCTATTAACCCCACATCTTTTTTCCAGCGAATTTCGGTTACAAAGCACTCGGCTGAAGATATTGAGGAGTTTTTGACGTACGATCCAGGAACTTATTCCGTGTCCCTATTCGACAATGACTTAATAAAATGAACCAAATCTACTCTCTACAAGGCATTCAAACCCCTAACAACCAAGCGGTTCAGTGGCAGGGTTCAATTCGTCATTGATGGTTATTTTTAATTCTATAGGGCTGTTTGGTCTACAAATCATTCTTTTTCTTTAATATCCGACGAATATGTTGAGTACGTGCAGTAGTCAAAATATCAACCACAGGCAGTAGTTGTCTTTGATGGCTACCCTGATGACGTACAAAGTGGTAAAAAACTGATGGGCGTATGAGACGATTAACCCCTTAAGCACCACGACGTAACTATGCGTATGTCATGAAAAACTCTATCTGTAATTTCAGGACGTATGTGCGTACGTGCAGGTTGCCAGTTTGACCTTTTTTTAATTTCAAAATTTTGAATTCATACCAGAAAGTTATAGTAGTAATTTGTATTTTATATAATGACAGACTGTTCGTGATAACTGAAATTAAAATTATTCTTTTAGAATTTTCGGTATGAATTTTATAATTTGTAATTTTTTTGTATTTTTGACGAAATTTAACATAGCTGGTATTCAGCATACTATCACTAAATTGATTATGGTGCTTAAGGAGTTAGGGAAGCATGCTTTGACTGACGTATTGTTTGACGGCACAACGATACCTACCACGTCCGAAGAAAAGTTTCTTGCTAACCCAAAAAACAAGGGTAAGTTAATATCTATGTTGATTGACAGGTTTTCATCACCAGATATTACATGCAAGCAAGCAAAAGAACACGCAGACACCTTTATTTTAAACACTGCTTTGTCCTTGGTTCCATAAAATGAGATGGTAAATATAGTTGGGGAGGATGTAAAGCTCTTGGTCATTTTGATAGGTCTCTGCAGAGCTGAAAACGTTTTCTTTTTAAAACCTGGTAAGGACACAGTTTCTCCATTGACATTTTCTCCATCAAATGCTGTGAGTTCAACGGTTGCGGAAAACATCCTCTTCCTACACGCTATGCAAGGGAAAATAAAGTTACTCAAAATTCTTGGTAATAATCCATATGTTGCAGACGTTGTTAAAGTGTTCAAATACCTGATCGCTACTCAGGAGATGGTTGCAGCTGCTGTGGAACGTTTCCTTGTCTCACTGTACGGCTATATTGTGGCGAATGTGCCTTCGCTGAACTATCTAAAGTATATTTCGTACAAGAAGTCAGCTTTTAGATACAGTTCTAATATTGCTGTTTTACCACCATCTGCAGGTGCAGCGCAACAGCATTCTTTAAGAGTATTTCACCAAGTCCAGCAATGGCTGGGGATTGAAAAAAAGGCTGATGAGTGGGGACAGAAGAAAACAAATGCTGGCCTTCAGCCTGTATTTACTGTACCCTGCTCCCCTTGCTTTGTTGATGCTTGTATCCTGCAAGTGCACAGAGAACTGCAACCGAAATTTTGGGTGCAAGTTGGCAGGGCTTTGTTGTACTAACATGTGCCACAACTGCGAGGGTAACTTCAACAGCATCGCAGTGGTGCGTGAAGACGAGGAAGACGAGCTTACCTTGAAACCGAGCTGTAGCTGCATTGCCCACTCACTGAATCCATGGACCCAATAGAATATGAACAAGCCATGCCACAAAGTATGAAATATTTACCATTAAGAAAACATTTATTCTATAATATTGGTAGCAATAAAAAACCCACTAATTCCATACATCTATTTTTTATGTTGTAGATGTCGATGAACAGCATGGATCGTCAAATAAAAGAATGCGGAAATAAGATTTTTGCTTTTTTATTTTATGTAAATGTACTTACTAATATACATAATTATTTATAATTAATTAATGATTCATAATGAGTCGTCGTATTTGTTATTGGGAATTCAAGCGCTCGAATACGCCGTCTGGTGGAAAAATATATAACTTCTCCCTTCAGGAAAATCCCTTGCAATCCCATTGCGTTACATGCATTTTTAATTTGTTCATAATGATTATTTTTTTGCGCAATTTCAGATTTCATGTGCTATTTGTGTTCTGTGTTTATATGGCAAAGTAAAAATTATCCGAATTTAAATATCTAACACTTTTAAACGCGTTTATAATAAATAATGGTTTCAATGGCACTTTAGCATTAGTTAAAGGGACAATTTTCCTGTACTGACGGCTGCAATCAGCACCTCTATAGGCCGTTTTAAGTCCCAATCAAGCAACTTCATTGTAAAATGTATTCAATCACATAGTCCTTATAGACCGGGCGGCGGCAGCACAGACAATCACCTCATCGAGTTCACGGATGAAATTCCAGAATGAGTTAAAACTCGATCCGCATATTAACACGCAATCGGTCTGCCAAGTCATATCTTGGTGGAAAACACCTTAAAACCCGATTTTAGCGGTTGACTCGTAGGTTTACCATTGTGTTTTCCTACACCAAAAGGTATGAAAACATGGAGGACTGGGATCAGGAACACACGATGGTAAACCTACCAGCCAACCCTTAAAATCAGGTTTTCGGGTGTTTTCCACCAAGATATGACTTGGCAGGCCGATTGCGTGTTAATATGCGGATCGAGTTTTAACTCATTCTGGAATTTCAGCCGTGAACTCGATGAGGTGATTGTCTGTGCTGCCGCCTCCCGGTCTATTAGTATCATTAATGGTCAACGTTTGCGTAAAATGGTTAGTTTTCATGTTACATCGATATACAAGGCCGTAATTCTCGTTTTTTTTTAATAAACACTTTTTTGCTTTTAACCACCATTTTTGTGGCACTTTCACGGATAAACTATTGATCAGGGAAAAAACTTTTAATACGTAAAATGTAGAACATTTTATTCACTTTAATTCATATACTTTTGTCTTTCAAGTAAAATGCACATAACGAAGTTTTGAGATTCCATTCACAAAGTGCGCTTCGTTTCTAAATATTACTTTTGCGCCATCTGTCGGTAATTAATATAAATAAAGACATCTTCTTTTGAAATTATACTTTGTTATGCGTGTTATGAATTCTGAAGACATTGCAAATAAAATGAATATTTCTTATAGACCGGGAGGCGGCAGCACAGACAATCACCTCATCGAGTTCACGGCTGAAATTCCAGAATGAGTTAAAACTCGATCCGCATATTAACACGCAATCGGTCTGCTAAGTCATATCTTGGTGGAAAACACCCGAAAACCCGATTTTAAGGGTTGGCTCGTAGGTTTACCAATGTGTGTTCCTGCTCCCAGTCCTCCATGTTTTCATACCTTTGGGTGCAGGAAAACACAATGATAAACCTACGAGTCAACCGCTAAAATCGGGTTTTAAGGTGTTTTCCACCAAGATATGACTTGGTAGACCGATTGCGTTTTAATATGCGAATCGAGTTTTAACTCATTCTGGAATTTCAGCCGTGAACTCGATGAGGTGATTGTCTGTGCTGCCGCCTCCCGGTCTATTATAAAACGTAATTGGGATATAAGGAATATATAATGCCGTGTACTACATATATTAATTATTGTTTTGTTAGATTTATTTCTTGTTATATCTCATATTTTAAAATATTTAAAGTAAAACCATTGACTATTTTCTACAGTCTGGAACTTGGTAGAGAAGCTGCTTCAACAAATAACGGATAAAAGGAGTGATAAACACTTTCACGCTCTGTATTCCAAAACATTATACAAGTATAGTTAATAGCAACTTAGAAGATAACAGTATTGATGCTGAAGTAGAATTAGATTTCAAGGAAAAAAGAACTTCAAAGAAAAAGGTAATGCCTGGTGAAAAATCAATAGACGAGGCTCCTGGAATCTCAACTACTCAAAACTATAAATTGGTCTTTTTCAGTGTTTTAGGCTGGGATTGCGGTGCCTCGCTTAAGATCAACTTAGAGACTTACGATATAAACAAAACGTAAACGGCATTACAGTGCCTCGCGATCTTACGACAGCTTCGAAGCAGCCGTAAGTTAAGACGCAAGTGGATGCGCGCGCAACCGAAACAAATGTAACTGCGGCCTCTGATTGGCTGACTGCAGGAGGACTTACACCGAAGCACGAGGACTTACGCTGAGGCACCGTAATACGAAGTTACGACTGATCGCAGGAACGCCTATCCTACGATCGAGCGTAAGATACGGTAGAGCGAGGCACCGTAATCCCAGCCTATGATTGTGCCAGGGCAAGTATCGAAAAAAAGATTTAGTCCAAACATAAAAATTTCAGTACATTGTTCCTGGTTAGACCCAAAGAAATTTAATAAAATCGTAATGCTTCATAGTTTTCATGCGGAAGTCCTTTGTAGCATTTCTAATCTTTGTAAAGTTGAAAGAAGTCAGTTATAGGTAGAGCTGAAAGAGTTTGCAGATCAGTCTGAAAGCTTTACAATGGCTTAAAAAACTATCATTAAAAGAAAACAAGACAATCTGAATGGAGCTGAAGAAATCTGAGTATGACGATGTAGAATCTGAATCTGAATTTGAAAAACACAAAAATCTTTATGGTTACTGCTCTGACAAGAAACAATGTTTTCTGTGTTTATCATGCGCTTTTCTGTTATTTTTGAACTCATAGAATCTGGAATGTTTACCAACCTGTATGTAGCTTACAAGTTTGTAAACCTGTGAAAGGGTGTTTTCTAAACTTAAAATAGTTAAGAATTGACTTAGATCTACTTTAACCCAATACCTTATTTCTAATCTTCTTTTCATGAAAGTAGAAAGATTTTATTATAACTTGGATAAAGATGCTATTATAGATGAACTGGCCAAAAAGGCGTTTTGTTAGTATACAGCCAGTGGCGTAGCTACTATTCAGCGCCCTGGAGCAAGTACTATTGGTGCGCCCTCTTCTCAACCGGAAATGTTTCCCTAAATTTATTTTTATGTTTAAAACACATACATATATAATACAGTAAAACGTAATCGGTGTATAAAGGCATCCCGTCAGAAACGGAAAAGTTTTATGATGCAAATAGAAGGAATGCCATTAAAATACATCTGTTAAGACTAAAACCTGTCTAAAACAGAATTTCTCTCAGTTTTATGCGATTCCGTCTTAGCAGGCTTCATCTTAACATAGAACCTATTTGCTGTAAAACGCAACTTGCAATGCCCTTAGTTGTGATTTAAAACATCCGTTACACTTTTTACAAATTCAGAGGCATATCATGTTATATTTATAATGTATATTATCTGAGATTAAAATTTTGATAAATCAAATTCAAGGAATACTGTAGTTTCATTTATCTAATTTTTTAATACAATAATATTTTCTAAAACAAATTCACAAAACATTAGTGAAAAATTCCGTTTTAGACAGGTTTTCGTATTAGTATGTATAATCACATAGAGATCAGGAAAAAATTTGTTAAAAGCAGGATTCCGCTTTCACAGGTTTCACTAAATAAGTTTACAAATATTTATTTCGTTCCTTTGTACGTTTGCGCCCTTACTATTCTCGCGCCTGGAGCAATGTGCTCCAACTGCTCCACGGTGGCTACGCCCCTGTATACAGCCGTTCACAATCACATGAACTTTCTTAGTTCGCTGTATCTGTACCAAGGTATTGTAGAGCCATTTTTATTTTTGTTATAAAACCTATTTTACAATTTGTAACAATTAAATTAAAATTAAAGAGGACATTGTTTCTTTTCCAATATGCTTGTTTTTTTATTACCGTTGTTTCCCTTTTTAGCACTTTCCAACCTAGTTGAAAAGTGCTTATGACTTCGGTTTGTCTGGCCGTCTGGCCGTCTGCCGTCTGCCGTCTGTCCGTGCTCTAACTCCCGTAAATATGCTCGGATTGCTCTGCAATTTTTATATGTTATAGTTGTTATCTATAGCATGTTCCCTATTTCAACGGAAGTGTGTAGCACTTATAGTTTTATTACAGGGTCACTCAAAAGAATTCCGTTACATTGCGGTCTATGGGGAAAAATCATTTGCGGTTTATTTAAATAATGTTTCAGTATTTTAAACGCATTGAAATTTATATATATCACTAAGGTGCATTAGAAGAAGCTTAATATGTAATAGGGTGTGCATAGCACTTATAGTTACTTCACAGGGACAGTCAAAAGAATGCCGTTACATGACGTCTATGGAGAAAAATCGTCTGCGGTTTATTTAAATAATGTTTCACTATTTTAAACGCATTGAAATTTATATATATATATCTAAGGTGCATTACAAGAGGCTTACTACAGAATAGTGTGTGTATAGCAGTCATCGTTCATTTACAGGGACACACAAAAGAATTCTCTACTGTCTGTTAACACTAATTCCTGGAAGTGCGTTTTAAGTTACTAAACGCGATTTTAATTTTAACTCGCTTTTTGTCTATTACGTGGTGTGTATAAATTCTGTAGATGCTATACAGGGCAGCACAAAAGTTCGCGAACACATTTCCGTTTATTGACAGAAACTCCAGAAAGGTAATTTTAAACTGTGCTACGCGTTTCCTAACTAAACTAAAATTTAGCATCCTAGCATATACAAATCTATAGATCATATACAGGGCTGAATAAAAGTATTCGGATATTTTTCCGAATATTGTATCTGTTGGAAATTCCTGAAATTATGTTTTTAAATATGTTATGCGTTTTCCAAATTGTTTACTTAGATGTTATCTTTTAGCTTATTAAACGGTATGTTTTGTAAAATTATTTTGGAAGCGTTGAGAAGTGCTACATAATCTATGCTTGACGCATGATTTTTCGTTCTTGTTAATATTTACTTAGGTATATTACAGAAGGATTTAGATTATTAGATCTTCAACTTTTGTTATTTGGTTGCCTAAAACCAAAAGCATTTCTCACTCTCATTTTTAAGTAATAAACAACTCGTAATTAATTAGTATACTTACTTTTTTTTAGCTTGGAACTAGTTTAGGTACGGTATATAAAAATAATATAAATATTTATTGTGAAAGTAAACAAACTACATCAGAGAAAGCTTTCTTTTTAACCCAACTATTTTCCAAGTGACAAAGTAGCTAAATGTGGTTTTTAGGCATGTAAACCTAATTTTCAAAAAGTAAATATTCTAATATTCTATGTCTTCTTAAATTTCCCGGTAAGGGGCCCCTTTTCAGTCTCTAGCCGAGGGCCCCCAAAGGAGCCAGTCCGGGCCTGCCCTAATTGTAAAACCCCTAATTTATATCGGTGAGCCATACACCGTCGTGATCCGTGCCATAGAAACAGAGATAAGAAAACGCCCCCTGGTGGTGAAAAACGAACTAAAATCGGTTAGCTCTATCGATGTTGAGTCGAATGAGCCATACCCCGTCGTGATCCTTCCCATAGAAACGGAGATAGGAAAGTGCCCCCTGGTGGTGAGACTCGGAGCAAAAATCGATAAGCTGTAGTATCCTCTATCGACGTTGAGTCGAATGAGCCATACCGCGTCATGATCCGGGCCATAGAAACAGAGATAAGAAAATGTCCCCTGGTGGTGAAAAACGAACTAAAACCGATAAGGTCTAGTATCCTCTGTCGATGTCGAGTCGATTGAGCCAAACCGCGTCGTGATGTGACCCATAGAACCCGAGTTGGCTGAAAAATCCTTTAATTACACCTTCCACCACCAGGGGGCACAATCTGTTCTATACGAACATGACCGAAATCTGTAAAGCTATCGAAATCCAGTCGAAAGAGCCAAACCACGTCGTAATCGGGCCCATAGAACCTGATTTCCGGAAGCGCCCCCTGGCGGTGATGTTCCTGTATTGACTCTCTGGTTTATTTTACTACGATCGAAATGAAGTTGATTCTTTACATAGTGTATAATCTTTGATCCATCGAATAGAAAGTTTCTATAACTCAAATGGCAACATTTCTTTCCGATGAAATGAAAAAAGGATGCATTTTAAAACGACAAATTTAAATATATCGCATCCCCACACAAACACAAAATCATAAACCGGGTGTTAAATAAACTATATAGAATCCGATATATAAAAAATAGAAAAAAAAAAAAAATTTGATATCTTTTGGAGCTTTTGAAAAAAGTAAACAAAGCAAGTATTTGGAGTGCAATCGGCTGCTTGAGAATACAAATATCCTAGTAGAATAGAATTTTAACTATGAAAATATAATTATTTCTCAAAATAAATCATATATTCGGAAAGCCCATTCAATTCTGTACGCAAAATGAACAACGATTTTTTAAATAAAATCGTTAATAAATTAGATAATTACTTCCAAAGCAAAGTCACTTATTACACTTTGATTAATCTGTGCTTGCGCCGAAAAACGCTTATTTCTAGAAACTGGTTTCACAAAAGAATTTTTTTTTAATTGATAATACTCGAATTTTTTTAACTGAAAGGTGTCTTTCTAGAGCTGAATGTATGCACTTTTAGCTTCTTCTCTAGGAATTTATGTAATTCGATAAAAAATTGCTGCGGCGGGGGGGGGGGGGGGGGGGGGGGGGGGTATACATTGGCAAATTAGAGGAAACACGAAAGTGATGTAGCGGAACGATCGGTTTCTAAAGGGTTAATGTACATATTTTTTAAAACTGAAATATATGTTTCGAAGAAGAAGAACGTGGCTATTATCTGGTGTATTTTATTTGTCCCTATTCATAATTTCTGAGTCTATGCGGATTTTTAAACATGGGGCGAAAAACGAAAATTCACGTGAGTGAGTTTCGGAAACCATTTTTTTAGAAGGGTTAAAAAACGAATATTTCGAAACTGATACCTGATTTTAAAAGGAAAAAGAACGTAGATTAGGCTCGGTATTTTTATTTTTTTGTATCTTATTTAGAAGCCCAGAATTGAATTTTTAAAGATTGCAGAAATCGCTGAAAAACCGAAAGAGACTTACGGAAAAAAACGATTTCGAAAGGGTTAACTGAAATATTTTTTTAAACTAAAGGTTTTATAGTGATCTCGAAAGAACGGAAATGTACTTGGGTGTGTTTGTTTGTTTTTTTGTTCTTTCAGAGAGCCAATGCGCGATTTTAAAAATCGCAGAGAATCGGAATTTGCAAAAGTGAGTCTGCGCGCGAATTTTTTTCGAAGGGTTAATATTTGTATTTTTCAAAAACGATTGCAGATTTCGAAAGGAGAAAGAATGTAGATCTCGTCTGGTATTTTTAGTTTTCTTTAACTCGTTTGGAACCGCCGCTGCGAATTTTTGAAAATCGTCCAAATTGCCGAAATCGCGAAACGGTGTACGGAAAATATACATTTTCGAAGGGTTAACTGACGTATTTTTTTAAATCGAAGGTGGCATTGGAGAGCACAAGTTCGATCTTTTATTTGGTGAAATCAGTTTATCCGAATCTTTCTTAGTCCGGCGGATGCGAGGTTCAGAAAAAGGGAGAAAATAAAAAACACGAATTCGACGCTTTTTGATTATTTTTTTTGAAAGGGTTAATATCAAAATTTTTTCGAACCGACCGGATCATTAGAGATGTAAAAGTACGTTCTTTGAGAATATGTTGACGGTTTTTTCGTATTTCTGTCGGTTCGCCGTCGTTGAGTTTAGACAGTCGTAAAACGAAACCGGCCGAAGCGATTTTTCCTTCTTCTTTTTGCGGAAGATGAGGATTTAGCTGTTTTTGGCATGCACGGAATACTTTCCACGTAGTTTTCTTTCGTAGCAATTAAAACAGTTTTGTTCGTTAATAACTCCCTTAATTATGGGCCGATTTTTTCGAAACTGCAATTCCTGAAGGCCCGGATTTTTCTGAATTTTTTTACACCAAAAGCGCCTTGCTGCTCGCTACGCTCGCAGAGTTTATCCGGGTACAGATACACAGACAGACAGACAGACACACAGACGTATACGAACATTAATAATAAGGATTTTTTAAATATTAAAAGTAAAGGTCAAGTAAATAATTAATAATGCATAACTAAATATGCATTATGAGATAATTTTTTTTTTTGAATTATTCAAATCTTACAATAACAAAGTTTTATTTCATGTTTAGCCATACTTAATAACCAAAAAGCTTGATTCTTACATAAATGTATTTGGTAAACAGAAAGTGATTGCCACTGATATCAGCACTATCTTGAAATTTTTCAGGAATATGCTTCCTTCATGAAAAAAACATGAGTTCAATCATTCACCAGAATTCAGAATCAGAATTCCATATTAAAATGTGTACAAAATGATATTAAAATTTTAAAAACTTTTTTTTTTTTACCTACAGCTTAATTGTAAGCTTCATTATTTACATCTGAAACTGTATGCAGATTTTGTGTATTTTAGGGAGTTTACTGTATTTTAAATTAATGAAATTTCTTTTTAGTGTAATCACTGTGTATTGTTTCCATTATAAGAATTATTTATAATCTATTATTTGACATACATTTAAAGAAAAAGAAATACCACTGGTGTTATTTATATATATATATATATATATATATATATATATATTTAGGTTTAAAATAGCTTATGACTTTTGTTGGATTATACGTTATTTTTACGTGGTAGATACATATACTACTTGTTATGTCACAAGACAAACATTCCTTTAATTTAATTATTTCAAAAATTAAAATTTCCATTTCCATATTTTAAAATTAATTTGTTTTTAAATTAAAATTATTTTCAATAAAAGTTAAAATTTCAGTGCAAATTCACCTTGTTTAATTACTAAAATTCATTAAGATACAACTAAATGTAAATGTATTGCTTGAAGGTGCATAAAAAACATACATAAAAACATTTAAAAGCACATTAAAGTCCTTTTAAAAAATTCCAAAACGTTTTCAACCGAAACCCGTGTAAATATATTGCTTGAAGGTGCATAAAAAACATACATAAAAACATTTAAAAGCACATTAAAGTCTTTTTAAAAAATTCCAAAACGTTTTCAACCGAAACCTGTAAATATATTGCTTGAAGGTGCGTAAAAAACATACATAAAAACATTTAAAAGCACATTAAAGTTCTTTTAAGAAATTCCAAAATGTTTTCAACCGAAACCCGTTTCCACTGATGATGACCGGGTTTCGGTTGAAAACGTTTTGGAGTTTTTAAAAAGGACTTTAATGTGCTTTTAAATGTTTTTATGTATGTTTTTTACGCACTTTCAAGCAATATATTTACATTTAGTTGTATCTTAATGAATTTTAGTTAAATTATTTTATTTCCCATTTTTATTTTATTCCTGTAATTGCCATTTCCCAAATTTATTTATCTTTCGGCAATCAGAATTGAATCTACCTTCATTTTTCTTTTCTGAAACAATCGCTGTCTTTTTTAACCATCTTCTTCCTGACCTTTTTCAAATTTCGAATTCCGGTTGCCATTTCAATAAATTTTACTGTTCACAAATCAATTTACTGTTGCGTTTTGTGAAATGCAATTACACTGTGGCTTTTGCTCTGTGGTTTACAATGGGAAAATCGTGGTAGCTTCACAGCGTCGTTGATATAATTCCCTCTCTTCTGCTAGAAAATGTCATGTGAGACAAACATGTCTCTTGGCATCCAAAAAATTTTAGACCGACCGTTTGAACTAACTGGGTTTGGTGGTCGGTACCGTAATTAAATATTTTGTTAATATAATAGCTTATAGTTTACCTAAAATTAAAATAATTCTACAATATTCATTCTTTACATATTTTGACAAAGTGCGGAACATTTAATTACTGTAATAACCAAATTGTGTGTGATTTTACACAATGATGAAAAATGAGTTTATGGCTTTCAAGAAAAGTGTTCATACGCCACATTTGAAATCATCATATTGGTTCGTTCCTGTACAGTGAATTTACATCGCATAATGCTTCATAAAGAATTACAGTGATGGAAACTTTGCCAGCATAAATGAATTTATGGCCTGCCATTCTTAAATTTAATGAAAGGAAATGATGATGAGATATCCTCAATTTCAACAAAAGAATACCTTGCAATAGTGATGATTCGTATGATTGGTAATATTATTTCAATTAATTTTTTTATCTATTTCTTCTGGAACACAAATCAGCTTTAATGATTCCACGTATCTTCGTCCCTCCGTTTACTTTTGCATAATAAAGAAATTTTAAATCATTCTTGGTGAAAGAATTTTTCATAAAAGGACTATATGATTAATAAAATCATTTAAGAAACTTTTTAAATTCTCCGAATATAAAGATTAATTATGATTTTTTCAAATACATCAGTTTAGTTCTGCACGATATTGAGATATGTGTATTATAAATTTAATTAAATACAATTTATAAATTAAAGAAAGTAATCTGTATGTATTATTACTTAAAATTAATAATATTAATATTTTCTTATAATTGGGGAATATCCTTGTAATGAAATTCTGATCAGGAAATTCATAATTTTTATATTTATCTTTCAAAAAAAAAAAAAAATTATATTAATAAAATATTTGATTTATATATATATATATATATACATGCATTTCTATTTTAATTATTTCATCATCATTTATTTATGGTGGTTTTATTGAATATGCCTTTAAAATTAGAGTTTATTAATTTAAATAAAGAAGAATATGAAATATTCTATCAATAAATAACATAGGTATTTAGGAAAATGAAGTTTGATGAATTATAAACCTCTCGCATATTTAAAAGTATCTTAATTTAAATAAAAAAAAAAATATTTAAAAATAAATGCAACTTCAAGATAAAAATAATTTTGGCATATCTACTTTTGTATGTAATCTATGTTCAACTTCAGTTATTTAGAGCATTATTATTAGAGCAATTAACTTTAAACGAGAAAAAGCCTAACCCACATGATCATGCGAGTTGTCCCCCCTTGCTTCAGGGGGGGGGGGGGGGGGGGGCTGGTAGATTTTTTTAATAATTTTCAGTGATATTGGGGTTAATGTCAAGCTAATACCTAAAAAAGACTGGCGTGTCAAGGGTCACCATCCGACCAGCTTGACGAAATTTGTGATTTTTACGCACCAAGCGATGAAGTTCATGATTTTTGCCCACCCGATCGTCGAAATTCACGATTTTTATGTGTCCGATCATCAAAATTCATGATTTTTATGCGCCCGATCTATATTATATGCGCCCGATATTTGCAAATTTTTCGCACTTGATTGTTGAAATTCGCAATTTTTATGCACCTGATCGACTAAATTCAAGATTTTTACATGCCTAATCATCAAGATTCATGATTTTTACATGCCGGACCATCGAAATTCAAGATTTTTATGCGACCGATCGACGAAATTCGTGATTTTTATGTGCCCAATTGACAAAATGCATGATCTTTGCGTGCCCAGTTGGCGAAATTCCCAATTTTTATGTGCCCGATCGTTGAAATTTATGAGATTTTAACGCACCGATCAGCGAAATTCGTGATTTTTGCACGCCAGATTGACTAAATTTGCGATTTTTACACACCTGATCGTTAAAATACAAGATTTTTATGCACCTGATCGTCAAAATTCATGATGTTTTTCTGCGACCTATTGACAAAATTTACAATTTTTTTCGCAACTAATTGGCAAAATTTGCAATTTCTGGAGATGTTGACATATAGGGTCTCTGTGGGCCACAAGTTGTGCATCCCTAATATAACACAATCTTTTGATGCAAGAAAATTTATCAAAAATTACAGGTGTGCATTAACAGTTATAAAAATGAAAGATTAAAAATTAAGACAGAAGAAATAAAGATAATCATAAGAACTTAGTTTTCTAATTTAATAAACATGCTATTTATTTACAAACAAATAATTTTTGCTATCAGATTACATGTAAAGTATCAATTGTTACACTTAATAATCTTTATTTTATGTTTTGCTGTATATCCAATGAAGGTTTCTTTGCAAAGAATAAGGTGCACAGTATACAGAAAATATATCTAAAAGTAGAAACATGAAGTCTGCAAATTTAGGTGTGCATTAAACACCGGTATATACAATATATATATATTTTGAATTTTTTTTTTTTTTTAAGATTTAACAGTAGCATGCTCCCTTAAATTGTATTCTAATTTATTCTATAATTCTAAATACTTTTTTTTACTTGGTATAATACAATATAAATTTGAAAATTTTATTGTAGCTTACTGAATTTAATTTCCAAAATATTATGTTTTAATATAGAGTGTAAAAGTCTTTTTTTATTTTTTTCAAATAGGTGAATACTCAGTTGTATAGTGAAAGAGAAAAAAATGAGCTTAGACGTGTAATTGAACTAATGTTAGCATTTAATTTGAATTATCGACAAGAAAGATTGCAAGATGGGACATACACTTATGTTCTTGATCCGTAGGTTTTTATGTTTCTGTTTTATAGTTTATTAAGGAAATTTTATATTTTTGTTATTGTTTATATTTTATATTTTTGTTATTGATCTATACAGTTTTCTTTATTTGACTTGTGTACAACTATGTTTTACCTGTACCACCTTCTCTCTCTCTCTCTTTTTTAACATTTTATTTTTGAAAATTATACTAAATAACCAAATAGTCTGCAGCACTATTGTGGATGTATAACAGCACATCTTTTATGCAGAAAATTTAGAGGAAAAATGCGTAAAAGAAATTGTGATAGGTCCTTTAGGATGCAAAGTGATCTTCCTGATAAAAAAAAAAAAATGTTACTAATCATACAAAAGACTCATTTTGTATTAATAAGGGAAGGTGTTGTACCTTCAATCGTTTTTTTTTCATGTACTTTTTAAAAACTCAATTTAATACCTATATTACATTTTATTTGTGTCTTTCTAGTCACTCATACATTTAACTTCTTAAAACTATATTTGATTTAACGATAAATTTTAAAATAACCTTATAAGAAATAATAATGTAGAAGAATTCAAAGTGACCAGAGATACAATATGAATGATACATAATGAATGCATAATGAAAAAATATATAAAATGCAATAAATACTTTAAATTTACATGAGGTAAAATAAAACTATGCTATTGAGTTCAAATACTAACATTATATTTTAACAAATATTACATTTATTAAGTCTATTTCAAAAGAAAGTTATAAAACTTGTTGCTCTAATTGTTTGCGATCAATGTAGAATTTTTTCCTCAAAATGAGCAATATCAATGAAGTAAGGAAATTTTTTTTTCTAGGAGAATTTTGATCGTTTTGCCACAATGTAATATTTTACCTGTAGTTCTCCTGTACACAAATATCTTTGCACTTGTGCTACTAACTATAAAATTTCTGTTTTTTTTCCCCCCCGTGTTAATGCTATTAACATAAAGATTCCTTCTATTATACTTTCTGTATTTTAATTTTGTTTGCATTTAAAAACTAATTTTTGTATTGTTATTTATTAGCAAAATCTACAAAAGATATTGTCATCAAAATTTGTTTCAACGACCATCATTTGCTTTAAAATTTATTTTTTAAGACTTGCTCATGTTTTTATTTAAATGTTTTAGTTCTTTTGTATTTTTTTGTTCTTCTCTATATTATTTCTTATTATATAATTATATAGTTCAGAATATAATTAACAAAAATATTTCTTATTAAAAATATCTGTTCAATTTAGTTGCCTAAGGTATAGTGACCAGTGGATAAGATAGTGAAAAGAAAAAAATGATGACTGCATAGTTTCTGCCGGATTTTAAAATTTGAATATTTCTAAATAGAGAGAAAGAAAATGCACACTAACCTGCTATTTTAGCTTAGCTCTGTTATAAAAATAATTATCGCTAAAATAAATTGGCCTGAAAACACACACATATTTACACACACACATATATATATATTTGGATTGGAGAACCTTTGTTGTCTTTTTGTTCTCCACTCATTTAAATTTTAAAGTTAAACCAAGTCTATAGTGTTCCTATGTGTTAAACTGACTTCTCATTTGTAGTCATAAAAGAGAAAAGCATGTTGATCTGAAATACAACCACTTCTTCCATGTTTGAAAAAAAAAAATCCACTTTTGTAAAAATGGATCAGGACTTTCAAAATAGCTAGTCCCAAAAACTTAGAATGATAAATATCTAACAACATTATTTGTGAATTATTTGGCATTTATTTGGGATATAATGTTTTTTCTGTTGATTAATTTTTACTTTATGTTATTTTTGTAGATTTATAATCAATTGATCTATGTTAATGTTATTTATTGTGCTATATCTAGCCCCCGAGGATGAATCACCAAGCAACCAAGATTTATCACCAAATTATAAAGCATATATGACATTATAATAATATATGATGTATATAACATTTTGTGACTCATATTGCATGCAGTTTTAGTCATATATGACATATATGTATGACATGTGTATAAGATGCATATGATGTATGTATGGCATATAAGACGTAAATAATATGTATGTAATGACATATATGAGCATTAGAAGTATTGTATATATATGTGTACACATGAGGCATATATAAGCTTTGCTATGTTCTTGGCGAAATCGTAACTTCAATTTTGGCATAATCGTAATTGTGGGCACGAAAGTACCAAAATAATTATCAAAATTAGTTCAGTAGAAAGTTCAAGCCAGATGACTAAAAAAACAGCTTTCTGTTTTAAATATGTTATACAGATTATTATGTCTTTATTCATGTGCTATTTTCTTATTAAAAACCGAATTTTTTAAAATTTGAATATATGAGAATTAATGATGAGTTTAAGACTGTTTAAAAGATGAATGCTTTCGTGGGTGTAAATAACACAGTTTTTAAAAATAAGTATTTGCTTTTATACATAAAATTGAAATACTTTTCTATAATTGTGTCAAAGTACAATCATTTTTAAAGATTTTTCATAACTCAGTAGTTTTGAAATTAGGGGTCAAATCATCAAAAACAAAATTCTTTCATTGTAACAATTACATCATTCAAAATGAATTTCCATTGAGAAAACTGCAATATTTTGCTGTAATTGCATCAAGCTCCAATAAATTTTTAAAATGTATTTTTTATAATTTTCTTTTAATCAATGTTGTAAATATGATTTCTTATTTAAGAAATTTAAGGAAATTGATGCTATAGATATTTTCTAAATGTAGAATAAATTTATGTTTATTTCAAAATCAAGTTTTCATGCTATGCAAATATAACATAACACTTACTTCTCTTAGATAGTATTATTATTAAAGCTTGTTGTTTATCACTGGTAAGTAATATATTACTTTTTTACAATTATATTGTTCTTCTTCAGTTTGCAAATTGTTTTTATTTTGTTTATTTCAGCCAGTTATTTATAATTTTTTTTTTGTAAAATTAAAAAAGTAAAACTATAATATCTCATTTTTTTTTCTTTTATAGAGATATAGAAGAGTTAATCAAATTTAGTAGTGTCAAATCTAGCAAAGCTTTAACATATTCCACCAAGCAAATGATTGCAAGAGAAGTAAGTAACTTTATGTATACAAGTTAAAATTGTGATTTTCTCCTATTCTTTACTCCAAGGACGTTTGTGAAGTATAAGACATATTTATTTTTAAGGAATGTGTATGTAAGTCACTTCACAATAAACCACTATTATATTTTGTGATTTCTTACATTAAATAAAATTTATAATGAAAATCTCTCTTAGTCTTGTATGCAAGCAAATGAAAATGTAAAAGTAGAAACCGATTTAAAAAACTGTGTGATGTTTCAAAAATCTAAATAATTGTTTCCAACGTGGTGGATTCATCTCAGGCTCTTAGTTGACTGAGGATACAGAAGATGAGGATGGATATTCCTTTGGCTGCACTATTTCAGAAATTGCACTGATACAACAGGTTGATGAAGATGCCTATACAAATATAGACAGTAATTTACAAATTTCATCTGAAGCAAAAATAGCTGAAATTGTAGCTGATGTTTTGAAAGCAAAGAACGGGCCAGCAGTAGAATCTGACAGCGATCATAAAGAAGAGGAACCTCCCAAACTTATTGGTGCAAAGAAATAAAAGTCTTGGAATACATTGATGAACTAACGAACGATATTTTGTCTTTGAATGACACTACAGATGGGAAATATAATATGCTACATTCCTTTGAGAAGAATATTTTGATTTCAGAAAACTGCCATAAAAAAATTATATTATTTTTGTAAGCCAGTAATAATGGGTGTGTATTGAGTAGTACAATTAAGTACTATGTAAAACTACACTTTCTTTAATTTGTCATCCTTTTTATGAATTATAATTCTTATTCTGCTAATTTATATAATTTATAATGTAATTTAGTTATAGGTGTACTTATTATATAAACATTTGGAATTTAATTTTACATTTAAAATAAACTTTGCATTTTAAAGTGGAACTGGGAGTGACATACTAAATTTATTTAGACATATTAAGTACTTATAATAATAATAATAATAATACTAAAGTTGTTGTACAGTTGTGGAAAAAAAAAACTGAACACCCCCCACTAACTCTGCAACAAATTATAGTAGAAGGAAGTGACTGGTACCAAACGATTGGAAATAAAGTCTACTTTTAAATGATGTATATAAAATTTGCTTTGGGGCCATCTACATATAAAAACACACCCAAACTTTGTTTTTTTCAATAGCAAGACTCAAATTTGACAACATATTTGAAATCGGCAGTTCAAACTATGACTAGATACCAAATTTCATTAAATTCCTACGATTAGTTTCTGAGGAATTAATTACTTTATAATGAGCATATTTAAGGGGCTGTATCCAAATTGAAGTTTGGTTCTCGATTGTTGAAATGCTGCAGAATGTCACTTCTTTTAATGTATTATGTTTTACCGATATGACCATTTTACTCACTTAATAAGTTTCGGTTATTGTTATATGCGGTAAAATAATGTTTACAACTGTTGAATTATCCGATTTTAACCCCTTGAGGACAATTGACACGTATACGTGACGCATAAGATGCTCAGAATCCTCGATTTTTCCCACCAGTTATTTTTTATTGTAAGCTTTGCCTTACTATATCTTAGCATTTCCACGATTCAATCAGACGAAAATTTCTGTTTTAAAAAACCGGTGGTAAATTATTAAAAATTCTGTAATAGACGCACTTCACGAAGGGGTTAAAAAACCATAAGATTATTTGTAATTAAAATAGTTTTAGAATATGTAAATGTTATTGGAATTTTACAGGTGCTTTTATAATGCTGTTTCTCAGATTTTGCATCTATTTAACTCGCCTTTTTTTTAGTTTATTGTCAGAAACGTGAATAATAGTGACAAATACAAAATGTAGAATTTAAAAAAATAGTATAAAGCAGCGTAAGGAATCAAAGTAAAAAAAAAAAAAAAAAAAGCAGATAAATTGATTTTTAGTCTGAAAATAAATCCAGACATTGCTTTTTTTTTTAGTAGCGAGGGGGGGGGGGGGGTGTCGCAGGATTTATATTCCGATTTATTTGAAGACCTAAAACTAAATCTATGTTATAAAGACATCTGAATAACTTTACATTCGTTATTCTCCTTTGGAATAGGGTTAATAATTCTATGATTAAACCTATTCTGGTAGTTCATTTGAAATTTTACAATTAACTCATTAATGCCTCTTGGCAAGAAAACTTACTGTTTGCCATTTATTATTATTATTATTATTATTATTATTAGATTTTTTTGCACACTGCTAGCGATTGGGAAATAATCTTGCCTATCAGAAAACCATAAAAATAACTTGTATTTTTTTTTTCAATTAGCCTGTTTAATCAAATAGATCTAAATACGAAAGTTATAGAAGAAAAAGTTTAATTATTTTAAGTTCGTTATTAATGGAATAAAAACTGAACATCCATACATATTTGTAAAGATTACAATTTTTGATTGATATACAAAAGTTAATAAAAGTTTAAATTAGCATTTTTAAGTAACAAATACTTTCGCGTTAATACTTTATCTAACAACCATTTAGTGTAATATTGCAAACAATTTAACAAGATTTGAGAAAATCTTGTTTTAATCCCAGCCTATGAGTATAATATTTTCTCAAACAGGGATGAGCGCGCTCCGACCCGAATATCGATTCTTACCACTAAATTTTAATAGTATTCTCCAACGTAAAGAATTTCAGAAATTTTGTTCTTGAATAAGGTAACAAATACTATTAAAATTTAGTGGTGTCAATCGGGATTTCGAGTCTGAGCGCTCCCATCCCTGTTCAAACTATGCTTTAATGCACATCATAGACGGCCCCTTAAAGCAGCATCTTGCCGTTTTTTAAGCGTAATTTGAAAACTACTTGGTAGAAAAATTAAAAATTTTGAATACACATAAAGCAGGACATAATAAATATAAATCCATCAAAAAAATTGTAGGTTGCAATTCATAATTTTTTCGAATATTAATTTCATAATTCATATTATAAAATTATAAAAATTACAAATTTGACATATTTATGTTTGGGCTTTTTAGTATTATAACAAAAAAAAAATTAACACATTAGAATTATAATCTCAGGAGATATTAATAAAAATATGAAAATGTAATTTAACATTAGAGGCTCTAAAATTTGAATGTTTATAACTCGAAAACTTATCATCCAAATGACTTAAAATTTTGTATCTAGGCATAGTTTGAACCGAAGATTTAAAATATCATGTCAAAAGTGGGTGTTGCCATTGAAAAAAATAAGTTTTAGGCTTGTTTTAATATGTAGATGGCCCCTTAGGCAAATTTTAGATATATAATTTAAAAGTAGACTTTATTTCCAATCGTTTGGTACCAGTCACTTCCTTCTACTACAATTTGTTGTAGAGTTAGTGGGAGTGTGCAGTTTTTTTTTTCCACGACTGTACCTTTCTCAATAGCTCTTTTTATGAGATTTACTTTATGAAAGGAAATTTTGCTTTTTAAACCTTCAGTCACAAAAAAAAAAAAAAAAAAAAAAAAAAAAAAAATCAATAAAATAAAATATTAAAATATAAAATTTATGTCATTTTGGATGATCCTTTTCCAACTATAATAATCTTGTATGCAACAACAACAGCATCCACCATTGTTCTAATATATAAGAGGCATTTAGAAAATATAATAAAAAATAATTCTCACCTCAAACTTTTGGGAAGAATTATGTGCTGTTTACTTTTTTAAAGAAAGTTTACATTAGTGCTCTTTTCATTCTTTTTTATGTAAAGCTCCTCCATATATTATTCAAATGAAATTAAAAATTTTTAACAGTTAAATTCTTTTTTCCCTTTTACATAATCTTTAAATTTAACATATTTTAATGCATTTATATGTCATATTACCATGTTTATAATTATATTATGTTCCATATATGTTTATAGGTTGAAATGGAACAAATGAGAAAGGGTGAAGCTGCTGTTGACCTTAAAATAGCATCACAGCAAGAGAAGAAAAGTACTAAACCACTAGTTTTAAAGGCAGAACCTGTTATAAAAACTACTGTGGCTGACAAGGTTAGTATTGTTCTTCTAATCAAGATTTCCATATATCAGTACTGTGAGCTGACTTTCCTAATTTTAAATTCATTTTTTCACAGCCTATGCTAGATTTCTTTGGAAGAAAAATAACTGAAAATGCTAATACCAAAAAGAAAGGTATTTCCTAAATTTTTATTTTGTCTTATTATGATCATTATCATTGATGATTGATTAATTCTTTAATTAAAAAATAAAAACATTAATGCAAATCTACAGATTTCTCTCTTGATTTTACAGTTTCAAATCATTTGTTTATGCTCTAAAAATTCATATCATTGAAAAAGTTAAATGATGATAATTTTTTTAAGTCATTTTCTTTATTGAAATAGAACTTCAATTTTATTCTTTCCATCAGTTAATCACAAGACTTGCCCATATATGAAAATTTCCAGCCTTTACTGTAATTCATAAAAGTAATTGGACACTTAAAAAATTCCGAATTATTCAATAATTAAAAAGCATTGAATGGATTTATAATTGTTTCTGCCTTTACCATAAGTTGTTTAAATCTTTGTCTGTATATTTTAAGTTTTTAATTTTTATTATGAGATTTGATTTTTGAAAGTAATCACTTGTTTCAAAGGCATAGTGAATAATGTCATAAAAGTCATTGGGGCACTGACTATCGATTCTATTTATAAAATCATCTCCTGCCCTGCCGAATCAAAAAAGAATATATATTACATAATTTTGGATCAAAGTAAAATTATATTTGACAACTGTTTGCTCACTATTCTAAGAAATATTTTTTAAAACCCAAAACTAATCATTTAAGAGAACTTAATTAACCAGGGTTCCTATGTGACTGGATCGTGTCTTAAGATTCTTTCGTTTTCCGAGGTCCGTCTGCAAAAAAGTTCTGATTTTTCACTTCACGGATCACATTTACTATATTTCCCCTGAGATCACATCACGTATGAATAGCATTCTGCGCATGTCTGCTCCGCTACAGAGCTTAGTAGCTGGGAAGCTCGGTTCGTGAGTGACCAATCAGAGTCTGCTAATGGTAAGGCTTTGGAAGGAGGAAAAGTTTAAAGATTTTAAACTCTGTAAAACGGCAAGTCTTTAAAAAAAAATTTTTTTTTGCTCTATTTGTTATGTTTTTGTAGCAATAAATAATGAACCACTAAAACCTCCCATTCATAATTTTCACTCCCCCTTAGACATAAAATTTAAAGTCTTTAAAACTGTTTTAATTAAAAAAAAAATTCTGTCCTGTTTATATATTTTTATTAACAATCCTTATATATTATTTCTCCTATCAACATCCCTTTTACTCAGAAAATATGAAACACAGAACAACGAATGAGATACCATATGAAAGGTTTTAGAACAGGCTTCTGACATAGCCCACTTAACAATTCGTTAAAACATGTTTTTGATTAAAATTTGCTGAAATTAAAAAATTAAATCAGCATTGTTTTCATGAAAGAAATGAAAGGTTTTCCTGAAATTATTGTTGCCAAAAATATAAAATACCACATTATATGATGCTCATAGCAATTATTATAAAAAACACCACACAGGTTTATTTTATACTTATGATTAAAAAGCGAAATTGAAATTGAAATGTTTAGATTTATATTTCTAAGTCGCATGGTTTTCCTGAAGCGGATGACGTCATCCTCTAATGCAGTCAAAATACGATTGTTAATTTTTTTTCTCGCGCGTGCCTTTAGCAATCTTGGATCAGTTTTTAGTCTAACTTTGATGGAATAAATTAGATGATATTCTGGCTTGACTAACAACTAAATGTTGTTTGCGGATATTTTTATCCTTGCTTTTTCTTTAGAAGTTTAAACCTGCATCTAATAAATATTACATATTGATAAAAAAAAAATGATACTTCTGTATTATCCTGTCGACCACTTCTCATAACAAAAAACTATCGCCAAATAAACAGGACAACGTTGCCATTGGAATATCAAAAAATAAATAAAATATAAGAATTTAAGGACACAATTGTTATTTTAATTAATTAAATAACTACTAAATCAGTAAAACATAATGAAAAATACATGCAAATGTCGAATGTAATACCACTATATGACGTAACAAACATGTATAATGATTCTGACATCAAGTAAATGGGACTGCATTTTTGGCGTTTAATCTTACAGTTTGGCGGTAGTTTTTTGTTATGAAAAGCGGTCGACGTGTTAATAGAGAAGTACCTAAAAAATATTAGATTTCAGTGCGAAATCTTCGCACGGGCCCTCTGGTAAATAGTTAATCTCCTGATAAACTTCCTTCCCCCTCCCCCATAAAATTTCTGCTTCTCCCCATTTGACACCTCCCTTCATAGTTCACAAAGTTAAAAATTTTCAAACTTCTTTATTTGTTTAAACCTTATTTTCTGTATTTGTTACTCTATTGTAACGATAGCAATAAAGCATCATTTAAAATCACCCTCTTCCTCCGAAATTACCTCCCCCTCTCTTTCCTACCACTCAAAACTTTGTCTTTAAAACTATCATTTTTTATTTTATCTTTCTGCCCTAATTGTAAATATTTAATAAAGATAAATAACTAGTTTGTTTCTTTATTGTAACAGCAAATGATCGCTCATTTCCTTACACTTTGCAGTGACAATATAAATAATTATCTTAATTTCAATTTCCAAAATTTTGGATTTCCCCACCTTCTTTCCTTTTCCTCTTGTACACTAAGTTTACAATGCTGTATTTCTTATTTTGAAATAACTATATGTAATAGTCTTCTAAAATTCTACACTGCCTCCACAACAAAAATCCCCTCCCTCACCCCCTTACCCATTTGAATGTTTAAAAAGCTGTATTTACAAAAATGAAACCCTGTATTAAAAAATCCATATTATAATTCAATAGTTGTTTATAGGTCCTTAAATTTGTTTGGTTTTGGTCCTTGAAAGTCCTTAATTTTTACTTAAAGAAATATGTATGAACCCTGTAATATAAATAAAAATGCAAAACTAAGGAAAACTGGAGCGATTACCACAATTGGCAATAGATTGCCCAAGCTTGGTCAAGTCACATCAATGCTGATGCTTTATAAATGATTAGGGGGCTCCACCCCTGCTTGCTAATGCTTGTCAACCCCATAAATTGTGACACATTACACATTGGGGCTGCTGTGTCATCCCACCCCACTTCGCAAATTTGGTACTTTTTACTGTAACTCTGACTAGAATGAGTACTATCATAAATCATTTTCCACATATGAAATTGAGAATTTTTTTGATGTAAAAAAAAGTAATTGAAAACTTGGTTAAAAACACAATTAAAAATGCATTTAGTTGGTGCTACCAATGGGCATAAATCAATTTAACATTATAAAATTTGCAAATTTTTGAAATGTAAAATAATTAACTGAAAAAATTACCTTGGAAACACAATTAATTTAAAACTCATTGTGCCTATAATGTTGTATAGCGCAGCTTAAATTCCTTTTGAAAAACTCTTGGAAAAACACTATGTGATAGCAAGACAGTTCAATATAAATCAATAGTCATCATCTAAAGTTTGTTCGACGTGAAAAATACAATATCTCTCGGATGCTTGGCAAGTTAATAAAATGTAAACAACATGTTTTCTGCTGTGTCTAAAAGAAACTCTTGATGAAAAAACTGATTTGCTGAATGCATCTCGTGATCATAAAATGAACCAATGATCACTGCTATTCATTCATCGGCCAAAAGATTGTGCTGTGTTTAAAAAGAGCTCCTGCTCTGAATTTTGATTTGTTGAATTAGAAATAAATGCCAGTGAATATGATGTCATATTGACAAAATTACACTAAAATATTTTAGCTTTATATAGACTCTAAAGGTCATGATGTCATTGAGAGTTCCTAACAAACTGTTGCTATGTCTTCCATGGCTGTTGCTATGCTTTTCCTCCAGGCAACTCCTTCACACAATGAAAAACTTATCCAGAAATTGGTTGTTTGTTTGAAACAATTCTATCATGTGCCGTGACACTTTTAGAGTCTATATAAAAATGTATCCTTTCTTTCAAATATGACATAATTTTCACCATCAGCACACATTTATCCCTTCTGAAATTAGAGCATCATTTAAGCAATTGTTTTAAAATTTCTGAGTTCCATTAAATATTTATTATAATTAATTGGAAATTATATAATTTTCAGAAATATTTTATTTTGTGCATACCAAGGATTATTAAATAAATAGCAAGGGTTCAGTCTATTTAGATGCAGGAATAAGGGTCAGTGAATATGACATCATCACTTACACAGTTATAGTAAAAATTTTATATTCATGGATGAAAATGCATCTTTTGTTTTTCGAATTGCATCATTTTCTTCATCAGAAACATTTCACTTTACATATTACATACTATGTTAGATTATTTACTGTTATTTTATTTACAAGATTACTTAATATTATTTCTCAATAAATAATCTCTGTTCTGTTCTTTCATAATTAGTGCATAATTAAATGCAATCATTTTAATATGTTTATGAAACCATTTTTGACACAAGTTTCAGTGATGAAATCACGCTTGTGATTGGTGGAATGTAATTAGACAATTTTATTTTACTATGGTTGTTGCTCAATGGCAAGTTACAAATTCAGCCTTATTTTTGCACCACATAAGAGAAATATATTTAGAGAGACATGTTAGACACAGTTTTATGAACATTTCGTTTAAAATAAACTTCCAAACTTTATTATTTGAATACATGATTGTCATCTTTTATATAAAAAGGCTTTTATGTGTTATTGATGAGCAATATCAAAAAATGCATTAAATGTAAAATATGTATTAGAATTTTTAATTAAATATTATCTTCATCTATGTTCTGCTCACTGGGTAATATATTCTGTAACTTGGTAACCCCAAGTTGGATCCCCTGATTTTATTAATTTTAAAAATAAGTAAATTGCTTTAAATTATTATTATTATGATACATCTTTTTTGTTGAATTTTAATGATTTATCAATATTTTAATAATAATAATATCAATGTTTATTCTTACTATTTTTCTTTATTTTTTATCTTTACTTTCATCTTAATAGCAAAAGGTGACCCCAGAGATGAAGAAGTGTGGTTTCATTTCAAAGAAGGATATAGTAATGCTGTTAGAAAAACTGTTTATATTAAAGATCTTTTATAATTTTTAATCATAACCATGTTGATTATGTTATGTATTTTTAAGTTAAATATTTTGTTAGTCATGATATTTTTTAAAAAACTTTTATTGTTATTTAAATTTGGAATATTGCTCCATTAAAAGTATCTGATTCAGATTAAAATATATATGTATATATATTGCTGCATAATTTAAGCTTAATATGTAAATTTAACTGATATATATTTTTTAAAAGGTATTTTTAACTTAAAAATTTTTTTTAATTTGAAAATTTATTTAGTAATAATATTATATTTATTCATTTGGGGATATTTAGTTTTTTTTTAATAACTAACAATCAAGTTTGGCTTTTTCCAGAAGTCTACATTAATTATACTCATTAGGCATTAAAATAAAAATATATGATATGATTTTATTTGAACTTGGACTGTATTAAAAAATGTTACATTGATTAAATGCTGAAACTTCAAATGGTTACATTACATTGCAAAATATGCGGGCTTGATTCCTGACTAAAATAAAACTTTTGGGCATCTAGGAGTTCAGATTAAAACCTCAGGTGGACTTGGATACTCAAAAATGAGCCCAAGTTTACCTGCTTTGCAAATATGGAATATTCTTATTGATAAATTTGTTAATCACTTGAAAATTTAATGCACATATATTATGCATGGTGCAATCCAAAATTTTCTGCAATGCTTTTAGTATATTCCACAGATCAAATAAATCTATTTAGAAACAGAAAACTATTTAACAAAATATAATTAATTTCTTTGTGGCTCATAATTGACTTCACTGACTAAGCAAAATTCCTGGTCCAAAACAGTTTATTTGATCTGTGGATTATACTAAATCAGGAACAGTGAACCTATGGCACACATTTCAAAGGTAGCACATGGTAGAATATTTTCGGCACATATTCATTGAGCTGTTCTTTGTGATAATAGTGTCCAAGATTATGTTTCCAACCATTGCCCTCTAAAAGGCTAAAAAATTGTGTTGGTTCTTTTGTGCACAACTGAGTATCCCAGCATTCTACCCACTCTTCCATTCCACTGGGATCCAGTATAGTCTAGTTTTTCCACCTGCTGTTGGTGCATGCAAAGTGTCATTTTTTTTCTTTCTCTGGAGTAGATTGTTAACTTCTCTTTACACAGTGCAGCAATTGATGTGTATGTACCCTGTATACAACCTTCTGCTGAAAGAGCAGAAGGAGGATTTCCTACTGCTTTCATCATAGTAGGATGTACATTTGTGCTTGATGAAAAGAGATTTTTTCTTTCCAAACACTTTGCATTATCTTCTTTTTTATGGTGGATATAAGAAGTGTTTTTTCTTGGTATTATAAGACAAAACTTCAGAAATTTTTATTTCTTGACAATCTAAAGCTATTCTAAACAATGTCACCTAAATTTAAAAATTAAAACCTGTGTGAAAGCATTAAAGGATTATATAAAAAGAAAATTTGAAGGCTATAGAAATTGAAAGATTATCAGGCATTATAAGCAAAAATATCAATGATAAAATTAGGATAACTTGGAATATAACTCCAGATATGTAAAAGCAGTTTGTTTACTCAACCTCAGCTTTTGTAACACTGTTTAAAGAACCCGGTGTTGGTCATTTTGTTCTGTACCTATGCCTGTGAGTCATTATTTTTGGAAATGAATAATATAAAAAAGTCAAATAGAAAATGTATATTACCCATTTTTTAAAAATCCTTATAAAAAATGTCAAATAATTTTGATTTGTTATTATTTGATTTTTTTGTCGTTGTTGGCACGCCATAGTCAGGTAAAATATTTTTCGGAAACATTTGATATGCAGATGCAAAAAGGTTTAGCGTCCCTGAACTAAATGCTTTCCTGAAACTTTTGAATTTCACCTGACCAGATATAGATCAGTAAGGACTATATTTCCAAAAAGCTCATTAGTTTAAGAAAAAATAAATAAAATGTCATGATATATGTAAAAATGACTATTTATTTAATATTTTTATTTTTAAAAAATAAACTATTTATATTACTGAAAATCCAATATTGAAATGCATCTTAAGGATCATCCATAAACAATAGTGAGTCAATTGAAAAATATGTGTTTAGGTTTTATCATTTTGATCATACTTTACTAATATATTTAAAAAAACACAAACTGATAAAAATGAATTTAAATATTGCAACTCTGAATCATTTAAAGATAAATGGATGCAGTAAAAAGCCTTTTTTGCCTATTTTTAATTATCGGATCTTTACAGCATTTCATGAGAATGTACTACAGATGTCTAATTTAATTTTTATCAAAAAGTTGTAAAATTGATATTTTTGTCATTTTTCACAAAATAAAGGGCTTCGAGTAGAATTAATTACTTTTTTGAAATGTTAGTCAAGCAAAATTTATAAATTGAGTTTGTCTTGTATCACATGCTGGCACAACAAATTGAAGCATTAAAAAATTGAAAAACAAGTTCTTAATGCATCTCCCAAACTTTTAATCACTATAAATAATATGTTATAAAAATAACATTTATTAACATAAGAGAAAAGTATGACAGAGACTGAAAATATATAAAAGGTATCAATTCTGAAAATATAAATAATATTATTAATTCTAATACTTTATAATAAATAATTACTATGTGTGACAACCCGTCACACACAGATTATATATATATATATATATATATTTTTTTAAGTTACAATTTGTAAGAGAAATATGTTTTAAAACTTTTCTTTAAATTAAATTTTTCAATTTTTACCACAAGAATTGCATCTTTTCTTAGTTAAATCATTTTTCTTAATAATACCATTTAATGTGTCAATATAATGTGGTTTAATGGTTATTATTAACACAAGTTTTAATATATATATATATATATATATATATATATATATATATATATATATATATATATATATATATATAATGAAAAATAAAGTTCAAAAGGTATCAAGTACTTTAAATAAAAAAGAAAACTGCCCAGTTAAACTGAGGGCATTGAGCTCACAGGCTATTCACACTAATTGTATATTATAGACTTATTTCAAAGAATTTGAAATAAGCCCCTCGAAAAATAAAGAAATTGACAATATATTAAGGGGGGATCATCCCCCCGTTCCCCCACCCCCTTATAGTTAACAATTGAACCCCAAACTTAATCAGGGAAGCCCTTTATTACAATGAACATATATACTAAATTCGAAGCAAATCGGATAATTCTGCATGAAAAACCCATTTATCTAAATTAAGGGGGATTACCCCCCCCCCGTATCCCCCTTTATACTTAACTAATGAACCCCTAAACTAATCAGGAAAGCGCCTTATCACAATGAACCTATATACAAAATTTTAAGAAAATCGCATAATTCTGCATGAAAATAGCAGTTATCTAAATTAAGGGGGGCAGCCCTCCGTTACCCCCCTTTATACTTAAACAATGAATCCCCAAAACCAATCAGGAAAACGCTTTATCACCATTAACCTGTATACAAAATTTGAAGAAAATCGGATAATTCTGCATGAAAAACCCATTTATCTAAATTAAGGGGGGGGGGGGATTAGCCCCCCCTTTCCCCCTTTATACTTAACCAATGAACCCCCAAAACTCTTCAGAGAAGCGCATTATCACAATGAACCTATATACAAAATTTGAAGAAAATCGAATAATTCTGCATAAAAACTCATTTATCTAAATTAGGGGGGGGGGGGGGGTTATACCCCCTTTCCCCCTTTATACTTATCCAATGAACCCCCAAAACTATTGACAGAAGCGCATTATCAAAATGAACCTTTATACAAAATTTGAAGAAAATGGGATAATTCCGCATGAAAAACCTATTTATCTAAATTATGGGGGATTAGCCCCCCATTTCCCCCCTTTATGCTTAACCAATGAACCTCCAAAACTAATCAGGGAAGCGCCTTATCACAAGGAACCTATAAACAAAATTCAAAGTAAAACGGTTAGTTCTATCAAGAGTTATCGCGTTACGTACATACATACATACGTATGTACATACAGAACCGGCGGGTACATAAGCTCTCAGGCTTTGATAGCCTGTGAGCTAAAAATGAACCCTTAAAGATGAAAAAAAAAAAAAAAAAATTTCTAGAACATTTTTTTCTCCTTTTAACTAGCAGTAATTTATTGATTGAGATAATTTGAAGGAAATATTAAATTAAGTGAAGAAAATTTAAATTGAAAAATCAGAATAGTTGCTTATTTTAAACCAATTAAATCTGTTCCCTGTTTGTGAAAGTTCTTGATGTATTATTGCTTTCAATTGGAATTATATACTTTATAGTCAATATGAAGTACAAAAGCTACCGTTTAATAGTTGTTTTGTTTTAAATAAATACTTGAAGAAATTTCAATTTTATCATTTTAAGATTAAGGCTTTAGATCTAAAATTTTATTTTCAAATGCATTTAATTTATTTGTAACAATAAATTTATTTTTATTTGCCATATTTTTTTCCACATTGATAAATTAATTTTTTATTGTTATGCATGCTATAATTAGGTAGCAAAATATAAACAAAACTCAAATAACTTGTAAATTCCTTTTTATTATGCTCCAAATGTAATATCAATACATATTTGTACCATTATTTTGTAAAATTTTTGTACAGTATAATATTAAACTTTTATAGTTAAATATCTATCTTTATTTTTTTGATAGTCTTTAATTTTGTTCATATTTCACTGTAGTGCAAGTCAGTATATTGTGATGTCCAAAATGCTGTATTCCTAAGATATGTCTTCTGTGCTATTTGCTCTTCTTGGGTGACTAGAAATAAAGCAAAGAAACATAAATTGAGATAACAACACCATTTTGAGTTGTTTACTGTAAATGATAAAATGCATTAAGTGCAGAAAAGAAAAGTATTTGGGTGATCTCAGGTGGAAGGATAATGAATTTCATCCTGTTTACTGTAGAGTTAGCGTTCAATAGTCAGTTAACAATTCATTAAATGATGTACAAAGTGTACTAATATTCAATTACATTTAAGTTATGAAGATAGTCTTAATAATATAAACTTATTAATTACACATTATTTAAAATTATTATTAAATTAAAAGCATTTGGGAGATCTCAGTGAAAGAATAATGAATTTCATTCTGTTTACTGTAGAGTTAGCCTTCAATAGTCACTTGATTTGTTTTAACAGTTCATTAAATGATATACAAAGTGTACTAATATTCAATTACATTTAAGTTATGAAGATAGTCTTAATAATATAAAACCATTAATTACACATTATATAATAGATGTATGATGTGTAATAAAAATATTTATTTAATGTCAAGTGTTATAAAACATTGACAAAAAGATTCATTTCAATCAAAGCATTGAAAATCCTTAACAGTTTCCATTAATAAACAAATTGCATAACCTCAGAAACAGGAGACTAGATTTTTTTTTTATGGAGTGCACTTCTGTCTGTGAAACACTGTCAACGGAATCCCGTATATTTGGCCATATTATTTATATGGAATTAGCTTTTCCATGACCAAATGTTGATTCACATGGCAATATTTTCAATTAAGATTAAGCATCATCACTGTAAAAGCTTAATACTGTAAAAACTTAGTTTTATGTGTTAGAAAATATGATATGTGTACAGTTTTAATATTTTTACTATATTTATGCATGTTATTCTAGAATGTTACAGAAATACTACTAAGGTAAACTTGAACAAGTAATATTTATCTTTTGCTTAATAAATTGATAAAGTTATTTGCATATATCTAAACAGGCTTATGAACAAATTAATTTCAGTTTAAAAATAGAGAATTTTTTCTATAATACTTTACACGTTAGAATTTACAGTTTAATTCTTTTTAGTCAAAATTAGGTTACACAGGTGCCATAACAGTATTTTGAGAAATGAAAATATTAAATGAATTTACACATTTTTGTTAGCTAGATTTCTAACTTTAAATCATCATGTTATTTTAGTGAACTTCATTATCTCAAAACTTTCTCCCACACCCCCCTAAAAAAAAAAAAAATTAAATTTCCTTTCTTTCTTTGTTTTTCTAGTGATATTGCATAATTTGCAAAATTCCGGCCACTTTTGCTTAAAAAAAATATTTATATACATATTGCACTATTTTCTATATAGTTTTGAAAATTTTGTAATTGTAGCTAAATATTAACAATTGTTTGAAATTACATATGAAAACAAAATAAAATAATTTAATTGATGAAACATTTTGTGAGGATGATTGAAAGAAACCAAAATCTGTTGTGTTATTAGACGATAGAGAAAAACTCAAAATCTGGTTTATGTTGATTATGATTGTAAAACTATTGATTCTTTTTTTTTTTTTTTTTTTTTTTTTTTTTTTTTGTATGAACATGATAAATTGTGAAACAAATTTATTTGTTCCTGGGTGCTTATCATTTGTAAATTATCTGAACTATGAGACCTTATCAAATTGTTTATGTAAATTTATTTGCTGAAGATAAATTATTTATGTATTGTATATAAGACATCAAGGAGGCATCACAAACAACTTTCACTTACCAAAAAGTATGAAGGGATTTATATTAAATCAAAAAACTATTATGAATTGTACTTCAATTACATGTCATTTTACTTAGACACAAATTTAAAAATGAATGCGATAACAAAATATAATGAAACATGGTGAATATTTGAATAAATATAACTGAAAGTTGAAAGAAGACTTTCATTGAAGAGAACAAACTATTATCATGTTAGAATCCTAGACTATCTTTTCAGTTCATTCTTAAAACATGCTAAAATTATTCGATTTCAATAAAATTTTTAGAAGTTGCATACTTTGTTAGGTGAGACATATCAAAATTTTTTGATGGCATTCACTGAATAGTTTGGATTCAAACTTTGCTTGAGTGTCGAAAATATATCATAGCCTATGGACAATTTTTAAAATAAGATATTAAATTTTTTTTTAATTTTTTTATATTATTACTTCATATTCATACCCCATACATTTTGTAAGTCAAATAAAAAATTTCCTTACAAATTCCTTACCTTCCTTGCCAAAATAGGGAACTTAGAAGGAGTAAGACCATTTTGTTTAATTTGATTAAATCTGATGTACGGGAAAGTTGGATAAAACCATGTACACTGTTTTCTTGCTGATAGGTGCTGCCCTGTAGACAGCACCTGTCTTAACTACATCCCTTAGCGTCCCCTAACAGTGTTCTATCGGCTTCTGAGTGCGTTAATCTCTGTGTCCATGTAGTGTTATTGGAAAGAAAATCACCTTAAAAGTTTAAATTTTTCACCGCCTTTTCTGCTCTTCAAATAAATCCAGTCTTACGGATTGATTTAGGTAAGTAAACTACTGTTTTCTAAAGCTTTCACAAAATATTTGGATTCCAAGTAGGAGTGTGTACATTTAGCTATCCAGGAGAACGACCATGTTGATTTTTGGTCGTCTGTTGGGGTATAACCAGGTGCCCATTGTTTTCCCCTACATCACATAAAAATTTTATTAAAAAATTTTTATTACTAGAACTATAAAAACTTAATTTCTGATTAATGCCCGGCTTTACCCTATCACGAAAATCTGGAGCTTTTTCAGATGGTTCTAGAAAATGCCTTTTCTCAAGTAGAGAAATTTTTCCTGTGGCAACAGATGTGGTTTTTCAATAGCCGAGATGTCCGTTAACACTTTTATGGAATGTTCTGATTTTCCGCTCTTCTAGACTTAAGTCAGCAAAGAGAATCCGTTAGGTACCCGGTATTACCCTACTTTCTTTTATGTACCTTGATATTAAAAAAAAATACAAAGAAAGCCTTGCAACTGTGAGTTGGAAGGACTTATTTTCAAATTAACCTTACATTACATTTGGATTTTCATACTGCTATTATTCACTGAGTATACCTTTTTATCTTTTGGATTACCACTTGGAGGTCGTAGAGAAGCATCAGAGTCCCATCTCTGCAATTCTTCTTTTACCATTTTTTCCATATGATGCCTTTTAGCTTTCTCATCTAAGTCAGTACTCTGAAATGTTAAAATAGCGTGTCATTATTCATCCCAGAAGTATATTTAAAATAATAAATATGGAACATTACCTATCTTTTAAATTATCTTTATGTTACATTAAACTTGATATGTACTTTAAAATAAAGTATGTAAAATAATTTTGCAAAAGAAAACTTTAAATGATTTAGATATTCACTGTAGCTGGTGTACTCTAATTATTTACTAATTCTAAATTATACTAAAAATAAAATAACAATAAAAAATAATTAATTTTTAAAAGAAATCTCAAGATTCAAAGTTTTCTTTTGTTTATTGTTTGCCAAAAAGGGAAAATAATAATTAGAGTAATAATGTTTTGAATAACTTAGACATGTTATGGAAATACAAAGCACCATAATTACTTTTCCATTTGTCTACTTTCCGTTTGTCTTTCCGTTTGAACACTGGAATGGGAAACAACGCTTATACATGGAGCAACGTTTGTTCCAGCTCATTTAACAACTTCAGGGAAGGACTTACAGCAGCCACCTGTCTGCTGAGATCGTCCCAAAGATGCTCTATCGAATTAAGTACCGAAGCTTGAGCTGGCCATTTCATTCGCTCCAAACCTTGATCCTCAAGATATTCATCAACGACTCCAGCTCAATGCGATCGGGCGTTATCCTCTATTAAGATTAATTCAGAGTTCTTCCATTGCATATGTGGAGGTTACTGTGACCACCAGAGAGATTCCAAGCGAAATCATGATTCCACCTCCTCTGTAACTGTATCTTTCAACAATGTTACATTGGTAGAATCTGATACCTTGTTCTCTCCAGATCAGCCAAAGCAAATTGGAACTTGTCTGTAAACAGTTCGGAAGCCCATTGTTGTCTGTTCTAGGTAATGTGCTCTCTTGGCCAACATAAAATGGCACTTCTAAGTTGTCGATTAAGAGGGCCACATACAACGGGTAGTCTTGAATAGAAATCTTCATTGCAAAGACGCCTGTGCACCGTAGTAGCAAATATTGTCATCAGTGTTGCGTAACGATGATCTGAACCACAGTAAAGTTCCTCTTCTTTCGGACCAAAAGAGCTATGAAGCGATCTTGTGTAGGAGTTATAATCCGTGAGTGATCTGGAACAAGTCGTCTTGATACTGAATTTTCTGATTCAAATTGATCCCAGAGTCTTTGGACCATACTATGAGACACATTAAGACGTCTAGAAGCACCAGCTTGTGATAACCCTATTTCCATCTATCCATCCGATTGCCCGCCATCTTAACGAATCAGGTAAACGACATCTCGTAGATATGGACAACACTATTTTAGCACCAACAATTCATGATCAATAAGCACAAAAAAAATTCCACTCGAATTACTAAATTGGGATATTCGCAGTTTACCTTTGACTGCCATATAAATGCCCAATTCTTTAAAAAAATAGAGATGGGTATAAATATTTCACAAGATTTTATTGAAGTTACTTAAAATCATTTATAGTATGAACCATATTTTGTACATTTATTTTCACTCAATAGTGAGTGTCAAAAAACTGGTTGTATCTTAACTTTTGGAGGACAGTGTATTTTACGCATGCATTTACCTGTATTTATGCTGCATCAAGTGATGAAATATGTAAACAAACGCGTTAGCTGCTTTTTTTGTGCCACGTGAATCCCAACGTGACGTCACATGAATATTACACATAAGAAAATCATTTAAAATATGATGTAAATTTCATCATTAAATGCTTTTTGCACGTAATAATTTAATTATTTTAAAGTTTTCTTTTTCTTTAACTCTTTCCAATATAGTTCAAAAGTGTTTATGAATTCGGTTTCTGGCCGTCTGTCTGTCTGCCTGCGCTCTATCTCGCGTAAATACAGTAGGATTGCCATGTAATTGATATATGTTATTGAGACTGACCATAGCATGTTTGGTATTGAAAATGATGTGTGTAGCATTTATGGTGAGATTACAGGGGCAATCAAAAGTAGTGCAATACATTACGGTCAATGGGGAAAAATCGTCTTCAGTGCATTTTAGCAATATTGCACTTTTTAAATCATAACAAAATTAATATTCGTTATTAAGATAGACGAAAACATGTTTTCTATAGAGTATAAAATAAGTAGCAATTATAATTTGTTTACTGTGATACTCCAACATATTCTGTTATGTTATGGTCAATAGGGAAAAATCGTTTGCAGTATATTTTAATAATGGTGTTACTGTGTTTCAAACATATATAAATTTATATCTGTCACTGAGGTGGCTGGTAACATGATTTGTACAGAGTAAGTAGCATTTATAGTTCGTTTTCAGGAACACACAGTATTCCATTGCATTAATATTTATGGGGAAACATCGTTTACTGTGTATTTTAATGAAATTGATATACATTATTGAGGTGCACTAAGCACGTTTTCTGTAGATTTATTGAGTCCGTAGAATATGTTGTTTATTTGCATAGACACTCAAAAGATTTCGGTTACAGAACTGACTATGAGCCATGAATGCTGGGTTTAAGTTTTAAGCTGCGACATGTATTTTAAATGTTTATTTTTAGAGTATTATGAGGTGTGTATTACTTATACAGGGTTGCACATTATAGATATCGCACACATTACCGGTGATAAACAGCAATTCCTGAAAATGAATTTTTACGATGTTGTGGTTATTTTTTAATATTTATTTAGATATATCATTTCATTGTATGAAAAAAATGACATTTCTTAACACTATTCCGATAGTGTTGGAAAGTGTTTCATAATCCATGTCTTGGTGCGTGATTTTTAGTTCTTGTTTAATATTTGTGTTTATTTACACATAAATATATATTTTTCAGTTGGAAATCGTTTGTAAATATTATTTGGGCTTTTTAAAATCTGGCATCAGTAGGTAAAAATCGGCTATTTCAAAATATGAATGAAATTATTTTTTTTTCCCCTCAATTATACTGATTAATAAAGATTACATGCAAATTAAATTTTTTCAACTGAGCGAAAAAATCCTGGCTTGGGCATTTTTTTGCTCAGATGGAAAAATTCAATTCGTATGTTATCTTTTCCAATCAGTATGATTAACGGGGAAAAAATGTGTCTACATACTTGTCGTTTAAGGGAGTTGCATTACCTTCGGTATATTCGGTTGAGGCATCTACATGGCAGACCAGATGCTATTGACAAAAGCGGTTATCTGAGCGAAATATGCCCCCCGGTTGTCGGCCCAGATTCGGTAGAGCATGAATTTAAGTCAAAGGTTCTGAGTTCCAATCCCGACGTGGGCAATTTTTCGTTCATTTGAAAAAATTCATTTCGTATCAATTAAATCTCTATTCATATAATAAAATTTTGAATAAAAAATGAAAAAAACCCCCTTAAATAATTAGACTAATCTATACTAATATTATAAAGTAGTAAAGATTGTTTTTTTGTTCGTTTGTTTGTTTGTAGGGGGTAATCTCTGGAACTACTGAAGCGATTTCAAAAGTGATGGTGGCAAATTGATGGTGACAGTCCCTGCTCCAACATAGGCTATATTTTATGTCGGTGCCACTACTCCCAGGGGGTGCAAGAGCGAAAAACGTTCTAAAATTAAAAATTTTTTTTACACTGAAGGAGCTAGAAACATGAAATTTAGCATGGTAGTTACTTCTAAGATGTAAATGCTCTCTAAGAACAAATTCTAAAAAAAAATCGAAATTTAAAAGGGTGAGATGAGCGAAAAACGTTCTAAAAACATTCTAAATTACAAATTCTATGGAATCTCTGGAACTACAGAACCGTTTTTAAAAGTGATGGTGGCAAATTGATGGTGACAGTCCCTGCTCTAACATAGGCTATATTTTATGTCGGTGCCACTACCACAGGGGGGCGGGGGGGTGCAAAAGCGAAAAACGTTCTAAAATTTCGATTTTTTTTTATACTGAAGGAGCTAGAAACATGAAATTTGGCATGGTAGTTACTTATAAGATGTAAATGCTCTCTAAGAACAAATTCTAAAAAAATTCGAAATTTAAAAGGGTGAGATGAGCGAAACATGTTCTAAAAACATTCTAAATTACAATTTCTACGGAATTTATGGAACTACAGAACTGTTTTCAAAAGTGATGGTGGCAAATGGATGGTGACACTCCCTGCTCCAACATAGGCTATATTTTATATAGGTGCCACTACCACAGGGGGGTGCAAGAGTAAAAAACGTTCTAAAATTTCGATTTTTTTTATACTGAAGGAACTAGAAACTTGGCATTGTAGTTACTTATAAGATGTAATGTTCTCTAAGAACAAATAAAAAAAAATTTGAGATTTAAAAGGGTGAAATGAGAGAAAAACATTCTAAATTACAATTTCTATGGAATCTCTGGAACCACAGAACCGATTTCAAAAGTAATGGTGGCAAATTGATGGTGACAATCCCTACTTCAACATAGGCTATATTTTATGTCTGTGCCACTAACTCCAATGGGGTGCAGGAGTGAAAAATTTTCGAAAACTGCGACTTTTTTCATACTGAAGGAGCCAGAAATTTGAAATTTGGCATGGCAATTACTTGTAAGATGTAAATGCTTTCTAAGAATAAATTCAAATAAAATTCGAAATTTAAAAGGGTGAAATGAGCGAAAAGCGTTCTAAAATCATTCTAAATTACAATTTCTATGGAATCTCTGGAACTACAGAACCGATTTCAAAAGTGATGGTGACAATCCCTGCTCCAACATCCTCTTTAATATAAAACTATGCGTTGCTGACGACTGGGTTTTCTCTAATCTTTGCCACAGATTAATCTCGGAAAATGAAACATTTGAAGTTACTGAAAAAAATAATAGCTCGAAAAGTATTTGTCAGTAAATTGTTAGACAAACTGCGTTTGAAAGGTAAAAGATTGTATATTTCTTGATATAAATTTCAAATCTAATAATTATGCCATTTTTCAAATATTGAATTTCAAAAATTACCAAATTTCACAATGGAGTACCATAGTGAAACCTTCAGGCGTAAAAAGATAATGATAATGGCGACGTGTCCTGACGTGTATATTGGCTATAGCACGAGTCACAAATTATAGTAGCCTTATTATTCTGTTAAAATATAAAAGTGAATTATGAAATGTCAATAATTTGTTTGATTAAATGTTCGTTAAAAGAAATTGACCAGCGTAGCTTGCTAGTAATAATAATAAAAAATGATTGGGCATTACACAACATAATCTAGTCAAGTATGTGTCAACAAAAACTTATTAAATGCAATTTTGCTATGCATAGTTTCTGATCCTATAACACATATTTAACAGCTATTTTGATTACACAACCGATTTCAACATTAAATAGCGCTTAAAAGAATTCTTCCATGTAAAAACTATCTGCCTCAGGGTGTTTATCATATATTTCTCTATAAAACTACCGATTTTCATGTTTCTATTATCAGCCGAGAAAGTGTAAAGGTCACAATAAACTCAATTACGGCATCGGCCGCTGCATAAGTTACTTCTTCTTTTTTTTTTTTTTTTTTTTTTTTTTTTTTTTTTTTAAATAAAGAGATAAGGGGAAGAAAAAAGTTTACATTGTGTGAGCAACATTTGTTTTCTAAACATTTTAAATTGACCATAGCTGTGATAGATATGCCCCCCCCCCTTCATATTACATTTTATTATGCATATATTGATGTTATTAATGAGGTTGAAACATTGTTAGGTTGATCAATTTTTGATATTTCGAAGCAGTTTTTGATTATTTGAGAGGAAAAGCACTTTTAATTTTTTGCTATGACTCAAACTGCGGACTCATTACGTGAAACATTTCGATTTTCTGTCAGCCTTTTGAAACACCTGAAATTTGAATAAAATGTTTGCGCAACTGAAGTTTGATTGTAATAGGAAAGGTAATTATATTTTGTTTGCTTATCTCAAGAATAAACTAAATGGAAAGTAATATTTTAAATATGTCATTTTGGTTAACTTGTGAAGAAATGTGTTCGATAGATACAAATTCGATAAAAAAGCTTTTCTGCATAAAGATTTCTGCCCAACCAGAATTTTTTATTTATTTAATGAAGAAGGAAGAATACATAAAAATGGTGTGACCTTTCCAGTAAGAATTTTTTTAAAATTATACTAAGAATAGTATCTAAAGGCTGTCATTTAAGATGATAAAAAGTGAAAATTAATGTAACTTATTTTCATTCATTTGGAAACTCTGTCAACTTAAGAAAGAAAATTTTTTATACTTGCAGTTTTATTTTCTTACCTCTGAAATTGTACTCAGTATCTTGTTCATATTTTCTCTTCTTTTGACTTTGGCTCGATCCATAGCAGCCATTTTGTTCAGAACGGCATCAATTTTCGATACTATATTTCCTATTGAATTTTCCATCTTATCCACACGTTCATAAAGTCTGAAATAAATACGAGAAATGTCCAAATAAGAAATTATAATTTCAACTTGGTTTTATTTATTTAGATAGTTAATATTTTTCTTGTATCTCTGCTAAAGTAAAATAAATCTGTCCGTAAAGTCTGTTTAAAATGAAAAAAAAAAAAAAAAAGAAAGGAAAAGAAAGTTTAAGTTGGTAGTTTGGGGAGGTAGTACAGTCGACCGATCAAACAAGTCGGTCGTATATTTTTAAAAAAATTACTTCTTTTCAACTGTAACAACGTAAATAAATAATTTTATTTACTCTCAATACTTTCTTCATTGACTAAAAAAAAAGGGAATGTACTTTTTTGAGGCATTGTAATTTTTAGCATTATGTTCATCAATAATTATACTTATTATTACTGCAGTAAAATACATTAATAATAATAATAATAAATATGATGTCATGTTTTCGGATAACTGTATGAGAATTTCTCTCATATAATAGTCGGATAATTCTACTTCGTTCAAATGTATAATTTTTTAAAAATAAATATATTGTATATATATATATATATATATATATATATATATATATATATATATATATATATATATATATATATAAAATAAACTCCCACTAATTGATAAGATTTTAATCTTACACTGCCATACTACACTGCGCAAATGAAATAGATAATTTTCTTGGTAAAATACGTAAATTAATAAATAAATAAAAGAAAGAAAATTAAAAGAAACTTGTCTTACTTCTTTATTTCAGGCATATCTGTGGAATCATCATAACTAAATAATTCAGGAGAGTCCATTTTAATTTATATAAGATCTCCAGCTTCTTGAAATTAATAAAATCTTTAATAAAACTCCTGTTTCACTAGTTTTTCCGAAAGTTCATTTACTATTCTTTTCGGAAAGTTTTCGTTTGATCACTACTTCGTTTCAATCGATTGGCATTAACTTTTTTCCCTGTCTCAGCATTTTCCCTTTTTTATGAATTCCCTAATGAAAGCAAAATGTTTTTCATCTGAAATCAGCAATTTTGAATCTCTATAAATCTAATTATTATTTATGGATTGTGTGTGATTCGCCGCCGAAAATTTTCATCTACGTTTATCAGTCAAGTGTAAAAAAAATAAAATAAAATAAAAGGTAAAATGTAACTAAGCGTATTAAGCAAGATTTAAAATTTAGTAAAACGTAAAACCTGCAAATTTTGTAGATTTCTTAAAATAATTTAAAAAAATACATTAGATGTAAAATGCTTCAAAATTTCGAGTTTTTGATTTAGCTGATAAAACATTAGATCAAGTTATAATCATTCCTAAAGTGTAGCATTTATATAAGTTTACAAATAATTAAAACTTTAAAAAAAATATATATAACATTTTGCGTAATGATCATTTAAGTTCAGTTTCAGAAAATGCTTTTTAACTTAGAAAGCTTTTTCTTATTTAATAGTACCTTTAAAAATGGGAATAATTAACATGAAAATAATAATAATATTAAAAAAAACCATGTTTTTATTTTCAATTATTCTCAATTAAATCACCTGACTATCATGCATTCTGTTTGTAATTTACAAAATATGTCATACAATATGTGTGTATGACTTACTCCAACTATAACAATAAGAAATTCATCAAATACACCCCCCTCCCCTCCTCGGCCGATGGTGCGTGTGACCCACTGTTTCAATGCTGTATGTAACTATTATTAAACTTTTTTTATAAAAACTTTTTTATTAAACTTTTTTTATTAAAGTTTTTAATGCTCGAAATGTTTCATATTATGCTATTTATTTTGACAAATATTGTAATAATATGCGTAATATAAGGAAACTGTGTATAGTAATTTTATTTTTTAAAATTCATATTAAAAAGGATTTTAAATACTTAAATTAATTAAGCACATTTCTTTCAATCTTTTTAATCTCAAATGCTGCGTAAAAAAATATTCAAGCAAGAAATTTACCTATAGAATTTTCTTATACCTCACTCCCCGCCTTCCCTTCTCTTCTCTGTGTAATTCGTAGTTCTTATTATATCGAATAAGGAAATAAATATCCTTATTTATTTATTGAGCAAAGGTACAAGTACAGGAGATGAATTCTAAGAAACCGTAATATATACATATATATATTACGGCACACTTGAACCTATATTAAAATGTCCGCTGCACATTTAAATTTATTTCGATAATAATAACGAAATAAATGAATAAATAAATAGAATGGATTTATTTATTAACTACATGTATCTTTTAAATCTATGAATATTAAAAGATTTATTATTATTATTTTTTTTTTAATGACGATAAACATTTATCTCTAACTATTATTAATTCTCTCTGTAAAATTTCATTTATTTTGCTGTTTATTAAAATTTAATATTTAGTGAGGTTAGCTGAGCTTGACGATTTTATTAAAACACTTTCTTTGTTAGGTTGGATTTTGCCTAAGCAGATCACTGAGCTCCAAAATAGAATATTATTATAGAGCTCAGTGAAGCAGATACATTCTTAAGTCATCCTCCAAAAGACTCTATCCGTGATCAACGAATGGAATATCTCTGTATTCAATATTCTTCTGTGTGAAAAGCTCACTTCACAAAAATATGATTTTGAGGATGGAAAAAAGTCTTTTTATTGCCTCTTTTTACAATAATTAGGAATATAATTTAAGACACTGTCACGACACATCAAATGTCCTGTGGCACAGGAGTAGAAAAAAAAAAATCTTGTTCTATGCATTTTTCATCTCCAGTTAATATTACCCCTGTTCTAATGTCTAATCCCTAAAAATTATCCCTTATAGGAATTTTTCCATGTGTGCTCGCTCACCCGTTGAATTCTTGTTGCGAGACGAGTGATCCCATGGCAATAGCGTTACCATTTTCACCGTCACCCCCTGCTTCCTGCTTTCTTTGGAGCTGTCGATCAATTTCCAGTCTCTGACCATCCAGATCAGCTAGCATCATCTTTGTTTCGTCTGCATCTAGCTCACGGTCATTGTTCAGATCGTACTTTGCAAACAGCATCTCAATTTCCATATCAGTAAAATTTTGTCTGAAATGAAACAGCTATTAGAGAATATTTTGCAAATATTTTAAATAACTCTAAATGATTGGAGAATGAAACTAAGACAAATATGCATGTTACATTGAATTTGAGTGTGACAGAATTGTGAGTATATACTATACAGGGTGTCCCAAAAACATTGATCTCGGCTTTTATTTTATTGATCATAGACATATATTACAAATTACAAAGTTTTGTAAGAAAAAAGGTATAGAATTTTATGAAATTGATTAAAATTTTCAGGGGATTAAATTAAAAAAAAAAAAATACAAAATTTAAATTTTCATACTGCCCCCGTACAAAAAAAAATTCCCAATGAGTAAAATGTGCCCCATACACTAATAAGGTCATGTACAAAATTTCAGCATTTTATCATAAAAAAACCGCAGAGATAGGAAAATACATAAATGCTGACTTAAACTAAATTTCGATGCCTGGATATGAGTTCCCAAAGGGGAAAAATGATGTCGGATGATCGCGTTTCAGGGGTCGTACACAAATTACGAAAGAAAACAATGATTGCATAAATAAATAATAATTGTGCTATTAATTGATACAAAAGTGTCTAAACTATGTAGAAATAATAACTTTACATTTTAATTTATGATTAAACCCTCACGAACTTTGTTTAAATGTTGATGTTAATAACATCAAAAATAAAATTAAACTTAATGCAAGTTTGTCGAAATTTTCACATGGTGCTTCTTCGAGCAGGTAATGGTTGAAATGGCTCTAGAAAGAGAGTGAGATCGGGCGGCAGATGAGGGCGCGGTGGAAAATACACAAAATACTTGGTTAATTCTTAATAATTTGTAGCTATCCAGGAATGCTGCTTCATCGGAAGAACCGGTAGCCACTATTTCTGAATAGAACTACAGTCGAATCCCATTAGAACGAAATTCACGGGACAGGAAAATCTATTTACTGTAGTGAAATTTCGTTATAATCATAATTTATGTATACGGATTTTTGCCGGGGTATTTTGCGTATGTATTTCCTTATGAGGGAATTTTCGTTCTTTTGGATTCCGCTGAAATGGAACTCTATTGTATGTTTAATGCAGAAATTATGCATTTAAACATGGTGGCGAAAACTGTTCGGAAATAGTGGTTCTCAAAATTAAAAAAAAAGTGAGTCGTGATAATTCTACTATCGTTCGTTTTGGAGCGCTAAAAATATTATTGTTCAGGGTGCCATAGATACCAAAGCCACCTCTACATGTTGGTCGATTGCATGCAATGCAATGAGTGGCTTATTTGGTAATGCTTATTAAAATCTTTTTTTAGTTTACCTAAAAACCGTAAGATCAGCTTCTGCTTATCTGCTCATTTAGTGCTGTTTTTATAATGCTCATTTAATATCGAATTGAATGTCTACATATTTAAATATCTATAGTGAAACCTCAGTCAACTTTCTTATCCATAACATACAAAGACTTGTGGCGATTGCTGTGGTAATACCGAAACACATGTTAGGACTTATTGCTTATTTTGCATCGAAGTATTTTGATATATGAGGAAAACTCATTTCTAGATATTTAAAACTGTAAAAATTCGATTTCATATTAAAAGAATACCATAACAACAACTCTAATTAATATACAAAAATATTTACATAATATCTTTTCTGCATAATACTGAAAAGTCATTAGTAAACTACTGCAAAAATTTTGTACAGAGACAAATACTTTTTGGTGAGTGCAAATAAAATATTTTCGATACAATACTAAAAAATAATTAGCAAATTTAGTGTAATAACTCTTCTAAGGTTACAAAAAACTTTCTGGCGAGAATACAAAAACTGTTTTAGATAAAATACTAAAAAATCACTGGTAATTTTTCTGACATTACTTTAATAAAATGACCAAAAACGTTTTTGCTAAAGTACATTAAATGTTTTAGGTACAATACTAAATAAATCGTAGTAAATATACTATAAAGTCCCTCACAAATTTACAAAACAATTCTTAGTAAATGTACAAAAAAATCTTTTGTAAGTGTACTAAATAATCCTTCGAAAATTTACAAAAAATTTTTTGGGAAACTTCCTAAAAAATCGTTAGTACGTTCACTAAATAATCCTTAGTAAATTTACCAAAAATTCTCAAGTAAACTCCTTAAAAAATCGTTAGTACGTTTACTAAATAATCCTTAGTAAATTTACCAAAAATTCTTTAGGAAACTCCCAAAAAAAATCGTTAGTAAGTTTACTAAACAATATTAAACAACTTTTGTAATTTTACATGATTTTTTTTTGTTGCAGTTACATAAAAAGTTCTAGGCATCCCAGTTTCCTAGAAAATTCTTAGTAACCTTACAGATTTTTTTTTTTTACAGTGGTATAACTTCGTAAGACATGTGTATAAATCAGATGAAGAATCTCGCAAAATTTAAGATTCTAAATGTTTTATTTTGTTTCATGTAATGCTATTACGAAGTTATTTATATATTTAAATTAAACGTGTGTTGATTTCAAAGCATAAGACTTACACTGGTATCTTATACTTACTGACGTAATTTCTGCCTGACCTCTTCGAAGGATAGTTTATTATCACCATTTGTATCAGCCAGCTTTAGAGCATTTTGAAGGTCCAGAAGTTGGTCTCTTTTCCCTAGTTTGCCCATCATATTATTGATACCCTAAATCATATTCAAAATATAATTTATTATATTTAATCTTTTATTTAATTGTTTACAAAAATCTTAGCAAAAATGAATTGATGAATAAATGTAATAAATATTCAGGGTGATTCATTAATTCCTAATAACTGCTGAACCGAGTTAGATACAGCCTTGAACGTGGTGTTTAGGTACAGTAAAACGGGTATACGTATCTGACAGAGCACCCTAGCGGCAAACCACGGAGTTAGCGTTTATATCTCAAAAACGGTATGAGATACGGAGGAAATGTCAATTATAATGTTGTAAAGCGTCCTCGATTTAGTGTAAAATGATGTCTTATATATAAATATGACTTATTAGAAACCCTGAAATGTAATTTTTTTTAATATCCCATCAGTAGCTTTAATAGGCCAACAACTGCATGATTTTCTGTCTAAAATAAACTGTAGTTTGACTACACGCGTTAGTTTTATTAGTAAAAACGCATCTTTCTTATAATGTTATAATTATAAATTCAATTAATGGTGTACTTAAGCTGGTGATTTAATATAAAAAATTACGTTTGAGGGCTTCTAATAAAGTTGTTTTTACGTGTAAGACATCATTTCATACTAAATCGAGGAGTTGACAATTTTGTAGTTGACAATTTTGGGATAGGAACACTAACTTCGAGATTTGCCCTTAGGGGGCGTTTTCAAGTATCACATACCCGTTTTACTGTATCTATACACCGCGTTCATCACTGTAGCTTACTCAAATTACAAGTTATTTAAGGCGAAACGGAATTAAGTAATTATTCTGCTTTTAACAGTAAAAGTTCATGAATTTCGTAATAATTACTTCTTTTTGACTCTGTCTAAAAACATAGTATAGATGAATTCATAGATGACAGAATGACAGAATAAACTCATATTTTTAACTCAAGGGGAGAATTTTTTTTCTTTTTAATAGATTAATTATAAGATGTAACAATTATTAATGAAAAAGATAACAAAATAATGATAATAATATCAATAATAATAATAAGTTATTATCGTTGAAATTTTTCTTATGAAATATGTTAAAAGTTTAAATGTGTATCAAGATACGACAAGTTGAATTGAGAAGATTCTATTGCAGTTTGATCTTAAAATTGCGAGTAGTTTTATCAAAATTCATAAATTATTTAAACGGTATATTTATTATATGCGTACAATTTCTCTATATGGGTTAAAGAACTGCCTATGACTACAGTGCAGTTTAACTACAGTGCAAAAGCGTCATTCAATGAATGATGCCTTTAAAAGCTGTTATTTTAGAAATAAAAATGTAAAGTAAAATGTCTTGTTAATTTTGAAATAAAAAAAAAGAAGAAAGAAAGAAAGCTTTGCTACATGAACATTCAACATTACTTTCTTGAAGTAGTCTGCAATTTCAAACTCATTCTTCTGGGAAGCTATTTCAGTTTTAACTTCAGCATATGTGTCGTTAATAATGGCCAAAAACATATTCTGAAACAAAAATAATACTGAATTATCTACAATCTATAAATAAATTGATTAAAAAAAATAACTTAAAATTGTATGCATACCATCAACACAAAGAAAACGAAGAATACGTAACTTAAGAAATAAATTGGTCCAAGTATTCTGTTTGCTTCTTCTAGTTCATAGAAGTTGAAATCTCCAAGGATCAGGCGCAATAAAGTAAATCTGCAAAGATATAAAGAGTACAATAAATAGTGGGAAAAAGATTGCATTATGAGGTAGCATTATCTTTCTCACACCTTTTTAAACATTTTACGAATAGTTGTAAAAATCAACAGCAACTGCATGTCTGTTGCTCCAACTGCCTTAGTCACCTTTTTTTTTTTACAACTATCTCCTATTTGTTAATTTGGATTTAGAATAAATAAAGATAATTTTTTCTCTTTGGTACTACCAATAATACATTTGCTTGGAATCACTTTAAGGGGAAATTCTATTGCTTTGTGACACAATTTTTAATTTTTTGTTTTTTGCATCCCTTAAGGGGACGGTGAAACATTAAAAACTAAATCGTACGATTTTCAATGGATGCATTTGAAATTTGGCAGACTTGCTAATGGAAAGATCTAATATATTCAAAATTTGGTGTTAAAATAGTAAAAAGTTTATAAATTATTCAATTTTTAAAGTAACGAATAATTGTCATGTTTTAAAATGTCCTATGCGCATTTCTTTTGTATAAAATATGACAATATTTATTTATGAGATACTTTTTATATTAAAATGGAAGTTGGCATGAATTGTAAAAGTTCGCTGAATGTAGAAGCAGAAAAAAAATATTTTCATTATTATTATTATTATTATTATTTTATTCTTATTTTTTTAATTGTAAAAAAGTAGCTTTATATTTCCATATGCGCATAAATTTCAACACTAAAATACGGCTGAGATACAACTTTTTATGCTAACATTTATTTACTATTGTATAGAGGATATATAGTTTAAATTTCAAAAGATATTTGTAATTAGGAATGCGCATAGAACGTTTCAAAAGTTAGAAATGTGAGAAATTTTCAATTTTGCGAAAATAGCATTGTTAAAAAAAAAAGTTGTATAAATATACAAAGTTTTTACAAATATAAAAGCTTGTATCTCTGCGAAAAAGCATTCTTTTTGCATCAGATAAATTTGAGCATTTAGTTTCAAAATTCTCAAAAAGAAAAAAAAAAAAACTAGCCGGATATGCCAATCCCAAAACTTTCTTCTATCTCATACATGTTAATGCTTCAAAATTCGCTATCACACCACCAAAAAAAATTCAAAATATTTCGTCGTTCTGTTGTATCTCAGTTGCTTGCGAATCGTCGGGTTACATGGATGCGAGCAGCCGATGCATTATACTAAACTATGAAAAGTCCTTCTGTCCTGTACCGGCAGGAAAGATAGCCTCTCTATTCCTTGGGTTTGAGATTTTAGCTAATTCTACTGAAAATATACGAAGCTAAAATGCGAGAAACCCGATTACATAAGATTCATTCCCAGTTCTCGTCAATATTGAATTTGAATGAGAATATCGCCAAATGAAACAGACATAGCCAAGTTGGCTTCATATATGGCACGTATTTTTGTCGCCAAATTTGGCGATATTTCACCAATTGTTGCAAAGCTTGGCGATAATTTGACGTTGGCAAATATAAATATATAGTTACGAAAAGGCTAAAAACAACGTTGAAGCACACAAATTATAAAACTTTAAAACTCATACGGCCGTTCCAAGGATACATCGATCCCCTTCATCAGTGTAAGGTGGGGAAAAAAATGTTAAAAGGGTTCAAAAGACCCACGCTCGGCTATAGCCCCGAGTACTGGCTGTAATTTCAAAATTTTTTCCCACCTTACACTGATGAAGGGGATCGATGTATCCTTGAAACGGCCGTATGAGTTTTAAAGTTTTATAATTTGTGTGCTTCAACGTTGTTTTTAGCCTTTTCGTATTGATAACCACACGAAGTGTACCTTTTATACCTAATAAATATATAGTGTTAAGCATGTAAGTGTTGAAAAGATGCTTACAACAATGAAAGAAAATTTGGCAAAACCATGTTCACTAAAACTCATAAATTAAACCCGTTTATGGAGGAATCCTGCTGTATTGTTTCAAAATATCCGCCATTCTATAATTTCATACTGCTATATCTCAGCCATTTTTTAAGATAGAGGCAAAACAAAAAATGTTCTGGAATCCTTGGATTAAGGCCAAACATTTAACGCATTTTTTTTTTTTTTTTTTTTTTTTAGGATTTCTAATTTTTTTGTACATCTTTTTCAAATTGAAATCTTTAGATGGCTATCACAGCGCCCCCCCCCCCCAGGCTCAATATCCCCAAATTTAAGTGAGACCTGCTGGCCATAGTCAAAAACAGAAAAAAAATTGGTTCAATCTGAAGCATAACTTCATACACTTTTCGATGTTACAATGAGGACACACGGACGGACGAACAGACAGACATTTTGTAAAAACAGGTTTTGCGGAATCTCTGACCCTAAAACGTGTAAATCCGTCGAAAACCGGAAATCGAAAAGAATTTCGATTACATTACTTTCTTCTTTTATAGATAGAAGAAAGTAAAAACCCCATCTCAAAACCATTTTTCTCAAAAGTATTATTTTCCAACTGCGAAACCATTTTTCTCGAGAGCTATTCGACTGATTTACTTTTTTTTTTTTTTTTTTTAAAGAAAGGTAATAGTTTTTGCTGGAGCGTATACTACAGAAAGTATAATTTTCATTGATTAATGACCAAATTTGTTCCAGATGCTTGTGACCGGAGAAGCACGGTCTCCCGATTGAAAGTTCATGGCGCACACCTGCAGGTCTTGAAAGGCGTATTATTATTATTTTTTTTTTTTTACACACAAAAATTTAAATATATAAGGGAAATGACAATAAATATGTAAAAAGTTCGAAGGTTATATTTTTTTTTCTATGTAACCGAAAACAAATCGTAAAAAGCACGTGAATTTTATGCGAAAGAAGTAGAACCTATCTATAATACAGTCGAGTTTTGTTAGCGCGAACTCTATGGGGCGGCCAATACCCTAATCATATATTTCATAGTTGCCATTTATTTTACAATAATTGCTAAAAATGTCATCAAAATTACACGGATCCCGACGCGACGTACTGATGAAACAGAAAATTTTATTTATTAAAAAAAAAAAAAAGAAGAAAGGATAATGTGTTTAATGAGTAGTAAACAATATGTATATAGTGTACAAATATTACTGTATTTAATATATAAATAAAATTTAACTAATTTTATATATGCACATCATAATAAAATAAACATGTTTGTAGGAATATCGAAAAATTCCTACTGTAATTTAAGAAGTAAGAAAACTTCGACTTCGTCTGTAAATCCCCTTTTACCGTCCGAGTTCGAAGACTATCACAAAACGAAAGAAACATCCCGGCATTGAACATTTCAACTGCCATTTCATTCTGATATCGTATTTAATTATATATTATTGTAATTCTCGAATCTCTATAATGACATTTTATTATAACCAAATTGCATTTTGTTGCAAAGTTTTTGCCAGGGAATACTTAAAATTTTTTCACAACGAAATCTTTATTCTATCGAATTTTACTTAATGGAACTCTATTTGCATTTACTCACACAAGTTTTCTTCCTCCTTAATATTAAAATTCTATAAAACGTAAAACGAAAGAAACTCAGATAACGGCAAAAAATATCTGATCGATTTTGATTTAAAAATAACAATAAAAATTAAATAAAGCCTCAATTAGAAATGACAAGGAAATAAATTGCATCTAACAATTAATTAAAATGATATAATACCAGAGCATCACTTAGCCGAATCAACTGGGAATGATACTGTCTGGAGAAACAATATTTGGAATAATCGACCCGTACTCTGAATACAGTACTAAACTGAATCATCATCTCAAATAACTAAACATTTTTACGTCTGATATATAAAAAAAATTAAATTGTTAAAAAAATATCACATTTAATCAGACACTACAAAATTAAAACACACACAATTATATAAAACAATAAAATAGTGAAGCAAACGTTTCAGGCGACACCGAGCCTCTCTTCAGTGCAATGTCATACGATAGCCACTATAATTCTACTCTTTTATTGTTTTATCTTCAATCGAAACTGGTGCAACATTCTTTATATACTGACCATACTCCGGATTTCGCAAGTATCGTAGTAATTAGATCCAGCTGTAATCAGGGCTTAAATTGCGCCGGAGCCCATCGGAGTCCGCCTCTGGTACTTCTCTGCTTTTAGTAAATATTTAAATATTGGTCGTTATTCACCGGAGCCCAGTGCAAGCGCTTCCGAAAAACCGAAGCCTAAATTACCCTTTCCTTTTCCTCCCATATCGAAGTTTATATCTTTGTTCGATTCTGCAGCATATAAATATTAATTTTTGAAAATTTCATTCATTTTCTCATAAAAATGCATAGCTGCGAACTATTCTTTTTTTGTGTTAATACTATTTTCGAATCGCAATCCTTACTTTATTTAATAGCAGAATTCTGCGATTAATTAACAATAAAATTAGGCAAAGATTTCTATTCGGTCGGAGTGATAACTAAAAAGTGGAATAATTGACAGCTAAGTAAATGCAGATAGATATATTTAAAATTTTTATTTTGCTAAAGAAAAAAATTGCATTAAATTTTGCAAATACGTACATATAATGTATGAAATATAAATATGCAGATTGTAGTGACGATTGTAGGGGAACGTTACGGTTATTAGTACTGCAGAATATTAGGACTCCGGTATTTGTTTTTGTTAGAAATTAAGCCCTGGCTGTAATAACATTAAGAGTAGAGTTTTTCTTGAAGGTTGGTTCACGCATTTGCAGAATTCGCCGATTAATGAGTCTTGTGCGATTCCACCTCAATATACAGTCTTACTTTAACGTAAACTCTGTACTGTTTCATGAATTTAACTGGTAAAACTCTTGGCTGTAAACATGTTTGGAAATAGTCTGGTTATCGTATGACATTGCATTGATCAAGGGCTCGATCGTAGCCTGAAACGTTTGCTTCACTATTTTACAGTCTTGTAGTGTCTGATTAAATGTACTAATTTTTAACAATTGAATCGTCATCGTTTATTTTCTGTTTCTGTTTAACAGTCACATTCGAAAAATGTAGTATAGCAAACAAAAAGACAAACGATTTTGCTGCTTCGACAAAATGTATTTAAACAGAATACGATGAAACAATACGACAAAAAAGCAGAAGACGACGAACATGAATATCAAGGTGTGATAGATCATGAAGATAGTTTTAACCCTTTCACGCTCAAGGGAAATATTTTTCCCTTCTACAAAAATCGTTATCGATTGTTCAATTATTATTGAATCGATATTTTTTTTACTGAATGTCAAAATAAAACGTATGTCCAAGGCGGCAAATGTGTTTCTGAACGAATAAAAAAAAGAACTGTCAAACTAATAAAATAGGACACATAATAAATGTGTTATGTGCAATGTCCACTTGTGCTTCACAAGTAAACGAAATTGTTTCGTAGAATACCATAACTAACTATTTATTTTACTTTTCTGATAATTTTTATTATGTTTTTGTATTACAAAGCAATAAATAAAATACCGATATAATAAACCTAACTCTTCGTTTATTTACTTTTATGGTCCATAAGGAAAAATATTTCCCATGAAATTATAGGAAACCTATACACCCTGCTATGTTTTTCTGGTGATATTCTCTTACTTTACACCCACAATAGCTAAAATATTGTGTTGTATTGGCATATTTAGTCTTGGACATCTTATGGTCCTGTAAGGGTTAAGCTAGGAATTATTTGTCTTGCAATTGTAGGCAGTCAAGCTTCATGGGTTACCTACATTTCATATTTAACTGTTATAAGCAAGAACAACAATAACTGTACGTCTGTATTACTGTATTTTATTAACATTCTCACACATCATCTCTTTATTAATGTGATTAAATAATGATCTGAAAGAATCTTACACAGCTTTGGCGAAAGTGCTGAAGTCACGAACAATCGTTCCGAATAAGAGGTAACCTAGCTGAGCGAAGGCGAAAAATACAATGAAGAACATGATTCCAAATCCGGCTACATCTTTAGAACACTGTGAAAAGAAACAATATTTAGGCAAAAAATATATTCTACAAGTGTGTGAATTCATGCATAGTCTTGATATAAAATTGTAATTTTTCATTATTTTAAAGTTACATAGTTTAAAAGTATTTAGGAATTCGGTTTGTTTTGTCCTAATTAACAGCTAATGCTGATTATATAGATTTTGTTAAATTGCTTCATAACACTTTCCAATATAGTTGAAAAGTGTTTATGAATTCGGTTTGTCTGTCTGTCTGCCGTCTCTCTTTCTGTCCTTGCTCTAAATATTCTTAAATTGGCATGTAATTGGTATGTGTTATTGAGATTTACCATGTACGTTCGGTATTGAAAATGGACTGTGTAGTGTTTATAGTTCATTTATAAAATCACTCAAAATTATCCCGTTACATTATGGTTTATAGGGAAAAATCATTTTTTACGATGTATTTTAATGGTGTTACATTATTTCAAACATAATGAAATTGATATACATTATTGAGGTGCACTACAAGATGGTTATGTTGTTAAAAGGGGTACTCAAAATAATTTTAGTACATTATGGCCTATGGGGAAAAATCGTTTGCGGTGTATTTAAATGATGTTACACTGTTACAAACATATTGAAATTTATATGAATTTCTGAGGTGCATGAAAACATGCGTTCTGTAGAATATGGGGTGCAAAGCATTTATCATTCATTCACAGGGTCATACAAAATATTTCGGTTATATAATAATATATGGGGAAAACTGTTTGCAGCGTATTTTAATTATGTTGCACTATTTCAAACATGATGAAATTGATATACATTACCGAGGTTTACTACAAGATGTTTGCTGTAGAATATGATATGATTTATTGTTCATTTACACATAAAAGATATTGGACAAAGTACTGTATACGAAGTGTAGTATATTAGGGATGGTTGCTAGAAGTGAGTTTTGAGTTGTGATATGCGTTTTTAACTAAATGTTTGCATACTACGTGGTGTGTATAAATTCTATAGATCATATACAGGACTACACAAAATAATTCGTAAGCATTACTGAGGATGAGCGTGAATTTCTTAAAGGTGATTTTTAATTTGAGTTATACCCTTTCAAGTTCAAGTATATTTAGTATAATAATTGATGATTGTAGAAGATAAATAAAAACATATACAGGGCTATGTAAAAGAACTCTGTAGATGGCCGTCTATGGGTATTATTTCCTGAAAGTGCGATTTCGGTAGTTTTAAGCGTGCTTTTGCCTGAATTAAATTTTAGCTTAATATGCAGCGTGTATAAAAAGGTAATATACAGGACTGTAAAAAAGAAAGTACGGTTCCGCCTATTGGTAGAAATTGCTGAAGGTGAATTTTCAACTGTGCTATGCGTTTTCTTACTATCTAAATTTTAGCATACAATTGTAGAATATATACAATTCTATAGATCATATACAGGGCTGAACAAAAGAATTGGAGTACCTTTCCGGCAATGAGTGGTAATTTCTGAAATCTGGTTTTCAAATGCGTTAGCAGTTTTCTAAAATGTTTACTTAGGTATTTTCTTTATACCTTAGTAAGAGGCGAAGTTTTGTTAAAGAATTCTGGAAGTGCTTTAAAGTGTTCCATAATCTATGCTTGACGCATGAATTTTATTTCTTGTTTTATTTGCATGTGTGTTTTTAAAAGGTTTTTATTTATTTTGCACGATAGTTCTGGATGAAAGGGTAACGAAATAAATATTCAACTATCCACTCAAAGTAAATATATTTCTTCATTCAACATTTAAAATTACATAAAGAAAACTTCGTTGATTTACTTTGTTGAAATTTAATTTTTTAAAGTTTGTTTACTCCACAGAATCACAAAAAAGTTTATATAATATTATAGAAAATTGTGTTATTTTCCGTCTTTGTGTTAATTTTTGTCTATGAAATGATCTAAAAACTATAAAATTTCATTGAATCTAATCCTAATAATTTAAATGACTTGGAAAAATCTGAAAAATTATCGTTAAAAAATAATTTGCTATTAGTATAAGAAATTTCTAAGTTTTGAAGATTATTTAAGACTTAAAACGCATTTAACTTTTTAAAAATCATTTTAATACTCTCGCACGAATTGAATAAACAAACATAAAAACGCGGATAATTAAGAAAATGTCTTTAATAACAATAATAATAATAAAAACATGGGATTTTCAAAAATCTTTTACTTAAGTCGCATTTAACAAAAATCAATTTTCTGAAATCATTTCTGAATTTTGATAAATATTAAAATTATAACATACATGCATATTTAACATCACAAATCAAACTTTTACGTTTTTCTTTGTTTTCTAAGTTAATTTTTATAGCCAGCGATATAGCTATTTTGGTCTAGATTATTCTAATACGAATTTTTAATTATTACTTTAGTATTGAAGTGAAAAATCTTTTTTAGAGAAACAAATTTTAGTTTTTCCTTTCATCCATAAGCCATACTTTTACTTAAATCAATTTTGTTCAAATAATTTCTAAATGCTTAAAAATACATGCACTGTTAAAAATGTCAACACTGTATTGAACCAAATTATGGATGCTACAAGTTTGTTGTTGTTCTATAAATTGATGTAACCTTGATCCAGTAAATTATTTAAAAGAATTTTCTTTTCTACCATAGAAAGAGCCTTTCTGTGGTTCATCAACACAGCCAACGGGACAGACAGGCCACGATACTTCCACCCCCTTGGCTGTCACGTGATCAATATAGGCTGATTTATACCAATTTTCGGACCGTCATGTGATCAAAGTAGGCTGAATAGCATCCGATATCGTTGGAATGCTGTTGACTGCGTTCATCAGTTAATAAAATTGACTTTAATTTATATTTCGGTTCAATGTACAACGGAATTTTTTACGCCTGCATATTGCATTTTTGAACAAAATATATTTCATTGATGGTTATATCATACAAGAGTCCCTTGGTGGCTATAGTAACCGGCGCCCTGAACGACATGTTTCTTAGTGTCTCTACGAATATCTTCTGAAGAAACTATTAAGTTTTAACCAAGTATTTTCCACCTCTTAGTATTTAGCGTCCAGGGCGGTCGCCTGACCTGGTTCTCCTCTAAAGCCGCCCCTGACAGGAATGCATATGGTAACGGTAATGGTTCGAATCAAATTTAAATTACTTAAATAAGTAGAAGATTATTGTCTGTTTGCTAGAGAAGAATAAGGTAATCTTCTGTTAATTTTTCATTTTCAGTTCATTTCTATTTAGCGTACTATTTAATACATCAAACTCTAAAAATTGTAGACATTACTAAAAAAAAAAAAGGCTAAATGAATACATTTTAACAAGTAAGAATTTTTAGATTAATCATGAAAAAAAAAAAAAATACTTTAGCTGTTTACAAGATAATTAATTTCTGTATATCAATATGTCTTACCCTTGATAGAGTCGATGACAACTGTGTCATAGTTTTATTGAAACTAATATATTTGAATATTTTGATCCAGGCTAAGAATACCGTGAGTGCGACAAGATTATTAAATTGAGTTTGCCAGTATCCAATAAGTTCGAAATTAGGGTATGCTTCTGGTTCGCTCAAAAGGTCTTCCAGAAGATCGTCTAGAACCATATTTCTGTAAACGCTAAAGCCGATGCAGAGGAAAGAAACCTAAAAGAAAGAAAATGAGAATTATACTCGAATTTTTATGATTAATGTAGACATAAGCAATATTCTAGTTTTCTATTTTTTTTTTCTATTTTTTTAATGAGTTACGTGGTGATCTTACTAAAGATAGATGTTTATTTTTTTCTTATCATAAAAGGTGTCCCAAAATGAGCTGACATTGCAAACAGTCTTTACAAAAATTTCACCATTTTTAAAGTGAATTTTTACAATATCCGCGTGTTTTTCGATTCTGTACCTTTCCATCATTTAACTTCAATGGTTACAGATATAGCAAACAAAAATCTCTACTTTGATTTAAGTGCGACAAAAGTATCGGTTAATTTAAAATATCAGTTCAGTTTGGACAATCCTTTAGATGTATATTTCTTAAAGTTAGTGGTTCAAATTAGGAATTCAAGAGAAATGCGGAGAAAACATCTTATAACGAAGTTGGAGGAAGGGTGAAAAACATTCATTAAAAGCGGATTTCGTTATAACCGATTTTCGGATAGCATTCATAACTATATTAATAAATTGAAACACATCTTTTTATAAGCGTTCTAAAAACGATTTAAATTACAATTTCTATGGATTTGTTAAGGATAAAAACTTGAAATTTGATGTGGCTGCTACTTTTAAAGCGCAAATGCACGCACAAAACAGTTTAAAAAAAATCGAAATTTAATTTCTAAATTATACTTTTGGTGACATTGAAAGGAATAGAAACTTGAAATTTGGCATAACAGTTACTTTTAAGACACAAATAGTTTCTAAAAAAATTTTGAAATTTAAAAGGGTGAAATAAACGGAAAGCGTTCTAAATTGCGATTTATATGGAATTGTTAAGGATAGAAACGTGAAATTTGACGTGGCTGTTACTCTAGAGACGTAAATGCTCGACCAGAACAGTTTTCGAAAACTTCGAAGTTTAAAAGGGTGCAGGAGCGAAATACGTTCTAAAATTGTGATTTATGTGATTCAGTAGGTATATAGAAGCTTGGAATTTGGCGTGGTGGTTTCTTTAAAAAAATTAATGCTTGCTAAGAACGGTTTAAAAAAAATTCGAAATTTAAAAGGGGGAAATTAGCAGGAAACGTTCTAAAAACATTCTAAATTATGATTTATTTGGATTTATTCGGGTTAAAAACTTGAAATTTAGTATAATGGTTATTTTTAAAATGTAGACGCGTGGTATAAATAATTGATTAAAAATTCGAAATTTAAAGGTGTGAACGGCAGAAAACGTTATAACTTACCGTTTATTTATAATTGTTAGAGATAGACACTTAAAATTAGACATGTGTGTTACTTTTAAGACGTAATTGCTCGCACAGAACAGTTTTCACAAAATTTAAAATTTAAAAGGGTGCAGAAGCAGAAAAGTTCTAAAATTTCAATTTTTGTGATGCTGCTGGGCTAGAAACTTGAAATTTGGCATGTTGGTTATTTTTAAGATTTCAGTGCTCGCTAAGAACGGATTAAAAAAAAATCGAAATTTAAAGGGGTGAAAGTAGCAGGAAACGTTCTAAAAACCTTCTAAATTATTATTTATCTGAAATTTTTAGGGATAGAAACTTGAAATTTTACATGGCTGTTAATTTATAGACAAAAATTCATCCACAGAACAGTTTTTAAAAATTTAGAAATTTAAAGTGTGCAGGAACAATTAAGTTCTAAAATTGTGATTTCTGCGTTACAGTTGTTATGGAAGCTTCGATAACTAGAAGCTTTCGGCATGGTGGTTACTTTTAAGATGCACATGCTCGCTAAGAACGGTTACTAAAAAATTTGAAATTTCAATTGAAAAATAAAATGAGCGAAAAAACTTTAAAATAAATTCTAAATTACTATTTATTTGCAATTAGTTTTAGTTCTTCTCATTCATTTAAGTCTCATGTTAGCCTAATTCAGTATAAAAAAGAAGTTTACTCAAAATGTGGCTTAATTAGTAATTTTTGAATTATCCATATCGCATTATAATTTCTTATAGAAATAGGCACACGAATCCCACTTGGCATAGTTCAACAATTACGCGAGCAAAGTATTTGCTAGTATTAAAAATATTTCATTGTTGCAATTTAATAGTCAGTTGGCATATTTTAGCGAGCGTGGTTTGGCAAATAATTAACTCTATTGTTGTAGTAACTCGTGTGCAGTTGTAAATCATAAAGAATATTTGTCAATTTATCACCTGCGCCCGGCTTCGAAAAAAGTCTTAAAATTAATTTATTAATTTACTAGGGGGCTCTGCCCCCTGCTCGCTACGCTCACCAACCCCCGTTCTGATTTTACAGCCTCTTAAAACCTGGTAATGTATCCTGTTTTAAAAAGATGATGATGATGATATCACGAACGGCGTCTTTCTTCTGTAATCAGGTTATAATGCTTTTTCATTTAACTGGTTATAATGCTTTTTCATTTAATTCATCTTTTTAGCACTTTCCAACCTAGTTGAAAAGTGCTTATGACTTCGGTTTGTCTGGCCGTATGGCCGTCTGTCCGTGCTCTAACTCCCGTAAATAGGCTCGGATTGCTCTGCAACTTTTATATGTTATTGTCGTTACCTATGGCACGTTCCCTATTTCAACTGAAGTGTGTAGCACTTATAGTTTTCTTACAGGGACACTCAAAAGAATTCCATTACATTGCGATCTATGGGGAAAAATCATTTGCGGTTTATTTTAAAAATGTTTCACTATTGTAAACGCATTGAAATTTATATAGATCACTAAGATGCATTAGAAGAAGCTTAATATGGTTAGTAGGTGTATAGCACTTAGAGTTACTTTACAGGGACAGTCAAAATAATTTCGTTACATTACGTCTATGGAGAAAAATCGTCTGCGGCTTATTTAAATAATGTTCCACTATTTTAAACGCATTGAAGTTTATATATATTACTAAGGTGCATTACAAGAGGCTTACTACAGAATAGTGTGTGTATAGCAGTCATCGTTCATTTACAGGGACACACAGAAGAATTCTCTACTGTCTGTTAACAATAATTCCTGGAAGTGCGTTTTAAGTTACTGAACGCGATTTTAATCTTAACTAGCTTTTTGTCTATTACGTGGTGTGTATAAATTCTGTAGATCCTATACAGGGCAGCACAAAAGTTCGCGAACACATTTCCGTTTATTGACAGAAACTCCAGAAGGAGAATTTAAACTGTGCTACGCGTTTCCTAACTAAACTAAAATTTAGCATCCTATGTATATATACAAATCTATAGATCATATACAGGGCTACATAAAAGTATTCGGATATTTTTCCGAATATTGTATATATTGAAAATTCCTGAAATTACGTTTTTAAATATGTTATGCGTTTTCCACATTGTTTACTTAGATGTCATCTTTCAGCTTATTAAACGGTAATGATTTGTAAAATTATTTTAGAAGCGTTGGAAAGTGCTACATAATCTATGCTTGACGCATGATTTTTCGTTCTTGTTTATTTTTAACATTCATGTGTAAACACAATTTTTCTGACGTAATTTTCTTTATTTCCTGCTTTCAACACGTGATCATTTAATTATTATTTTAAACTTTCATTATTGTTTTTAATAGTCTCGCGCAAATACATTTTTTATTTGAGATAAAACATAATCCTTTGCGCTTATTGAAATTGGCAACAATATAAAAAAAAATGACTTTTTCAATAAAAGATTTTTTATTCGATTTTTAAGGATTTTTTGAGTTTTTATTGTCCGACCGTGATATATATTTTTTTAATTTCTGAAAGCTTGTTATATTTCGCGTCTGGTGGTATGATTTTCGAATCCGTAGGATGGCTAGAAAAAAAAAGTAATAGATCCTCAAAAAAGTCCCTAGTAAAAAAGCGATGAGAATAACCCGGAATATCTACGCAGAATTTGATTGGTCCATTTCGTTTTTGGCTCAGTTCCAGATTACTTTTTTTTAATATAGAAGGATAATTAAGTTTCAAGAATAATAAAAAATTTCTTTTACCATTGGAAACATACATGTGTGGCATGACTTAAAAAAAAAATCTAGCATATCAGGAAGTGAAAGTGAGTTAAAATCGATCACCTAATTACATCTTTACATATATGAACCAAATTAAGTTAAATAAATGATTATATATTTATATATTCTTATGTTTCAATGGTTAAATTTTACATCAAGTTTATATATATATATATATATATATATATATATATATATAATGCTACTATGAACGGCATACTGTAAAAAATACTCACCAAAAGTACCAGAACATCTTGAATATTGAAAAAATCTTTAAAATATTTGCATTTGTTTTTCTTAATCTGTTAATAAAGAAAACATGAGAATAAAAATAAGAACGGCAGTCAAAATGTACAACTTAATGCAAAAATAATAAGCTCATTTTGGAGTTATTCCAAAACAAAAAAAATTGCATTCAGAACAGTCATTAATATTTTTTAGTGCTTAACATATTACGATAAACAAACGATACACAAGCAAAAAAGATTTAGAATAAATTTGTTTTTTATTTTCATTTTTAGATAATCTACAGAAAATGTCTCCCACTGGAACATTATTCAAAATTTTAAACTTATAAATTAATTATTTTGCCTTTTCTCTCATTAATTTAGCTTTTACAGTAGAAACATGTTTCTTAATAAATTTTTTTTTAGCAAAGTTATATATTTATTTCTGGTACATGCTTATGGTAATTCAGAGAAAAAATACTGATGTTTAAAAATTACATAATACTTTGATAAAAAATAAACAATGCTATATAAAAATGGAGTTGTAGATAAAATTCTTTAAAAAAAGCTTTCATGGATTTAATGTTTTGTTGTTCTGAAAACATAATAAATGACGAGATTTCGTTTCTTTAATTTAATAACTATTTCTTAAAAGTAAGAATATGGATTTTTGGTTAAACAGTATTAAAATATTCAAACATTCTTAAAATATCCCTTTCTGTAAAAGAAATATTTAAGTAATATCGCATCCCAATGTTTTTTCGTTTAAAAGTATTTGTATTTAATTAGTATCTTATACAAAGCGTTCGCGAACACTTTCAAGAAAAACAAGAAATAAAAATTTTGCGTCAAGATTATGAAACACTTTGCAACACATTCAGAATACTGTAACAAAACTCCATCGTTTAATAAGTTGAAAGATAAACATTCTTAAAATATCACTTTCTGTAAAAGAAATATTTAAGTAATATCACATCCCAATGTTTTTTCGTTTAAAAGTATTTGTATTTAATTAGTATCTTATACAAAGCGTTCGCGAACACTTACAAGAAAAACAAGAAATAAAAATTTTGCGTCAAGATTATGAAACACTTTGCAACACATTCAGAATACTGTAACAAAACTAACTCCATCGTTTAATAAGTTGAAAGATAAACATTCTTAAAATATCACTTTCTGGAAAAGAAATATTCAAGTAATATCACATCCTAATGTTTTTTCGTTTAAAAGTATTTGTATTTAGTTAGTATTTTATACAAAGCGTTCGCGAACTCTTTCAAGAAAAACAAGAAATAAAAATTTTGCGTCAAGATTATGAAACACTTTGCAACGCATTCAGAATACTGTAACAAAACTCCACCGTTTAATAAGTTTAAAGATAATGTCTAAGTAAACAATTTGGAAAAATCATAACACATTTAAAAAGTCAATTTCAGTAATTACTATCTATAGTGGGATAAATATCCGAATTCTTTTGTGTAGCCCTGTATATTATCTATAGATTTGTATATATACTATATAGTATGTAAAAATTTAGTTTAGTTAGGAAAAGCATAACACAGTTGAAAATTTCCCCTCTGCAATTTCTAGCAAATATACTCGAATTCTTTTGTGCAGCTGTGTATATGATCTATAGAATTTATACACACCAAAAAATATGCCAAAAATTTGTTAAATTTAAAAAGGCATTCTACAATTGAAAACGCACTTCCAGCAATTATTGTTCATAGATAGTACTGCAACGAAATCATCTGTGTATCCCTGTAATGAGCGCTAAATAACGTCAGTGATATATATCAGTTTGAAATGGTGTTTCATTATTAAATTACACTTCAAACGATTTTTTCTCATTGACCGTAATGTAATGGAATTCTTTTGTGTGGCCGTGTAAAAAAACACAATGCAGTAAAATTTAATTTTAAGTATAATGGCTGTTCATAGTTGGTAATGTGTGCAATTCTTTCGTGCAGCTCTGTATATGATCTACACACTTCGTAATGCACAATAAAGAAATTAGTTTTAAAATGTATATCACAGCTGAAAACGCACATTCAGCAGTTATGGCTCATAGTCAGTGCTGTACCAGAATTCTTTTGAGTGTAAATAAACGATAATTTCTACGTACTCAATAATCTGTAGAAAGCACGTTGTAGTTCACCTCAGTAATGTATATTAGTTTTATTATGTTTGAAATAGTTTAATCGCATTAAAATACATTGCAAACGATTTTCTACCCATAGATCAAAATATAATGGAATTATTTTGCGCTTCCCTGCAAAGGAACTATAATTGCTACTTATTCGATACTCCATAGAAAATGTATTGCCATCCACCATAGTGAGGCATATCAATTTCATGATGTTTGAAACAGTGTCACATTATTAAAATGTACTAAAAACGATTTTCCCCATTGACTGTGATGTAACGGTATACTTTTGAGTGTCACTGTAAACCAACTATAATTGCTACTTATTCCATACTCTATAGATGAAACGTTGTCGTCCAACTCAACGATGCATATCAATTTTATTATATTTGAAATAGTGTAACGACATTAAAATGCATCGAATAAATATATATTCCTCATTGACAGTAATGTAACGGAATACTTTTGAGCATCCCTGTAAACTAAACATAAATGGTTCACACTTCATTTTCAATATCGAACATGCCACGGTAAACCTCAAAAGCATATACCAATTACGTGGCAATCCGAGTATATTTACGCGAGTTAGAGCACAGACAGACAGACTACCAGACAAACCAAATTCATAAATACTTTTTGACTATGCTTCTATGCTTGAAAGTATTTAAAAACAGCAGTGATATTACAGCAAGGGTAACAATAGAGCCTAGGGCTGAGTGCAGTCACAAGATTTTTCTAAAAATCAAACGAACATTGCACCTCCCAACGAACAAATCCTAAATTTTCAATTATCATAAAGAAAAAAATCACATTCACTAAAGAATTTCATTAAACTGGGCTTCCGATGCCCTGTAAATGTTTTACCTATCATTGAGTATGTATACAGTCAAATGGACAGATGCGGAAAATCCAAGTAGCTCTTAAAATCACCGTAGGCTTTTGAAAGTCACTATTGAATCTGTTCCTTTCTATAAAATTCTGTCTTCAATATTATTTATATTGATATTTAATCATCAATATTCATTTCAAAGTTAAAATATCATACAACTAGAAAATACGAATGGGTTAGGCTTACCTAAAAGGTCCTCTTTCGGGAGATAAAATGTATATTAAATTCATCTGTATTTTCGAAAATAAATGTTCATACTATTTAATTAGTAATTGAATCTACACAATGTAAACACACAAACATATATATTAACGATCACAAACAAAATATACATAACGTAAATTATTGTGTAAATATTTTAAATGACAGTCGTAGAAGCTTGAGACTTTCTATACCGAGGTAAATTATCAACAATTATGAATTTAAAAAGCTTTACGATGATTTAAAGAGCTGCTTGGCGTTTCCGTGTCCGCTCATTTGACTGCATACATACTCAACGAAAGGTAAAACAACATTTACAGGCATTCGCAGCAGTGTTGAATCAAGTTTTTCAACAAATGTGATTTTAAAAAGGAAATTGAAAATTCAGGAATTTTCAGAGGGGATTTGCAATGTTAGTTTGATTTTTTAGGGGAGTGTTAAATTTATTCATAACTTTAACACTTATGAAAACACTTTAACACGTATGAAAATACTTTAACAAAATTTACTTCACTTGTTGTGAAAAGGGATAACATCAAGGGAAGATCTTGAACTGGCTACTATCCTCGTACAAACAATACTGAGATAGATGCATCATATTTAGGAATGTAGCTGACAGTACTAAATGTTGCTGATCAAATTACTGTGCATTTCCAACACGTCTCATGAGGTCACAATATTTCATACAAAGCAAAGTAAGTTTGTTGAAACTGTCTGTTGATTGACCGTTAAAATATCTTCATAAATATTAATGTCATGAATGAAAATCCAGGTTTGGCTAAGCGTGAAGAACTTTGCAGTTTAATTTGACCATTTGAAAATTGCGTAAAAATGATCTCTAAACAATATACTGTGAAGTTGATTAAACAAGAATAGTTCTTGTAATAATTAACAATATTGTATGCCAGCAAATATTGTCCATAAATGAAGCTTAATACAAGTGAACTCCCGTTAGTGCAGATTTCCAAGGGAGGCATATTTTATTCACTCTAACTGAAGTCCTCATTAAACGATATAAACATTTGAATGGTGTAAAATAGTTATTTAGTTAAATAAATTTAATTCAGTTTTAAATAAAAATCAAATAGGTTACCAACTTAATGCTAAAATAAACATTTTTCTTTTAATTGAGTAATTTTAGTTAAAAAGTAAGTTAGTGACAATTTGTAAATACGAAGTAATAAATTACTGAAGTAAAATAAATTATGCAAAGAAATTGCAGTATTTACATTATTTAACTTTAATTAAAGCAACTTCTCCTGTTTCTTTGCGTTCCTTGAACAAATTACCCTTTTACTCCATCATTTTTCAGTTTGACGACACACTCGAAAATTTGGTGTGTTATATCCCATACTAATTGGTATTATCGGCGAAAAGCCATTATCAATTTTTAAACCTATCACGTTTTTGCTGGTATAAAGTTTTCTGGCTCTTCATTATTGTCACTAACAATTTCTTGATCTCACAATAACCAAAGTTACATCAAATTGGCTTTTGAAAAAATAATGTTCCAAAACAGTTTTTATTCTGCTTGGTCAGTTTGTGAAAATATTTATTGTCCGCATTATCCGATGAGTAGTAAACTTTAAACGACGTCTTTAGCATTAATTCCAAATAGAAAATGACGGGGAAAACAAAATTATTGTTATTAACCGGATATACTTCTTAAGCGGAGACGCATTAACGAGAGTCCACTGTATTATATTTAAGAGATTATCACCCTGATGCCTGCCATGCACAAAACTCAAACATTTTTCTCAAGCATTGAATAGTTTTTCTAATTATATTATTAAACAATTAAATATATAATAATAATATAAAATATTAAGTATATAAAATAATAATATTAAACAATATTATTGTAAGCGGAAGTTAATAATCTTATACGAGTTTTAAACAAAATAAAATCTGGGAATTTGCATTTTTTAAAAATGTTCTCAAATCTCACTACTTTCTGGTGCTATACGATATCAATTTCTTCCGTACATGCTTAAGATCTTCAGATACTATTCATGTCCCATGAATTTAAGAACTCCCCCCACCCCTCCTATAAATACAAGATTTGTTCAGAATATGCGACAAAGTTGCTGTTTTGAATTCATTTTCAGAACTTAAGAATAATAAAAAGAGAGTATTTATGGAATAATCTGCTGCACAATTTCGACATTTAAATATTCTGCAAGCTAGTTTTTTAAATTACAGATTTTCACAGATTTTTATTTTTTTATTTTACAGTTTTTTAAGATGTTTTCTAGAGAAATGCAAGTCATTGTGCAAGTGAAAATGTAAAAATATTATGAGAAATCGGGACAGTTGGCATCTCGCATACTGTTCCTTGGGACGGATCTTTGGATCCCTGAAAGGGGACGTCTCGCGTCAATCGGGACATCAGGATAACTCTAATTGTTACAGTAGGTTTTATAGCAAATATTGTTTGCTTTGTTCTGTATAGTCATCCCTTTCCTTTTTGTTTCTTTTTTGTTGTTGTTGTTGAAAGAGTTTGAGAGCGCCCTGTATAGAAGCAAACACAAACTTCAGTAAATGTGCTGCATATAAATCAACAGAAATTTTTTAACTAACTAGAGAATTTTTAAGTGAAAAATAACTTAAAATTTTATTTTTACATCTTCCTCAAAATCATTTCTTTCACCTCCTGCCTTTATGCAAAATATTAAACAGATAAAAATGATATGCATGGGATTCTTTGAATTTTGTATGAATGCTTGAAAATTGTTTATTGAGAAAATACACTTTTCTCATGAATTTATTTGAACTAGTTTATGAATTATACACAATATTAGATTTTCTAAAATTTTACAAAATTTTAATCTTATCACACAATTTAACATCATATGAGGTTCTATTGAAAAACGGACCCCTGTGAAATATGCATGTTATTTTTATTCCTGTATCACGTTGTATAAAGTTCAATATAACTTGTGAAATACAGCAATAGACAGAGCCAAACAACAGAGCCATTTACTTTTCAAATACCAAGGGGCTCTGCCCTCTACGAGCTGCACTCGCAAACTCCCGTCCAGATACCGCATGCTCTAAAAACATGCTAATTTGCTCTTGTTTAAAAAGATTACCCGATTTCGGAAGATAGAATGATGTTATCAAGACTAGCGGCAATATACTATAATGGGTTACCATTCTTTTCCCTTTGACAGGGAGATTTATTGTTGTCCAAGGCCGCATCCACCACTATCGCGACAACTGATGGCTGTTTTCGTGATTTATAAGTAATATCAATTACACATTTGAAAATCAGCTTGTATACATTGGTTAAGTAAAAGGTGTTGCTGCCTCCCAGAGTTTTATAATGTCTAGAAGAAAAGTTTTCTTATAGACGCTATAAGAAAATCGTTTTAAATATATCACTTAAAATATGAAGTAAGTTTCCCCATGAAATGCTTTTTTCAAACCATGAATTAAATCTCCATTCAAATAATGAAACTTTGAATAAAAAAGTAGAAAAAAACTAAACAAATTATATAAATAATAATAATAATAATAATAAAACGATGGGACACTGCACACCACAATCTAGTCAAATATAACCTTCAAAAGATGATTAAATTTCTAAGCATATTTTTCTTCCAATAAAACTTATGTAACTGAACTATCTTGACCAATTTCAACATTAAATAGCGCTTAAAATAGTTTTTCAATTTAAAAACTGTCTACTTCAACGTGTTTATCATACATTTCTTTATAACACTACCAATTTTCATGCTTATTACGTGATCCCTATATGATCATATGCAATAGTTTTTGCAGGATAAGTTGAGAAAATGAAAAGCTTACAATACATTCAATTACGGCAGTAGTAGCATTAGTTACTTTTTCTAGATTATATATAGAGATATTCAGTTGTAAAAGCTGCCTTGGAGTTTTTTTTCTGTACTTTTTCTGGATTATATATAGAGATTCAGTTGTAAAATGTGACTTTGACTTTTTTTTGGTACTTTTTCTTGTTTATATATAGAGATTCAGTTGTAACATCTGCCTTTGATCTTTTTTTTTTTTGTACTTTTTCTAAATTATATATATAGAGATTCAGTTGTAAAATCTGCCTTTGACTTTTTTCTGTACTTTTTCTGGATTATGTATAGAGATTCAGTTGTAAAATGTGCCTTTGACTTTTTTGGGTACTTTTTCTAGTTTATATATAGAGATTCAGTTGTAACATCTGCCTTTGATCCTTTTTTTTTGTACTTTTTCTAAATTATATATATAGAGATTCAGTTGAAAAATCTGCCTCTGACTTTTTTCCGTACTTTTTATAGATTATCATAGAAACTCGACAGAGTTTCTCGCCAAGCATAAGAAACAGCAATGCATTGAACCGTAAATGAAAGGAATTTCCGCCAATGGATGCCAAACGATTTTACATTTTTTTTTTAACTCTGTCTAGTTTATATTTTGCGGACGGGACAAAACGGGTTTTTGACACATCTATATCTCGCGTTCTATTTATGATAGAAACAAAATTTTTGATTCTATGGAATGGGGCGTGCCAAATGACTAAGAAATCAAAAGAAAAGCATGTTCTGTCGAATAGGTTTTCAGAAAATGCGATTTTAAAAGTGCTGTTTTTTGCACTTTTTAAATCTTGTACAGACCAAAAACTGTTGACAGGGCTACAGCAATCTGTAATTATCGGATTTTTACGTGGTTTACGTTATTTGAATTGTTTTTATGAGTAATTCAAACCTTTGTAAGTTTCATGTAAAAATATTAATTAGTTTTTGAGTTATATCAGTTTAAAGTTATTGATTCCTATACTTAACATACAGCAAACAACTGTTGACAGGGCTACAACAATGTGTAATTATCGGATTTTTACGAGGTTTACGTCATTTGAATTGTTTTTATGAGTAGTTCAAACCTTTGTAAGTTTCATGAAAAAATATTAATTAGTTTTTGATTTATATCAGTTTAAAGTTATTGATTCCTATACTTAACATATAGCAAAAAACTGTTGACAGGGCTACAGCCATCTGTAATTATCGGATTTTTACGTGGTTTACGTCATTTGAATTGTTTTTATGAGTAGTTCAAACCTTTGTAAGTTTCATGAAAATATATTAATTAGTTTTTGATTTATATCAGTTTAAAGTTATTGATTCCTATACTTAACATAGAGCAAAAAAATAATAAATGACCCAACTCTTTTAGAAATGGTCATATACACATGATATTAAGATATGTTATTATAGTCGACCCAAGTAAGCTCCCTATTATAAAAAAATAGTAACATTTAAGGTTCGTTTACAGGTTCTCACAAAAGATCTTTTGATATAGGGCTAAAGAATTGTGTAATTATCCGATTTTTACGCGGTTTGCAGCAATTGCATTGTTTTTATGAGTAGTTCAAATGTTTAATATTTCGTGTAAAAATATGAATTAGTTTTTTTTATGTATATCACTTTAAAGTGATTTATTCCTATACTTAAGATGAAGCAAAGAAATATTAAATGGTCTAACTCTTTTAAAAAAGAACGTATGCGCTGGATGTTAAAATATGTTACTACGAACGACCTAAGTTAGCTTCCTATTGTAAAACAGAATTGTAGAATTTACTGTTCGCTTACAGGGTAACTCAAAAGATTTTTTAATAAGACTAAATAGTTGTGTAATTAGCGAATTTTTACGTTGAAGTACTTGATTCCTCAACACAGAGGAAAAACAATAGTAAATAGCATAATTTTTGTCAAAGTGGTATATACACAAGATATTCAAATATGTTACTACATCCGATTCATTTAAACTCTCTATTGTTTGTATTGTTGAACCATATACGTTTCGTTTACAGAGTCTCTTAGAAGATCTTGACATTACAACCGGCACATGCGGGTGGGCAGTCAATCTGTGCCAAGTGTCTGTGGAACTATCAACTCGGCCTGCATGGCAGGTCTATTATGCGATAATCTGTAGAGATTGAAAGCAGTACCTATTAGTTTTACATTACAACCGATGTATATTTACTGAGTGAGATGTATTTTAATGATTTTATACTGTTTCAATCTCTGTAAGGTTTTATTATCTTGCTTTAAAATTTAATACGAGTTCATTTTGTCCGCCTGAAAGCTCGTCGATCTTAAGCTCTAAATCTATTAAAATATAGTATTTTCATCGATAAAAAAAAAAAAACGTGTTTATTAATAAATGTATCAGGAATTGATTGAAAAAGCGATTAAAAAATTCCAACTTTACATTCATGCGCTGAGTAACAGAATGTACAAATGTTGCTACCCCAAGATTAGAAGTTTTGCGTTTAAATATTTGCCGTTCATTGAATCTCCGGCTATGACGAACTTAAAATGCTCTAAAAACGGGCCTAGAGCACAATGAAAAGGAAATAACTTCTTAAATTCCACATAAAAATTAAAAATGCTATATTTCGTATACAATAGGTGATCGTTAACGAACTGTTCGGTTTACGAATAAATCGGTTAACGAACACTTTCGCGTGAGATTTTTATGTTCGGATAACGAACACATGTTCGGTTAACGAACACTTTCAAGAGATTTTTATGTTTGGAGAACGAACACCTCACGAAACAAAGTCATGATGAAGAAATGCCGTGTTTCATACAGGGTGATTTTTTTTAAAGTTGTGAAAGTAAAACACTATAATAAAAGAACCACTGATCCAAATGACCTGATATTTCACCAGTATGCTCCCAAAGCAATGGGAATTTTTTTGGCATGGTTAAAAAAAAACTTAAAATTGCACCGACAGATGGCGCTGTAAGGTAGCAGAAACAAAGAATACCGTCTGTGGGAGGAAAACAATGGACAGTACTTTGAAAAACCATCTTCCGTAGGCCCTCTGTCGTCATTTTCTTAAATTCTTAAGTGTCCTAAATCTCCTAAGAGCAGTCGGTGCGCTGTCATTATTCTGATGATACAGTTTCACTAACAATGCACGGTCCGTCAATGACGCAGTCATTGCGAGGATTTCCGTAAAATAATGAACATGAGGTGTGCGTACTTCATGTTCTTATCGCCAATGTGCCTGTGCCGGGCGCAAGTTCGTCTCCCGACTATACTGCATGTACAGCGCCATCTGTCGGGGCGATTTTAAGTTTTTTTTAAACCATGCCAAAAAAATTTCCATTGCTTTGGGAGTATACTGGTGAAATTTTAGGTCATTTGGATCAGTGGTTCTTCTGTTATAGGGTTTTACTTTCACAACTTTAAAAAAAATCACCATGTATTTGCCGAGTTATACTTATTGCTTCTATTGTCGACTTTAAGAGCATTTTAACAGTTGCATACATATGTTCTAATTAATTCATGGACTGCCGGGGATTGAGGACCTATATTTTAGGATCCCCGAATTGGAATGGACAGACTAGAAACATTAATTATGTATTTTGTGCATTTAGTAAATATAATCCTTTTTGGTTTAAACACGATCCTTTTTAAAATCTAATTTAAAACTTTATGATTTATCAGATCAAAAATTTTAATAAAATTTAAATTTTTTTTAAACGGTTCATTATGTAAACGCATTAGTCTTTGTGGTATATTTACAAAATCACACAAAATTTTGGAATACATGTCATCCTACGAACATTTTCTATTTTGAAATCACTTTAATAGTTTTTATACTTTTGCAAACGTTGCGAATATTATATTTTTCCGATTCTCGAAACGTTGAGTTAAAAATCTTAAAAAATAAAAAAACTTTTAAGGTGCTCAGTAATTTTCAAGAATAATATTTAATATATTAGAATAAAAATCCCTGTAAATTACAATGGTTCGTAGAAAAACAAATTTGATTATTCTCGGTAAAGTATGATCCATAAACTCATTGTTATGATTGACCGAAAAAAAAGGTGCTTCTTATTTTTCCACATTTTCTGAAACTGCAGTATTTTAATTACTTTGTAAACTACTGTAACTTTTTTTATTTTTTTGTTTTTTGAATGTATATAAACGGAAGAGTGATATAAACAAAAGAAAAAGGAAAATAAGCATGTCATAAATAATCTGATGAGTACAATGTAAGGAAATGAATATAAAAGTTTCCCCGTTGCTATGGTAGCGACATGTACATTGGAATAAGTCACTCAATAAATTGTATAATTCTGATGTATAGTTCTGTTTATAGCATCACAATTATTATTTTTTATTTTTCCCCTTTCATCTTTCTTTTATCTTTTCTTTTCTGAATAAAAATGGAATCTGTGTAATTGAAATTAAATACCTTACAAAAAAGAGTGATATCTCATCAAAAACAACTCGTTGTAAATGATCCCGCCAAGCCATAAACCTAAAACGTCAGCCATAAAAAGAAGTGATATCACATAAAAAGAAACGATATAGAAGTGCATACTTCGAGTCCCGTGTAAAAATCTATCACCACTCATAATGTTTCCAAAGGACTCGGAGTGAGGTACAGTATGTGAAAACTGCTTGGCGACCTGGAGGCTTTTATAATATATGCAGTATATCAATTTTGAAAATCGAAAAAATAAATTTTTAATTTTTGTTATATCACTTCTATAAATATTTTTGTATGAGAAAGAACTGACTGAACGGATTTTTCCCCAGACTTATGCGATTCCGCTTACGCTAGAATTATTGCAATATATCACAATTTAGATAACGTTTATCATAAGGTGCTTTGTTATTAATATTCGTATGATCATTACATATATATATATATATATATATATATATATATATTACAAACTCAAAATCTTTACATGTTTACTTAAGAAATCTTCTTCGTAAGAGTGGTGTTTCTAGTTTAAATAATGGTAAATAAAATCAACAAATTAATTTTTCTAGCTCATAAATAAAAAAAAGACATGCAAACACAGAAGCTTCAACTTTTTACAATTTTATGGGAGCAAAATAATTAAATAAATAAAAAAAATAAAAATAAATAAAAATAATATAGTCATATGTAATTGCAGGAAACGCGAACATTATAAAGGCCTGCAGGTCGCCAAGCAGTTTTCACATACTGTACCTCACTCCGACTCCTTTGGAAACATTATGAGTGGTGATAGATTTTTACACGGGACTCGAAGTATACACTTCTATATCGTTTCTTTTTATGTGATATCACTTCTTTTTATGGCTGACGTTTTAGGTTTGTGGCTTGGCGGGATCATTTGCAACGAGTTGTTTTTGATGAGATACACTATATGGCCAATGATGACCGGTCACTTGTGATTTTAGACGTTTTATTAAATATCTGGAAAGATACATGACGGATTACCCTGAAACTTCAGGCGTGTAAACAACATGATAGACGTCATATATTTCCACGAAGCATTTTTTTTCGAAACCCCATAAGGGGTCGTCAACAAATTGAAGAAAACCAAATATCTTTTGTATAACCCTGTAAAAAGTAATATAGCAAAAGCGTTAAAACGGTTACACATGCTTAGGAGGCTTCTTTTAATAAATTATGTTCATTTTTATGAGGATAGCACGTATACTCATGGAGAAATGAAGGTTTTTATACAAACAATCCCAAATTTCACCAAGGTTTTTGCTTATAATTTTGAGAGTTATTAATATAAAAAAATGTTCTTTTCAGGAGCGATGACACACAACATTATATACAATTCCCTGCAATCAGAATTAAAAAATAATAAATATTGGATGAAAAATGAGCAGATTCACTAAATATTGTTTCACTGCGCATGCGCGAATTCAATCAAAATATACTGTGCATAATATAATAACTAAATGTATAGAGCAACTTTTGTGAAAGTCTCAAAAACATAGCTTGAAAATTCTGATAGCAATCGTCAATAAAATAAGTTCGAAATTCGCTGTTTCCAAAAGGAAGCAAAAAGATGAGGGGTTGTATCCAAATATACTAAGCCTATGAAAGTTGACATAATAAGAATAAAGTGTCTCTCATTCAGTGGCGTAGCTAGGGGGGTAAGGGGCGAGGGGGGCGGTCCGCCCCGGGTGTCACCCTCTAAGGGGTGACACCTGATCTTTATTTGCAAAAGAAAAAATGTATATAATCTTATAAGATTTTGGAAAATAATTCTGACATAAAATGAAATTTCTAGTGCACCACGCAACAGAGTTAATTCTCTTTTCTTGGAGAATCTGAAATTTTACGCAGAATGGGCTGTCTAAATTAGATATACACCAGTGAGCAAAATCCTTCATGCTCTCAATCATTGTAATATTCAAACATCAGGAGAAGGCGACTGTGACGTATGAGTCACGTGTGGTCAGAAAAGTTTATTTCAGCAATTTAGAAAACAGAGGAATCGGAAGAAAACTTTTCGACAAGGTGCTTATTTGATTTGGGATTAACTTATTTGGCTAGCCAAGATTTCATTCAACAATAGATCATACAACCTTGCAACAAATGACTGCTTAAATAAGGAAATGGATGTATTTGTTGACTAGATTAATTGGATATTACACTATTTTTAGCTAAACAAAATTCGTGGCCGCGGTGAAAGCAATACTTAATACTTCCGGAAATACCGGTAATTTTCTTGAATTGGTGCAGTTGCTTTGAAAGTGTGATGATGTATTGAAAGAACATCTATTGAATTTGTAATATTGTTCGTCTCAAAAAGTTTCTTATCTGTCGCCAGTTATGCAAAATCAATTCATAAGTATTTTATCAATCTACATTAAAAGCAAACTTCTTGAAAAGATAAAATCCACTGTATATTTTGACATGATGTTTGACAGTACACCATATATTACTCATACTAATCAAAAGTCTCAGGTGATTCGTTATGTGAAAATTGATGATAGAAAAATTGAAATAAAAGAAGCATTTTTAGGATTTTTCCTTTGACAAGTTAAAAATCTGCTGATTTTAGTATAGAAATTCTAAAAAGGCTTGATAATGATGGTTTAGATATTATGAGGTGCCGTTCTCAAGGTTATGACAATGCAGCTAATATGAGTGGAATATACGGTGGAGTGCAAGCCTTTCACGTCTAAAAATAAAAAGGATTATCAAGTCTAAAAATAAAAAAGTTGTTATCTTCGGATTTATTAATCATTCCCTTAACTTCTGTGGCCAAAATTCTTTTGCACAAAATGCCACTTGTGTTCGATGTTTTGGAACTTTGGAAGCAGTTTATTCATTTTTCACTGTATCTATACTAATCGGTGGGAAGTGTTGATTATACGCAGTGGAATATCAGTTAAGAGAGTTTCAACAACACGATGGAGTGCTCATTATGCTACAGTTAAAGTAATGGCAGAAAATTTTGATAAAGTTATAGCAGCAATTAAAGAATTCCGTGATTCACGAGAAAATTTGGACATAAACAGGAGCTGCACAAAAGCTTTTGTCTGCTCTCCTCAATTTCACTTTCCTATGCTATCTCTTTTTCTGGAATGATGTATTAAAAGAAATGAATTGTACCCAGGTGTTGTTGCAAGCCAAAGCCTTAAGCCTGGATGAATTATTAATAAAATTAGAAGGACTTCGTCTTTATATGTACCGAAAGAGGACTGAAATTGTAGAAAGAGCGATTAAAAATGCACTCAAGACATCTGAAAATAACGACATTTGTGTTGAGCGCAGAATTCTCCGCCAAAAGAAAATGGCTGGAGAGCAAGGATTATCTCTACAAGATGACAACAGAAAAAAAAAGTTGGAATGCCTCGATCGATTTTATTCTGAAATTCAGACTCGTTAAAATGGCAATCAAGATGTAGCTGGAAGATTTGAAGTGCTGAAAACTAAGAATTTATTATTGACAAGTGGGGAACAGTTAAAAATCCTTGTACCAAAACAACTTCTTTCTATGACGAAGTGTCTGAAAGAGAAATTTTCCTAAAAATACCAAGGTTAAGAAGACATTTCAAAGCTGCCAATCTTGATGTTTCAAAAACCAAAGATTGGGTTGTCTTACATTTTTTTAATTTTTATTGTTGAATGGGCTTTTATAGAATCTTTTCCAAACTTAGTTTTATCGTTAAAGTTATTTTTAATGGTTTACTTGTCACTCGCATTTTGTGAGAAGAGTTTTAGTAAAATGAAGCTAATTAAAAACTATTTGCGGTCAACAATGAGTGATAGCCGGCTGAGCATTGAGTAACCTTGCTACGTTGAGCACGAGGTCACACAAAATATTGATTTCGACGAAGCAATTTTCATTATAACTTTGATAATATGAAAACGAGGAAAGGGAAAATTAAAAATATACTAAGTGGTGTACAGTTAATTATTTTTAATTTAAGTTTAGTTAAATTATGTTTACTACTGTTTATTTGATTATTGTGTAAAGGGAAAATAAACATAAATAAAAATGATTCAAGTTTAGGTTTTACTTTTATTTTTGCTATAAATATTTACATTAATAAAACAGAAAGGTTTACTTTTATTTTTGTTATAAATAGTTACATTACTATGTAGCATTAATTATTGTAAGGCTAATGTATAAGAAATAATTTTTTACTGTATTTGAAATTAAAAAAATAAAAAATAATTATTTTCTTTCTACTTGTATTGGTGGCGACGGTGTGTGGGGTGAAACCATTTACATCCGCCCCGGGTGTCACCCATCCTAGCTACGCCACTGCTCTCATTGTATATTTAGACACTGCCCCTCATCTTTTTGCTTCATTCGCATTTCAAGCTTATTCTATTGACTATCACTATCAGAATTTTTACGCTATGTTTTTGAAACTTTCACAAAAGTTGCTCTATACATTTAGCTAATATATTATGCACAGTATATTTTGATTGCATTCGCGCATGCGCAATGAAACAATATTTAGTGATGCTACTCATTTTTCATCCAATATTTATTATTTTTAATTCTGATCACAGGGTATTGTATATAATGTAGTTTGTCATCGTTCCTGAAAAGAACATTCTTTTATATTAAAAACTCTGAAAACTATAAGCAAAACACTTGGTGAAATTTGGGATTGTTTTTATAAAAACCTTAATTTCTCCACGAGTATAGGCGCTATCCTCATAAAAATGAACATAGTTTATTAAAAGAAACCTTCTAAGCATGTGCTACCGTTTCACCGCTTTTGCGATATCAGTTTTTACAGGGTTATCCAAAAGATATTCGTTTTTCTTCAATTTATTGACGGCCCCTTATGGGGTTTCGGGAAAAAAAAATTAGCCGAAATATATGACGTCGACTATGCTGATTACACGCCTGAAGTTTCAGGATAATTCCTTATGTATTTTTCTAGATATTTAACAAGACGTCTAAAATCGTAAGTGACTGGTCAGTTATTGGCCATATGGTATATATAGAGATTCAGTTGTAAAATCTGCCTTTGTCTTTTTTTGAACTTTTTCTAGATGATATATAAATTCAGTTGTAAAATATCGAGAGAAGATTTTTTAAAATAATTTCTGCTAATGAATCTAAAGAAAAACATAACAATATATATATACTACGTGGTAAGGTGTCTAAAGTTTAAGTTTCTATTAATTATCTCAGAATGTATTACTTAAAATGAATAAATATGAAAAAAAAAGAATAATAAAAAAGGACATATGTGATTTGGATACTTTTAAAATTCAAATATAATACAAATATTCGCTTGAAAGAAAAATTGGAAATTAAATAATTGAGTTCCTGCTTACCTCTAAAACTTCTTCTATTAAATAATAAATCACGAACACCGTGAAAATTATTTCGCAAATAAAGATGAAGTAATCACTTGTAGTTACATATCTCAGGAGTTTTACGGTCCGAAAGCTCCAAGAAGGAATCATGCCTCCTGTGGCTGGAAACTCGAAACATAATCTGCAATGCCAAGATCATTTTAATTGTTTAAATGAAAGAACTTAATGAAAACTGTAAAACGAGAACTGAAGTGCTCGTTTTACACTTTTACGCTCGTTACGCAAGATTTTAAACAGAAGTGTTTAAAATCTTGCGTGACTTATAAAATACCAGAAGATAAAATGAAGAAAAATAATTTGGTTCAAATAAATGTCTTTATGAAATTCTCAAATTTCACACAGTAATAATACAGAGATTGAGATTTACAGTACGTGTTTTGAAAACAAGCTGGATTAGTTAGAAGGAAACACAAAACCAACTAAGAAAAAGTAATAATGAACAAGAACGGAAAATCATGCGTCAAGCATAGATTATGAAACACTTTCCAACACAGCCAGAATACTTTAACAAGACTTTATAGTTTAATAAGGTGAAATATAATGTCTAAGTAAACAATTTGGAAAATGCATAACACTTTTGAAAATCCAATTTCAGGAATTACCATCAATAGTCGGAAAAATATCCAAATTCTTTTGCGCAGCTTTGTATATGATCTATAGATTTGTATATATACTACATAGTACGCTAAAGTTTAGTTCAGTTAGGAAACGCATACAACAGTTGTAAATTTCCCTTCAGAAATTCCCGTTAATAAACAGAAATGTACTCGAAATCTTTTGTACAGCCCTGTATATGATCTATAGAATTTATACACACCAAGTAATATGCAAAAAATTAAATTATTTTATGTATCCCTGTAAAGGAACGATGTATGCTATGCACACCATACTCTATAGTAAGGCTCTTGTAGTGCACCTCAGTGATATACATCAATTTAAATATGTTTGAAATAGTGTAACATCATTAGGATTCACCGCAAACGATTTTTCTCAATAGAGTGTTGTAATGGAATTCCTTTGAGTGTCCCTGTAAAGGAACTAAAAGTGCTACGTATTTTATTTTTATTACCGAAAATGCCATTGTAAAGCTCATAAGTATTTGAAATCCGGGTATATTTACGAGAGTTAGAGCACGGACAAACAGACAGACGGCTGACGGCCAGGCAAACCTAATTCATAAACACTTTTCATCTACGTTAGAAAGTGTTAAAAAAATTCATATTTTTTTAGAATTTATAAATAGTGGGTTATACTAAAAAGCTAGTCGTTGCACTGATAGCAATGGTTACTTAAAAATAAGAATTATTTTTATTTTCTCGACTTCGAGTGTTAAATCTCGATTTTGAAAAACACACCTACCCTTTGTTTAGTGTACCCCAGAAAGTGAGAACAAAATAAAACACACACGTAGTTCATCGGTTTGGTTGCTTATTTTGTCATTAAGTAGCGGAAAAGGTCCAAATACTACTTTTATTTTCAATCTAAATTCTACAATTTTGAGAATTAGTGGAGGAAAAAGTCATGGTTAGGTACCTTGATATGTTTCACATCGTCTTAGAAAAAAAAAATCAGTTTAAAAAGCGTTTTCTATTTATAAAAAAGAAATATTCCGAAAGTTTGCAAATTTTGAGTTTGGAAAATGGAGTCTAAATACCGTCTACCTCAGTTTTTTTTTTCCAAAAGAACCACACAAAGGGCTAATTTCGCTGATTAAGAGTGAAGAACATTACTTTAATAAATTTTATTGGTTAATAATATTTAATATGTACAGAAAGAACGTAGAATTTTTAATGAACAAGCATTTTTGCCAAATTTATATAAATATTAACGAATTTTTGCTCAAATATATGAAAGAGAAACGGATTCAACGCAATGCAAAAAAAAAAAAAAAAAAAAAAAAAAAAATGCTGATTTTACTGTATAATACTGGCACCCCAGCTGCCAGTATTATACCTTAAAATTAACAGTAATAAGCAGTAATACACTATCGCGCATGCGCGGCAGTGTATTACTGCTTATTTCACTGCTTATTACTATTAATTTTACGGTATACTAGCAGCTAGGGTGCTAGTATTATACTGTCAAATCAACATTTTTAGTGCGTTGAATCCGTTTTTCTTCCATATATATGAGCAAAAATCCATCATTCTTTGCACTGATGAAGGTACGCTAAATACTAGTATGCGATAAGATAAAAAGTTCTGGTGCTAAAAACGTTGTTTTAACTTCTTATATTGTATTGCGCCAAGTATCATCTTAATTGTCAAGTTTTACACTAGTTATCTACCCTATATATATAAAATCCTAATGAAACGAATTTGTGAAACGATTTTATGAAACGAATTTGTGAAACGATTTTATGAAACGAATTTATGAAACGATTTTATGAAACGACTGATTAAACGACTGATTATGTTTCAAGGCTATTTTTAATAAAATATTAAACGCTTGATGGTGAAATTAATACCAATTGTTCATAAAAATCCGCTGATGTCAAAACTGGTAACAGAATTTTGAAATTGGAATTAGTTTTCGAGATATTAATTTTTTTCTAATTTTAATGACATTACTGTAATGATGGCAACTAATTACTCAGTTTTTTTGTGACAAAAAAGGGAAAAAAATTGAAAAGGATCCCGATAGGGATTATTGATTTCTTTTTATTAGTCATTTTCAAATTGAAATTGAATTTATCTTTTATTTCAATCGATAATGAAGATAAGATTGTGATTAAATTATGTTTTTCAGGAAAATGTGAAAAAAAAAATCACATTTCTATCGTCAGGATTCAATCGTCTGTCAGCATTTAATTTAATTTATAAACTGAAAATATTTTGAATAAATTCGTCCAAATGACGTCATTTAGGTAAACGCAAAAGAAAGGGAGGAAAAGGAATTAATAGTAATTATTATTTATTGATATCATTTTGTTATTTTTTTGTAAAATTTAACTAAACGAAATTATAAAATCATTAATTCGGATATTTGAAACTAATATATAAAATAATAATTGCCCAAATGAACGGAAGAATAAAATATCCTGCTTGGTTTTCTATCCTGCTTGGTTTTTTCCGCCAAGCTTTTTAAAAAAGCGTCAAGACCCCTATAATAGACAAGCACCAAAAGTTCATTGGGTTTATTTTCATAACTTTTGGCAACAAATCTATGTATATTAACGAATCTATCCCTTTTTGAAGCTCGAATTACGCCAAACCTAAAAGCAAAGGATCCTATAATGGAAAAGTACCCGATTTTCTTATGGACAATATTCAAGTGACAGAACATGGTGCAAAATTACCGCGGATAGCAAATTTGTTTAAATATCTCATCAATTGATGCCGAATAAATGAAGGCATGCATGCACAAAATATTTAATTAATTTTGTATGATAAATAATTATTAGAAAATTCGTATATACATATTAATTAAAAAAAATAATTTACATATTTAAAATAACATGAAAATATGCATGATGGTGCACTAAAATAGAGAGAAAATTAAAACCTGTTACTGAAAATGTCTATAACATAGTACTTTTCAATACCGTGGTTCTTAATGTTATTCACAAGCAGATGGAATTTTTCTCATCCTTAAACGCAAAGGAAGAATAGAATAGAGATTGTTGTTATAAAAGTCCGAGAGGTAGTCACAATTTAAACTTAACCATTTTATACAAGTAGTAATTGATTTTACTTATCAATCCCGAAAACAGTCGTCGCAACAGCTGTGTATGAGGCCATGATAATTGAAAAATGTCCCATTAAAATGTTAAAAGCATGGCAACCCAATTACTGATTTACCAATATTTTTAAAATAAAGCACGCTGTCATGTTTTTAGAGGCCTCGAAGTCTGAGCGGGGGTTGGCGAGCGTAGCTCGCAGGGGGTAGGCCCCCTAGTATCTACTATATATTATATCTACTATATATATAAAACACAAGCGGAAATTTCGTTCCGTTCCTTTATAACTCGAGTTCTGCTAAATGGAATTTGATGGAACTTGCACTGTTGGATAGATAATTTTTCAGGGAAGGTTTTAGTATACAACATATAGTTCTATGTAGATTAGTTATAGAATTATGATGGAAAGTTTTGTTATTTTGGATGATAAGGTTACCAAAGGTCATTTGTTTGGCGACCATTATCGTTGGCGAAAGAATTGAAACGGCTATATCAGAAATAAATGCAAACACATAGAAAAATAAAAGAAAAATTCTGTTATTAATTTTATTTAAAATCCCCCCCCCCCACCCGCAAAAAAAAATCTGTAGTAATGAGGGAAAATATTATAAAGCGAAACTATTTAATTTAAACCCCAAAAGAATGTTTGTAATGCTTAAAAATATTTGAAATGCATGAGATTAGAATTAAGTCAATATTTGGCGATTTATCGTTTGCGTCAGGTTAACAAAAATACAACTAATAATTTGATTAGATAAAATATGAGTGACATTTTTTTCTTTCTGTTATTTTTTTATATAACTCATGTGACACTATCATGTGACTTACAGGAAAAACTAGCAGATGTAATTGTAAAAATGACTGCATTTATGAGTTACATGTTATTTGTTTATTTACCGTTTTGATTTTACTTTTGTCGCCAAACAATGTTATTTTAAGCCAAAAATGCATCAGCGTGACATCAGCTGGAGCGATATTAGCAATAATAGTGTTTCGTCGTGTATACAAGATCCTTTTTGAAGTAAATATTTATATTCAAATGCAAATTATATAAATAGCAGCTATTGTTATAAATATGGGATCAAATATTTAAATTTTAGTGAATGTCTGCCACTCAAACACATATTGTAAAATAATTGAATTTTAGACAGTTAAAAATTTACTACGGAAACATGCCGGTTTGTTTTCACCAAACATATGATTTTTATAGCCTCGAACTCAGATCAGCAAATATTGTCTAATCTTTTTTTTTTTTAATATATCGCCAATTTCACTTATAGAAATATACACTGCGTCAAGAGTTAGGATCTAAAGAATATTCTTAAGGAGATGTGTGCAATTATGCGTTATTACTATCACAAAAGGCGACATTTTGCAATAAAAAATGCTTACTGAAATAAATTTTCTATGCTCTTTTTGATTCGTCATTTCTTTTTATTTTTTTTTCTGGATATCTCCCCTTCTTTCAGGAAGTTTTTAAAAGATATTGGACTAATCGTCCGTATTCCGGTCACCTGCCAGTTGGCATTTTTACCATATTGTTGGATGTTTTGTTTGTGTTTGAAGGTTACTCTGGATAACGATTCAGATTACAGAACATTAGACGACTTTTGAAATTAGCGATTGCTAAATTTTTTTTTTTTTTTTATTATGAAGCAAAGTTTATTTTATTCAAACTATTCAGCTTTAAAAATGCACTTTTTATATATCACCATTTTGTTTTAAATATGAAAGTTAAACTCTGTTTTTTATGTGCAAACAATTTATTACATTTTTGACTGTATTTACTCTGCCGGAATCGAAAGATGAAAAACCGTAGTAGACTTGCATGAAGAGGATGTATATTACGAAATATAACGTAACATAGTGTGAGATTGTACTTATGTTACCAGAACCTCACATAGAGACAAGAAAGAGGGACGGGGTTCAAGAACGGGGTACAGACGAAAATGAATCACCCGAACATTACTTAAGTTCAATGGTCAATCCAAAGAATTGGTCAATCTATGCAATCATTGTAATGCTCTCTTTTTTAGCAGTATGTTGACTAGAGAACATTTTAATTCCTGTTGTCATAATCTCATAATGGCCTCATTTCCCTACCAAACTCTACTATAAATAATCAACTAAATGAGTTGCTTCTTATTATCCCAAATTTTGTCAAATGTATAATATTGCTGTGAGCTCGGGGTTCAAAAGGACTGATGCCAATATATAAGAACAATTAAAAGGCTTTATTCACTATAAACAGTGCAGTACGAACACCAATATCTTCTGAAAATTACAAGATATTCAGTAATCTTCAAATCCAATAAAAGCACAGCAAGATTTCACACAGAAACAATGCGTTCAATACGACGTATCAACGACAAAATCGATCCGAGAAACACAGTTCTCAATGCAAAGCCTCTCGTATGAATTCAATCGCAGTTGACAGACAACTCACTCAACTGAACTGATGGAGGTCCTTATATAGGTTTCAGAGATCTTTCCAGATTATTCCAGAGCCTTCAGATGCTAGAAATTACCAGAAAGTGCTTTAACTTTCGATAGAGAACCCAAGCAAGAAAGGATCCCAATGTATAAGTATAAGGGGGGGTGGTTGCACAAAAAGTCGCCAAATCCGTCGCCAACTTGGCGACATTTGGCGATATATCGCCAAATTTGGCGACAAAAATAAGTCGCCAAAACCATCGCCAACTTGGCGATAAACCCATTCCTTGGCGATTTTCCAATAGAACTCATTATAAAGATGAGGGTGTAAGGTTGTTTTCCTTGCAAACCATCTGAGGCCTTTAGCATTGAGTTACATGATGCTCAATAGGAAATACATTAATAATACTGCAATTTTCACAATAATAAAATAAAATAAATTTAAACAAATGGAATATTTACAGATATATACAAAATTCATAACATTGCCCCCCTCTCAAGGACTGCACGTCCCGGGCAGTTCAACTTTTGATCAGGAAAGCAAACCCGTTGCCAACAAATGCTATACTATTCAAAACACTTCAAACATGCAAAATAACCATTAAACACATTCATAATGCTGAATTATACAAAATATACACTTATTTAAAAAAAAAATAAATTAAATTAAAGCAGACATCATTACATACAAGTATTTAAATAATAATAACATTAATAATGATAATGCTAAGCAAAAGAAATTTTTACATTAACTTATATACAAGACCATGGTCATACTAATTTACATTATTTACATTACACTATTTACAATCAATGAACTAAGTACTATGGCCATAGTATGGAGCCAGCCTGTCGTAATGAAGGACTCTAGGCTTCGAACTTGGTGACTTTCGGATCCGAATTACGACATCGTTCAGTCTGTTTAGGACTGTATAAGGACCGTCCCAGTGCGATTGCAGTTTGGGAGAAAGTCCTTTACGTCGAGTCGGATTATAAAACCAAACCTTGTCACCTTCTTTGAATTGATGTCCCGTGGCTTTCGTGTCGTACCTGGTCTTCATCTTCTCCGTCTGTATATTGATCCGCTCTCGAGCCAAGTTGTGGACGTCTTCAAATCGTGCCTGGAGATTCTGCACGTATCCCTCTCTCGATGAAGGCGCATCTGGAGGACGACCAAAAATCAGATCACAAGGTAGACGAAGATCACGACCGAAAAGCATCTGAGACGGGGAATAGCCGGTTGTTTCATGGACGGCGCTGCGATAGGCGAGAAGAAACAAGGGAAGTTTTTGGTCCCAGTCTTGTTGGTTTCTTGAGACTAGCAGTGAGAGATTGTTGAGGATGGTGCGATTAAATCTCTCAACCATGCCATCCGATTGTGGATGTAAAGGCGTCGTCCTAGTTTTGTCCATTCCGAGAAGTTGACAGAGACCCTCAATCACAGCAGAGATGAAATTTCTCCCCTGGTCAGAATGCATTTGAAGGGGGACTCCATACCTTGATATCCACTGGTGTACCAAGGCATCCGCAACCGTAGAAGCTTCTTGATCAGGGATGGCATAAACTTCAGGCCATTTCGTGAAGTAGTCCATGACAACAAGGAGGTATTTGTTGCCATCAGCACTTCTTGGCAGAGGGCCTAGGATGTCAAGGGCTATGCGTTCGAAAGGTGCTCCTACATTGTAGAGATGTAGTCTTCCTCGGCTACGTTTCTTTGGTCCTTTCCGAGCTGCACATGCATCGCAAAATTTGCACCATCGTTCGACGTCAGCTCTCGCTTTTCCCCAGAAGAAGCGCTCTCGGACTCTGTGTAATGTTTTCATGACTCCAAAATGGCCACCAGTGGGACTGCCATGTAATTACTTGAGGACCTCTGGGATTCGGGATCGAGGAAGTACCAACTGCCACCGAGATGTCTTCCCATCTTCCGATTCGAATTTTCGGAACAGGACACCATTCCTGACGTGGAGAGAGTTCCAAAGAGCCCAATATTGCTTCGTCGTAGGACTGTAAGTCGAGATGTCTTTCCAACTGGGCTTCGTGCTAGAAGATTCTAATAACTCCAAGATTGGTTTGATCTCAGAGTCTGCCATTTGATCTTCTCGAATCTTCTCATCACTCCAGGGATCTGGTGGCGTCAATAGTGAAGTCTTCGTCTGGCGTATGACATATTCGGGATTATACTTGCTCTCCGCTCTGGAACAATAGCGACAGCTCTCGGGACACGGTCTTCTTGATAGGGCATCGGCGTTTCCATGCGATGAGCCTTTGCGATGCCTGATGTCAAAGTCGTATTCCTGGAGTCGTTGTATCCATCTGGCTACTTGGCCCTCTGAGATCTTAAAATTCATCAGCCATGTTAGGGATGCGTGGTCAGTACGAAGGAGAAATTTCCTGCCATAGAGATAGTGATGGAAATGTTCTATGGCTTTCACTATAGCTAATAACTCCTTACGAGTGACGCAATAATTCCGCTCTGGTTTCGATAAACATTTGCTCCAGTATGCTACGACTCGTTCTTGGCCATCTATTTCTTGGGAAAGTACAGCGCCGACACTTTCTTGACTGGCATCCGTGTCCACAATGAATTGTTTGTCGGGGTCTGGATAGGTAAGGACTGGAGAGGATGTGAGAGCTTCTTTCAGCCGCTGGAATGAATTGTCGCATTCTTGTGTCCATAGAAACTTCTGTTTGCTTTCAGTGAGCCTATGCAAGGGTCTTGCGATGTTGGAGAACCCCTGTACAAACTTTCTGTAATAAGTGCATAGTCCCAGAAAGCTTCGCAACTGATGGACATTTTCCGGACGTTTCCAGTGCTTTACTGCAGACACTTTTTCAGGATCTGTTCGAACACCTTCAGCTGAGATGATGTGTCCTAAATAGTTTACTTCTCGTTGGAAGAACTTTCATTTCAAAGGGTTCAGCTTTAAATTTGCCGCTCTTAGTTTCGTTAACACTTTTCGAATATTCTCTAGATGTTCTTCAAACGTACGGCCACCAATGATGACGTCATCTAGGTAGATGAGACAAGCTTCAAAAGTCAGACCTTTTAACACTGTCTCCATGAGGCGCTCGAACGTTGCTGGAGCATTGCAGAGCCCGAACGGCATAACTTTAAATTGCCAAAGTCCTTGTCCAGTAGTAAATGCGGTCTTCTCTTTGTCATCAGGATGGATCTCTACTTGCCAATATCCACTCTTCAAATCCAGCGTGGAAAACCATTTATGTCCTGAAAGAGTATCTAGCGTGTCGTCTATTCTTGGTAGAGGATAGCTGTCTTTCTTCGTGATATCGTTAAGTTTACGATAATCCACACAAAATCTTGTGGAGCCATCTTTCTTTCGGACCAACACGATGGGACAGGCCCACGGACTTGATGACGGTTCGATGATGTCACTATCCTGCATCTCTCGTAAGAGCTTAGAAACCTCTTCTTGTTTTGCAAACGGCAAGCGTCTTGGATGCTGTTTAATCGGTGGATGGTCGGCAGTATCAATTCTATGACGTGTCAGAGAAGTGCGACCTATATCATTCTCGTTTTGTGAAAACACATCCGTAAATTCCTGGAACAGTCTTTCTGCGGCATGTCTCTGCTCAGGAGATAAATTCTCATTTCGTCCAATTTCAGGTGTTAAACTTGTAGGCGGCTCCGACAAGGTCAAGCTCGGGTCTTTGCAAACACAGGTGACTGGAGCACAGGTAGCAAGCACTTCACCCTTCTGGATAGTTCTAGACTTTTCACTTACGTTTGCAATTCTCACGGGTATCACATCTCTCGACAGATCTACCAGCGCTGATGCTATTAGCACTCCCTTTGGGCTCTTCTCAGGATATCCAGTCAAGCCATACTGGAAAATTCTTTCGTTTCCAGTGACTCCAGGTATCATCATTTCGGTTCGAGGAGGGATGATAACATCTGCCTTGGCTGTGATCCGTTGAATGGACCCGGACTCATTTCCAAGTTTAAAAATAGTGACATCTTCTTGAGCAGAGCGTAACTCATTATTCTTAAAATCCAGTGTAAATCCATGCTCTTTTAAAAAGTCCAGTCCGAGTATGAAAGGATCTGAAATATCGGCCACATAGACTGCATGATGGTAAGCGGCGTTCCCAAACTTTATTTCCAGTGTCATTCTTCCAAATATGTCGATCTTATCTCCGGTCACAGTTTGAAGGATAACACGTGGCGGGGTCCAGGAGAGTTTTTCTTTCAGCCGCTGAGCTAGATCTTTCCGAATGATGGTCACATTGGCTCCTGTATCGATGATCATATTACAGGGCAAATCATTCACACTTCCGACTAGAAAAACTCCGTTTTCGCCGCAACTTCTTGCAGAAATTTCACATACTTGAAAATGAGGCTTCTTAAGATCTGGCAACCTCCACCCCGTGAGATGACCATTAATCAGTTTTCCTGCTCCTCCGTTCGCGGGTGAGCTATTACCTTCAGTGCTGGGTCGTCTTGGGCAGTCGATTTGGATATGGCCTTCTCCACCGCATTTCCAGCACTTGATCTTCCTGTAAGGCTTGTTGGCCATTAAGGAGTTCATCTGTCTCATTATGTCCTTCATCTGCTGCTGTAAGCGCTCCACAGCTCTATCCGACGTCTCAGGCAGGTTGGCTGCTCGCACAAAGTGTCGCTCTGTCCTAGTAGCTTGCTGGGCTGCCTCGAATTTCAGAGCGTAAACCAAAGCCCCTTTTAAATCGCTGAGATCTGCAATCCGGAGTGCTTTCTGGATCTCAGAGTCACGCACACCATCAATAAAATGCTGTAGAGCTAAGCTTTCTCTAATTTCAGTCGGGCAGTCAGGATAAGCAAGATGGGAAAGTCTCTCGACATCCGTAGCAAGCTCTTGCAGGGATTCAGTGGATTTCTGCTGTCGAGATTTGAGCTGGAGTCTGCTATATTCCTTCATGCATTTCTCGCCAAAGCGCAATTCTAAGGCACTGACGAGCGTTTCAAAATCCAGCGGTTCATTTGCAGGCAATGTCTGTAGGACGTCGGCAGCATCAGCTCGTAGAGAAGCAGCTAACTGGCAAGCCTTTGTCTGGGAATCCCATCCATTGGCGTCCGCTACGATCCCAAATTGTGTCTTAAAAACTGGTCAGGAGGATTTGCCGTCATAGGTCGAAAGTTTAATAAAGGCCCGAGGAAGCATATCTGGATACTTGAAATCTTCGGAAAAGTTTACGGCAGTTATCTTCTGTTTCTTGACTTTTTCCAAATCTTTTTTTACATTCTCTATGCTTTCTTCAACGGTCTTGGCGATCTTTTGAACTTTTTCTTCTACTCTTTCTTCTACGGTTTTCGCTGTCATTTGAACTTCTTCTATGGTTTTGGCTGTCATTTGAACATTTTCTTCTATTTCTTGAAACCTTCCTTCAAATTTATTTTCCACGGAGTCAATTCTTTCATTTAAAGATGTTATTTTATCCTCTATCAGATCTTTCAACTCACCAAGGTTGGTTGACATATCTTTTTTTATTTCTTCCGACATTTCCTTCATTTCAGCCTGATTCGCAGTCATTTTCTCATCCATCGCTGACATTTCCTCCTTCATTTCAGCCTGGTTCGCAGTCATTTTCTTATCTATCGCTGACATTTCCTTCTTCATTTCTTCCGACATTTCCTTCATTTCAGCCTGGTTCGCAGTCATTTTCTCATCCATCGCTGACATTTCCTTCTTCACCGCTTCCTTCAACTCGCCAAGGTTGGTTGACATATCCTTCTTCATTTCTTCTTTCAACACGCCAAGGTTGGTTGACATCTCAGCCTGATTCGCAGCCAATTTCTCCAATAATTGTTTCAGTTCACCCTCCATTGCTCTGGTGATCGGCATTCAATCCCACTTCTGACACCAAATGGTGTGAGCTCGGGGTTCAAAAGGACTGATGCCAATATATAAGAACAATTAAAAGGCTTTATTCACTATAAACAGTGCAGTACGAACACCAATATCTTCTGAAAATTACAAGATATTCAGTAATCTTCAAATCCAATAAAAGCACAGCAAGATTTCACACAGAAACAATGCGTTCAATACGACGTATCAACGACAAAATCGATCCGAGAAACACAGTTCTCAATGCAAAGCCTCTCGTATGAATTCAATCGCAGTTGACAGACAACTCACTCAACTGAACTGATGGAGGTCCTTATATAGGTTTCAGAGATCTTTCCAGATTATTCCAGAGCCTTCAGATGCTAGAAATTACCAGAAAGTGCTTTAACTTTCGATAGAGAACCCAAGCAAGAAAGGATCCCAATGTATAAGTATAAGGGGGGGTGGTTGCACAAAAAGTCGCCAAATCCGTCGCCAACTTGGCGACATTTGGCGATATATCGCCAAATTTGGCGACAAAAATAAGTCGCCAAAACCATCGCCAACTTGGCGATAAACCCATTCCTTGGCGATTTTCCAATAGAACTCATTATAAAGATGAGGGTGTAAGGTTGTTTTCCTTGCAAACCATCTGAGGCCTTTAGCATTGAGTTACATGATGCTCAATAGGAAATACATTAATAATACTGCAATTTTCACAATAATAAAATAAAATAAATTTAAACAAATGGAATATTTACAGATATATACAAAATTCATAACAATATAATATAAAGCAATGTTGTTCGCATCGTTTACAGCAATATTGGAGGAAAAACCAGGTGAACGTTCCTATTGCTTTAAAATACATGCTCTAAATCCATTAATATAATATGTTTGATTCAAGGTTCGTTTGAAAATTTTGACTAGGGTAGCATCCGTAGGTGAATATCCATATTCCTTTAAAATACAAAGCCAATTCGTTTGATTTAAGGTACATTTAGAAAAATGGCCCAGCGCAGCGGGCGTAGCATGCTAGTTTGTCATAAATCTAAGGCCAGGGAATGCATTCATAGTTTCAAAATTTCTCATCAGAAAATTAAAAATTTATTATTATTTTTAATTTATACTCATTTTAAATGAAACTTTTTTTGTTATCTAATAATTACATTTTGAAATTAGCAAATAGATTATCCATAATATAGTTTTATTCCCAGTTTGCCAGATTCTCTAACACTTTTAAAAATAATAAGTATTTATTTTAGAAATATTTTGTTAAAAAAAAAATAAAACAAGAGCAGAAAAGCACGCGTCAAGCGTAAATTATGAAACGCTTTCCAACACATCCAGAAAATGGTAACGAAACATCACCATTAAATAAGGGGAAGGAAGATATGTAGTAAACAGTTTAGGAAACATACAACACATTTCAAAATACAGTTTTAGCAATCACCTTCCATAGTAAAAAAAGTAGACAAATTATTTTGTGCAGCTCTGTATCTGATCTATAGATTTGGATATACATTACATAGCACGATAAAATTTAGTTTAGTTAGAAAATTCACATTTAACAATTTTTGCCAATCGATGGAAATGCACACGAAATCTTTTGTATAGCCCTGTATCTCTATAATAAAACCGTAAGTCATGTGACTGTCATCAACAGTTCCGAGATGACCGCATCGCTTTTTCATATGCCAGGCGGCCATTTTTATTCAAAATTATTTTTCGAATAAAACTGTTTAAAAGTTACATTTTTAGAAAGATCGTTCAAAATAAATTAATATTTGAGAGATGACTTATGTTCAATTATGTATATATTCTGCAATAACTTCAGTTGAAATTAGCTTCGCAGTTCAAACTCTCTATCTATGAAAGTAAACAAAAAAAAAAAAAAAAAAAAGATTCATTCTTTGTGAAGGTTTAAATTATTAAACCATTAAATCATGGAGATAATCGTTCGTAAAGTAAGTTTTCCGTGAATGATTTTTTGGAGCGTTGCCTGGTGTCAAAAAAATAATTTGCACCAGGACCTGTGAGACAATTAAAGTTTACCATAATTCCGTTTGATGAACTGCTTATACAACTGAACTTCCTTCCGAATCTTTTCGTGACGTAAGTTGAATGTAAACAAATACAACTCATGTAATCATATTTAATGAATCGAATTTCGAAACGAATTGTCAGTTAATTTGGTATTTATGTATTATACGTGCCAGAAAGAGAGATCACCGAAAATGATTGTTAATCGCCAATCGTATTTTCCATTATTAATGACCAATAGCGTTCAAAACAGTAATTTAATATACATTTATAAAATACATAACATCATTATGTACTTGTATGTTATTTGGGCGCAAATCTCGCCAATAGCATTTTTAAAATCGACAAAACCAGCTTTTATTTTTTGCGTGTGCATTAGAAACGATACTTTGATTTTAAAATCCAATGTGGAACAGCTGTCGCAAACGCACCGGGGTTGGCGCGATTTTTGTTTCGCGCCATTTTGGCGAAAAAACTCCATTTTCAGGTACCTGTTAGAGATTTCTGAAACAGCATGTTACTTTTATTTTATTATAAAATAGTTTATTTTATAGGTACTTTTCCGTTATACGGACACCATTGTCGCCAAGCATACATTTACATACTCTAGGCATTATCATACATTTTGGCATGGTGTCCGTATAACGGAAAAGAACCATTTTATATTAAAAAACACACAATTTTATTATAAAACGCACACAATGATTAATTTATTATAAAACACACAATATTTAATTTATTATAAAACATACGGAATCTGCTCTACTGGGTTGCCATACGAAGCAAAATCTAGCCGAAAACGCCGGGTTGCGGTTTAAAAGGGGAATGTGGTTATCAAAACTGGTTTTCAAAAGTTCAATATTTCACCAAACCATACTCGAAAATTACGTGTAATAATATGAAGCCCGATTATGGAATATTATTCAAGACGTTTTAGATGAGAATAATGATAGATTATCTAATCTTCCGTAATCGAATCTACAGCCTAAGTTAGAGAGAAACAAACAAACAAAAAAAATAGCAACAATATGGTTCAGTGTAAATGTGGATATCATTAACAGCAAAAAATGTGCAAAATGCTACCATGATCGCAAAAGTTCTTGATTTGTGTATTAGAATTTTTCGATTTGGCAAAGAATTAAGAGAGAAAAAATTATATTATGAATAAAAGTAGCGTGTTACAATGCTTAATATACATTTAAGGGAGACCAAACTGGTCGCCAGTGGCGGCTAGTATTATATAAAGACTTTTGTACACACCACATATTAAACTAAAATTTAATTCAGGTAAAAAATACATAAGGCAACTTGAAACTCACTTCCAGAAATTACTAATCATAAACGACCATGTAACTTGTTCTTTGCGTAGCGTGTATTTGGATTTATTTATTTTCCACAAACTTATATTAATGTACTAAATATAGTTCAGCAGGAAAATGCGTAACATAATTAAAAGTACATTAAGCAATTCATTCCCATAGTCAGTAATACTAACGAATTTCTTTGTGTAGTCCTGTATATGATCAACAGAATTTATACACACCACGTATTATGTAAAAATGTAGTTAAACTTAAAAACGCAAACCAAAGGTGAAAACGAACTTATCACACAAAAATTGTAATTGTCGCACTAAGACTGTAATCGAATTCTCTCGTGTGTTTCTGTAGAACAACGAGAAACGCAATGCACGCCATACTTTTTGGTGACCAATTCATACTGCACATTACTAATACATATTTTCATTATGTTTGAAATAGTGAAAAATCATTTAAATTACACTGCACATTTTTTTTTTTTTCTCGTAGAACATTGGGTAACAGAATTTTTGTGTGTGACCCTGTAAATTGATAATAAATGCTTTGCACATCGTATTTTATAAAAAGCATGTTTTAGTGTGCTACATAATTGTTTATCAATATCATTATGTTTCAAATGGCGTAACATCATCAAAATGTACGTGAACCGATTTTTTCCCATTGACTGTAATGTAACGGAATACTTTTGAACATTGCCCTGACACATACCCTGTAAATAAACTCTAAATGCTACACACTTCATTTTTAATATGAATCATGCTATAGTAGACAAAAATATGCAAACATTTCAGGGCAATCTGAGTATATTTAGGAAAGTTAGAGCACGGACGGACAGCAGACAAGACAAACCGAAGTCATAAACACTCTTCTACTAGTTGGAAAGTGTTAAAAACAGCAAAGAGATATTGTTTAAAAAGAATATGCATAAAACAAAATAAATCTGATAAGAAATTTGAAATATACAAACACATTCCATGTCTATAAGTTTAATTACAGGAGAGGAGGAATTTGAAGTCGGTAAAACAACCCCTAAGGGAGTTCAGGTGCAACAAATGTTTTAAAATTTCGATTTCTGAGATATTATTGGGATAGAAATTTGAAATTTGTGTGGTGGTTATACTTTTAAGATGTAAATGCTCGCTAAGAACGGTTTCTAAAAATTTCAACATTTAAAAGCGTGAACACTGCGGAAAACGTTCGAAATTACGATTTATTTGGAACTTTTAAGGCTAGAAACTTGAAATTTAACATGTCTGTTACTTAGACTGATACTCGCTGGCTGATACTCGCGGCAGAAAAGTTTCTAAAATGAAAAAAAAAAAAAAGAAATGTAAAAGAGAACAGAAAAAAAGAGTTCTAAAATTGTGATTTCTGTGATACTGCTGAAGCTTAAAACTTGAAATTTCGCATGGTGGTTGTTTTTAAGATGTAAATGCTCTTTAAGAGCGGTTTCTAAAGTATTCGAAATTTAAAAAGGTGAAATTAAAGGAAAACTTTCTAAATTACGATTAGGACTAGAGACGTGAAATGTATAATAAAACTACATTTCTTTTCCGTCAAACAATCGAAATACCTCATGCAATTTAAATGCAACACAGCGAGTTGCTACGCAGCCAGTTATTCGGATAAAACACTTCGGAATTATGCATGCATGAATTACTTATTTGTTCATCTCATACAATTATAATACAACTGTACAAGTAGATTTAAGCTCTCATTTTTAAAAAAATCAGATTTGTTTGAAATTTCGAAATTTGCTGCCTGCTATATTATTATTATTATTTTTGTTACGTCATATAGTCTGTCATGTTTATAGTATGTCTATACAAGTTAAACTATACTTTATTTTTAAAAACAAGCTTGATATTTCAGTAACTATTCTGACATGGCTATTTTTTTCTTGTTTTTTGGCTGCAACATGCCAGATTATTCTACGTATTAAATTCACAGCTCTTTACCAGTAATAAAGATGATGTTACATATTTTTTTTTTAGAAAACCAAGTCCTTTTTTAGAAAACCCTTGTGTCACGCAACAGAGCACCGGGTGTCGTAAACTGGACTGACTGATTTTGAAATTCAATAACTTTCAAACGGTGACAGATATTAAAAGAATTCTTGCAGGAGAGTAATGTAAGATGACAGGAGATTTTTTTTTACGGTGATTCATGATTTTAGTTCGAATTACGAGCAACAGATGGCGCTGCGAGTAATAGATGTCCAATCGATGAGGAAGCAGAAATCACCCAGCATTGATGCGAAGGAAGGAGGTTAAAGATATGGAGTGGGTCTCATCCACCAATACAATCTTGTTTTCAGGGCCCGATTCTGAACTTAGTCCATATAGTCCATTCTTCTTCCTTCGCATCATTAACATAGAAATAGATAAGGACTTCCAACGAAATAGAGTTAATATCGAGTCGCGAATTAGGGACTAAATGGCAGTCGGCGTACAACTGTGCTAAGGTAGCTCCACCTACAAACAATAAACCAAAACTGTCACCAACAACGTTTCGTATTGCAATATAAATATACAAGGAAGGGATATATAATGCTATCGCTGCTGGCAAATGTTTATGTTAATTTGATTCCGTTTTTATTAATTTTCTTTTCGCGGAGAGATAAAATTCGTACATCGGATACCTACCAGACGATGGCTGTCAAGCAGATGAACTGATACAACCGTCCTACATAGGCGGCACCTACAAACATTGAAAACAAACATTTGAAACATTTTTCGAGGAACGATTTTCTTCTTCGAAAGGCTATTTCGTTAGAAGTCCTTATCTATTTCTACGTTCATGATTCACATCAATGCTGGCTGATTTCAGTTTTCGCCTCGATTGAGCACCTATTGCTTTCAGTGCCATCTATCGCTTCTATCTGAAACTAAAACCGGGAATTGCAGTAAATAAAACTCCTGACATCATACATTACTCTCCTGCGAGAATTTTTTAAATGTCTGTGACTGTTTGCCAATTATTGAACTTTAAAATCAGTGAGTCTATTTTAGGACACCCGGTAAGAAAACTAGGTTTCGAATACGTCATAATTATTCATTATCTATTGGTGATGATGTATTAGTAATTATTTATTAATTATTCATCATTACTATATGCTTTAAAAATACACAGTGTTCTTATACATTACATTCGTATGTTTTTTAATTTTGCTTATCCCAGTTTGACAGTAATAAAGAAACAGTTTGAGCCAAAGCTGTAGCCAAAATTAGTCCTCGTCATTGAAATAGTTACTGTAAAATGTAATTCATTATATACGAATTAGAAAATATCTGTTATTAAATAGGATATATTATTAAATTGGAGTTATATCGAATGCATAGACAATAAATATGTGCAAGCATTGATTTAACGAATTAAGTTAAATAATTTTTTACAAGTAGTTTTGAAATAAAACATATCAATATGATTTTAAGCGACAGTTTCTTAAAATATCACTTGCTTGCAACTGTGCAAAAAACTCCCGTTTTGCCCTTTTTTTCAAAAAATTAATTCAGCGGCAGTTGTCGTATTTTAGCGAGATTGTTTGGTATAAGAGAATATTTTTAACTAGCCGCCACTGGCGACCAGTTTGGTCTCCCTTAAATGTATGTTAAACATTGCAACACTTTACATTTATTCATAATTTAATTTTCCCTTAATTATTCGCCAAATCGGAAGATTCTAATAGACAAGTCATGAACTTTTGCGATCATGGTAGCATTTCGCATATTTTTTGGGCACAGGTGTCACATACGCACGTTGGCGCGATTTTTCCCCCCGCGAATTTGGCGAAATTTTTTTTATGGAAATTGTTATTTATTTACTTTTATTTTTTTTTAGTTCTATAAATTATTTTTGATATGTATATCAATATTTATTTACATCAAACTATCATTTATTTATTTTTATTTCCTTTTTTAATTATGAGTATTTTTGTTAGCCTGGAGCAGATGATAAATCGCCAAATATTGTTCCCATCACCATCATTCATACTACATTAATTTAATTTTAAATTATAAACCTGTCACTCATTTCATTTAAAATACTTAACTTTAATCCGAAATGCTTATATTACATAAATTTAAAATACTTCACACTTTTCATTTAAATAGAAAAAAAAAAAAGAAATAATATCATAAATCAAAACATTTGATTTCAAAGTCGAAGTATTGTTTCTAATTTGTACACGCGATAAATAAAATCTGTATTAGCGATTTTAAAAATGCTAAAAATTTGATTCATTAAATATTAATACATGAGTTCAATTTACGTCAAGAAAAGGTTCAGAAGGAAGTTGAGTTGTATAGCACATAATTATGGTAAACTCTGATTTTCTCACTGGTGCGAATTATTTTTTTGACGCGAGGCAGCGGTCCAAAAATTCATTCGCGGAGAACTTGCTTTGCGAATGATTACCTCCATGATTTAATATTTTAAATGTTGACGACGAATCAATCTTTTTGTTTTTTTTTGTTTACTTTCATGAATAGAGAATTTGAACTGTGAACCTAATTTTGACTGAAGTTATTGCAGAATATCTACATAATTGAACGTAAGTCACCTCTCAAATATTAATTTATTTTGAACGATCTTTCTTAAAATGTAACTTTTATGCAGTTTTATTCGAAAAAATAATTTTGAATAAAAATGGCCGCCTGGCATATGAAAAAGTGAAACGGCCATCCCGGAACTGTTGATGACAGTCACATGACTTACGCTTTTATTTTAGAGGATGATAACCACATTCAATTTGATTTACGTTGTTGCCATTCAAGTGTCTTTATAAATAAAAGAGTGGTGGCATACGCACATGACGTATCTTCAGATTATAAGATTTTCTCCTAACTATTATAACAAGCATTCCAGAATCTGGCAGTACTTGCTTGGACAAGTTCTATTAAGATGCCCTGGTCAGAAAGGTCATGAATTTAAACAAGAGGCTACAGAGAGGAAAATAAAGGAACAAACTCCTTGTAAAAGAATTTCAAACATACCTAGCATTAGGTAATGCCGTGCTCACTATGACGCATGTATGTGCGCTTTGCGAACATAAAAAAAAATCACTGGATGAGGCAATTTCCTTATAGAATATCAAAGGCATATGAAATATCAGAGATATCAAAGGTACATGAAACATCAGAGATATCAAAGGTACATGACAGTCTTTAATGCCGCGATCACTATATCGCATATATGTACGCTTCGTATTTCTGAAAAAGAATTACTAGATGCAGCAATGTCGCTGTAGAGGAATCTCAAATGCACATGGAATTTGGTAATGTCGCTGTCACTTTAACGCTAACTATCACTAATTTTAATCTTCTAGTAATGGAAAAAAACTCGTTTTCATATTGCACTACGAGATATAATTCATACTGGGAAGTGGGGAATCCATCCAGGTAATTGAGAAATTTCTGTCTACGAACTTCCAAAGCAACTGAACCTTTTTTTTTTAATGCCAGGCAATAATGACCTTTACTCTTATTAAATGAATGAGAAAAGTCAACATACATTAGCGTGGTGATAATGGCAGGCTCCCCAAGTGTTTGCCTAAGGGATGGGGGGAGGGGCATGGCCTCCTTGTATGCCCCTACTGAGCTCATGAAACAAAGATATTTTTTGAACATAAAAGCTAATTTTTTACATATTTGTCACTTCAGAGATATTTAAAAAGTTCTTACTTTACTATGCAGAATAAGTTCAGATTTGCATTGTAAACTGTGAAATCTACAAAAACAGCTCTCGTAGCTCTCGACAGCCAAAGATTTTCTTTCAAAAATGCCATTACAGTCCTGGAAGTGTTAGAGTTTGTGCCCAAATTTGCATAAGAGCCTGCTCCGCTATAAGTTGCTAGAAGACCCCAGTGACTAGTTCCTCCAAGTTCACGTTCTGAGGAGTACGTCCACCTAGAGAGAGAGAAAGAAACAAAAACAAACGTATATGTACACACGCATACACATGGGAAGATAGAGTGTAACGTTAAGGTTTCACGATCACTAAATAACTAAAGTTTATTCAAGATAGAGAGAGAGAGATTTCAAATAAACACAGTGGGGGCGAATTTGCAACAGGAAGTTTCCATTTTGCGTCGTTTACGCTGATTTGAGAATCTCTCTATATTAAAAAATCCTCCCGGCCTGTAATAAAAAAAATGTAGCTTTCCTATAACTTCGTTTTAAAATTAAGCCAAAAAGCAAATAACCCGATTACGGAAGATTCGTTAATAATGAATTTGAATAAGAAATTCGCAAAATTAGTCAGCTATAGCTAAGTTGGCTTCATTTATGGAGATTTATTTATTTTGGGGCATCAAATTTGGCGATATTTAGCCAAGTGTCGCCAAGCTTGGCGAGAATTTGACGTTAACGGATACGAATATATATTTTATGCGGATGATTGGGAAAATGATTACATCAATGAAAGATAATAATTTGCGAGAAATCGCGTTCACTAAAATTCATAAATGAATCCTTGATTTTTTATAATCTTCGGTCTTTTTTTAAAATCAGCCAGCCTAGAAATTCAAACTGCTATATATCAGTCATTTTTTAATATAGAAGTAAAACAAAAAATGCTCCGGAATCCTTGTATCAAGGCCTAATACTTAAATAAATAAAAAAATAATTTTGAATTTCTAATTTGTTTATGTATATTTTTTAGTTTTAAATCTTTTAGTGGCTGCCATTTTGAAACAAAATGGTGGACCAAGCTGGCCAACGAACTCGGTCCAGACATTGGTGAGCCTATTACACACACTTAGTTACAACCAAATCGGTTTATAAATACCAGTGCTATCGTATGACAAATATCAGCTATATATATTTATATATAAATCAACATTTGAACGGGGGGGGGGGGGAATCTGGGGTCTGGGCTTCATGATCGGTGAAAATATACTGAAATTGCTTTCCTCCGAATGGCTGTAATAGATATCTTTTTACTTTTTGTAATGAAAGCCGTCGCTGTCAATGAATTTTTTGTGCCTTGAGGTCTTTCTGGTTTAATATTGAGAAAACTATTGCATATAAAATTATGAAAATTGATAGTTTTATAGAGAAATGTTCCATAAACACGACAGTTTTTAAATCGAAGAATTATTTTAAGAGATATTTAATATTAAATTTAGTTAAAAAAGTTCTCTGAAAAAAGTTTTATAGGAAAAAACTGTGCATAGGAATTTAATAATATTTTGAAAGGATATAATTGATAAGCTTGTGGTGTGCAGTGTGTAATTATTTTTTTAATTTGACTAATCTTTTGATTAAAATTTTTTTTTTTTAAATTTCATTATTTTAGTTGATATTTATTTCATATATTGAAAAAGGCATCTATTTAAATCGTTGCCAATATGTAAAATAGCGCACATAATAATATTCCCTTTCATTTAAAAAATGTATTTATACGTGATTATTAGAAACAGAAATAAAACTTTAAAGTAATAATTAAGTGACCACGAAAGTAATAATTAAGTGATCACGTTGTAATAATTAAATGATCAGCAAATGGAGAAAATTATTACGTCATAAAAAATGTATTTGCGCATATATTAAAAAGAGAAATAAAACTTTAAAATAATAATTAAATTATGACGCGTTGAAAGCATAAAATGGGAAACTCACGCCATATTTAAAATGATCAAACAACAATATTTCCAAATTGTTTCAATTTAAAAATATATTTACACGAGAGATTCATTTATTGCGACAAAATATTTTACTTATTGTTGCAAATTTAAACAGCGTAAATAATAATATTTATTTTAATTAAAAACTGTATTTTTACGTTTAATAATAGGAAGAAAGCTTCGGTGAAAATTACGCCTTATTGGAAACGATAAATTTAAAATGTCTTACAGAAAACAATTTTTTTATGCCATCGTTATAAAATTCCTGATGCAGCGACATTGTATACTTAGCCATTTTACTCAAGTTGATTTTCAAATGTATAATTGATCTTATTTAACCAATCATGAAAACAATTGTTAGCTGTTTCGACAGCAGTAGATTCGGTCTTAAAATCCCTCAGTCAAAGGAAAATGAATGGAAACCAGATTACAGGAGAATGCCACTGGTCGTTTAATTATAATTCCATCCTCCGTAACGTTTTAGAGCCGATCAAATTAGTTTATTTTTACAATTTGCGGTGTCAGAACGGGGATTGGCGAGTGTAGCTAGTAGGGGGTAGAGCCCTCTAGTTTTATAAAAATAAATAAATAAATATTTGTTTTCTAATAAGTATTAATTTCAGGATTCAATTTTATAAATACGAAATTAAATACATCCTAATTCAACCGTATACTTTAAATTTATAAATATTTAAAATTAATTCCCTCCTCAAGCTTTTACTTAAATGTTATTTTTTTTGCCTTTTTTTATTTGTTTTTTTATTTATCCACTAGGGGTTTCTGCGCCCTACGAGATACACTCGACAACCGCCGTTCAGACCCCGAAAGCTTGAAAAACATGCTAATTTGCTGTTTGAAAAATATTACTAGATTACGGAAGAATGAATGATATTATCACGACCAGTAGCGATTTTCTGTAATGAAGTTATCATTCATTTCCCTTTGACTGCTGGTATTTTTTGGTTCCCAAGACCGCCTCCACCTATTTGATGATTAAGTAATATCTATCTCACATTTGAAAATCCATTTTTATAAAATGGTTAAGTAAATACTGTCGCTGCCTCCCAGACTTTTATAATAACGTCTAGAAGAAACTTTTCTTTTTATGCGCTATAAGAAAATCGTTCTAAATATGACGTTTTAAATATATCGTTTTAAGTATGACTTATTTTTTCACCAATTAAGACTTTTCGCATGTAATAATTAAAAATTTTAAAGTTTTTTTTTAATGTCCATATGTAAATATATTTTTTAATTTAAAACTTTTTGGCAATATTATTATTTGGGCATCTTTTACGTAATTTTCATCGTTAAATGCTTTTCGCGCGTAATAATTTAATTATTTTGTAGTTTTCTTTCTTTTTTTTAATCACGTGTAAATATATTTTTCAATTGAAAGATGTTAGGCAATTTTATGATTTGCGCTCTTTTAAATTTGGCAACAATATGTAAAGAAAAAAAAAACTTTACTTTTCGGAAAATGAAATAAATCTCTAATGAGATAATGAAATTTTGAATAAAAATTTTTAAAACAAGTTTATAAAATAGAGAAATTTAAAAAATGATTGGACATTGCACAGCGCAACCCAGTCCAGTATCTGCTGCCTGCAAAAAATGGTTAAACTGCAATGCAAAGTCAAAGTTATACTTAGAAAAATTTCTCCATGCTTTGACAAGTAAAATAATAAACTTTCCATTCTTCTATGACCAAAACTCACTGAGTTATGATACTTTGAATTTTATAAAATTTATTGACTCAGGGGTCGATCCAGACAAAATTTGGGACCTATTTATGGTCTTTTCACAAAAATCCATGTAATGGAACAGGGCCCCTTCACAAAATTCCATTCTATAAAAACATACTCTTCATTAATTTTTTTTCTTAGCTTTTAAAATGTGTCATTTCCAAACGAAACAAGTTCGCCATAAAAGAACTTTAGCAGAAGGACTTAAAGAAGTTATTATTAATAAACGTTTGGTTCGAATTTGAGTAACTGGATTTTATCTTTCGTTACAAAATGTTATCTTTCACAAAAATATAATAAATTTCACAAAAATAATATTTACTTATCACAAAATGGGCCCCAAGAAAAAAAAAATGCATTGACCCCTGGAGCTTTCCAGTAACTAAAAAACAGAAAAGTGCGTTTGTGAATATTTTAAAGTTTTTCTTTTTAAACAGCTGGGGTAAAAAAAAAAAAAAAATGAAGAGTTTCAGAAATGTTTGCTATGGAAAAGCAAAACATCTTTTCCATCTTTATTGAAAATAAAGTCATTAATAATTATTTTATTAAAGAAAAATGTTTGTTCTTTCAGATTTTAACAGTTTTTGTGAGAAATTTTTGAAGTTTTCTTTTGAGATGGAGCTCGGAAGCTCGGAAAAAATACTAACGTTTGTCCAGTGCAGTGAACCGAAAGCACATTGATTAATGGAATTTCACAGTTGGTGAAGCCAGTGAAAAGCAAAGATTTGTACATTTTTTTTTTCTCAAGAAAGGTTAAAGAAATGCTCTCTTAGAAATAAGTTGCTAAATAAAAGCAATGAAGCATGGAATATAAATCTTCTTAACATTCTAATAGAGTTAGCAGGTTTAATGAGCGAGAAAATAATTTTTTATAGATATTCTCATAAGCTCTATACTATACTGTAAGTGCTTACATCAGAGGAAAGCGCATTTATGTGGGTTTCGGAAAATTAGGTTTCATCTGACTTATTGCGTCGGGAATGCACGTATTGTAAGCTATTATTTCTTAATTAAATAAATGTTCGAATGATAAAAAACGAATCTATTTCCGCAATAAATACATTTAAAGGTTCTCTCTTGTTTGTTAAGACCGATTTATTTCTGTTTTACAAATCATCATTTTGTATTTGGAAATTGAATGATAGAATAATTTCACTGAAAATGTCATCGATTTGACAATCAAATACTGGGGACTGATAGGATCAGATAATAAATATATGAAAATTCTGTTAACTAGGGGGCTCTGCCCCCTACGAGCTACGCTCGCCAACCACCGTTCTGACGCAGCAAACTTTAAAAACACTCTGATTAGATCAATTCTAAAACGATTACTAAAGAACTATAATTAAACGACCAGTGACGATCTACTGTAATCCAGTTTCCATTCATTTTCCTTTGACTGAGGGATTTTAAGGCCGAATCAACTGCTGTCGGAACAGCTAACAACTCTTTTCGTGAATGATTAAATAAGATCAATTAAACATTTGAAAATCAACTTCCGCAAAATGGTTAAGTAAACAATTTTGTTGCATCGGGGAATTTTATAACGATGCTATAGAAAATTGGGTATTTCTCCATTATCCCGTCTACTACTTTCTATAAAAGAAAAGAACTGTCGCCAAAATACAGATTTAATGTCATCTGTGTCATTTAATGTATATCTGTGGCGTCGCAGTCAATTGAGATCATATGCGTTACACATATTAGTTATGTCTTCGAGTGATTTTTAATTCAACGTTTATCTGTATTTTTAATGATATTTTAAGAATTTATTAGTTATTTCGTTAATTTAAACGTAATTATTAAATGTAAAAATATAGTTTTCAATTGAAGGGAAATATTATTAATTACGCTGTTTTATAATTTGCAATAATAGGTAAAAGATTTTGTCGAAATAAATTAATCTCTCGTGTAAATATATTTTTAAATTGAAACTGTTTGGAAATATATTGTTATTTGAGCATTTTAAATATGTCGTAAGACTCCCCATTTAATGCTTTGAACGCGTAATAATTTTATTTCTTTTTTTAATATTCACGCAAGTATATTTTTTTATTACGTAATTTTCTACATTTACTGCTTTTAACACGTAATCATTTTACTTTTTATTTTAAAGTTTTACTAGATGGAACCCGTCAAAACTTGACGGAAAAAAATATTATAACAATATCATTAAAATAAGATTCTTTATTATTTAAGAAGAGTGTAAATGAAACAGTCTTTCAAATATTTTATTTTAAAAGTTTTTTCCTCAGTGAAATACAGTACGATTTCCAATGCAAATTCCAAACAAACAATCCGTAAACAACTGTGTAATGCAAATCAGTTTGACATTACCGCTATATTCTCTACAGCAAAAAAGAAAATTTCATGGACCTATGAAATATCATACAAATAGTGTATTCCTACGTTCATCTCATATTCAGTAAATAAAAGAACATAGTAAATAAAGCACACATCCCCCCCCCCCCCCTGTGATAATGCAACCGAATGAGCTCATATGAGCATGTGCATTGCATCTCCCAAAAGCACCGTCGAGATTTGACATTAAAAAAAGGTTTTTAAATGTTTAAATTAAAAATTTCTAAATGTCTTCTGTAATCATTGTTAATTTCAAATTCATATCTTCTAAAACGAATCCATTGTTTTAAGGTAATCAGATGAAAAATTTTTTTTACAATGATAAATCAATCTTCAGATGAGGGAGATTTTTAATGTTTTCAAGTGTAATTTATTTGTATAGTTTCCTCCGTCCCTTTACATAATCAGGATGATTATCCCTTTTCCATCACAGTCGGGGATCTTTTACCTCTTGTACAGTTAAATACCCAATAGATCTTTTAAAAAAATACAATTCGTAGCATATTCTGATGCAACATATGCATCAGCGGATTCAACATATCAATTTTATGTTAAAAAAACTCAAAATATATATTTTTTCTTTTTTTGCGACAGATTTTAGTTTAGAGCCAAAATGCTCTATCTTTATGGATAATCTGATCTTATGATTTATCAGGCTTTATTATTTTTTTTTCACTTTTTATGATGGTTAGAGAAATCTATTTTCAATTGTGGCAACTTTCCCAGGGGCTATTTTACATCATTGAAGTAAACTCATGGTCATTGTTAAGATAGAAATAAAAAACATTTCATGCTTGAAAATTATTTAAAAATTCGTTAAATTAAGCGGCAGTTTTCAAATAAATTTCAATCGAAAGCTAATTTTTTCTTTCTAATTCATGATGTAAGAATTAAAATTATAAAATGTAGTAAAATGTAGTAGAAAATTGAAATTTGTAGTATTTAGAAGTGATGTAAGCGCGATGAAAGCTAAAGCGATAGCGCCGTTTGTTGGCATAACCGTTATACATTTCTAAAAATTGCCACTGTGTTTTAGCTGGCGTCCAAAAGTAGACTACCGTTTTTTGACATCGAAAGAGAAATTCACAGTGAAAGAAATATGACTTTGCCGCTAATATGGAACTGTTAAATGAACTCATAACAAACCTACCAAAATAATTCCTATAAAATATTAGCCTTGCACCGTTTATTCTAGCTAAAAATACAATCATTATTTCAAGTTCTTTTTTTCTACCATAGCACTATTTTTAATAATTTTAATTTTCCTGAAATCCTTTACTTTTGGGAATTTTTTATATTAAAAAAGGAAAGCTTCTAACCTATAATTAAAAAAAAAGTAATTGGTAACATGCAATCAAGATGAAGCAATCAATAAAGACTCCAATTCTAATCTTTATAATTAAGAATGGAAAAATCAGTTAAAATTACGTCATGCTGACACAATCATATAATTTTTTCTCTTTAGTTTTATCAATGTTAAAATGCATTTCAAGCTAAACATAACGTCATTTTCACCGGCGCAAACTTTTCACACTTACTTTGTATATGTTACTTTTATGCGTAAATACCATGCATACAAATCAAAATATATTTGTATTTAACTGTAATGAAAAATGGCATCAACAAAGTTATAATGCATAATAATAGACGCTTTCAGTCGTGACGTCAATCATGACGTTTTGCTTGGAAACTGACTCTAAACAAACGGTTGCTATGTTGCATTTTCTATTATATTTTATATATGTAGCTATATCTTATAGCTATATCTCACGGTAAAGTGTTTCAATACATTATATGCAGCGGTAACATTTTTTTACGAATTATATTTAATAAGAAATGAAACATAGCAACCGTTTGTTTGGAGTATCCAACCAAAACGTCACACTGAAAGCGTCTATAAAATAAACCCAATGAACAATATTCCCGTGACATCACAATAAATAAGAATTTTTATTCGCTTATAAAACACGCGGATAAATATTTTTACCTAAATTTAACTTGCAAATTAAAAAATTCGGTCTAAAAGCCACGTGCTTTTAATATTATTTCTCTATTATCTCGCAACCACAGAGTTCAGAAAATAAACTATGTACCTCGCAACAGTGAGTGTTAATCCGATTGCCGACTTTATGACGTCATAAGCAGCAGAAAAAGTTTAATTGAAAATTACGGCTAATTAATTAAATTTTCGAACAAACGAATGCACGATAACAAATCTGTGTCCAAATATCTTTTATTTAAAAAAAGAATGATGTAATTTGATGCAGTAGTTTGTTCTCACGAATTGTCGAAAGAAATCGCTTAGCGTTTTAAATATATAGATTTCTGTTTTTAATAGTTACGTGTAAATACATTTTTCGATTGAAAGGGGATATTATAATGTACGCTATTTTACAAATTGACAACAATTCAAATAATGGACTTCTTGAAATATGAAATAAATCTCCATGAAAATAATGGCAAATTGAATAACAAATTGAAAAAAACCTGAAAAAATGAGTCAAATTAGAAAAATAATTTCGATCTGCACACCGCAAGCTTGTCAACTACATAATTTTAAATTAGGGTTAAATTTCTATTCACAGTTTTCGTTCCTATAAAACTTTTTTAAGAGAACTATTTTGACCGAATTTAATATTAAATATCTCTTGAAATAATTCTTCGATTTAAACACTGTCTGCTTCAGCGTGTTTATCGAACATTTCTCTACAAAACTATCAATTTTCATATTTTTATATGCAATAGTTTTCTGAATATTAGCTCAGAAAGACCTCAAGGCACAAAATCTTCATTGACAGCGGCTGCGGCGGCGGTGATTACCTTTTTTTTTAAATATAGAGAGATAACATAATAAAAGTAAGTGATAACATCACAATGTGATAACATCATAGCCCAAAAGGGACTAAATGCAATCCTTCGTCAATAAATTTATCCCTGAACATTTTTCATTTAGCCAGATATGTTTTTAATTTAAAATCCTTTTTAAGTACTTCTTTTTTTTATAGTAAATCATTTGAACTTTTTCAGATAAGGCTTTCAGACAGATTTTCGGCGGTAATTTATACATATACATTATGGTGCAAAAACTTGCCCGTGAGTAACGATGAGGTCATATTGACGCTGTCAACAACCTGACAATAAATTTCGCTTTTAATTCAATTTTTTAAACTTCTAAACATTGAACGGCAGTATAATTTCTTTATCTATTTTATATTGGCGCTTTTGACAAAATTTATCAATTTTTTTAGCACTTTTCACCAATAAAAAATTACATTCGTTTTCTCCTTTTTTTGAGCAACTTCTCTCACTTTTCTCCATTGACGAATTGTCAATACTTTGGCTTTTAAATGTTTAAAAAAATAAATAAATAAAATAATCTATATTAATAAGACAAAGTTTTTGTTAGTGTGTCTGTTTGCCTGTTTATTAATGAGTGCTAGGGAAATCTATCGCACGTAGAGGCCGGCAAATTTGATAAGGATAGACGAAAACAGGCCCGAATGCCCTTGAAGCTCGGATTTTTCATTTTTTTATAATTAGCCTAGATGTTAATAATAAAAATGTAATGAACGAGCTTCTCAATTTTCGGTAGTTCGCTGGTGTTAAGGCCGTTTCTTTGCATGTCCTCAGAATCCGTGGTTTTTTAAGCACAGGCGTTATAACCTTTTTTTTTCTTTTTTACATTTTGAAATTGCAATTGCCTGTTCCCCCATACATAAAAAAAAAAAAAAAAAAATCTTAAACGTTTTTACAATATTTTTTGGTTGCGAATGCATTTTTTTATATATGTACTATTTAAAAAAAAACATTTTTCTGGAGGCCAATTTCGTAATAATTTTGATGTTTTCCATTTTTCCCGCAGTTTTAAACTGCCATCCGCTTATACCAGATGGAAATGAAAACAAAACAAAAACAAAAAATGCCTACATATTCATGTTACTTTTCCGATTGTAAAGGTATCTTTTGTTTAAAAAAACATTAATATTTACTATTTAAAAAAGTATTTTCTGAACTTTGAAAGCTATAGCTACAAGGCTGTCGTCTCGAATGATCCATATACATTTATTTTATTCACAGAAACATATACATGACTTCAACAACTACATAAATCTTGACGAGAAAGTACAAGGAAATTTACAACACCAAGAGTTACATCCGGGAGCTCCACAAAGTGCGTGCAATGGAGCTGGCGGGAGTCGAACACCGCCAGCCTTGCTTCCTACGCTTTGAAGCGATTAGCGGAGTGGTGCCTTAACCACTCGGCCACGGAGGCCCCTATTTTCTGAAGATCGACTTAAGATTTGCTATGTTTTCCGTTTTTTTCTGCAGTTTTAAAATGTTCCGTTTCTCGGATAAAAATACAAAGGAAAAAAAAAAGAATAAAAACACTTATTCGGGGTACTTGCCAAGTTATAACGGTATCTTTTATTTAAAAAAATATTAATATTTTATATTTGAAAGAAAATGTTTTCTGAAGGTTGATTTCATAAAAAGTCTGTCATCGAGCGAATTTGCTTTTCTGCAGAGGATCGCTCCTGCACATATCGGGGGATTCCTCTCCATTTTCAATATTCGGAGATATAATTTCGAGTTTTAAAAGAGGGAGCATACTATTGTGCTGACGATGGCTTGTGCTCATGTCAGGGGAATATCCCGGATATATCATTTCGCGTTTTAAAAGAGAGCGAAGGATTAAGCGGAGGTGATTTTTTTACCTTTTGACGCGTTAAAAATGTCATAATTTAATAACTCCACAGTTAATGGACGGATTTCGGTGGGGTTTTTTTCTTACTAATTTTCTTTATCTCAAGAGAGGAAAATAACAAGTTGGAAATTGTACGTTAAACGTGACAAATGAGGTGCGTTCGTTTCGTGCTATAACTAGTTTTACAATGTAAAAAAAATAAAAAAAATCATCGTTATTATTTCAGTGAAATAAAATATATCGTCTGCTATGAGCGAAATGAGGATGCCTTTTTTTTTTCTTTTTACGTATGCCATGTTTACAGATGGGATTTTTTTTTCAACGCCAGACAGCGCTGTAAAATTCACCATGGAGATCTTGCTTTGCGAATGATTACCTCCATGGTTTAACATTTCTATGACTGACGATGAATGAATATTTTGTTTATTTACTTTAATGGATTGAGATATTCGGCTGTTAACCTAATTTTCATTGAAGTTATCTCAGAATCTATACATTTCTGAATGAGACTCGTCTCTCAAGCAAACATTTTTCTCAAAGATCTATCTAAAAATGTAACTTTTATGAAATTTTATTAAAAAAAATAATTTTGAATAAAAATGGCCGCTTGGCATATGGAAAAAGATGTGGTTAGTCAGTATTTATTTATCTCAGTCACATGACTTGCGCTTTTACTATACAGATTACGTCTGATAGGATTTAATAGAATAAAGAAAACTTTTATTAATACCTTTTTAAATTTTGATTCGATTTTCATAAAATTTGAAATGACTCGACAAAATTCTGCAACGATTATACATATTAAATTTCAAACCATTCGGTTGGGCAGTTTTTGCGCTGTTATATGCGGACAGACGGACAAACAACGGCTTCCAAACTCTAGGTTTGGTTAAATAGATTTTTCTTTAAAATAGAAAATCATACACATTCGAACGCGCACAGTGCCAAAGACAGTGGAGCCTCCGACTCTAGGCTCGTTTGGATAGATTTTTGTTTAAAAATATACTGTCATGCAAATTCAAGACTGTACGCTGCCAAAGGCAACACTAAACTCTGAGAAAAATGTCTGAATTCAACACTGACTTTATGTATATTTAATGCTATTATCTCGAACCCGGGCAAACCTGGGCGGTTCAGCTAGTAAAATATTAAAGTACTTACGCTGTTCCGTTTATGAGACCAAACGGCCTCTTATCTTCAATTTGAGGTGAGTAGACTCCGTAGCATTCTGATATAGAAGATTTAAAATCATCGTGAACTTCACAGGAATCATTTCTCACCCTCAGTTGTCGAATTCTAGGGGAACCAAGAATTCTATTTTCGTACAGAACGTTCCTGTCTTCAATCACAGTAGGTGTGCCTGCGTCATCATACCACTTTTCCCAGAACAGACAGTCATGAAGTACATAGGTATCGAACTAAAAAAAAAAAACTTGAAGTTTTTTTCAAATTTCATAATAATAGTTCATTTGTAAGACATATGCAATGGTATTGCCATGTTTATCCGAAAATAAGATCAGTTTTATATTAATTTTTGCTTCAAAAGACACACTAGATATTATATTTTAAAGATGTCATTTTTTTCAGGGCCATCGCTAAGACGTCATATTAACCTGATTTCTGTACTTACACATACTCATACTCCTTGTATTATTGAGAAATCTTTGAAAATTTCCGTTTTATTACCAATATGACGTCATATTAATCTTTTTTTCAATTGGGGAAACTTTTTATTTCATTTTCATTTTTCACGTGGAAATCTTTCAATAGAAAATTAATTATGGTAGAAAGAATTCTATTGTAGATTTTAATTGCTGGCAGCTTCTATAACGAAAAATGTTTAGATTTAATAAGAAAAGGTTGTTAGATTTTTGGTTTTTTTATATTTCTATGTTAAAATAATACTATTTTTTTAAATTTTATGATTTTCAGCTTCATAGTAGCTATTCAGCTATAAGTACACAAAATTTCAAGTCTGTAAGTTATATAGTTTCTGAGAACCGGCTCTGTGACGGACAGCCAACGTAGAGGGACGAATAGGGTTTCGTGAGATGAACGAAACTCTAAAAAGTAAGTGAATTGCATCATTTTGACCCAGTCATAAAATTCTTTTCAGTATCATTATAAAATATAAGTTTTTTACGTTTCTTTTTACTGATAGTAGCGTTCTGATATTCTAAATTTAGGGTCTCAAATCTTCAAATGAAACGATTTGTTACCAAATGTACTTCAACTTCATAATATTAATTATTTCGCTGCTGTTGAGATTGAGGCCATAATTTCGAAAAGACGAAATGCTGCTACCCAAGAAAAAGATACCATGCTAGAAACATAAAAAGATCAAAACATTCATTTTATTTACAAAACTGAAACAAAACAAAGGGCGTATGAGTGAAAAGGAGAATTGTTTTGGTTTTATTCATGCTTATCTATACTAATAGAAGAAAGTTTAGCTCTGTGTGTGTGTGTGTGTGTGTGTGTGTGTGTCTGTCCGCGATCGCTAGCAAAATCTAGCGTACCTAGAAGCCTGAAAATTTAGATTTAGGTAGTCCAAGGCCTCACCTGATGCACCTGAGAGTCTGAATTTTAATATTTTAATTATTTACTAAGATATTAATTATAATCCACAAAGAACTGTTATCAGAAATACGCTTTTTTTTCTTCGGTTGGTTGGTTAGAGTCTTCACAGAAGTAATTAAATAAACCAGAATAACGATGCAAAGATAAGGATTTCTAACGAAATAGTGTTAATATCGAGTTGCATGGCTCTGATGTTACCAGCATACAATCGTGCTAAGGTAGCGCCACCTGCACAAGACAAACTGAAAATATCACTTAGCAGACGAACTCGTACAACTGTCTTACGCAGACGCTACCTGATTGAAATATTTTTCGAGAACCGATTTTCTTCTTCGAAAGACTATTTCAATTTATTCAACGGAAGAGATTATTTTACGCCATTCAAATGGTTACATCGCTTAATACGGACAAAAAATGGCCTCTCTTGGAAGAACGCACAAACGGGAGAACATTAATATATATCTATATATGTAATGCACAAAAAAATATACATATGCATTCATTTGAAAAGCATAAATATCCTTTTAAATGCCGGCCGTGTTTTACAAAATATTGACACAAAAGTCTTGTTAGGGGTTCTGTAACTTTAGAGGAATTTTTAAAGCGTTTTTACGAAATTCTGTAACTTTATAGGAATTTTTCTTTGAATAGGCAATAGAAATGATTAAAATCGTCACAAAAATGTTAAAGTTACAAAAAGGATAGATGCAAATTATCAGATATGAAAAACAAAGTAGAAATTTGGTACTTTCGTGTTATAGCGGCCCCCAAGGATAAAATATTTTTGTTTCTGTTTTCATTAATACTAGATGAAATCCGTCAGAATTTGACGGAAAAAAATACTATAACAATATCAGTAAAATAAGCTTCTTTATTATTTAAAAAGGGGTGTCAAATATTTGGGTTTAGGGGTTTTTTAAAAATTTAGGGGTCTTTCAAATATTTTATTTTAAAAGTTTTATTCCCCAGTCAAATACAGTACTACTTCCGATGCAAACTCCAAACAAACAATCCATAAACAAGTGTGTAATGCAAATCAGTTTGACAAAACCGACATACTCCCCACGGCAAGAAAAAAATTTCATGGACCTATGAAGTATATACAAATAGTATTTTCCTACGGTCATATCATATTCAGTAAATAAAAGAACATAGTAAATAAAGCTCATATGTCCCTCCCCCACACCTGTGATAATGCAACCGAATGAGCTCCTATGCGCATGTGCATTGCATTTGCCCAAAAGCACCGTCGAAATTCGACGTTAAAAAAGTTTTAAAATGTTTAAATTAAAAGTTTTAAAATGTCCTCTTTAATCATTGTTCGTTTCAAATCCATATCTTTTAAAACGCATCCATTGTTTTAAGCTAATCAGTTTTTATGTAATTTTTTTACAGTAATAAATCAATCGGCTGATGAGGGAAATTTTTAATGTTTTCAAGTGTAATTTATTTGTATTTTTTCTTAGGTTCCTTTACATAATCAGGATGATTATCCCATTTCCATCAGAGTCGGGGATATTTTCCCTCTTATACAGTTGGCAAATGTAATAAAATATAAAAATACAATTCTTAGCATATACTGATATCTGATGGAACATATACATCAACGAATTCAACATATCAATTTTATGCTATTCATAAACTAAAAATAGTTTTTTTTTGACAGATTTTCGTTTTGCGCTAAAATGCTCTATCTTATGGATAATCTGATCTTATGATTTATCACTGTTTTTATCATAATTATTATTATTGTTCACTTTTTATGATGGTTTGGAAATTCTATTTTCAATTGTGGCAACTTTCCCAAGGACTATTTTACATTACTGAAGCAAACTGGTGGTCATTGATAAGATAGAATTGAAAAACTCTTCATACTTGAAAATTATTTAAAAAGTCGTTATATTAAGCGGCAGTTTTCAAATAAATTTCAATCGAAAGCTAAATTTTTCTAATTGATGATGTAAGAATTGAAATTGTAAAATGTAGTAAAAAATAGAAATTTGTAGTATTTAGAAGTGATGTAACCGCGATGAAAGCAAAAGCGATACCGCCGTTTGTTGTCACAACCGTTGTACATTTCTAAAAATTGCCACTGTATTTTGGCTGGCGTCCAAAAGTCGAAAACTATTTTTTGACATCGAAAGAGAAATTCACAGGGAAAGAAATATGCGCTAATAAGGAACTGTTAAATGAACTTATAATAAACCTACCAAAATAATTCTTATGAAATATTAGTCTTACATTGTTTATTCTAGCTAAAAATACAATCATTATTTCAAGATTTTTTTTCTACCCTAACCCTATTTTTATTAATTTTAAATTTCCTGAAATGCTTTACTTTTGTGATTTTTTTTATTAAAAAAGGAGATCTTCTAACCTATAATTAAAAAAAGTAATTGGTAACATGTAATCAAGGTATGCAATAAAGATGAAGAAATCAATGACGGCTCCAATTCTAATCTTTATAATTATGAGTGGAAAAATCAGTTAAAATTAAGTCATGTTGACACAATCATAATCATATACATTTTTCTCTTTAGTTTTATCAATGTTAAAATGAATTTCAAGGTAAGCATAAAGTGATTTTCACCCGCGCAAACTTTTCACACTTACTTTATATCCGTTACTTTAATGCTTAAACACCATGCATACAATAAATAGTAAATAAAAATATATTTTGCATTTAATTGGAATGAAAAAATGGCATCAACAAAGTTATAATGCATAATGATAAAATAAACCCAATGGACAATATTCCAGTGACATCACAATAAATATGAATTTTTATTCGCTTTTAAAACACGCGGATAAATATTTTTACGGAAACTTAACTTGAAAATTAAAAAATTCGGCCTAAAAGCCGCATGCTTTAAATATTCATTATCTCTATAATAAAACCGTAAGTCATGTGACTGTCATAAACAGTTCCGGAATGCCCGCTTCACTTTTTCATATGCCAGGCGGCCATTTTTATTCAAAATTATTTTTTCGAATAAAATGTCATAAATGTTACATTTTTAGAAAGATCGTTCAAAATAAATTAATATTTGAGAGATGACTTACGTTTAATTATGTATATATTCTCCAATAACTTCAGTTGAAATTAGCTTCGCAGTTCAAATTCTCTATCCATGAAAGTAAAAAAAAAAAAAAAAAAAAAAAAAAAAAAAAGATTCATTCGTCGTGAATGTTTAAAATATTAAACCATTAAACCATGGAGATAATCGTTCGTAAAGTAAGTTTTCCGTGAAAGATTTTTTTTGGAGCGCTGCCTGGTGTCAAAAAAATAATTCGCACCAGTGACACAATCAAAGTTTACCATAATTATTTACTATACAACTCAACTTCATTCTTTATCTTTTCTTGATGTAAGCTGAATTTAAACAAATACAACTCATGTAATGATATTTAATGAATCAAATTTCGAAACAAAATGTCAGTTAATTTGGTATTTATGTATTATACATGCAAGGAAGAGAGACCACTGAAAAAGATTGTTAATCACCAATCATATTTACCATTATTAATGACCAATCGCTTTCAAAACAGTAATTTAATATACATTTACAAAATACATAACATCATTAAGTACTTTTGAGTTATTTGGGCACAAATCTCACCAATAGCATATTTAAAATCCCCAATACCAGCTTTTATTTTTCGCGTGTGCAAATTAGAAACGATACTTTGATTTTGAAATCAAATGTGTTGATGGAACAGCTGTCGTAGACGCACCGGGGCACTATATTAACTATAGAGTTGCAATATAGAGGGAAAAAACGGGTTGCTGTAATTAGAATTATAGGCGGTAATGTTGGCGTGGCGTATTTACAAGTTACGGATCTTAATAGTCAGTAGACATTAAGCAGAAATGCCAAAGTAAGGGAATTATGCAGTTATGAAAACTCCTGAACTATATCAAAATAGGAGAGCAGAGAAAAACAGAGTCGAACAGAGATCGGCATCTAGAAGGAAGTTCGTGAATTTTAATCAGATTCTACGCCACGGCTCAAAAGTGCTGACAGCAAATATGGTTTAAAAGGAATGTGATTATCAAAACTGGCTTCCAAAAGTTCAATGTTTCACCAAACCATACTCGAAAATTACGTGTTATAATATGCACCCCGATTATATCACATTATTCAAGACGTTTTAAATGAGAATAATGATAGATTTTCTAATCTCCCGTAATCAAGTCTACAGCCAAAGTTAGCGAGAAACAAACAAACAAACAGAAAAATATTGGCAACAATATGGTTCAGTGTAAATGTGGATATCATTAAAGACTTTCTCAAAATAGACTTCATTGCACCAGATCGTATTAACTAAAATACGCCATTTGGCAATGGATCCAATTACGGAAAACTACTTAATATGTTTAAGAATCTCCTCATTAGCAAACATATTGCAACTGATAAGCAAACGGATATGAAGCATAAACGCTTAAGTTGGTCAAGCGGTTAAGTTTTTGTCAAGAAAGATGAAATACATAACAAAAAATATGCGAAATGCTACCATGATCGCAAAAGTTTTTGATTTGTCTATTAGAATCTTCCGGTTTGGCGAAGGATTACGGAAAAAAATAAATTATGAATAAAAGTAACGTGTTACACTGCTTAACATACATTTAAGGGAGACCAAACTGGTCGCCAGTGGCGGCTAGTTTCTCTTAATATCCTCGCAAACCACAGAGTTCAGAGAATAAACTCTATGCCTTGCAACTGTGGGCGTTATCCGATTATGACGTCATTAGCAGAAGTAAAAGTTTAACTGAAAATTACGGCTAATTAATTAAATTTTCGAACAAACGAATGTACGATAACAAATCTGTGTCCAAATATCTTTCATTTAAAAAAGAATGATGTAATTTGATGCAGTAGTTTGTTCTCACGGATTGTCGAAAGAAATCGCTTAGCGTTTTAAATATATAGATATTGTAAATTTGGTACTTTCGTGTTATAGCGGCCCCCAAGGATGAATCGCCAAGCGACCAAGATTTATCGCTAAATTATAAAGTATGTATGACATTATAATAATATATGATATATATATATATATATATATATATATATATGTAACATTTCTTGACGTATGTGGCCAAGTTATAGTCATATATGATGCATATATGATGCATATATATGACATGTGTATATGATGTATAGACGACATATAAGACGTAAATAATATGTGTATAATGACGTATATGGTACATATAGGAGTGTTTGGAATATATATATAAGAGTATTTAGGATGCATATATAAGCTTTGCGATGATCTTGGCAAAAACATAACGGCAACCTTAGCATAATTATAATTATGGGGGCCGCTATAACACAAAAGTACGGTATTTTTTTTTAAAGCCTTCGGAACATTTTCCCAATGGTTATTGTTATTTGTTAAATTATATATATTTTTTTTCCCACACTTACTCTCCAAAAGTCTATCATCTGGGTAGAACCTTTAACGTTATTTCTTGTGTCTTCGTAAGGTGATTCTAAGAATAATTCGCTGATTACTTTTGTCAGGTAGTACATGTTTGGACTCATCATTGCAAATGTCACTGAAAAAAAAAAAGCAAAGAGTAAGGTTCAGTTATCTCCGTTTGCATAATATTTCAAGATAGAAAACAAACGTAACAATTTACGTTATGCTTACATATGCAAAGAATGGTGAGAAATACTAAGTAAATCACAAGTTCTTTGATGGTAGTTTTCACGTACCATTCTCGGTCAGCTTCAGAAGTACCACCAGCCATCTGCCGTGTTGCCCATATCCCTACAGAAATAAAATAAAATAAAATAAAAATAGTGTACAATAAAATAAGAGTGAAATAAAAACACTTTTAGTTAGTATCAAACTTTTTCAGGTTTTTTTCTTAAAAATCTAACATTATAAAATTTTACTCATTATGAAGGGGGGGGGGGGTCTCCAAAGACAAGTTGTTTTTTAGGGTATTTTCGGGAGTTTATTTATTTATTTATTTATTTATTTTTTTTTTTTTGCGTGTAAATAATGCATATATAGATAAAGGTTTTTGACATTGAATTTATTATACTTTCTTTTAAGTGCATGATCATGTAAAGATGTTGATATTTTAATCGATCGAAACTCGGTACTTTTCCAGTATGGGGGGGGGGGGGGGTCTTGACGAAATAGAGAAAATGGGCTTGGCGAGATAAGGAAATTTTTCATGCATGTTTTATGGCAACCTATTCAATTTTTTATATACACAAGATTTTTTTTTAATGTTTATATAATTTATTTTATATAATCAAGCCGTTTATCTATTTTTATATGCAATAAAAAGTAAATTGTATGTAAAAAAAATAATACATTTAAATAAAGTTTTCATACATATATATACATATATAAGAAAGCCTAAAAGTTCACCACGTTTGTTTTCATAGCTATTTATATCACTTGGCAACAACTATCACTTTTTGAAGCCCGAATTGCTCTAAGCTTTTTAAAAAATGCCAAGTTCCCTATACTGAAAAAAATCAAAGTTCACTACGTAGGGCGTGTAAAGTAAATCCATGACTCTAAAAGATCATCTGAAACAAACAAACAAAAAACTCACACGGATTCTTAAAATATATTAAATTAGTTTGATGTCAAACTTCAAATAAATAAGATAAAATGAAAATTTCCCAAAATGCCTGTTTGAAGTTTGAGGTAATTTTTTATCCTAATTTTTCATTTCCAAAACTGTTAAAGAAATTGAAATTATTAAAAATTTTAAATTTTCAAAGGTTTTTCCTCCAACTAAAAGGGTCTAAAGTTAGTTTGCAAAAACCAAAACGTCGATTGTAGTGTGAGCGGCGGCTGCACAAACCATCACCTCATCGAGTTCGTTGCTGAAATTCCAGGTTTACATTGAACTCGATTAGCATATTAAAATGGAACTGGGCTACCAAATGGTATATTGGTGGAAACCACCTGAAGACACAATTTTAGTGGTTGATTTGTAGGTTCCCATTGCGTTTTCTAATGAAATTCCTGCCCACTGACTGGGCTCTTTGATGCAGGAATTTCATTAAAAACTCAATGGGGCTCTACCAATCAATCATTAAAATTGGGTTTGCAGCTAGTTTGCACCAAGATATGACTTGGTAGACCAGTTTCATTTAAATATTCTGATTGAGTTGTATATAATCCTGGAATTTCAGCCGCGAACTCAATGAGGTGATGATTTGTGCAGCCACCTCCCGGTCTTATAGCATGAACGGTTTAAGCGTGAGAACATTCATAGACTCAGAAAACTTGTTTCAAGAAAAAATGGCGTTTAAAGTTTTTGATCAGCCTTTATCTGATTGGGTCACATAAACTGGATATCACGACTGAAATATTTATTGGGTGGAACCGAAAAAAAAAAATCGGTTTGAGGGCATAATCTAAACAATTTCAGGATTAAAAAGAAAAATAAATAAAGTTTTCCTGGAGAACCTTCCCATAAGAGGATTCAATGTTTAAAAATAAATAAAATTTTAATTATAATAAGAAAATTGTGCAGTACAAGGCATTTAAAAATTAATGCAATAAACTTTCAGGATTGAAATAACAGTAGGAAATAAAGTCCTCTACTACGTTATTTACTTTTGAAACCATGCATGGTGACGGTATGATGTTTATTTTTGCTGCGGTGTATTTAATGACCTCTGAAAGTTGGAAATCTTATCTTCCAGGCCTGCTGTCATGTAACATGCTTCAGAGATTTTATAAAGTGTTTTGAAACTTTTAATCAGGAAACCTTAAGGGGTTACACAAGTTCTCAACTTGGAAAAAAAAAAGGGGGGGGGGGAAATCAATTTTTTTTTTTTTTTTTTTTTTTTTTTTTTTACGGAAAGTTATGGGCCAAAATGATTTAAAGTGATATTTCAATTATTAAGAATATGAGCAAAAATGTGAACGATCGATAAAACCGACCTCGCAGAAAAGATTCCACTAAAGATTCTACTCCCTTATTGAAGCTGCAGATGGCACAAGAGAGTCCACAGTATGGCGAAAGAATAGCAAATTAAGTGTAAGTTGAAAAAAAAATATATGTATATTTTTTTCTTCTAAAACTTTAAACGCGATTTTCTGGAAACTACATTTAAAAAAATGGGCAGCACGATAACTTGAAAATTTTTTTAACATTTTTGGATAAAATTTGCGTTTATCTACGCATAATTAAATTGTCTTAGGGCCATCAAGCCATTTAAAACAAAATGGCAAAATGGCGAAACAAGCAAACTCGAGAAGAATTTGCTTGTTTCGTTACTAAAAGCTTTTGGGCACCACTAATTTTGAATTGAAATCTTCGCTTTATTATTTGGCAGACATTTTTAGATTATACAAAACAAATATTTTAGTACGGAAAAAGTGGTGTATCGTTCCTATTTTTAGTTTATGGTGTCGAAAAAGCCCAAAAGTTAAGGGGTTAATGCGGACTTTGGTTAGTGCGGATGGAAAGCGGTTTCCCTTAGAAGTCCGCACTAACGAGAGTTCACTATATCATATCATATCATAAGAGACGGTAGTTTCTTGAGTGACGCAGCGAAAAACCGAAAACCGTAAGCCCCAAACCGAAGATTCCGTCACTCTCATATATACAGCTAGCAGGACATCAAAGGAAAATCGAAACGCCGACATTTAATATCTCAGTAAATATGAGGCATACCGTTTCGATTTTTTCACATTAGCCTTATATCTATGGTCTAACTCTATCCTGAAATTTATAGATTTCTACATGCAGTAGATTTTGAGATCTGGAAATCAATTTTTAAGCGAAAATGGGAGATGTAATGGTGTAATGGGCACAGAGGTGTTATCTCCAAAACGGCTCGAAGTATTTTTTTAAAATTAATATATTATATTAATCGGTTTTAGATGAAGCGAGTAAGATTTTGAGTTAACGTAGGAAAACTCTTGTTTTTTATATAATCCAGTTTCAAAATCGGACTCTTTTCTGATGCTTTTTCTGGTAGACTAACATTAAAGATTTTCGGCCTTTTCACCCTTTTTTATTACTGCGCAGTCAGGATGTTCCTGGGTATCACGATTACAGTTAAAGGCGATTTCGCAATCACATGTGGCTGAAGAACTATTTAGATTCTTTTTTTTTTTTTTTTTTTTTTTAAATATGAAAACAGTTTATTATACATTCCAAAATATGTATTAAATTAAATTATGGTTAAATTTTTTTTCTTTCTTGTTCGGATGCAAATAATTCATATTTTTAATCTGCATTTGGTAGAAAAATGAATTATCTTTAATTTTAAAAACGAGAAATTCGTAATTACATGTATAAAATTAGATTGGTATTTATTATTGGTATTTATGATTTCAAAATTTTTAATAAGAAATTGTTTTTTTGCTAGTATACAGTGGGCAAAGTCTCTAGCCATGCAAACCAACCAATCGGTTGATTATCTGATAGTTTAGCCACAGTAGTTTAGCTTTGGCTTAGCTGTTATTACTTATTAGTTTGTCTTTGGCTTGGCTCTTATTTATTAGTTTGTCTCGACAGCTAAAATTTCACATTTTATAATTTTTATATCAATACTTCAGGTAAGAATGCTTTTTAACTTGATTATTTCCTGTATTTATAATAATTTTTTGTTACTAACATTCTTATGTTTTAATGCGTGCAAAATTTAAGATTGGCGAAAAAGCTGTGTGAAACTGCTAATCTATTTTATTAATATAGTATTATTTTATCTCTATAATAAAACCGTAAGTCATGTGACTGTCATCAACAGTTCCGGAATGTCCGTTTCACTTTTTCATATGCCAGGCGGCCATTTTTATTAAAAATTATTTTTTCGAATAAAACTTCATAAATGTGACATTTTTAGAAAGATCGTTCAAAATAAATTAATATTTGAGAGATGACTTACGTTCAATTATGCATATATTCTCCAATAACTTCAGTTGAAATTAGCTTCGCAGTTCAAATTCTCTATCCATGAAAGTAAAAAAAAAAAAAAAAAAAAAGATTCATTCGTCGTGAAGGTTTAAAATATTAAACCATTAAACCATGGAGATAATCGTTCGTAAAGTTAGTTTTCCATGAAAGATTTTTTGGAGCGCTGCCTGGTGTCAAAAAAATAATTCGTACCAGTGACACAATCAAAGTTTACCATAATTATGTGCTATACAACTCAACTTCATTCTTTATCTTTTCTTGATGTAAGCTGAATGTAAACAAATACAACTCATGTAATGATATTTAATGAATCAAATTTCGAAACAAATTGTCAGTTAATTTGGTATTTATGTATTATACGTGAAAGGAAGAGAGACCACCGAAAATGATTGTTAATCACCAATCATATTTACCATTATTAATGACCAATCGCTTTCAAAACAGTAATTTAATATACATTTACAAAATACATAACATCATTAAGTACTTTTGTGTTATTTGGGCGCAAATCTCGCCAATAGAATTTTTAAAATCGCCAATACCGGCTTTTATTTTTCGCGGGTGCAAATTAGAAACGATACTTTTATTTTGAAATCAAATGTTCTGATGGAACAGCTGTCGTAGACGCACCGGGGCACTATATTAACTATAGAGTTGCAATATAGAGAGAAAACACGGGTTAATGTAATTAGAATTATAGGTGGTAATGTTGGTGTGACATATTTACGTGATTATCAAAACTGGCTTCCAAAAGTTCAATGTTTCACCAAACCAAACTCGAAAATTACGTGTTATAATATGCACTCAGATTATGTCACATTATTCAAGACGTTTTAAATGAGAATAATGATAGATTTTCTTCTTGATTCTCCCGTAATCAAGTCTACAGCCAAAGTTAGCGAGAAACAAACAAACAAACAAAAAAATATTGGCAACAATATGGTTCAGTGTAAATGGTGGATATCATTAAAGACTTTCACAAAATAGACTTCATTGCACCAAATCGTATTAACTAAAATACGCCATTTGGCAATGGATCCAATTACGGAAAACTACTTAATATGTTTAAGAATCTCCTCATTAGCAAGCATATTGCAACTGATAAGCAAACGGATATGAAGTATAAATGCTTAAGTTGGTTAAGCGGTTTTTGTCAAGAAAGATGAAATACATAACAAAAAATATGCGAAATGCTACCATGATCGAAAAAGTTTTTGATTTTTCTATTAGAATCTTCCGGTTTGGCGAAGGATTACGGAAAAAAATAAATTATGAATAAAAGTAACGTGTTACAGTGCTTAACATACACGAGCAGGGAAGACCGAGCTATGCTCGGTCAAAATTAAATTTGAGTTCAAATATCATGACACATGACCAAAATGACCCACTAATTGAATTTTCTCGAACATGTGACTTAGCCCAACAGTTTTCTCGTGCCCGAAAACCATGGGATGCAAAATTTAGTGTAAATTGAGCCGCTTTTTAGATCTTGACTCACAATGACCCAGAAATGACCCACTAATCGAATTTTCTCGAACATGTGACCTAGCCCAATGATTTTCGCGTGCCCGAAACTCGTATTATACAAAATTTAATCAAAATCGTTAGAGCCGTTTTTTAGATAAAATTAATTTGACCCGCTTTGACCCACTAATCGAAAGTTCTCGAACATGTGACCCAGCCCAATTGTCTTCTCGTGCCCGAAAATAGTCGGATACAAAATTTCGTCAAAATCGTTTGAACCGTTTTTTAGATACAATTAGCTTAACCATGACCCAAAATGACCCAAAATGACCCACTAATTGAATTTTCTCGAACATGTGACCTAGCCCAACAGTCTTCTCGTGCCCGAAAACCATTGGATGCAAAATTTAGTGTAAATTGAGCCGCTTTTTAGATCTTGACCCACAATGACCCAGAAATGACCCACTAATCGAATTTTCTCGGACATGTGACCCAGCCCAATGATTTTATCGTGCTCGAAACTCGTAGGACACAAAATTTAATCAAAATCGTTAGAGCCGTTTTTTAGATAAAATTAATTTGACCCGCGTTGACCCAAAAATGACCCACTAATCGAAAGTTCTCGAACATGTGAGCCAGCCCAATAGTCTTCTTGTGCCCGAAAATGGTCGGATACAAAATTTCGTCAAAATCGTTTGAACCGTTTTTTAGATACAATTAGCTAGACCATGACCCAAAATGACCCAAAATGACCCACTAATCGAATTTTCTCGAACATATGACCTAGCCCAATGGTTTTCTGGTGCCCCAAAACGGTAGGATACGAAATTTCGTCAAAATCGTTAGAGCCGTTTTTAAGATAATTTTTGCATATATATATATATATATATATATATATATATATATATATATATATATATAACCACACGCAAGATTTGCTCGTATTAGAATATATGATTTAAGGGAGACCAAACTGGTCGCCAGTGGCGGCTAGTTGATCAATAATACCGCACAGATGTCATATACGCACCACGTTGGTGCGACTTTTTTCCTCCGCCGGCGAAAACTTTTTATTTTAATATTAGTTACAAATAGCATGCAATAATAGCACGTGGATTTTTTTTATTTCAATATAAAAATAAAATAGCGTAACTAATGAAATAGTTTCTATTATTAAAAAAAAAGAAATAAAATAAATAATTGATAGTTTGATGTAAATAAATATTGATATACATAAAAAAAAATATCAGTTTATTTGTTTGTTTTATTAAGAATAAAGTTTACATATTTATATTTTGCTCTGTCAAGGGTCGATCCAGGTAAAATTTGGGGAAAAATCAATTTAATAAAACGGACCTCTTCACAAAAATCAATTTGATAAAATGGGCCTCTCCACAAAATTCTTTTTAATAAAATAGTTCCTTTCACAAAATTCTATTCCATAAAAACTTACTATTTATTAAATATTTATTATTTTGTGATGTTTTAAAATGTGTAATTTGTAAACAAACAAGTTCACTTGAGAGGAAAATTTCAGCAAACTGATTGTAAATGTAAAAAGTTTTTGTTAATAAGTACTTTGTTCTAATTTGAGTAACTGAATTTCAACTTTTGTTACAAAATGTTATTTTTCACTAAAATATAATAAATTTCACAAAAGTAACCTTTACTTTTCACAAAATGGGCCCCAAGAAAAATAACTGAACAGATGTGTTACACTCACGCTAAAATGTAAACAAAAGATTGGCGACTGTTTGGATGGCACGATTTCCAAGACTGCGCCAAGCTACTAAATACCAAATACAAGCTTAATAGCCAGGTTGCCATAAAAGAAAAAACAGTCCCCAAAGTTTGGAGACTTTTTTCTTTTTTTTAACCGATTAAATTTTTTTTTTTTAGCGTGAGTGTAAAGCATGCATCGACCCTTGGCTGTCCTCTTAAAAAAATAAAAATAAACACAGTTAAATAAATGTTTCCTAAAAAACCCACCCTATTACTACATAAAATATTTTACTAAAGTTTGTTTTGTTCTGTTTTTCCGCACCATTTCGAATAATAAAAACAGTTAAAAATACCCAAGGAGTGCTTATTTAGTTAAAAAAAAAATTAACAATTGCAGAATTCTGACAAAACAGAGCTTCTTTTTTACAGATTTTGTTATATAAGAATTTTAGAATGACCTACATAAATTATTTTTTACGCTAAACCATTAATATGTAATAAAATGTTCCATTTTCAGTACAATCATCATTAAATATATCACTTGCAATAAGCCTGTATTATGCATTGAAATGTATTTATTTCAATAAATTGATTTATCTTTTGTGCCATGCTGTGGAAAATTCAAAGAAAAATTTATGTAAATGGTTTTTTTTTGCATCATACTATCCATTTGCATACATTTCACTTAGTTTGGATACTATGATGCAAAATAAACCTTTACATAAATTTTTCTTTCAATTTTCGACAGCATGGCACAAAAGATAAAACAATTTATTGAAATAAAGAACCTTTTAGTAGCTTTTTCGCCAATCTTAAATTTTGCACCCATTAAAACATAAGAATGTTAGTAACAAAAAATTATTATAAATACAGGAAATAATCAAGTTAAAAAGCATTTTTACCTGAAGTATTAATTGCAATAAAAATTATGAAATGTGAAATATAAAAATTTAGCAGTCAAGACAAACTAATAAGAGGCAAGCCAAAGACAAAATAATAACAGCCAAGCCAAAGCTAAACTATATGAATAAGTGATATAAGCATAAGCAGATCCATAAGCAACCGATTGGTTGGTTGGCATGGCTAGAGACTTTGCCCACTGTATACTAGCAAAAAACAATTTCTTATTAAAAATTTTGAAATCATAAATACCAATAATAAATACCAATCGAATTTTATACATGTAATTACGAATTTCTCGTTTTTAAAATTAAAGATAATTCATTTTTCGACCAAATGCAGATTAAAAATATGAATTGTTTGCATCCGAACAAGAAAGAAAATAAGGAGACTCATGAGGTTAGACCCCTCGACTCATATTACCTTTATTTTTAACCTCATCGACAAAATTAATACTTTTTATGTACCAGATTGACAATACATTTTTTTATCGCCCGATAGACAAAATTCTTGATTTTTATGCACCCGTTTGATGAAATTTGGGTTTTTTACGTGCAAACTTAACGAAATTAATGTTTTTTCATGCCCGATCAACGAATTTTTTTTTTATGCAAGCGTTTGATGAAATTTGCGTTTTTCATGCGCTAATAAATGAAATTCATGATTTTTACCGGCCTGTTTGATGAAATTTATAATATTTTCTCCCCCTATCGAGAAAATTCATGTTTTTTCTGTGCCGATCTACGAAATTCCTGATTTTTATGCTGCAAAATGACGAAATTTGCAATTTTTTCAGAGACTAATTGGTATCTAATGCAGTTTAATTCATTCGACTCGACAATTTTTATGCACCTCATCGACAAAATTCATACTTTTTACGGGCCGGATTGACAAAAAAAATTTTATCACCCGATTGCCAAAATTCTTAATTTTTATGCACCCGTTTGAAAAAAATTGTGATATTTACGTGCAAACTTTACGGAATTAATGATTTTTTCATACCCGATCAAAGAATTTTTTGATTTTCATGCGACCGTTTGATGAAATTTGCGATTTTCATGTGCTTATAAATGAAATTCATGATTTTTACCTGCTTGTTCGACGAAATTTATGATCTTTTCTCCCCCTATCGAGAAAATTCATGTTTTTTCTGTGCTGATCGATGAAATTCATGATTTTTGCACATTGATCAACAAAATTCCTGATTTTTATGCTGCAAAATAATGAAATTTGCAATTTTTTCAGAGACTAATTGGTGTCTAATGCAGTTTAATTCATTCGACTCGACAATTTTTACGCACTTCATCGACAAAATTCATACTTTTTACGTGCCGGATTGACAAAAAATTTTTTTATCACCCGATTGCCAAAATTCTTGATTTTTATGCACCCATTTGATGAAAGTGATTTTTACGTGCAAACTTGACGAAATTAATGTTTTTCATGCCAGATCAACAAATTTTTTTATTTTTATGGGAGCGTTTGATGAAAATTGCGTTTTTCATGCGCTAATAAATGAAATTAATGATTTTTACCCGCCTGTTTGACGAAATTTATAATCTTTTCTCCCCCTATAGAGAAAATTCATGTTTTTTCTGTGAAGATCGATGAAATTCATGATTTTTGCACATTGATCAACGAAATTCCTGATTTTATGCTGCAAAATAATGAAATTTGCAATTTTTTCAGAGACTAATTGGTATCTAATGCAGTTTAATTCATTCGACTCGACAATTTTTACGCACCTCATCGACAAAATTCACACTTTTTACGGGCCGGATTGACAAAAAAAATTTTTATCACCCGATTGCCAAAATTCTTGATTTTTATGCTACCGTTTGATGAAATTTGTGATTTTTACGTGCAAACTTGACGAAATTAATGTTTTTTCATGCCCGATCAACGAATTTTTTAATTTTTATGCAAGTGTTCGATGAAATTTGTGTTTTTCATGCGCTAATAAATGAAATTCATGATTTTTATCCGACTGTTCGACGAAATTTATGATCTTTTCTCCCCCTATCGACAAAATACATGTTTTTTCTGTGCCGATCGATGAAATTCCTGATTTTTACGCTGCCAAATGACAAAATTTGCAATTTTTTCCGAGATTAATTGGTATCTAATGCAGTTTAATTTATTCGACTCGACATCGACAGGATATATTGATTTTACTTTCAAAAATCACCACCAGGGGCCGCTTTCCTCTCTCGGGTTCTATGTGCCCAATCACCACGCAGTATGGCTTATTCGACTTGAAATCCACAGCCTCAAAGATTTCAGCTATGTCTGCATAGTACAGAGTGCGCCCCCTGATGGTGGAAGATGGAACTAACGGATTTTGCAGCTAACTCGAGTTCTATGGGTCCGATCACAATGCAGTTTGGTTCGACTCAGCATCGACAGGATATATAGATTTTAATTCCAAGTTTCACTACCAGGGGCGCTTTCCTATCTCGGATTCTATGGGCCCGATCACGACGAGGTATGGCTTATTCGACTCGAAATCGACAGCCTCAAACATTTCAGCTATGTTTGTATAGAACAGGGTGCGCCCTCTAGTGGTGGAAGATGGAACTAACAGATTTTGTAGCTAACTCTATTTCTATAGGTCCCATCACAATGTAGTTTGATTCATCGACTCGACATCGACAGGATATATCGATTTTAGTTCCAAGTTTCACCACCAGGGGGCGCTTTCCTATCGGGTTCTATGGGACCGATCACGACGAGGTATGGCTCATTCGACTCCAAATCGACAGCCTCAAAGATTTCAGCTATGTTTGTATAGAACAGAGTGCGCCCCCTGGCGGTGGAAGATGGAACTAACGGATTTTGTAGCTATGGGTCCCATCACAATGCAGTTTAATTTATTCGACTCGGCATCGACAGGATATATCGATTTTAATTTCAAATTTCACCACCAGGGGGCGCTTTCTTATCTCGGATTCTATGGGCCCGATCACGACGAGGTATGCCTCATTCGACTCGAAATCGACAGCCTCAAACATTTCAGCTATGTTTGTATAGAACAAAGTGCGCCCTCTAGTGGTGGAAGATGGAACTAACAGGTTTTGTAGCTAACTCTATTTCTATAGGTCCCATCACAATGTAGTTTGATTCATCGACTCGACATCGACAGGATATATCGATTTTAGTTCCAAGTTTCACCACCAGGGGGCACTTTCCTATCGGTTTCTATGGGACCGATCACGACGAGGTATGACTCATTTGACTCTGAATCGACAGCCTGAAAATTTTCAGCTATGTCTGTATTGAAAAGATTACGCTCTTTGGCAGAGGAAGATGGAACAATCGGGTTTTGCCATGCATTTTCATACTTCTAATTGTGTTACTCTCTCGCTGTATAATTTAAAAGTTGAGTCTTGGATTCCTCTCCCTGGGCCACCACCCTCATATTTTTATTGGGGTCCAAGGGGTCTTTTTTAGCATTTCTTTAAAATTTTATTCTAATGATTAATTTATACCCTATGCTTAATTTTGACTAATTGACATTTTCATCAATAACCTTAAAAAAGTAATGATATCAGTACAAAAACCCTTAACGGGTTAAAAGTTGTGACGCAGCACTTTGTTTTGGCTCTATAAATTTTAAATATGGGTCTTAAAAGTAATGATATCAAATTTAAGTGACGCTATGTTAATAATTTTTTTTAAAATCATAATTTTCTTTTTAGTTTTATTTATATTCACAGGTGCAATTATTATCTTAATATGAAAAAAATATATAGAACTTATTCGTGATGCTTTTTCATTCACATCTCTCATAAATTCAAAATATGGGTTTTAAAAGAAATGATATCAAAATTTGAGTGACACCTTGACGTGAATTTAATAGGACTCTTTTAAAATTCAATTTAAATTATTTTTGGTTTGTCTTCTAAAGTATATTTACACATACAAACAATACTTTTAATTTTTCAATACACTTTTAAATATATTACTTTCACTGAGCCTATATTATGTATTGAAATGTATTTATTTCAATAAATTGATTTATCTTCTGTGCCACGCTATCCAAAATCATAAGTAAAATTTATGTAAATGATTATTTTGCGTCATATTATCCACTTGCATACATTTCCCTTTGTTTGGATACTATGACGCAAAATCATCATTTACATAAATTTTACTTATGATTTTGGATAGCGTGGCACAGAAGATAAATCAATTTATTGAAATAAATACATTTCAATACATAATATAGGCTCAGTGAAAGTAATATATTTAAAAGTGCATTGAAAAATTAAAAGTATTGTTTGTATGTGTAAATATGCTTTAGAAGACAAACCAAAAATAATTTAAATTGAATTTTAAAAGAGTCCTATTAAATTCACGTCAAGGTGTCACTCAAATTTTGATATCATTTCTTTTAAAACCCATATTTTGAATTCATGAGAGATGTGAATGAAAAAGCATCAGCGAATAAGTTCTATATATTTTTTTCATATTAAGATAATAATTGCACCTGTGAATATAAATAAAACTAAAAAGAAAATTATGATTTAAAAAAAATTATTAACATAGCGTCACTTAAATTTGATATCATTACTTTTAAGACCCATATTTAAAATTTATAGAGCCAAAACAAAGTGCTGCGTCACAACTTTTAACCCGTTAAGGGTTTTTGTACTGATACCATATACAAGTATTAAACGAGCAAGCAATTTTAGGTGTTCGGACGATCTCGAAAACGGCTGTGACGATTTTTACGAAACTTACTTCCCGTACTAAATCAAGCACGATAAAACAATAGCTAGGTTCCGAATTCAAGAAAATTCCTTTTGACAGGTTGAAACAAGCTCAGCAAAATGCTGCTGGATATAAATAAAAAAAAGGTTAAAAGATTTTTGCGACACGTGAGGAGACACGTGTCGCAAGTACAGTCTTCCTCGTTCTTCTCGTTCAAGTACAGTCTTCCTCGTACAGTCTTCCTCGCAAGTACAGTCTTCCTCGTTCAAGACCTATACTTGAACGAGGAAGGATATCTTCTTCTTCCGACGCTTTATTGATATTCCAGGATTTAAACCCTATGTATATGCCACCCAGATACGCCCCCCCCTACCCAGGGGCACCATTTCGGAACTTTCTTGGGGGGGGGGGGGGCAAAGTTTTTTTTAAGGTAGTGGCATAGCCGAAGGTAGAGTTCGGGGGGCTGTACCCCCCGTAACCTCTCCGAACGGAAAACGTTTACTGAATCATATATAAAGAGACAGCAATACTTCTAATACGGAATCTTAAGTGACCTCTGAAAAAATCCGTTTTAGACAGGTTTTTGTCTTAGCAAGTAGAATTTTAAAATATTAAGAAAGTTTTCAGTTATAGACAGGTACCGTTTTTTTCAGGTATTCTTTAAGACTGTTAAAACCTCCTTTCTATAAAGCACTTCTGAAGAGCATAGGTGTATTACAGTGAAACGTGCCAAAGCGAAACCTGTCTATAACATAATTCTTTCTCAAACGAGCAAAAAAAAAAATCATGTTTCGACGAAAAAAACGTCATACAATTATACTTGCTAAGATGGGGACCTGTCTAAAATGGAACTTTTTTACAGTCCTTTTCAACTCATCTTTGCAGGTTTTACTGCAGGGCGACATTTCATGAGTTTCTTGGGGAGGGAGGGGGGAGGCAAAGTTTTTTTAGAGACAGGGGCTGAAATATCGTGCACAAAATAGAAATAGGCCCCCCACAATAAAAAATGCAGTGTGAGATTTTGTCTTCTTATCTTAACTTCTTTCACAAACATGTGATTCTTCAGCGAATATATATTTAATTTTAGTGGTAGTCCGCGAATTTTTCTTCTTTTTTACGCAAAAGCAATTCGTCAACCGATCGCGGTAAACATCGCGAATTTTACGAATTGGAATTAGAAAAGAATAGTTAAATTGGCAAAATTAGTCGCGGAAAAAATCGTTAATTTTTTCAAACGACCGTGAAAAAATATTGCGAATTTCGCCAAAGATCACTGAAACAAATAGAGATTTTCGTAAATCCGTCGCAGAAAAGAATCGCGAATTTAGTATAACTATTGCGGGAAAATATCGCGAAATTCATCAAAAGATTAAACAAAAAAAAATCACGAATTTAGTCAAACAATCGCGCAAAAAAGGGGGAATTTCGTCAAAGATCGCGCAAAAATATATCTACTTTTGTCAGTTGGTTGCAGAAAATGACTTCCGAATTTCAACAAACGATCGTAGAAAAGAGTCGCGAATTGCGTCAAAAGATTGCGAAAACAAATAGCGAATTTTGTCGATCAGTTGCCAAAAACAAATGTCGGAAATTTCGACAAATAGTGTAAAAAAATTCGTCAGCAATCGGAATTTCGTCAAAGGTTGTGCAAAAAAATAGCAATTTTTGTTAGTCGGTTGCGGAAAAAGACTCCCGAAATTTCAACAAACGATCGCAGAAAAGAGTCGCAAATTTCGTCAAAAGATGGCGAAAACAAATAGCGAATTTTGTCGATCGGTTGAAAAAAATATCGCGAATTTAGACAAATGGTCGAAAAAAATCAATTAAAAAATCAATAATTCAGTGAAAATAGCGAATTTTGGAAAATTATCACAAAAAAATTAAACAATCGCGAAAAAAAGTCGTGAAATTCAATCGGTCACGAGATAATCAGCACACGAACACAATCAAGAAGTTACGAAATTTGCAAATGTTGTAATCCATAGGTATAAGAAAATTTTCATTAATGATTTTCTTTCAGCTTAAAAATTTTCCGCAGTCATTTTCTGCCTTCCTCTTCAGACTATGATCTAAATTTCATACAATTCAGCAATCTGCAAAACCCTTGGTCTCAGGTCCCTTGCTCCTGCATTGGGTGGGGGAGTCTGTCTGGTTAAAGTCATGATTCGGGTCGGTTACAACCAAATCTGGACAGGATTCCAGTGTCAGGCTGTGGAGATTTTTATGAGCATACTGTATATACAATATCAATTAATAAAGCATATGATTTAACAGCATTATAACGATTGGAGTAAATATAATGTGACACTAATAAAATTAAATTAACAAATCATATAATTAGGAAATTGAATACACATCCGCCATCCCCCTACCCCCGAAAAAAAAAATTCCTCTTAAATTTTTGGGTAAAGAGAGAATTTATCACTGAAATTTCTTGCCTTCGGGGTGACGAGTTTTCTTTTAATCATGCTGTACATGTGCACAGCTCAGAAGCAATTCATAGTGTTTTTTCTCACATATATTTCTAAAACTAGCCAACATACTCATTAATGATAAATGTCTCACTTATAGAATGTTGCAATAGCAAGGCTTTAGAAAACATTTCAATGTTTAAAGTGTTTATTAAATGTTTATTATTTTCTTCTATCTTTACAAGAAAAAGGTATTGGATTTATGAAAATTTTCCACTTCCGGTTTTCGACGAATTTATACGTTTTAGAAGTTCCAGAACACAATTGGACTATTTTTAGAAAATGTCTGTCTGTGTGTCTGTATGTGACAAAAATTTTGTGGGCGCTGTATCTCAAGAACTAATGCAGGGAATTTGATAAAACTTTATATTCAGTTAGACATGGATATAAATAGGTGGTGTTTAATTTTTGGTGTAAATCGCTCGACAGATGGCGATGCTATGCTACATATTTCATGATTTTTGCGATAGCTATATCTCAAGAACTAATGCTCAAAATTTCACTAAACTTCAGATTCGGTTAGACCTTGACAAAAATAGAAGTTGATTACGATTTGGTATAAATAGCCCATTAGGTGGCACTGCTATGCTACATTTTGTACGATTTTTACGATAGCTATATCTTCAGAACTAACGCACATAATTTAATAAAACTTTAGATTCAGTTAGACCTTAATATAAATTGGTGCTGATTTGTTTTTGGTGTATGTGAAACCTGTATGAGATAGAAGAAAGTTTTGGGATTGGCACATCAGACTTGGTTTTTTATATTGTAATCAAATCTGTGAAATCTGACGTTATTTTAGCTTTTGATCATATTTTGATTTTTTTTTGTCTAACCTGTGATAACTGATAAATTTTCTGAAACTTCAAATTCATTGGGGGGGGGGGCGATTGCCCCCCCCAGCCCCCCCCGAAATGGCGCCTCTGCGCCCTACCCCCATATATGCCTGACATATATGCTGCCCAGGTAGGTGTTTCATGTTCTCCAATTTAGTGGGTTTAAATTTTCCAACTTAATGATAAAACAATCATTCCCGCCTCCATAAGTGATCAGAAAAACAGCCTGTTTATCAATTATGGCGTTGCTAAAGTTATTACTCATGATGATAGGGAAAAATTTGGCTTTGAGAGGCCTATTTTAAGGAAATAGAGCATTTAGCTTAACTGATTACTAGAAATTTCTCTTATTTGGTGTTATTACAGATCAAATGCTTTAAATTTCCCGGATTATCCGGGTTGGTTGGTTAGTTGTATAGGTTTTAATGGCACAAGGACTGCGCCAAAACAAAAGCTAAAAGAGAACACAAAGGTTGATGCTGAAACATTGGCATTAAAATAAATTTTTAAGAGAAATGCTATCTGAGCTATCTGGATGGGGCCGGGTTATCCCGGATGAGGAACTGCATTTTACAGGTTGAAAAATATTTATCTTTATTCTTTCTTCTATGTTTACCTTTGTTTGATTATAACCTAATTATTTATACTTAATATTAAAAATTTTTGGCTCTAAATAATATGCATGCATTGGACACACTCCTTTAATTTAATGAAATATTAAATATATTCAATGTGTTTAGAAATATAAAAAAAAAAAATAATCAGCTGATGACCACGCTTTCTTAAGGAAAATTCTAGAACAAATTCTTTTCACTTCATTTATGATGCCACACAAAAATTTTAATTATGAAGAACCTTTTTAAACTTATTCTCGGATGATAATAATAAGTAAAGAATTGTTTAGTGAAATGTTTAATTTATCTCCAGGCTGTAAGCGAAAGTTGAACTATTATTGTTACGCTTCTGTCACCGTGACAGCTGTCAGAAACATAAAATAAAAATGCTATTGCCACGCTTGAAAATAAAATAGTAACCATGGATACAAAATTAGAAATGCAGACGACCCTGGTGATTAAAAATCTTTTTCTTGCGTGCACTTTGATTAAGGCAGCTGTTTTTAATTGGTTTACTAAATGAGGAAGACATAAAGTTGGGTAAAACGAGGGAAGATTTTTCTGAGTTTCCAAATAAAACAATAGAGCAGAAGATTTTATGGCGAAAATCGGTCGTAAATTTTGAAGGACAGATCTTTAAATCGTTAATCGCTTTAGAAAGACATAAAAAAGAAGATGTCACGAGAGAAAATTGATTAAATAAAGAGCGGATCTTTTGTTGTCCAGAAAACTTCTACTTTATTTAAAGGTAAAAAAATAGAGTGATCTGTTTGATAGATCAATAGATTTAATTTAAAGGAAAATATTTAATTTGATGTTCACAAAGGGGCAATAACATTTGAGACACGGCAATTTAATTAGTTTCATTGTTTAGTTGAGTAATGAAACACCCTGTTTATTCACTTATGAGATCTAAATTATTATCGATACTATTATTAAATTAAGAATAGGAAACTTCATAAGGTAAAATTTATGTCAGTGACATTTTTATAAAATAATTTGTTAATTTTCAAAAGTTCTATTATCCCGATGTAGTTATGCAGCCGTATTGCTGAAATACTTTAACTGGTTTTTCATATATATTTTTAAAATAATATTTTTTTTTTTTTTATAATGGAATTTATAGCTTGGAGATTGGGTGACTGCACTAGTTATTGATCAACTCCTAGTAGTTGATCAATTTATATTACTAGGGGATCAAACTAGGGTTACTTCTTCTTGGGTTACAGAACATAATAGACGAAAACCATTTCTTTTAATTGAAAATTCCAATAAAGTCTTTTCATTTAATATATTTATTTATATTGCCTACTAACAACACCAATAAGCCTTTTTATATGAAAAATATCAAGAATCTATCAAAGTAACGATTTGTAATTTATTAAATTCGATAATTTCATATTAGACGTATGTCCGGAGCTAATAGCCGAAGAAAAAAATAAAACTACTTACAGCAGCTTTTTTGATTTTGATTCAGTGTTTAAGTGCATAATTCTATTACACATCTATTAAATTTGTGTTTCATTTATATTATTTCATCGTATTTATTTATTTATTGAGGAAGTTTTAATTTCGTTATGGAGTATTATCCTGAAACAAGCGCATTGTTCGATTACATATCTCTTAAATTTGTGTTTCTTTTATACTAATATTTTATTTATTTATCGAGGAAATTTTACTTTTGTTATGGGGTATTATCTGGAAACAAATGCTGAACTATTATATTGTTCTAACTGGAAGCGGGTTAATTTTTCGTAATCGGGCTGCACGCGAAAGCGATCACTGTAAGAAAAAAATTCCTGAAAAAAACGGAAATTGTACTGGCAATCGAGACGCCAGTACTATTTCCGTTTTTTAACGGAAAAAAAATCCGTAAATTCCAGGAAATTTTCCGTGATTTCTGAAATATCTGTTTTTAAATTTCCGTTTTATAACAGATATCTTCCGTATTTTTTAGAAATTTTTATAATGTCAAAATAAACATTATAGGACCAAAAAAAAAAAGTTTCTTCTCAAGAACAGCCTTATAAAGGACAGATGTACTGCTTTTTTTTTCTTCATTTCTGAGTGAGTTTTGTGTAAACAACCACCCTTCCCTCGATGAGGACCGAACCCGCAATCTTTCGCTTACTGAACCGGAGGTCCCAACCCCTACGCTATGATTAGATATTAAACAGTATCAAGCGTTGCTACTTATTTGCGCCGCTTTTTATGATGCAAAAACTTAAAGGTTCCATTGATTTTTTTTTTTTCAGTTCCAATGTTTTTAATATTTTCTTTTCATATTTTTCAATATTTTGCTTTATTATATGATGCTTTATAACAGACAAATTTTAGCTTATTATGTATTATATGCGTAAAACATTGTATTAAGAGTCATTGTATGATTGCATCCTTTTGTAATAGTACAACATTTTTTTTTTTTTAACATATACTTTTTTAAATTATTTGTCTGATGATCTATTTATCAATTCCAATAAAAATAATAATTATCTGAAGGAGACGTATGTATTACATGCTATTAAAATAACCTTTCGTTATCTCTTATTTTAAAAAGCTTACGTAAATAAACAATTTTATAATAAATTAAATTATTATATTTGAGCTATGCTGAGAACTTTTGTGTACGGTTCTGTCAAACTGAATAGTTTTACTAATATTAAAACAAAAAATTGATTCTTAAAGACAATTTCGAAATTAATGATCTTGTGATAGGTAAGATTTAAATTTGGACTTATTTAGTTTAAATTAATTTAGTTTAATTTATAAAATTATAAGCTAAAGAAATATATTATAAAGTTAATAAAATTATAAACTTCATTTTTATAAAACTAAAGAAAAAATATTAACTATTTTTATAAATTTAAGGAAAAAATTATAAACGTTGTAAAATTATAATTTATAAAATAATAAATTTAAATAAAGCCAAATCAGTCTAGTTTAATACAATTTACATAGCGATAACTTGCAGAGATATTATGTTATGAAACCTTTAAATAACCCAATATTGCCTCACGTTAGAAAAGTTAAAATAAAATTTTAAAAAATTAGTGAAAAAAAAAGTTCTAATTTTGAAGCACTAACAATAAAAATAAAAAAATAGATTAAAAAATACTTTTCTGTAACTTATAAAAACAAAATCAATTTCTAAATATTTCATTAAGAAAATATAAATATTACTATTATTTTCACAAAAAATTACTGTTCAGACATGGCCCCGGTTAGAATGGGCCAGCATGTCGAGCCGGTCAGGCCTGGATCCTTGAAGAACTCTAGTAAATACAACAATCTTAATTCCCATTTCAAACAAGGCGATTTCTATACGCAAACCTCTAAAAGTTATTTACGGAAATTGCACTGTTTTGGAAGAAATACGGACATTGTACTGTTTTGAAAGAAATACGGACAAAATCCATTAAATTTCCGGAAAACTTTCTGCATATTTACGGATTTGAAATCTCCTTTACGGAACTAATGTCATTTACGGAAATTATACTGTTGTTTTGGAAAAATGAAACTTCCCCGTGAATTTTTACGGAAAATCTCTTGTATTTTACCGGATTTGTTTTAGAGCGTAGATTAAAAAAAAAAAATCATGCTTGCTACAAAGGGTTCCGTACATTAAATTTATTAATTAATAACTACACTAGTACAAAAAGTCGTTGCTAAAAGAATAATAAGACTTCGTAAAAAAACTATACAACGTAGAGTTGGGTATAGCTATATATACTCAAGTATAGATGGATATCCATGAACATTCAGAGGTATATGAAGCCTAATTAGTACCAAATATCGCTAGTCTGTATGACTTTTTAAATACCTTATCCAAATCTGTTTATGATGACTAAAAAACGCAAATTGCACGGGGATGTTGGTGAATATATTGTAAATTCATATTTAACACTTGGAAATTATTTTCATAGAAAATTTCTCACGCCTTGCATTCATAATATTCAAATTTTAATTGCTTAATAGGCGTATAGCCAACATAGTGAATAAGTACCCAAGCCGGGACTCGACCCCGGGTCATCAGTATAGCGCACAGATGTTCTACCAACTGAACCACTTGGGAACGATACTCAGCCTGGAACTTTCTGACTATAACATGTTGGCAAGGTTACAAACGCAGCACTAGATGGAATATTTTCCGTGAGCCACAACCCTGGGGCAAACACGAAATCAAAGAAAATCTAGCATCGATAATTGAAATAAACTCATATTTAATACTTGAAAAAAAAATTCATAGAAAATTTCTATGAAATTATTAATATTTAATTTGAAATACCTTTAATACTTCGCATGCAACCATGCCAGCATCCGGTTCTCTCTTTTTCAGGCACAATATCAGTCTCATCCGCCTGGATGTAGAGATCGTCCACCATAATTTCTTCATCGTCATCCCGACTTGTCCATGCTTTTCCTACTTCGTCATTTGCCACAGAAGGACGGCGACGTTTCGAAAGCTTTTTGTCTAGCATCTGAAATAACATTAATTTTTTTCTTTACTGTCAGATTAGATCAGCAACATATGTACTCGTGTATACAATACGCAGAATCTACACATGCGTAATATACAGGGTATTGAGAGAAATGGACACACAAAATTTTAAGTTAAATAGGCAAAAAATCATTGGTGAGAAAATGCAATTTAAAGATAAATATATATGCAAACATACATAAGGTTAAAGTAAGATATTTATTGTTATTAGCTGCGAACTTTACCGACAGATAGCACCTGGATTTTAACCACGAGTTGCTGATATATATATATATATATATTTAAATGGTAAAGAAAAGAATAATAGAATGTCTATTTTTAAATAATTTAAATGAACTGAGAATGTCCTTTTCTTAACATATCTATTAATTCTTCAGCATACCTGAAAATAAAAAGAAATAAAACAAAAATTGAGATCAGTATTGAAATTTCCCCGTTTTGAATTTTAGAGAAAAATATACGGTGTCCCAACCTCGTAATCAGAAGGTTAAAATATCAATTATAATCTCGGAATGCTTGGCAGTGACTGTTTTCACAGTGAGTCAGTGTATTATTGGTGTGTGTGTGTATACCTTTCGATATCACACTACACCGAGAAACTCTACTCAGTATTTATTGTAAACATCTTTATGAGATGTTTGAAAAGTATAGTACTATTAAACAGAACAGTTATATCGGTAGTGAGTTTTAAAAGAAATTGCATGGAAAGGTTTAATTCAAGATAGTTAAAGTACATTCTTTTACCATTGAACTAATTTTCGGAAGCCCAGTAGAATTTTAATTCTATAACCACACCTAACAACTGCCAAACTTCGATATAGGCAAATATACTATATTTATTATATTTTTATACTGTCAACATTAAAAAATGAATATATAAAAATGTTTAATAAAGTATGGATTCTGCTTAGAACACACTGTGAATAATATTTCAAACATTGATGAATTACCGTATATCTGTAAATTAGAAAGGTTTTTTTCTCAGTAATAGGGCCTTTTCTTAGTTAAATTTAATTACTATTCAAATCTATAATAATAAATATAGAAATTTGTGTTTGTGTGTTGTGTTCTGAAGATTTAGCAGAAAGGTACCCGTATGTCTGAAATTATGCACCTCGAAGCTAATTTTTCGATTTTTTGATAATTTCCGAATTATTGATTGAAATCAATAATGAACATCGTAAAATGGCATGCTTACTTCGTTCCGCCAATTGTACTTACGCCTCTCCAGATTTCTCCCGAATCTTTACGCAGACGAAAGCGAAGCGTTCTTTTTTTTTCTGCATTTTAAAATCGCAATCGCTAGGTCCCCGTAAAGTTACAAAAAAGAAAGACAAACAAAACACGAAACTTTTTGCCTTATCTTCCCTGTTCCAATTGCATTTTTTGTTTAAAAAATATTAATATTTACTCTTTCAAAAAACATTTTTACTGAAGCTTGATTGGCGTCAGTTTTTAAATTTTCCCTTTTTCTGTAATTTTAAACTGCCGCATTCGCTTCTCGGATAGAAATGCAAAAAAATAAATAAATATCCACTTATTCGGAGTACCCTTCCCTTTCTAATGGTACATATAAGTTTTTAAATGTTAATATTTACTATTTCAAAAAATATTTTCCGAAGTTTGATTCCATGTTCGTTTTCGTGTTTTTCGATTTCCTTTTGAAATTTTTTGTTTTATATATGTTACATGTATAATATCCACAATTTCAGCGTACTTTTCCGGTTTTGGCGATATCTTTGGTTTCGAAAAATGTTAATATTTATTATTTCAACAACAGCAACAAAAATATTTATCGGAAATAGATTTGCGATCATTTTCATCTTTTCTGTTTTTCTACAATTTTAAAATGTCACTTCCTTTACGTGATGAAAATACAAAATAATAATAATAATAATTAAAAAAAAATACCCATTTATATCCTGTAATTTTTCGGTCATAACTAGATCTTTGGTTTTCAAAAATATTAACATTTACTAATTTTTTTTTATGTCGTTTTATGAATTAGCCAGAATTTTTTTACATTCTTTTATTTAACTTAACTTAGTTCAGGTATGTAAAGATGGAATTTTGTAATAAATTTTTTAACTTACTTCCCACTATACTAGAATTATAAAATGTATGTACACAGGTGTATTTCCGATGACAATACAGCATTTTAGTATATTTAGAACTTAATTATAAATTAATAAATTAATTGTAAGGCAATTTCCCGTTAGACGGGCGCAGATTATAAATCGCCAAATATTTTTTATGGTTACAATTGTATACGAGTTGCAACAACAATGGAGTTAAATATGTGCCAAACCATGATCGCTAAAATATAGCGGCTGGCTGTGAAACTGCAACAAGGAAATGTATTAAACATTAAAAAATAGAAAATCAAATAGAAATAAAAAAAGTGTAATATTAAAAAAATACGTTTTTATCAATTTATAGTTTAATCTACCCTATATATATAAAATCCTAATGAAACGAATTTGTGAAACGAGTTTATGAAACGAAAATTATGAAACGATTTTATGAAACGACTGATTAAACGACTGATTATGTTACAGGGCTATTTTTAATAAAATATGAAACGCTTGATGGTCAAATTAATACCAATTGTCCATAAAAATTCGCGGATGTCAAAACTGGTAATAGAATTTTGAAATTGGAATTAGTTTTCGAGATATTAATTTTTTTTTCTAATTTTAATGATATTTCTGTAATGATGGCAACTATACTCAGTTTTTTTTTTTGTGACAAAAAAGGGAAAAAATTGAAAAGGGTCCCGATAGGGATTATTGATTTTTTTTCTATTCGTCATTTTCAAATTGAAATTGAATTTATCTTTTATTTCAATCGATAATGAGGACAAGATTGTGATTAAATTATGTTTTTCAGGAAAATTTGAAAATAAAATCACATTTCTATCGTAAGGATTAATCGTCCAATTATAAATAAATTGTATATATACATATAAATACATGTATAAACAAGCATAAAAGTTCGGTGCTTTTTCAGTATATGGGGCCTTGACGAAACCAGGGAAAATAGCCTTGGCGGAAAAGGAAATTTGGCAACATACTTTCTGTCAACCTATTTACTTTGTCATTTCGTATACAGAAGCATTTTTTCAATATTTATACAATTTGTTTAGCGTAAAATGTCATTTATCCTATTTTATATATAATCAGAAGTAATTTGTATAGAAAAAACAATAATAATATACGTATAATTAAAATACGCATATAAACAAAAAAAATTGTCGAATTTGTTTCCATGGCTGTTTATGTCATTTGGCACCAAATATCACTTTCTGATGCCCGAATTACGCCAAGCTTTTTTAAAAAGCGTCAAGACCCCTATAATAGAAAAGTACCAAAAGTTCATTATGTTTGTTTTCATAACTTTTGGCAACAAATCTATGTATATTAACGAATCTATCCCTTTTTGAAGCTCGAATTACGCCAAACCTAAAAGCAAAGGATCCTATACTGGAAAAGTACCCGATTTTCTTATGGACAATATTCAAGTGACATAACATGGTGTAAAATTATCGCGGATAGCAAATTTGTTTAAATATCTCATCAATTGATGCCGAATACATGCAGGCATGCACGCACAAAATATTTAATTAATTTTGTATGATAAATAATTATTAGAAAATTAGGTACTTTTCGGTTAGCCGGGCGCCAATGATATTTATACATGTATATATACCACACATATACATATACACATATATCTACACATATGCATAGGTATACATAGACATATATGTACACATATATGTATGAATATATATATGTATGTATATACATATATATTTATATATGTACATATATCACTGGCGCCCGGCTAACCGAAAAGTACCGAAAATTCGTATATACATATTAATTAAAATAAATAATTTATATATTTAAAATAACATGAAAATATGCATGATGGTGCACTAAAATAGAGAGAAAATTAAAACCTGTTAATGAAAATGTCTCTAACATAGTACTTTTCAATACATATGTTCTTAATGTTATTCACAAGCAGATGGAATTTTTCTCATCCTTAAACGCAAAGGAAGAATAGAATACAGATCGTTGTTATAAAAGTATGAGAGGTAGACACAATTTAAACCTAACCATTTTATACAAGCTGGTTTTCAAGTTGTAATTGATTTTACTTATCAATCCCGAAAACAGTCGTCAGTTGTCGCAACAGCTGTGTATGAGGCCATGATAATCAAAAAATGCCCCATTAAAACGTTAAAAGCATGGCAACCCAATTACAGATTTACCAATATTTTTAAAACAAAGCACGCTGTCATGTTTTTAGAGGCCTCGAAGTCTGAGCGGGGGTTGGCGAGCGTAGCTCGCAGGGGGTAGGCCCCCTAGTATTAATATAATTATGATTATATGTTGAGAAAACAATTTAGCAATTCTGATTAGATAGTTTAAAATGTTTTTTTTCTGTTGCCATATCTTAAAAAAAACAAACAAAAAAAAATGTTCGTGAGTTTGCGCTTTCTGCATAGGCGCTTCTTCAAGCGCTTTCTGCATAAAAGTGGTTAATTTTACATAATTGGGATCCATGACAAACTAACGTATTGTAAAGAACATTTTTGGAACAACGTGAATTTCAGTTGTGAAATGAAACGTGATTTTTAAGATACACATTGATTGCTTATCAATTTTTTTTAATACTTTTTTGCCCAGTGTCTTTGAAGATATCATTTTCCCTGTGAGATAATTGTGCTTTAGAACATTTTCGGAGAGATTTTCACTTGTGTGCATGTCTTCTACAAAAATTCTACATTTTCAGCTCAGGTTGTGAATATAGGGGAATATATCATTTCACGTTTTAAAAGAGTGAGGGGCTGATGCGCAATGTAAATTATTTAGGTTTTCTGAGGAACTTTTGGCAAGAATTAAAATTTTTATTATATCTAAATGTCAAAGAATAAATCGTCAATCTTTATAACAGAGGCTTCTTAGTTCGTTTGTAAAGATTTTCGTTTTAATTCGTTAACAGACATGCAGTATTAATTATGATGATTTACGATTTTATCCTGTACTAGATAGTACCAGTCAAGATTTGACGATAAACAACTTGAAAGTTTCCGTAGAAATTTTTGTGAATTTTGAATTAGTTGATTTTAAATTAATTAAGTATTGAAAATATGAAGAATTGCTATATTGTACAAACGATTACTGTAGCTATAAGGCGATAGATGTTGCTATCAGTCCAACATACTCAATTAATGAAGTGAAAGAATTTTAAACTTGTAATTTATAACATATTATGATTGTTTTAGTCTTTTGGAAGAAGTTTAACTAAAAATATTAATTGAAAGCGCATTTACTTTTACTTATCACTGTCTCAAATTTTTGAAAAAATAACAATATTTAGTATTTTTTAATTTTTTAAAACTACGCGACCTTAAAATTTATAAGTCTCAGTCTGAAACCCCGAAATTAAAATTTGCTGCTTGCAGCTAACGATTTATAATATATTTTTTCTAAGTACTTGAATTAAATTTTATATTTTCATACATTATTTAATTATTAAACCATGGGTATCAAGAACATTTATTTTATAGTTCTTATAGGGATGTTTTTCCTTCTTTCTATTTTCTATTCTTCGTCTTCTTCTTCTTTTTTTTTCATTTTTTACGAAAAATAATCACATATTTTTTCTTAATAGACATATAAATATATTCTTGATAATGGTCATACAAAATATAGCAAAAATTATAGATCAGTTCAATTTATTTAATAAATAATTATATGCAATTTTTTTTAATTTAAATATTTTTAATATAAATATTTTTAATTTATATTATTATATTTCTAATACAATTCTTAATTTGTAAAAAATGTTGTTGAGTGATAAACTTAATTAAAAAACATTCGAATAAAAAATACAAACCATATAACTTATTTTCCTGAAAATATGACAGTAAATGAAATGAATTATAGCCAAAAGTGTTGCAGAAATCCTTTTGTCGGAACAGGATTCGAACTCACGATCTATGCAGAGAGCCAGAGTTTAAACTAACACCTTAGACCACTGGGTTACGTTGACTGCATTCGAGTCTACAGTGACGGTGAAAAGTTTCCGGCCAGCATTAAATTTTTGGTTAATTTGTAAGTATACCCATATGAAGAGGAATCTGCAAGTGATACTCATACATTTTATTGACATAATAGTTAGGAACTTATATATGGAATAACAAATAAATATCAATAAATTTAATTGACAAAATTAATTGCAAAGGAAAACACACGTTCTCAAAACTTTCCGGCCATCTTGGCAAGTTTGGAAAAAATTGGTGTTATAATAGAAAATAACATTGATCAACAACATTTACAATTAGTATTTTGTCGTCATACCTTTAGCAATAAGTACTGCGGCGCAATGACATGGCATCGATTCAATGAATGGTTGAATACCGTCTATCGTAAGTTTTTTCAACTCCTTTTGCAATATTTGGGAAAATTCTGCTGAATTGGAATATTTATAATTCCACACACGTTTGTCAAGTTCGGTCCAAAGATTTTCTATTAGATTCAGATCGGGTGACTAAGCAGGCCATTTCAAAAGCGGAATGTTTTTGTGCAAAAACCACTGCTTTACCAGCTTGAATGTATGCTTTGGGTAGTTATCATACTGAAACAAATAGTTGCGACCACAATGTTTCCTCCAATAAGGCAGCAAATGATTTTACAAGATATCCTTATACATTGCACCATTCATCTTGCCGCAGATTTCAACTAACGGACCGACACCCTTTACAGAAAATGCTCCTCACATCATAACGTGTCCTCCGCCATGCTTCATTGTAGGAATAATATATCTCGAATCATATCTTTTGTTTTTAGGTCGTCGTGTCGGACGTAGTGTCTGCCATCACTTTCAAAAAGCTTGAACTTCGATTCATCGGAAAAAAGTACTTTTTTCCAGTTTTCACTTGACCAGTCTTTTGTGTTCCTTGACAAACGCCAGTCGGGTTCAATGAATGTTTTTTCCTGATGAAAGATTTCTTAACACCGACTCTAAGGCCATGGCCATCTTTATATTTTTTTAAAATATCGTTCATAGTAGATTTTCCAATCGATAATTTTGCCGCAATTTCACGAGAGGATTGGCTCTTTAGCAATAAACAAATCACTCATTTACGAACAATAATTGTTGAACTTTTCATTTTTGAACTTCAACGATGTTATTCACTAGAATAATTTTAACACAATTATTTCAAATTGGTAAATAAATCATACGAGTAGTAATTTTCCAACTGGACGAAAAATGTCCGGGCCAGGATTCGAACCTGATACTGGATGAATTATGCCCTCCAGATTCGACCGGGATAGCTCAGTGGTAGAGCGTGGCGGCTTCAGCCAAGCGATCCCAGGTTCGAATCCTGGCCCGGACATTTTTCGTCCAGTTGGAAAATTACTACTCGTATGACGTTATTCACGTTGATTAATTAACAAACATGGCCAAAAAACACTTTACCGATAGCAAAAACTAACGAATGACCGAAAACCTTTGCACACGCGAATTTCGAATTCCTCCACTTTGCATCAAATGTCTTCAGTATCGAATCCAAACAATCACGTGGTCAGAGGTCATTTGCATATTCCTAACTTTTGGAGCAATTGCGCTTCTTCTTCGCTGAAATGTTCTGGCAAACAAATCAAAGAAACTAACTGGCCGGAAACTTTTGACCACCACTGTATCTTAAAACTGAACAGGTTTCAGATTTAATCTCGAAAATTTTAGCTTGACGTTTTAATATATAAGATGCCATTGAATCCTAAAGTGGACAATATCGCACCCCCAGTGGACGACTAAAGTAGCTCAGAGGGCGATCACGTTTTTGGAGGGTGATTTTGTATCATTTTGGGTGAGAACCATTCTTTTTGCACACATCTTTTTTAAATGAAAAAAATTATGAAAATATTAAAGCAGAATCACGTGATATTTATCTATCCTTCAATTAAAAACTGAAAAAAAAATTATAAAAAAATCTTAAGTTTATTTAATATTTAGATATTAATTTAGTTTATTTGTATAAAAGAAAATTTGATTTAACTTTTCCGATTATCGTCTAAGATTTGCTTTTTTGCCTACTCTAACAATACCAGTAGACGGTCGCCTTAGAACTGTTGAAATTTATCTATAAAACCGAAAACGAGTTGTAAAGGTTTTTGGTATGTTTTTGATTAGCATCGGCATCAGAATTGATTCTGTTTGTGAGAAAAGTAATGTAGGTAATAATTAATTTTTTTGAAATATGAATTTATTATTAATTTTCTCAATTAAACATCTTTTTGAACCACAGAAATACCTAGATTATGTTTGTGTTCATTCAATGTACCTTCTTAAAAAAGAAACATTTCAATCGGATGATTTTAAACAAGGTTGTTACACAACAATTTGCGAACTCGTCATATTAAAGTAGTATGGATTGTTCATACATAAAAATATACGTAATGTTGTTCGTTTTGTTTTCGGCGCATTGAACTTTTGTGATTGTTCTTTAAATCCATTCCCTTAATTATCTAAATCCATTCGCCCAAAATTCATCAGTTTTTCGTCCAGTTTTGAAAAATACTAATTAGATGCAGGCCATTTCATATGATGAAGATGCTCTGATGCTGAAACATTCATGTAAATTGATAAACAAAAAAGTATGAACATTTTCACGCAGTGCATCCATTTTTTGCTTCAAAAAGGGCAAAGTGCAAATACAGTGTGGTCTAAATGTACTAAAAGGTGCAAGAACAATGAACTCCGGTACAAGACAGTAGAAATGTGCTCGCTCTGTTTTTTGGAAAATTACTTCAGGGTTAATTTTCTCACTTAAAAGTATCTTTTTACATAGAAATAACTGTTAATTTTAAATATTACCTTATGACAACGTTTCGTGATTTTTAGTCCCTAAAATTCTGTTTAAAATAGCAAATATGTTATTTATACCTGATCACTGGCAGAAATCTGCAAAAGTAACAATTCGTATTTTTTAAAAATAGCATTATACAGTTATGGCAGAAAGGCATGCGTACTTTTTCCCAGTAGTTCTGGAAAGCAACTGCAAACAGAAAACGAGAATATACAAGGGATATCCCACTAACACTGACCGTGCAAAGGTTTAAAAATCAGACTGAATATTTTTCCTTTTATCCCATCAATAACAAAATGAAGTTTTTAACTGATTTTCAAAGAAATGTAAATCTTTTTAAGAAACTTAGACTATATTCTTGTTTCTCAAATTGCAAGATTTTCTTTTTCTTTTTTCAATTTTGTGAATAAATAAAATTTTTATCTTGAACCCAAGCCCGAACCCGTTTCGTCCCCGGTCTCGGGATGAGCTCGCCTCATCTCTACAAAACACATGAACCGGATTCATTTAATTCAGCGTCTTTGTAACATATCCAGAAAGTTTGTATGAACACCAACATTTTAGTGGTACAAAATAATGCGGCACCATGTCCTTTGTGATAGTTTAGGAAGCATTGCTTCGGTGAAATGAAAATACATAGGGTGATAAAACTGAACTGCGACGCCAGACGCTTGAGTGGCGCCCGTCAGCGTCTCAACCGTCGCACCCATGTCCTGAGGGACATATAATGCGCACGACCGGAGGCTGCTCCCCGTATGCGCTGCGACCGGTCGGGGCACTGCCACCTGCGCATCACCCAGATTGAACCCATGTATTGACGACATAGGTCGCTGAGATACGCGGTGGGTCCTATTATTAGAGAAGACCACCGCGAAAACACTTGGGGACGGGTCAAAGTCCCCCAACAGTTTCGTCGCTGAACACCCAAAAGGGAGTCAGGTTCTAGGTCTTAAGTTAGGTTTACCCGACCCGCACTTGCTTTACCAGAACTCGAGGGATGTAGAGACCTACAAAAGTAACCACGGTTACATAGGGTGATAAGACATTCGGAACAACCTGTAGATTTAATTAAGCAGGTTTTATTTACTGCTATTAAATAAAATACACAAGCGTTAGAAAAATAGAATGCTTTAATTTCCAAAAGAATTTAGTATTTTCAGTTTATTTAATTACAATAAAAAAGAATTAGTAAAATATCGGATAAATAAAAATAGCTCTTTTTATGTGTTTACGGAATAAGGAGGATCAATTTCTTTTTCTATTGTTATTTTATGGTTTCCCTTAAACTATAAAATTCCAAGAATAGGAAAGAATTAATTGAAATACTTTCAGGAAATATTGGCACCATTTTCTTTCTCATCTATTCTAGTTACCGAAATATTTGAGTTCACAAATAAGAAAGATTCTATCAACGAGTTTCATTTTGAAATACTTTGTTGGTGTTCACTGGCTAATTTCATCTCAAACTTTTATGGACGAAAGATTGTGAATGATAAAAATCTTAGAACGCGTATAAAAGATTTTTTTTTTTTTTTTTTTTTTTAACAAGGATTCAGTGACAAGTTTTCATATTCGATGTTATTGATTAATCTAAATATTAAGTGCATGTATCATGCAAATATTGCGAAGAAAGGATAAACAAGCTCATTAAATCAAATTTTGGATTTTGGATTAGTTTCTTTGAAATTTTTTTATTCATTTTTAAAGATTGATAATAAATATAAGAGAGGAAAAAGAGTGTTATTGAGAAATGCTTTGTATAATTTAATTTTTGAAGTTTTATGTTTCGTGTTTAATTTCTTTCTTAATTATTTATAGCTGCTATTTTATGCAAAATCTTGGGTACTTTGGAATACAAACAGGATGTTCGGATGCTAATTTTTCGATTTTACTGATCACCCTAAAATCAAGTCTGAAGTGACTAGTTTAATAAACAAGATCCCTCAAAAATATTTACTAATATAATAATTTCACATGGTAGTCTTTAGCGTAAAATGTTGGTATAAATATGTATTCTTTAATGCAATACGAAAATAATTTAGAAGAAAAAAGTAACTTTACTCAAACCGCTGAAGATTAACGCATTCGAGACCATGGGTGCATACATGCACCCTCTAAAAGAGCATACAGAATTTGTTTTAGGCACCAGTAAAAAATAAAAGTAATATTTGCTTTCTCTAATTAGAGCATTTTTGTGATAGTTTCAGTAAAGGTAGTTTTTTTAAAAAAAAGTGGTGCCGACCGAATAAAATTTGTGTAAAAGCCGCCGGTCCCGAAGGGGTTAAGAGCCTACACTAGTCACGGGAAAAAACACTTAAGCTAATGTTAAGTCTATGGGAAGGTTTTTGACAGATTTCTCGCTCGCATTTTAATATTTTTAAATTTTTTTTTGGCATAAAATAGCTGAGGTTGATCTCTAACGTTGTTAGTGTTTTTTTTTTTTTTTGGTTCCAGTTTTTTTTTATAGTTTTGATACTTTCAGTTTCAGAACCGGTTCAAACCGGTTCCAAAATTTGAAATGTCCGCTTGTAAAAAAACTGGAACCAAAATCAAAAAAGTAAAAACTAACAACGTTAGAGATCGACCTCAGCTATACTATGCCAAAAAAATCATTTAAAAATATTAAAATGCGAGCGAGAAATCGCGCAAGAACCTTCCTATATACCCTTCCTATACACGTACTGGATTCATTTAATTCAATGTCATTGTCATATATCCAGAAAGTTAACATTAGCGTTAAGCAAGAAAACTTAACATTAGCGTTCGAGTTTCTTCGGATGACTAGCGTAGGCTCTTAATGAAAGTGAACGGAATTCCAAACACAAGGAAGATGTGAAACTGATATAATATTTAAACAAGGGGGTAAGTGTGATCGAAGATTGCTTAAAGGGTTTCGTTTAATATTCCTTTCAAAACACTTTATCATTTCTTTAATAAATCCAAATAAATTTCATTTAGCAAAAAAAAAAGTCATGTTTTTTATAAAGTAAAAATTTACCGGTCTATTTTTCGTTTTTTCGAATATCTAAACCAGCCCAATATTTACCCGCTATTATATTCTGTCATGATAATATCTGTCATGCGGACTAAATGCGATATTTAAAAAAAATAATTTCAAATTTAAACATGTTGTACACCTTCAAAATGTTAAAATATGCGAATATTCCATAATTGGATTTTTATCATGATTCAATAAGTTTCTCAAACTCATATATTTACTATTCTCTATTACTCATATTGATACTCGCTTTGTATTATTCTCAAACATTTGAAAAATTCGTTAAACTTCCAATATAACGTCAAATATTCTTTTTAATTCTCTAATTACGTGATATTAATCTGCTTTGTGTACAAACACATACTCATACTCCTTGTATTATTGAGAAATCTTTGAAAATTTCCGTTTTATTACCACTATGACGTCAATCAATTTTATTTCATATTGATCTTTTTTTTTTTTCAATTGGTGAAACATTTTATTTCATTTTCATTTTTCACGTATAAATCGTTCAATATAAAATTAATTATTGTAAAAAGAATTTCATTGTGGATTTTTAATTTTTGGCAACTGCTATAACGAAAAATGTTTAAATTTAATAGGAAAAGGCTGTTAGAATTTTGGTTTTTTATCTCTATTTATTAAAATAATACGATTTTTTCAAATTTCAATATTTTGAGCTTCATAGCTGGTATTCAGCTATATAAACACAAGGTTTCAACTCTGTAAGTTATATAGTTTCGGAGAATGGCTCTGTGACGGACAGACAACGCAGCGGGAACAGTAGGGTTTCGTGAGATGAACGAATCCCTAAAAATATATATGCCAAATGGAAACAGGGGTAGTGTTGTCTACAAGATAATGTTCTAAGTATTTCCTTGGTTATATATAATTTGAAACGATCGGGGTTGAAAAATATTGCTTAATTAATGTTGGTTCTTGGTTAATTGGTTTATTAATCGATTCTTCTTTACGTCTTATATGAAGAACGTCACGAGTAAAAGTTAATACATTTACTTTTTTAATGTAATTTTATAGTTTCATTTAAACTACAAAGTTCCAAATTTAGAAAAGAATTAATTAAAATATTTTCAGGAAATAATGGAATAATTTCCTTCTTTGCCTATTATAATTAACGAAATATTTGAGTGCACAAATAAGGAAGACTCCATTCGACGAGTTTCATTTTGAAATAATTTGTTGTTATTGACTGGTGAATTTTATCCCAAACATTCATGGGCAAAATATTGTGAGCAGAAGAGTCTTAAACCATGGAAAAAATAACTATTTGTTATTGTTATAAGGATTCATTGTCGAGCTTTTGTATTCGCTATTACTAATTATTACAAGCATTCACGTTTAGCGTATTATAATACAAATATTACCAAGAAAGAATTTTACAACATCATAAAAAAATTCTGGCCTTTAAACTTAGATTTTATAAATTATTTAATACTTTTGATTTACTTTTTTAAAGATTGGCAATAGATATCAGATAGTTAAAGGAATATTATTTTGTTTATATATATATATATATATTTAAATTTAAATGCTTTGCCGCGTTATAGTTTCCTTTCAATGGCTTATATCTGCCATTTTGTTCAAAGTGTTGGGTGTCTAGGAATAAAAACAGAATGTCAGAGCTTGAGTTTTTTATTTGACTAATCACCGCCATAATAATGTCTGAAGCGATCCGTTTAACAAACAAGTTCCTTAAATTTTTTTTTTCTAACTTAATAACCTCATATAGCACTCTTTCACTTAGTGCAAGTGCTTTTGAAATTTCTTCAGTAGCAATTAAGAAACAAATTATATTAAATTTTTATTGTGATTATTATATTTTAGTATTTTGCAAAACTTTTATCACTACTTTTTGAATGAGTTTTGTATTTCTCTTCGATGTACAATATATCATTTGAAATGAAACCTATAAACATGAAACCACTGATGAGTACATCTAGAAAGGATTTTTTTAAACACACTGAGCATAAAAAAATGAAATATTTAAAAAGGTACTGCTAACATTATAAAATTAATAAATCCCCAACACGACAAATGGGAAAGAAATTAATTAATAGTGCAACATTCCGGTTCTTTTAATCAAAAATACTAATTTTAAAACCTACAATTTATTTAATAGGATGTGTCTTGTTTCTAAGTGGTAGTCATTTTATTTCAATTTGAATTCAATTGAATCAGTGATTTCATAAAAAGACGTTCAAGATTTAAGAATTTTCATGAATCAATAAAAACTGTCCTGCATACAAATTCTAGATGTTTTAAGAACATTTCTGTGCTCACTATATTTATTAAATCTTTAAATATGTTTTGTCGCTTATCAGTTATTTATTTTATAATAATAATAATAAAAAAAACTTTAGCCTTATGTTGTTTCTGCAATCAACGGTACAATCCTACAGTCTTGCATATGATTAAAAAACAGGTATCATCATATTCATATTGTTATTATGTATTTGACAAAATAGAAATAAATCATTTATATATCTGCATCTTAATTCTTAAATTTTCGCGCAAATTCACATAACAAAACTTCCTGAGCAACATTTTTATATACAGAATATATCTTGATAATTCATTGACTAATGTTGTTTTCGCAGTAAGCGGCATTTTTAATACCAACAGATAAATGAATCTATGTAATTTTTAAGCATACATGCAGGCCCACTTTCAAAAATACGTTTGCAAAAAAGAAAAAAAAAAAAAAACTCATTAAAAAATACCGATTGAAAAATGAAATAAAATTTCTTTTTCATACAATGTTTATTTCGCTTAGAAAAAAACCCCAGGAAAGTGAGCTGCTATGGAAGCGAATTTCTTATGTGTTTAATGCCGACATAATATACATTATAACACATACATTTTAAAATTTAAAATCAGATTATACATGGTGGTCAGCTGCGATGAAATAGCATGGGGAAGCCCACTAACCGAGATGTATATTATGATGGCAAAGAGAAATAGCTACAAGGTAATGATATATGGCTTCGTTGCATTTGTGTTAAAAATCTTTTTGTGACAAAAGTTCTATCTGTTTGTTGCGCAAAAAAATGTTAAGAGACTTCCCATTGGATTTACCACTTTTAGGCTTCCTCCATGTGAATCAGGGTTGCCAGTTTGGTCTCCCTTTTCATTCAGAAATTCCTAACTTGTACCAAAAATTCTGAACAGTGATTTTTGTTTTATTTAATGAGAGACATATCTTGGTTACATAAAATAAAAATTCTTTCGGAATTTCTGAATAAAAAAGAAATTAAAATTGTCACTCTGATGTGAATAAGAATCCACCTTTTATTTAATTATAGACATATTTTACTGAGGGAAGGGGGCAATTATGATTTTAGAGATGCTTAGGTGAGGCGCGGTCATAAAAATGTTGAGAACCAGTGATCTGGATGCTTTTATCATAAATGACAGGATGTTTCTTCGGTTATTGAAAGCAATGAGCTACTCTATCGCTTAATAAGACTATTGTATACTTAGTTTTAAGCTGAAAGAAAAGATAAGATTTAGAATAAAAGACGTACCTCGTTTTCTCCCTTTAAACAATAATAATAGACGTTAGAATTGCATTTTAAGCTTTCCTGAATAGAAGAATTATCTGTTAGATAGAACCTTCCTTCTCTCGACGTTATGGGGTGTAGAGGAATTTTGTGGGAGATATTTGATATTTGTTGCCAAGAGATACCACTGTATTTGCGTGCGAATTCTCGAGTACACAATCAGAATTCCTAAATTTTACGCGCACGCACATTTCATTACACAAGAGCTCGACCTTTACGGAAGATGTTTTGCACTAAGAGATAGTAAATAGCTTTGATTTCTATGATTCGCACGCACAGAATTATTTGTTGCACCAGAAGACGCGTTGATTTTTTTTATAAATAATATTAAGAGTGATAGCGACTAAAGCAATTTTTTTCATTTTCGTGATTTGTTTTATGCATGGACACTTGCGTTCTTGAGTGTGATAGAGGTATAAAAATAGTTTCACTTATGAAAATAATTTGTTAAACATGCATGTTTATACCTAATCACTGGGGATAGTGATTCAGGATATTATTTATTGCCACGACTTAGACGGTTATATTATAGTATATATATATATACAGGGTGTCTCAAAAGGTCGTTTACAAACTTAACATGCTGGTCTGTCATATCATGATAAACAAGATTTACATAGGAACTTGTGTTCGAAAATGCAAACTACGACCGCTAGAGGGCGATTTTCATGTCACCGATAATACCAGCCCAAACGTTTACGGCGAAACGTTGTTGACGTGCATGGGCACGTGTACACCTTGGGTTTTCATGCACCCATATGTGCATGATGTGCAGGTTCTGGACACCGTCCTGTGTAAAACAGGATTCACCCAAAAACAAAATCCACGATGGAAAATCCGGCTGTGCGACCCGCTGTTGCAAATACCAGCGTGTGAATGCAACGCGTTGGGGATAATCGTCAACGCACAATGCCTGTACTCTTTGTAAATGATAGGGATGTTGCGTCTCCTCATGCAGTATGAGCATAATGCTGGAACGATGTACACCCAAGACGCGTTCGCTTGCTCGTAGATTTGTTTGCGGGTTTCTGTCAAATTCCAGTAGCACGGTTTCATCTACGACAGGTGTGCATGTAGTGCGTTCTCGACCGATGTGGCTACGTACTTGGAAAGCTCTTGCTGCACGCAATCTGCAGTGCAATTGTCCAAACAAAACATGACTTTGCTGACGTCTGCTTGGGAAGCGCTCAAGGTACATCCGTACCACGGCTCGTGCATTTCCATCCCCGGCGTCATACACATATCGGCCAATTTTGCGTTACTAAACCGATTCATCTTTTTCCTGCAACGTCCTCGCCTGAAATGATTACGCTTCCCACTCTCTCGTAAGCCTGCGCTCATCGCCCTCTAGCGGTCGCAGTTTGCATTTTCGAACAAAAGTTCCTATGTAAATCTTGTTCATCATGATATGACAGACCAGCATGTTGAGTTTGTAAACGACCTTTTGAGACACCCTGTGTATACCAGTAGACCCATACGAGGATTTCACACCACAGTCTAACATTTTTAAGTAATATAACATCTAATATTTTTTAGATGCAGATTTAAGCTTCTAAAAAAAAAATCTGAAAACAACGTGAGTAAAGCCAGAATATCATCTCATTTATTTCATCAAAGTTACCGTTAAAACTGATCGAAGATAGCAAAAGGCACTCGCGAGAGAAAAAAAAATAACAATCATATTGAACTGTATTAGAGGATGACATCACTCGCTTCGGGAAAAACACGGGAAAAAGGAAAATAAATTGAATAAATTACAATTTAATTTAATTTAATAAAGCTCACATTTTAGGCTACACGTGGAAAACCACTGCTTCAATCGATCTAGAGACGTCTTTTTCCTAAATATTTGAATTACAATTTTGCTTTTTATTCATAAATATAAAATAAAGCCGTGCACCACTTTATCTTTTTTTGTATTATTTAGTTTTTTACTTTCTTCTATCTATAATAGGAGGAAGTATTGTAATCGAATTTTTTTTTCGACTTCCGGTTTTCGACGGATTTAAATGTTTTACGTGTCAGAGATTCCGAAAAACATGTTTTTACAAAATGTCTGTCTGTCTTTATTGTATCATCGAAAAGTACAAGTAGTTATGCTTCAGATTGAACCAAATTTTTTTCTATGTTTTCGGGTATGGCCAACAGGAGCAGGTCCCACTTGAATTTGGGGATATTACGACGAAAGGGGGCGCTGCGATAGAGATTTTTGTTCCACCTTTAGTATTGTATCATCGAAAAGTGTATGAAGTTATGTTGATAATTGAACCAATTTTTTTGTATATGTTTTTGAGTATGGTCTGCAGGTCCCAGTGGAATTTGGGGATATTGCGCCTAGTGGTGGCGCTGTGATAGCCATTTAAAGATTTCAAATTCAAAAGGATGTACAAAAAAATTAGAAATCCTAAAATCTTTTTGCGTATTGTTGGCGTTTGGCCTTGATCTAAGGATTCCAGAGCATTTTTTGTTCTGCTTCTATCTTAAAAAATGGCTGAGATGTAGCAGTTTGAAATTTTAGGGTGGCTGACATTTTGAAACAATACAGCACGATTTCTCCATACACGGGTTTAATTTATGAGTTGTAGTGAACATGGTTTCGACAAATTTTCTTTCATTGTTGTAACCATCGTTTCAACTTTTACATACTTAACACTTATATTCGCCAACGACAAATTGTTGCCAAACTTGGCAACCATTGGCGATAAAAATACGTTGCCATATATGAAGCCAACTTGGCTATGTATGTCTAATTTGGCGATATTCTCATTCAAATTCGATAATGAGGAGAACTGGGAATAACTCTTCTGTAATCAGTTTCCAAGCATTTTAGCTTCGTGATTTTCAGTAAAATTAGCTAAAATCTTAAAACCAAGCAATAGGGATACTATCTTTCCTTGCCGGTACGGGCCAGAAGGCTTTTCGTAGTTTAGTATAATACATCGGCTGATCGCATCCAGGTAACCCGACGATTCGTAAGCAGCTGACGTACAACAGAATGACGAAAAAAATGATTTTTTTGGTGGTGTGATTGCAACATGTATGAGATAGAAGATTGTTTTGGGATTGACATATCCGACTAGTTTATAATCATTGTTGAGCAGGATATAATGCGGTATTTTATTTTCGTGGCAACATTGATTTGAGAAAAATCTTTCATTTCATTTATGAAAACAATGCTGATTTAATTTTTAATTAACTGCAATTGTTAACCAAAAAACATGTTTTAACGAAATGTAAGTACACTATGCCAGAAGTCGGTTCAAAAACCTTTCGAATGATACCTCATTCAATGTTGTGCGTTTTGTAAATCATTGAAAAAGGGTTGTTGACAACTGAAATATATACGAAAATATAATATATACGATGATATTTATGCTCACACACAATATATATATATATACATACGTACTATAGTACTATTATTCAATAGTACTATTATTATGTACAGTCAAACCCCGATTTAGTGCCATCTCGAAATAGCGCCAATTCCGTTTAACCGCCAATTGCGTCTATGAACAAATCTGCCAAATAGGAATTTCAATGTAATGTATCCGTTAAAGCGCCAACTCGATATACCGCCAAAAAAAAATGTCTAGAAATTACTGTATTTTCTTTGCATATCTTTCTTTTTTAAATTTTTTGTTAGAATTTCAAAGGACACTTCCTTTTCATGTGTCTAGATGTTTTCAAGCTCAATTCAAACTTTATTGAATAGCAAAGAATTTATATTGTTCTCAACACCTGCCAAAATGCACCTGCTACCCATTCTACTTGTCATTGGGAGAAGAAAAATAACGCGCACTGAGTGCCGAGCAAGTAAAACTTCTGATTCAGACTGGCGAGTCACGTGATCTGATCCGCTTCTGGAGCGGGGAGAAAACAAGGCATGGCACGCCATTGGCTGAAAGGGTCTCTCCTCTCTCAGGTGAGAACAATGTAAAAAATAACTTCTCCCTGTACTTTATGTCGATTTCTTAGAAAGAAAACGGTGTGTAGTGCAAAATCTCTCATTCAAAATTTTGGTCGGACGTTGATTGAAACATCGAAGAATTCACCAGCTAAATCTGTAAAATATCATTCTGTCTCTTTATTTTAACTCATTATGGCGAAAAGAGCAGTTTTATCAATTTCAGAAAAGCGGGAAATTTGTGAATATAAAGAAAGAAATGTGAATGTATCGCAGCAACACATCTCCAATCATTTTTCTACACTCTGGAAAAAGCCTGTTAGCAGGCGCTGCATCGGAGACATTTTGATGAATACAGAAAAATGGATTAACACCAACGAACTGCAATCATCTGTAAAAAGACTGAAAACAGTGAAACATGAAGACTTAGAGGATGCCCTTTGCACATGGATACAACAAATGAGTGCTAAAAATGCCACTATCAACGGAGATGTCATCAGAGAGCAGGCAAAAGTTCTTGGCCAGCAAATGAATATTACAGATTTCGAATACAGTAGTGGCTGGTTGAACAGATTTAAAAAGCGACGAGGATTCTCTCAGTACATACGAAGTGGTGAAACTGCAGGTGTTGATGAAGATATTGTGTCAAATGGTCGCAAAAAACTGAGTGCGCTGATTTTAGAATATAAACAAGAGGACGTTTACAATATGGATGAAAGTGGCCTTTTTTACCGCTTGCAGCCAGATAAAACAATTTCGAGTGGGCCAGCTAAAGGATTTAAAAAAAAAAAAAGATCGTGTGTCTCTTGTGTTCTGTACGAATAGTGATGGATCTGATAAAAGAACTATGACAGTGATTGGAAAATCAGCTAAGCCACGATGTTTTAAAAATTTTAATCCTGCTCTTTATGTAGATTATGAGAATAATAACAAAGCGTGGATGACTTCAGCATTATTTCAAAAATGGTTAGCGAATTTCAACATAGAAATGAAAAGAAGCAAACGCCATATTTTATTGATTTTGGATAATGCCCCTTGTCACAAAGCATATCCAATGAGTAATATCCGCATTGAATTTTTACCTCCTGAGTGTACTGGATTTTTGCAAAATTTGGATGCTGGTATAATAAACTCATTCAAAGCTTATTATCGAAAGTATCACGTCCGCCATATCATTGAAAAAATCAGTAAAGATGATTTTTCTCCAATCCTTTTACATGATGCTATTCGCATGATAAAAAAAGCATGGGATGAAATTTCATCAGAAACTATTGTTAACTGCTGGAAACATACTGGATTGATTAAACCTGAAGGATCTACTAAAAAACAAAACAGTACAGCACTTCAGGAACTACAAGACGAAATACACAAATTAACAGAAATTGAGCATCCTCTATCGGCAATTGAGTACATTAATATAGACAAAAGTGTTTCAACATTTGAAGATTTGACAATCGAAGAAATTGTTTCAATCAAAATGAAAATGAAAATTCATCTGACAGCGAAGCTGAAGAAGCTGAAACGCCGCATGTTACATCTGATGAAGTTAAAAATTGCATTGGGAAAATAAGAATTTTCTTAGAAAAACATGCAACTGATAAAAAAATGATGAACAATCTTTTAGTTGTAGAAAAAGATATTGAAAAAATCAATATTGAAAGGAAAACTCAAACTAGCATATTAAAATATTTTCCTGTAAAAGATAATTAAAGTAAAATAATTCAGTGTGATATTTAATGTATGTGTGTATCTGTTATGTGCATAATTATCTACTTTATCTAAAATTGACTATATAAAGAGGTAAGTGCATGTTAATTTCATACATTAATTGGATAATTTTGAATCATGTAGCATTAATTATATTATGTATATTAATTATATTATATTAATTTATACTATTATAATATACTATATACCATTGGATAATTTAATAAAAAAGCATTACTGATATTTATTTTTATAATAATAATAATATTAGTATAATAGTATGAAAATTAATTTTTATTGTATTTTAATTCGATATACCGCCAAACTCGTTATAGCGCCAAAAATTTCTTGAACGGATAATGGCGGTATAACGAGGTTTGACGTATATAATAGTATTATAATAGTACTATTATTATGTATATTTTACAAAACGTCAAGTGAAGATTTACTGTAGAGGCGAAACATTTTTGCTGTCTGTCTGTGTGTTTGTTTGCGTATATGTTTCACGATAACTGTCGCAAAAAGCACTCAATTTTGTAGATATTTGGTAGATTTATTGGTGGGATTAGCTGTATAGTTTTTGGTTAAATTTTGCGCATTCATTCGAAAAATATAGAATATTTTATTTTACATTAAAATGCTTTTGTATGGGAATTCAGACGATTTTATTTTACCATTCATTGAAAAGAAAATGAATCAGTATAAAAAATACAGTGTAAAAAAAATCGCATTTTTAGAACGTTTTTCGCTCTTGCACCCCCCTGGTGGTAGTGGCAGTGGCACCGACATAAAATATAGTCTACGTTGGAGCAGGGATTGTCACCATCAATTTGCCACCATCACTTTTGAAATCGGTTCAGTAGTTCCAGAGATTACCTCCTACAAACAAGCAAACAAACGTTACTTCTTTATAATATTAGTATATATTAGAACATACGGAATCTTCTTTACCGGGTTGCCATAAGAAGCAAAATCTAGCCGAAACCGCCGGGTTGCCCAGGCATAAAATAGCCATTTTGGCGCCCCTGTGCTTCTGTGATAGCTGTACCCAAAGGACCCGTCATTAAAAATGGTAAATACTATAGAATCAAAGTAAAATAATACAAAAAATAATTTAGTATACATTTATTAAACGCATAAAATCATATTGATAGATTTTAGCTTAGAATATATATAGTTAAGCTTTTAGCATATAGTTAAGCTTTTAGCTTAACTATGGTAGCTTTATTGACGGAATGTTATATCCAGCGGAATGAATATAAAATATATAATCTAATCACATACTATATACATATCTATATCTACTATCTATCTATCTATCTATATATATATTATAAAGGACAAACGTGTCCGTGCGTAACGCTGACGTCATTTTGCTAATAGCAATACTGGACAATCAAATTTTGGTCTTCGATTTTTGCTACTGCAATTTTTTTTTATTTCAAAACATCGCACATTTTTAATTTTTACACCGTTATATAGGAACAAAATCTACTTTAAATGCAATTTGTTTGAAAACTGTATCGCAATTTACGCATTTACTATAGCATTTAAATTAAATTTCAAGCATGGTTTAAAAAAAAAATCTATCTCTATCGCTTGCAGACAATTACAAAATATTAATCCATTTCCACTTCAATCAATGTAAAAAGTTCAGCATTTGTTTCCAGCTAATATTCAATAACGAAATTAACATCTCATTAAGTAATTGTCTGAGTGAATACGAAGACTCATACACAGCGCAGTATTACTTTGCCCCATATATAGCTACGATGGATATTAAAACCTTTCGTCAAGCATAACTCAAAAATTATTTACGACGCCTATTTATTACCAAGAATAAATGTCAAACCGTTTGGGAATTATATTAAAAAAAAAAATAAAAAAGCACAATTAAATTACATACGTCACGAAAATTTAGTGCATACGTCATTTTTACCGGCGCGGCGGAGATTTTCGTAAATAATAGGATTTCAAAAGTTCATAAAGTAACACGAAACAAAAAAAAAAATATGCACGCACAGTGAAATACAATATCAGTACAATGATTAAATCAGTACAATAAAGCATATTTCCATTTAATAAAAATGGAAAATTAATCTGGAATTTTTTCTGTTTGAAAGAAAAAAAAACCCCGCAATAACTTAGTTAGTATTAGAGATTTGGCGCAAATCTCACCATTAGCCTAGCTTTTTTATTTCGCGTGTGTAAATCAGAAACATTTCTTTGATGTTTAAATAAAAGGTTTTGATTTGTGGCATTATTTCTTCTTATTTTCTTTTCCTTTTTAGTATTTTAAATGGAATTAGTGAAAGGCATGTATTTAAATTAAATGAGTAAAAGACATGTATTTTTAATGTATGTATTTCAAGTGAAATGAGTGAAAGGTTTATAGTTAAATGAAATTAATGAAATATTAAGATGTTATGAAAACAATATTTGGCGATTTATCAACTGCGCCAAGTTAACACGAAAGTACCAATACATATGTGAAATGAAAACATGGCACAGATGTCCTATACACACCACGTTGGCGCGATTTTTTCCCCCGCCAATTTCGTGAAAATTTTATTTTTGAATATTAGTTACAAATTAGCGTGCAATAATAGCATGTGAATTTTTATTTCAATATAAAAATAAAATAACGTAATAAATGAAATAGCTTCTATTATTTTAAAAAAGAAAATATAAATAAATAATAGTTTGATATAAATAAATATTGATATACATATAAAAATAATCTATAGAATTAAAATAAAAAATAAAAGGAAATAAACATAACAAACAGTTTTCGCCAAATTGGCGAGGAAAAAAATCGCGTCAACGTGGTCACGGCTAGACATACGGGTAGTTAGACGGGTAGACAGACGGTTAGAGAAACAGATAGGCGGGTAGCGAGACCAGTAAAGAAATATACAGACATGTAGAGAGATGTGTAGAGAGAGAGTCAATCGGGTAGAGAGATGGGTAGAAGAAATAAACATAACAAACAGTTTTCGCCAAATTGGCGAGGAAAAAAATCGCGTCAACGCGTCACGGCTAGACATACGGGTAGTTAGACGGGTAGACAGACGGTTAGAGAAACAGATAGGCGGGTAGCGAGACCAGTAAAGAAATATACAGACATGTAGAGAGATGTGTAGAGAGAGAGTCAATCGGGTAGAGAGATGGGTAGAAGAACGGATAGGGAAATAAACAGATTGTAGAGAGAGACAGACAGGCAAAAGAAAAGTCTGGGGTTTGAAGTAGTAAAGGCGCAGGGGGGAGAGCATCCTAGAAAATAATCAAGAAGTATTATCTTTGAAAAAATTTTTTTTTTCAGTTTCGCCGATATGGAGATTTAATGTAAGATTTATCTTTACAGAAGTCATCGAAAGATTTTTTATGTACTTTAGTAGGAATTTAGGCTACAATTTGGTAATCAGGTTTGTAGCAAAGCATGTTGTCATTGTGGTTTGAAGTGTACGAGTTTCTATAAATAGTTATTCAAATAAACAAGGAGGAATATTTTTTAATTCAAGTGTAAATATTTGTCACATAGAAAATGCTGCAACAATGAAATTAAATTTGCGTTCAGCTACGCTTGCTAAAATATGCTCTTGGCTGCAAATCCGATTACGAAAGTTTAAAAAGTTTGGCGTTTTAAAAGATCCGGCTTTTTTTTTTTTTAAGTTTTGAGCAATACCCGCTTAAGGAAATGAGATGCTTTGCCAAATGTTATAAAAAAATATATATGAAAACATAACAGTATATATGAATTTATATATGATATTTTGTAATTCTATCATTTAATTTGCTCTTTTTCATATATTGTATCTTCTTTATATCGTAATTGTTTACCCCATGTTCTCAGCAATATCACTCAGACTAATCCCTTTGAGAGAAGTCCTAGTAAATAAAATAGTGTAACTAAAACACAAATTTAACAGACATGTAATTGAAGTAACCGCTTAAAACCACTGAAATTGTCAGAATTAAAAAAGAAAAACTGCTGTAGATAACGAAATTTTTATCGACTAGCTGATCCGCCCGGCGTTGCCCGGGCAGACTGTCATTGAAAAATATAACAGTGGAGAGGACTTCATAAAAAAAGACTGAATAATATTTATTTATACTGAAAACTTGTAAAAAATTTAAATAAGAGCTAAAATTTCAAAAGTATAACAGTTACGTTTAAAAAATGAAACGGTCAGGAAAAATTATTACACTTACTTTTCCCTTTTTACTAAAAATCCCTTTTTTTAAATCATTGCTAGTATTTTGTAAATTATAAATATTAAATGCTTACAAAAATCGATATTTCAAACGAAAATGTATAAGAATATATCTATTTAATTTGTTTGTTTCGCTTTTATTCCTGTAGATGGAAGCACCAACCAATGAGATGCGGTCAATTCGGGTGGCTAACAATTAACAAATAATCGCCATTTCTGTGCCACGTACGATAGCCTAATATATATATAGATTTTTTCGGTTATTATAACTTCTGACACGACACCATTACGAAATTACCGCTTTTACTAAATTTCAAAATTTTATTTGAATATATAATTGGCATATTTCATATTAAATAATCTTTGGTATTGTTACAAGGCAATCTAAAAAAATTATTAAATGTAAAAAATCTATTAGAGTTTTCAAAAAATAAATAAATAAAATAAATAAATGTTTTTTAACATATATTCACTATCCCGGGAAGCCCGGGTTGGATGTCCTAGTATCAATAAAAGCGTCTTCAATTGTCTTTTATATTTCTAGTACATAATATTAACTATAGATTTACAATATAAAGAGAAAAAACGGGTTGCTGTAATTAGAATTGTCGGCGCCAATGTTGGCGCGTCGTATTTCCCTGTTATAGATCTTAATAGTCGGTAGACATGAAGCAGAAATGCCAAAGTAAGGGAATTACACAATTATGAAAACTTCTGAACTATAGCAAGAAAGGGGAGCATAGAAAAACAAATCGAACAGAGATTGGTATCTAGAAGGAAGTTCGTGAATTTTAATCAGATTGTACGCCACGGGTCAAAAGTGCTGACAACAAATAGGGTTTAAAGGTAATGTGATTATCAAAACTGGCTTCCAAAAGTTCAATGTTTCACCAAACCATACTTAAAAATTACTTGTATGCAGCCCGATTATGGCACATTATTCAAGACGTTTTAGATAAGAATAATGATAGATTTTCTAATCTTCCGTAATCGAGTCTACAGCCATAGTTAGTGAGAAAAAAATATTAGCAACAAAATGATTCAATGTAAATGTGGATATTATTAAAGACTTTCACAAAATAGACTTCATTGCATCAAATCGTATTAACAAAAATACGCAAATTGGCAATGGACCCAATTACGGAAAATTACTTAATATTTTAAGATTCTCCCCATTAGCGAACATAGCACAACTGATAAGCAAACGGACATGAAGCATAAATGCTTAGGTGGGTTAAGCGTTTTTAGTCAAGAAAGATGAAATACATAACAACGAACTAGATGGAATTCGTCAAAACTTGACGGAAAAAAATTACTATAACAATATCAGTAAAATAAGCTTCTTTATTATTTAAGAAGGGGTGCTTATGAAACGGTTTTTCAAATATTTTATTTCAAAAGTTTTTTCCCTCAGTGAAATACAGTACTATTTCCGATGCAAATTCCAAACAAACAATCCGTAAACAACTGTGTAATGCAAATCAGTTTGACATTACCGTCATATTCTCCACGGCAAGAAAGAAAATTTCATGGACATATGAAGTATCATACAAATAGTATATCGCTACTTTCATCTCATATTCAGTAAATAATAGAACATAGTAAATAAAGCACACATTCCCCCCCCCCCCCCCCGCCTGTGATAATGCAACCGAATGAGCTCCTATGGGCATGTACATTGCATCTACCTAAAGGCATAGTCAAAATTCGATGTTAAAAAAAAAATTAAAATGTTTAAATTAAAAGTTTTAATCTTATGATTTATCAGACTTTATTATTATTATTATTATTTTTCACTTTTTATGATAGTTAGGGAAATTTATTTTCAATTGTGACAACTTTCCCAGGGTCTATTTTACATTATTAAATCAAACTGATAGTCATTGTTGAGATAGAATTGAAAAATATTTCATGCTTGAAAATTATTTAAAAAGTCGTTAAATTAAGCAGCAATTTTCAAATAAATTTCAATCGAAAGCTAATTTTTTTTTCTAATTGATGATGTAAGAATTTAAATTGTAATATGTAGTAAAATGTAGTGAAAAATTGAAATTTGTAGTATTTAGAAGTGATGTAAGCGCGATGAAAGCTAAAGCGATAGCGCGTTTGTTGTGACAACCGTTATACATTTCTAAAAATTGCCACTATATTTTGGCTGGCATCCAAAAGTAGACTACCATTTTTTGACATCGAAAGAAAAATTCACAGTGAAAGAAATAGGACTTTGCCGCTAATAAGGAACTGTTAAATGAACTTATAAGAAACCTACCAAAATAATTCCTATAAAATATTAGCCTTACATTGTTTACTATAGCTAAAACAACAATTATTATTTCAAGGTTTTTTTTTTTTTTACCGTAACACTATTTTAAATAATTTTAATTTTCCGGAAATCTTTTACTTTTGAGATTTTTTTTATAAAAAAATTAAATCTTCTAACCTATAATTTAAAAAAAGTACTTGGTAACATGTAATCAAGGTATGCAATCAAGATGAAGCAACCAATAAAGACTCCAGTTCTGATCTTTAAAATTAAAAATTGAAAAATCAGTTAAAATTACGTCATTTTGATCATCACAATCATAAAAATTTTTCTTTTTAGTTTTATCAATGTTAAAATGCATTTCAAACTAAGCATAACGTCAATTTCACCGGCGCAAATTTTTAACACGCACTTTGTATATGTTACTTTTATGCTTAAACATCACGTATAAAAATATATTTTGTATTTAATTGTAATGAAAAAATGGCATGAACAAAGTTATAATGCATGATGATAAAATAAACCCAATGAACAATATTCCCGTGACTTCACAATAAATATGAATTTTTGTTCACTTATAAAACACGCGGATAAATATTTTTACCGAAATTTAACTTGCAAATTAAAAAATTCGGCTTAAAATCCACGTTCTTTTAATATTTATTATGTCTCTTTTATACTTACAACAACAGAGCTTCTCGTTACTCTGTTCCTCGCAACAGTGGGCGTTGTCCGATTGCCGACCGTATGACGTCATATGCAGAAGTAAAAGTTTAATTTAAAATTACGGCTAATTAATAAAATTTTCGAACAAACGAATGTATGATAACTAATCTGTGTCCAAATATCTTTCATTTAAAAAAAGAATGATGTAATTTGAAGCAGTAGTTTGTTCTCACGGATTGTCGAAAGAAAACGCTTAGCGTTCTAAATATATAGATTGTAAAACAAATGGAATCTAAAACAATATGAAATACATGTATATTAGACGTCCCATAGAGTTCGTCTAACAAAACTCAACTCGTGATTTTTACGATTTGTTTTCGGATTAATAGAAAAAAGATATCATCTTCGGACTTTTTGCATATTTATTGTCATTTCGCTTATATATTTAAATTTTTGTGTGTAAAAAAATTAATAATACGCTTTTTAAGACCAGAACTACCTGCAGGTGTGCGCCGTGAACTTTCAATCGGGCGACCGTGTTTCTCCGGTCACAAGCATCTGAAACAAATTTGGTCATTAATCAATGAAAATTAACTTTTCGTGGTATTCGTTCCAGCAAAAACTATTACCTTTCTTTAAAAAAAAAGAAAAAGTAAATTGGTTGAATAGTTATCGAGAAAAATTGTTGCCCAATTAGAAAATGATATTTTCGAGAAAAATGGTTTCGAGACGGCTCCGACACGATTTCGAGGCGCTTTTTCGACATGGTTTCGAGACGGGGTTTTTTCGACAAGGTTTTGGGACGCAATAAACTTCGAGCATAGAGCTACGCGTAGAAAGCAGTTTTTTGACTGCTGCAACGTTACGTTCAACAAACAAAAAAGATTGTAAGTAATTATAATATCACGGAACCGCTTTAGGGTAACAATAATCTACACACTTACGGGGATTGGTACGTAAAATACCTTCAAAATTTCGATTTTTCAAATTGTGGCTTAAAAAATAGGGTAGATTATGCAGATTACAAATATATATAATTTATGTACTTTTTAACTCTCGATTATTACCAGCTTGGTGAGGTTTAATAAGGCCCAGGAAAAATAACACACGGTATTTTCATAGCCACTCTTTGTCTGAAGCTGTTTGTTTAAAAATAAAACCAATCTTCAGAAATCTTAATGATAAATAAGTGGGTAAGTGTGATCGAAGGTCGCACAAATGGTTCCGTTTAATATTCCTTCCAAAACACGTTACCCTTTCTTTAATAAATCCACAAAAATTTCATTTTCCAAAAAGTCATGTTTTTTATAAAGTAAAAATTTACTGGTCTATTTTTCTCGTTTTTTCAAAAATCTGAACGAGTCCGATAGCGGGCTAAGCCCGCTATTATACTCTGTCATAATATCTGCCATGTGGCCTAAATGATATATTAAAAAAAATCAGTTTCAAAATTAAACATGTTGTATAGAGACCTTCAAAATGTTAAAATATGCCAATATTTCCAATATCGGGTTTTTATATGATTCAATACGTTCCTCAAATTCATATGACGTTATAATTACTTGCTGACGTCATATCTACTTGCTTTCTCTATTACTCATATTGATAGTACTCTCTTTGTATTATTCTCAAACATTTAAAAAAGTCAGTTAAACTTCCAGTAGGACGTCAGATTAATTTTCTTTTTAATTCTCTAATGACATCATATTAACCTGATTTCTGTTCTTATACATACTCATACGCCTTGTATTATTGAGAAATGTTTGAAAATTTCCGTTTTATTACCAATATAACGTCATATTAATCTTTTTTCAATTGGTAAAACTTTTTATATTATTTTCATTTTTCACGTCGAAGTCTTCCAATAGAAATTTAATTATTGTAGAAATAATTTTATTGTGGATTTTTAATTGTTGGCAACTGCTATAGCGAAAAATGTTTAAATTTAATAGAAAAAGGCTGTTAGATTTTTGGTTTTTTATCTTTCTATATTAAAATAATACGATTTTTTTTTTTAATTTTTATGATTTTTAGCTTCATATTAGGTATTCAGCTACAAGTACACAAAATTTCAAGTCTCTAAGTTATATAGTTTCTGAGAACCGGTTCTGTGACGGACAGACAACGTAACGGGATGAATAGGGTTTCATGAGATGAACGAAACCCTAAAAATATGCGAAATGCTACCATGATCGCAAAAGTTCTTTATTTGTCTATTAGAATCTTACGGTTTAGCAAATGATTCAGGAAAAAAAAAATTTGAAAAAAAAAAAAATATAATTTAACAAATTACAATAACCATTGTGAAAATGTTCCGAAAGCTTAAAAAAATAAAAATAAAATTACCGTACTTTTGTGTTATAGCGGTCCCCACATTTATGATTATGCCAAGGTTGCCGTTATGATTTCGCCAAAATTAGCTCAAAGCTTATTTCTGCATCCTATATACGCATATATATATATATTCCAAATACTCCTATGTGTGCCATATACGTCATTATACACATATTATTAAGTCTTTATGTCGTAAATACATCATCTATACATGTCATACATATATATCATATATGACTATAACTTGGCCACATACGTCAAGAAATGTTATATATACATATATATATATCATATATTATTATAATGTCATACATGCTTTATAATTTGGCGATAAATCTTGGTCGCTTGGCGATTTATCCTTGGGGGCGCTATAACACGAAAGTACCAAATTTACAACATATTAATGAAAACAGAAACAAAAATATTTTGTCGGGTCCTTCCTACAATAACTTTAATTCTTGTATAGATTGATATCTGAGCTAAAGGTATTTTGGGGAAATTAAAGTTGAAGACCACGTTTTTTGCTTTATAAGACGATTTCTCATCCGACGTCAATTTTTGAATTCGGCTTATTTTCACATCTGATAGTTTTCACCTATCTTTTTTTAACTTTAACATTTTTGTAACGATTTTATCCATTTCTATTGCCTATTCAAAGAAAAATTCTTCTAAAGTTACAGAATTTCGTTAAAAACGGTTAAAATAATAAATTGCAAGAATCAAGAGGTCCATTCTCGACCGAAAACAACAACCATTTTCCCAATGGTTAGTAAAAGTAACGTATTACAATGCTTTACATACATTTAAGGGAGACCAAACTGGTCGCCAGTGGTAGTATTTGATATATAGGCCCATATTCGGAAATAATTATATATATATATTTTTTTTAAACATAGAGGTTTATTTGTTGAACAGGCACAAACATAAATTGAACATTAATAAATTTAAGTGGCAATAATACATGACAACAACACACGTTTTACCAAGACTCCCTTATCATAATATCAGACTTCACAATCCGGAGAAAGTCTATGGGTGAAAATGTCCGCGGTAATTGCCAACTTATTAATTGACTTTCTCCGGAAAGTATCGCCGCCTGGTGGATACTACCGATACTAGCTCATAAGCAAATGCATAGAAAAAAATGGAGCTATGAAAAAATTTCGTGTTATTGACAAAATTTTAAAAATATTTTTCGAATTACGCAAAAATAAATACGTAATATATATATATCGCACAATTATCATCAAGTTTTCAAAAATGTTGTTGAAAATGAAGATTTAAATATCAGATTAATTAATACATAATCTAGTATTCGTCAATCTTCTGTAATATCAGGTCCGCAGCCAATGTTAGCGCCAAATTTGAGCGATGCTGGAAGAATGTAGTTCAAAGTGTACGGGAGTTACAACACTGGTTAAAAAATTAAATTAGTTTTGTGCCAAATTACACTTACTGTAACAAGCCAATTGGCTGTAGGCGGAAGAGGCCCCCAAACGTTATTACGGAAGAATCCCCCCAAAAAGATTTACAAACACCATAAGCGTAGCATGACAAGAATTTATTTTTAGGGAGGAAAGTTGGGGAGGGGTGGAGACACGTATAATTTAAGTGATTATTAAACATTTTTATGCTTTCCAAATTTTTAACAAGTTGGAAATTGTACGTCAAACGTGACAAATGAGGTGTGTTCAAACTATAGCTAGTTATATAAATATTCAGATCTTGATGATTTTTAATTCTGTGAAATGAATTCTATCGTCTGCAGATTAATTTCTGTAATAAAATAAGTATCTCGGTCGCTTGACGATTAAAAATCATCGCAAGCTCCTATAACAGAAAAGCACCGATTTAAAAAAAATTCAAATTTGTTAATAAATATTTTTATTAATATCTTCTAAAGTTTTGATTCGATTTTCATAAAATTTGAAATGTCTCGACAAAATTCTGCAAAGATAATATATCTCAAATTTCAAACCATTCGGTCGGGTAACTTTTGCGTTGTTATATGCGGACAAACGGACGGACGGACAAATAGACAGACGGACGAACCAGGCGACGACAATACGTGCTACGTATTTATATAACTTGTAAAACCCCGAACCGAACGAACCTCCGACCCGGGTCCCCGCTGCCTTCGGCACCGGATGATCCCTTAATTTGCACATCAAATAGTATAAACTTCTAACTGAACGAACCTCCGTCTCGGGTCCCCGCTGTCTGAGGCACCGTATAGCAGTCGTGCTGCATAATGTGATTAAGCGGTCACAGACCTTTCCAACGATATATCACATGAGGGGAGTGTGCAGGGGGGGGGGCAAAGTGGGGGATGGACACCGGAGATACATAATATGATTAAGCGGTCTCAGACCTTTCCAACGATTTATCGCATGAGGGATGTGGGCAAAATTTAGAAAAGTACCCCCCTTGGGGAGGCAAAGTGGGGGGATGGACCCTGGAGATGCATATGATTAAGCGGTCACAGACCTTTCCAATGATATATCACATGAGGGATATGTGCAAAATTTAGAAAAAGACCCCCCTTCGGGAGGCAAAGTGGGGGGATGGACACTGGAGATGCATATGATTAAGCGGTCACAGACCTTTCCAATGATATATCATATGAGGGATGTGTGCAAAATTTAGAAAAGTACCTTCCTCGGGGAGGGGCAAAGCGGGAGGATGGACACCGGAGATGCATAATATGATTAAGCGGTCGTAGACCTTTCCAATGATATATAACATGAGGGGTATCGACAAAATTTAGAAAAGTGCCCTCTTGGGGGGGGGGGGGGGGCAAAGTGAGAGGATGGACACTGGTGATGCATAATATGATTAAGCGGTCACAGACCTTTCCAACGATATATCACATGGGGGATGTGTGCAAAATTTAGAAAAGTACCCCCCTTGGGGAGGGGCAAAGTGGGGGGATGTACACCGGAGATGCATAATATGATTAAGCGGTCCCAGACCTTTCCAACGATATATCACATGAGGGGTATCGGCAAAATTTAGAAAAGTGCATGGACACCTGAGATGCATAATATGATTAAGCGGTCATAGACCTCTCCAACGACCTCTCGGGCGCTACCAGTGTAAAAAATCATGCGAAAATGTTTATTAAACATAAATTTGATCATGGCATTATTCAAATAATTTATAAAAACCCGTAAAAAATAAAGTTTAAAAAAAAAATAGTTATCCCATTTCTCGCCAGAAGACTCTATAAACACAAAAGAAAATTGTGTTGAATCTGTGCCAACTACTTTTAATTTCAATATAGGTATAATACAACATTAAAATAATCAATTTTATTTAAATTAGGTTACCTTATTTCCTCCCAGGGGGCGCTATAAACGAAAAAGTAAATTGTGTTGAACCAGTATAATCTATTTCATAATAACCATCTACGCCATTAATATATAATAAGACGTCAACTTTCTCCCTAGCGAAATCACTATAGGTGAAAATTATTTCAATTGTTTGTTATAAATATGACGTCATATATACAATTGCTTCCTGTATTTATTCATATTGATGCTCCTTGTATCATGAACAAATGTATAACTAAGAAAATGCTCTTTTTGTTACAAATGTGGCGACATACTCACCTGCTTTTTGCTTGAATTATAACAAAATATTTGAAAATGTCCGTTTATTTAGAGTATGACGTCGTGTTGTTCCATTTTTTTAAACTTAAAAAATCTAATTCAATTTCATTTTGAACGTGGAAATCTTTCAATTGAAAATTTATTGCTGTGGTCAAATTATTATTACGGTTTTCGAATTGTTGGCAACAATAAAGAAACATAGTTAAATTTTATAGGAAAAACGTCCATTGATTCCCAATGAAAATTAGGAAATTTTGAGTTATTAAGAAAAATATTTGAATAAGGTAAATAAAACATAGCCTCTGTTACTTTCTGGATTATAATCTACCTATATACAACGGCATTTAATCATCCGTTTTGATCCTGACGTCGGCCAAACAATTTGACTATTTCAAATTTCAAATTTTATTAGAATTAGCACACAGTTAAAATTTTGTGGCAACGCGTACAAAAAGTGGGAAAAACTCTAGTAAATTAACTCGTTCAATGGGATTTGCTGTGTTAAATTAACATTAAGATGTCACACTGGAAATAAATAAGTATTGCGCTGCCGCGCAATACTTAAATTACGAACGCACCTAAAAAAGTGTTTATAATTTCAGCTCGTATGTTTGTCTGTCCATCCGTATAGTATAACAATAATAGTATTTATAATTCATACACATTAAATGGAACTATATTTATTATATATGACCGTTTGGTTTTTGTTATTTCAAACTAGTCGAATAAAAAAGGAAATTATGCTTGCTTTCACTCATAAAGCTCGACACTTTCAAATTTTCTAGATCGATATAATCCTCAGCATCTGCTGAACGAATGCAAGATTTCTTTTAGCAAGTTTGTGATAATCTGATACTTTATATTAAATGAAACCACGGATAATCTTTCGTAATAGAGTCCATAGCCAAGTTGGCGTCAAACATGAGCGATGTTGGAAACAATGTGTTTTGGAATGTACCTGAGTTACAACAAAGAAATTAAATATGCGCCAGCGCCAAACCATGCTCGCAAGATACGCCAATTGGCTGTGGACCTAATTATGGAACTGGATTATTTTTTAACACAATTATTAAATTGGTAAAGTAATCATACAAGTTGTAAATTTCCAACTGGACGAAAAATGTCCGGGCCATGATTCGAACCTGGGATCGCTTGGCTGAAGCCGCCACGCTCTACCACTGAGCTATCCCGGTCGAATCTGGAGGGCATAATTCATCCAGTTAACCTTATTGATCAAAGCATCTGGTCTGATATTTTAATCAGCTCAACAGAAAAGATCGCAGATAATGGAACTCCAGTAAACGTATCCAGTCCACGTATCCAGCGTTTACTGGAGTTCCATTATCTGCGATCTTTTCTGTTGAGCTGATTAAAATATCAGACCAGATGCTTTGATCAATAAGGTTAACTGGATGAATTATGCCCTCCAGATTCGACCGGGATAGCTCAGTGGTAGAGCGTGGCGGCTTCAGCCAAGCGATCCCAGGTTCGAATCATGGCCCGGACATTTTTCGTCCAGTTGGAAATTTACAACTTCTAATTATGGAACTTCTCAAGTAAACTTCTCACTTCTTCATATATATAAACTTTCGACCACAAAATAGTGAAGTTTACGCTTAAAAGATATGTTAATCTAAAATGATACCCCATGACTTCAAAAATAAATAAAATGATAGACTAATAATTATAATAAATAAATAAATAAAATGATCAAAATGTGCATTAAAAAAAAAGAAAAAGAAAGAAAGAAGAAACGATGATAAATTTATACGTAACATAAAATTCTAACTAAGAGAAAAGTCAAAATGTCTTTCATATATAATATGAAAATAGAAAAAATAGAAAATTACATTACATATTTACCTTTTCGAGATATAGATATTAGCAATTTGTTTCGAAGATCAATATCACTCGCAAACTCATGAAATGAGATTTTTCTTTCCTGATCTTTTTCTTTATGTGATTTATACAAAGAAATACAGCAATAAACCATTTTGGTTTAACAGTAAAATAAGTTTATGTTATGAAAAAAAAAATGTCTCGAATATATGACAATTTTAAAATAAATAATTTTCATTTGAAGAGGACAAACATATAGTATACCGTAAAGAAAATGAAAAAACACATATGGAAAACAAAATAGAAAATACTCCTGTTACTGTCGTTAGATGGCGCCAATAGCAGGACAACCATGTGCTTTTTAACCACGTGTATAGCGGTCAAAGGAAACTTGCTGATTGTGAGGCCTAGTACTATGATAAGGGGGCCTTGCGTTTTACAATTCAAAATATTAATGCACGTTATTTATCAGAAATTATATTCCAATTCCAGCAAATTTTGTAAGTGTAATAATAACGGCAAACTAACTAGAAAAATATGATCTAAAGAGGTAAACTTAAAGAAAATCTGACTTGTATTAACTATGGCTGGCAGTGAAATGAAATTTCAACGTATTTTTGAGAGCGGTCCGTATTCGGGTCTCTTACAATTATCTGATGCAAAAATACTTACAGATGACGAGTGTTCATTTGATGTCCATAAAGTCATTTTGGCAAGCTGCAGCGATTATTTTCGTGCTAGGTTTTGTGGAATGGACAAAGATAGGAAAGTGTATAGAATTTCATATATTAACGGAAATTGTTTGAGTGAAATTTTACGGTACATTTATTTAAAGGAGATATGTGTGACAGAAATTAACATAAAGGATCTTCTCATAGCAGCTGACTACTTATTGCTGAAGGATTTATATTTAGAATTAAAGAGAAATGTTAAAAATCATATGACTTATGTTAACTGTTTGAAACTCTGCCATGCAACATATGAACTCAATGATAATGATATGGGTACGATCCAAGGGTTCACCACTGCTTGGCGCGTTTTCAAAAAATTGCCAAATTTGTGCGTTTCTGCCTGTTGTCTCCCGGAGTGGCAACCTTCAGAAGACAACAGGCAAAAGCGTGCAAATTGAAATGGCGATAATCAAAATAAAGCAAAAATACATATTTTAAAACATTTAAAAGCAAAATAATGTCAAAATAACGTTTTTAAAAACACAGATTTTTTGTTTAAAAAAAAAAAAATCCACTTTTTGGAATGGCTAGGTAAGAATTAAACTCACCTGCTTTTGTGCGGAGTGTTCCGAAGACCACGCAAATTGAAATCGCGAGAATCAAAATAAAAGCAAAAATAATTAATCTAAACCTTTAAACAGCAAAATAACATCAAAATACATTTATGAAAAATAAAAGAGAACCAATGATCTCGACCTAATCCTTACTCAAGCCACCATTTAGCGCTTTTAAAAAATGATGCCACATTGGCGATTTCTAAATTGTTTACTTACATTTATCGTATTGTAACCCACAATAAGCAAGTGGTAAAATGTTGCCATTCTTAATTTTTAAATAGTTACACATAGGAAAAGTAATGGATTTAGCAATAAAAAGGTCCCTGAAAAATAGATTGCATTTATACGAGAGTAAAATTTTATTCGTTCAAAACAATTTGGACAAAAGACATAATTTAAATACAGAATTATTAAATTAAACCCTACAGAGTTGATTTTTTTAGATACTGCATTTATGAGTTAAATAAAATATTTTATTTGACAAATTTAATAAGATACATATAAAAAGATAATACGAGCAGTAAAAAACAACGTTTTCATCGATATTACATAAAAGTTAACGATTAATGTGAAGTTGAAAAAACGAAAATACACGAAATTCCTTAATGCCGCAATCACTGTACCGCACGTATGATCGCTTCGCGAACATGAAACCGAAAAAAAAACATCACTGGATACAGCAACCTCGTCGTATCGGAATCCCAAGAAAAACACGAAATTCGTTAATGCCGCGATCACTGTACCGCACGTATGATCGCTTCGCGAACATGAAACCGAAAAAAAACATCCCTGGATACAGCAACCTCGTCGTATCGGAATCCCAAGAAAAACACGAAATTCGTTAATGCCGCGATCACTGTACCGCACGTATGATCGCTTCGCGAACATGAAACCGAAATAAAAACATCACTGGATACAGCAACCTCGTCGTATAGGAATCCCAAGAAAAACACGAAATTCGTTAATGCCGCGATCACTGTACCGCACGTATGATCGCTTCGCGAACATGAAACTGAAAAAAACATCACTGGATACAGCAACCTCGTCGTATCGGAATCCCACGAAATACACGAAATTCGTTAATGCCGCGATCACTGTACCGCACGTATGTTCACTTCGCGAACACGAAACCGAAAAAAAACATCACTGGATACAACAACCTCGTCGTATCGGAATCCCACGAAATACACGAAATTCGTTAATGCTGCGATCACTGTGCCGCACGTATGATCGCTTCGCGAACATGAAACCGAAAAAAACATCACTGGATACAGCAACCTGGTCGTATCGGAATCCCAAGAAAAACACGAAATTCGTTAATGCCGCGATCACTGTACCGCACGTATGATCGCTTCGCGAACATGAAACCGAAAAAAAAAACATCACTGGATGCAGCAACCTCGTCGTATTGGAATCCCAAAAAATACATGAAATTCGTTAATGTCGCGATCACTGTACCGCATGTATGTTCACTTCGCGAACACGAAACCGAAAAAAAAACATCACTGGATACAGCAATCTCGTCGTATCGGAATCCCACGAAATACACGAAATTCGTTAATGCCGCGATCACTGTGCCGCACGTATGATCGCTTCGCGAACATGAAACCGAAAAAAACATCACTAGATACAGCAACCTCGTCGTATCGGAATCCCAAGAAAAACACGAAATTCGTTAATGCCGCGATCACTGTGCCGCACGTATGATCGCTTCGCGAACATGAAACCGAAAAAAAACATCACTGGATACAGCAACCTCGTCGTATCGGAATCCCAAGAAAAACACGAAATTCGTTAATGCCGCGATCACTGTACCGCACGTATGATCGCTTCGCGAACATGAAACCGAAAAAAAAAACATCACTGGATGCAGCAACCTCGTCGTATCGGAATCCCAAAAAATACATGAATTTCGTTAATGTCGCGATCACTGTACCGCACGTATGATCGCTTGCGAACATGAAACCGAAAAATAAACATCTCTGGATGCAGCAACCTCGTTGTATAGAGATCACAAAAATACACGAAATTTGTAAATGCGGCGATCACTATACCGCATGTATGATCGCTTCGCGAACATGAGACTTCCATGAAAACTGCAATCAATTAATTCACACTGTTCTAAAGTAACAAGAGTAGCCACTCACATACATAAATTTAAAAAAAAATTCGATTTAAATAAAGAAGCAGATGATGAATATCATGACATAACCATTTAATGACATAAGTGTTATTTAACTGTAAGAAAAAAAAACATATTTTAAATAACTAATAAATCATTAAATATCATTAAAATACAAATAAAAGTCGAATAATAATTTGATGACGTAACAAATACGTCATACGTAACAAACGCGTCATCACAAAAAATATCATTGCTCAGCCTTTCCAACAATAAAAGAGCTACATCTGGCCAACTATCGACGATTTTGCACGATTGAGAAATGATGAAGGTTGCAAGAGTCAGTCCGCTATCGCGCGCGCGCTAGCACGCCAATACAAACGGACGCCAAGCAGGGGTGAACTCTTGGATTCACCCATGATATGTTTCAAAAATGTTTCGCATTCGTTCAGACGAAATTTGAAGAAATTATCCAAAATCAGAAAGATGACCTTATTAATTTACCCGAGGAGCTTCTGAAATGTATTTTAAGCAATCGAAATTTAAATGTCGAAAGTGAACGAACAGTTTGGCAAGCCATTATTTACTGGACAGAAGAATGTATGGAATCGCGACTTAAAAGTGTACCAAGACTTCTTTCTACAAGAGCTATCGATGAACTAGACGAAAATCTAGCAACAGAAATCATAAATCACGACATCATTAATCTTCATATGAAATCTTTGAAAGACAATGAAACTTTTAATGTTTTTGGCAGCAGTTGTGATCTTATACGTTTTTTACAGAAATATTCAAACGAGTTACCATTACAAAGCTTCAGGATACCTCGAAAACTCAATATCATTTCCAAGGATACTGAACAAGGCACATGTGAAATATTCATTTCTTATGATGAAACACTCAGTTTATACCGCAAAATAACTCATGTAAATTTTGAACCGCAATATTTAACAATGGTAAGAAGCAATCTTTACATCTTTGACAAAATTGGACCCAGATGGGAAAAGATTAATCTGAAGACAATGGAGTTGGAGTCTATGAGAGATATTAGATATTACGGTCATACAATCCTTGCTATAGAAAATCGTATATATATGGTAGACGAAGGTGGTGACGGAGAATACGATGTCATGGTGTACAATGTTTCAGAAGACAGATTGACTCCCGTTTCGTCTTTCAACAATTTTGGCCTTGCTTCGACAGTGACTATAGGAAAATATATATTTGTCGTTGGAGTGACATCAAATTCGAATGGCATGATTATGCAGATGCTTAATACAGTTACTCATCAGTGGGTTTCTCTATCTTCACCTAAGGTGTTTCGTTCATATTCTGAATCGGTTGCATATAAAAATAAAATGTATTTGATCGGAGGTTTGAATGTTTTTGAAGAACCTGTCTCTGATGTAGAAGTTTATGATCCAGTAACAAATGAGTGGAACGAGATACCACCTTTGCCTTTTACTTATGCATATAACGTTCCAATTGTCTTAAACGACCAGTTGTTTGTCTACGATGTATCACCTGTGTTGAATAAAGATGAACCTACCTCAATAGCTGTCAGGTGGAATGAAAAAAAAGAGCGTTGGGAAAACACAGAAAAATCAATGTTGCCCAAAAATATGCATCATTATAGATTCTGCACTGTAGATGACACTGAGACAATAAAACATCTAACCAAACAAAACAGAAATTCCAAAGTGATAATGGAGAAATCTCCTTTCAAATGTGTGTAAGAGCGATGCGTTTGAAATCAGATTTATATGTCCAAATTTCTTATAATCGAAGAAATGTGATTTCATGTTATAAATTTCCGAAAATTATTAATTAGATATTGTGAATATTGTAACTGAATTTTCTTTTTTATAATTGAGTTGGCCTTTAAACAACATAAATTGGAACGAAACAAACCGAAATGCAGAAATGACTATTCAATCTACAAATATTAGGTAGCTTTCAATACAAAAAAGTATAAAGCTACCTATTGCAGCCGTTCGGAGGAAAGCAGTTCCGGAAAATTTCGATATATTTTCACCGATCATGACCCCCAGACCCCAAAACCACCCTCCGTCCAAATGTTGATTTATATATATAGATATATCCATATATATATATATATATATCTGACCTATGTCATATGATAACGCCCGTAATTATGAATCGATTTTGATGAAACTAATTGTGTGTATTAAGGTCACTAATGTCTCGACCGAGTTCGTTGGCCAGCTTGGTCCGCCATCTTGTTTCAAGATGGCGGCCATTTAAATATGTAAAATAACTTAAAATCTAAAATAAATATACAAAAAATTTAAAAATTCAAATTTATTTATTTTTTAATTACGTGTTAGGCCTTGACACAAGGATTCCAGAGCTTTTTTTGGTTTACCTCTATCTTAAAAAATGGCTGAGATAGAGCAGTTTGAAATTCTAGGGTGGCTGACATTTTGAAACAAAGCAGCACATTAACGCGATTACTCGCAAATTATTTTCTTTCATTGTTGTAATAATTTTCCCAATCATACGCATAAAACTATATATTCATATCCGTTAACGCCAAAATTGGCGACATTGGCGACAAAATTGGCAAAATTGGGCGACATTTGGTGAAATATCGCCAAATTTGGCGATCAAAATAAGTCTTCATAAATGAAGCCAATTTGGCTATTGCTCAATAAATTGGCGAATTTCTTATTCAAATTCAGTATTAACGAATCTTTTGTAAACGTTTCTTTGCATTTTAGCTTGCTGTTTTCGTGTAACGTTAGCTAAAATTTTAAAACGAAGGTAGAGGAAAGCTACCTTTTCCTCCCGGTACAGGCCAGAAGGACTTTTTAAAACACAAACCGATTTCTTTCGATATCTAATTACTTAGAAATGCACAAAATACGAATTACTTATTGTCGCATATACAATCTACAAAATCATAATTTAAAATACTAAATTATATATTTTAATTGCTTATAAGAAACATGCATAGTGCCTCAGTTTATCTATTTATTTCTTCTGATTTTTACTGAAACTAGGAAATCGAACCCGGGCTTCCCGGGTTACAGAACATAGGCGAAAACCATTTTTTTTTCTAATTCTAATAGATTTTTACTATTTAATAACAACGTAAAAAAGAATTTTTATAAGAAAAATATCAATAATATATTCAAATAAAATTTCGATATTTAATAAAACGATACTTTTGTATCATCCGCATGCCAGGAGTTAACGGCCAAAGGAATCGTCCAAGATTTCGCTGTTACTGCAGATTTTTTATTCTGAACATTTTAACTGCTTAAGCGCGTAGTTCGAGAACATGTCTGTTAAATTTGCATTTTATTTGTATTATATTAATTTTTAAAGTTATATTTTGATGAAGTTTTAATTTCGTTCCGTAATATTAGCCGGAAATAAATGCGGATCTATTTATATTGTTTTAAATTCAAACGGATTAGTCTTTCGCAATCGGACTGCACTTAATAGAGATAATTTAAAATTAATTCAAGTTTGGAAAGCATTCCATAAATCATAAATATCAGTAAATTCAAATAGAGTTTTCAAAGAAATTGCAATTTTTTTTTTCGATTCGACGGTGTAGAAATTGAAATTGTGCGATGTTTAGAAGTTTAAAAAGATGCAGTGAAAGCGAAATTTATTAGTCGGTTCATTGCTACCACAAAAATGATTTCCAGCAATAATCAGACATGTGTTGGTTTATAATATAGATTATTATTATTATTAAACCCTATTATTGACAATATCATTTATGTGTAACTCTCCCTTGACATGGACCCGATTACGTAACATTAGCCTCAAAATTTAATAAAAGAATGTCATTCTATATGTTTGAATCAAGGCAAAATTTGTTTAAAGTCTCCAGGATATACAACTACTATTCCAACAAATAGCGAATCATTGTCTTTTATGTCTTTAACCATATGATCTACACATTCAAATACTAATTTACTCATCAAGAGGGCTTCATCCCAGACTATTAACTTCGTTTCTCTTATTAATTCAGTAAGGTCAGATTGTTTACTAATGGCACACGTAGATGTTTTGTTCAAATTCAGCGGTATTTTGAATTTTGAATGTGCTATTCTACCTTGATCTAATAACAAAGCTGCGATCCTAGAATATGCAACAGCTAACGCAACTATATTATATGATCTCATCATTTAAAAACTCATTAAGTAAAAATGTTTTGCCAGTTCTGGCGCGCCAATAAAATAAACCTTAGAATTTTCATTTAAAACAGCAAGCGAAACTACACCATAAATTGATTTTTGAATGTGATAATATTGGCGCAAACGATAAATAGCCAAATATTGTTTTGAGTTACAATTTTTACATTGAAAAACATTTTTATGTATCACAAATATTCTTTTGGTTTTTAAATTAAATTATTTTGATTTATAAAATTATCGCTCATCAAAACGTTTATTATTATTACTATTATTACTTTGCATTTTATATAAAATCAGTAAAAGTTTTTTCTTTTTACTTTTCAACGTATCTCTATTAAATTTCTATCTAATAATAGTAATTTCAATTCTTTAATCAATAATAGTATGCGGTCGCCAAGAGGGGGAAAAAAGATTACCAATGGCAACCATTAAACACGAAAAAAGTGAAAAATACCATTTTTTTAAAGCCATAATTAAACAGCGAATTAAGATACAGTTTTCAAACAAATTGCATTTCAAAGTAGATTTTCTTTCCTATATAACAGTGTAAAAATTAAAAATGTGAGATGTTTAGAAATTAAAAAAAAATGCAATAGTAAAAATCGCAAAACCGAAATTTCATCGTCAACTGTTGCCATTCACAAAATGACGCCAGCGTTACGCACGGACACGTTTGTACTTTATAATATAGATAGATAGATAGTGTACGGAAATTTAATATTGCTTAGGAAGAAATAGTAATATTCATTGTAAATATTTTTAGTTATGTTTATACTAAAAAAAATTAATAAAATAAGTATTTATTTTTTAGAAAAAGGTGATTTTGTATTATTCTGGACATGCCATGTTTTGCTAATATTGAAGACGATTAAGCGCAGGATGTAACAAACAAAATTTGCACAGATGTCATATACGCACCACAATGGCGCGATTGCAACAAAATGGCAATTTTATGCCTTACATGGTAACCCGGTTATTTTGTTTATATTGCTGTTTATTTACTTTTATTTTTTATTTTAATTCTATAAATTATGTATATGTTTTTATTATGTATATCAATATTTATTTATATCAAACTATCATTTATTTATTTTTATTTCCTTTTTTTAAATAATAGAAGCTTTCATTTATTACGTTATTTTATTTTTATATTGAAATAAAAAATCACGTGCTATTATTGGATGCTATTTGTAACTAATATTTAAAAACGAAGTTTTCGCCAAATTGGCGGGGGAAAAAATCGCGCCAATATGGTGCGTATATGACATCTGTGCCACAAAATTTTGCAATGCCAACACCTTTATTTCCAATAATTTCACTTGAAAATTTTCATTTCAATTTTTTTGTTAGTGAGAAAGTGGTTGCTATTTCTTTCATTTTTTGAAAAAAACTTTTTTATCTAAAATTTTAAGTTATTTAATTTATGGAATAATTATCTATTTAAATGGGAAGAGTTCCATATCCTGTGCTGGTTGGCGCGATTGACAAAAATATCCAAAATGGCGCCAAAAGCGTGTGACGTCACGTAGATAAAGGGATAAAGTCCATTCCAGTAATTAAACAAGAACGAAAAATCATGCGTCAAGCATAGATTATGTAACACTTTCCAACGCTTCCAAAATAATTTTACAAATCATACCGTTTAATAAGCTGAAAGATGACATCTAAGTAAACAATTTGGAAAACGCATAATATATTTAAAAACAGAATTTCAGGAATTTCCAACATATACAATATTCAGAAAAATATACGAATACTTTTATTCAGCCCTGTATAGGATCTATAGACCTGTATATATACTACATAGGATGCTAAATTTTAGTTCAGTTAGGAAACGCGTAGCACAGTTTAAAATTCTCCGTCTGGAGTTTCTGTCACTAAACGGAAATGTGTCCGCGAACTTTTGTGCTTCCCTGTATAGGATCTACAGAATTTATACACATCACGTAATAGACAAAAAGCGAGTTAAAATTAAAATCGTGTTCAGTAACTTAAAACGCACTTCCAGGAATTATTGTTAACAGACAGTTGAGAATTCTTTTGTGTGTCCCTGTAAATGAACGATGACTGCTATACACACAATATTCTGTTGTAAGCCTCTTGTAATGCACCTTAGTGATATTTATAAATTTCAATGCGTTTAAAATAGTGAAACATTATTTAAATAAACCGCAGACGATTTTTCTCCATAGATGTAATGTAACGGAATTCTTTTGACTGTACCTGTAAAGTAACTATAAGTTCTATGCACACCCTATTCCATATTAAGCTTCTTCTAATGCACCTTAGTGATATATATAAATTTCAATGCGTTTAAAATTGTGAAACATTATTTAAATAAACCGCAAATGATTTTTCCCCATAGACCGCAATGTAACGGAATTCTTTTGAGTGTCCCTGTAAAAAAACTATAAGTGCTACACACTTCCGTTTAAATAGGGAACATGCTATAGATAACGACAATAACATATAAAAATTGCAGAGCAATCCGAGCATATTTACGGGAGTTAGAGCACGGACAGACGGCCAGACGGCAGACGGCCAGACCGGAGACGGCCATACGCCAGACAAACCGAAGTCATAAACACTTTTCAACTAGGTTGGAAAGTGTTAAAAAGAAACCCCAAGGGCTGACGATCGCAACAACTACATCGAACATTTATCGGCAAAATCAACTCGCCAAAAAAACTAGCCATGATACGGAACCCGAGTTGTGTATACCAGCAACAGTATAAATACCAAAGCCTTTAAAAATATTCCAGATACTTTAGCTTCTAGAGTCCTTTAATTATGGTCACCCTGTACTTTACCGACACATTCAGAAATCAGTCATATGATATGGTTGTGTCTGGATTTGCTGGACTTTGTAACTCCTACGTTGTAATAAGATGACAGAAAAATGCTTCCTATCCATGGGCGCCCATATTAATAAAAGCATAATTTAACAAGAACGAAAAATCATGCGTCAAGCATAGATTATGTAACACTTTCCAACGCTTCCAAAATAATTTTACGAATCATACTCTTTTATAAGCTAAAAGATAACATCTAAGTAATCCGAATACTTTATTCAGCCCTGTATAGGATCTATAGATTTGTATATATACTACATAGGATGCTAAATTTTAGTTCAGTTAGGAAACACGTAGCACAGTTTAAAATTCTCCGTCTGGAGTTAAATAATACGGAAATGTGTTCCCGAACTTTTGTACTTCCCTGTATAGGATCTACAGAATTTATACACACCACGTAATATACAAAAAGCGATTTAAAATTAAAATCGCATTCAGTAACTTAAAACGCACTTCCAGGAATTATTGTTAACATACAGTAGAGAATTCTTTTGTGTGTCCCTGTAAATGAACGATGACTGCTATACACACAATATTCTGTAGTAAGTCTCTTGTAATGAACCTTATATAAATTTCAATGCGTTTAAAATAGTGAAACATTATTTAAATAAACCGCAGACGATTTTTCTCCATAGACGTAATGTAACGGAATTCTTTTGACTGTCCCTGTAAAGTAAGTATAAGTGCTATGCACACCCTATTCCATATTAAGCTTCTTCTAATGCACCTTAGTGATATATATAAATTTCAATGCGTTTAAAGTATTGAAACATTATTTAAATAAACCGCAAATGATTTTTCCCCGTAGACTGCAATGTAACGGAATTCTTTTGAGTGTCCCTGTAAAAAAACTATAAGTGCTACACACTTCCGTTGAAATAGGGAACATGCTATAGATAACGATTATAACATATAAAATTTGCAGGGCAATCCGAGCATATTTACGGGAGTTAGAGCACGGACAGACGGCAGACGGCAGACGGCAGACGGCCAGACGGCCAGACGGCAGACGGCCAGACGGCCAGACAAACCGAAGTCATAAACACTTTTCAACTAGGTTGGAAAGTGTTAAAAAGAGGAGTTTCCCCCGATACGGCTTGGTTTTTAGAGTATTTTCGGGATTTTGTTTTGTTTAAATATCGCACATAGAAAAAATAAGTCTTTGGCATTGAATTTATTGTACTGTCGTTTATTTTGTCGAAATTTTGTGGCACAGATGTCATATACGCACCATATTGGCGCGATTTTTTTCCCCCGCCAATTTGGCGAAAACTTTGTTTTTGAATATTAGTTACAAATAGCACGTAATAATAGCACGTGATGTTTTATTTCAATATAAAAATAAAATAACGTAATAAATGAAATAGCTTCTATTATTTAAAAAAAGGAAATAAAAATAAATGAATGATAGTTTTATATAAATAAATATTGATATACATAATAAAAACAATTTATAGAATTAGAAAAAAAATAAAAGTAAATAAACAGCAATATAAACAAAAAAACCAGGTTACCATGTGAGGCATAAAATTGCCATTTTGTTGCAATCGCGCCAATGTGGTGCGTATATGACATCTGTGCCAATTTTCCTTACAATACATTAATTTGGCGAAGGCAACGAACTCGATTATGGAAAGTTCACTGTCTTTTTACTCTTGGTAGAAAACGCAAGCAAATGAATTTATTAAAAAATATATAATTTTTGCTCTGTTTCTTTTCTAAGATAGGGCAACAAGAAATAAAAAATGAAACATCATTTAAACTATCTTTTTAGGATTTCTAAATTGATTTCGCCACGTTTATTAGTAAATTAATTAATATTAAACTGTTAATTGATAAAAGCGTATATTTAAAAAAATATAAACGCTTTTCAACATAGTTGAAAAGCGTTTATGAATTCGGTTTGTTTGTCTGTCTGTCTATCCGTGCTCTAACTCGTGTAAATATGCTCGGATCGTCATGCAATTGATAAATGTTATTTAGGCTTACTAAGGCATGTTCGGTATTGAAAATGAAGTGTGTAGCACTTATAGTTTTTTTACAGGGACACTCAAAAGAATTCCGTTACATTGCGGTCTATGGGGATAAATCATTTGTGGTTTATTTTAATGATGTTACACAATTTCAAACATATTGAAATTGATATATATCACTAAGGTGCACTACAAGAGACTAATTATAGAATGTGGTGTGCATAGAACTTATAGTTCCTTTACAGGGATACTCAAAAGAATTCCGTCACATTACCTCCTATGAAGAAAAATCGTTTGCAGTTTATTTTAATAATGTTTCACTATTTCAAACATATTGAAATTGATATATATCACTAACGTGGGTTACAAGAAGCTTACTATAGAACATTTTGTGTATAGCTTTCATCGTTCATTTACAGGGACACACAAAAGAATTCGGTTAAAGTACTGCTTATTAATATTAATTGCTGGGAATGCTTTTGCAGTTCCTGAACGCGTTTTTAAATTTAACTCATTTTTTGTCTATTACATGGTGTGTATAAATTGTATAGATTGTATATAGGACAGCATAAAAGTTCTGGAGTACATTTCCGTTTATTCTTGGAAATTGCAGAAGGAAAATTTTAAACTGTGCTACGCGTTTCCTAACTGAACTAAAATTTAGCATTCTATTTAGTATATATACAAATCTATAGATCATATACAGGGCTGCACAAAAGAGCTCGGATATTTTTCCGAATATTGTGGGCAATTCCTGAAATTGGATTTTTAAATATGTTATGCGTTTTCAAAATTGTTTAGTTAGATATCATCTTACACCTTACGGTAAAAATTTGCAAAATTATTTTGGAAGTGTTGGAAAGTGTTACAGAATCTATACTTGACGCATGATTTTTCGTTCTTGTTATTTATAATTTATTTTCTACTTTAGCCTTTACAATGTTTATTGCAGCAGTTTCACAGCCATTTGGCATATTTTGGCAAGCGTTAATTGACGTATAATTAAATCCATTGTTGTTTCAACTCGTGTACAATACGTACTCGTACGAGTTACAGAAAACATTTGGCGATTTAATACCTGTGGCGGGCTAATGGAAAATGACTTAAAATTAATGTATTGATTTATAATTAAGTTCTGAAAATATTAAAATGTTGTACTGTCATTGGAAACATACCTATGAACATAATTCTAGCATATCAGGAAGGGGGTTAAAGATGATTATCAAATTTCTATCTTTACATACAAAAAAATAACAACAGCAAAAAGAACAGGTTGAGTTAAATAAAAGTGTGTAAACATTGTTGATATTTTAATCCATCTAAACTCCTTCCAAAGTTCACTACACATAGTGATTTAATAATCATGTGAAAAAAATACCCGGATTCTTGAAATACAATTAATTAGATGGCGGCCAAACCTCAAATTGAGAAGATAATGCAAAATTTAACAAAATGGCTGCTGTTTGAAGTTAAGGTCAATTTTTGGCACTAATATTTCATTTTCTAAACTGTTTTAAAAATTAAAATTATTAATAAAAATTTTTTTTTGAAGGCTAGTCCTCCAATTAAGAAAGTCTAGTGTAATTTTTTTTAAAAAAACGTCGCGAGCTTTAACGTCTTGAGCGTGAGGACGTATACCGGTTCAAAAAAACTTGTTTCTAGAAAAATGCGTTAAAACTTTTGACCAGCTCTTTTGTCAGCGTGACATCGGTCCGTTGAACTGGTTGTCACGACCTAAATATAAGGTGGGATGAAAAAAGGCTATTATATATCCGGCCATTCCGGCCACTTTAAGGGTAAAATAAATGAAAAATAGTAGATAAATAGAATAATATAATATAAATATATATAGAATAATATAAATAGTAGAATATACTGTATGTGTCAGGTTGTGTCTCCTTTTTGTAGCACAAGTCATCATTAACCGCGCGAAATTTCATGATATATAAATTCAACAAATTGAGTTTTATCAAGGAATATTCCCTAGGAAAGATTCAATTTAAGTAGCACAGGAATCTATTTAGGTCTGACGATATCATAACAATTGTGTTAAAAAAGTAAAAGATATCTCGCTACAAAGTTATTTATCTGCAAAGAAAGTTGAAAATATTACATCTTTACAACGTCATATCATTAAAAAATCGCTGCGGTGATTAACACTTTATGCCATAGAAAGGATGTTGTCGTATGATTTAAGCGAAATGTTTCATTAAAAATGGCCGCACATTCTTCAATAGAAATTTTTATTGGGCCTTTTTTAACCATCTAATATAATACTACTAGCAGACTACGCCCGCTGCGCTGGTCTGTTTCTCCAAAAGAATCTTGAATCAAACGAAATGTATCGGTGAATTTAACCTTGTATTTTAAAGGATGTATTTTAAACTTTACCTGGAATATCCTAATGGATACTTATTTCATTATGTTTTTTTAATACGGTTTACTATTACGTTTACAATTTTCCATTGATTTATATGTTTTATAGCTACATTTTTTAATAACGTGAATTAACCTATATTATTCACAACTAAAAAGAAATGGCGCATCTAGTATTTGTCGAGAATTAAATAAAAATCATGCCCTCGTGACATCATAATTCATTTTTATATTTTAACAGAATAATAAGGCTGCTATAATTTGTGACTCGTGCTGACACATTACTGTTATCATTATTTTTTTACGCGTGAAGTTTTCCCTATGGTACTCCATTGTGAAATTTGGTAATTTTTGAAATTCAATATTTAAAAAATGGCATAATCAGTGGATTTGAAATTTATACAAAGAAAAATACAATTTTTTACCTTTATAACGCAGTTTGTCTAACAATTTTCTGACAAATACTTTTCGAGCAATTAATTTTTCAGTAACTTCAAATGTTTCATTTTCCGAGATTAATCTGTGGCAACGATTAGCGAAAATCCCAGTCGTCAGCAACGCACAGCTTTTTATTAAAGAAGAAGATTTGGCGATATAGTTTCGAAATATATCATAATCTGGCGGATATGGGATATTTAAATGTTTGTTTAAAAATTTATGTAATATACATTTTGTAAGAGATAAATATTTATAATTCTTTAAGTAATAAAAGTGAGTTTTATGTATACCTACACTCATGCTATCAGAAAAATCATAACAGAACAAGCCTGTGACTAAAAATATTGTTTAAAATAAGTGATGGAGAAACAAAAATGCCTGAATGTTTTTAAATAAATGAATTTCAACAGAAGCACGCAGTAAAGGTCAAGCAAATGGGATAAGAAGACAAATGAGCTGCACGAACTTTGAAAATAGGTTTTTGTTTTTGTTTTTCGTTTATGGCAACGTTCACTGGACTGTCTCCAAGTTCCTCTGACGTCTTTCCTCACAGATGACCCAGAATTATGGGACACGAAATAGTAAATAAGACAACATTTTATATTAAGTGAGACTGTAATATAGGATAGGAAGTAGGTAGGAGTTTTATAGATAAAATGGGATCTTGTTTGTTAACATTGACCAGAGTCTTTTAATAAGATAAACATGTTAGGCAATGCGATATAAAAGAAACTTCTAAAATATCGTGGTAAATTTTTCAGTGTGCAGAAAAGTCCAAAATAAACAATTTTTAAACCATAAAACGTGTGTCCGGAAATGGCATATATCAATAGTAGAATATGCTGATTGTATCAAACGGTGTCTTCGTTTTTAGCTTTCAGTAGCATAAATCAACACTATCCTTATGGAAATTCACAATATAGAAATACAAAAATTTTAAGTTTTATTAAATAACGTTCCTACGGAAAGGTTGATTAATTGGCAAAAGTATTCTTTTTAGTGGTCAGACGATAAAAAAAATCTCGCAAGAATTATTTGTCCCTCTATATTAAAATAAAGTAACGATTTGGAAATGTGCCAAACGATTTGTAAATGGACCAATGAAAATCTGCGTAGATCTTCCCGTCTTTTTTTTCTTTTCTTTCCTTCTAGAAAATATGGATTGCTGCGCGATACCGAACTTAATCGCGAAGTGCTGGTGATTTACCGACAGATCCTACTAAAGGCCAGTTACACCTGTCAATAAAAGTTTATCATCATACATAAAGAAAATCAGGTGTGGGGTGCACCTTTACCATCACTCATTAATTATCTATAGGGGCTTCAAATTGCAGAAGACTCCGTGATCGTTGCCTAATTAGATACTAGAGAATTATTTATCTAAAGAAAATAAATTGTTGCGTTGTGTGTAGAGTATCTAATATATGGCAAATTGGTTTTGGGGATTGAGTGTATAGAGTTCCATAAGACACTTACCAAAATAACCCTACAGATAACTTTTAAGTAAAACCTTCGAAGATTAAAGTTCAGGAAATTCTAGAGAAATATTTAGGTTTTTAGAAGTAATTATGCAAACACTAAATTAAGACCACATTTTTTAAACTAAAAAATCAGTTACTTTATTTACATTAAAAAAAATAAAACATATAAAAAAAACATAGTAAGGATATATAAATCAATCCCTTTTTTCCTTTACAATTTACTTTAAACATTAAACATTCTTAATTACTATATGATCAAGTTCTCCTGTCGAACAAAAATTACAATTAAATTCGAGCGGTACAAACACAATTAGGTTGGTACTTATATAAGAAAACATCATACCTGAGTCGTTAAAAGACAGACTCAACTCCAGTTATTAGGGGATTCACTGGTCCCAGGTCGGACACTGATGCAAGCTAGGGTAAGTGACTCCTTATGGGCATACCCTCATCGACAAGCCCGGTAGCATATTTTGTACAGGAATTATCTGCAGCACACTCTCATATTATTTTCCAACTATAGCACTTCTGCACTCTCTTTTACTAATTCTTTTCAACCGCACTCGTTCACATTTTTTTATCGACTGACTTTTTCTCCAAGTTCTGGTTTTTTACCAGTCGGTGATGGCACCTCCCACTCTACTTGACTTTTTTATGACCTTGTGCCTAAATGGCCCAGTGTGTTAATAACCACACCTACCTTCGCTGCTCATAGGAGAACTATCCAGCCAATGACCACAAGCTATCTGGCCCCCTAAATTAGCCAGGCGCCTATGGGTCTACCCTGAGTCCTCTAGTTTCGAACTCAAGGTACCACACACGAAGTGTGACTGACACACCTCATAAATTTACAGTCATAAAAACTTCACAACATGGTTCCAGTGCACTTTTTTTCGTCAGACAGCGCTCATAAAAATGTCTGTCACTTTGTTAGCTAAATTTATACCAACCATTGTACCGCTCTGATGTCTAAATAATTATATATAAATGCAAGGAGAAATATTTACTAATTATAGAATTTAAAAAAAAGAAGAACACTCAATATTTACATATACATTTCTAAGTGTGTAACACAAAAAACAAGGTGGTGAATACTTTCCACCACGAAGAGATTACGCGGGTGGTTGAAGGGTGTAGCGAGCAGGGGAGGGGAGCCCCCTAGTAAAAAAAATAAAAAATTGTTGTAGCGTTAATACGTTTTATCATAAAAAACTGGCAACGCTTAATTTTACAGAAACTAATTGCCATATGGCAAAACAAAGTCTTGTTTTACTTAAATGTGACATTTCCAGACCCCCAATCTTTGATAAAAATTTATATCTGGATTTCTTTAAGCTTTTAATAAATTAATATTTGGCGAGACAATTTTAAAGTATACCATATTCTAGTGGATTTTGGCAATTTCAATCTCTGATAATTGATTTCTGAAGTTTTTATTTTTTTTTTCAGAAATATAAATTTGAAATTCTTAAAAAACTTGAATATTAAATTTACTTATAGCCATGCTGTTATAGCTGCTGCGAAATCCATAAAAAAAGCTTGTAACTAAAAATATGGTTTAAAATAAGTAAGGGAAAAACAAAAATGCGTGAACATTTATAAATAAACGGATCTCAACAAAAGCACGCAGAATGGCTCAAGAAAATGGGATAAGAAGACAAATGAGCTGCATGCACTTTGAAAATAAGATTTTTGTTTCTGCTTTCCGTTTATGGTAACAATGGCTGGACTGTCTCCAAGTTCCTCAGAGGTCTTTCTTCACAGATGACCCAGAAATACAGATCATGGAATAAATAAGATGAAAACAACATTTAATTTTAAAGGATGATATAATGCAGGAAGGAATTATATTTTTTAAAGATAAAATCTTAAGGATCTACTATGTAAACTTTTAATAGAGTCTTTTTCAAGATAAATCAATGTTACAAAATTTAATAGAATACTAGGCACTAGGCAGTATATGGAATGCCCGGCGTTTTGGTGCAAAGTGTAGAGTATTTGAATTATTTATCTTTTATATATACTTTCTCTACGTATTGTATGTAATATTTAGGTGTCCTGTAGAATCGCTATTTAGGCAACTTATTAAAAGAGAGTCACGAAAAGGCCCTTGTTGAAAAAACGTATATAGAAATGAAAAAGTACAAAATAAAGCATAAGATTTTTTATAGAGTAAACAAAAGAAAATAAAAAATGAGCTTTATGCAACAAGTTTAGTTTAAATTTAATTTTATTGTCTTTTTTAGAAAAAAGTAAAACTTGAAAATGAGTCGTGTGAATGAGTGGGAAGGCCATGATTAAAAATATATGAATAACAAAAATCAAATATTAAATTAATTAGAGAACATTTTTACTAAAAATAAAAAATAAAAATAAAAATAAATAACTAAAATTATTCGACTTATTACAACAATGAAAGCTTGAAAAGCATTTTGAATTGTACTTCATTCCTTTTTTTTTTTCAACATAAAATCACTTCATGTTTTGTCACTTAGACTTACCTAAACATAAGCATAGTCTCAGTAAATAAATAAGTCCCGTTTGCACAGAATTCTTTTGTTGAGCAGGAAAACCCTTTGAAAAGGAAAAGTCATCAGATAGCTGGACGTGCACATACAGCTCAAAATTTAGTAGATTTAGCATAACTGCCAATATTTACGCTTTTTGATATAACTTTTTAAAAGAATTTTTTGAATTATTTAATCGCAGAATTCTGTTATTAAATAAGGCAATTTTTTCTCGAAAAAATTCGTGGAAGTTTGCGTATGTAGAAATCAGGTACTTTATATCTGTTCATATCTGTCACTATGTTCTATTTTTACTTGGGTTCAAATTTACGAGTCATGTAGTTAAATGAGGCTATGACCTGACTCTTTATAAGTTGAACGAAACGTAGTTTATCACAGTGCTCAGTGTTTCTATCCTACACACAAGTACACAACATATTGTTATTATCTTAATTAGTGGAGGCTATTCCATCTACGTCACGATCACATTGTCAAGACAAAGGACTTCTAGCGTAAAGAAGGGAAGGCTCCGTTGACGTAATGTAAATCCCCATCAGTCAGCGATATAGTTCATGAGATAAAGCAGTAGTAGCTTCCCTTCTCATCAATTATATGTTTTTTGGGTAAATTACTGGTACCCCGTGACTTTACTCATCCTCGAACCAAGATTTGGAATACAATCCGTTCTTTCGGCATTATACAGTACGTGACAGTGAAAATGCAACACCAAGAAGGAATGGCCAGAAAGTGATGAAACTCAACAAACACAGAGTTACAGCAACGAACAATAAGTGATCTTTATTTCGAAGTGATATTCATAATACAGAGCGAGAACAGCGTAGGCTCAGTAGGATGTAGCACCACCGTGGACGGCGATACACAAAACAACACGTCTAGGAAGAGAGTCAATGAGAGTTAGGATGGCGTCCGGAGGAACTGCTCTCCATTCCTTGTCAACAATTTGCCACAGTTCGCCTTCTGAACGCGGCAGTGGCAGGGTCTGCAAATGGCGTCCAATCACATCCCAAATGAGTTCGATTGGTGAGAGATCAGGAGAGTACGCTGGCCAGAGAAGCACCTGTACACCTTGCAGGGCACGTTGGCTGATGCGAGCAGTGTTTGGTCGTGCATTATCTTGCTAAGAAAGGGCGTTGGGAAACCCATGAAGGTAGGGGAGTGCCACCTGCCACAACACATCATCCACGTATCGTTGCGCCGTCATAGTGCCCTGAATACGAACTAGAGGTGACCTGGAATCGTACGCAATTGTGCCCCAAACCATGATTTTGCGATTTCGCGCAGTGGGGCGTTTCACATTTGCTTCCGAATTGGACCTGTCTCCACGTCGACACCACACTCGTACGCGGTGACTATCACTGGAGTAAATAAGCGTGACTCATCTGAGAATACGGCCCTGTGCCATTCCGTCGTCCATATCGCTCTAGCCTGGCACCATTGCAGACGTTGGCTTCTATGCTGTGGGGTTAATGTCAGTCTTCTTAAGGGGACAGATCACCTTTAAAATGGTCCAAAATTCAATTTCAAGGTTTTGATGGCAGTTAATAGTGCATTTTATTCTGAGTAAAAAGGTACCAATGTTACTTACCCATCATACGTAGTATAGGGTAAGTCTTGTAATCGTTTTGAAAATCGAAAATTTTTTTTTGACGGATTTACACGTTTCAGACACTGGAGATTCCGAAAAACATATTTTTAGAAAAAAAATTTTGCCGTCCGTCTGTGTGTCTGTGTGTGTGTCTGTGTGTCTGTAAACGCTCTATCTCCCGAAAAAATTGAGATAGAGACTTGCAATTTGGTATGTACTTAGTATGTAATAATGGGAAGAAGCCTATTTCATTTCAATAACCTCGATTAACCGGAACAATTTTTTTCGGACTCTCGAAATATTCGTTCTGATGAAAGGTATATAAAAATTTTCGAAATTGTTTATTTTAAGAAATGAATATAAAAGACAATAAAAAAACAAATTTTGCATAAAGCATGAAGTTGATCGGATAATTAGTTGCCGAGATATTTGGAATCTTTTTTTCCACACTCTTCGATTTTTCATGACCCTGTATTTCATCCAAATTTCACTTCAAAGATATATTTCAATTGGAAATTTGACGCTTAATCAGATGCAATAAACTGCTAGTTAATAGGATTATTATTTTTGGAGTTATAAGGATGTTTCTTTCAAGCATTTCAGTAATCGAGACTTTAAAGTTTGTGACGTCATCAAGCCACGATTTTATTTGAATTGCAATGCACTTTATAAGTAGTTTACACATTTTTTATTTTAATATTTTACATTATGCATATCCATGATGGGTAAGTATTACGGTGGCCCCCAACGACTAGTTTTTCAGAAGCGATAATTATTGACGAAGATATAAAGAAACGCAATCGTCATTCTTTGTTTTTGAATGGGGAGTAAAAACTTTAAATGCATTTAATTCACAACAATGATTTTCAAACTTGCGCGCACGATTTCTCCAAAAATAATTTAGATAGAACCTCAAAATTTTTCAAACTTGTTAATGTTGCAACAATGAACAAAATGAACTAGAATCTTTTAATTTGATCAATAAATTAAAAAATAATTAACTGTAATTAAATTAAAAACTCATTTTGAATGCGCTTTTCGATGAATTACAGTTAATTATTTTTTAATTAAGGCTATGGAGTGGGTCTCATTCGCCAGTACAATTTTGCTCTTAGGCCCCGATTCAGAATCCCAGATCACTCGAATGAGACCCACTCCATAGCCTTAATCTCCTTTCTTCGTATCAATGCTCAGTGACGTCAGTTTCGGCCTCGAATGAGCACCAACCGCTGTCAGCGCCATCTATTGTTTGAAATTCGAACTAAAATCAAGAATCACAGTAAAAAAACTCCCGACATCGTACATAACCCTCCTGCAAGAATTTTTTTAATATCTGTCACCGTTTGATAGTTATTGAATTGAAATCCATCAGTCATTTTTGGGACACCCGGTACATACATATATATATATACTTATATGTATGAATATATACACACATATATACATGTATATACATACATATATATATACATTTATATGTATGAATATACACACACACACACACACACACACACACACACATATATATATATATATATATATATATATATATATATATATATATCACTGGCGCCCGGCCCGGCTAACCGAAAATTACCTTTTTTTAAAATTCAAATGCAAACTATATTAATGGCAATATACTTCTATTTACTTCTACTTATATGAAATTTCGTTCCAGCTGTTTATAACTCGAGTTCTGTTGAATGGATTTTCGTAGAATTTAAAGTGTAAGATAATTTTTCAGGGAAGGTTTTATTGCATAACATATCGTTCTACGTAGCTTAGTTATAGAATTAATCTGGGAAGTTCTACATCAGATCAATCCGATTATGAAATATTAGCCTTTTTAAAAGATTTTGCGGAATGGATTTCGATGGAACCTACACTGTTAGATAATTTTCTAGCGAAAGTTTTATTATATAACATATCATTCTACGTTGCTTAGTTCTAGAATTATACGGGGAAATTCGAAAATCGGGTGACCATTTTTTTTATCAAATATTAGCCTTTTCAATATTTGATTCCGATTATGAAAGATTAGCTTCTGAAAAAGTTCTACTAGACGGATTTTGATGAGAATTGTATTGTTAGTTAGATGCTATTTCAGGAATGGTTTTAATGTACTACATATTGTTCTACGTTGCTTAGTCAAACAGTTATGTGTGAAGGTTATATAGTCAGGTGAACCCGATTCCGAAAGATTAGCCTTTTTAAAAGTTTTTACTGGGCCAGAACTGCCAAGTCTCCGGCTTTTTGGACACCAGTAATTTAGTACAGAAAATGTTGTTTTATTTAATCGGAACATTTTGCGATTTAAAAGAACAACATTTTCTCTAAAAAATTACTGGTGTTCAAAAATCCGGAGACTTGGAGACTTGGAGACTGCTGGGCGTATTTTTTGTGACTTGCATTGTTAAGTAGATAATTTATAAGGATGGTTTTAGTATATTTTATAGCGTTCTGTTAGTTTTAGAATTATGTGGAAAAGTTCTATAATCAGATGAACCCGATTATTAAAGATTAGCCTTTATAAAAACTTCTACTGAATGGATTTTGTTAGTTAATTTGTTTGCATTGTTAGTTCGACAATTTTTAGTGACGGTCTTAGTGTATTGCATATTGTTTGCATATAGTTTATTGCATATTGTTGTCTTTAGCAAACCTTAACTGTAAATGACCAAATAAAAGAGTTGGTCCTTAACATCTAAAATTTTGACTGCCCATTAAAAAATATAATAACGGAAGGACGTCCTTTTTCAGTAATGTGGCAGGATATTCCATGCAAATATACAGATTGCTTTCAAATACAAGGTCAAATTAAAGGATATATTTCGTTTGATTCAAGGTTCATTTGTAGAAACCGACCAGCGCAGCTTGCTAGTATATTAATAAATACATCGAATTTATTCTAAATCATTGTAAATCACATAGAACATGAGTAAATATCATTTTACTCCTTATCTGTCTAATAAAAATCAATCGTGTTCGGTGTTTGTTATGTAACAGAACTCTTTTTAGGAAAATCATAAAAGAAAATAGGAAAGAATATTTTTACTTTTTCTTTTATAAGTCAGTTGTTATTTAATCACAGATTTGAAAGTTTGTATTACAATAATAATAAAAAATTCTAACCGCAATAAACTCATAATGATGAATACTAAAATTAAAAAGATTTGCAGTGTTTATGAAACCGTATTAAAAGTTTAATAAAAAAATTTAACATTTTAAATAAATATAAGATTCTTATTATTTAGCATTATTCAATTTTTATGTTTAAAGCAAAAGCAAAATTAAAAAATAAATTATTTAAAATACGAATTTTATTCCAATTTCGGATTCAGTATAAATTTTATCCCAAGAATTAAAATATCGCTTAAAAAAAATGACTATCAAAATAGAACGGATGCCAAATTTTTGTTTTCACTAGTTCTTAAACCTGTTCTTAAATCCAAAGGATATACTTTCTGACACAATTTTGAATTATTTTTTTATTCGGGAACGGATGGAATTGGCAGGTGTTCTTATGCAGTAACTGTATCATAGAACTGAGTTTTCCATTTTTTGGTCAAGACAGAAGATCTTTCAGAAAATACTGTCAAAGTCGGGGTTTTAAACTGAATTCCCCGAGCGAGAAAAGGGAAAATCGTGTAATGTGACACGCATCGTTTAAAACTCGACAAGAATTTATTTGTCAAAAAATGGAAAACTCATTTCGATTCCAAATCGCTTTTCTCGTCAGGACTGCCAATTTGATGCCTTTGCGTTTAAAAATGTGTCAGAAAGTTTTTCGTTGTTGAGCAGGTCCTTTGAGAACCACCTTATACAATTACAAAGAAATCCGTATTTTGGGCAAAGTTGAAGAGATTTTTTTAATCTATTCCTATAATCTACAGATTTGTAAATTTCGTTTCATGGTAATTGCTTTATATCAATTTAAATTATAACTGAACCCAGGGGTCGGAAGTAGCGCGCTACAAGTAGCGAAACTACTGTTGTCGCTACTTTTTACAGTAGTTTGCAGTGTAGCGTGCTACATTTTGAATAATGTAGTGTAGCGAGTAGAGCTATACAAAAAATCAGTAGTTTGTAGCGAGAACCAACGCTACTTTTAACGCTACTTCAGGGGGGAAAAGCGGGGGCCTCCGAGATGTTGCTGTGTGTCCTGAACCGGGCCTGCTACAAGTATTAGTGACGTCACAATAGTGATCCACTTTGGTCAATGTATGGCAGCAGAAAGATGTAATAAAAAGAGCATTTCCGCTCTTATAATTTGTGATTACATAAATAATATTAAATTTCATAATCGTGAAATAGAAGGGAATCAATACACTTGTTTTATTAAAAAAAATTTAAAGTTTTAAATTTAAAAAAATGCTAAGATTAATAAATCAGATTGAACCCATTGACTTACCTTTTCCTAAACACATTATTTTACAATAAATATACGTACAAAAAATATAATAAATCTACCAAAAACTTTACAAAATCAATCCCATTCCTCACTTTTACAACAACATACCATAATTTAACCACCAAAACACAATAAATGTCAATTTAAATAGAGAAATCGACATTTTTTAACGATAGAGACCTTGGCACTTTTTTTAACGCTTTGGCGTAATCCGGTCTTCAGAAAGTTAGATATGTTTTAAAATTATACACACAATTATGAAAACAAACCTAATGAACTTTTATGTTTATTTATATATAAAATTATTTATATATACAATTCTGTTCTACCTGTATATAAAAAAAGATAAATGGCTTCTTTATTATATTAAATAAATTATATAAATATTGAAAAAAATGCTTATTTATAAGGTTGCCAGAAAATATGTTGCCAACTTTCCTTCTCTCACCATAAGCCCTTTTCGGTACTTTTCGGTTAGCCGGGCGCCAGTGATACATGTACATATATAAATAAATAAATATATACATATTAATTCATACATATATGTGTGTATATATATGTGTGTGTAGATATGTGTATATATATATATGTGTGTAGATATATGTGTATATATATATATGTGTGTGTGTGTATATATATATCACTGGCGCCCGGCTAACCGAAATGTACCCAATTTTCTATCTTAACTTTGTAACTGATTTGTAATATTTTAAAAATTGTCTCTTTATTGTACTTGGGTTTAGGACCTAATAACCACTCAAATTAACTTAACAAAAGATTTATTTTCATAATATATTTGTACACTTAAGTTAGCTAAAATGTTAAATGGAACTACGTAGAACTACTAAGTTGTGTAAATCAGTTACTTTTAATTTTATAAACAAAGCACACTCACTTCTAACTAAATGTATCCAGATTTCATTCAATTTATTACAGTATTTCTTTCAAAATCATTTTTTAAACTGTTTATCGTCTGCTTCTTTTATTTATTTATTTTTTCTAAAGATCATTTGACTCTTTTTGATTTGGAAGTACAAATTCATTCAAATATGCCGGAATATTTCCATTACAGTAGGATCGACATTCGTTGTTAGGGTTACTGGTACTTACGTATTATCCGTGCCAGTTTTAAGCCAAGTGCGCCAGGCATGGAGCCAATATTACTAATTATAGTAACCCTTATATTTTTTTTCTTGCTACATGGTACATGCCTGGGAATAATCTACTTTTTTTAGTAGGAGTCATTTCTATACGTAGTAAGATTAACAAAATTAACTTTCTAGAATGTGCTATATTATTTACCATTTCTTATATTATTTATTATTCTTTCTTATTTACTATGTTATTTACCATTTATTAATTTTACCAAAATAATGTTATTTATTATTTTTAACAATGTTATAAATTTAATAAACATATATTATATTTTATTTATTTTATATTAATTACCATTTTTAACAATGTTGTTTGATAATGTTAAATTACTGTCTTTGAAAACATGATTGGCAACGATAAACAAGATTTGTACTTGGCAACCATTTTTAGCGATCAATCTCCTGGCACGGATAATACGTAAGTACCGGGTTATTTTTTTTTCTCAGCACAGCAAGTTCAATACCATCATATTAATTTTAGCTTCACGAATTATGGAACGTATATCGAAATATTTAATGCAGACCACTTCTGTTGAAATGTAAGTAAAATTATCACAAGGTAATTTTCGTAGCTAAAATTTCTTCTTTTCATTATCAGTAGCGAATTTAAAGACTTAGATTAGAAACTAGGAGCACAACATTTTCTTCTCATTATTTTATAGATATAATCTACACTTTCTTTAATAATTATAATCAATAATTATTGATAGCATTATAATCTAAATACACTGAAAAATACTATTAATTACTATATAAAACAATAAATAAAATCAAAATACTATCGTAAACAATCCGTACAAACGAACAAAGTACATGAAAAATTTTAAGTTATTATGGATCACTGTTTTGACGTCAGCAGGTTGTGACGTCACTTGTAGCAGGCTCGGTTCAGGACACACAGCGACATCTCGGAGGCCCCAGGAAAAGTGCCATTCTGAAAATCACAAGGTCGGAATTGCTTTTTTTGTGCAGAATTTGTTCTGCTCAACAATTTCCGAATCGCAGTGGCAAATCTCAGCTTAGCAACGCATCGCATGATGTCATAGATTTTTTCCATCGACACTTGCTGCTGAAATCAAGTATGAATCCACCAAATTTTAATGTAAAAGAATTAATTTTCTTGTTGCCAACACTTGTCTATTTATTCGTTATTAAGCCTTCATGCTTTAACGCCGGGCTTCTTAGTATTCGGAATTGCTCTATTTAAAGAATTATTTATTGTTTGCATTTGGGGTTGTCTTTCTGCAATTTTCTAGATTATAATATCTCTCTTAATTTTGCTACGAAATTTGTTAAGAGTGTATAAACTAACGTTTTGGAGACAAACACAAAACATTTTCTTATATGTTAACTTTCTTAATTTTTTAATGCTCTCGGTTATGTCACCTGGCAGACACGATATAACGAGGGGTCACTTTATTATTTAATCCGTGTCTTCAATTTCTTGTGTAAATTGAACACTTTGACAAAATTTGAAAGTAGCGAATTAGTGACTACTTTTGAAAAGTAGTTTGTAGTCGCTACTTTTTAAAATATGTAGTTGTAGTTGTAGTTAATTACATTTTCGACAACGTAGTTGTAGTTGTAGTTAATTACATTTTCGTCAAAGTAGTTGTAGTTGTAGTTCGCTACAGTAAAAAAGTAGTTTTTCTGACCCCTGACTGAACCTATCAAATTAACTTACATTTATGTATAAAACTAAAATATAAACTATGGATAACTGGTGAATTTTTTGTTTTATTTGTTTGTTAGTTTGAGTCTAAAATACTGTTGATATATTGAATACTAGCTAACCCTCCCGGCGTTGCCCGGGCCCGAGATAATTACAATCTCAGAGAAAGGCGTTAACCCCTACCTCTCCATACCCGCAAATATAATGAATAAGTTGTTCAAGAGAATCACCGTCACCTACATTAATGCGATCATTAAAAAAAGAATTACATTTTTCTGATAATTAGAACGTAACGATGACGCTACGCTAAAATAGCCGGCAGATGACACCCCTTCCCGACCTCAATTTCAAATCTATATCTTAATTAGTTACCTAAATTTTTGTTCATTAGTGAAAATTGGCAATTATTTCCTTTCATTTTCGCAAACTAAATGGAGGGATCGGCCAGAGAAACAGATCTCTTTGTAGTTCAGTTTTTAATGAAAGCAGATCCCTGTCTGAAACTTTCTGGGATTCTTTTCATTGGCACCGGCAGATTTTTGCATAAATTAAAAAAAAATACCAACCGAATTTTTCAAAAATCACATAGTAAGATGCAGAATATTTTTTTTACATATGCTCAGAAATTTTCAAATTGATATCTCAATTAGTTTTCTTAAAATTCGCTAATTAGTCAAATAATTTCGAATTCTTTCATTTCTCTCGCAAATCCAATGCGCCGATTCGTTTCTTTTGCCATTTTGATTTAAAAGATGTCATTTTAGAAGCTGGTTAATGAGAATCTAATTAATATCTAGGCTAATTATCAAAATATTAAAATTCTGAGGGTCAGGTGCACCAAGAGAGGGTTTGGACTACCTAAATCTAAATTTACAGACTTCTAGGTGCGCTAAATTTTCCTAGCCATCGCCAACAGACACACACATACACAGACATAGACACACACACAGAGCGAAACTTTATTTTATTAGTATTGTAGATATACCATATCTCAAAAGACAAATTAAATAAACTGGTAATCAGTTCTTTGTAATTAAAATAAGGATACTTTTAACTTAGGAACGCAGAAATATCGACGTCGTTGAATGTTCGTAAATAAAGAACTTTTTCATGACAAGTTTTATTTTACAGAAAAGAAAATTCTTGTTATATTATATATTTTATCCGTATGTTTGGTATGTACTTGAGTTGAAATTTTACGAAAAATTCAAATCTGTCGAAATTTTTATACTATCTTTAATAGTTTAAAAAATGAAACATTTGATTGGACATCAAAAATCTAAAATCTCCCGCTATCGCAGGAGAATTATTTGTCGCAGATCAACCACCTAATACTGCGGGGGTCCTAGGGCTACGCACTGATTTATTCCAATCGCCAAAATTTTGCCAAAAAATTATTTCGCGAAACAATACAAGTTAAGTTAATATTACAGGTATTTATCATAAAAATAATTATACATTAAGCTGAATCAATTTTGTTTAATCAGTAAATCGTTTTTCAATGGAAAAATCTAAAAAAATCAGATTTAAAGTGTTTTTTATTTTTCAAATTCAGTAAAGACCTATTTCTTCTCGCGGACGTACACTTTTCTCAAGTATAATCTCCACTGAGAAGTTAGCTCTTCCTACACTGTAGGTGTGCCATAGTTTGGACAAACGTGTTAGCCTAAACACAGTCTAAGTATCGTATGTCCCCACTTTCATATAGAAGCGCGTTAGTATTGATTCCGTTATTTTAGTTCATCGAGTCCTTTACTGCGAAATAAAACGAAATCTTCATGGAAGTTCCATTAATGTTTATATGTGTTTGCTTTCGGATAATGTACTTTTCTTTATCAGAGTAGCGATATACGGTTTGACAAACTCTTGATTGAAGTACATGTACGAAAGTTGATTAAATTTGGTATTAAATTATAATAAGATTAATGTGGTGAACTTATGCGATAAATTGAAACATATTTAAGAGTTTTGAGTACATTGGATGTCACGTCAGATAAGTATGCAGGGATGTTGTATCCTCTTCTTGAGAGTTGTTTGTCAGAAGATATTCTGAAAATATGGAACGGCATATTATTTCTCTTTTGGTTAACAATAAAGAAAATAGAGAAAATAATAAATTGTGCATTTTACGTCTGGGGTTGAAGGGGACTAAGATTGCCGATAGCAAGAAACACTTTTGGTGGTATGAGTGATTTACATAAGAAATCGAATAAACAATATTTTACTGGGAATAAAGGCGAATATACAACCGCGGCAGAGCTTTTAAATGCAAATTTAATTTATGAAAATAAATGTATTTTTTGTGAGAAAACGCATAATTATCACGAATGTAATAAATCTAAGAAAATGAATATTGATGAGAAACGTGAATGTGCAAAAAAGGACGGTTGTTGTTTTTATATAGTATTAATAAAGGCCGCCTCGCAAAACAGCGAAACAAAATGTCTTCTGTTTATCCATTTCGTTTCATAATCATGTGCCCAAATTCTCCACTTGAATCTAAAACAGACTCCTAAACCAGTGGAAAAATTTAAATGCGTCCAATCTAAAGACCAAACATTGACCAGTCAATCTAGTTCATTTGGGGAATTGTTACATGCACAGAAAGTAAGTCTTAGGAGTCGGAATAGAAACCATATTATGAAAAGCTCAGTTTGCTACTGGCAGTTAGTGATCATGTGTAACTTCCATTGCTCTTAGATTGGTAGAATATGAAATTTTAGAAGAAATTACAACAGGTCATAGATAGTTTAACTGGTGATCTTGTTTTCCCCAACAGAAATATCGTTGCTTTAAGATATGTTTAACTAGCTTAGATGAGAAATGTAGTTGTAACTTTGAAGTTATTGAACAAGAAAATATCGTGGTGATATATCCAAAACACCCCAAGGACCGTGGATGAAAAATCTCAGTAAAATAGGTATAAAAGTGACTGATTTTGATAGTCCCATCCCCCATCATTCGAATTTGAAGTTATTCTACACTGCTTAAAAAAATTAGGGGAGCAAGCAAATAAGTGAAGAGAACCGTGCGAGACAGCCATGCATGGGCATAAAATGGAGAGTACACATGTATCAATGCGCAATACAGAAAACAGACGCAAAAAAAAAAAAATGTAAGGGAACTTTAATATTTTGAAACAATGGAAAGAACATGAAAAGATGGTTTATGGCAACAATTTGGTTGCATGTAAATGACAAAAAAAGCATTTTTTAGAAATAATGCAAGATGTTTAATATGGAGTGTGGTCCCCTCGAACAGCTAAGACAGCTACACACCTGTTTTCCATGGATACGATGCGGTTTTCGATAAGACGTTGGTTAATACTGTTCTACTCCTCAAGAATTTCAATAATATTTTTCAATCAATCAATAATATTTTTTTCTGCGAAAACTTTCAATTTCAATTTTCGTTTTTAATCATAAATATAATATAAACCCGTGAGAAAACGTCATATTTTAACATTTTACTACTATTTATTATTTTTTATAATCGTTGTTGAGCATCATATAATGCGGTATTTTATATTTGTGGCAACATTGATTTGAAAAAAAAAAGCTTTCATTTGATTTATGAAAACAATGATGATTAAAATTTTAATTAACAGCAATTTTTAATCAAAAACATGTTTTAACGAAATGTTAGTGTACTATGTCAGAATTCGCTTTAAAAACCTTTTAAATGACACCTAAATTGTTGTTGTGCGTTTCGTAAATTCATAGAAAAAGTAATGTTAACAGCAGAATTAATATGTAAGATAATAATACATCTTTGTATCTATAACAGATAATTTTTCTTAAAAACTCAAATCTGTACGCTGTCAATTTGTGACACAATTGTCGTACTTCTTTGTTATAGCGGACTTGGCGCAATAGAAAGTGAATATGACAAGAAATGTCTATATACACTAGAATTTGAATAAAATGCGTTTTTCAAATAAACTAATAATTTTAAGTATCAAATCTTTTTTTATCCCCCCCCCCCCTCAAAAAAAAAACAAAGCAAACAAACAAACATTTATACTAATATTATAAAGAAGTAACTTTTATTTGTTTAAAGGGCGTAATCTCTGGAACTATCGAACCGATTTCTAAAGTAATGGTGGCAAATTAATGGTGATAATATCCCTGTTGCAACATGGGCTATATTTTATGTTGGTGCCGCTACCCACATGGAGGTGCAGGAACGAATAAAGCCGCGAATTTTGTGATACTGAAGGGGCTAGAAACTTGAAATCTGGCATGGTAGTTACTTTTAACAGGTAAATGCCTCAGAACAGATGCTCTCTAAAAAATTGAAATGGGGAAAAAGCGTTTTAAAAACGTTCTAAAATACAATTTCTATGCAATTGTTAAGGATAAAAACTTGAAATTTGACAAGCTGCTACTTTTAAGACGTAAATGGTCACATGGAGCAGTAAAAAAAAAAAAAAAATCGAAATTTTAAAGGGTACATGAGAAATAAAAATTCTAAATAGCGTATTTTGTGATACTAAAAGGACGAGAAACTAGAAATTCGCTTTGGCGGTTACTTTAAGATGCAAATGTTCACTAAGAATGGTTTCTAAAAAAATTCGAAATTAAAAAGGTCTTAAATGAGCGGAAAGTGTTTTAAAATTACGATTTGTGTGATACAGTTGGTATAGAAACTTAGAAGTTTGCATGGTAGTTACTTTAAAAATGTAAATGCTCACTAAGAACGGTTTCTAAAAAGTTCGAAATTTAAAAGGGTGAAATGAGAGGAAAACGTTATAATTTAAGATTTAGTTGATTTATTCGGATTACAAATTAGAAATTTCGTATGTGGTTACTTTATGATACAATTGCACGGTATAAACAGTTGATTAAAAATTCGAAATGTAAAGGTGCGAAATGAGCGGAAGACGTTCTAAATTACAGTTTATTCAGAATTGTTAGGGATAGAAACATAAAATTTGAGATGTTATTTTTAAGACGTAAATTCTCGCACAGAACAGTTTTTAAAAAAATCGAAATTTAGACGGGAGCAGAAGCAAAAAATGTTCTAAAATTGTGTTTATGGTGATGCTGCTGGTTCTAGAAGCTTGAAATTTGGGATGGTGGTTATTTTTAAAATTTCAGTGATTTTTAAGAACGGTTTCTAAAAAAATTCAAAATTTAAAATAGTGAAATGAGCAGGAAACGTTCTAAAAACCTTCTAAACTATGATTTTTCTGAAATTGTTAGGGGTAGAAACTTGAAATTTTACATGGCTGATAATGTAGACAAATTCAAACAGAATACTTTTTAAAAATAAAAAAATTTAAATCGCGCAGAAGCAAAAAGCGTTCTAAAATTGCGATTTCTGTGATATAGTTGTTATAGAAGATTGTATAACTAGAAGCTTGGAATTTGGCATGTTGATTACTTTTAAGATGTACATGCTCTCTATGAACGGTTTCTAAAACATTCGAAATTTCAAATGTAAAATTAAATAAGCGGAAAACCTTCAAAATGCATTCTAAATTATCATTTATTTGGAATTAATTTTAGTTCTTTTCATCCATTTACGTCTCATGTTCACCTAATGCAGTATAAGAATGAAGTTTACTCAAAATGTGGCTTAATTTAAAATTTTTGAATTATCTGTAAAATTTCCTCTAATGAAAACAGGCACACGAATACCACTTGACATATTTGAAAAATTACGCGAGCAAAGCCGCTGATTTTGCTAGTATCATGTAAAGATGAAGTTGTGAATGATTTATTATAACAGAAAAAATTCCTATAAATAAATTTTTTTCAATAATTTAATAATTCTAGATTTTCTAACAAGGAAGGTCTCCTTAAAGCGCATACTCGGAATATTTTGAAAAAAAAAATGCTAATGAAATTGCTCATGTACGTTATAAAGGATCAGTCAAATTCAGTTGCGAAATTCTAGTAGAAAATCTGTAAAAAAATAAAATACAATCCGGTATTTGGCGCAAAAAAAGACGCAATTTGGCTATCAACACTTTTTCCTCGCCAAATGCAAGTGATTTTAATGCATGTGGAAATTCCTGGTTAAATGAATGAGTGTTTAAATGCGCAGTACCTTATGAATTTAAACTTAAATGATGAAATAGTTTATTATTTTTTATGAGTTTATGTAGTATATACAAGTTGAGTGTTGCTCAAGTTATTTAATTTTACATGGTTTGACTAGCGGATAAGTTTTAAATGTATTTTAACAGTAACAACTCGATTAAGAACGCTCCCATGTCTCATTATACATTTCGATATTGAATAAGTTGTTGTTTCCATGGCAACAATACTCTTAGCTCTTTGTCTCTTGAGAATCGTATCTTAATTTTAAGTTTGAAGCATTTTTAATCAATTTAAAATTTGTTCTAAACCGTAGAATATGATCGTTAATTTGCTTTATATATACATATAAATTCATATGGCAAATCTATAGTTCTAAAAGTGATTTATTTAAGTTAAACGTACTTAAACTAGTTCAGTCTGAAGAATAGAAAAAAAATTCCTGAAACAGTACTTATAATAAAAGCGTATATTTTTTAAAAATTTCATTCTGTCACTAACCAGCGATAAATAATCATAAAGACGAAATTTCCATAATTTTTTTAAGGATGTTATATCGAGGTTCCGCAGCAATTCTTTTTATGAACATATATATCCTCATTAGAAGAATATTCTGTACTTTTTTCAAAATTTTTTGAGTATGCGCTTATGGAGACCTTCCTTGTAAGTGACAGCTCACTATTGTCAGCTACTGTATTTTAATGCTTGAAAAGATACATTTAAAATACACCATATTTAAGTATATACGGTCTGTTAAAAATCTTTGATTAATGATTTCTTGAGTATTTATTATTTAATAGATACAAGTTTGAAATTCTCAAAGAATATTTTTGAATTTTAAGCATACCTATAGCTGCTTAAATAATTGTTGACTGAGAAATCTATGCTGAGAAATCTATGACTGAGAAATCTATGCTGCTATCTAACCATGCTGACTGAGAAATCTATAAAAAAGGAGCATTTGACTAAAAATATTTTTAAAAAATCCAAAAATACATCAATGTTTTATAAATAAATGTATTTCAACAGAAGCACGCAGAACAGGTCAAACAAATGGGATAAAGAAGACAAATGAGCAGCATGCACTTTGAAAATAGGATTTTTATTTCTGTTTTTCGTTTATGACAGCGATCATTGGATTGTCTCCAAGTTCGCCTGACGTCTTTCCTCAAAGATGACCCAGAAGTATGGGTCACATTATACACAAGATGAAATCAACATTTAACTTTAAAAGACATTATAATACAGGAAGCTGTTACCATTTTTAGGGATAAAGTTGTAAAGATCTAACTTGTCAGCTTTTAATAAAGTTTTTCATTATAACAAAGTTTTGTCAGTCGGTGTAATGTTGAGTGCTTGAAAATAGAGGTTAGTGTGATTATTTTTTAAACCACTGACGATTGAAACATGCTCCTAATCACAAAAAATACAGGGTGGTCATAATTAAAGTGCACGTGTTTCAAGTGCTCTACAAGATAAACTATTTGGAATATTTAAAAAAAAATTGGTATTTATACTGTTTAGATGCGGTAACGAGTAATGCAATAAAAATGATTAGTTTGAAATTTTACCGATAGATGGCGCTTAAATGTTTGCGATTACCAAAGATTAAAAAAAGTAACTCGTTTTAAATCAATATTGTTTGAGACAACGATATTCTTTCGTAGTAGCGCTATGATTACTACAATTTTGATAAAATCATTTTATTAATAGAGCGTTTTTTTTTCTTTTGCTAAATTTTCAAGGCTCATAAGGTTTTTCATGGCTAAAAACTTAAAATAGAAACTGAAACAGTCGATTGTTTCGATGGGATTCCCAGTTGTTAACAATTTTACTCCCTGTATATGAGTATTTGCGTATCACATCTTAAAGGAACCATAAAAAAAAGAGCATAAAAGTAGCAAAAATGCGCTATAAAATGAAAGAAGAGTAGAGGATTTGACCGAAAACTGCATCAGCCAATCAGAGATAAGTAAGCCAGCTAAACAAATTTAGCTTGCGTAAAGCAGCCAATCAAATTTAACTTGCAATTGAAAAGTTGAAGGAGAGAGGGAAAAAGTTGTAGGCTGAGGAGTAAAGCATTAAAATAGAATAATTTCGTAGAAAAATAAGTAAATAGTAGATGAAGAGAAAAGATGTTCGACTGTTTCTAAAGAAGAATCGTTCGCAAAAAGGTAAAGTAAAGCAGGAAAGATCGTAAATCTTCCCCAGTTTTTTTTAAAAAGGCAGTTTTCATTGCCATACATTAAAATATAGTTTATTTACAGTTAGTATAAGTATGAGTATAGGAAAAACATAGATTGTTTTTTAATTTTAAATATTAAAGACAAAAAAAAAGCATTTGCACAAGAGGACTTCTCTGGCAAAATGGTAGTATACCGAGGTCTTTTACGTTTTCCAGGAGTATGAAAAATAGGTAATTCATATACAATATCGTTGGGGACATTATACAAATTGCTGTGGAATTTTTTAGAGGAATTTAAGGAGGTTAGCCAGTGAAAACTGTTTTGAGATCATTTCTGATAGTTGAGGTTTTTTTTTTCTTTTATTGCAGAACTCGTTTTCGCATGCTCTAACCATTCGCATGCTAATACCAAATCTTTTTTAAATATTCGAAATAGTTTAGCTTGTAGAGCACTTCAAACACGTGCACCTTAATTATGGATACCCTGTATTACTAATCAAATATAGCTTTCAGGTATGAGATTTGTTTTACAAGGGGATGCATACACACTAAAACATGAACTTTTAATTTTACTTACCCATCATACGTAGTATAGGGTGTCTTGTAATCGTTTTGAAAATCGAAATTTTTTTTTTGACGAATTTACTCGTTTCAGACACTGGAGATTCCAAAAAACATATTTTTAGAATTTTTTTTTTTGCCGTCCGTCTGTGTGTGTGTATGTGTGTGTGTAAACGCTCTATCTCCGAAAAAATTGAGATAGAGACTTGAAATTTGGTATGTATTTAGTATGTAATAATCAGAAGAAGCTTATTGAATTTCAGTAACCTCGATTAACCGGGACTATTTTTTTCGGACTCTCGAAGTAATCGTTCTGATAAAAGGTATATAAAATTTTTCGAAATTGTTTATTTTAAGAAGTGAATATAAAAGACAATAAAAAAACATAATTTTTGCATAAAGCATGAAGTCGATCGGATTATTAGTTGCCGAGATATTTGTAATCCTATTTCCACACTCTTCGATTTTTCATGACTCCGTATTTCATGCAAATTTCCATTCAAAGATATATTTTAATTGGAAATGAGACGCTTAATCAGATGCAGTAAACCGCTAGTTAATAGGATTATTGTTTTTGGAGTTATAAGGATGTTTCTTTTAAGCGACTCAGTAATCGAGCCTTTAAAGTTTATGACGTCATCAAGCCACGATTTTATTCGAATTGCAATGCATTTTATAAGTAGTTTACACATTTTTAACCGACTTAAAAAAAGGAGGAGGTTATCAATTCGACCCGTATGTATGTATTTTGTTGTTCACGCATAACTATCGTAAATGTGCATCGATTTTGATATTTTTTATTTTGTTTGAAAGAGTGAGGGTCCAAGGTGGTCCCATTTTAATTTCGTCAAAATCTGATCATTAGAACAAATTATTTTATTCAAATTTCCATTATTTTGATAATTTAACTTATATTTCAAAAAGTCCATTATTTGAATTGTTGCCAATTTGTAAAATAGCGCACATAATAATATTCCCTTTCAATTAAAAAACGTATTTACACGTGACTATCAAAAACAGAAATAAAACTTTAAAACAATAATTAAATGATCACGTGTTAAAAGCAGTAAATGTAGAAAAATACGTTATAAAAAATATACTTGCGCGTGAATATTAAAAAAGAGAAATTATTACACGTTCAAAACATTAAATGGGAAAACTTAAGTCATATTTAAAATGCTCAAATAACATTATTTTCAAACAGTTTCAATTTAAAAACATATTTACACGAGAGATTAATTTATTTGTAGCTGATATATTATGTATACTAAACTACGAAAAGTCCTTCTGGTCTATACCGGCAGGAAAAGACAGCCTACCTATTCCTTGGTTTTAAGATTTTAGCTAATTTTACTGTAAAACATCAAGCTATAAAAATGGATGGAGCCCGATTACAGAAGATTCAGTCGCAGTTCCCGTCAATATTCAATTTGAATCAGAATTTTCGCCAAATATGCTAGCTATAGCCAAGTTGGCTTCATTTATGGCAACTTGTTTTTGTCGCCAAATTTGTTGATATTTCGCCAAATATTGCCTAGCTTGGAGAGAATTTAACGCTGGCGAACATGAATATATAGTGTTGAGAATGTGAGAGTTAGAACGATGGTTACAACAATGAAATAAAACTTGCAAGATAGCATGTTCACTAAAACTCTTAAATTAAAACCGTTTATGGAGGAATCCTTCTGTCTTGTTTCAAAATGTCAGCCACTCTAAAATTTCAAAATGCTATATCTCAGGCATTTTTTAAGGTAGAGGCAAAACAAAAATTGTTCCGGTATCCTTGGATCAAGGCTGAACATTCAATTGAAAAAAACCTTTAGGATTTCTAATATTTTTAACGACTTTGTACATCTTTTTCAATTTGAAATCTTTAAGTGTCTATCATAGCGCCTTCTTCTTGCCGAATATCCCCAAATTCAACTGGGACCTGCAGGCCATAGTAAAAAACACATACAAAAAATTTGATTCAGTATTGTGGATAACCTAATACACTTTTCGGTGATACAATAATTTAAATGGAACAAAAATCGCTATCACAGCGCCTGCTTTCGGCAAAAAACAACCCCAATCGATAAATTAGTAGATACTAGGTACAATATATTCACAATTCTTACTAAACTTAAGGTAGTTTGGCACCGACTTCAAAAAGTAATTGATTGCTTTTCATATGTATATATTCGTAAACTGAATCATAAGTCTGTATATTCATCTCTTGTAAAATATATTCTCTCGAAAATCCATGTTTGGTGGGTATTAAACTGTACATATTAAATTTATCATTTTTATTCCGACACATGATATCAGATTTGTGGTTAATGGATAACATTTTGTCATTAGAGAATTTTAAAGAATTATTTAATACTTTTTAGTGCTTTTTTTTAAGTCGGTTAATATTTTTTTTTGTAAAAGTTTATTTTATTTATTTTAATGTTTTACGTTACTAGGGGGCGCTGCCCCCTGCACGCTACGCTCACCAACTCCCGTTCTGAGTCCACAGCCTCTTAAAACCTGGTAATGTATCCTGTTTTAAAAAGATGATGATGATGATATCATGAACGGCGACTATCTTCTGTAATCAGGTTATAATGCTTTCTCATTTAACTGCTTATAATTCTCTTTCATTTAATTCATCTTTTTATTTTTAATATTCATGTGTAAACACAATTTTTATGACGTAATTTTCTTTATTTCTGCTTTCAACACGTGATCCTTTAATTATTATTTTAAACTTTCATTATTGTTTTTAATAGTCTCGCGCAAATACATTTTTTATTTGAGATAAAACATAATCCTTTGCGCTTATTTAGATTTTGGCAACAATATAGAAAAAATCACTTTTTCAATAAAAGATTTTTTACTCGATTTTTAAGGATTTTTTGAGTTTTTACTATCCGACCGTGATAACTTTTTTAATTTCTGAAAGCTTGTTATATTTCGCGTCTGGTGGTATGATATTTGAATTCGTAGGATGGCTAGGAAAAAAGTAATCGCTCCTCAAAAAGTCCCTAGTAAAAATGCGATGAGAACAACACGGAATATCTACGCAGAATTTGATTGGTCCATTTCTAAATCGTTTTTGGCTCAGTTCCAGATTACTTTTTTTTAATATAGAAGGATGCATATCCATAAGTATTACGGTGGCCCCCGACGACTAGTTTATATGGTCACTGTGTCTTGTAAATTATATTTAGAAATTTTTTTATCCATTCTCTGACAAGTAAAATAGTAAAAAAAAAATATTCTTCTACGAAAAAACTTACGATTTAAGATAGTTTGAAATCTATGAAATTTTAGCGTTTTTCAGCACTAAAACTTGAGGACTTTTTCAGTGCCAGAAAGCAGCGGGATTTCATACAATTCATAATACAATTAATCGTTAAATTTTCGTCGGGGAAGAAGGGAATTTTTATTCTTTTATTTGTCAGAGCATGCAGCAAAGTTTTGGTATAACTTATAGAGCCCAAAGACCGTTTAAAAATGTTAATTTCGTATTTTAGTATGCGAGAAATAAATGCCATATCTAAAAGTCTATATACCATACCTATATGTCATATCTAAACTTTTTTTGTATCCTTTTAAACGCTTACCAACAAAGTTGAAAGGCGTTTATGAATTCGGTTTGTCTGTCCGTCTATCCGTGCTCGAAATAGAGTAAATATAAGTAAATGTACTCGGATTGCTATGTAATTGATAAATGTTCTTAAGGGTTATCACGGCAAGATTTATATTGAAAATGAAGCTTGTAGCATTTATATGTTTACAGCGGACTAAAAAATGTTACATTATAGTTTATGGAGAAAAATATTTTGCAATACATCTTAATGATGTTACACTATTTCAAACCTATTGAAATTGATATACATTACTGAGGTGCACTAAAAGATGCTTACTATATGGTATGAATATAATTGATTTCATTTAAAGAGATACATAAAAGAATAATGTTACAGAACTGTCTATGAGCAATGATTGCTGGAAGTGCGTTTTTGTTGCGGTATGCGTTTTTAAATTTAACTAATATTTAGCATATTACTTGGCGTGTATAAATTCTCTAGAGCATATATAGGGCTGCATAAAAGAATTCGAGAACATTTCCGCTTATTGATAAAAATCGCTTATGGGGAATTTTCATCTGTGTTATGCATTTTCTACACTGCAAGAAAAAATTGTTGATTTTACCGTATAATACTGACAGCTGGGATGCCAGCATTATACTGTAAAATCAACAATTTTTTTGCAGAGTGACGGAACTACATTTTTGCATTCTATGTAATATATATACAAATCTATAGATTATATACAGGGCTGTACAAAAGAATTCGGATATTTTCTCGAGTATAGATGGTAATTGCTGAAATTGTGTTTTCAAATGTAGTATGAGCGTTTTACAAACCGTTTACTTAGACATCATCTTTCATCTTATTAACTCTCCTAGTACCATTGAGGTCTTTTTTGACGCCATTTATTTTTGTTTTGAATTTTTTCATTTTTCGAACCAGAACATAATAAAAAATTAAACTTAATAAGTCAAATCGAATAGACACCTTGTAGGAAGAAACAATGCTTAATAGAATAAAATTTCTGGTTCAGATCATGCTAAACTAAGAACGCTCATAAAAAACTAAAACATGGTACAAAGAGGGTTAAATGGTAAAGTTTTGTTACAGTATTCTGAGTGTGTTACGAAATGTTTGATAATCTACGCTCGACGCATGGTTTTTCTTTCTTGCTGTAATTGGAAGTATGTCTCTATCATTAGATGTGAGAGATAATTGCCATAACCTATATTTTAAACTTAATTTTAACCTCTATTTAGAAAATAATAAAAAAATAAACTTAATAAGTAAAATCGAATAGACACCTTGTAGGAAGAAGAAATATTTAATAGAATAAAATTTCTGGTTCAAATCATGCTGAACTAAGAACTCTCATACAAAATTAATACCTGGTACTAGGAAGGTTGAATGGTGAAGTTTAAAAAGAAGATTATAGCTTTTTTTTATCACACGGTATAAATGAAAATTGAAAATACTGTGGTGACATTTTTAATTAATAGAAAAGCTCAAAATAAGTATTTTTTAACACTTTTCAACATAGCTAAGACATCCACCATAGGATAGAGAGATTTCTTTTCTATGAATGAGAAATTTCAAAGGTACGGTGGTACGCATAGTACGTAAAGTATGTACAATGTACGCGCAATGTAATATCTCATGGCCTTGTACTTCTTTAACCTCTTAGATTAACAAAATTATTTTTATTTTTTAGGGTTTCGTGAGATGTACGAAACCCTATTAGTCCCGCTTCGTTGTCTGTCTGTCACAGAGCCGGTTTTTAGAAAATATATCTTACGGTCATGAAATTTTGTGTACTTATAGCTGGATACCTACTATGAAGATCACAGTCATAAAATTTGAAAAAATCGTATTCTTTTAATATAGGAGAAAAAAACCCAAAAATCTAACAACCTTTTCCTATTAAATTTAAACATTTTTGGTTATAGCAGTTACCAACAATTAAAAATCCACAATAAAATTCTTTCTACAATAATTAATTTTCTATTGAAAGATTTTCACGTGAAAAATGAAAATGAAATAAAAAGTTTCACCAATTGCAAAAAAAGATTAATATGACGTCATATGGGTAATAAAGCGGAAATTATCAAACATTTCTCAATAATACAAGGAGCATGGGTGTATGTAAATACAGAAAGCAGCTTAATATGACGTCATTAGAGAATTAAAAAGAAAATTAATCTGACGTCTAACATTTTGAAGGTCTCTATACAACATGTTTAATTTTGAAATTGATTTTTTCTTTTAAATATCGCATTTAGGCGACATGCCAGATATTATTATGGCAGAGTATGATAGCGGGCTTCGCCCGCTATCGGACCGGTTCAGATTTTCGAAAAAACGAGAAAAATAGACCGGTGTAACGCAGAAAGCCCCTTCCAGAAAAAATGGACTCTCCCGGCGTAATGCGCAACGGATCATGTGATCTAGAAAAATACTTGATCAGTTGCGCATGAGCTTGGCTGAAATACGTTCGATTTTCGAAGAGCGGTGATGTAACCAGAAAAATTGTTATGTCGTGTTGTTTTGTTTTCCGAGAATGTAAAAGTGAAGTCTCAGTCATATATATGTGTGTAATGTGCCGTTTTTGTGATGTATGATTCTTCGTTAGTATTGATACAATTTGGTTAGCCAACTTCGGGCTAGAAATCCGCAGTGAAAATGCAAAGTGCTTTATTTCTGCAAATAGAAATCCAGTGATACATTTTAAATAAAGAAGGATCTTATTTAAGTTTTAGATGCTTTTTCGTCCTTCAGCAGTTACAACCATTAAAATCGATCGTCGCCATTGCGTCATATAATTTGTGATATGTGTTCCTAATCTTCGTTTTAATGTTCTAAAAATTGTTTCGTGTACGCCCAAGAAAATAATGCGTTATGTGTGTTAAGAAAGTTCTACAAATTGTTCATGTGCGTCTTGGTAAAACGGATCCCAATTTTTTTTTATATAAATACAAAATAATGCATTCTTAACTTCAGGTTGATTATTCTTAACATCATTTGGATTATTCGTAACATCAGTTTGATTATTCTGAACATCATTTTGATTATTCTTAACATTACTTTGATTCTTCTTACATAATTTGGTTCATTCTTACATCATTTTGTTTATATTTGTTTTATATTTTTCCCTTCCCCCCTCCGTTACTTTTGATTTTGTTCATGAATGCTTATTGTGATTTTGTAAAAAGAAAAAGTTTGAAGTTTTGTTTGAAGAAAAAGGAAATAAAACTGATATCAGTTTCAAGTCAAATTATTATATCATCAAATTATTATATTATCAGTTTTAGGTCAAATTATTATAAAGTAATCGTAATTTTATCGCAATTATAATAAACATGTTTTTGTTTTCTTTTATTATTTGTTTTAAAAGAATTGATTACTTTTTGTTTTTCTTTTACTATTGATTTTAAAATAATTGAGTACAGTTTCTATATAAATGATTGTTATTTAATGCTGAACGTAAGTATTTAATTTGGAGTTCTTGATTTATTGAGAAAAGAAGCATTGGCTGTGAAATTTAAAACTGAATGAGTAAGATATGCAAGTTTTGTTTGTTTTGATTTTATTAAGGTAGAATGTCTTTTATTTTTTTAGTTGTACTGAACAAAATCGATATTAAGTTGTCTTAGTAATTTAAAAATAATATTGGTTGAAAATTTAATTATTCAGTTATGTTTTTTTTTATCTCATTTACAATATTATTTAAGTGACAACTATTCAGTTAAGTGTTTTGTTTTCATTTAGATTATTTAAATGACAACTATTCAGTTATATTTTTTTATCACATTTGAAATATTGTTTTGAATTAAGTGTCGCGTTATGAAATTCAGTTTATTTAAATCAAAAGAGATTTAATCTTTGTTCTGTTTTGTAGTAATAGTTCGTATTATGGTTAAAGCTCACTGTTTTGTTTTATTAAAAGTTTATATGATTTGTAACGGCAAAGCTCACGTCTGGGGTACGGTTAAACTAATTTTTTGGCATTTATAGGGTTTTCAGCTAGTTGTTTTGCTAAAATTTAAAATGTCTGAACTTAATAATGCTCGTAAAGAAGATTTGTTTCAGGTTGCGTTAGAAATGAATTTAGATGTGCACACCAGCATGACTGTTGTCTCATTGCGGGAAAAATTTAAATCCTCCCCCTCGTTCAATATTGATTTTGTAAATTCATTAGTCAGGAATCAAATTGCAACCTGCGAAGAAGAACAACGTAGGCGAGAATTAGAAGATAAACAAAAAGAAGTAGAGTTAGAACAGCGTAAGCTGGAATTAGAAGAGAAGAGTAGGGCAGAAGAGATGGAGTTAAAAAAGCTTGAGATGAATTTTGAGCTTGAGACGCTTAAGTTACAGTCTCAGAGCCAAAGTGTTTACAGTGGAGTAGTAGGTGGTAATGCAACAGGGATAATATCTCACGCGGAAAGTAAGATAGATGTCCAAAGGTTGTTGCCTACATTCAGGCCAGAAACCGATGATGTAACTTTGTTTTTGGTGTTCCTGGAATGCCAATTAAAGCTCTCGAAGGTACCCGAGCATGTATGGGTATCCTATTTACTCAGTTTTGTTCCATCTTCTATTTCTACGCTTATCGCTCGTGAATCAGATGAAAACGCTTCAAATTTTCACACGTTAAAGATTTACTTCTAAAATGGTTTAAAATTAGTGGCGAAAAATTCAGACAGCTGTTCTTTGCTCATCGCAAGGCAAAAGAAATTACTTGGAGAGATTATTATTTCGAAATTCGAGCTTATTTTGAAAACTGGGTTAAAGAATTAACTGTGCCGTCTTTTGAAGCTCTTCAGTATCTGATCATAGCTGATCAAATGAAAAAGCGTGTACCTGTTGAATGCAAACAACATATGCTAGATGATTGGAAAAATTTCAATTCGCCAGTCGACCTTGCCGAAAAACTAGATTCGTATGAAATTATAAGAAGTGCGTTCCCTAAAAGAGATCCGGTTGTACCCCAAGTGAAAAAAGAGTTTTATCATCCAGATAATAATTGGAAGCAGAGTAAGCCTCCAAACGAAACAGATCTCTTCCTAAGTTTGCTAATTGACGCGTAGAATCAGATGTTGTTTGCTATGGTTGTGGTAAACTGGGATTTATAAAGAAGAAATGCCCAGATTGTACCCCTTCGGTTAAAAAAGAAAATGTGCAAGCCCATCGTCTTCAGTTGTATAGTTTAAATACTTCAACAGTTTCAGCTCTAAAAGTGTCTATCACGATCTGAAATAAGAAAGTGTTAGTCTGTGCAGATACCGGAGCGAATCGTTCCATTGCGGGAGAACGTATGTATGAGCAATTTTTAAAAACTGGTGTTGCACTGAACCCTCATACTCATGATGTCACGTCGGCTGACGGAATTACAATAGCCAGAGAAACATTGTCTACTACTGTTCCTGTAGAGATTGAAGGTCGTGTCTTCAAAACGGAGTTCATTGTATTACCAAATGCTACGGGTAATAGAACGCTTTTAGGCATTGATTTTTTTCACAATGCTAACATGGTGTTAGATACTGCTTACAAAACGTGGTATTTCAGCAATAAACCTCAAAAAAGTTTCATTTTGTAGATGAATACATTGAAGAAAATAATTAGTCAGCTGGTGCGGTCGAAGTCAATCCAAAATCCTTACGTGAAGATGAAGGCAAAAATTTAACTTCTGACGAAAGGAATGGTCTTCTAAACAGATATGAAAAATGTTTTCAATCAGGGGGAGAGACAACCCCGTATGTAGAGCATCGTATCAATACAGGCGATAGTGCTTCTATTGATGTGCCACCTTATCGGATGATTCCTGCTATAAAAGAAATTCTTAAGAAAGAAATAGATAATCTTCTAGCTCAGGGAATCATAGAGGAATGTGAATCACCTTATGATTCACCGGTGGTTCTCGTACCAAAGCCGGATGGTAGTATGAGGTTATGCATCGATTACAGAAAATTAAATGCAGTTACAGTGGCAGATAAATATCCATTACCTCGAATGGACGACCTTTTACATGAAGCCAAGCATACTTCTTATATTTCAACATTAAATCTTCGTTCAGGATATCACCAAGTTCAAGTCTACCCACCATATCAAGATAAAACTGCATTTGTCTGTCCTTTCGATACTTTTCGTTTTTAAAAAATACCTTTTGGACTCAAAAATGCTCCTGCTACGTTTCAGAGAATGATAGAAATGATAGATTAATTTAGAAGTGGTCGTAAGGATGCCCTTGCTTTGTCATACCTAGACGACATCAGTGTTTTGTCAGACACCTTTGAAAACATCTCTCAGATCTTACGGCTGTGTTAGAGAGACTCATAGAACTTATATTAGATGCCAAGCGTGAAAAATGTCATTTCGCTTGCGAAAAGGTCAAGTACCTAGGGCACTGGATAACACCAAATGGTTTAGCAGTAGATCCAGACAAAGTATCTGCAATTAAAGCGATACCTCCTCCTAAAAATGTGAAAGAGATCCAGTCTTTCTTACAGACCTGTTCACCTGTACAGAAGATTTATACAAAATTTTGCTGATATCTCATGGCCCCTTAGCAATCTGACGAAAAGGAAAGTTATTTGGAAATGAGGAAATGAAGAGCAAACGACCTTTGAAATTCTAAAACAATGTCTCATAACTCCCAATAGCAAGCTGATGGGACCAAACCATTTATTCTGCGTACTGATGTTGGTAACTATGCTCTTGGCGCTGTTCTTCTACAGGGTGCTGACAAGGCCTCTGAACATCCCATAGAATACGCTAGCCGTCTTCTTACAAGTGCTGAAAGAAATTATTCCACTACGGAACGCGAGGCATTAGCTGTTGTCTGGGCCTTATGAAAATTTCGTGGCTATGTGGAAGGACAAGAAGTAGTTGTGGCTACGGACCATCAACCTTTAAAATGGCTTCTGAGCCTTAAGTCACCATCGGTGAAATTAGCCCGTTGGGAACTACAAGTACAATTGTTCTTATTAAAAATAGAATATGAACCTGGAAAATCTAATGTTGTGGCTGACATGCTATCGCGTCCTGTCTGTAGTCATCAGTCTGTTTTCTGTGAGACATGCAACTTTGTCAGCATAGACATGCCAACAAGAAGCCCAAAGGATATCAGAGAAGCTCAATTGGAAGATGAAAACCTTAAAAATATTATAGATTGTTTTGAAGACGAACAGAAAAGTGAAGACTACGCCAATTGGACTGATAGAGGATTCATGATGAATCAAGGTGTTCTTTACCGGTATGCTCCTGAATCAGAGACCGAGGAAGCGCAACTGGTCATTCCAGTACAAGAAAGACAAAACATTTTGGACGACGCCTCAGCCGGACATTTTGGTGAAGTCGGTACTTATCAGAGAATTGCTGAGAGATATTATTGGACAGGCATGAGTGGATACATTTCTGAATACGTGAAGAAATGTCCAGAATGCGCTCGTTATAAATCAACAAATCAGAAACCAGCCGGTTTATTACGAACACCTGCTTATTCTCAGCGGTTTGAGACCCCCAGCATTGATCTCTTTGGTCGATTGCCTCGTAGTAAAGATGGGCACAGATGGATTTTTATTGTAGAAGATTGTGCCACTAAATGGGTAGAACTGTTTGCCTTAACAACTGTCACTGCACAAGAATGTGCGACTACGCTGAATGAAGAGATTTTCCTTCGTTACGGTATCAAAAGAAGACTCCTAAGTGATAACGGCCCTCAGTTCGTGAGCGCTGTTCTACAACAAGTTTGTTACAATCTTGGAATTGACCAATCATTGACACTTTTATACCACCCTCAAGGCAACTCAGTCGAACGGAAAAATAGAGACTTGAAACCTCGAATAGCAATCCTTGTTGGGGATGAGCGCGATTCCTGGATTGATAAACTTCCTTTTATTAGATTTGCTATGAACTCTGCCAAATCTGATACAACAGGCAAACTGCCGCCTATCTGCATTTTGGTCGAGAACTAAGAACAATCGATGATGTGGTGAACGATTTTAGAGCAGTTGTTGAAAATGACAATTTTGTTCCTGAAATAACTCCATATCTTAAACGCCTTGCAGATGTTTCAAAGAGAGTGAAAGAGCGAGTTGAAATAAAGCAAGATCAGCGTAAGAAATATTATGATAAAAATCGGAGAAGAGTTTATTTTACACCTGGTGAAAAGTATGGGTTACCTTACACCCTGTGAGCAAGGCAAGTAACCAGAAAACAGCAAAATGTAAGCCTAAGAGGGATGGGTCATATATAGTTTTGACTCAAAAATCACTGGTGACATATGACATTGCCAGCCTAGACAATCTTACTCAGCGAATCGGGTCTTATCATGTTTCAGCCTTGATACCATTCCAAGAAACTGAAACTACTCCAGTTGCACCTTTGAAATATAATAACTTTACTGATATTTATACAGATGGTTCCAAGAGTGGGAATATTGTTGGTTGCGGAGTTTTTATCGATAATACTAAATTCAGTTATCGGCTTCAGACTTCAATTTCTGTCTTTACGGCAGAGTTGATTGCGATAGAGAAAGCCATGTTACACATATCTCATCATCATAAAACATCCTTCATCATATATACTGACTCAAATAGTTCTATTGACGCTATCAAATCTTTTAAAAAGCATCCTTATGTTTCAGCCATCCTGGATTTTTATAATAAATTGACTAGACGTGGTTATGATATTCTATTTTGCTGGGTACCTGGACACATGGGTATTCCTGGAAATGAAAAAGCAGATGAGGCGGCAAAACTTGCTCTTAATCCATTACATCATAAAATTCCATTCTCAGACATTAAACACTTTATAAAACACTTTATTCATAAAAAATGGCAAGAAAGTTGGGATTCAGAATACAATAATAAGTTGCACCATATCAAACCCACAATTATGACCTGGCCTTCGAGCTATCCTAGAAAAACAGATGTTCTGCTGACTCGTCTGAGAATTGGACATTCAAGGATCACTCATAAACATCTTATACTTCGGGAGGACACACCCATGTGTCCACACTGTCATTTTGATTGCTTGACTATTTTTCATCTTTTAACTGACTGTCCAGGCCTCCGGCACTTGTACAGAATTTATTTTAATTCATCATCACCAATCTTGACTAACCTCATTGGGGAAACACTTCATGGGGCACTCTTTCATTTTTTAAAACATTCTGGCTTTTATTTTGATATCTAGTTTTTATATACCCTTCATGTTTTATATATAACAATGTTAGTTTATACTTTTTTATCTGGACAGCTGGATGGGGTAACCCCATCCAGGTGATATTTCTTAATGTTGTATTTTTATACCTCAATTTTTTAAGATTTCTTTATATTTGTTTTATATATTGTATGACTATATCTGGATGGGTGACCCCATCCAGATGATTTTCTGATTGGACTCTGTGGATTTTTTTTAATACATTTTTTCTTTGGCGCAGCTTGTCCCCAATGGGACCTTGCGCGATAAAACCCTATACAACCAACCAACCAACCAACCAGTTGCACCTTTGAGAAAAAGAGGGAGACCCAGAAAACATCCTGTTTCCCCTCCGAGACGTATGTCGGAAACTTAGCGAAACCGTTAGCGAACTTGGCCTTCTTTCACAGGTATGTTTTTGATGGGATATATATATATACATATGTACTATAGTACTATTATTTAAATGCATTTTTTCCAAAACGTAAAGTGAAGATTTACTGTAGAGGCGAAACATTTTTGCTGTCTGTCTGTGTGTTTGTTTGCGTATATGTTTCACGATAACTGTCGTAAAAGGCATCCATTTTTCTAGATATTTGGTAGATATGTTGGTGAGATCAGCTGTATGATTAATTTTTGCGCATTCATTCGAAAAATATAGAATATTTTATTTTACGTTATAATGCTTTTGTATGGGAATTCAGATGATTTTATTTTACCATTCATTGAAAAGAAAATGAATCAGTATAAAAAATACGGTAAAAAAAAATCGCATTTTTAGATCGTTTTTTGCTCCTGCACCTCCCTGGGGGTAGTGGCAGTGGTACCGACATAAAATATAGACTATGTTGGAGCAGGGATTATCACCATCAATTTGCCTCCTTCACTTTTGAAATCGATTCGGTAGTTCCAGAGATTACCTATCACCAACAAACGTTACTTCTTTATAATATTAGTATAGATAGAACATACGGAATCTGCTCTACCGGGTTGCCATACGAAGCAAAATCTAACCGAAATCGCCGGGTTGCCAAGGCATAAAATCGCCATTTTGTCGCCAAAATGATACCCCTGTGCGTCTGCGACAGCTGTACCCAAAGGACCCATCATTAAAAATGGTAAATACTATAGAATCAAAGTAAAATAATACCAAATATAAATTAGTATACATATATTAAACGCATAAAAGCATATTGATGGCTTTTAGCTTAGATATTAACTAAGGTAGTTTTATTGGCGGAATGTTATATCCAACGGAATGAATATGAGAGATATATATTCTAGTCACATACTTTAAACCTATGAATATAATATGCATATCTATATGTACAGGGTGATCTTTTTTAAAGTGACAGTGTTTAGAGCGTCCTGTAGCGCGATCTAATAGCAGAAATGGCACCAAACTTGGTATTTAGACTAATCAAGACATGGGAAAAAGGATTCCATGAGAAAAATTTAGTTCCAAAAATCGCCGCTAGGGCATTTTGTGGCGCTGCTGTAGCTTACAATAACGAGAATTAGCATAAAACACGGGTATCAAAGAAAAATGCAAATGTTGTGCGATGACAGCGCCAGTAATAGGGGCTATAAAAGCAAGTAGTAGACAGCTCCGACAAATAATCTCAGCTGAAGTAAACGAGCTCCAGTGGACATGCCTCTCACGTTACCGGAGCGTGCGTTACTGGTGAAGCTGTATTATATGAATCAATGTAATGCATCCGCAGCTCTTCGGGAATTTCGAACCAGAAAAAAATTACGAAAGGGGCCTTTATCGCTGAATGGTCTTAAGAAAATGATTAAGAAGTTCGAGGAAACGGGGTCACTGACCATTCGCGCTGGGAGAGGACGTAAACAACTATCAGAAGATGTAATAACAGATGTGGCAACTGCAATTGTCGAAGGATCGCAGGGTATCATTGCTGGTACTACAGTAATTTTCACCAACGCTGGCGTATGATCTTCACTGACCTTCACGGCATGGGAGGGTTTTTCTATTGTAACGGGTTCTAAATTCCCCAGTAGGTTACCTTTTTTCACACTACATTTGAGGTTGTTTCAACCCGATCTCCCAACCCCGCTCACAAAACCGAAGTGAAGTGGAAAAAAAGAGATATCTACGATTTCCAGAGAAACCACTGAGGGTCAGTATGAAGGGCACGCGCATATTCTAAAAAAATGAAGTATAGCAGCGCCCGGGGTGTAGCTCGACAATTGGACATGAATTATTCCACGGTATGGAGAGTTTTGCGGCGCGTTATTGGATTTTACCCCTACAAAATCAGCCTCTTGCACGAACTGAAACCAAGTGATTATGATAAGCGAGTGACATTCGCTCTATCGTTTCTTGCCAGGGTAGAAATTGATGATGCTTTTCCATGGCACATTCTGTGGGGAGATGAGTGCCATTTTTATCTCAATGGGTCCGTAAACACACAAAATAGCCGAATTTGTGCTTTTGAGCATCCCCACACCGTGCATGAAATCCCATTAAATTCCCCAAAACTCACTGTTTGGTGTGGTTTCACGGCCAAATTCGTAATTGGGCCATTCTTTTTTGAGACCATCACTCCGACAGGATCCGAAACGTTCACCATAAATCCAGAAAGGTACCACGAAATGCTGCAAACGTTTGTTATTCCACAACTTCAGCAAAGAAACCGTCTCCAACAGACAATCTTTATGCAGGATGGTGCTCAGTCACACATTGGTAATAAGGTAAAGCAGCTGTTGCGCCAAACCTTCACTGATGATAGAGTCATAAGTCGGAGTTTTCCAGTTGCATAAGCCGCCTCGTTCCCTTGACCTCACGCCATGCGATTTTTGGCTCTGGGGTTATTTGAAATCTCAAGTTTATGTTGGTGGAGTATCAAACTTGTCTATTCTAAAGGACAACATAACAAAGACAGTGCGGAATATTCCTCGTGATATGTTACGTACGGCTGTGGAGAACGTTGTGCACAGAATGCACGGTGTTATTTCTGAGAACGGTGCTCACATTGAAGGTAGTCTAATTCCTCACCGGGGAAGTTAATGTAGTAAATAAACATTAATAATCTGGAGGCACGGCAGTGCCTCCGCCAAGTCGAGAGAGGACAGCCGTAAGCATACTTTTCTGGAAGCAACTCAGGGCACTTTTGACCCCCCATATCTCCGCGCTGGAGTATCCCAAAAATTTTAAACTTCAATTATAGAGAGTATTTGACCCACAGGACCAAAATTTAAAATTACAACTTTCTGTCTTTTCTAGTTCAGGCGATATATGAACTCAAACATTCGATTTTTTGTCACTTCTTACTCACTCGTTCACGCGTCATCAAAAAGATTGGGTAGATCCCGTAGCCCCAGAAACTTGACATTTGGAAAAAAGGTAGTGTTTAGGATACAAAGAAAGGAAAAATTATAAAATCCAGAAAATTCGAAAAAAAAACATTCGAAAATTCAACAAATTCCATCAAAATTGAAAATTGAAAATAATACGATCTTGTAGTCTTAGAAACTTAAGATTTGGTGTGAAGGTAGTGTTTAACATCCAGAAAAAGAAAACATCAAAAACACCAAAAAAATCGAAAGCAAAATTGAAAAAATCGAAGAAATTGAAAAAAAACGAAAATTTGAAGACAATCCGATTTTGTTGCGCTAGAAAATTCAAATTAGGAATAAAGGTAGTATTTAGGATACAGAAAAAGGAAAATTAAAAAAATCCAGAAAATTCGAAAAAAAAAATAAAAAAAATCGAAAAAAATTGAAAAAATGAAAATAATTTGATACGATAACGCTCGTATTTATAAATTAATTTGGATGAAACTAATTGTGTGTATTAAGCTCACCAATGCCTCGACCGAGTTCGTTGGCCAGCTTGGTCCGCCATCTTGTTTCAAGATGGCGGCCACGGAAAATTTTAAAACTAAAATAAATATACAAAAAAGTTAAAAAATCAGGTTTATTTTTTAATTAGGTGTTAGGACTTGATACAAGGATTCCAGAGCATTTTTTGTTTTACCCCTATCTTAAAAATTGGCTGAGATAGAGCAGTTTAAAATTCTAGGGTGGCTGACATTTTGAAACAAAACAGCACATTACAAAAAACCAACGATAAATTTATGGTCAATAATGGTCAAGCAGGTGCAATCCCGAATGAATACTCCGTGTTATTATAACTGTAACTTTGACTTCGAAATTTTGATACGTTGCATTTTCTATTTGTTGATATTTTAGAACTATGATTTACGCTAAGTGAAATGTTGTTGTTGAAGGGGGATTTTCCATGTAAATCCGAAACGTCCAATTTTAATATGTTTTTAATGTTTTATGAAAGTGTATTGTAATGTCTGTAATTTTAATGATTTTAATATAAATTTATAAGTTTTAGTGAACGCGATTTCTCGCAAATTATTTTCTTTCATTGTTGTAATCATTTTCCCAATCATACGCATAAAACTATATATTCATATCCGTTAGCGCCAAATTCTCGCCAAACTTGGCGACAATTGGCGAAATCTCGACAAATTTGGCGACAAAAATAAGTCTTCATAAATGAAGCCAACTTGGCTATAGCTCAATAATTTGGCGAATTTCTTATTCAAATTCAGTGTAAACGAATCTTTTGTAAACGGTTTCTTTGCATTTTAACTTGCTGTTTTCGAGTAACATTAGCTAAAATTTTAAAACGAAGATATAGGAAAGCTACCTTTTCCTGCCGGTACAGGCCGGAGGATTTTTTTATGAGTTGTCGGATGCAATCTATGTTTTGCATTAAATAAAGTAAAACATTTAAAAACAAATCCCACAGGATGGGGATAGTTTGTTTTAGATAGATTTTAAGATAATTGTCCTATTAGCTAGTACACCTTCCGTTATTGTTTTGTGTTATTTTCCCCGGATTATGCTTTTCTTTTCTTTTGTTTACGAATTTTGTAATAGAAAAGTTCCGCTATAGACTGGCTACGTTATTGACCTTTTTTTTATAGACAGGTTCATTTTCTTTCACAGGCTTTACTCTATTTAATTTATATATGAAATATTTGTTGTTAAAAGATGTTGGTCGCACAAAAATTTTCACATCTCTCCCTCCCTCCCGACATTACTGGTTGGTTATGGCTTGATAGTCCTTTCTAAATAAAATCATGGTGATTCTAAGATTCTCTTGATTTATCTCTAAATTGAACATAAACGATCCTAAGAAAACGGATCAATGAATTACTATATCGGCATGAGGAAATTTAGTTGCAGAAAAATGGAGCATATAGCTAACATTAAGTCTAATAGGAAAACCACAGCCTTGGCAAGATTGTATTAACAAGAAACCATCCAAATACATTTTTATGAAAGTAATATAATTTTCCCCTCGAATCTATACAAACCATGTATTATAAGAAAAACCGGTACTTCTCTATTATCCCGTCGACCACTTTTCATAACAAAAAACATCGCCAAACTGTAAGATTAAACGCCAAAAATGCAGTACCATTTACTTGATGTCAGAAGCATTACACGTGTTTGTTATGTCATCAAGTGGTTTTTAATTCGACATTTGCGTGTATTTTTCATTATGTTTTACTGATTTATTAGTTATTTCCTTAATTAAAATAACAATTGTGTCCTTAAATTCTTACATTATATTTATTTATTTATTTTGATACTATAATGGCAAAGTTCTCCCGTTTATTTGGCGTTACAGTTTGGCGATAGCTTTTTGTTATGAAAAGTGGTCGACGGGATAATAGAGAAGTACCGAAAAACCATAGAGTTTGTAACACGTAAAAATACAATGTGTAAACGATAAACATAATTTAATTTATGAAAATTGTGGCTCGATGTACTCCATGGTTACAAATATGGAAATAAACATCCAAGTACAAATAAAAAATAACGTGCGTAGTTTTAATCAGTATGTGAAAAATTAAATGATATCGTTTCAAATAATAACTTCATTAGACCGTGCAATTATATAATCTGGAGGCACTGCCTCCGCCAAGTCGAGAGAGGACATCCGTAAGCATACTTTACTGGAAGCAACTCAGGGCACTTTTGACCCCCCCCCCCCCATATCTCCGCGCTGGAGTATTCAAAAAATTTGAAACTTCGTTTTTCTAGAGTATTTGGCACACAGGACCAAAATTTAAAATTACAACTTTCTGTCTTTTCTAGTTCAGACGATATATGAACTCAAACATTCGATTTTTTGTCACTCACTCACTCGTTCACGCGTCATCAAAAAGATTAGGTAGATCCCGTAGTCCTAGAAACTTGACATTTGGAAAAACGTTAATGTTTAGGATACAAAGAAAGGAAAAATTATAAAATACGGAAAATTCGAAAAAAAAAAAAAAACATTCGAAAATTCAGCAAATTCCATCAAAATTGAAAATTGAAAATAATACGATCTTGTAGTCTTAGAAACTTAAGATTCGGTGTGAAGGTAGTGTTTAGTATCCAGAAAAAGAAAACATCAAAAACACCAAAAAAATCGAAAGCAAAATTGAAAAAATCGAAAAATCGAAAAAAATCGAAAATTTTCAAATAATCCGATTTTGTTGCGCTAGAAACTTGGAATTCGGAATAAAGGAAGTATTTAGGATGCAAAATAAGGAAAAATTAAAAATTCCGGAAAATTCGAAAAAAATTCAAAAATTCGAAAAATTCGCAAAAAATTAAAATAATTAAAATAATTTGATTGTTTAGCCTTAGAAGCTTAAAATTCGCATTAAAGATAGTGTTTAGGATTCAGAATAAGTTAAAATAAAAAACGCAATAAAATTCGAAAATAAAATAAAAAAATTGAAAAATAAGGAAAATTCGAAAATAATTCGATTTTATAGCGCTAGAAACTTGAAATTTGGAATAAAGGTAATATTTAAGATACTAAATAAGGAAAAATTAAAAAATATGGATAATTAAAAAAATACCCATAAATTAGTGCAGACGATATATGAACTCAAAGTTTCGATTTTTTGTCCCTCACACACTCACTCCATCTCGCGTCATCAAAAAGAATGGGTAGATCCCGCAGCCACAGAAACTTAAAATTTGGAATAAAGCTAGTGTTTCGGATACAAAGAAAGAAAAAATTATAAAATCCGGAAAAAAAAAAAAAACATTCGAAAATTAAAAAAAATCGAAAAAATTGAAAATTGAAAATAACACGATCTTGTAGTCTTAAAAACTTAAAATTTGGTTTGAAGGTAGTGTTTAGATTTCAGAAAAATAAAACGTCAAAAACACAAAAATTTTTTTTAAATAAAATCGATAAATCGATAAAAATCGAAAAATTTCAAATAATTCAATTTTGTTGCGCTAGAAACTTGGAATTCGGAATAAAGGTAGTATTTAGGATGCAAAATAAGGAAAAATTAAGAAATCCAGAAAATTCGAAAAAAAAAATCAAAAATTCGAAAAATTCGAAAAAATTAAAAAAAAAAATTAGAATAATTTGATCTTTTAGCCTTAGAAACTTAAAATTCGCGGTAAAGATAGTGTTTAGGATTCAGAATAAGTTAAAATAAAAACTCAATAAAATTGGAAAATAAAATAAAAAAATCGAAAAATAAGGAAATTTTGAAAATAATTCGATTTCATATAGCGCTAGAAACTTGAAATTTGGAATAAAGGTAATATTTAAGATACTAAATAAGGAAACATTAAAAAATATGGATAATTAAAAAAAATCGAAAATTTAAAAAAATAAAATAAATAAATAAAAAATAGAAAGAAAGAAAGAAAAGGAGATAAATTGAAAATAATATGATCTCGTAGTCTTAGAAACTGAAAATTTGCTGTAAAGATAGTGTTTAGGATTCAGAAAAAGAAAAAATTAAAAACACAACAAAAATTGAAAATAAAATAAAAAAATCGAAAAAAACGAAAATTTTAAAATAATTCGATTTTGTAAAGCTAGAAACTTAAAATTTGGATTAAAGGTAGTATTTAGGATACAAAAAAAGAAATAAATAAAAAATCTGTAAAATTCGAAAAAAAAATAGAAAAATTGAAAAAAATTCGATTTTGTAGCTTTAGAACTTAAAATTCGGCGAAAACTTATTGTTTAGGATAGAGAAAAAGGAAACATTAAATTACAATAAATTCGAAAATAGAATAAAAAACTCGAAAATACTCGGAAATTTCAAAATAATTCGATTTTGTAGCGCTAGAAACTTGAAATTTGTAATAAAGATACAAAATAAGAAAAAATTAAAAAATCCAGAAAATTATAAAAAAAAAATTCGAAAAAATAAAAAATTGAAAATAATTTTATCTTGTAGTCTTAGAAACTTAAAACTTGGTGTAAAGGTAGTATTTACTATTCAATAAAAGGAACAATTAAAATATTCGTTAAATTCGAAAATAAAATCGAAAAATCGAAATATCTTTAAGAAATCGAAAATTCGAAAACAATTTGATTTTGTACTGCTAGAAACATTAGTTTTAAGATAATTGTCCTATTAGCTAGTACAACGCCCCTAATTGTTTTATGTTATTTCTCCCGGATTATGGTTTTCTTTCCTTTCGTTTACGAATTTCGTTATAGAAAAGTTCCGCTATAGACTGGCTACGATATAGGCGATTTCTTTATAGACAGGTTTGTTTTCTTTCACAGGTTGTACTCTATTTACTTCACATATGAAATATGGATTGTTAAATGATGTTAGCCCCACAAAAATTTTCACAGCTCCCCCCCCCCCCCCCCCCCCCCGATATTACTGGCTGGTTATGGCTTGATAGTCCTTTCTAAATAAAATCATGGTGACTCTAAGATTCAATTGATTTATCTCTAAATTGAACCTAAATGATCCTAAGAAGACGGATCAAATAATTACTATATTGGCATGACAATCAGGTAACTTAGAATTAAAATAGAAAAATCAATAAATTTATAAAAAGTCGAAAATTTGAAAATAATTCGATTTTATAGTCCTAGAAGCTTGACATTTGGCAGAAAGTATTAGTACACAAAGTAAGGAAAAATTAAAAAATCCGTAAATAATAAAAAAAAAGACTAAAAAAAACATCGAAAAAAGGAATATAGTTTGATTTATTGGAAATTTCCGGAAATTTTAATTTTGGCTTTCTTTTTATACTAAAATGTTCTTTTATGTTAAATATCAAGTATCTAGGGCTGCGAGTAATATCTCAGATGGATAGCACCTATCCTGGAAGCAATTGAGAGTACTTTTGACACTCCCCCTCCCATAACTTAGTGCTTGCCTAGGAACCTGAAATCTCTTTTTATCTACAGTACTTTGCAAACGAAACTAAAGCTTCAAATTTTTGATACCTGTAAATAATAGGGACAGAGTGTGGGCTTAGCGAAAATCAGTGGATGATCTCCAAAAAGAACCCAAAATCAAGAAAAGCAGGATTACTTACAAAAAGAAGTGAAATCTCATCAAAAAGTCACCTGTAAAAAAAGCAGCCAAGTCTCGTAACTCATTTACTGTAAAAAGTACTGAGATCGTATAAAGCCAAGTTTAACTATCTTATTAACTCTGAAATTTTCATTCACAAATCACTCCTAGTCTCTACATCTTTAGTTAATTATTATTTTGTGACTTGGCAATTACGCAGCACAGGAAAGTTATTACACCTTACTATGTCATGGGATGGAATGGGATAATTTAACTAAAGCAAATTATATACGCACAGGGAAGTTATTACACTTTAATATGTTATAGTATTATTTGATTAAGACTAACTATATACAACACATTCTCGTGCTGCGTAATTGCCAAGTCACAAAATAATAATTAACTAAAGATGTAGAGACTAGGAGTGATTTGTGAATGAAAATTTCAGAGTTAATAAGATAGTTAAACTTGGCTTTATACGATCTCAGTACTTTTTACGGTAAATGAGTTACGAGACTTGGCTGCTTTTTTTACAGGTGACTTTTTGATGAGATTTAACTGTACGATTGTATGTGTTAGTATTTTTCTTTTCTCACATTTTATACATTGCAAAGCGCCACAAAATGCCCTAGCGGCGATTTTTTGAACTAATTTTTTTTCACGGAATCCCTTTTCCCATGTCTTGATTAGTCTAAATACCAAGTTTGGTGCCATTTCGGCTATTAGATCGCGCTACAGGGCGCTCCAAACACTGTTAATTTAAAAAAGATCACCCTGTATTATATAAATAAAAACGTCTTCAATTGTCTTTTATGTTTCTAGTACATAATATTAACTATAGAGTTACAATATAAAGAGAAAAAACGGGTTGCTGTAATTAGAATGATAGGTGCCAATGTTGGCGCGTCGTATTTACCTGTTACGGATCTTAATAGTTAGTAAACATTAAGCAGAAATGCCAAAGTAAGGTTTACGCAATTATGAAAACTTCTGAATTATAGCAAGAAAGGGGAGCAGAGAAAAACAAATCGAACAGAGATCGGCATCTAGAAGGAAGTTCGTAAATTTTAATCAGATTGTACGCCACGGGTCAAAAGTGCTGACAACAAATGTGGTTTAAAGGTAATTTGATTATAAAAACTGGCTTCCAAAAGTTCAATGTTTCACCAAACCACACTCGAAAATTACGTGTATGCAGCCCGATTATGGCACGTTATTCAAGACGTTTTAGATAAGAATAATGATAGATTTTCTAATCTTTCGTAATTGAGTCTACAACCAAAGTTAGCGGGAAAGAAACAAACAAACAAAAATTATATTAGCAAAAATATGATTCAGTGTAATGTGGATATTATTAAAGACTTTCACAAAATAGACTTCATTGCATCATATCGTATTAACTAAAATACGCAAATTGGCAATGGACCCAATTCCGGAAAATTACTTAATATGTTTAAGAGTCTCCGCATTAGCGAACATAGCGCAACTGATAAGCAAACGGATATGAAGCATAAATGCTTAGGTGGGATAAGCGTTTTTAGTCAAGGAAAATGAAATACATAAGAACGAACAAGTGGGTAAGTGTGATCGAAGATTGTTATTGTTATTTTTAAATCAAAATCTATAAGATTTCTTTTGCTGCTATGTGAGTTTCTTTCGTTAGACGTTTTATAGGATTCTAATAGTTAGGAGGAAGAAAATCTGTGAGTAAATGCAAATAGAGTTCCATTAAGTAAACTTCAATAGAACAAAGATTTCGTTATATAGAAATTTTAAGTATTCCCTGGGAAAAACTTTACAACACAATGTAATTTGATTATAATAGAATCTCATTATAGAGATTAGAGAATTAAAACGAAATATAATTATAACGATAATTAAATACGAAATTAGAATGAAATGGCGTCACAATGAAATGGCAGGGGAAATGTTCAATGCCAGGATTTTTATTTCGTTTTGTGATAGTCTTCGTACGGTAAACGGGGACTTACAGGAAAAAGTCAAAGTTTTCTTACTTCTTAGTCGAAGTTTTCTTAATTCTTAAATTACAGTAGGAATTGTTTGCTATTCCAACAAATATGTTTATTTAATTATGATGTGCATACATAAAATTAGTTAAATACAGTAATATCTATACACTATATATATATATATATATATTGTTTACAATGCATTAAACACATTATTCTTTCTTATTAAAAAAATATATATATATAAAAACTAGGGGCTCTGCCCCCTGCTCGCTACGCTCACCAACCCCCGTTCTGATTGCACAGCCTCTTAAAACCTGGTAACTGGTAATGTATCCTGTTTTCAAAAGATGATGATGATGATATCACGAACGGCGACTATCTTCTGTAATCAGGTTATAATGCTTTTTCATTTAATTCATCTTTTTTATTTTTAATATTCATGTGTAAACACAATTTTTATGACTATGACGTAATTTTCTTCATTTCCTGCTTTCAACACGTTATCATTTAATTATTATTTTAAACTTTCATTATTGTTTTTAATAGTCTCGCGCAAATACATTTTTTATTTGAGATAAAACATAATCCTTTGCGCTTATTTAGAAATTGGCAACAATATAAAGAAATGACTTTTTCAATAAAAGATTTTTACTCGATTTTTAAGGATTTTTTGAGTTTTTATTGTCCGACCGTGATAATTTTTTGAACTTCTGAAAGCTTGTTATATTTCGTGTCTGGTGGTATGATTTTCAAATCCGTAGGATGGCTAGAAAAAAAGTAATAGCTCCTCAAAAAAGCGATGAGAATAACCCGGAATATCTACGCAGAATTTGATTGGTTCATTTCTAAATCGTTTTTGGTTCAGTTCCAGATTACTTATTTTTAATACTAGGGGGCTCTGCCCCCTGCTCGCTACGCTCACCAACCCCCGTTCTGATTTCACAGCCACTTAAAACCTGGTAATGTATCCTGTTTTAAAAAGATGATGATGATGATATCACGAACGGCGACTTTCTTCTGTAATCAGGTTATAATGCTTTTTCATTTAATTCATCTTTTTTATTTTTAATATTCATGTGTAAACACAATTTTTATGACGTAATTTTCTTTATTTCCTGCTTTCAAAACGTGATCATTTAATTATTATTTTAAACTTTCATTATTGTTTTTAATAGTATCGCGCAAATACATTTTTTATTTGAGATAAAACATAATCCTTTGCGCTTATTTAGAAATTGGCAACAATATAAAAAAATGACTTTTTCAATAAAAGATTTTTTTACTCGATTTTTAAGGATTTTTAGCTCACAGGCTATCAAAGCCTGAGAGCTTATGTGCCCGCCGGTTCTGTATGTACGTACGCACGTATGTATGTATGTACGTAACGCGATAATTCTTGATAGAACTAACCGTTTTACTTTAAATTTTGTTTATAGGTTCCTTCTGATAAGGCGCTTCTCTGATTAGTTTTGGAGGTTCATTGGTTAAGCATAAAGGGGTGAAACGGGGGGCTAATCCCCCATAATTTAGATAAATGGGTTTTTCATGCAGAATTATCCCATTTCTTCCCATTTTGTATATAGTTTCATTTTGATAATGCGCTTCTGTCAATAGTTTTGGGGGTTCATTGGTTAAGTATAAAGGGGGAAAGGAGGATACCCCCCCCCCCTAATTTAGATAAATGAGTTTTTCATGCAGAATTATCCCATTTCCATCAAATTTTGTATATAGGTTCATTTTGATAATGCGCTTCTGTCAATAGTTTTGGGGGTTCATTGGTTAAGTATAAAGGGGGAAAGGGGGGGATTACTCTCCCCCTAATTTAGATAAATGAGTTTTTCATGCAGAATTATCCGATTTTCTTCAAATTTTGTATATAGGTTCATTGTGATAATGCGCTTCTCTGAATAGTTAGATTTGCACAATATTGTTATTTTTTAGAGAATAAGCTTAAAAAATTATTATTTTAATTAATTTATTTTACATGTTTTTCCATTACGGACGCATTTTTGCAAATAAAAAATAAAACTCGTATATTTTCAGAAGATAAAATAAATCATGGAGTTAGTAATTATAGATAGAATCATGATTAATTAAATAAATCCGCCAAAATATCTCAAAAACTGTTTTTTTTAGCTCACAGGCTATCAAAGCCTGAGAGCTTATGTGCCCGCCGGTTCTGTATGTACGTACGTACGTATGTATGTATGTACGTAACGCGATAACTCTTGATAGAACTAACCGTTTTACTTTAAATTTTGTTTATAGGTTCCTTGTGATAAGGCGCTTTCCTGATTAGTTTTGGAGGTTCATTGGTTAAGCATAAATGGGGGGAAACGGGGGCTAATCCCCCATAATTTAGATAAAGGGGTTTTTCATGCAGAATTATCCCATTTTCTTCCAATTTTGTATATAGGTTCATTTTGATAATGCGCTTCTGTCAATAGTTTTGGGGGTTCATTGGTTAAATATAAAGGGGGAAAGGGGGGATACCCCCCTAATTTAGATAAATGAGTTTTTCATGCAGAATTATCCGATTTTCTTCAAATTTTGTATATATGTTCATTGTGATGATGCCCATCTCTGAATAGTTTTGGGGGTTCATTGGTTAAGTATAAAGGGGGAAAGGGGTGGCTAATCCCCTCTTAATTTAGATAAATGTGTTTTTCATGCAGAATTATCCCATTTTCATCAAATTTTGTATATAGGTTCATTGTGATAATGCGCTTCTCTGAATAGTTTTGGGGGTTCATTGGTTAAGTATAAAGGGGGAAAGGGGTGGCTAATCCCCCTTAATTTAGATAAATGGGTTTTTCATGCAGAATTATCCGATTTTCTTCAAATTTTGTATATATATTCATTGTAATTAGAGACTTCCCTGATTAGTTTAAGGGGTTCATTAGTTAACCATGAGGGGGGTAACGGTGGAATAACCCCCCCCCCTTAATATACTGTTGATTTCTTTATTTTTCGAGGGGCATATTTCAAATTCTTTGAAATAAGAGTATAATATACAATTAGTGTGAATAGCCTGTGAGCTCAATGCCCTTAGTTTAACTGGGCAGTTTTCCTTTTTATTTGAGTTTTTATTGTCCGGCCGTGATAATTTTTTAAATTTCTGAAAGCTTGTTATATTTCGCGTCTGGTGAGATGATTTTCGAATCCGTAGGATGGCTAGAAAAAAAGTAATAGCTCCTCAAAAAAGTCCCTCGTAAAAAAGCGATGAGAATAACCCGGAATATCTACGCAGAATTTGATTGGTCCATTTCGTTTTTGGCTCAGTTCCAGATTACTTTTTTTTAATATAGAAGGATTTCTGTTTCATCAGTACGTCGCGTTGTACTCCGTGTAATTTTGATGATATTTTTAGCAAGTATTGTAAAACAAGTGGAAACCTAAAACAATATGAAATACATGTATAGCCGTATGTATATTAGCCGTCCCATAGAGTTCGTTCTAACAAAACTTGAAACGTGATTTTTACGATTTGTTTTCGGTTTCATAGAAAAAGGATATCACCTTCGGACTTTTTGCATATTTATTGTCATTTCACTTATATATTTAAATTTTTGTGTGTAAAAAATTTAATAATGCGCCTTTTAAGACCAGAACTACCTGCAGGTGTGCGCCGTGAACTTTCAATCGGGGGACCGAGTTTCTCCGATCACAAGCATATGAAACAAATTTGGTCATTAATCAATGAAAATAACTTTTCGTGGTATACGTTCCAGCAAAAACTATTACCTTTATATATATATATATATAAAAAAGTAAATTGGTTAGATAAAAAAGTAAAATAGTTATTGAGAAAAATGGTTGCCCAATTAAAAAATCATACTTTCGAGAAAAATGGTTTCGAGACGGCTTCGACACGATTTCGAGGCGCTTTTTCGACATGGTTTCGAGATGGGGGGTTTTCTAAAAGGTTTTGGGACGCAATAACTTCGAGCATAGAGCTACACGTAGAAAGAAGTTTTTTGACTGCTGCAGCGTTACGTTCAACAAGCAAAAAAGATTGTAAGTAATTATAATATCACGGAACCGCTTTAGGGTAACAATATTAGGGTAACACTTACGGGGACTGGAACGTCAAATCTCTTCAAAATTTCGATTTTTCAAATTGTGGCTTAAAAAATAGAGTAGATTCTGCAGATTACAAATATATATAATTTATGTACTTTTTAACTCTCTAACGCTGATTATTACTAGTTTAGTGTGGTTTTAATAAGGCCCAGGAAAATAACACACGGTATTTTCATAGACACTCTTTGTCTGAAGCTGTTCGTTTAAAAATAAAACCAATCTTAAGAAGCCTGAATGATAAACCAGTGGGTAAGTGTGATCGAAGGTCGCACAAAGGGTTTCGTTTAATATTCCTTTCAAAGCACTTTACCCTTTCTTAAATAAATCCAAATAAATTTCATTTTCCAAAAAAAAAAAAAAAAGTCATTTTTTTTATAAAGTAAAAATTTACTGGTCTATGTTTCTCGATTTTTTGGAAAATATGAATCTGTCTGATAGCGGGTGAAGCCCGCTATTATACTCTATCATAATAATATCTGTCATGTGAACTAAATGCGAAATTAAAAAAAAAATCAATTTAAAAATTAAACATGTTGTATAAAGACCTTCAAAATGTTAAAATATGCCAATATTTTCGTAATCGGGTTTTTATCATGATTCAATACGTTCCTCAAACCCAGCTGACGTTATAATTACTTGCTGACGTCATATCTACTTGCTTTCTCTGTTACTCATATTGACACCCTCTTTGTATTATTCTCAAACATTTGAAAAAGTCCGTTAAACTTCCAATATGTCAGTTAATTTTCTTTTTAATTCTCTAATGATATCATATTAACCTGCTTTCTGTACTTACACATACTCATACTCCTTGTAATATTGAGAAATGTTTGAAAATTTCCGTTTTATTACCAATATGACGTTATATTAATCTTTTTTCAACTAGTGAAACTTTTTATTTCATTTTCATTTTTCACGTGGAAGTTTTTCAATAGAAAATTAATTATTGTAGAAAGAATTTTACTGTGGATTTTTAATTGTTGGCAACTGCTATAACGAAAAATGTTTAAATTTAATAGGAAAAGGCTGTTAGATTTTTGGTTTTTTATCTATCTATATTAAAATAATACGATGCTTTTTAAATTCGTGAATTTCAGCTTCATATTAGGTGTTCAGCTATAAGTACACAGAATTTCAAATCTGTAAGTTATATAATTTCTGAGAACAGGCTCTGTGACGGACATACAACGTAACGGGATGAATAGGGTTTCGTGAGATGAACGAAACACTAAAAATATGCGAAATGATACCATGATCGCAAAAGTTCTTGATTTGTCTATTAGAATCTTCCGGTTTTGCGAAGGATTAAGGAAAAATAAATAAGATTTGAAAAAAAAATTATAATTTAACAAATTAAAATAACCATTTGGAAAATGTTCCGAAAGCTTAAAGAAAAAAAATATACCGTACTTTCGTGTTATAGCGGCCCCCACAATTATGATTATGCCAAGATTGTCGTTATGTTTTCGCCAAGATCATCGCAAAGCTTATATATGCATCCTATATACGCATATATATATTCCAAACACTCCTATATATGCCATTACACATATAAATACGTCGTATATGTCGTATATACATCATATACACATGTCATATATATACATCATATATGCATCATATATGGATATAACTTGGCCACACACGTCAAGAAATGTTATATATAATAACATATATTATTATAATGTCATACATGCTTTATAATTTGGCGATAAATCTTGGTCGCTTGGCGATTTATCCTTGGGGGCGCTATAACACGAAATTACGAAATTTACAACATATTAATGAAAACAGAAACAAAAATATTTTGTCGGCTCCTTCCTACAATAACTTTAACTCTTGTTTAGATTGATGTCTGAGCTAAAGGTATTTTGAGGAAATTAAAGTTGAAGACCACGTTTTTTGCTTCATAGGACGATTTCTCATCCTACGTCAATTTTTGAATTCGGCTTTTTTTCATATCTGATAGTTTTCATTTATCCTTTTTGTAACTTTAAAATTTTTGTAGCGATTTTCTGCATTTCTATTGCCTATTCAAAGGAAAATTCTTCTAAAGTTATGGAATTTCGTTAAAAACGCTTAAAAAATTCTTCTAAAGTTACAGAATTTCGTTAAAAACGGTTAAAATAATAGATTGGGAGCATCAAAAGGTCCATACTCGACCGAAAACCGAAAACAACAAACCATTTTCCCACGTGGTTAATAAAAGTAACGTATTACAATGCTTAACTTACATTTAAGAGAGACCAAACTGGTCGCCAGTGGCGGCTAGTGTTAGATATTTTGGCTCATATTCGGAAATAATTTTTTTCTTTAAAACATAGAGGATTATTTGTTGAACAGTCACAAACATAAAAATTGAACATTAATAAATTTAAGTGGCAATAATACATGACAACAACACACGTTTTACAATTCAAAATATTAATGCACGTTATTTATCAGAAATTATATTCCAATTCCAGCAAATTTTGTGAGTGTAATAATAACGGCAAACTAACTAGAAAAATATGATCTAAAGAGGTAAACTTAAAGAAAATATGACTTGTATTAACTATGGCTGGCAGTGAAATGAAATTTCAACGTATTTTTGAGAGCGGTCCGTTTTCGGGTCTCTTACAATTATCTGATGCAAAAATACTTACAGATGACGATTGTTCATTTGATGTCCATAAAGTCATTTTGGCAAGCTGCAGCGATTATTTTCGTGCTAGGTTTTGTGGAATGGACAAAGGTAGGATAGTGTATAGAATTTCAAATATTAATGGAAATTGTTTGAGTGAAATTTTATGGTACATTTATTTAAAGGAGATATGTGTGACAGAAATTAACATAAAGGATCTTCTCATAGCAGCTGACTACTTATTGCTGAAGGATTTATATTTAGAATTAAAGAGAAATGTTAAAAATCATATGACTTATGTTAACTGTTTGAAACTCTGCCATGCAACATATGAACTCAATGATAATGATATGTTTCAAAAATGTTTCGCATTCGTTCAGACGAAATTTGAAGAAATTATCCAAAATCAGAAAGATGACCTTATTAATTTACCCGAGGAGCTTCTGAAATGTATTTTAAGCAATCGAAATTTAAATGTCGAAAGTGAACGAACAGTTTGGCAAGCCATTATTTACTGGACAGAAGAATGTATGGAATCGCGACTTAAAAGTTTACCAAGACTTCTTTCTACAATAGCTATCGATGAACTAGACGAAAATCTAGCAACAGAAATCATAAATCACGACATCATTAATCTTCATATGAAATCTTTGAAAGACAATGAAACTTTTAATGTTTTTGGCAGCAGTTGTGATCTTCTTATACGTTTTTTACAGAAATATTCAAACGAGTTACCATTACAAAGCTTCAGGATACCTCGAAAACTCAATATCATTTCCAAGAATACTGAACAAGGCACATGTGAAATATTCATTTCTTATGATGAAACACTCAGTTTATACCGCAAAATAACTCATGTAAATTTTGTTCCGCAATATTTAACAATGGTAAGAAGCAATCTTTACATCTTTGACAAAATTGGACCCAGATGGGAAAAGATTAATCTGAAGACAATGGAGTTGGTGTCTATGAGAGATATTAGATATTACGGTCATACAATCCTTGCTATAGAAAATCGTATATATATGGTAGACGTAGATGGTGACGGAGCATACAATGTCACGGTGTACAATGTTTCAGAAGACAGATTGACTCCCGTTTCATCTTTGAACAATTTTGGCCTTGCTTCGGCAGTGACCATAGGAAAAAATATGTTTGTCGTTGGAGTGACACCAAATTCGGATGGCATGATTATGCAGATGCTTAATACAGTTACTCATCAGTGGGTTTCTCTATCTTCACCTAAGGTATTTCGTTTATATTCTGAATTGGTTGCATATAAAAATAAAATGTATTTGATCGGAGGTTTGAATGCTTTTGGAGAATCTGTCTCTGATGTAGAAGTTTATGATCCAGTAACAAATGAGTGGAACGAGATACCACCTTTGCCTTTTACTTATGCATATGGCGTTCCAATTGTCTTAAACGACCAGTTGTTTGTCTACGATGTATCACCTGTGTTGAATAAAGATGAACCTACCTCAACAGCTGTCAGATGGAATGAAAAAAAGGAGCGTTGGGAAAACACAGAAAAATCAATGTTGCCCGAAAATATGCATCAGTATAGATTCTGCACTGTAGATGACACTGAGACAGTAAAACATCTAACCAAACAAAACAGAAATTCCAAAGTGCTAATGGAGAAATCTCCTTTCAATTGTGTGTAAGAGATATGCGTTTGAAATCAGATTTATATGTCCAAATTTCTTATAATCGAAGAAATCTGATTTCATGTTATAAATTTCCGAAAATTATTAATTAGATATTGTGAATATTGTAACTGAATTTTCTTTTTTATGATTGAGTTGGCCTTTAAACAACATAAATTGGAACGAAATAAATTGAAATGCAGAAATGACTATTCGATCTATAAATATTTAAAACACAAACTGATTTTTCTCGATATCTAATTGCTTAAAAATGCACAAAATACGAATTACGTATTGTCGCATATACTACCAGCAAAATGATAATTTTAAAATACTAAATTATTATGTGTCCAAATTTCTTATAATAGAAGAAATTTGATTTCATATTATAAATTTCCAAAAATTATTAATAAGATATTGTGAATATTGTAACTGAATTTTCTTTTTTAAAATTGAGTATGCCTTTAAACAACATAAATTGGAACGAAACAAATTGAAATGCAGAAATGACTATTCAATCTACAAATATTTAAAACACAAACCGATTTCTTTCGGTATCTAATTACTTAGAAATGCACAAAATACAAATTACTTATTGTCGCATATACAATCTACAAAATCATAATTTAAAATACTAAATTATATATTTTAATTGTTTATAAGAAACATGCATAGTGCCTCAGTTTATCTATTTATTTATTTCTTCTGATTTTTACTGAAATAGTGCACGGAAATCTAATATTGCATAGGAAGAAATAGTAATATTCATTGTAAATATTTTTAGTTATGTTTATACTATAAAAAAATTAATAAAATAAGTATCTATTTTTTAGAAAAAAGTGCTTGTGTGTATTATTCTGAACATGCCACGTTTTGCTAATATTGAAGACGATTAAGCGCCAGAAGTAACAAACAAAATTTGCAATGCCAACACCTTTATTTCTAATAATAATTTCGCTTCAAAAATTTCATTTCAATTCTTTTGTTAGTGAGAGAGAGGTTGCTATTTTTTCATTTTTTGAAAAAACGTTTTTATTTAAAATTTTAAGTTATTCAATTTATGGAATAATTATCTGTTTAAATGTATATCTAATACATTTTAGTTGAATCGGGAGATTTTTATTTTCAGTCTCTTATGGCGGTTTGAGGGGAAGTTCCACGATTGGGTACGTCGTCAATTTGCGTATTTTATTGATCGTAGCTGTGAAAAATTTAATTTAATTATTTTATCAAGGTTTGTTAGCTGGTTTATTGGTCGCAAACAAAACGTTTCAGATATTGGTACTTTTCGGCTAGCCGGGCGCCAGTGATATATGTACATGTATATATACACACACATATATATATACACATATATATACATATACATTTATACACTATATTTCCAATGATGATTGGTCACTTGCGATTCTAGACGTTTTGTTAAATATCTGGAAAGATACATGAGCATTTATCCTGAAACTTCCGGAGTGTAAACAACATGATTGACGTCATATATTTCCGCGAAGATTTTTTCCCGAAACCCCATAAGGGGCCGTCAACAAATTGAAGAAAAACGAATATATTTTGGATAACCCTGTAAAAACTAATATTGCAAAAACATTCAAACTGTAGATTATGATTAAGTGGCTTATTGTAATAATTTGAGTTCATTTTTATGAAGATAGCATGTATACTCGAAGAGAAATTCAGGTTTTTATAAAAACTGTCCCAAATTTTATCAAGTTTTTTGCTTATAATTTGCAGAGTTTTTAATATAAAAACAAGTTATTTTCAGAAAATATGACAAAAAAAAATTGTACACAACACCCTGCAATCAGAATTAAAAAATAATAAAAATTGTATGAAAAATGAGCAGGTTTACTAAATATTGTTTCACTACGTATGCGCGAATTCAATCAAAATATACTGTGCATAATATATTAGCTAAGTATATAGACCAACTTTTATGAAAGTCGCAAAAACATATCTTGAAAATTCTGATAGTAATCGTCGATAGAATAAGCTCGAAATTCGCTGTTCCCGAAAGGAAGCAAAAAGATGAGGGGTTGTATCAAATATAGAATGAGAGACACTTCATTCTTATTATGTCAACTTTCATAAGCTAGTATATTTGGATACAACCCCTCATCTTTTTGCTTCCTTTTGGGAACAGCGAATTTCGAGCTTATTTTTGTAAAAATTGACAGGTAATTTTTCTTATTTATTTTTAAAAACTAGCTACTTTCTAAAAAGGAAAGAAAATAAAGTGTGAAATCAAACCAAGAAACGCGCCATTTTGTTATTAATTAAAACATTAACTCCATTGTTGTACCTTATGCAGTTTAACCTCATTGTTGTCCGCATCGTTATGACGTCAATGTTACGGATCCACGTATTTGTTATTTATAATATAGATTGAGTAATAACAAATAAATAATAATAATAAATAATAATAAATTAATAAAATAATCTTATTGGGTGGATATTTCCGTCAAGTCAGTCTTACCTGTCATTTTTAGAGGTTCAAGATCACTAACAGTTTCAAGTTGCATAAAGAAGAGAAGATTTTAAATTATGCAACTTTCAGAAAATATGCGTGCCCTTCAAACAGAGAGAGAGTTAGCAAGTTGTCTATTATTACAGGTTGGCGAACGTCAAAGCGGGGAAACTATTAAGTTGTCTCCATTTTGCTATCCAGATATACAAGTTCTAATGCAGCAACTTTTCAGTAACATTGATTTTTTAACGGTGACATATAGGACGAGCCATACTAACAGTGACAAACGATTTGTCAATTGCAATTAATAATAATATCTCCGAGCTCTGAAATTTACATTTGTGTATATAAAGACGTTTTCAATGCAGAAAAAAAAAGATAAAAAAAAAAAAAAAAAAGATAATATTTTCCTAATTGTGAATGTGTAGATATTTTCAATATAATATGTATACACTTTTTTAATTTTAAAGAGTATCCAGCAACTATTGTGTGCATGCAAAGGTTTTTATATGCACGATGCTGAAAAAATACCTCTGTTTTCATATTTCTAAATGGTGTCCATATCTTATGATGTGTATATATATTTTATTTCAAGGTACCTAGTCCTAAGTGGAGAAGTTTTTATGTATGATATTTATACATATAATGCTGAAATTCGTGTATTCTAATATGCATATAGTATTTAAAAGAGTAGATACTGGAGTGCAGATACTCTGCGCGGGATCGGCTAGTAACAATAAATCTACTAAAAGAATGGAAATATGTACTTCAGCGATTTTAGAAATTCTGCTCCTAAGGGAGTTAAATAAGGGGGTCGAACGTTTTAAGTCATTTTGCCATATCTCAGCAGCAGATTTAGGTAGGAACATGAAATTCAGGATAACAAATCTTCTACAAAAATAGTTAAAAACTTATTTCAGCGATTTTAGAAATTCACCATCTAAAGGGGTTAAACGGGGGATCGTCACTTTTTTTATAAAGTAAAAATTTACCGGTCTGTTTTTCTCGTTTTTTCGAAAATCTGAACCGATCCGATAGCGGGTGAAGTCGGCTATTATATTCTGTCATAATAATATCGGTCATGTGGACTAAATGCGATATTTAAAAAAAAAAAAATCAATTTCAAAATTAAACATGTTGTATTGAGACTTTCAAAATGTTAAAATATGCCAATATTTCCATAATCGGGTTTTTATCATGATTCAATACGTTCCTCAAACTCATATGACGTTATAATCACTTGCTGACGTCATATCTACTTTCTTTCTCTATTACTCATATCGCGACCCACGTAATGTGTTACGTAGGTCGCGCTCATATTGATACTCTCTTTGTAATATTTTTAAACATTTGAAAAAGTCCGATAAACTTCCAATATGGCGTCAGATTAATTTTCTTTTTAATTTTCTAATGACGTCATATTAAGCTGCTTTCTGTATTTATATATACTCATATTCCTTGTATTATTGACAAATGTTTGAAAATTTCCGTTTTATTACCAATATGACCTAATATTAACCTTTTTTTCAATTGGTAAAACTTTTTATTTCATTTTCATTTTTCACGTGGAAATCTTTCAATAGAAATTTAATTATTGTAGAAAGAATTTTATTGTGGATTTTTAATTGTTGGCAACTGATATAACGAAAAATGTTTAAATTTAATAGGAAAAGGCTGTTCGATTTTTTTTAATCTCTCTATATTAAAATAATAGGATTTTTTCAAATTTTATGATTTTGAGCTTCATAGTAGGTATTCAGCTATAAGTACACAAATTTTCATGTCTGTGAGTTATATAGTTTCTGAGAACCGACTCTGTGACAGACAGACAAGAGTCAGCTGGATGGGGAGGCCTACCAAATGGCTTAAGCACTCACGAGCTCCGTCCAGAAGAGTTGGTCGCCTAATTTTGAATCAATTCCAGATGAGAAACCTGAACCTGGATAGGCACCCCCAGAGGTAACGCTTATTCTAAACTTGGAGGACGTGACGGACAGACAACATAGCGGGACGAATAGGGTTTCGTGAGATGAACGAAACCCTAAAAAATGGTTTACCCTTTTCGGTACAGACAAATTCTGTTCGTAAAATGAGAAGTTACTGACTGACACCGGAATTTACAAAAACTTTTTTAGGAAATAAGAACTCCTTATTTTAAACTTTCATTGTAGAAACAAAATTTTATTAAAATATTCTTGGTGCGCATGCAAGTTTGGAATTAAAATTAGGTGTGCCCGGAGTGGGACCACTGTGTCAAAAAGGGTTAAACACGTATTTAACAAATTTTAGAAATTCATGCCCTAAGGGGGTTAAATGGGGAGGGGGGATCGAATGTTTTAGGTCATTTCGCCATATCTCAGCAACAGTTTTATGAAGGAGCATGAAATTCAGGATAAAAAATCTGTGCTAAAAAATGGTTAAACACGTATTTCAGCGATTTTAAACATTCACCCCTGAGGGGGTTAAATGAGGGGGGGGGGCGTGGTTTAACGTTTTAGGTCATTTCACCATATCTCAGCAGCAGTTTTAAGTAGGAGCATAAATTCAGGATAATAAATCTACAAAAAAAAAAGTTAAGCACGTATTTTAGCGATTTTAGAAATTCCCCCACTAAGGGGGGGTTAAACATCAAATATGAACCCGATTATGGAAGATTAGACGAATATGACAATTATTTCTGATTTTTGATTAGCTATTTTGCATAATATATTTTTGAAAGGAAATTTTTTTAATCATTTATAAAGCTGAGGGATTTAGTATGATTGCGCCAAAATAAGATACGTGTTTTCTGATTGTCATTTTGACGGTTTATGGACACAAATGCGTTAGTGTCTTTGGCATATTTATAGGATATTACATTTTTACTTATGTTACCCGGAAGGCCAAGTTTAACTCGGGCGAAGCCGACTGGTTATGCTACAGTAAAATAAATCTCATCAAAAACGTCACCTGTAAAAAATGCAGCCAAGTTTCGTGACTCTTTTTCCGTAAAAAGTTCTGAGATCGTGTAAAGCCAAGTTTAGCTATCTTATTAACTCTGAAATTTTCATTCACAAATCACTCCTAGTCTCTACATCTTTAGTTAAATATTATTTTGTGACTTGGCAATTACGCTGCACAGGGAAGTTATTACACCTTACTATGTTATGGGATGGGATGAGATAATATGATTAAGGCTAATTATATACGCACAGGGATGTTATTACACCTTAATATGTTATGGGATGGCATGGTATTATTTGATTAAGACTAATTATATACATCACATTCTCGTGCTACGTAATTGCCAAGTCACAAAATAATATTTAACTAAAGATGCAGAGACTAGGAGTGATTTGTGAATGAAAATTTCAGAGTTAATAAGATAGCTAAACTTGGCTTTACACGATCTCAGAACTTTTTACGGAAAAAGAGTCACGAGACTTGGCTGCATTTTTTACAGGTGACGTTTTTGATGCGATTTCACTTCTTTTTGTAAGTAATCCTCCTTTTCATGATTTTGGGTTCTTTTTGGAGATCACCCACTGATTTTCGCTAAGCCCACACTCTGTCCCTATTATTTACAGGTATCAAAAATTTGAAGCTTTAGTTTCGTTTGCAAAGTACTGTAGATAAAAAGAGATTTCAGGTTCCTATGCAAGCACTAAGTTATGGGAGGGCGAGTGTCAAAAGTACTCTCAATTGCTTCCAGGATAGGTGCTATCCATCTAAGATATTACTCGCAGCCCTAGATACTTGATATTTAGCATAAAAATACTTTTTAGTATAAAAAGAAATCCAAAATTAAAATTTCCGGAAATTTCCAATAAATCAAACTATATTCATTTTTTCGATGTTTTTTTTTTCGTTTTTTTTTTTTTTTTTTTTTTTTTTTTTTTTGTCTTTTTGTCTTTTTTATCATTTACTGATTTTTTAATTTTTCCTTACTTTGTATACTGAACGCTACATTTTTGCCAAATGTCAAGCTTCTAGGACTACAAAATCGAATTATTTTCAAACTTTCGACTTGTTATAAATTTATTGATTTTTCGATTTAAATTCTAAGTTACCTGATTGTCCTGCCAATATAGTAATGCTTTGATCGTCTTCTTAGGATCATTTAGGTTGAATTTAGAGATAAATCAAGTGAATCTTAGAGTCACCATGATTTTATTTAGAAAGGACTATCAAGCCATAACCAGCCAGTAATGTCGGAAGGGTAGGGGGAGCTGTGCAAATTTTTGTGGGGCTAACATCATTTAACAATCCATATATTTCATATGCGAAGTAAATAAAGTATAACCTGTGAAAGAAAACAAACCTGTCTATAAAGAAATCGATAACGTAGCCAATCTATAGCTGAACTTTTCTATAACGAAATTCGTAAACGAAAGAAAAGAAAACCATAATCTGGGGGAAATAACATAAAACAGTTAGGGGCGTTGAACTAGCTAATAGGACAATTATCTCAAAACTAATGTTTCTAGCAGTACAAAATCAAATTGTTTTGGAATTTTCGATTTTTTAAAGATATTTCGATTTTTCGATTTTATTTTCGAATTTAACGAATTTTTTAATTGTTCTTTTTATTGAATAGTAAATACTACCTTTACACCAAGTTTTAAGTTTCTAACACTACAAGATAAAATTATTTTCCATTTTTTTACTTTTCCGATTTTTTTTATAATTTTCTGGATTTTTTAATTTTTTCTTATTTTGCATCCTTTATTACAAATTTCAAGTTTCTAGCGCTACAAAATCGAATTATTTTGAAATTTCCGATCTTGTTCGAGTTTTTTATTCTATTTTCGAATTTATTGTGTTTTAATTTTTCCTTTTTCTGTATCCTAAACAATAAGTTTACGCCGAATTTTAATTTCTAAAGCTACAAAATCGAATTTTTTTTCAATTTTTCGAATTTTCGAATTTTTTTTTTCGAATTTTACAGATTTTTTTCTTTTTTCTTTTTTTGTATCCTAAATTTTGTACCTTTATTCCAAATTTTAAGTTTCTAGCTCTACAAAATCGAATTATTTTCAAATTTTCGTTTTTTTTTCGATTTTTTGATTTTATTTTCGATTTTTGTTGTGTTTTTAATTTTTTCTTTTTCTGAATCCTAAACACTACCTTTACACCAAATTTTCAGTTTCTAAGACTGTGAGATCATATTATTTTCAATTTCTCACTTTTTTTTTTCTTTTCTTTTCTTTTTTTTTTTAAATTTTTTAAATTTTTGATTTTTTTTTTCGAATTATCCATATTTTTTAATGTTTCCTCATTTAGTATCTTAAATATTAGCTTTATTCCAAATTTCAAGTTTCTAGCGCTATGAAATCGAATTATATTCAAATTTTCCTTATTTTTCGATTTTTTTTCAATTTTTTTATTTTATTTTCGAATTTTATTGCGTTTTTATTTTAACTTATTCTGAATCCTAAACACTATTTTTACTGCGAATTTTAAGTTTCTAAGGCTAAAAGATCAAATTATTTTAATTATTTCAATTTTTTTTCGAATTTTTCAAATTTTTGATTTTTTCTTCGAATTTTCCGGATTTTTTAACTTTTCCTTATTTTGCATCCTAAATACTACATTTATTCCGAATTCCATGTTTCTAGCGCAACAAAATCGGATTATTTGAAAATTTTCGAATTTTTTCGATTTTTCGATTTTATTTTCGATTTTTTTTTGGTGTTTTTGATGTTTTCTTTTTCTGAATTCTAGACACTATCTTCACACCAAATTTTAAGTTTTTAAGACTACAAGATCGTGTTATTTTCAATTTTGTTCGAATTTGTTGAAATTTTCGATTTTTTTTTTTGAATTTTCCGGATTTTATTATTTTTCCTTTCTTTATATCCGAAACACTAGCTTTATTCCAAATTTTAAGTTTCTATGGCTGCGGGATCTACCCAATCTTTTTGATGACGCGTGAGTGAGTGTGTGAGTGACAAAAAATCGAAACTTTGAGTTCATATATCGTCTGCACTAATTTATGGGTATTTTTCGAATTATCCATATATTTTTTTATTTTTTCTTATTTAGTATCTTAAATATTACCTTTTTTCCAAATTTCGAGTGTCTAGCGCTATAAAATCGAAATATTTTCAAATTTTCCTTATTTTTCGATTTTTCCGATTTTTTTCGATTTTTTGATTTTATTTTCGAATTTTATTGCGTTTTTTACTTTAACTTATTCTGAATCCTAAACACTATCTTTACCGCGAATTTTAAGTTTCTAAGGCTAAAAGATCAAATTATTTTATCTTTTTCGAATTTTTCGAATATTTGAATTTTTTTTCGAATTTTCCGGATTTTTTAATTTTTCTTAATTTTGCATCCTAAATACTACCTTTATTCCGAATTCCAAGTTTCTAGCGCAACAAAATCGGATTATTTGAAATTTTTCGATTTTTTTCGATTTTTTCAATTTTTCTTTCGATTTTTTTGGTGTTTTTGATGTTTTCTTTTTCTGGATGCTAACCACTACCTTCACACCAAATCTTAAGTTTCTAAGACTACAAGATAGTATAATGAAAGAAATCTTGTGTGGATAAATATACTAAAAATACCAACGTTTGACACACAATAACATCGTGTAATAAACAGACGCACGTTTCATGAGTATCATGGACTCACTTCCTCAGTGTAAATAAACCCTATTGTATCCCCCAAAGACATGAAAATGAATCTAAAAACCCAAATGAAAAACAACAACACACCGAGAAACTCCTCCAATCTGATTAAGTCGGTTGGTTGGTTGTAGAGGATTCACTATGACAAAGTAACTCAACCCAGAAAGGTGAGATGTACGGTACACTTGAAAAATCATTAACCAGGGAGTTACCAAATTTATGAATATAAACTGCCTCAAAGAAGTCTAAATCTAATGGAGTGTTACATTTCTTAATAATAGTGGCTGAGTCGAAGTTAAAATTATGTCCCTCACTCCAACAGTGACAGGCAATAGAGGACTTTTGTAATTCTTTTTTCTTAATGTAATTTCTGTGTTCATTGAGTCTGAAACGGAGTTGTCGTTTAGTCTGTCTTATATAGGACAAACCACATTGACATTGGATATTGTAAATGCCCCAAAAGTTTTGATGTGAAATTTTATCCTTTAACTGTGAAAAATTTAGTTTATTAACTGGCTTAAAAACAACCTTAAAATCATATTGCCTTAAAATATTAGCTATTTTATAGCTAATGCTATTGTGAAATGGTAAAATAATGAGGTTAGAAAAAGATTCTGGGACATCAGAAGGAACAAGATTACTATTTTTATTTAGACAACGAAAAATTAAACGGTTGATATAAGTCAAACTAAAACCACGATTAATAGCAACAGATCTAATATAATTCAATTCTGTACCAAGGGAAACATTATCAGAACAAATGGAAATTGCTCTATTAATAAAGAAATGAAAAGCCGAGGCTTTCTGAGAAGGGGGGTGACACGAATTAAAATGCGGAGGGAGTGAGACTGCAAAAGGTTTCCGGTATACACAGGAATCAAATGTATTAGGCTGACGTGTGACTAACACATCAAGAAAGGATTTGATACCTGTGTATACCGGAAACCTTTTGCAGTCTCACTCCCTCCGCATTTTAATTCGTGTCACCCCCCTTCTCAGAAAGCCTCGGCTTTTCATTTCTTTATTAATAGAGCAATTTCCATTTGTTCTGATAATGTTTCCCTTGGTACAGAATTGAATTATATTAGATCTGTTGCTATTAATCGTGGTTTTAGTTTGACTTATATCAACCGTTTAATTTTTCGTTGTCTAAATAAAAATAGTAATCTTGTTCCTTCTGATGTCCCAGAATCTTTTTCTAACCTCATTATTTTACCATTTCACAATAGCATTAGCTATAAAATAGCTAATATTTTAAGGCAATATGATTTTAAGGTTGTTTTTAAGCCAGTTAATAAACTAAATTTTTCACAATTAAAGGATAAAATTTCACATCAAAACTTTTGGGGCATTTACAATATCCAATGTCAATGTGGTTTGTCCTATATAGGACAGACTAAACGACAACTCCGTTTCAGACTCAATGAACACAGAAATTACATTAAGAAAAAAGAATTACAAAAGTCCTCTATTGCCTGTCACTGTTGGAGTGAGGGACATAATTTTAACTTCGACTCAGCCACTATTATTAAGAAATGTAACACTCCATTAGATTTAGACTTCTTTGAGGCAGTTTATATTCATAAATTTGGTAACTCCCTGGTTAATGATTTTTCAAGTGTACCGTACATCTCACCTTTCTGGGTTGAGTTACTTTGTCATAGTGAATCCTCTACAACCAACCAACCGACTTAATCAGATTGGAGGAGTTTCTCGGTGTGTTGTTGTTTTTCATTTGGGTTTTTAGATTCATTTTCTTGTCTTTGGGGGGATACAATAGGGTTTAGGTTTATTTACACTGAGGAAGTGAGTCCATGATACTCATGAAACGTGCGTCTGTTTATTACACGATGTTATTGTGTGTCAAACGTTGGTATTTTTAGTATACAAGATAGTATTCTTTTCACTTTTCAATTTTGATGGAATTTGTTGAATTTTCGAATGTTTCTTTTTCGAATTTTCCGGATTTTATAATTTTTCCTTTCTTTGTATCCTAAACACTACCTTTTTTCCAAATGTCAAGTTTCTAGGGCTACAGGATCTACCTAATCTTTTTGATGACGCGTGAACGAGTGAGTGAGTGAGTGACAAAAAATCGAATGTTTGAGTTCATATATCGTCTGAACTAGAAAAGACAGAAAGTTGTAATTTTAAATTTTAGTCCTGTGCGCCAAATACTCTAGAAAAACAAAGTTTCAAATTTTTGGGATACTCCAGCGCGGAGATATGGGGGGGGGTCAAAAGTGACCTGAGTTGCTTCCAGAAAAGTATGCTTACGGCCGTCCTCTCTCGACTTGGCGGAGGCACTGCCGTGCCTCCAGATTTATTAGTTTCAGTATCTACGTAAACAGAAAAAAACATTTCTCACATTTTTACAAACGTTTATTTATAGTTAAAAATTTATAAGTACTGCAATTATGTCTCATTACCGCTTTTATCCAATTTGGAACAATTTTTTTTTAATTATCTACCCTTCCTTACCCTACATTGTAGTCGACACATTGCCCACCCGCGTGAATCCGACGTCATATTGGAAGTTTAACGGACTTTTTCAAATGTTTCAGAATAATACAAAGAGAATATCAACATGAGTAATAGACAAAGCAAGTAGATAGGACGTCAGCAAGTGATTATAACGTCATATGAGTTTAAGGAACGTATTGAATCATGAGAAAAACCCGGTTGTGGAAATATTGCATATTTTAACATTTTGAAAGTCTCTATACAACATGTTTAATTTTGAAATTGATTTTTTTTAACGATCGCATTTAGTTCACATGACAGATATTATTATAATAGCCGGCTTCGGCCGCTATGTGACTGGTTCAGATTTTCGAAAAAAAAAAAAAAAAAAAAAAAAAAAAAACGAGAAAATAGACCGGTAAATTTTTATTTTATAAAAACACGACTTTTTTTTTTTTTGAAAAGCTGCGATTGGTAAATACAAGAAAAACAAACAAAAACTAGTCGGATGTGCCAATCCCAAAACTTTCTTCTATCTCAGTCATGTTAATACTTCAAAATTCGTTATCATATCCCCAATAAAATCAATATTTTTCGTTATTCCGTTGTACGTCAGCTGCTTTCGAATCGTCGGGTTACCGGGATGCGATCAACTGATGTATAATACTAAACTACGAAAAGTCCTTCAGGTCTGAACCGACAAGAACAGATAGCCTCCCTATTTCTTGGTTTTTCGATTTTAGCTAATTTTACTGGAAAACACGAAGGTAAAATGCGTGGAACCTAATTAAAGAAGATTCAATCCCAGTTCTCGTCAACATTGAATTTGAATGAGAATATCGCCAAATTAGTCCTCTACAGCCAAGTTGGCTTCATTTATGACAACCTATTTCTGTCGCCAAATTCGGCGATATTTCGCCAACTGTCGTCAAGTTTGGCGAGAATTTGACGTTGGCGAATATAAATATATAGTGATAAGCATATAATAGGATTAATTGTTACAACAATGAAAGAAAATTTGCCAAAACCATGTTAACTATAACTCATAAGTTAAACCCGTTTATGGATGAATTTTGCTGTCTTGTTTGAAAATGTCAGCCACCCTAAACTTTCAAACCGCTATATCTCAGGTATTTTTTAAGATAGAGGCAAAACAAAAATTGTTCCGGATTCTCTGAACATTTAACGAAAAAAAATTGTAGGATTTCTAATTTTTTTGCACATCTTTTTGAATTTGAAATTGAATTTGGCTATTTTGACCGTTTGAATTTGGCTATCACAGCACCCCCTTTCGTCGAAATATCCCCAAATTCTGATAGAACCTGCTTGCCATAGCCAAAAACATAGAAAAAAAATGTGGTTCAATTTGAAGCATAACTTCATACACTTTTCGATGATACAATAGTGAAAATGGAACAAAAATATCGATCGCAGCGCGCCCTTTCGTCAAAATATCCCCAAATTCTGATAGAACCTGCTTGCCATAGCCAAAAACATAGAAAAAAAATATGGTTCAATTTGAAGTATAACTTCATACACTTTTAGATGGTACAATAGTGAAAATGGAACTAAAATATCGATCGCAGCGCCCCCTTTTGTCGAAATATCCCCAAATTCTGATAGAACCTGCTTGCCATAGTTAAAAACATAAAAAAAAATCTGGTTCAATTTGAAGCATAACTTCATACACTCTTAGATGGTACAATAGTGAAAATGGAACAAAAATATCGATCGCAGCGCCCCTTTTCGTCGAAATATCCCCAAATTCTGATAGAACAAAATCTGGTCCAAATTGAAGCATAACTTCATACACTTTTCCATGATACAATAGTGAAAATGGAACAAAAATATCGATCGCAGCGCCCCCTTTCGTCGAAATATCCCCAAATTCTGATAGAATCTGCTTGCCATAGCCAAAAACATAGAAAAAAAATGTGGTTCAATTTGAAGCATAACTTCATATACTTTTAGATGGTACAATAGTGAAAATAGAGCAAAAATATCGATCGCAGCGCCCCCTTTCGTCGAA